>CM073464.1:32586369-33892619 GCA_037074535.1 Gleditsia sinensis | reverse complement strand
AGATATCTAAGGAAATATAATCCTTAGAAATTCTTCACCTTATGTATATGCATAGAAAATGTTTCTAACATTAAGAGAACAAATAAAGAAGGAAAATCTAATAGGAAAGAAATTAGAAATAACATACTAAAGAGATGCAAAATTCTTGGATAAGGAAGATAAATTTTTAGAAACAAGTAAAGGTCTTAAAATTTCAAAGAACATTGAATTAGGGTAATTTTTCCTAATTCAAGAACTATAGTTACTAAGTTTAAAATCTTTACCCATACATTGGGCTTTTACCTATGGACACTTCATATAGAGTTTTTCCACTTCACATAAGTTTCTAGCAAGCCCATTGGATAACCTAAACAAGAAATTAAACATAGACTTGGACTAAGATATAGTAATTTCACCAATAGCCCAAAAATTATGAAAATGTGACCAAGCCCACCAAGAAAGGAAGAATTTTATCCAAAGCAAAGAAAATGGGTAGGACAAGCCCATAATGGGTAAGAATAAGCCCAAATCCAAGAGGAAAAATAAAATAAAATAAATTAGATGACGATATAATAATAAGAATAAAGATTAGGTTACATGGCATTAAGACAAAAATTTAGCAAGTGGTGTGATTCTACATTCATCATTTAGGCAAGTGGCATGATAATACAAGGCTTTAGGACAAAAACATCTATATCCTTCACTCATAATTTTAGCAAGTGGTATGATAATACATGGTATTAGGACAAAACATTCATAGCCCACACAAATAATATCAACCAAATAATGGAGATTGAAGGGCTAGAAATTTGCCACTTAAAAAGGCAACCTATCATAATTGATTAAGACAAAAGAAAAATTAAATGAATCCCTAAATCAAAGGGACCTTGTCCCTTATCTTAAGAACATATCATCATAATTTTCAAAATACAAATCTCCTTTTCCTATGCATATCTTGACTAAGGAAGAGGAAGACAAGAACATAAGTTGTTTGTTTTCCAAAAATTCAACAAAGTTTATCTTAATTGTGATAAGGTAGATCCATGATCATGAAAGGTGAATTATTTGGTGGTCTATATAAGAGAACCCACCCTTACAACACTTTAATTTCGTCCAAGTGAGAAAGAGAGAGAAATAGAAGCAAGGTAGAGTGATGAAAGGAGAGAAGAGAGAAGAAGAAAGGAAGGAAGAAGAAGGAGAAGTTTAGAAAGCTAAAGGTAAGTTTAACAATATTTCTTTTTGAAGAAAACTTTTGAAACTTATAATATTTATATGAGATTTTGATCTTAGAACTTTTATGATTGGTCATGATGTTGCTATATCATGTTACATATTGATCTTGCATGTGATGTATGTTTGAATACTTAGGTTGGTGTAGATAGTTCTGCATAGTTATGGCTATGGGTGGCAGAATTTTAAGTTTCGGTATTTTAATTTCTGGGAACAATCTATAAGGAATTAAAATAAATGGTTAACATAAGAATTAAAGATATATGTGTCCAGGATTTTTAGCCACTGGAATCATTCCATTTGGAGTCCATATGAGGTAGATATGGTCTGATTAGTAGTCAAAGGTCAGAAAATGAATCATCAGGGAAGAATATGTTAGGATAGCTTCGGTAATTTAATTTCTGGGAATTATTGGTAAGGAATTAAAATAAATGGTTAACATAAGAATTAAAGATAAATGTGTCATGGATTTTTAGCCACTGGAATCATTCCATTTGGAGTCCATATGAGGTAGCTATGGTCTGATTAGTAGTCAAAGGTCAGAAAATGAATCATCAGGGAAGAATATGTTAGGATAGCTTCGGTAATTTAATTTCTGGGAATTATTGGTAAGGAATTAAAATAAATGGTTAACATAAGAATTAAAGATAAATGTGTCATGGATTTTTAGCCACTGGAATCATTCCATTTGGAGTCCATATGAGGTAGCTATGGTCTGATTAGTAGTCAAAGGTCAGAAAATGAATCATCAGGGAAGAATATGTTAGGATAGCTTCGGTAATTTAATTTCTGGGAATTATTGGTAGGGAATTAAAATAAATGGTCAACATAAGAATTAAAGATATGTGTGTCATGGATTTTTAGCCACTGGAATCATTCAATTGGGAGTTCACATGTGGTAGATATGGTCCAATTAGTAAGCCAAGGTCAGAAAATGGTTCATCAGGGAAGATTATGTTAGGACAGCTTTTGTATTTTAATTTCTGGGAATTTTATTTATGGAATTAAAATAAATGGTTAACATGAAAGTTATATATCTATGTCTCATGGAAATATACCCACTGGAATTATGCAATTTGGAGTTCATATGAGGTAGATATAATCCGATTAGTAAGCAGAGGTCAGAAAATGTTTATTCAGGGAAGAGTATGTTATTAATGCTTTAGTTTTTGAATTTCTGGGAATATTCTGTAGGGAATTAAAATAGCGCGCCAACATAACAATTATAGATATATGGCTCATAGATTTTTACCAACTGGAATAACGCAATTTGGAGTTCCAATTTGGGAGATATGGTCTAATTAGTCAGTAAAGGTCAGAACCTATCCGAGAGGAACTATCATGTACTTTGATGGAGTAATATCACCTTTGTTTCTTAATTTTTCGCTACAATGTTCAACATAATAGTTTTAGATAATTGTTTTATCTTGAAATACACACCAAGATCACCTACATCAGAGTTAAATTGAGGGAGTTATGCTCTGATTAGTAAGAGAAGGTTAGATAGGATGAAAACCTGCATCAAGAAAATAAAGAAATAAAATTAGTATTTTAAAAAAAAAGATGAATCTTAATAAATGACTAGTATAGCCATAGCCATTGCCATTGCATGAACTTACTACCATTTTAAGTGTGTAATTTTTTTAACATGGAATTTACACTAGTACTCATATAAATTTACAAGAAGTTTTGAAAGTGCCGGTTTTATTTGAAAAATCTTAGTATGCTCCGTGGTTGCAGTATTTTCACATTAGAAAAGAATTATTCTAGTTACTGGAAAACAAAATTGTGATTTGTGAAAAGTGCATGTCTAAGGAAAGCTCTGGCAAGGAAAGACATGGTACTTAAGCGTGTCCATTAGTGACCCACCTCTCTTTCCTGGGAACTTTTCTGGTGCGCTGTTTACAGACTACAATTACTATCCAGTTACTAAGGTATTAGTATGGAATTTTGACATGGAAATGTTTTATAAAGTGATATTTTAAATGGTTATGTTCATGGCATGATTACCAATGATTTATGGTAATAGTTATATTTTGATGAACATACTTGTTATTGAAAGCATACTTTTGGCTATCATTGTGAAAAGAAAAGAAATGAGCACGGTCACATGGCAATCCGTGTGGTGCACCAGTAGGGGACGCCCTACCAACGGTTATGATCATGTTAATAAGAAAAGAAAGAGAAAGTGTGCCATGTCGGACGGAGCGAGATAAGCCCGTACCGAAAAGTAGAGAATACTCACCCTGACCGGGGTAGCTTGAAGTAAGAATAAGTGGATAGCCATCATATGAAATTCGAAAAAATAGTTATTCATGCCATACATGTCATAACTGTATAATTTTCATGTGCATGATAAAGTGCATTCATGTGACCTAAAGATATTTTCTGTAGTTTATACAGCTGAACATGACGTGATGAACTATATTGATGGTAAATTATGATTTATTGTTGAACTTACTGGGATTTAATTCTCACTATATTTCCATATCATGTTCAGAAGAATAAATATGCAGATATTCTCTATGACACTTATTATCTCTGTACGTTGGATCGAGGTGCCCTACCTTGGGCAACTTCCAGTTATTTCTGATGTAACTGTCGTAGATGTAACTGAGATTCCGGTGGACGTGCCACCCGAACCAGTGTCCCCGGAAGTAGTCGATATAGATGATTAGAACTAATATGTATCTTTGTACAAATGTTTGTAAAATAATGGTGTGTAGTTTGTAAAATAATAGTGTGTATGGAAACTCAGTATTGTATAAATTAAATAAATGTTATATTGAGTTAAGTTGTAACGAGGTAATAACTTCATGGTATTTAAAAAAAAAAAAAAATTACATAAATGGAGTTGTTACATAATTGGTATCAGAGCAGGTCGATCCTAGATGGCCAGTGGTTGGATGGTTATCTGAATCGATCTTATAGTGTCTTGAGTATGTTGTGGTTGTGCTGTGTAGGGGATCAGTAATTCATATAGGTAAGAAATTACTAGTGTTTTCTATCTATATGCCGAGGTGGTGTTATGACTGCTATTAAATATTTTTGAACTAACTATTGGGCTTGATCACCTCAATAGCAGCATAACTTTGTTTTGTACCATAGTAGGAAATGGCACCACCAAGGAGGAATCCAGCAACCAATGCAGAGGAAACCCTGCACAACCTGGCCACGGCAATTCGAGACCAAGTTATGACCACCAACCAAATTTTACAACATCTCCAAAATGCTAATAACACAAATGTTGAGATTGGTCCTAACAACCGGACGACTGGAAAAGATAATGGCATATCCGAGTTCCTGAGGACTAGACCACCTTGTTTCCAAGGTGGTTATGACCCAACGGTAGCCGAAAGGTGGATTAGGGAATTAGAGAAAATCTTTGAAGTGATGGGCTGTACTGAAGAGCAGCAAATCATTTTTGCTGCATATATGTTAAAGGATGAAGCAGAATACTGGTGGCGTGGAGCTAGAGAACTTTTAGCTCATCAGGGAAGACAGATCACCTGGCAAGTGTTCAAGGACATTTTCTTTGAAAAGTACTTTCCAAGTACTGTACGGGCAGAGAAAGAGATCGAATTTCTCCAACTCAGGCAAGGAAGCATGACCGTGGACCAGTATATCGCAAGGTTCGAGGAGCTGTCTAAGTTCTCCTCTTATCTGCGATATAACCCAGATGAAGCATGGAAGGCGGTTAAGTTTGAAGCGGGACTAAACCCGGAGTTAAAGAATGCTGTTATAGCTATGGAGATCAGGGAGTTTGTACCTCTGATAAATAAATGCAGACTCCTGGAAAAGAGTTTAAGGGCAGTGGAGGACGAGAAGCAAAGGCGAAACCTATGGAAAAGGAAGAAAAATTTTCCCAACCCTAGAAAAAACGTGAGAAGAAGTGGATATGGAGCTGGTAAGAGGCCATTGATTGCGGGTCCTAGGCCTTTTCAACAAGACCTCGCCTCAGTCAAGTGCGCTAAATGCGGACGCATGCATGGTAACCGGCCATGCTACATGGGACAAGATGTCTGCTTCAATTGCGGACAGAAGGGACATTTTGCGAAAAACTGCCCACAGAATGTAGGAAAGCAGCCAGAACAGAGGCCTCAGGTGAAAGGAAGGGTTTTCACCCTGAGCGGCCAAGAGGCAGCTCAATCTTCTGAAATGATTCAAGGTACATGCTATATTTATGGATTTGCTCTTATGGTGTTATTTGACTCTGGTGCTAGTCATTCATTTATATCAGAAGAATGTATTAGGAAGTTTCAGTTCCCTATTTCTGAAACTCCCTATGAGCTATCTGTAGTAACCCCTACAGGGGAACGGGTATTAACTTCCTCTGTATGTAAGAACTGTCAAGTCACCATCCAGGAGAAAACTTTTTCTGTAGACCTCGTCAGTTTACCTTTAAGAGGTATTGAGGTCATTCTAGGGTTAGACTGGATGTTTAGAAATCGAGTCTTGTTGAATTGTTGTAACAAGACCGTTGAATTTCTACCTTCTACTCCGAAAGAGGAGGTCCAGTTATTGATGTTAAATGCCAATCAAGTTAATAGGGAGTTGAAGAATGGAGTACTTGGATACATTCTCTTATATTTATCAAACCTAGAAGTCGAATCGAAACTTGATGAAATTCCAATAGCCAACGAGTTTCCTGAAGTGTTTCCATCAGATATTCCAGGCTTACCTCCCAAGAGAGAGATAGAGTTCTCTATTGATCTCCTACCTGGGACAGGGCCTATCTCTATTGCACCATATCGAATGGCCTCGAAGGAACTACAAGAACTAAAGAAGCAGTTGGAGGAACTATTAGACAAGCAATTCATTAGACCGAGTGTATCACCTTGGGGAGCTCCTGTATTGTTTGTTAAGAAGAAAGACGGGAGTTTGAGACTATGCATAGATTACAGACAGCTGAATAAGGTGACTATCAAAAATAAGTATCCTCTCCCTAGGATAGATGACTTATTGGATCAATTAAAGGGAGCCTCCATCTTTTCTAAAATTGACTTGCGGTCAGGATATCATCAGATTAGGATTAAGGAGGAGGACGTACCAAAAACTGCCTTCAGGACTAGGTATGGGCACTATGAGTTTCTCGTAATGCCCTTCGGGTTAACGAATGCACCTGCAATTTTCATGGATTACATGAATCGCATTTTTCGACCCTACCTAGATCAATTTGTTGTAGTGTTCATTGATGACATCTTGATATATTCTAAGAGTAAGAAAGAACATGAACAACATCTCCGAATCGTGCTGCAAAAAGAGAAAAAGTTATATGCTAAATTGGAGAAGTGTGAATTTTGGCTGTCAGAGGTGAAGTTTCTCGGACATGTCATCTCTAATAGAGGGGTAGCCGTAGATCCTAGCAAGACGGAAGCAGTGATTAAGTGGGAGACACCAAAGACGGTTACGGAAATCAGAAGTTTCCTTGGTTTGGCAGGATACTACAGGAGATTTATACAAAACTTCTCTCGTATAGCCTTGCCATTGACTAAATTGACCAGGAAGGGAAGTCCTTTCAAATGGACTGATCAATGTGATGCTAGTTTTCAGGAGCTGAAGACAAGACTGACCACTCCTCCTGTTTTAATTATTCCAGACCCCACAGGACATTTTGAAGTGTATAGTGATGCTTCAAAGAAAGGGCTAGGGTGTGTGTTAATGCAAGACAAGAGAGTAGTTGCTTACGCCTCTAGACAACTAAGACCCCACGAAGGAAACTATCCAACCCATGATCTTGAATTAGCGGCAGTAGTGTTTGCCTTAAAGATTTGGCGACACTATTTGTACGGGGCAACCTTTGAAGTATATTGTGATCATAAGAGTCTTAAATACCTCTTTGATCAGAAGGAGTTAAATATGAGGCAACGAAGATGGGTAGAATTCCTCAATGACTACAAGTTTGAGATAAAGTATCATCCCGGAAAGGCGAATGTTGTAGCAGATACCTTGAGTCGAAAATCTCTGCATATGGGTCAGATGATGGTGTATGAGATGCAGATGCTAGAGGAGTTTCGAAATTTGAAGCTAGCCACTACTCTTACTCCAAAGAATCTAGTCATTAATGGTTTAAGTATAGGGTCTGACCTTAGAGCCCAGATCAAAGAAGCTCAAGCTCACGATCAATACTTACAAGATCATAAAGACCAAGGTAATTTTTCTGTAATGGAAGATGGAGCAATCATGTATCAGGGAAGGATTTGTGTCCCTCAAGAACAAGAGTTGAGGACTAAGATACTGCAGGAAGCGCATCAAAGTAAATACACAATCCATCCTGGATGCACTAAAATGTACCAGGATTTAAAAAGGATGTATTGGTGGCCAGGGATGAAAAATGACATTGCTGAGTTGTGGCGAAATGTCTCATTTGTCAAAAGGTGAAGGTGGAGCATCAAAAGCCAGCGGGATTTCTACAACCTCTTGAGATCCCTAAATGGAAATGGGATAGTATTTCGATGGACTTTGTTGTAGGTTTACCTAAGACCTCAGTGGGACATGACTCTATCTGGGTAATAGTTGACAGATTAACCAAATCTGCTCACTTTTTGCCCATAAAAATAAACTTTTCACTAGATAAATTGGCCCAATTGTACGTTCAGGAAATAGTTAGACTCCATGGGATTCCCTTAAATATTGTTTCTGATAGAGATCCGAGGTTCACGTCGAGGTTTTGGAAGGCGTTGCAAGAAGCTTTTGGTACTCAATTGCGGTTCAGTACTGCCTACCATCCTCAAACTGACGGGCAGACAGAACGAACCATTCAAACCCTAGAAGATATGTTGAGGGCCTGTGTGATAGAGCAAGGTAAAGGATGGGATAAGTACCTACCTTTAGTAGAGTTTGCTTATGATAATAGCTATCACTCTAGCATTAAGATGGCCCCCTATGAAGCTTTATACGGTAGAAAGTGCCGATCTCCACTATGTTGGTTCGAGGTAGGAGAAAAGAACTTGTTAGGTCCTGATTTAGTTCAACAAACCACTGAACAAATCAGGATGATACGAAACAAAATACTTACAGCTCAGAGTCGGCAAAAGAGTTACTACGATAAGAGACATAGACCTCTAGAGTTTGAGGAAGGAGACCATGTATTTCTGAAACTTTCCCCGACTACTGGAGTTGGTAGGTCTCTCAAAACAAGAAAGCTAAGTCCGCGATTTTTAGGACCCTACCAAATTCTAAAGAAAGTTGGGACATCAGCATATCAAGTTGCTCTCCCACCTAATTTGTCCAACCTGCATAATGTTTTCCACGTATCACAGCTGCGGAAGTATCTTTCAGATTCATCACATATAATACTGGATGAACCAATCCAAATAAAGGAGAACATGACATACCAGCTAGTACCTGCATCCATATTGGACACTGACGTGAAGCAACTGAGAAATAAAACCATTCCCCTAGTTAAGGTGTTATGGAAAGGTTTGACTCCGGAAGAAGCAACTTGGGAGCTGGAAGAAGTCATGAGGAAGAAATATCCGCAATTGTTCTTATAAGGTAATTTCTGAAATTTTGAGGACAAAATTTCTTTTAGGGGGAGAGAAATGTAACATCCTTAATTTCGTTTCTTTTATTGATAAAGGTACATAAAAAATTTAATTAAGGAAATAAAATTTATTAGACAATATTTTAGATATCTAAGGAAATATAATCCTTAGAAATTCTTCACCTTATGTATATGCATAGAAAATGTTTCTAACATTAAGAGAACAAATAAAGAAGGAAAATCTAATAGGAAAGAAATTAGAAATAACATACTAAAGAGATGCAAAATTCTTGGATAAGGAAGATAAATTTTTAGAAACAAGTAAAGGTCTTAAAATTTCAAAGAACATTGAATTAGGGTAATTTTTCCTAATTCAAGAACTATAGTTACTAAGTTTAAAATCTTTACCCATACATTGGGCTTTTACCTATGGACACTTCATATAGAGTTTTTCCACTTCACATAAGTTTCTAGCAAGCCCATTGGATAACCTAAACAAGAAATTAAACATAGACTTGGACTAGGATATAGTAATTTCACCAATAGCCCAAAAATTATGAAAATGTGACCAAGCCCACCAAGAAAGGAAGAATTTTATCCAAAGCAAAGAAAATGGGTAGGACAAGCCCATAATGGGTAAGAATAAGCCCAAATCCAAGAGGAAAAATAAAATAAAATAAATTAGATGACGATATAATAATAAGAATAAAGATTAGGTTACATGGCATTAAGACAAAAATTTAGCAAGTGGTGTGATTCTACATTCATCATTTAGGCAAGTGGCATGATAATACAAGGCTTTAGGACAAAAACATCTATATCCTTCACTCATAATTTTAGCAAGTGGTATGATAATACATGGTATTAGGACAAAACATTCATAGCCCACACAAATAATATCAACCAAATAATGGAGATTGAAGGGCTAGAAATTTGCCACTTAAAAAGGCAACCTATCATAATTGATTAAGACAAAAGAAAAATTAAATGAATCCCTAAATCAAAGGGACCTTGTCCCTTATCTTAAGAACATATCATCATAATTTTCAAAATACAAATCTCCTTTTCCTATGCATATCTTGACTAAGGAAGAGGAAGACAAGAACATAAGTTGTTTGTTTTCCAAAAATTCAACAAAGTTTATCTTAATTGTGATAAGGTAGATCCATGATCATGAAAGGTGAATTATTTGGTGGTCTATATAAGAGAACCCACCCTTACAACACTTTAATTTCGTCCAAGTGAGAAAGAGAGAGAAATAGAAGCAAGGTAGAGTGATGAAAGGAGAGAAGAGAGAAGAAGAAAGGAAGGAAGAAGAAGGAGAAGTTTAGAAAGCTAAAGGTAAGTTTAACAATATTTCTTTTTGAAGAAAACTTTTGAAACTTATAATATTTATATGAGATTTTGATCTTAGAACTTTTATGATTGGTCATGATGTTGCTATATCATGTTACATATTGATCTTGCATGTGATGTATGTTTGAATACTTAGGTTGGTGTAGATAGTTCTGCATAGTTATGGCTATGGGTGGCAGAATTTTAAGTTTCGGTATTTTAATTTCTGGGAACAATCTATAAGGAATTAAAATAAATGGTTAACATAAGAATTAAAGATATATGTGTCCAGGATTTTTAGCCACTGGAATCATTCCATTTGGAGTCCATATGAGGTAGATATGGTCTGATTAGTAGTCAAAGGTCAGAAAATGAATCATCAGGGAAGAATATGTTAGGATAGCTTCGGTAATTTAATTTCTGGGAATTATTGGTAAGGAATTAAAATAAATGGTTAACATAAGAATTAAAGATAAATGTGTCATGGATTTTTAGCCACTGGAATCATTCCATTTGGAGTCCATATGAGGTAGCTATGGTCTGATTAGTAGTCAAAGGTCAGAAAATGAATCATCAGGGAAGAATATGTTAGGATAGCTTCGGTAATTTAATTTCTGGGAATTATTGGTAAGGAATTAAAATAAATGGTTAACATAAGAATTAAAGATAAATGTGTCATGGATTTTTAGCCACTGGAATCATTCCATTTGGAGTCCATATGAGGTAGCTATGGTCTGATTAGTAGTCAAAGGTCAGAAAATGAATCATCAGGGAAGAATATGTTAGGATAGCTTCGGTAATTTAATTTCTGGGAATTATTGGTAGGGAATTAAAATAAATGGTCAACATAAGAATTAAGGATATGTGTGTCATGGATTTTTAGCCACTGGAATCATTCAATTTGGAGTTCACATGTGGTAGATATGGTCCAATTAGTAAGCCAAGGTCAGAAAATGGTTCATCAGGGAAGATTATGTTAGGACAGCTTTTGTATTTTAATTTCTGGGAATTTTATTTATGGAATTAAAATAAATGGTTAACATGAAAGTTATATATCTATGTCTCATGGAAATATACCCACTGGAATTATGCAATTTGGAGTTCATATGAGGTAGATATAATCCGATTAGTAAGCAGAGGTCAGAAAATGTTTATTCAGGGAAGAGTATGTTATTAATGCTTTAGTTTTTGAATTTCTGGGAATATTCTGTAGGGAATTAAAATAGCGCGCCAACATAACAATTATAGATATATGGCTCATAGATTTTTACCAACTGGAATAACGCAATTTGGAGTTCCAATTTGGGAGATATGGTCTAATTAGTCAGTAAAGGTCAGAACCTATCCGAGAGGAACTATCATGTACTTTGATGGAGTAATATCACCTTTGTTTCTTAATTTTTCGCTACAATGTTCAACATAATAGTTTTAGATAATTGTTTTATCTTGAAATACACACCAAGATCACCTACATCAGAGTTAAATTGAGGGAGTTATGCTCTGATTAGTAAGAGAAGGTTAGATAGGATGAAAACCTGCATCAAGAAAATAAAGAAATAAAATTAGTATTTTAAAAAAGAAGATGAATCTTAATAAATGACTAGTATAGCCATAGCCATTGCCATTGCATGAACTTACTACCATTTTAAGTGTGTAATTTTTTTAACATGGAATTTACACTAGTACTCATATAAATTTACAAGAAGTTTTGAAAGTGCCGGTTTTATTTGAAAAATCTTAGTATGCTCCGTGGTTGCAGTATTTTCACATTAGAAAAGAATTATTCTAGTTACTGGAAAACAAAATTGTGATTTGTGAAAAGTGCATGTCTAAGGAAAGCTCTGGCAAGGAAAGACATGGTACTTAAGCGTGTCCATTAGTGACCCACCTCTCTTTCCTGGGAACTTTTCTGGTGCGCTGTTTACAGACTACAATTACTATCCAGTTACTAAGGTATTAGTATGGAATTTTGACATGGAAATGTTTTATAAAGTGATATTTTAAATGGTTATGTTCATGGCATGATTACCAATGATTTATGGTAATAGTTATATTTTGATGAACATACTTGTTATTGAAAGCATACTTTTGGCTATCATTGTGAAAAGAAAAGAAATGAGCACGGTCACATGGCAATCCGTGTGGTGCACCAGTAGGGGACGCCCTACCAACGGTTATGATCATGTTAATAAGAAAAGAAAGAGAAAGTGTGCCATG
This sequence comes from Gleditsia sinensis, assembly GCA_037074535.1. Classification (NCBI taxonomy): domain Eukaryota; kingdom Viridiplantae; phylum Streptophyta; class Magnoliopsida; order Fabales; family Fabaceae; genus Gleditsia; species Gleditsia sinensis. The sequence continues at coordinate 33,880,372 of CM073464.1, read as the reverse complement.
TCGGACGGAGCGAGATAAGCCCGTACCGAAAAGTAGAGAATACTCACCCTGACCGGGGTAGCTTGAAGTAAGAATAAGTGGATAGCCATCATATGAAATTCGAAAAAATAGTTATTCATGCCATACATGTCATAACTGTATAATTTTCATGTGCATGATAAAGTGCATTCATGTGACCTAAAGATATTTTCTGTAGTTTATACAGCTGAACATGACGTGATGAACTATATTGATGGTAAATTATGATTTATTGTTGAACTTACTGGGATTTAATTCTCACTATATTTCCATATCATGTTCAGAAGAATAAATATGCAGATATTCTCTATGACACTTATTATCTCTGTACGTTGGATCGAGGTGCCCTACCTTGGGCAACTTCCAGTTATTTCTGATGTAACTGTCGTAGATGTAACTGAGATTCCGGTGGACGTGCCACCCGAACCAGTGTCCCCGGAAGTAGTCGATATAGATGATTAGAACTAATATGTATCTTTGTACAAATGTTTGTAAAATAATGGTGTGTAGTTTGTAAAATAATAGTGTGTATGGAAACTCAGTATTGTATAAATTAAATAAATGTTATATTGAGTTAAGTTGTAACGAGGTAATAACTTCATGGTATTTAAAAAAAAAAAAAAATTACATAAATGGAGTTGTTACATAAAGCATACATGGCTATGTAATGTTAATGCATATTGTTGAATATTGATGATGCATACATGGTTATATGTTGTTAATGCATATGGTTGTATATTGATGATGATGATGTTATAAGTGTAGCTGGATAAATTAAAGATGATATAAGACGTGGGATGCCCCTTGTGTAAGTTGACCCGGTGACATGCAAGATGACCCTTGTGAGAACAAGGTGACCAGATGAGGTTGTATTGCTTGAGACGGTATTGAATAGGGGACGCCCAATTAACCTTGAGTGTGCTAAGAGGAGTATGGCCACTCTAACCAAGTAATAGTGGTGTGTGAGTAGCGGGAGGGAGAGGGCTCACATTACTCTCTTGATAAACAAAGATGAAATCACAGACGATCAGTCACTATAGATAGAATTTATGGTTGCAAAAGATCAATCACTATATATATATATATATATATATATATATATATATAGAACTTGTTGCTGCAGACAATTAGTCACCATGCATAAAAGCACTATGAATGATATTTGTAAGTGTCGAGCATATGATCATATTATGTAAATCACATATTTGCAAATATTATGATGTCATCACAAAAAGATTGATTTTTTTGTAGTTTATACAGCTCGACATAACACTGTAATTTTATTTATTTATTATATAATTATTTAATGTTAAACCTATTGGGAACTTTTGTTCTCATTATTATCAATGTTATGTTCAGATAAAAGTAAATTATATGCTTGCTGTTTCCATGCACTTGATCATAAAGATCCAGTGGATGGCGATACCTTGTGAAGATCCCGATGCCAGCACCACCTCCTCTACAATATGAATCCCAGGGGTGGTATGTTGTATAATGTCTAACGTTAGAATAATGTAACTATGTAACTCAGTGTTATTTCTATATAAACATTAATCTCTTATGTATCCTTTTGGTAGGATGGTTATGAAATATATGTTGTTTTTATGCATGTGTATTATTTGATGTTGGATTGTGATAATTGCTTCTGCTTTAATCCTAGGAGACTGAAAAAAAAAACAACCCTTACAGATTACACCATAACCAAAACCATATCAAAATCCTTAGAGTACCAAAATTCAAATCCTTATGAAAGTCCTCAAACCAGGAGTTTAAAAATAGAGGCAGAACAAATAATAATTTCAACAAACCCTTTCAATCCTTACACTTAAATCCTATGTATATAATTTAAAACCCATCAAATAAAAAATACTCAATCCCTAACTTATTTTACTAATGTCCCTAATAATTTTCCCTTGACAAATTTAATTCTTTTATTAACCTATAAACATTAATCTCTGATGTATGCTTTTGGTAGGATGGTTATGAAATATATGTTGTTTTTATGCATGTGTATTATTTGATGTTGGATTGTGATAATTGCTTCCATTCTAATGCTAAGTGACTGAAGAAAAAATCAAACCCTTATAGATTACACCATAACCAAAACCATGTTAAAATCCTTAGAGTATCAAAATTCAAATCCTTATGAAAGTCCTCAAATCAAGAGTTTATAAACAGAGGCAGAATAGATAATAATTTCAACAAACCCTTTCAATCCTTACACTTAAATCCTATGTATATAATTTAAAACCCATCAAATCAAAAAGCACTCAATCCCTAACTTATTTTACTAGTGTCCCTAATAATTCTCCCTTCACAAATTTTTATTCTTTTATTAACCTATAAATGCCTAGTCTATTATAATTAATTGAAGGATTTTTCCAAAATGTCTTATTGTTAGTCTTAGTTACGAACTATCATAGTGTTATTTTTATTATTATTTAAATTCATTGGATAACTTTTGTTGAAGAAAATGGCTTTATTAATTTAAAATAAATTATTATGAATAGAAAAGAGAATAAAAGAAAGTAAATATTTAGTTTGAAATTGATATAATAAAACTTGTAATTTTCTTTGAAACTCTAATTCAAATAAGAAAAGTTGTAAAAGAAAACTTTTTAAGTGTATAATATGGCATTTGGACCTTTCAAAAACATTTATCAAAAGTCTGATTGAAACATAAGCTTACATTTATTCAAATCAAATCATATTCTATAGATAAACATTTCAAGGTTTGGATCTAAGGTTAAACCACTTAAATTTGGAAGCAAAACATTTAACTTATGTACTTTAAAACAATTTGAATCATCGATGTCAAACAATTGAATCTTTTCGATAAATGATTGAATTATTTAAAAATCAATTTCCTTGGTTTAATTTAATTGATATCCGATATTAGAAAATCTTAATAAATTTTCAAGAATAGTTAATTTTCTTATATTACTTCATTATCAAAATTTTCAATTATGCATGGCCCTAAAGCAGACAATACAATTTCATTCAACTAGAAATGCTATCCTAAAACTTCTACCAAAAATCCCATTCATAATTTAATCATCTAAGAAAGCTATGACTCTCTACCATTCGAAACCTATACTGGTCTCATTATCAATCATTCTTTTCCAGAACCAAAACTGAAACCTTAACATATTAGATATCGGAAACATATATGAAAAACTTTAGAGCTAGTCACATAACATAATTGCAAATCAAAACTCTCAAGGCACATTATATCCCAGAATCAACCTTCATATACTACCTACACTACTTAACATGACTCAACTAAATTAACCAAGTTAATCACATACATTCTAACAAAAGATAGCAACCTATATAAGTATAGAAAGAAAAATAAAATATTTTACTAATTAATAAAAATGTTTAAAAACTAAAATACATATAGTAATAGATTAGCTACAAAAGATTAAATGAATAAATCAAATCAGTAAATAAAGAAGTAAAGGAAAAAAGCATAATGAAAAAAAAAGATAAATAAAATAGTTACGCAAATAGATAAATAGTAAGCAAAACAAAAATTTTGAAATAATTAATACACATGAAATAAACAAGCACATAAATAAGTCAATAACAACAATAATTTACAACAATTAATATAAATAAATATACTTTCTTTTAAACTATAAGTTTGGGAGCGTTCTAATTCAGAACCATAACAAAAACATCCCAAACACAAAGGAAGGGAAGGCTAATCACTGATAGAGTCAGGTTCCATATCAGAGTTGTCCTAAGCACACAAGAAAGGATGGGTAATCACTACTCGAGTCAAAGTTAGAGTTAGAGGTAACCAAGCATCCCACCACTAGTTATAAGGAGAGACATTCCTTAACTCATTAAACAAAACAATTCCTTAATCAGTGTTCCAATCCATATATGTAGACCCATACACGGGACTAGCATCCCCCTTGCTACCTAGGGTTTCAAGGTGCACCAAGATTAACACTTACTACAGCTAGTTGATAGTGTTTCTAAATAGATTCTTCTTGGAAAAACTATTTACTCAAAAAATTTATACTAGAAAAGAGGTTATAAAAACTATTGATAATAAAGAAAATAATCCTTTCTATCAAAATACTCATATCAGATTCATATCAAAGCTTTCAAAACACTTCTCTCAAGCTACAATATGTTCCGAATTCAATTAAGCTAAAGTCATAATTATGCCAAAGAGGCCCCACACATTCTTTTCTAATCAAAACATATTTCAGACAACCTTTCAAACCTTTATATAAAATTTTGAAAACTCAAACATATATGAAAATTACTTGTCTTAACTTGAATAATCATTTCAACGCACAAAAATATACTCTTACATATGTATATAGACATATAAATATCAAAATTCAATGGTTCCAATAAATCACGCTCTTGAAAGGAAGGTTAAATAACTAAAGTTCATAGAAAAGTCAACATTCCACATAACCTTAAATTAGAACAAAAAATCTTATCCGTACAAATTAATAATTAATAAACTAACAAATGAACTACTTGTTGGTTGCAAAATATATACATGCAATGTCCATACGAAAGTGCACGTATCGTGACCAAGTAATACAGTGATGAGTGAGTATCGTCCCATAAGGAATTGTAACCAGAAATTACTATAGAACTTTGACCCGTGAAATGTTGTAGCTTGTTGATTACCACAAAGTAGATTGGATTCAAGCACAAATAAAACTAGAACAAAACAAGGAACTCTTAAATGATATTTTGAGGCATGCTAGGTTAACAGAAAATCAAATAATAAAGTTATCTAGGGTTACTTCAGGGTTACCACGAAATCATGCACTCATTGTGCTCTAGCTTTTGCTGTAGCATTTGCTCTAGTAACCAATTTTACCTTTTGAATAGGTTCTTTCCAGACTACCATTCCCTGCCCTTCTTGGAGTTAGTTTCATACATGCCCATATAAATACAACTGCAAGAACTACACTTGAACTCTAAACTATTGGGTTATACGGGACAACTATATATTCCTATATTGGTTGAGCATTAGTTTCTTTTACCATCTTGTAACATTCAAACTTATTCTAACTTTCATTTACCCTTCCAAGTTAAATGTCAGCTTCATCCTTCTACTATTAAGGATCATTTAACAGTAGAAAATTTAGAAAAGTAATGACAGTTTGAATATCAAAAGCAATGCTATAACAATATCACTCATTTACTGAAAATATGCCAAGAGTTCAGAATAACCCATCTACAACCCTAGCTGAAGGCTTAGCCCAGCATCATATCCAAGTCAATTACAACTGTACAAACTAGGACAACCATGATGCAAGGAAGAAATACAGTAAAAGCCCAGGCAGTGCAAAAATAACAAAAACACATAAGGGAAGAAGAGTTCTAGGGAAGGATCCTCTTCTCCTACATCCAGCTGCTCCTCTTGCTTGATTGATTCCCAATGGAACAGTATCACTCTCTTTTGCACATTACCATCAGAGGTTAGGGGCTGCTCTGGATGTTCTCCCTTTTTTTCTCTGTATCCGCTTGTGTTTATCTTCTCTCATCCCAGCCTTTTATAAGCAAGCATTGTGGTCCTGGTGAGGTGGCTCCTTTTAAGCTTTCTTTTCCTTTTCGGCCTGCACTTCTACCAGCAACTTTTTCCTCCACAGTCAGTAGTGGAGACAATCTCTGCATCTCTACATCTTTATTGTGGCAGTTGAGTACTCCTTCTTCCACGCTGGGTAATGGAGGCTACACCTGTTGTAGCAACCATGTGGTCAACCCACCTACACCGTATCACATAAAAATTAGTTTCCAATCATGCGGACAATAGCAATAGGATGAAAATCTCCCAACATAACTCGGTTTACCGCCTCCTTTTTCATAAATGCACACTAAATTTTACATTAAGCGTGATGGGTGCTCTTATATTCAGGAGATACAAACACAATATTAAATGCGGGAGCATTAATACTAATAAACCAGAATGCAAAGTAATAAACTCGAGGAAAGCATACAATAACTCTAATGAATTAGAGTTATCAAATCCCCACAAACTTAAAGTCTTGCTTGTCCTTAAGCAAATCCCTTTACCCACTAAAAGGTTCTCTTTATGTTCTAGTCCCCCTGACTAGATTAGTTCCATGCAGCACTATTATTGGCTCTCATCTCTTAGAATTGTTTCTAGATAGAACTACCAAATGACAACTTTTCACATTCTTAATCCTTAACCAAAAATTTCTTTGTAAATGTATGTATGCCTTATGGTTAGTCCTTTAAGAACCACTTGAGTCAAGATTAGTCAAGGTCCTATAATTTCATATGCTAATATATCAAGTCTCTCTAATTAAAGCAGGATGGCAACATATCAGAGGCACAAAACTACAGTAAACTAGGGCATTTAAGAGCGTGAATCAACTTATTTCTTCTTTGTTTTCGTTTTTGTTGTTTTATTTTGTAATAATAGGTCATCGGTGCCTTTTGACATGCATACCAACAATTAAAATGAAGGCACCCGGTTATTTAACACTATCACCTTTACACAATATCTTATTCATACCTTTGTGTCACTGTTGTAAACAAAAGTATACACGGGGCTCATGCATACCCCTAGTTACTAAGGGATAATAGAGGCATTGGAGTGGCAACTCTTTTCTTCTTTCTTTTTGTTTTGTTTTGCTTTTTTTTCTCTGTATCGTTTCCCTCTCCCCCAAACTTAAGCCTTTCTACAAATGAGCTTATGCCTCCTATTGTCATTTAGCAAATTGTTTAAGATACTCTCAACATTAACTTTAAAATCCTAGGCCTACCTTTTTGAAAGATTATCAAGTTTCTCTTACTCAAGACTGACCATAGCTTAATGTTCATAAGGGAAGGTTCCAGTTGTAAGGAGTTATCATGCAGAACTCCTATATTTCATCAGTCATTTTCCAGCCTTTCCTCATTGAGTTTCCTAGAACTAATAGCAAGCCACAAGACAAAACATGACAAACATCTTTTTCTTTTATATATATATATATATGTAAAAGAAGTTATTATAAATGCTTTCCTAATTGCTAACTACTTATCAGGCCTAAGCCAGTATACACACATGATCATAAAGGACACAAAACACTGGATACAAAGCACAAAGTGAACACAATCAACTAAACAGAACTAGCAACACCAAAGCAAATTGGATGCATTAATCCCTAACCCCCCCAAACTTAAATAGTAGCAGTGTCCTCCCTGCTTATTAAATTGCATAAACAACAAAAGAGGCAGAAATGATGTATAATTGAGGCAGGCATGGCAGCATGCAGTATGTATTTAGAATACTAAAATAATAGAAAGGACAAAAAAATTGAAGGGGACTTCCCTGAGGTGTATGCATGATTGCTGTAACACCCTTATGGCATTGACCCCCTCAAGAATTTGATGCACTGCAAAGCCCACTTCTCCTTTGAGTTGACTTTTGTGGGCTTGGGAGTTTCCTTTTTCCTTTCTGCATTGCTGCCCTCTTATTTGCAATTGGCTACTCATCCTCTGAGGACTCCTCTTCCACTTAAGTCATTTGTGGGCCCTTTCTCTTTTCTCTGTTTTGTGGGGAGTCTTGGGATTGTTGGTACTCCTCAGCCTGAAACTTAGGTTCTTCCCTTTCTTGCCTGAATGTGTTGCTCAGTATATCCATTGGGAATTGAGGGAATGGAAAGAACGGCTTAAAATTTTGCTCTAGGGTTTGTTGTAGGGAAATGTCTTTCAGGTGTTGGTACTGCCAGAATTGCTGTTGTTGCTTTATGAATAGTGCTTGTTGTTTTAGGATGGATGCTTGCTACTGTAGGAGTAGGTGTAGTTTCTTGTCTGCTGGTTGGTGGTGGCTTGACATTGAGGGTGCTTGACGTTCAGGGTGTGGGGGTTCTTATGTGTGGGATGGTGGCTCTGGCTCACCCTTGTCTTACACAATCCTTGCTATGGCTATAGTGTGTATGGCTCTTCCTAGCTTCAGTGTCTATTCATCCATTGAGATTGGGACTTTGCTAACCAAGCACATCATGGTAATTGAGGAAGGGAATAGCAAGCTGCCTTTCTTACAGCACGCTCACAACTTAATTTGTTCAGAGATGACCCTTCCCACATTGATGGCCCTTCCAAAGAGTATGGCATCCATCATAGCTACCCGATCTCTACTCACAGTTTTCCCGTGAGTGGAGGGAAAAAAGACGAGTCTTTAAGAAGTGATACCTCACCTTAGCCGCTGGTAGAAGGGAAGCTCTATTCATGGTTGCAATACCTTGGGAAGATTTGTCCCATGTGGTGCTTGGTATACATACTCTTGCCAGCATTACCTCCCAATCTTTTTCTTGCAGAGACTCCAAATGATCCTCATAGTCATCATCCTTGTCTTTTAACTTGTAGGCTTCGTTGATAGTGTTGGGATTGATTAGAACCTGCATCTCCTTGATCCTTACCCAATCCTTAGCATCCTTCTGGAAGTTCGCATAAAACTCGCGCACTAGTGAGATAATGGCAAACTAAGGATGTTTGGCGAAGTCCTACCACCCCCTCTGCTTCACCACCGTGGCAACGTACATTGGCATACCCAAATCCTCAGCCATTGTAAATGTGAATCCTTTCTCTGGACAGAATGTCCTTTGGACTGTTTCCTCGTCATGCCTCCTCTGGTTCTCCTCAGAGGTGAATTTGTTCATCTTACTCTCCTTCCTTGCCATTGTCTTCACTCTCGACATTGTCTATTGATGGAGGTTTTTATGAGATGATGGTCTAACCTTTTGAAATAAAATGCTTGGAATGTGAAGGTGCTACGATTAAACAAAGGCAACAGGGGCTTTTGGGGTTTTGTAGAAGGTAGATGGGCACACAGAAGTAGGTTGAAAGAGAATTGGGGGGTCATGACTTTTGGTTTCCTTTGAGTTTTCCCATTTCCCATTTTTTTATATGGCCAACCTCTAAGTGTTGGCTTCCCCCCTTTTTTTCTTCTTGTTTTAGTCATTGGGATGCCCATGCCCTTCTTGTTTATTTAGCTTAGCTTTTTCCTTCTTCTTTTCAGCCCAATGACCCAGTGTCCTACATCTTTATGCCAAGGAATGACTCTTTGCTTCAAGGAAGATGCTTTTACTGTAGCATTTTTGTGTAAAATTGTAAAAACTAAAATTCCAACTCTAATGCTCCTATAGGCCTGAAAAGTTAACACATATGATATCAAAAACAGAACTCAAGCTAGCTAACAACTATAAATAAAATGAGAATTTATAAAAGCATGGTGTGCCTCTCATAAGCGCTTTTTTTATAGTCAATAACCTAACTACTTCCTTTTTTATCCCTCTTGTAATTGGATTAAGGTGTCATGCCGTTCCACATTACTTCCCAAGTAGTGCTTAATCCTCTATCCATTAACCTTGAATGTTCTCCCTGATTTTTCTTCTTTCAATTCAATGGCTCCAAATGGAAAAATGTTATTAGTGTGGAAAGGACCAGACCAGCGGTATTTTAGCTTTTTAGGGAACAAATTTAGCCTGAAATTGAACAGCATTACTTTCTGGGGTAGCTTGATATGAAAATGAGAAAAGAAAGAGAAAGTATGCCATGTTGGATGGAGCGAGAAAAGCCCATACCGGAGAGTAAAAAGTACTCACCCTGGCTGGGGTAGCTTGATATGAAAATAAGTTGATAGCCATCATATGGTAATTTGAAAATAGTTATTCATGCCATACATGTCATTACTGTATGATTTTCATGTTCATAGATAAAGTGCATTCATGTGACCTAAGATATTTGTTGTAGCTTATACAGATGAACATGACATGATGATCTATATTAGTGATAATTGTGATTTATTATTGAACCTACTAGGATTTAATTCTCACTATATTTCCATATCATGTTTAGAAAACTAGTTTTGCAGATTTTTCTTTAGCTCTGGCTCTTAGTGTACGTTGGATCGAGTTACTCTATGTTGGGCATATCCTAGAAATTAATTAGGTGTTTGTGGTCAAGTTGACTAAGATCTTGGTGAAGTTGCAACCACCTGCACCCGTATCCCGGGGGTTGGTCAATATGGATGTATAAGATGTAGACATATATGTGTTTGATTTGTGTATGAATGCTGTTAATTAATGATGTGTAAAGCTTAATTATACTTGGTTTAATTAATTGAATGTTATTATGAGTTAAATAAAGGTAATGACTTCATGGGACTTTAAAACAATTTATATATTTGTATATATGTAAAAAAATGGAGTTGCTACATAAGTGGTATCAGAGCAGGTCGATCGTAGAGGGCCAGTGGGTGGATGGTTATCTGAGTCGATCTTATAGTGTCTTCAGTATGTTATGGTTGTGCTATGTAGGGAATCAGTGATTTCATATAGGTAAGAAATTACTAGTGTTTCCTATCTATATGTCGAGGTGGTGCTATGACTGCTGTTAAATATTTTTGAAACTAAATATTGGGCTTTATCACCTCAATAGCAGCATAACTTTATTTTTTCCACAGTAGGAAATGGCACCACTAAGGAGAAATCCGACAAACAATGCAGAGGAAACCCTGTGCAACTTGGCCAAGGCAATTTGAGACCAAGTCATGACCACCAACCAAATTCTACAATACCTTCAAAATGCTAATAACTCGAATAGTGAGAATGGTGCTAATAATCGGATGGTAGGAAATGATAAAAGCATATCCGAGTTCCTAAAGACTAGACCACATTTTTTTCAAGGCGGCTTTGACCTGATTGTAGCTGATAGGTGGATAAGGGAACTGGAGAAAATCTTTGAAGTGATAGGCTATATTGAGGAGCAGCAAGTTATCTTTACTGCATATATGCTTAAAGATGAAGCAGAATACTGGTGGCGTAGAACTAAAAAACTTTTAACTCACCAGGGAAGGCAGATCACCTGGCAGGTGTTCAAAGACACCTTTTTGGAAAAGTACTTCCCAAGTACTGTGCAAGTAGAGAAGGAGATTAAATTTCTCCAACTTAAGCAGGGCAGCATGACCGTAGACTAGTACATCACGAGGTTTGAGGAGTTGTCTAAGTTCTCCTCTTACCTACAATTTAACCCCGATGAAGCATGGAAGGCTGTTAAGTTCAAAGCAGGATTGAATCCAGAGATAAGGAATGTTGTTGTAGCTATAGAGATCAGGGAGTTTGTACCTCTGATAAATAAATGCAAACTCCTAGAGAAGAGCTTGAGGGCAGTGGCAGATGAGAAACAAAGATGAAACTTCTAGAAAAGGAAGAACGGGCCACAAAACTTTGGGAAAAATGTTAAAGGAAAAGGATAAGGTATTGGTAAGAGGCCAATGATTGGAAGTCCCCGACCCTTCCAACAGAACTTTTCCACAATTAAGTGTACTAAGTGCAGACGTATGCATGGTAACCGGCCATGCTACATAGGATCATATGTTTGCTTCAATTACGGACAGAAGGGTCATTTTATAAAGAATTGCCCACAAAATTTGGGGAAGCAGCTAGAACAAAGGCCTTAGGTGAAAGGAAGGGTTTTCATCCTAAGCGGCCAAGAGGTAGCTCAATCCCTCGAAATGATTCAAGATATATGCTATATCTATGGATTTACTCTTATGGTGTTGTTTGACTCAGGAGATAGTCATTCATTTATATCAGAAGAATGTATTAGGGAGCTTCAGTATCCTATTTCTAAAACCCCCTATGAGCTATCTGTAGTAACTTACATAGGGGAAAAGGATCTTAACTTTCTCTATATGTAAAGACTGTTAAGTCACTATTCAGGAGAAAACTTTTTCTATAGACCTCGTCTGTCTACCTTTAAAAGGTATTGATGTCATTCTAAGGTTAGACTGGATGTCTAGAAATCGGGTCTTGCTGAATTGTTGCAACAAGACCATTGAATTTCTACCTTCTACTTCAGAAGAAGAGATGTAGTTATTAAAGCTTAATGCCAATCAAGTCAATAGAGAGTTGAAGAATGGAGTACTTGGATACATTCTCTTGTATTTATCAAACTTAGAAGTCGAACCGAAGCTTGATGAAATACTAATAGCCAACGAGTTTCTTGAAGTATTTCCATAAGATATTCCATGATTACCTCCCAAGAGAAAGATAGAGTTCTCTATTGATCTCTTACTTGGGACAGGGTCTATCTCTATTGCACCTTATAGAATGGCCTCGAAGGAACTACAGGAACTCAAGAAATAGTTGGAGGAATTGTTAGACAAGTAATTTATTAGACCAAGTGTATCACCTTAGGGAGCTCATGTGTTGTTTGTTAAGTAGAAAGACAGGATTTTGAGACTATGCATATATTACAGACAACTGAATAAGGTGACTATAAAAAATAAGTATCCTCTTCCTACGATAGATGATTTATTAGATCAATTGAAGGGTGTAACAACCTTTTTTTTTCCTTTATTATTATACAATATTGAGTTCACATACACATCATTAAGCAAAACATACATGTAACATGTCAAACACATAGATATTTACATCTTGTTTATTTTAGTTGATCAATTCCGGAGATACAGGTGCGGGTGGTTGTACCATCACCGGGATCTGAGCCAACTCGACCACAAACATCTTATTTGATTATGAGATCTGCCCAACATAAAGTAACTCGATCCAATGTGCACTAAAAGCCAGAGCCTTAGAAACAAAAACTGCATAAATAATTTTCTGAACATGATATGGAAATATAGTGAGAATTAAATCCCAGTAAGTTCAACAATAAATCATCATCAATATAGCTCATCACGTCATGTTCAGCTGTATAAACTACAAAAAATATCTTTGGTCACATGAATGCATTATATCTATGCACATAAGAATCATACTGTAATGATATGTATGAAAAGATTAACTATTTTCAGAATATCATATGATGGCCATCAACTTATTCTCATTTCAAGCTACCCCGGTCAGGGTGAGTATCCTCTACTCTCCGGTACGGGCTTTTCTCGCTCCGTCCGACATGGCCCACTTTCTCTTTCTTTTCTCATTATCATGATCATAACCGTTGGTAGGGCGTCCCCTACTGGTGCACCACACGGATTGCCATGTGACCGTGCTCATTTCTTTTCTTTTCACAATGATAGCCAAAAATATGCTTTCAATAACAAGTATGTTCATCAAAATATAACTATTACCAAAAACCATTGGTAATCATGCCATGAACATAACCATTTCAAATATCACTTTATAAAATATTTCCATGTCAAAATTTCACACTTAAGAAGGTAAGAAGTTCATACAATGGCAATGGCTATGGCTATACTAGTTATTTATTATTTTCATTTATAAGATTCATCTTGTTTCTTAAATATTAATTTTATTCCTTTATTTTCTTGATGCAGGTTTTCATCACATCTAACCTTCTCTTACTAATCAGAGCATAACTCCCTCAATTGAACTCCGATGTAGGTGATCTTGTTGTCCATTTCAAGATAAAACTATTATCTAAAACTATTATGTTGAATAGTTTAGCGAAATAGTAAGAAATCAAGGTGATATTACTCCCTCAAAGTACAGGATAGTTCTTCTCGGATAGGTTCTGACCTTTAGCAACTAATCTATCCATATCTCCCTCATATGAATTCCAAATTAAGTGATTCCAGTGGGTAAAACTCCGTAACACATCTATATATAATTCATATGTTAACAATGTATTTTAATTCCTTATAGAGTGTTCCCAAAAATTAAAATACCGAAGCTATCCTAACATATTCTTCCCTGATGAACCATTTTCTGACCTTTGCTTACTAATCAGACCATATAGACCTCATATGGACTCTAAATTGAAAGCTTCTAGTGGCTACAAATCCGTGACACATATATCTTGAATTCTTATGTTAACTATTTATTTTAATTCCCTACAGATAATTCCCATAATTTAAAATACCGAAGCTATCCTAACATATTCTTCCCTGATAACCCATTTTCTGACCTTTGACTACTAATCGACTCATATATTCGTCATATGGACTCCAAATTGAATGATTCCAGTGGCTAAAAATCCATGACACACATATATTTAATTATTATGTTAACCATTTATTTTAATTCCCTACAGATAATTCCCAGAAATTAAAATACTGAAGCTATCCTAACATATTCTTCCCTGATGACCTATTTTCTGACCTTTGACTAATAATCAGACCATAGCTACCTCATATGGACTCCAAATTGAATGATGCCAGTGGGTAAAAATCCGTGACATATATATCTTTAATTCTTATGTTAACCATTTATTTTAATTCCTTATAGATTGTTCCCAGAAATTAAAATACCGAAGCTTACAATTCTGCCAACCATAGCCATACCCATGCAGAACTATCTACACCAACCTAAGTATTCAAACATACATCACATGCAAGATCAATATGTAACATGATATAGCAACATCTATGACCAATCATCAAAGTTCTAAGATCAAAATCTCATATAAATGTTATAAGTTTCCAAAGTTTTCTTCAAAAAGAAATATTGTTAAACTTACCTGGAGCATTTGGTCTCCTAGACTTCTCCTTCCTCTTTCTTCCTTTCTTCCTCTCCTTTCCTCACTCTACCTTGCTTCTATTTTTTCCTCTCCCTCACTTGGACGAAATTCTAATGTTGTAAGGGTGGGTTTCCTTATATAGGCCACCAAATAATTCACCTTTCATGATCATGGGTCTACCTTATCACAATTAGGATACACTTTGTTGAATTTTTGGAAAACAAACAACTTATGTTCTTGTCTTCCTCTTCCTTAGTCAAGATATGCATAGGAAAAGGAGATTTGCATTTTGAAAATTATGATGATATGTTCTTAAGATAAGGGACAAGGTCCCTTTGATTTAGGGATTCATTTCTATTTTCTTTTGTCTTAAACAAGTATGATAGGTTTGCCTTTTTAGGTGGCAAATTTCTAGCCCTTGAATCTCCATTATTTGGTTGATATTATTTATGTGGGATATGAATGTTTTGTCCTCATACCATGTATTATCATACCACTTGCTAAAATTATGAGTGTAGGATATAGATGTTTTTGTCCTAAAGCCTTGTATTATTATGCCACTTGCCAAAATGATGAATGTAAAATCACACCACTTGCTAAATTTTTGTCTTAATGCATTGTAACCTAATCTTTATTATTATTACATTATTATATCATCACCTAATTTAATTTATTTTATTTTTTCTCTTGGATTTGGGCTTATTCCTACCCATTATGGGCTTATTCCTACCCATTTTCTTTGCTTTGGATAAAATTCTACCTTTCTTGGAGGGCTTGGTCACATTTTCATAATTTTTGGGCTATTGGTCCAATTACTATATCCTAGTCCAAGTCTATGTTTTATTTCTTACTTAGGTTATCCAATGGGCTTGCTAGAAACTTATATGAAGTGAAAAAACTCTACATGATGTGTCCATAGGTAAAAGCTCAATTTATGGGTGGAGATACTAAACTTAGTAACTTTTGCTCTTAAATTAAGAAAAATTACCCTAATCCGATCTTCTTGAAATTTTAAGACCTTTACTTACTTCACAAAAATTTATCTTTCTTTAACTAAGAATTTCACCTTTCTTTAGCATGCTTATTTCTAATATTTCCTCTTAGGTTTTCTTTCTTTTCTTATTCCATTAATATTAGACAATTTGTATGCATATATGTAAGGTGAAGAATTTCTAAGGAAAATATCTAAAAATTACGGGATGTTACAAAGGGAGCCTCCATCTTTTCTAAAATTGACTTGAGATCAAGATACCATCATATTAGGATTAAAGAGGAGGATGTACTAAAAATAGCTTTCAGGACTAGGTATGGGCACTAAGAGTTTCTCGTAATGCCTTTTGGGTTGACAAATGCACTTGTAATTTTCAAGGACAACATGAATCATATTTTTCAACCCTACCTAGATCAATTTGTGGTAGTGTTCATTAATGACATCTTGATATACTCTAAGAGTGAGAAATAACATGAAAAACATCTTCGAATCATACTAAAAGAGAAAAAGTTGTATGCCAAATTGGAGAAGTGTGGATTTTGGTTGACAGGGGTGTAGTTTCTCGAACATGTCATCTCTAATAGACGGGTAGCCGTAGAACCTAGCAAGACAGAAGCAGTGATTCAGTGGGAAAGATCAAAGATGGTTACAAAAGTAAGAAGTTTCTTGGGTTTGGCAAAATACTACAAGAGGTTTATACAAAACTTCTCTCGTATAGCCATGCCATTGACTAAATTGACCAAGAAGGGAAGTCCTTTCAAATGAACTGATCAATTTGAAGCTAGTTTCCAGAAGCTTAAGACAAGATTGACCACTCCTTCTATTTTAATTATTCCAGACCCTATAGGACGTTTTGAAGTGTATAATGACTTTTCAAAGAAAGGGCTAGGGTATGTGCTGATACAAGACAAGAGAGTAATTACTTACGCCTCTAGGCAGCTGAGACCCCACGAAGGAAACTATTAAACCCATGATCTTGAATTGGTGGAAGTGGTGTTTGCCTTAAATATTTGGCGACATTTGAAGTATACTGTGATTATAAGAGTCTTAAATACCTTTATTATTAGAAGAAGTTAAATATGAGGCAATGAAGATGAGTAGAATTTCTCAATGACTACAAGTTTGAGAAAAAATATCATCCAGGAAAGGCAAATGTTGTAGCTAATGCCTTAAGTCGAAAATCTCTACACATAGGTTGGATGATAGTGTATGAGATGCAGATGCTAAAAGAGTTTCAAAATTTGAAGTTGGAGACTACTTTTACCTTAAAGAAGCTAATCATCAATGGGTTGAGTATAGAGTGTAACCTTAGAGTCCAGATTAAAGAGGCTCAAGTTCACAACCAATATGATTAAGATGATTTTTTTGTCTTGGAAGATGGAGTAACCATGTATTAAGGAAGGGTCTGTGTTCCTCAAAAACAAGAGTTGAGGACTAAGATCCTACAGAAAGCGCATTAAAGTAAATACACAGTCCATCCTTGATCCACTAAAATTTACCAGGATTTAAAGAGGATGTATTGGTGGCCAGGGATGAAAAAGGACATTGCTCAATTTGTGGTAAAATGTCTAACTTGTCAAAAGGTAAAGGTAGAGCATCAAAAGCCAATAAGATTTCTATAACCTCTTGAGATCTCTAAATGGAAATGGGATAGTATTTCGATGGACTTTATAGTGGGCTTACTGATAGCTCTAATTCATTAGAGTTTCTCCATGCTTTTCTGGGATTATTTTCTATGCACTCTGACTTATTAGCATTCATAATCTCTGTTTTAATAAGATATTTTGCATTCCATGGATGCAAGATCACCCATTCTATTGCTGTGACAATTCAATATACATATGCGGCAAACATGGCAGCAAACCAAGTGATACTAAATGAGCTTGGCCCTTTTTAATATAATGTAGATGATGGGGAGCTGATCCTGTTTAATATGGTGCAGTTGGCAGGGAGTCAGAGCAGTGCAGTAGGTGTGGCCACTACCTAGCAGGGGAAAGGAGCACCCAACTGACACACCAGACTGCTGGGTGGCACAGAAACTGCCTCTACTATTGGAAGTGGAGAGAAAGCTGCTGGAAGAGGTGCTAGCCGAAAAGTAGGAAGAATGTCAGCATAATCAGGCCACTTTAATGGGACCATAACGCCTTACTATAAAAGGTAGAAAACATAGTGCAAAAAAGAGGATGCTATGAGGGACAAAGAGGAAAATAGTAAGAGTGAACCCAGAATCCCTGACGGGAGGGGGTTGTGAGAAAACACCCTAGCCAAGGATACGTTAACATTGCATGGTGAAGCATTGGAGTGAGGACGAGACTGCTGTTCCAAAATTCTTTCGATCCTTTTGTGATTTTTCTTGTTTAGTAGGAAACTGCATTTTTCTGTTTATTTTAGTTGTATCACTCGGACTGCATACTGGTATTTTTCCAATGTCTGTAACTAGATTAGCTATGAGGCTAGGCTAATTTCCAGCTAGGGTTGTAATGAACACAAGCACGTTTTAATTTATCAATGATTTTGCTGCAGCTTTGTTGTATCATTGAACTGTGTGTGTATATTTTAATTTCTTCTGATAATTGAAATTTGATAGAGGAAGACTAGGCCAATATTTACCTGGAAGGGTGGTGGAGGCTAGAGAAAGAGTTAAATGTGTGGGATTAGCCAATATAGGGATATATGGTTAACCCATTTATCCCAATAGTTAGGAGTTTCACGCACAATTCTGGGGTTAGGATTAATAGAGGGATGTGCGTCCAAACCCCAGAATTGCATGGAATGGAAGTCTGGAAAGACCCCATTCAAGAAAGACTAGGCATTGAGGAAATTGCTGCAGCACTTTCTAGAGCAAAATGAGTGCAGAAGTTCATGGAAACCCTGAGGCAACCCTGGTTTACCTAATATCCCTTTCTTTTATACCCTAGTTTCCCTCAGCTTACTTATAGTCTTATTGAGTTTGTTCAATCCTAACCCATCTTGAACACAAATCTTGTGAATCAACCACATTTTGCTATAGCATTTCACAAGTCAAAGTATTCTATAGTAGTTTTTAGTACACTCCTCGTGGGACAATATTCACTCATCATTTTATTACTTGGTCATGATACGTGAACTTGCATTTTGACATTGCATACACATTTTGCAACCAACAAGTTTTTGGCGCCATTGCTGGGGAGTGTCAACTTGAAAACTATTATTAGATATTTGACTATGTAAAGGATTTTATCTTTTAGTCACTCTGGTGTCATTTTGGGCAGGTGAACACAGTGCATAAACAGGTCTGAGAGGGAGCTTTTGCCTCTAGATCCAGAGATAGAAAGAACGCTTTTGAGAAGAAGGAGAAGACTGTTGGGACCTCAGCCACAAGCAGAAATGGCCAACCAGAATGGAGAAGACAACATGGATGACAGAGATAGTCCTTAATGCTTATGTTCAACTAAACCTGAATGGGTTGAAACCGAGTATTATGAGACTAGAAATTGAAGCTCTTCATTTTGAGCTTAATCCAGTAATGTTTCAGATGCTGCAGACCGCAGGGCAATTTAGTGGAATGCCTACAGAGGACGCCCACCTTCACTTAAGAGTGTTTATCAAAGTCACTGATGCTTTCAAGATGAATGGGGTGACAGATGAAGTTATCAGGCTAAAACTGTTCCCCTACTCATTAAGAGATCGAGCTAGAGCGTGGTTAAACTCTCTGCCACCTGATTCTATTCCTAATTGGGGTGATTTGGCAGAGAAGTTTTTGCTGAAATACTTCACACCTACCAAGAATGCAAGATTGAGAAATGATATCACATCCTTCCAGCAACTAGATGGAGAATCACTATACGAAACCTAGGAAAGGTACAAAGAGCTGTTACAGAGATGCCCTCATCACGAAATCCCATACTGCATTTAGATGGAGACCTTTTATAATTGCCTTAATGCTCAGACACGAACCATAGTGGATGCAGCGGCTAATGAGGCACTGCTGTCCAAAACATACAATGAGGAACATGAGCTGCTCAAAAGAATGGCTAGCAATAACTATCAATGGCCTATGGATAGAGTCTCAACTGGAAAGAAGACATCAGGCATGCATAAAGTACGTGAAGTCACTTCTCTTACAGTGCAACTAGCTTAATTAGTGAATGTCCTAAAAAACCAGCTGCTAATCTACCCTCAAGCAGCTAATGTAGTCCGGGAGAGTGGAGCATCTTGTGTTCTATCCAATAGGCCTTATTTATTTGACAGTTGTCCTTCGAATCCGGAGTCGGTATGCTATGTGGGAAACATGAATGGCAACAACAATCCCTACTCAAACATGTATAACCCGGGTTGGAGGCAGCATCTTAATTTTTCTTAGAGTAACTATAGTACTGGACAGGGGAGCAACTCTACCACACAGAGGCCACTGGCCCCCCTGGATTTCAGCAGCAAAGGCATTAGCCTAATGTAACTCCCACTTTCTTGGAATCCCTACTGAAGGAATATATGGCAAGAAATGATACTCTGATCCAGAGTCAAGTTGCCTCATTAAGAAATCTGGAGACCCAAGTGGGACAGCTTACCAATGAATTAAAAAGCAGACCTCTAGGGACACTTCCAAGCAATACTGAATTCCCTAAGAGAGAAGGGAAATAGCATTGCAAGGCTATAGCTTTGAGAAGTGGGAAGGTGGTGGAAGCACCCAAAGCAAGAATACAGGACCAAAAAGACCCTACGGTACCCCCAGAAAAGAAGGAAGACAAGCAAAGGCAAGTCAAGGAAGAAAGGGAGGAAGCAGGAATCTCTAGAGGAAATGCTACAGCTTTGCCACAGCAAAATTCTGTAACTCTGCCACAACAAATGCTGCAGCTTTGCCACATCAAAACGTGCAGTAAACTAAGCTACCTCCACCTTTTCCTCAAAGATTCCCGAAATAGCAGAATGACCAACAGTTTAGGAGATTCCTGGATGTCCTCAAATAGCTGCACATCAACATCCCCTTGGTGGAAGCACTAGAGCAAATGCAAAACTACGTAAAGTTCATGAAGGACATCTTGACCAAGAAGAGAAGATTTGGGGAGTTTGAGAATGTTGCTCTCACATGGGAATGCAGTGTTGTGCTGCAGAATAAGTTGCAACCCAAACTCAAAGATCCAGGCAATTTCACCATACCATGTTCTATCGAGAACCAGTATTTTGGCAAGGCACTTTGTGACTTGGGAGCAAGCATCAACCTCATGCCAATGGCCATATTCAAGAACTTGGGGATTGGAGAAGCAAGGCTTACTACAGTCTCACTACAATTGGCAGACAGATCCATTGCACATCCAGAAGGGAAAATCGAGGATGTCCTGGTTAAGGTAGACAAATTCATTTTCCTAGTAGATTTTATAATATTGGACTATGAAGCTGATGTAGAGGTGCCAATTATTTTGGGCAGACCATTCCTAGCAACTGACCGAACATTAATTGATGTTTAAAAAGGGGAACTAACCATGAGAGTCCAAGATGAGCAAGTTACATTCAATGTATTCTAGTCCATAAAGTTTCCTAGTGAAGTAGAGGAATGTTCAGTTGTGTCTATGATAGACATATTAACATCAGAGCAGTTTGAAAAATGCTACAAGGGCCCATCACCAGTTGTATGGACAGATAACTCTTATTCAGAAGGGGAAACTGAGAAAGAATGGGCCTGGATTGAAGCCAGACACGGCACTGGGAAGTAGGGGCTGATGAAGGAGCCATTAGACTTGTCCTCACCAGAATCCAAGCTGCCGAAGGTATTAGTGGAGGAACCACCAATCTTAGAGCTAAAGCCACTACCAACACACCTCAAGTATGCATATCTAGGAGAAACAACCACTCTTCCTATGATCATCTCAGAACTTTTTACAAGAGAACAAGAGGATAAACTAGTCCTGACGTTGAAAAAATTCAGAAAAGTGATTGGTTGGACCCTTGCCGATATAAAAGGTATCAGCCCCTCATTTTGCATGCATAAGATCCTTTTGGAGAACAATGAAAAAGGGTCCGTAAAACCTCAACGGAGGCTCAACCCAATAATGTAGGAGGTGGTAAAGAAGGAAATCATAAAGTGGTTAGATGCTAGGATTATTTACCCTATATCAGACAGCTTCTGAGTTAGTCCGATCCAATGTGTACCCAAGAAATGGGGCATGACTGTGGTGGAAAATGAAAACAATGAGCTCATCCCCACCAAGGTTGTGACTGGCTGGAGGATTTGCATGGACTACCAGAGACTGAACAAAAGCACCAGGAAAGATCACTTCCCCTTACCATTCATTAACCAAATGTTGGACAGACTTGCAGGAAGGGAATACTATTGTTTCCTAGATGGGTACTCGGGGTACAATCAGATTGCTATAGCACCCAAATACCAACATAAGACTACATTCACATGTCCTTATGGCACCTTTGCATTTCAAAGGATGCCGTTTGGACTATGCAATGGTCCAGCAACTTTTCAGAGGTGCATGATGGCAATTTTCACAGATATGGCTGAGCAATTTGTCGAAATTTTCATGGATGATTTCTCAGGTTTCAGGGACTCTTTCGACCTATGTTTGGGAAACCTTGCTAAAGTCCTAAAAAGATGTGAGGAAACACACTTGGTGCTGAACTGGGAGAAGTGTCAATTCATGGTGAAGGAAGGGATTGTGCTGGGACACAAAGTCTCTCAAAACGGACTGGAGGTTGACAAAGCCAAAGTAGAGATCATAGAGAAGCTGCCTCCTCCCACCTCAGTCAAGGGTATCAGAAGCTTCCTTGGCTATGCAGGATTCTACAAGAGGTTCATCAAGGACTTCTCTAAGATTGCTAAACCTCTATGCAGCTTGCTAGAGAAGGAAAAAATTTTCTTCTTTGATGAAAGCTGCATAACAGCATTCTGTGACCTCAAGAAGAAGTTGAGCAGAGCACTGGTTATTGTGGCACCAGACTGGACCTCTCCGTTTGAGCTAATGTGTGATGCAAGTGAGGCAGCATTGGGAGCAGTCCTCGGGCAGCGCAAGAATAAGGTTTTTCATTCTATATATTATGCAAGCAAGACGCTGCAAGGGTCCCAGCTAAACTACACAATGACAGGGAAGGAGCTTCTTGTAGTGGTATTTGCCTTTGAGAAATTCAGATCATATTTGGTAGGAACAAAAGTGATAGTGCACACGGACCATTTTGCCATCAAACACCTAGTTAGGAAAAAGGATTCCAAGCCTAGCTCATTAGATAGGTGCTCTTGCTCTAGGAATTCAAGCTGGAAATCAGAGATAGAAGATGAATTAAAAATCAGGTGGCAGACCATCTCTCCAGATTGGAAGGGGAACGCATAGGAGCAAAAGAAATTAATGAGAAATTCCCAGATGAACAACTCTTCCTCATGACCCAAGTTGGTGCGCCATGGTATGTTGACTATATAAACTACCTGGTAAGTGGCCTATTTCCACCAGATTTGACGTCACAGCAAAAGATAAAATTTCTACATGAGGTGAACTCATACTACTGGGATGAACCGTATCTTTTCAAGCAGTGTGCTAATCAGATGATAAGAAGATGCATTCCCAACGAAGAGATGGAGAAAATCTTGCAGCAATGCCATGCTTCACCCTATGGAGGCCACTTTGGAGGAGTAAGGACTGCAAACAAGGTACTACAGGCTGGGTTCTACTGGCCTTCTCTATTCAAGGACTCCCACTCCTTTGTGATGCACTGCGACAGGTGGCAGAGGACAGGAAACATCTCTAGAAGGCATGAAATGCCACTAAACAACATCCTAGAAGTAGAATTATTCGATGTATGGGGAATAGATTTCATGGGCCTATTTCTTGCCAGTTTTGGGAACCAATACATCCTAGTAGTTGTTGACTATGTCTCAAAGTGGGTGGAAGTAAGTGCATCTCAAACTAATGATGCAAAGGTGGTAACCAGATTTTTGAAGAAAAACATCTTTACAAGGTTTGGAACCCCCAAAGCCATCATCAGCGATGGAGGAACCCATTTCTGCAATAGGTAGTTCAGAGCACTACTGGCTAAATATGGAGTAAAGAACAAGGTGGCAACACCTTATCATCCACAAACCAGTGGGCAGGCTGAAATCTCCAACAGAGAAATCAAGAAAATTTTGGAGAAAACGGTAGGCCTAACTAGGAAGGAATGGTCTTCGAGGCTGAATGATGCATTGTAGGCATATGGAACAGCTTATAAAACACCGCTGGGGATGTCATCATATAAGTTGATGTTTTGTAAGGCTTGTCATCTGCCAATAGAGCTAGAGCATCGGGCGTATTGGGCAATGAAGGAGCTAAATCTGAGTTTGGAAGTTGCTAGTGAGAAAAGGATGCTGCAGCTAAATGAGCTGGAGGAATTCCGTGGTCAAGTTTATGACAATGCCAAGCTATACAAGGAGAAAGCAAAGCAATGGCATGATAAGAAGATACAACCAATGAACTTCGAAGTAGGACAGAGAGTGTTGTTATACAACTCCAAGTTGACCTTGTTCCATGGAAAATTTAAATCTTGTTGGTCTGGGCCCTTCCGAATTAGCAAGGTCTTCCCTTTTGGAACCGTTGAACTGGGAGAAGAAAAGGAAGGGAGGGCATTCAGGGTTAATGGGCAACGAATCAAGCACTACCTGAGAGGTGATGTGGATCGCCAGCACACCTCAATCCATTTGTAAGAGGAATGAACAGGAAAGAAGTCGGGCTGTTGACTCTAAAATAAGCGCTCATGGGAGGCAACCAATGTTTAAATTTGTTGTTGTTTTATTTGATAGTTTATAGATAGTTTAAATCGTGAATCTAATATCATTTGTGTTTGTTTCACAGGTTGGGAAACATAGCACTCTGCAGGACAGTCTTTGCTCTGCTGCAACAAAATCGTGTGAAAATTAGTCTTTACTTTGCTGTAGCAAAAATTATGTGCAAGCCACCTCTTTTGCAGCAAAATCATAAGAAAGCCAATTTTTACCACAGGAGTTGTTGTAGCAACACATTCAGCCCTGAAGAAAGGAGTCTCCCATTAAAAAAAAAGGGGAGAAATGCACGAAGAGGCACCAAGGGCTTGAGACAAAAGAAAAGTTATCAAAAGCAAAAAGGGGTGAGAAAACTGGGAGAACCCCATAAGTCACAAACATCCCTCATTAAAACCAACCCAGCCTCATGTACTTGACAACCTTTGCAACTCCCTCAACCCCTTCACATTCCAAGAACTCTCTCATACTCTCAACCCTTGCATTTACTGGAGCCCCCTTTGCACCAGAAGACCTACATTTCTCAGAATCCCCCCAACCAACAATGCCGAGGATTAAGACTGTGGCAAGGAAGGCGAGCAAAGCACAAAAGTTCACCACTGAAGAAAACAAGCAAAGACACGATGAAGAAATATTGCTGTAGAATTTCTGCGCAGAGAAGGGTTTCACCTTCACGGCGATAGAGGATTTGGGTCTGCTTGTAACAACTCCATTTATGTAAATGTAACAAATTTTTTTTTTATATTTGTAAAATTCCATGAAGTTATTACTACTTTAATTCTAATGACTTAACTCGTAATAATAATTACTTTAACTAAGCATAATTGTTATTAACAGTGATACAATATTGAGTTTCCATACACACTATTATTTTACAAACTACACACCATTATTTTACAAACATTTGTACAAAGATACATATTAGCTCTAATCATCTATGTCGACTATTTTTGGGGATACTGGTGCGGGTGGCACCTCCACCGAAATCTCAGTCACATCTACAACAGATACATCTGATATAACTGGTAGTTGCCCAAGGTAGGGCACCTCGATCCAACTTACGAAAATAATAAGTGTCATAGAGAAAATCTGCATAATTATTTTTTCTGAACATGATATGGAAATATAGTGAGAATTAAATCCCAGTAGGTTCAACAATAAATCATAATTTACCATCAATATAGTTCATCATGTCTTGTTCAGCTGTATAAACTACAGAAAATATCTTTGGTCACATGAATGCATTATAACTATGCACATAAGAATCATACAGTAATGATATGTATGACAGGATTAACTGTTTTCAGAATATCATATGATGACAATCAATTTATTCTCATATCAAGCTACCCCAGCCAGGGTGAGTATTTTCTACTCTTCGGTACAGGCTTTTCCCGCTCTGCCGGACATGGCCCACTTTCTCTTTCTTTTCTCATTATCATGATCATAACCGTTGGTAGGGCGTCCCCTACTGGTGCACCACACGGATTGCCATGTGACCGTGCTCATTTCTTTTCTTTTCACAATGATAGCCAAAAATATGCTTTCAATAAGAAGTATGTTCATCAAAATATAACTATTACACTAAATCATTGGTAATCATGCCATGAACATAACCATTTCAAATATCACTTTGTAAAGTATTTCCATGTCAGAATTTCACACTTAAGAAGGTAAGAAGTTCATACAATGGCAATCGTTATGGCATATACTAGTCATTTATTATTTTCATTTATAAGATTCGTCTTCTTTTTTAAATATTAATTTCATCTCTTCATTTTCTTTATGTTTGGCCTTTAGTCAATTTCTTCTTATTTATATCATTTCTAACACATGTTCTTAAGAATTTATAGAGCATTTTTCTCCAATTTGATTTCTACTATTACCCTATAGTTAAAGAGGTTCATCTAGAGTAGACAAATGTTGAAAATAGGCTTCACCAGCTTCCAACACGGTCTGGCCATGTTCCAGGACAAGGCTATGCTTAAAAAATACTTCAAATGTACTCAAAAATAGCCCCGAACACGGCTAACCCGTGCTTGAAGCACCCAGAACACGGCCTGGCCACGTTCTGTGACCTTTGCTCACTAATCAAAGCATAACTCCCTCATTTTAACTCTGATTATGGTGAATTTGGTGTCTATCAAAATCTAAGACAATTATCTAAAACTATTATGTTAGTAATATTAGCAAAATAGTAATAAATCTTGGTGTTATTACTCCCTTAAATTCAATATTATTTCTTCTCGGGTAGATACTAACCTTTACTTATTAATCTGACTATATCTCCCACATTTGAAATCCAAATTGAGTGATTTTAGTTGCTAAATATCCGTGAGACATATATCTACATTTTTCATGTTAACCATTTATTTTAATTCCTTACCTATTCTTCCCAGAATTTTAAAAACAGAAACTTAAAGTTTTACCACCCATAGCCATACCTATGCAGAACTATCTAAACCAGCCTAAGTATTCAAACATACTTCACATGCAAGATCAATATGTAACATGATAAAGAAACATCCATGACCTATCATCAAAGTTCTAAGATAAAATTCCCATATAGATGTTACAAATTTCAAAGCTTTTCTTCGAAAAGAAATATTGTTAAACTTACCTAAGAATCTCCCTAGCTCACTTAGTGAATTGGTTTTCTTATTTCCTCTTGAAAGAAGTAGCAAGATTTCTCCCTTCCCTTAGCTTTTCTAGCAACTTAGGTAAGATAAGGAGGGTGAGTTTTTGAACCTCAAGGATGAAGAAGAAAAATGGATTCAAGTGGAGATTAAGGTAACTTACCTTGAGTACTTAGCCTTCTAAACTTCTCCTTCTTCTTCCTTCCTTTCTTCTCCTCTCTTTCTCTCATTTGCTTCTATTTCTCTCTCTTCCTCACTTGGATGAAATTAAATTGTTGTAGGGGTGGTTTTTGCTTAAATAAACCACCAAATAATACACCTTTCATGATCATGGGTCTACCTTATCACAATGAGGATACACTTTGTTGAACTTTTGGAAAACAAACAACTTATGTTCTTGTCTTCCTCTTCCTTAGTCAAGATATGCATAGGAAAAGGAGATTTGTATTTTGAAAATTATGATTATATGTTCTTAAGATAAGGGACAAGGTCCCTTTGATTTAGGGATTCATTTCCATTTTCTTTTGTCTTAAACAAGTATGATATGTTTGCCTTTTTAGGTGGCAAATTTCTAGCCCTTGAATCTCCATTATTTGGTTGATATTATTTGTGTGGGATAGGAATGTTTTGTTCTAATGCCATGTATTATCATACCACTTGCTAAAATTATGAGTGTAGGATATAGATGTTTTTGTCCTAAAGCCTTGTATTATCATGCCACTTGCCAAAATTATAAATGTATAATCACACCACTTGCTAAATTTTTGTCTTAATGCCATGTAACATAATCTTTATTATTATTACATTATATCATCACCTAATTCATTTTATTTTATTTTTCCTCTTGGATTTGGGCTTATTCCTACCCATTTTCTTTGCTTTGGATAAAATTCTACCTTTCTTGGAGGGCTTGGTCACATTTTCATAATTTTTGGGCTATTGGTCCAATTACTATATCCTAGTCCAAGTCTATGTTTTATTTCTTGCTTAGGTTATCCAATGGGCTTGCTAGAAACTTATGTGAAGTGGAAAAACTCTATATGAAGTGTCCATAGGTAAAAGCCCAATGTATGGGTAAAGATTTTAAACTTAGTAACTCTAGTTCTTGAATTAGGAAAAATTACCCTAATCCAATGTTCTTGAAATTTTAAGACCTTTACTTGTTTCTAAAAATTTATTTTCCTTATCCAAGAATTTTGCATCTCTTTAGTTTTTTATTTCTAATTTTTTTCCTATTAGGTTTTCCCTCTTTATTTGTTCTCTTAATGTTAGAAACATTTTCTATGCATATACATAAGGTGAAGAATTTCTAAGGATTATATTTCCTTAGATATCTAAAATATTGTCTAATAAATTTTATTTCCTTAATTAACTATTTATGTACTTTTATCAATAAAAGAAATGAAATTAGGGATGTTACATTTCTCTCCCCCTAAAAGAAATTTTGTCCTCAAAATTTAATAAATTACCTAATAAGAACAATTGCAGATATTTCTTCCTCATGACTTCTGCCAGCTCCCAAGATGCTTCTTCCGGAGTCAAACCTTCCCATAACACCTAAACAAGGGGAATGGTTTTATTTCTCAGTTGCTTCACTTCAGTGTCCAATATGGATACAGGTACTAGCTGTTATGTCATGCTCTTCTTTATTTGGATTAGTTCATCCTGTATTACATGTGATGAATCTGGAAGATACTTCCGTAGCTGTGATACGTGGAAAACATTATGCAAGTTAGACAAATTAGGTGGGAGAGCAACTTGATATGCTTATGTCCCTACTTTCTTCAGAATTTGGTATGGTCCCAAAAATCACGGACTTAGCTTTCTTGTTTTGAAAGACCTACCAACTCCAGTAGTCAGGGAAAGTTTCAGAAATACATGGTCTCCTTCCTCAAACTCTAGAGGTCTAGTTCTCTTATCGTAGTAACTCTTTTGCCGACTCTGAGTTGTAAGTATTTTGTCTCGTATAATCCTGATTTGTTCAGTGGCTTGTTGAACTAGATCAGGACCCAACAAGTTCTTTTCTCCTACCTCAAACCAACATAGTGGAGATTGGCACTTTCTACCTTATAAAGCTTCATAGGGGGCCATCTTAATACTAGAGTGATAGCTATTATTATAAGCAAACTCTACTAAAGGTAGGTACTTATCCCATCCTTTACCTTGCTCTATCACACAGGCCCTCAACATATCTTCTAGGGTTTGAATGGTTCATTCTGTCTGCCCATCAGTCTGAGGATGGTAGGCAGTACTGAACCGTAACTGAGTACCAAAAGCTTCCTGCAATGCCTTCCAAAACCTCGATGTGAACCTTAGATCTCTATCAGAAATGATATTTAAGGGAATTCCATGCAGTCTAACTATTTCCTAGACGTATAATTGGGCTAATTTATCCAGTGAATAGTTAATTTTTGTGGGCCAAAATCGAGCAGATTTGGTTAATCTGTCAATTATTACCCAGATAGAGTCATATCCCACTGAAGTCTTAGGTAATCCCACAACAAAGTCCATTGAGATACTGTCCCATTTCCATTTACGGATCTCAAGAGGTTGTAGAAATCTTGCTGGCTTTTGATGCTCCACCTTCACCTTTTGACAAATGAGACATTTTGCCACAAACTCGGCAATGTCCTTTTTCATCCCTAGCCACCAATACATCCTTTTTAAATCCTGGTACATTTTAGTACATCCAGGATGGACTGTGTATTTACTCTAATGTGCTTCCTGGAGGATCTTAGTCCTCAACTCTCGTTCTTGAGGGACACAAATCCTTCCCTGATACATGATTGCTCCATCTTCTATGACAGAAAAATTACCTTGGTCTTTATGATCCTGTAAGTATTGGTCGTGAGCTTGAGCCTCTTTGATCAGGGCTCTAAGGTCACACCCTATACTTAAACCATTGATGACTAGATTCTTTGGAGTAAGAGTAGTGGCTAGCTTCAAATTTCGAAACTCCTCTAGCATCTGCATCTTATACACATCATCTGACCCATGTGCAGAGATTTTCGACTCAAGGCATCTGCTACAACATTCGCCTTTCTAGGATGATACTTTATCTCAAACTTGTAGTCATTGAGGAATTCTACCCATCTTTGTTGCCTCATATTTAACTCCTTTTGATCAAAGAGGTATTTAAGACTCTTATGATCACAATATACTTCAAAGGTTGCCCCGTACAAATAGTGTCGCCAAATCTTTAAGGCAAACACCACTGCCACCAATTCAAGATCATGGGATGAATAGTTTCCTTTGTGGGGTCTCAGTTGCCTAGAGGCGTAAGCAACTACTCTCTTATCTTGCATCAGCACACACCCTAGCCCTTTCTTTGAAGCGTCACTATACACTTCAAAATATCCTGTGGGGTCTGGAATAATTAAAACAGGAGGAGTGGTCAGTCTTGTCTTCAGCTCCTAGAAACTAACTTCACATTGATCAATCCATTTGAAAGGACTTCCCTTCAATTTAGTCAATGGCAAGGCTATACAAGAGAAGTTTTGTATAAACCTCATATAGTATCCTGCCAAACCCAGGAAACTTCTGACTTCCGCAACCGTCTTTAGTCTCTCTCATTGAATCACTGCTTCTATCTTGTTAAGATCTACGGCTACCCCTCTATTAGAGATGACATGTCCGAGAAACTTCACCTCTAACAGCCAAAATTCACACTTCTCCAATTTAGCATATAACTTTTTCTCTTTCAACACTTGCAGCACGATTCGGAGATGTTGTTTATGTTCTTTCTCACTCTTAGAATATATCAAGATGTCATCAATGAACATTACAACAAATTGATCTAGGTGGGGTCAAAAAATGCGATTCATGTAATCCATGAAAATTGTAGGTGCATTCGTCAAACCGAAAGGCATTACGAGAAACTCATAGTGCCCATACCTAGTCCTGAAGGCAGTTTTTGGTACGTCCTCCTCCTTGATCCTAATCTGATGATATCCTGACCTTAAGTCAATTTTAGAAAATATAGAGGCTCCCTTCAATTGATCCAATAAGTCATCTATCCTAAGGAGAGGGTACTTGTTTTTGATAGTCACCTTATTCAGCTATTTGTAATCTATGCATAGTCTCAAGCTCCCATCTTTCTTCTTAACAAACAATATAGGAGCTCCCCAAGGTGATACACTCGGTCTAATGAATTGCTTGTCTAATAGTTCCTCTAACTGTTTCTTGAGTTCCTGTAGTTCCTTCGAGGCCATTCTATATGGTGCAATAGAGATAGGCCCTATCCCAAGTAAGAGATCAATAGAGAACTCTATCTCTCTCTTGGGAGGTAAGCCTGGAATATCTGATGGAAATACTTTAGGAAACTCGTTGGCTATTGGGATTTTATCAAGCTTCAATTCGACTTCTAGGTTTGATAAATACAAGAGTATGTATCCAAGTACTCCATTCTTTAACTCCCTTTTAACTTGATTGGCATTAAGCATCAATAACTGGACCTCCTCTTTCGGAGTAAGAGGTAGAAATTCAACGGTCTTGTTACAACAATTCAGCAAGACTCGATTTCTAGACATCTAGTCTAACCCTAGAATGACCTCAATAGATATAGCATGTACCTTGAATCAATTCAGAAGATTAAGCTGCCTCTTGGCCGCTCAGGGTGAAAACCCTTCCTTTCACTTGAGGCCTCTGTTCTGGTTGCTTCCCCACATTCTGTGGGCAGTTTCTCGCAAAATGTCCCTTCTATTCGCAATTGAAGCAGACATCTTGTCCCATATAGCATGGCTGATTACCATGCATGCGTCCGCACTTAGCGCACTTGACTGGGGAGAGGTCTTGTTGAAAAGGTCTAAGACCCGCAGTCAATGGCCTCTTACCAGCTCCATATGCACTTCTTCTCACGTTCTTTCCAGGGTTGGGAAAATTTTTCTTCCTCTTCCATAGGTTTCGCCTTTGCTTCTCGTCCTCCACTACCCTTAAACTCTCTTCCAGGAGTTTGCATTTATTTATTAGAGGTACAAACTCCCTGATCTCTATAGCTATAACAGCATTCTTTATCTCCGGGTTTAGTCCCGCTTCAAACTTAACCGCCTTTCATGCTTCATCTGAGTTATATCGCAGATAAGAGGAGAACTTAGACAGCTCCTCGAACCTTGCGATATACTGGTCCACGGTCATACTGCCTTGCCTGAGGTGGAGAAATTCGATCTCTTTCTCTGCCCGTACAGTACTTGGAACATACTTTTCAAAAAAATGTCCTTGAACACTTGCCAAGTGATCTATCTTCCCTGATAAGCTAAATGTTCTCTAGCTCCACGCCACCAGTATTCTGCTTCATCCTTTAAAATATATGCAGCAAAAATAACTTGCTGCTCTTCAGTACAGCCCATCACTTCAAAGATTTTCTCTAATTCCCTTATCCACCTTTTGACTACTGTTGGGTCATAGCCACCTTGGAAACAAGGTGGTCTAGTCCTCAGGAACTTGGATATGCCATTATCTTTTCCATCCATCCGGTTGTTAGCACCATTCTCACCATTTGGGTTATTAGCATTATGGACATATTGCAAAATTTGGTTAGTGGTCATGACTTGCTCTCGAATTGCTGTGGCCAGGTTGTGCAGGGTTTTCTCTGCATTGGTTGTTGGATTCCTCCTTAGTGGTGCCATTTCCTACTATGGCAAAAACAAAGTTATGCTGCTATTAAGGTGATCAAGCCCAATAGTTAGTTCAAAATATTTAATAGCAGTCATAACACCACCTCGGCATATAGATAGGAAACACTAGTAATTTCTTACCTATATGAATCACTGATCCCCTACACAGCACAACCACAACATACTCAAGACACTATAAGATCGATTCAGATAACCATCCACCCACTGGCCATCTAGGATCGACCTGCTCTGATACCAATTATATAACAATTCCATTTATGTAAATGTAACAAATTTTTTTTTTATATTTGTAAAATCCCATGAATTTATTACTACTTTAATTCTAACCACTTAACTCGTAATAATAATTACTTTAACCAAGCATAATTGTTATTAACAGTAATACAATACTGAGTTTCCATACACACCATTATTTTACAAACTACACACCACTATTTTACAAACATTTGTACAAAGATACATAGTAGCTCTAATAATCTATGTCGACTACTTCTGGGGACACTGGTGCAGGTGGCACCTCCAACGGAATCTCAGTCACATCTACGACAGATACATCTGATATGACTGGTAGTTGCCCAAGGTAGGGCACCTCGATCCAACATACGAAAATAATAAGTGTCATAGAGAAAATCTGCATAATGATTTTTTTTAAACATGATATGGAAATATAGTGAGAATTAAATCCCAGTAGGTTCAACAATAAATCATAATTTATCATCAATATAGTTCATCATGTCATGTTCAGCTGCATAAACTACAGAAAATATCTTTGGTCACATGAATGCATTATATCTATGCACATAAGAATCATACAATAATGATATGTATGACAGGATTAACTATTTTCAGAATATAATATGATGACTATCAATTTATTCTCATATCAAGCTACCCTGGCCAGGGTGAGTATTTTCTACTCTCCGGTACGGGCTTTTCTCGCTCCGTCCGACATGGCCCACTTTCTCTTTCTTTTCTCATTAACATGATCATAACCGTTGATAGGGCGTCCCCTATTGGTGTACCACACGGATTGCCATGTGACAGTGCTCATTTCTTTTCTTTTCACAATGATAGCCAAAAATATGCTTTCAATAACAAGTATGTTCATTAAAATATAACTATTACCATAAATCATTGGTAATCATGCCATGAACATCACCATTTCAAATATCACTTTGTAAAATATTTCCATGTCAAAATTTCACACTTAAGATGGTAAGAAGTTCATACAATGGCAATCATTATGGCATATACTAGTCATTTATTATTTTCATTTATAAGATTCGTCTTCTTTTTTAAATATTAATTTCATCTCTTCATTTTCTTTATGTTTGTCCTTTAGTCAATTTCTTCTTATTTATATCATTTCTAACACATGTTCTTACAAATTTATAGAGCATTTTTCTCCAATTTGATTTCTACTATTACCCTATAGTTAAATAGGTTCATCTAGAGTAGACAAATGTTGAAAATAGGCTTCACCAGCTTCCAACACGGTCTAGCCATGTTCCAGGACACGGCCATGCTTAAAAAATACTTCAAATGTACTCAAAAACAGCCCCGAACACGGCTAACCGGTGCTTGAACCACCCAGAACACAGCCTGGCTGTGTTCTGTGACCTTTGCTCACTAACTAGAGCATAACTCCCTCATTTTAACTCCAATTGAGGTGATCTTAGTGTCTATGGAAAGTTAAGACAATTATCTAAAACTATTATGTTAGTAATATCAGAAAAATAGTAATAAATCGTGGTGTTATTACTCCCTTAAATTCAATATTATTTCTTCTTGGGTATATGCTAACCTTTACTTATTAATCTGACTATATCTCCCACATTTGAAATCGAAATTGAGTGATTTTAGTTGCTAAATATCTGTGAGACATATATCTACATTTTTCATGTTAACCATTTATTTTAATTCCTTACCTATTCTTCCCAGAATTTTAAAAATAGTAGCTTAAAGTTTTACCACCTATAGCCATATCTATGCAGAACTATCTAAACCAGCCTAAGTATTCAAACATACTTCACTTGTAAGATCAATATGTAAAATGATAAAACAACATCCATGACCAATCATCAAAGTTCTAAGATCAAATTCCCATATAGATGTTACAAATTTCAAAGCTTTTCTTTGGAAAGAAATATTGTTAAACTTACCTAAGAATCTCCCTAGCTCACTTAGTGAATTGGTTTTCTTATTTCCTCTTGAAAGAAGTAGCAAGATTCCTCCCTTCCCTTAACTTTTCTAGCAACTTAGGTAAGAGAAGAAGGTTGAGTTTTTGAACCTCAAGGATGAAGAAGAAAAATGGATTCAAGTGGAGATTAAGGTAACTTACCTTTAGTACTTAGCCTTCTAAACTTCTCCTTCTTCTTCCTTCCTTTCTTCTCATCTCTTTCTCTCCTTTGCTTCTATTTCTCTCTCTTCCCCACTTGGACGAAATTAAAATGTTGTAGGGGTGGGTTTTGCTTAAATAGACCACCAAATAATACACCTTTCATGATCATGGGTCTACCTTATCACAATTAGGATACACTTTGTTGAATTTTTGGAAAACAAACAACTTATGTTCTTGTCTTCCTCTTCCTTAGTCAAGATATGCATAGGAAAAGGAGATTTGTATTTTGAAAATTATGATGATATGTTCTTAAGATTAGGGACAAGGTCCCTTTGATTTAGGGATTCATTTCCATTTTCTTTTGTCTTAAACAAGTATGATATGTTTGCCTTTTTAGGTGGCAAATTTCTAGCCCTTGAATCTCCATTATTTGGTTGATATTATTTGTGTGAGATAGGAATGTTTTGTCCTAATGCCATGTATTATCATACCACTTGCTAAAATTATGAGTGTAGGATATAGATGTTTTTGTCCTAAAGCCTTGTATTATCATGCCACTTGCCAAAATTATGAATGTAGAATCACACCACTTGCTAAATTTTTGTCTTAATGCCATGTAACCTAATCTTTATTATTATTACATTATAGCATCACCTAATTTATTTTATTTTATTTTTCCTCTTGGATTTGGGCTTATTCCAACCCATTTTCTTTGCTTTGGATAAAATTCTACCTTTCTTGGAGGGCTTGGTCATATTTTCGTAATTTTTGGGCTATTGGTCCAATTATTATATCCTAGTCCAAGTCTATGTTTTATTTCTTGCTTAGGTTATCCAATGGGCTTGCTAGAAACTTATGTGAAGTGGAAAAACTCTATATGAAGTGTCCATAGGTAAAAGCCCAATGTATGGTTAAAGATTTTAAACTTAGTAACTCTAATTCTTGAATTAGGAAAAATTACCTTAATCCAATGTTCTTGAAATTTTAAGACCTTTACTTATTTTTAAAAATTTATCTTCCTTATCCAAGAATTTTGTATCTCTTTAGTATGTTATTTCTAATTTTTTTTCCTATTAGGTTTTCCTTCTTTATTTGTTCTCTTAATGTTAGAAACATTTTTTATGCATATACATAAGGTGAAGAATTTTTAAGGATTATATTTCTTTAGATATCTAAAATATTGTCTAATAAATTTTATTTCCTTAATTAACTATTTATGTACTTTTATCAATAAAAAAAATGAAATTAGGGATGTTACACTGCTGATGTATGTGGCAGCCGTGGTCAAACATAGGGGATGGGAAACCTTCACAAGTCACCCACGAACTGCCCTTATCCTTCTAGTAAGGGAGTTCTACGCCAACTTTCTGCAAGACAACAAGAAGTGGGTCAGAGTCAGGGAGACTCAGGTTCTATTCAACCAAGCCTCCATTAACAAGGCTACAATCTACCTGATAAGGAGGACGAATATGAAGAACATTTAGAGGGTCTGCAGGACCATGACTGGCAAGAAATGCTGACCCGAGTGTACGTCCCAGGCACAAATTGGGACAGATCTCCACAAGGTGCCACCACTATCAATCGAGCCTTTTTGGTACCAGCAGCAAAGGTGTGGTACCACTTTCTTAAAACTTGCATTTTGCCCTCCACACACGAGCAAACAGTGAACAGAGATAGGGTAGCAATGGTCGATGCTATCATCTTGGGCAAGCCTATTAATGTGGGCAGAGTCATCAGTGAACAAATCAGAGTTTGTGCAAGCCAGAGAAAGGGAAGCCTCCTCTTCCCTTCCCTCATAACCCTACTGTGCCAACACAGTAGGGTGCTAATCTTAATCGACAAGGAGGCACTCAAGGGGGCTAGCCCCATTAGCAGCATCACCATTGCTCGAATTGTCCAAGATAAAGTTGCTCCAGACCCACTAGCTGCCCCACAAGCACCACCACCCTCAGCAGACCAAGCTGCATCCACCTTTGCTCCTCACCCAACAGCATTGTTGTAACATTCAACTGTGTGTATGTTTCAGTTTCACCTTATAACAGAATTTTAATAGAGGAAGATTAAGGTCAATATTCACCTAGAATGGTAGTGGAGGCTGGAAAAAGAGTTGTATGTGTAGGGTTAACCGATATAGGGATATATGGTTACCCCATTAGCCCAATAGTTAGAGCCTCATGCAGAATTTGAGGGTTAGGATTCATGCAGGGATGTGTGTCCAAACCCCAGAATTGTAGGGAATAGAAGTCTGGAAAGACCCTATTCAAGAAATAACTAGGCACTGAGGAATTTGCTACAGCAATTCCTAGAGCAAATGAGTGCAGAAGTTCATGGTAACCCTGAAGCAACCCTAGTCCACCTAATATCACTTTCTTTTACACCCTAGTATCCCTCATTATAATTATAGTCATATTCAGTTATTCTACCCCTCAACATAAATCTTGTGAACCAACCAATTTATGCTACAACATTTCACACGTCAAAATACTCTATTGTAATTTTAGTTCACTCCTCGTGGGACGATACTCACTCATCACTTTATTACTTGGTCACGACACGTGCACTTACGTTCTGACATTGAATACAATCTGTGCATTACCAACAAGTTTTTGGCTCAGTTTTCGGTGAGTGTCAACTTGAAAATTATCTTTACTTATTGAATGTGTGAAGGATTTTATCTATTAGTCACTCTGGTGTCTTTTTGGACAGGTAAATGCAGTGCATGAGCAAGGCTGACAGGGAGCTTCTGCCTCTAGATCCAAAGATAGAAAGAACGCTTCTAAGAAAAAGGAGAGGACAATTCAGACCTCAGCAGCAGGCAGAAATGGCCAATCAGAATGGTGCAGACAACATGGACGATAGAGATAGGGTCTTAAATGCTTATATCCAACCAAACCTGACTGGGTTGAACCTGAGTATTGTGAGACCAGAAATCGAAGCTCTACATTTCGAGCTCAAGCCAGTAATGTTTCAGATGCTATAAATTGCAGGCCAGTTCAGTGGAATCCCTA
Source organism: Gleditsia sinensis (assembly GCA_037074535.1). Taxonomy (NCBI): domain Eukaryota; kingdom Viridiplantae; phylum Streptophyta; class Magnoliopsida; order Fabales; family Fabaceae; genus Gleditsia; species Gleditsia sinensis. The sequence goes on along the minus strand of CM073464.1, from coordinate 33,842,584 downwards.
CAGAGGATCCTCACCTTCACTTGAGAGTATTCATGGATGTCATGGATGCTTTCAAAATGAATGGGGTAACAGAAGAAGTTCTCAGGCTGAAACTATTCCCTTACTCATTAAGAGATCGAGCTAGAGCACGGTTAAACTCTCTGCCACCCGATTCTATTGCTAACTGGAGTGATTTGGTAGAGAAATTTCTACTGAAATACTTCCCACCTACCAAGAATGCCAGATTGAGGAATGATATCACATCTTTCGAGTAAATGGAAGGAGAATCACTGTATGAAACCTGGGAAAGGTATAAAGAGCTGTTATGGAGATGCCCCCATCATGGAATCCCTTATTGCATTTAGATGGAGACCTTTTACAATGGCCTTAATGCTCAAACACGCACCATAGTGGATGCAGCAGCTAATGGGGCACTCTTGTCCAAAACATATAATCAAGCGCATGAGCTACTCGAAAGGATGGCCAGCAACAACTATCAATGGCCGATAGACAGAGTCTCAATGGGAAAGAAAATAGCATGCATGCATGAAGTGAGTGAAGTTACTTCTCTCATAGCCTAGCTAGCTTTACTAGTTAATGTCTTGAAAAACCAACAAATGATCTGCCCTCAAGCAGCTAATGCAGCCCAAGAGAATGGAGCATCTTGTGTACTGTGCAACAAACCTCATCTATTTGAAAGTTGTCCCTCAAATCCAGAGTCAGCGTGCTATGTGGGAAATATGAATCGCAATAACAATCCTTACTCTAACACCTATAACCTAGGATAAAGGCAACAACCCAATTTTTCTTGGGGTAACTACAGTACTAGACAGGGGAGTAACTCTACCCCAAAAAGACCACAGGCCCCTTGGCTTCCAACAGCAAAGACAACAGCCTAGTGAAACCCCTAATTCACTGGAATCCCTGCTGAAGGAATATATGGCAAGAAATGATGCTCTAATCCAGAGTCAAGTGGCTTCATTAAGGAATCTGAAAACCCAAGTGGGACAGCTTGCTAATGAACTAAAAAGCAGACCCCCAGGGACACTTCCAAGTAATACCGAAGTCCCTAGGAGAGAAGGGAAAGAGCACTGCAAGGCTATAGCCCTGAGAAGTGGGAAGGTGGTGGAAGCACCCAAAGCAAAAATACAAGACCAGAAAGACTCCACTGTACCCCCAGAGAAAAAGAAAGACAAGCAGAAGCAAAAGGAGGAGGCAAGTGAGGAAGTAGTCATGTCTAGAGAAACAACTGCGGCTTTGCTGCAGTAAGACTCTGCAACTCTGCCACAACAACATGCTTTAACTATGCCACAGCAAAATAGTGCAGCTTTGCCACAGCAAAATGTGTAGCAAACTAAGTTACCTCCACCATTTCCTCAGATATTCCAGAAACAGCAGAATGACCAGCAGTTTAAAAGATTCTTGGATGTCCTGAAACAACTGCACATTAACATCCCCTTGGTGGAAGCATTAGAGTAGATGCCAAATTATGTAAAGTTCATGAAGGACATCCTGACTAAGAAGAGAAGATTTGGGGAGTTTGAGACGGTTGCTCTCACACGGGAATGCAGTGCTGTGCTGCAGAACAAGCTGCCACCCAAACTCAAGGATCCAGGCAGTTTCACCATACTTTATTCTATCGGGAACCAGTATTTTGGCAAGGCACTTTGTGACTTGGGAGCAAGCATCAACCTCATGCTAATGGCCATATTCAAGAAGATGGGGATTGAAGAAGCAAGGCCTACCACAGTTTCACTACAACTGGCTGGCAGATCCATTGCACATCGAGAAGGAAAAATTGAGGATGTCCTGGTAAAAGTGGACAAATTCATCTTCCCAGTAGAATTTATAATACTGGACTATGAAGCTAATGTAGAGGTGCCAAATATTTTGGGCAGACCATTCCTAGCAACTGGCCGGACATTAATTGATGTTCAAAAAGGGGAACTAACTATGAGAGTCCAGGATAAGTAGGTTACATTCAATGTACTCCAGTCTATGAAGTTTCCCAATGAAGTAGAGGAGTGTTCAGTTGTGTCTATGATACACACATTGGCATCAAAGCACTTAGAAAAATGCAACAAGGGTCCATCACCAGCAGTATGGACGGATAACTCAGATTCAGAAGGGGAAAACGAGAAAGAATGGGCCTGGATTGATGTCAGGCATGGCACTGGGAAGCAGGGGCCAATGAAGGAGCCATAAGACGTATCCTCACCAGAATCAAGGCTGCTGAAGGCATCAGTGGAGGAACCACCAACCTTGGAGCTGAAGCCACTACCAGCACACCTCAAGTATGCATATCTAGGAGAGACAACCACTCTTCCTGTGATCATATCAACACTCTTGACAGGAGAGAAAGAGGAGAAACTGGTCCTGACGTTGAAGAAATTCAGAAAGGCTATTGGTTGGACCCTTGCTGATATTAAGGGAATCAGCCCCTCATTCTGCATGCATAAGATCCTTTTGGAGAGCAATGAAAAAGGGTCCATAGAACCCCAACAGAGGCTTAACCCAATAATGAAGGAGGTGGTAAAGAAGGAAATCATCAAGTGGCTAGATGCTAGAATTATTTACCCCATATCAGATAGCTCTTGGGTTATCCCCATCCAATGTGTTCCTAAGAAAGGGGGCATGATGGTGGTGGAAAATGAAAACAATAAGCTCATCCCCACCAAGGTTGTGACTGGCTGGAGGATTTGCATGGACTATCAGAGACTAAACAAAAGCACCAAGAAAGATCATTTCCCCCTGCGATTCATCGACCAAATGCTAGATAGACTTGCAGGAAGGAAATACTATTGTTTCCTAGACGGGTACTCAGGTTACAACCAAATTGCTTTAGCACCTGAAAATCAGCATAAGAACACATTCACATGTCCCTATGGCACCTTTGCATTTTGAAGAATGCCATTCAGGCTTTGTAATGTTGCAACAACGTTTTAGCAATGCATGATGGCAATTTTCACAGAAATGGCTAAGCCGTTTGTGGAAATTTTCATAGATGACTTCTCAGTTTTTGGGGACTCCTTCGACCTATGTTTGGGAAACCTTGCTCAAGTCCTACAAAGATGTGAGGAAACAAACTTGGTGCTGAATTGGAAAAAGTGTCAGTTTATGGTAAAAGAGGGGATTGTACTGGGACATAAAGTCTCTCAAGAGGGACTAGCGGTTGACAAGGCTGAGGTGAAAATCATAGAAAAGCTGCCTCCTCCCATCTCTGTCAAGGACATCCAAAGCTTCCTTGGCCATGCAGGATTTTATAGGAGGTTCATTAAGGATTTCTCCAAGGTTGTTAAACCTTTATGCACTTTGCTAGAAAAGGACATAATTTTCTGTTTTGATGAAAGCTGCATGACAGCATTCTGTGATCTCAAGACAAAATTGAGTACAACTCAAGTTATCATGGCACCGGACTGGACCTCTCCATTTGAGTTAATGTGTGATGCTAGTTAAGCAGCACTAGGAGCTGTCCTTGAGCAGTGTAGGAATAAGCTTTTTCATTCTATATATTATGCAAGCAAAATGCTACAAAGGGCCCAGCTAAACTACACAGTGACAGAGATGGAGTTGTTTGTAGTAGTTTTCGCCTTTGAAAAATTTAGATCATATCTGGTAGGAGCAAAAGTGATAGTGAACACAGACCATTCCGCCATCAAACACCTGGTTAAGAAAAAGGATTCCAAGCCCAAGATCATGCGATAGGTGCTTTTGCTTCAGGAATTCGACCTGGAGATAAGGGATAGAAAGGGAACTGAAAATCAAGTGGCAGACCATCTCTCCAGACTGGAAGGGGATAGCTTAGAAGCAGATGAAATTAACGAGAGATTCCTAGATGAACAACTCTACCTCTTGTCCCAAGATAGTGTGCCATGGTATGCTGACTATATAAATTACCTTATAAGTGGCATACTCCCACCAGATTTAACGTCACAGCAGAAGAAGAAATTTTTCCATGATGTGAACACATACTACTAGGATGAACCCTACCTTTTCAAGCAGTGTGCTGAACAGATGATAAGAAGATGCACCCTCAGCGAAGAGATGGAACAAATCTTACAGCAATGCCATGCTTCCCCCTATGGAGGCCACTTTGGAGGAGTGAAGACTGCGAACAAGGTACTACAGGCTGGGTTCTACTGGTCTTCTCTATTCAAGGACTCCCACTCCTTTGTGATGAAATGTGACCGGTGCCAGAGGATAGGAAACATATCTAGAAGACATGAAATGCCATTGAACAACTTCCTAAAGGTGGAATTATTTGATGTGTGGGGAATAGATTTCATGGGCCCATTCCCTTCGATTTTTGGGAACCAATACATCCTAGTAGCCGTTGAATATGTCTCAAAATGGGTGGAAGCAAGTGCATCTCAAACGAATGAGGCAAAGGTGGTAACCAGATTTTTGAAGAAAAACATCTTTACAAGGTTTGAAACACCCAGAGCCATCATCAGCGATGGAGGTACCCATTTCTGCAATAGGTAGTTAAGAGCACTATTAGCTAAATATGGAGTAAGGTACAAGGTGGAAACACCTTATCATCCACAAACTAGTGGGCAAGCTGAAATCTCTAACAGAGAAATCAAGAGAATCCTGGAGAAAACGATGGGCCCCACTAGGAAGGATTGGTCCTCAAGATTGGATGATGCATTGTGGGCTTATAGAACAGCCTATAAAACACCGCTGGGCATGTCACCATACAAGTTGGTGTACGATAAGGCTTGTCATCTACTAGTAGAGCTAGAGCATCGAGCATATTGAGCAGTGAAGGAGCTAAACCTGAATTTGGAAGTCGTTGGTGAGAAAAGGATGCTGCAACTAAATGAGCTGGATGAATTCTGTGGTTAGGCTTATGAGAATGCCAAATTATATAAGGAGAAAGCAAAGCAATGGCATGACAAGAAGATACAACTGAGGAACTTCGAAGTAGGACAGAGAGTATTGCTGTATAACTCCAGGCTGACCTTGTTTCCTAGGAAATTAAAATCTCGTTGGTTTGGTCCCTTTTGAATTAGCAAAGTTTTCCCTTTTGGAAATGTTGAATTGGAAGAAGAAAAGGAAGGGAGGACATTCATGGTTAACAGACAAAGAGTCAAGCACTACCTAGGAGGTGATATGGATAGATAGCACACCTCAATCCATCTACAAGAGGGATGAACAGGGAAGAAGTTAAGCTGTTGACTCTAAAACAAGCGCTCATGGGAGGCAACCCATGTTTAAATTCATTGTTGTTTAATTTGACAATATTTAGATAGCTTAAATCATGAATCTGGTAGCATTTGTGTTTGTTTTACAGGTTGGGAAACACAGCAGTCTTCAGGCCAATTCTTACTTTGTTGCAGCAAAATCGAGTGAAAGTTAGTCCTTGCTTTGTTGTAGCAAGATTATGTGCAAGCCACCTCTGCTGCAGCAAAACTCATAGGCAAGCTAGTTTTTGTCGCATGATGTTACTGCACCAAATTCATTCATCCCTAAAGAAAGGAGTTTCCCTAACAAAAAAAATGAGAGCACGAAGAGGCACCAAGGGCTTGAGACAAAAAGAGAGTTATCAAAAGCAAAAAGAGGGCAGGAAAATTTGGAGAACCCATAAGTCACAAACCCACGTCCCTAACTCCCTCATTTCACCCCTACACATGACAACCTCTGCAACTCCTTCAACCCTTTCACATTCCAAGAACCCCCCTCGTACTCTCAACCCCTACATTTACTAGAGCCCCATTCACACCAAAAGACCTACATTTCCCAGCCCCCCACAACCAACAATGCCGAGGATTAAGACTGTGGCAAGGAAGGCGAGCAAGGTGCAAAAGTTCAACTCCGAGGAGAACAAGCAGAGACACGATGAAGAAATCCTGCTATAAAATTTTTGTGCATAGAAAGGTTTCACCTTCACCACAATGGAGGATTTGGGACTACCCATGTATGTTGCAGTCGTGGTCAAGCAGAGGGGATGGGAAACTTTTGCCAGTCACCCGCAAACTGCCCTTATCCCTCTGGTAAGGGAGTTCTACGCTAACTTTTCGCAAGACAATGAGAAGTGGGTAAGAGTCAAGGAGACTCGGGTTCGGTTCGACCAAGACTCCATTAACAAGGCCTATAATCTGCTGGATGAGGAAGACGAGTATGAAGAATATCTAAAGGCTTTGAAGGACCATGACTGGGATGCAATGCTCACCCAGGTGTGCATCCCAGGCACCAGCTGGGATAGATCTCCACAAGGTGCCACCACTATCAATCGAGTCTCCTTGGTACCTGCAGCAAAGGTGTGGTACCACTTTCTTAAAACTCACCTTTTGCCCTCCACATACGGGCAAACGATGAGCAAGGACAGGGTAGCAATGGTCGATGCTATCATCTCAGGTAGGCCTATTAATGTGGGCAGAGTCATCAATGAACAAATCAACGTGTGTGCAAACCAGAGAAAGGGCAGTTTATTCTTCCCTTCTCTCATCACTCTGCTGTGGCAGAATAGTCGAGTGCCAGTCTCAATCGACGAGGAGGCACTGAAGGGGGTAGCCCCATTAGCAACATCACCATTGCCCAGATTGTCCAAGAGAAAGCTGAACCAGCCCTACCAGCTGCTCTACAAGCACCACCACCCTCAGCAAAATAGGCTGCATCCACTTCGGCCCCTCACCCAGCAAACAAGACTTTACAACTCTTACTTCAATAGCAAAACACAATCTTGAAGCAGCAATCTCTACTCCTCAAGCGCCAGCATACCTTCTGGCAGTACCAACAGCAGAAGGATATTGCCCTCCAAAGAACACTAGAGCAAAATTTTCGGCAATTCTACCCTTTCCCAAATTTCCCCTCGAAAATACTACACTACATAACTGAGGAAGAGCAGAGGACCTTAGAACCTTATTCTATACAAGGCCAAAAGTCTCAAGACTCTTTCCACAGCCATGAGCAGCAGCATTGCCCACCACAGACTCATGAGGCCATGGAGTCTTCGGGGGAAGATGAGCCTCTATCAAAGAGGGCAACTACCATCAAGAAGGGGAAGGGCAAACTCTAGAGCCTGCAAAGATCAACACAAAAAAGGAGTGGACTCTGAAGCTCCTCAAAGTCTTCCGGGGGTCAAGGCCACTAGGGTGCTCCAGCATCCCTACAAGCACCCTTAGGAAGTCCCCTTATCTCTTATTCCCTCTTTGCTGTTTTGGAATTTCTTTTATTGTGCTCATGTTTTTCGATTTGTGCCTCTTATGGCTTTGGCAATAGAATCAGCAGTGGGGACACTGCTCAACATTAAGTTTGGAAGGGTGTGACATAGATTGCCTGAAGGTTTGCTACAGCATCTGCTGGGAAATTGAATTAGTATTGTTTTAGTTATTGTTGTAGTGTTTGCTGTGGCATATATTGGACTTGTCTGATTTGTGCTTCTGTTTATTTTTGCTTTGGCTTATTTGTACTCTGCTTGATTGTGTTGAATGAGACTGTACTATTACTTGTTACTGTCTGTCTTACTGTCTGTTTTAGATATATATAAAAAAGGGGGGGAGAAAAGAAATATAGAGAGAGATGAGTATGTACACTTCATAACCTATTGTAGTTCTAGGACACTCCATGAGGAGGATTAAAAATTTCACCAGAATAAGAGCTCTGCACACTTACCCAATCACACACAGAACCTTCTTCTAATGAACACAGGGCCATAGGCAGTGTGTCAAGAGAAATTTGGTGATTTTTTTTCAAAAATTGGACTTAAGTTTTTAGAGCTAATATTAAGAATCTCCTGTTGAATTATAAAAGAGGCATAAGCTTATTGTCAGAAAGGCTTAAGTTTGGGGGAAAGTGGAGGAAAAGAGAGAATATTGACACTCCAATGCCTCTGTAGTTTCTTAGTAACCAGGGGTGTGCAAGAGCCCCATGTGTACCCTTGCGTAAAATAAGGACATAGAGTAAGAGTGGGATTCTACTTAAAGGTGATAAGGTTGAGTAACCGAGTGCCTGCACCTTACATGTTGGCACTCGCGTCAAAAGGTACTAATGACCTCTGCTAGAATAATATATATGCTGTAAGAAAAAAAAGAGAGAAAGAAGAAAAAAAGAAAGGAAATCAATGAGCTACCCTCATATTTTTTTCCATGGCTGTGCCTATGAAGTATGCCAACTTGTCCTAAGTAAGGAGGCTCGATATATTAGCATGAAAATCTTAGGAACTCTGGCTGATCTTGACCCAAGTGACTCTTGGAGAAATTGTCCATATCACACACACAACTTCAAAGAAGGTTTTGGTTGTGATTGGAAAGAAGGCTTGTGGTGTTCCTTATATGGAAACAATCCTAAGAGTTGAGAGCTAGCAGCAGGACTATATGGAATTATACAGGGGAGAAGGGTTGGAATTAATTAGAAAAGGTGTGGTGAACAGAGCAAATTGCTTGGGGATAAGCAACCCTTTAAGTTTGAGGGTATTTGATAACTTCAATTTGTTACAGTTTTAATGTGCTTTTCAAGTGTGTTTACTGTGCTGTTTGGATTTATTAAGCACTCTTTTTCTCAGATTTTAATGAATGTGTTGACTCCCTTGGATGCAAGATCATCCACCCTATTTGCTGTGACAATTTGGTATGTATATGCGGCAATCATGGTAGCAAACCAAGGGATATTGAGTGAGTTGGGTCCTTTTTCATATGATCCATATTATGGGGAACTGATTCTATTTGATATGGTGCAGGTGGCAGGGGAGCAGAGCTGCACAACAGGTGCAGCCACCACCTAGTAGGAGAAAGTGGCAACCAGTTGACACTGTAGGCTGATGGGTGGTATAGAAACGGCCTCCACTACTGGAAGTGGAGAAAGCTACAAGAAGGGATACTGGTCGCAGAGAATGTTAGCATAACTAGGCCACTTTAATGGGACCATAAGGCCTGACTATAAAGGGTAGAAAGTAGAGCATAGAAAGAGGAGAGGATGCTACGGGGAACAAAAGAAAAATACACAAAAAGAGAACCCAGAAATCCTTGACGGGAGTGGGTTGTGAGAAAACATCCCAGTGCCTAGGGTGCACTGACATTGCATGGTGAAGCATTGAAGCAAGAAAGAGTTGTTGTCCCAGAATTTCCCCCTTTATCTCGGTTTTGATTTTTATTGTTTAGTAGGATATTGCATCTGTTTGTCTATTTTAGTTGTATTACTTGGGATGCATACTAGTATTTTTCTGATGTCTGTAACCAGTTTAGCTATGAGGCTGGGCTAGTTTCTAGCTAGGGTTGTAGAAGGGTTGTAATGAACTCATGCACATTTTTAGTTATCAATGACTTGCTGCAGCATTGCTGTAACATTCAACTGTGTGTATGTTTCAGTTTTCCCTTATAACGGAAGTTTAATAGAGGAAGATTAAGGCCAATATTCACCTAGAAGGGTAGTGGAGGCTGGAAAAAGAGTTGTATGTGTGGGGCTAACTGATATAGGGATATATGGTTACCCTATTAGCCCAATAGTTGGAGTTTCATGCACAATTCGAGGGTTAGGATTGATGTAGGGATGTGTGTCCAAACCCCAGAATTGCAGGGAATGGAAGTATGGAAAGACCTCATTTAAGAAATAATTAGGCACTGAGGAATTTGCTGCAGCAATTCCTATAGCAAATGAGTGCAGAAGTTCATGGCAACCTTGAAGCAACCCTAGTCCACCTAATATCACTTTCTTTTACACCCTAGTATCCCTCATCGTAATTATAGTTGTATTCAGTTGTTCTACCCCTCAACATAAATCTTGTGAACCAACCAATTTATGCTATAGAATTTCACACGTCAAAATACTCTATTGTAATTTTAGTTCACTCCTCGTGGGTCAGTACTCACTCATTACTTTATTACTTGGTCACGACACGTGCACTTGCGTTCTGACATTGCATACACTCTGTACATTACCAACACCTTGCCCACCACAGACTCATGAGGCCATGGAGTCATCAGAGGATGATGAGCCCTTGGCAAAGAGAGCAGCCACTATCAAAAAGGGGAAGGAAAAACTCCAGAGACCACCCAGACCAACTCAACGAAGGAGTGGGCTCCGTAGCTCCTCAAAATCTTCAGGGGACCATTACCATTAGGGTGCTGCAGCATCTCTGTAAGCCCCTCAAGAAGTTCCCTTCACTCCTAATCCCTTTTTGTTATTTCAGCATTTTTCTTTTTACCCTGCTTTACATGCTGCTGGCCATGTTTTCGAACTGTGCATCTTTATGGATTTGACAATATAATCAGCGGTGGGGACACTGCTCAACCTTAAGTTTAGGGGGAGGGTGAAATAGATTGCTCTAGTGTTTGCTGTGGCATCTTCTGGGGAATTGAATTAGTGTTGTTTTAGTTATTGCTGTAGTGTTTGCTGTTGCTTGTGCTGGACTTGACTGAATGTGCATACTCTAATTTGTGCCTCTGTTTGATTGTGTTTACGAATGATGTATGGTTAGCTTGAGTAATTAGGAAGCTGGTAGAATTACTTGTTGCTTTTTATTTTAAATATATAAAAAATATCGAGAGAGATGAGTCTGTGTATTTCATAACCTGCTGTAGTTCTAGGATACTCCATGAGAAGGATCGGGAATTTCACTAATAGCCAGAATAGGCACTCTGCATGTTGACCCAATCATACACAGAACCTTCCTATAGTGAACACAGGGCTATGGTCAGTTTGGCAAGAGAAATTTGGTGATTTTTCAGAAATTAGACCTAAGTTTTTAGAGTTAATGTTGAGAGTCTCCTACTGAATTTTAAAAAGAGGCATAAGATTATTGTCAAAAAGGCTTAAGTTTGGGGGAAAGTGGAGAAAAAGAAAGAAATATTGCCACTCTAATGCCTTTGTTGTTCCTTAGTAACCAGGGGTATGCATGAGCCCTATGTGTACTTTTGCATAAAACAGGGACATAGAGTTATGAGCAGGATTCTGCTTAAGCGGTGATAAGGCTGAGTAACAGGGTGCCTTCATCTTACATGTTGGCATTCATGTCAAAAGGAACTAATGACCTCTGCTTGAACATATATATAAAAAAAACAGAGAAAAGAAAAATTAGTGAGCTACCCCCATCTTTGCTGCCCTGGCTGTGCCTATGAAGTGTGCCAACTTGTCCTAAGTAAGGAGACTCGATATATTAGCATGAGAATCTTAGGACTTTGGCTGACCTTGACCCAAGTGGCTCTTGGAAAACTGTCCATATCACACACACACAACTTCAAAGAAGGTTTTGGGTTGAGATTGGGAAGAAGGCATGTGTTGTTCCCTACATGGACACAACTCTAAGAGTTGAGAGCTAGCAGCAGGACCATATGGAACTATACAGGGGACCAGAGATGGAACTCTTTAGAAGAGGTGTAGTGAATAGAGCAAATTGCTTGAGGACAAGCAAACCTTTAAGTTTGGGGGGGTTTGATAGCTTTAATTCATTAGAGTTTCTCCATGCTTTTCTGGGATTATTTTATGTGCACTCTGACTTATTAGCATTCATACACTTTGTTTTAATAAGATATTTTGCATTCCATGGATGCAAGATCACCCATTCTATTGCTGTGACAATTCAGTATATATATGCGGCAAACATGGCAGCAAACCAAGTGATACTGAATGAGCTTGGCCCTTTTTAATATAATGTAGATGATAGGGAGCTAATCCTGTTTGATATGGTGTAGTTGGTAGGGAGTCAGAGCAGTGCAGCAGGCGCGACCACTACTTAGCAAGGGAAAGGAGCACCCAGCTGACATAGTAGACTGTTGGGTGGCACAGAAACTGCCTCCACTACTGGAAGTGGAGAGAAAGCTGCTGGAAGAGGTGCTGGCTGAAAGCCAGGAAGAATGTCAGCATAATCAAGCCACTTTAATGGGACCACAAGGCTTGACTATAAAAGGCAGAAAACAGAGTGCAGAAAAGAGGATGCTATGGGGGACAAAGAGGAAAATAGTAAGAGTAAACCCAAAATCCCTGACGGGAGGGGGTTGTGAAAAAACACCCCAGCCGAAGATACGCTAACATTGCATGGTGAAGCATTGGAGTGAGGATGATACTGTTGTTCCAGAATTCCTTTGATCCCTTTGTGATTTTTATTATTTAGTAGGAAACTGTATTTGTCTATTTATTTTAGTTGTATCACTCGGACTGCATACTAGTATTTTTCCAATGTCTGTAACCAGTTTAGCTATAAGGTTGGGCTAATTTCCAACTAGGGTTGTAATGAACACAAGCATGTTTTAATTTATCAATGATTTTGCTGTAGCTTTGTTGTATCATTCAACTGTGTGTGTATGTTTTAATTTCTTCTGATGACTGAAATTTGATAGAGGAAGACTAGGCCAATATTTACTTGGAAGGGTGGTGGAAGCTGGAGAAAGAGTTGAATGTGTGGGATTAGCCAATATAGGGATATATGGTTGACCCATTTAGCCCAATAGTTAGGAGTTTCACGCACAATTCTGGGGTTAGGATTAATACAAGAATGTGTGTCCAAACCCCAAAATTGCATGGAATGGAAGTCTGCAAAGACCCCATTCAAGAAAGACTAGGCACTGAGGAAATTGCTGCAGCAATTTGTAAAGCAAAATGAGTGCAGAAGTTCATGGCAACCCTGTAGCAACCCTGGTTCACCTAATATCCCTTTCTTTTATACCCTAGTATCCCTCAACTTACTTATAGTCTTATTGAGTTTGTTCAATCCTAACCCATCTTGAACACAAATCTTATGAACCAACCAAATTTTGCTACATCATTTCACAAGTCACAGTATTCTATAGTAGTTTTTAATACACTCCTCGTGGGACGATACTCACTCATCATTTTATTACTTGGTCACGATACGTGCACTTGCGTTCTGACATTGCATACACATTTTGCAACCAACACTTACCTAAGACTTCAATTGGACATGACTCTATCTAGGTAATAGTTGACAGATTAACTTAATCTGCTCACTTTTTACCCATAAAAATTAACTTTTCACAGGACAAATTGGCCTAGTTGTATGTCCAGAAAATAGTTAGACTACATGGAATTTCCTTAAATATCGTTTTTGATAGAGATCTAAGGTTCACGTTAAGGTTTTGGAAGGCATTTCAAGAAGTTTTTGGAACCCAGTTGCGATTCAGTACTGCCTACCATCCTCAGACTGACAGACAGATAGAACAAACCATTCAAACCCTATAAGATATGTTAAGGGCCTGTGTGATAGAGCAAGATAAAGAATGGGATAAATACATACCTTTAATGGAGTTTGCTTATAATAATAGTTATCACTCTAGTATTAAGATGGCCTTATACGAAACTTTATACGGTAGGAAGTGTCGATCTCCACTATGTTGGTTTGAGGTAGGAGAAAAGAACTTACTGGGTCCTAATCTAGTTCAACAAACCACTGAACAAATTAGGATGATACGAGACAAAATTCTTATAGCTCATAGTCGGCAAAAGAGTTACTATGATAAGAGACATAGACCTCTGGAGTTTGAGGAAGAAGACCATGTATTTTTGAAACTTTCCCCAACTACTAGAGTTGGTAGGTCTCTCAAAACTAGAAAGCTAAGTCTACGATTTTTGGGACCTTACCAAATTTTAAAGAAAGTGGGGATGTCAACATATCAAGTTGCCCTCCCACCTAATTTGTCCAACCTGCATAATATTTTTCATGTATCACAGTTCCGGAAGTATCTTCCGGATTCATCACATGTAATACAGGATGAACCAATCCAAATAAAGAAGAACAAGACATACCAGCTAGTATTGGCATCCATATTGGACACTAAGATGAAGCAATTAAGGAATAAGACCAATCCCTTGGTTAAGGTGTTATGGGAAGGTTTAACACTGGAAGAAGCAACTTGGGAGCTAGAAGAAGTCACGAGAAAGAAATCTTTAGGGGAAAAGAAATATAACATCCCTAATTTCGTTTCATTTATTAATAAAGGTACATAAATATTTAATGTAACATCCACAATTTCGTTTCTTTTATTAATAAGTTACATAAATAATTAATTAAGGAAATAAAATTTATTAGACAATTTTTAGATATCTAAGAAATATAATTCTTATAAATTCTTCACCTTATGTGTATGCATAGAAAATGTTTCTTACATTAAGGGAATAGGTAAAGAGAGAAAACCTAATAGGAAAAATTAGAAATAACATAAGAAAGAGAGGCGAAATTCTTGGATAAGGAAGATAATTTTTTTTTGTGAAGTAAGTAAAGGTCTTAAAATTTCAAGAAGATTGGATTAGGGTAATTTTTCCTAATTCAAGAGCTAGAGTTACTAAGTTTAATATTTCCATCCATAAATTGGGCTTTCACCCATGGAAACTTCATATAGAGTTTTTTCACCTCACATGAATTTCTAGCAAGCCAATATGATAGCCCAATAAAACATAGACTTGGACTAGGATATAGAAGTTGGACCGATAGACCAAAAATCATGAAAATGTGACCAAGCCCTTCATCAAAGGTAGAATTTTAGCCAAAGCAAAGGACATAGGTAAGAATGATCCCAAATCCAAGAAGGAAAAATAAGAATCATGTGAGAAAATAGTAGTGTAATAATAATCAAGATTAGGTCACATGGCATTAAGACAAAACATCTATATCCTACATTCATAATTTCAACAAGTAGGTAATAATGCATGGCTTTTAGACAAAACATCTATATCCTATATTCATAATTTCAACAAGTGGATAATAATACATAGCATTATGACAAAACATCCTTATCCTACACAAATAATTTCAACCAAGCAAGGGAGATTCAAGGGCTGAAAATTTGCCACCTAAAAAGGCAAACCTATCATACTTGATTAAGACAAAAGAAAAAGGAAATGAATCCCTAAATCAAAGGGACCTTGTCCCTTGTCTTAAGAACATTTTAACATTATTTTCAAAATACAAAATCTCATTTTTCTATACATATCTTGATGAAGGGAGAGGAAGACGAGAACATGAGTTGTTTTTTTCCCAAAAAAGAACCAAGTGCATCCTAATTATGATAAGGTAGACCCATAGTTATTAAAGGTGAACCACATAATAGTTTATTTAAGCAAAACCCACCATTATAACATTATAGATTCATCCAAGTGAGGGAAAGGAAAAACATAAGAAAGGTAGAGTGAGGAAAAGAGAAAAAGAGAGGAGAAAAGAGGAAGAAAGTGGAAGGAGAAGTCTAGAGGACTAAGTATGCAAGGTAAGTGAGCTTAATCTCCACTTGAATATATCTTTCTTCTTCATTCTTGGGGTTCAAAAACTCACCCTCCTTCTCTTATTTAAGCTGCTAGAAAAGCTAAAGGAAGGGAGGAATCTTGCTACTTCTTTCAAGAGAAAACAAGAAAAAGAATTCACTAAGTGAGCTAGGGAGATTTTTAGGTAGGTTTAAAATATTTTTTTTAAAGAAAAGCTTTGAATTTAGCAACATTTATATAGGATTTTGATCCTAGAACTTTGATGAAATTTACAATATTTGTTACTTTAATGATTTGCCATGGATGTTGCTATATCATGTTACATGTTGATCTTAGATGTGATGTATGTTTGAATACTTAGGTTGGTGTGGAAAGTTCTACATAGGTATGGCTATGGGTGGCAAAATTTTAAAATTTTTATACTGCTATTTTGTAAATTTAACTGTGGTGAAAAATTAATGGAATATGATTTGATGTAAATTAGGGAAAAAATGGAAGAGGAAATAATAAAATGATGAACTAAAACCTTAGAAAAGTTTTGGTTAGGAAACTGGATTTAAGAGTAACCAAGGAAGCTTCTATTTTTCAAATTTTGGGATGAATTGATTAGGAATTAAAAGAAATAGCTAACATGAAAAATATAGATATATGTCTCATGGATATTTAACCAGTAGAATCACTCAATTTAGAGTCCACATGAGGTAGATATGGTCAGATTCGTAAGCAGTGGTCAGAAAATGATTAAGCAGGGAAGAGTCTGTTAGGAATGCTTCTATGTTTAAATTTCTTGGAATATTTTGTATGGAATTAAAATAACTGGTTAACATAAAATATACATATACATATATATATATATATATATATATATATATATATATATATATATATATATATATATATATATATATATATATATATATATATATATATATATTTGTCTTACGAAAATTTAGCCACTGGAATTACTCAATTTGAAGTTCATATGAGAGAGATATGGTCAGATTAGTAAGTAGAGGTTAAAACCTACCCGAGAAGAAATAATGTTTAATTTGAGGGTGTAATATCACAAAGATTCTTTACAATTTCAATAAAATGTTTAACATAATAGTTTTAGATAATTGTTTTTTCTTTAAATTGACACCGAGATCACCTATTTTTGAGTTAAAATACGAGAGTTATGCTCTGATTAGTGAGAGAAGGTCAGGCAAGACGAAAACCTGCATCAG
This sequence comes from Gleditsia sinensis, assembly GCA_037074535.1. Classification (NCBI taxonomy): domain Eukaryota; kingdom Viridiplantae; phylum Streptophyta; class Magnoliopsida; order Fabales; family Fabaceae; genus Gleditsia; species Gleditsia sinensis. The sequence goes on along the minus strand of CM073464.1, from coordinate 33,826,232 downwards.
GGAATAACACAACATAGAGCATGGCCGTGTTACAAGGCATGGGCTGGCCGTATTCTATGTTGGAAAGGGCATTTTGAAGCCTTAAGCATGGTTGGTTTACAGAAAATGGCCAAGATGTGTTATAGGATACGTTTAGGCCGTGTTGGAAGTTCATAAAACTTATTTTCAAAAAATTTCTACCCTAAATGAACCTCATTAACTATAGGATATTAATATAAACTAAATTGAAGAAGAATGCCATATTAAATTTATGAGAACATGTGTTGGAAATGATTTAAGTAGGAGAAAATTGACAAGAGGCCAAGCATAAAAAAAATGAAGAGATAAAAATAATATTTAAATAAGAAGAAGAATCTTATAAATGAAAATAATAAATGACTAGTGTATGCCATAGCCATTGCCATTGCATGAACTCCTTACCATCTTAAGTGTGTAATTTTGACATGGGAATATTTTATAAAGTGATATTTGAAATGATTATGTTATGTCATGATTACCAATGAATTTTTTTTTGGTAATGATTATATTTTGATGAAAAATTATGACATGTGAGTATAATGAACATACTTGTTATTGAAATCATATTTTTGGATATTAATGAGAAAAGAAAAGAAAAGAAAAGAAAAGAAATAAACACAGTTACATAGTGGTCCATGTGGTGCACCAGTAGAGGACGCCCTACCAATGGCTATGGTTATGTTAATGAAAAAATAAAGAGAAAGTATGCCATGTTAGACGGAGCGAGAGAAGCCCGTACTGGAGAGTAGAAAGTACTCACTCTGGCCGGGGTATCTTGATATGAAAATAAGTTCATAGCCATCATATGGTAATCTAAAAATAGTTATTTATGCCATACATGTCATTACTGTATGATTTTTATGTGCATTCATGTGACCTACGATATTTGTTGTAGCTTATATAGATGAACATGACATTATGATCTATATTAGTGATAATTGTGATTTATTGTTGAACCTACTATGATTTAATTCTCACTATATTTCCATACCATGTTAAGAAAACTAGTTTTGCATATTTTTCTTTAGCTCTGGCTCTTAGTGTACGTTGGATCGAGTTACTCTATGTTGGGCAAATCCCAAAAATTAATAAGGTGTTTGTGGTCGAGTAGACTAAATCTTTGTGAAGTTGCAACCACCTGCACCCATATCCCCAGAGCTGGTCAGTATGGATGAATAAGATGTAGACATATATGTGTTTGATTTGTGTATAGATATTGTTAATTACTAATGTATAAACCTTAATTATGCTTGGTTAAATTAATTGAATGTTATTATGAGTTAAATAAAGGTAATGACTTCATGGGACTTTAAAACAAATTATATATATACATATATGTAAAAAAATGGAGTTGTTACAATGTGCCCTATTGGTGCACCAGATAGACCGCCATGTGATCGTGCTCGTTTCTTTTCTATTCTTTTCTTTTCACATTAATAGCCAAAAATATGATTTCAATAACAAGTATGTTCATTATACTCACATTACATAATTTATCATCAAAATATAATCATTACCAAAAATCATTGGTAATAATGGCATGAACATAATCATTTTAAAATATCACTTTATAAAATATTTCCATGTCAAAATTATGCACTTAAGATGGTAAGGAGTTCATGCAATGGCAATGGCTAGGGCATACACTAGTCATTTATTATTTTCAATTATAAGATTCTTCCTCTTTCTTAAATATTATTTTAATCTTTCACGAAGTAGAGCATAACTCCCTCATTTTAACTCCAATTAAGGTGATCTTAGTGTCCATTTAAAGATCAGACAAACTTATAAAACTTTTATGTTGAATATTTTAGTAAAATAATAAGGAATCGTAGAGTTGTTACTCCCTCAAATTCAAAGTTATTTTTTCCCACGTAGGTTCTAACGTCTAATTACTAATCTTATCATATTTCCTTCATATGGACTATAAATTGAGCGATCCTAGTCGATAAAAATTTGTAAGTCATATATCTATATTTTTCATGTTAACTATTTATTCTAATTCCCTACAAATTCTTTTGATAAATTCAAACACAGAAGCTTACCTAACTGATTCTGCCCTGGTTAACTAGTTTATGACCACTGCTTACTAATCTGACCATATCTTCCTTATATGGATTCCAAGTGGAGATTAAGCTAATTTACCTTGAGTACTTAGTCCCCTAGACTTTTCATTCTTCTTCCTTCCTCTCTTCTCCTCTCTTTCTCTCCTTTCCTCACTCTACCTTGCTTTTGTTTTTCCTCTCCCTCACTTGGACGAAATTTTAATGTTATAAGGGTGGGTTTAACTAAAATAAACTATAAAATGTTTCACCTCTTATAATCATGGGTTTACCTTATCACAATTAGAATGGACTTGGTTGTTTTTTGGGGGAAGACAACTTATGTTCTTGTCTTCCTCTAACTTAGTCAAGATATGCATAGCAAAAGGAGATTTGTATTTTGAAAATCATGATAAAATGTTCTTAAGACAAGGGACAAGGTCCTTTTGATTTAGGGATTCATTTCTTTTTTCTTTTGTCTCAATCAACTATGATAGGTTTGCCTTTCTAAGCAGCAAATTTTCATCCCTTGAGTCTCCTTTGCTTGGTTGAAATCATTAGTGTAGGATAAGAATGTTTTGTCATAATACCATGTATTATTAACTACAAGCTGAAATTATGAATGTATGATATAGATGTTTTGTCGTAATGCCATGTATTATTACCTACTTGCTGAAATTTTGATTGTAAGATATAGATGTTTTGTCCTAATGCCATGTGACCTAATTTTGATTATTATTACACTATATTTCCTCACATGGTTCTTATTTTTCCCTCTTAGATTTAGGCTCATTCTTTCCCATTTCCTTTGCTTTGACTGAAATTCTACCTTTCATTGAGGGCTTAGTCACATGTTCATGATTTTTGGGCTTTCAATCCAACTTTTATATCCTAGTCCAAGTCTATGTTTTATCTCTTGCTTGGGCTATACAATTGGCTTGCTAAAAACTCTTGTGAAGAGAAAAAAAAACTCTATATGAATTGTCCATAGGTAAAAGCCCAATGTATGGGTAGAGATGTTAAATTTAGGAAAATTTAACCTAATACAATCTTCTTGAAATTTTAAGACCTTACTTCCCAAAAATTTATCTTCCTTACTTAAGAATTCCGCCTCTCTTTAGTATGTTGTTTCTAATTTTTCCTATTAGGGTTTTTCTCTTTACTTATTCCCTTAATGTTTGAAATATTTTCTATGCATACACCTAAGGTGAATAATTTCTAAGGCTTATATTTCCTTAGATATCTAAAAATTGTCTAAGAAAAAAATACAAGCCTTAAAAATTCTTCACCTTATGTGTATGCATTAAAAATGTTTCTAACATTAAGGGCATAGGTAAAGAGAGAAAACCAGATAGGAAAAATTATAAATAACATCCTAAAGAGAGACGAAATTCTTAGGTAAGGAAGATAAATTTTTAAAAATAAGTAAAAGTCTTAAAATTTCAAGAAGATGGGACTAAGGTAATGTTTCCTAATTCAAGAGCTAGAGTTCCTAAGTTTAACATCTCCACCTTGGGCCTTCACCTATGGACACTTCAAAGATTTTCTTTTCCACTTGACATGAGTTTCTAGCAAGCTAATTGGATAGCCCAAGCAAGGGATATACCATAAACTTGGACTAGAATTTAGAAGTTGGACCGATAGCCTAAAAATCATGAAAATGTGACCAAGTCCTCCATGAAAGGTAGAATTACAGCCAAAGCAAAGGAAATGTGAAAAAATGAGCCCAAAACCAAGAGGGAAAAATAAGAATCATCTTATGAAATAGTAGTGTAATAATAATCAAGATTAGGTTACATGGCATTATGACAAAACATCTATATCTTACACTTATAATTTTAACAAGCCATGTGATGAAATAGTAGGTAATAATACATGGCATTAGGACAAAACATCTATAACCTACATTCATAATTTCAGTAAGTTGGTAATAATACATGGCATTATGACAAAACATCCCTATCATACACAAATAATTTTAGTCAAGAAATGGAGACTCAAAGGCTGAAAATTTGCCACTTAGAAAGGCAAACTAATCATACTTAAGTGAGATAAAAGAAAAAGGAAATGAATCCCTAAATCAAAGAGACCTTTTCCCTTGTCTTAAGAACATTTTATCATTATTTTTAAATACAAATCTCCTTTTACTATGCATATCTTGAATAAGGGAGAGGAAGACAAGAACATGATTTGTCTTCCCCCAAAAAGCAACTAAGTGCATCCAAATTGTGATAAGGTAGACCCATGATTATGAGAGGAGGACAACTTGATAATTTATTTAAGCAAAATACACCCTTATAATATTAAAATTTTGTCTAAGTGTGGGAAAGGAAAAATAGAAGCAAGGTAGAGTAAGGAAAGGAGAGAAAAAGATGAAGGAAGAAGAAAGAGAAGTCTAGAGGACTAAGTACTCAAGGTAAGTTAGCTTAATCTCCACTTGAATCCATCTTTTCTCTTCATCCTTGGGGTTCAAAACTCACCCTCCCTCTCTTATTCAAGCTGCTGGAAAAGCTAAGTGATGGGAGGAATCTTGCCACTTCTTTCAAGAGGAAATAAGAAAAAGAATTCACTAAGTGAGTTAGAGAGATCTTTAGGTAGGTTTAACAATATCTCTTTTTGAAGAAAAACTTTGAAATTTGTAATATTTATATGGGCTTTTGATCTTAGAACTTTGATGACATTTACATTATTTACTACATTGATGATTGGCCATGGATGTTGCTATATCATGTTACATGCTGATCTTGCATAGGCTAGATGTTTTGAATACTTCAGTTGGTATGAAAAGTTCTACATAGATATAGCTATGGGTGGCAAAATTTTAGGGATTTTATGATGTTATTATGAATATTTGAATGTGGTAAAAAATTGATGGAATATGATTAGATGAGAAAATGAGTATGGCCTTACAAATTTAGAAGAACAGCATGACAAATTTCTAATGGGAAACACCCTTTGTGATGCATGATTTGATTCTAATTTTCTTTTGAAGTGGATGATGGAATATGTTAAATTAAGTAAGAAACATAATTAAATGTTGAGATGAGTAATTCTTTGGTTAGGTTGAAATTTGGAAGAAAAATGGACGAGGACTTAATAAAAGGATGAACTAGAACTTTAGGAAAGGCTAGGGTAAGAAAATTGGATTTTGGAGTAACTAGGGAACCTTCTATTTTTGGAATTCTGAGAAGAATAGGTTAGAAATTTAAAAAAAAATTAGCATAAAAAATGTATATATATGTCTCGCAGATTCTTTGGCACTAAAATCACTCAATTTAGATTCCATGTGAGGGAGATATGCTCATATTAGTAAGCAGTGGTAAGAAACTAGCTAACTAGGAAAAAATCTAATAAGTATGCTTATATATTTAAATTTCTAGGCATAATCTGTAGGTAATTAAAGGAAATTGTTAACATAATAAATATAGTATATGTCTCACAGATCTATAGACTCTGAAATCACTTAATTTGGAGTCCATATAAGGGAGATATGATTGATTAAATAGTAGAGGTCAGAAATAGTCTAGAATCCAGGGCTGTAAATATAAGCATTTTTGTTTTCAATGATATTCTAGAAATGAAAATAAGTTGATAGCCATCATATGATATTCTAGAAATAATTATTCATGCCATACATGTCATTACTGTATAATTTTCATGTGCATATATATAGTGCATTCATGTGACCTAAGATATTTGCTATAGCTTATACAGATGAACATGACATAATGAGCTATACTGATGATAATTATGATTTATTGTTGAACCTACTGAGATTTAATTTTCACTATATTTTCATATCATGTTCCGAACATTAAATATGCAAATATTCTCTATGACCGATTTTTAGCGTACGTTGGATCGAGTTGGTTAAGATCTCGGTGAAGGTACAACCATCTGCACCTGTATCCCCGAAATTGGTCAATATGGATGAATAAAATGTAGATATATATGTGTTTGATTTTTTTTTGGACGTTTTTAATTAATGATGTGTATGTGATCCCAGAATTGTATCAATGTTAATCATATACCATAAACCTTAATTATTCTTGGTTAATTTAATTGATTTATATATATATATATATATATATATATATATATGTGTGTGTGTGTGTGTGTGTGTGTATGTAAAAAAAAATTGGAATTGTTACACTCGTCGAGATTTTGGAAGGGATTGTAGGAAAATTTTGAAACCTAATTGCGGTTAAGTACTACTTACCATCGTTAGACTGACAAGCAAACAGAACGGACCATTCAAACCCTAGAAGGTATGTTGATGGCTTGTGTGATAGCGCAAGGTAAAGGATGGAATAAATACTTACTTTTAGTGGAGTTTGCTTATAATAATAGCTATCACTTTAGTATTAAGATGGCCCCCTACGAAACTTTATATAGTAGGAAGTGCCCATCTCTACTATGTTGGTTTGAGGTAGGAGAAATGAATTTTCTTGGTCCTAACCTAGTTCAACAAACCACTATGCAAATTAAGATGATACGAGACAAAATACTTACAGCTTAGAGTCGGCAAAAGAGTTACTGTGATAAGAGACAGACTTCTAGAGTTTGAGGAAAGAGACCATGTATTTTTAAAACTTTTCCCAACTATTGGAATTCGTAGGTCTCTCAAGACCAGAAAGCTAAGTCTATGATTTTTAGGACTCTACCAAATTATGAGAAAAGTGGGGATGTCAACTTATGAAGTTACCCTTCCACCTAATTTTTCCAACCTGCATAATTTTTTTCATGTATCACAGCTCCAGAAGTATTTTCTAAATTTCCCACATGTAATACGGGATAAACCAATCCAAATAAAGGATAACATGACATACCAGCTAGTACCGGCATCTATATAGGATACCGACGTGAAGCAATTGCGGAATAAGACCATCCCCTTGGTTAAGGTGTTATAAGAAGGTTTGACTACAAAAGAATCAACTTGAGAGATGGAAGAAGCCATCAGGAATAAATATCCACAATTGTTCTTATTAGGTCATTTCTTTCAGGGGGAGAGAAATGTAACATCCCTAATTTCATTTCTTTTATTAATAAAGGTATATAAATATTTAATTAAGAAAATAAAACTTATAAAACAATTTTTAGATATCTAAAAAAATATAAGCCTTAGAAATTCTTCACCTTATGTATATGCATAGAAAATGTTTCTAACATTAAGGGAATAGGTAAAGAGAGAAAACCTAAAAAGCAAAATTAGAAATAACATACTAAAGAGAGACGAAATTCTTGGGTAAGGAAGATAAATTTTTAGAAGTAAGTAAATTTCTTGAAAATTTAAGAAGATTGGATTATGGTAATTGTTTTTTCAAATTCAAGAGCTAGAGTTCCTAAGTTTAACATCTCCACCCATACATTTGGGCCTTCACCTATGGACACTTCATATAGAGTTTTTTCCACTTCACATGAGTTTTTAGCAAGCCAATTGGATAGCCCAAGTAAAAGATATAACATAGACTTGGACTAGGATATAGAAGTTGGACCGATAGCTCAAAAATCATGAAAATGTGACCAAGCCCTAATGAGTACAAATCTAAGAGGGAAAAATAAGAACCAGGTGATGAAATAGTAGTGTAATAATAATCAAGATTATGTAACATGGCATTTGTAACAACTCCATTGTTTTACATTTATACATATATATATATATATATATAAATTCTTTAAAGTCCCATGAAGTCATTACCTTTATTTAACTCATAATAACATTCCATTAATTTAACCAAACATAATTAAGGTTTACACAATTAATTAACAACATCCGTACACAAATCAAACACATATATGTCTACATCTTATTCATCCATATTGACTGGTTCCAGGGATACGGGTGGAGTGGTTGCACCTTCATCGGGATTTTAACCCACTCGACCACAAACACCTTATTAATTTCTAGGATCTGTCCAACATAAAGTAACTCGATCCAACGTACACTAAGAGCCAAAGCCAAAGAAAATTCTACAAAAATAGTTTTCTAAACATGATATGGAAATATAATGAGAATTAAATTCCAGTAGGTTCAACAATAAATCACAATTGTCATCAATATAGATCATCATATTATGTTCATCTGTATAAGCTATAACAAATATCTTCGGTTACATGAATGCACTTTATCTATGCATATGAAAATCATATAGTAATGATATTTATGGCGTGAATAACTATTTTCGTATTACCATATGATAGCTATCAACTTATTTTTATATCAAACTACCTCGGCCAGGGTGAGTACTTTCTACTCTCTGGTATAGGCTTTTCTCGCTCCATCCGACATGGCACACTTTCTCTTTCTTTTCTCATTAACATAACCATAGCCATTGGTAGGGCGTACCCTACTGGTGCACCACACGGATCGCCATGTGACCGTGCTTATTTCTTTTCTTTCCTTTTCTCATTAATAGCCAAAAATATGATTTCAATAACAAGTATGTTCATTATACTAACATGACATAATTTTTCATCAAAATATAATCATTACCAAAAACCATTGGTAATCATGACATGAACATAATCATTTTACATATCACTTTAAAATATTTCCATGTCAAAATTACACACTTAAGATGGTAAAGAGTTCATGTAATGGCTATGGCTATGGCATACACTAGTCATTTATTATTTTCATTTATAAGATTCTTCTTCTTTTCTTTTTAAATATTATTTTTATCTCTTCATTTTCTTTATGCTTGACCTCTAGTCACTTTCCTCCTAGTTATATCATTTCCAACACATGTTCTCACAAATTTAATACGGCATTCTTCTTCAATTTGGTTTATATTAATTTCCTATAGTTAATGAGGTTCATTTAGGGTAGAAAAATGTTGAAAATAAGCATTACCAGCTTCTAACACGGCCTAAACATATCCTATAACATGGCTTGGCCATTTCTTATAAAATAGTCATGCTTTAGGCTTCCAAATTCCCTTTCTAGCACAAAACAAGGCCTAGCCGTGCCTTGGAACACATCCATGCTTTATGTTGTGTTATTCCCTGATGCAAGTTTTAATTCTGTCTGACCTTCTCTCACTAATCACAGCATAACTATCTCATTTTAACTCCGAATTAGGTAATCTTGGAGTCCATTTAAAGATAAAACAATTATTGAAAACTATTATGTTGAACATGTTAGCGAAATCTTAAGGAATCTTGGTGATATTACTCCCTCAAGTTAAAAATTATTTCTTCTCGATTAGGTTATTGCCTTTACTTACTAATCTGACCATATCTCCCTCATATAAACTCTAAATTGAGTGATTCCAGTGGCAAAATTTCCATCAGATATATATATATATATATATATATATATATACACATATATATATATATATATATATATATGTATATATATATGTATATATATATACATGTATATATATATGTATATATATATACATGTATATATATATGTATGTATATATATATATGTATATATATATATATTGTGTTAACCCTTTATTTTAATTCCCTACATAATCTTCCTAGAAATTAAAACACAGAAGCTTTCCTAACAAATTCTTCCCTAGTTAACGATTTTCTAACCACTGCTTACTAATCTGACCATATCTACCTCACATGGACTCCAAATTGAGTGATTCTAGTGGCTAAAAATCTGTGAGACATATATCTATATTTTTCGTATTAACCATTTCTTTTACCTACTAACTAATTCTTCTCATAATTTAAAAAACAAAAGCTTCCTTAGTTACACCGAAATCTAGTTTCCTAACCAAACATTTTATAAGATTTTAGTTCATCATTTTATCATGTCCTCTTCCATTTTCTTCTTAATTTACATCTAATCATATTTCATCAATTTTTCACCAGATTTAAATATACCAAATAGCAACATAAAAAGCTTAAAATTTTGTCACCCATAGTAATACTTATGCAGAACTTTCCACACCAACCTAAGTATTCAAACATACATCACTTGCAAGATCAATGTAACAACTCCATTTAAGTATCAATTTTTTTTTAAAAAAAAATACCATGAAGTTATTACCTCGTTACAATTTAACTCAATATAACATTTATTTAATTTATACAATACAGAGTTCACATACATGTCATTAATCAAAACATACGTACACCATATCAAACATATAAAAATCTACATCTTATTTATTCTGGTTGACCAATTCCGGAGATACAGGTGCGGGTGGTTGTACCTTCACCGGAATCTAAGCCAACTCGACAACAAACATTTTATTTGCTTCTGGGATCTGCCCAACATAAAGTACTCGATCCAACATGCACTAAAAGCCAGAGCTATAGAAAAATCTGCATAACTAATTTCCTGAACATGATATGAAAATATAGTAAGAATTAAATCCCAGTAAGTTCAACAATAAATAATCATCAATATAGCTCATCACGTCATGTTCAGCTGTATAAACTATAGAAAATATCTTTGGTCACATGAATGCATTATATCTATGCACATAAGAATCATACAGTAATGATATGTATGACATGATTAACTATTTTTAAAATATCATATGATGACTATCAATTTATTCTCATGTCAAGCTACCTCGGTCAGGGTGAGTATTTTCTACTCTCTGGTATGGGCTTTTCTCGCTCCGTCCGACATGGCCCACTTTCTCTTTCTTTTCTCATTAACATGATCATAACCGTTGGTAGGGCATCCCCTACTGGTGCACTGCACGGATTGCCATGTGACCGTGCTCATTTCTTTTCTTTTCACAATGATAGCAAAAAATATGCTTTCAATAACAAGTATGTTCATCAAAATATAACTATTACCATAAATCATTGGTAATCATGCCATCAACATAACCATTTTAAATATCACTTTATAAAATATTTCCATGTCATAATTTCACACTTAAGATGGTAAGAAGTTCATACAATGGCAATGGCTATGGCATATACTAGTCATTTATTATTTTCATTTATAAGATTCGTCTTCTTTTTTAAATATTAATTTCATCTCTTCATTTTCTTTATGCTTGGCCTTTAGTCAATTTCTTCTTATTTATATCATTTCTAACACATGTTCTTACAAATTTATAGAGCATTTTCCTCCAATTTGATTTCTACTATTACCCTATAGTTAAAGAGGTTCATCTATGGTAGAAAAATATTGAAAATAGGCTTCACCAGCTTCCAACACGGTCTGGTCATGTTCCAGGACACGGCCATGCTTTAAAAATACTTCAAATGTACTCAAAAATAGCCCTGAACATGGCTAACCCGTGCTTGAAGCACCCAGAACACGGCCTGGCCGTGTTCTGTGACCTTTGCTCACTAATCAGAGCATAAATCCTTCCTTTTAACTCCGATTGAGGTGATCTTGGTGTCTATGGAAAGTTAAGACCATTATCTAAAACTATTATGTTAATCATATAAGCAAATTAGTAATATATATTGGTGCTATTACTGCCTTACATTCAATATTATTTCTTCTCGGGTAGGTTCTAACCTTTACTTACTAATCTGACTATATCTCACACATAAGAATTCCCAATTAAGTGATTTCAGTGGCTACACATCCGTGACACATAAATATATAATTCATATGTTAACCATTTATTTTAATTCCTTATAGAAGTTTCCCAGAAATTAAAACACCGAAGCTATCCTAACATATTCATCCCTGATTAACCATTTTCTGACCTTTGTTTACTAATCAGAACATATTTACCTCATATGAACTCTAAATTGATTGATTCCAGTGGCTAAAAATCCGTGACACATATATCTTTAATTCTTATGTTAACCTTTTATTTTAATTCCCTACAGATAATTTCCAGAAATTAAAACACATAAGCTATCCTAACATATTCTTCCCTGACGAACCATTTTCTAACATTTGCTTAGCAATCACACCATATGTACCTCATATGGACCCCAAATTGAATGATTCTAGTGGCTAAATATCCGTGACACATATATCTTTAATTATTATGTTAACCATTTATTTTAATTCTCTACAGATAATTCCTTGAAATTAAAACACAGAAGCTATCCTAACATATTCTTCACTGATGAACCATTTTCTGACCTTTGATTACTAATCGGACCATATCTACCTCATATGGACTCCAAATTGAATTATTCCAGTGGCTAAAAATCTGTAATACATATATCTTTAATTCTTATGTTAACAATTTATTTTAACTCCTTATAGATTGTTCCCAGAAATTAAAACACTGAAGCTTAAAATTCTATCACCCATAGCCATACCCATGCAAAACTTTCTATACCAGTCTAAGTATTCAAACATACTTCACATGCAAGATCAATATATAACATGATATAGCAACATCATGACCACTCATCAAAGTTCTAAGATCAAAATCTCATATAAATATTATAAGTTTCAAAAGTTTTCTTCAAAAAGAAATATTGTTAAGCTTACCTGGAGCACTTAGTCCCCTAGACTTCTCCTTCCTCTTTCTTCCTTTCTTCCTCTCCTTTCCTCACTCTACCTTGCTTCTATTTTTCCTCTCCCTCACTTGGACGAAATTCTAATGTTGTAAGGGTGGGTTTTCTTATATAGACCACCAAATAATTCACCTTTCATGATCATGGGTCTACCTTATCACAATTAGATTACACTTGGTTGAATTTTTGGAAAACAAACAACTTATGTTCTTGTCTTCCTCTTTCTTAGTCAATATATGCATAGGAAAAGGAGATTTGTATTTTGAAAATTATGATAATATGTTCTTAAGATATGGGACAAGGTCCCTTTGATTTAGCGATTCATTTCCATTTTCTTTTGTCTTAAACAAGTATGATAGGTTTACCTTTTTAGGTGGAAAATTTCTAGCCCTTGAATCTCCATTATTTGGTTGATATTATTTGTGTGGGATAGGAATTTTTTGTCCTAATGCCATGTATTATCATACCACTTGCTCAAATTATGAGTGTAGGATATAGATGTTTTTGTCCTAAAGTCTTGTATTATCATGCCACTTGCCAAAATTATGAATGTAGAATCACTCCACTTGCTAAATTTTTGTCTTAATGCCATGTAACCTAATCTTTATTATTATTACATTATTATATCATCACCTAATTTATTTTATTTTATTTTTCCTCTTGGATTTGGGCTTATTCCTACCCATTATGGGCTTATTCCTACCCATTTTCTTTGCTTTGGATAAAATTCTACCTTTCTTGGAGGGCTTGGTCCACAGGTAAAAGCCCAATGTATGGGAAAAGATTTTAAACTTAGTAACTCTTGTTCTTGAATTAGAAAAAAAACTACCCTAATCCAATATTCTTGAAATTTTAAGACCTCTACTTGTTTCTAAAAATTTATCTTCCTTATCCAAGAATTTTGCATCTCTTTAGTATGTTATTTCTAATTTTTTTTTCCTATTAAGTTTTTCCCTCTTTATTTGTTCTCTTAATGTTAGAAACATTTTCTATGCATATACATAAGGTGAAGAATTTCTAAGGATTATATTTCCTTAGATATCTAAAATATTGTCTAATAAATTTTATTTCCTTAATTAAATATTTATGTACTTTTATCAATAAAAGAAATGAAATTAGGGATGTTACATTTCTCTCCCCCTAAAGGAAATTTTGTCCTCAAAATTTCAGAAATTACCTAATAAGAACAATTGCGGATATTTCTTCCTCATGACTTCTTCCAGCTTCCAAGTTGCTTCTTCCGGAGCCAAACCTTCCCATAACACCTTAACAAGGGGAATGATTTTATTTCTCAGTTGCTTCACGTCAGTGTCCAATATGGATACAAGTACTTGCTGGTATGTCATGTTCTCCTTTATTTGGATTGGTTCATCCTGTATTATATGTGATGAATCTAAAAGATACTTCCGCAGCTGTGTTACGTGGAAAAAATTATGTAGGTTGGACAAATTAGGTGGGAAAGCAACTTGATATGCTGATGTCCCTACTTTCTTCAGAATTTGGTAGGGTCCCAAAAATCGCGGACTTAGCTTTCTTGTTTTTAGAGACCTACCAACTCTAGTAGTCGGTGAAAGTTTCAGAAATACATGGTCTCCTTCCTCAAACTCTAGAGGTCTATGTCTCTTATCGTAGTAACTCTTTTGCCGACTCTGAGCTGTAAGTATTTTGTCTCGTATCATCCTAATTTGTTCAGTGGTTTGTTGAACTAGATTAAGACCCAACAAGTTCTTTTCTCCTACCTCAAACCAACATAGTGGAGATCGGCACTTTCTACCATATAAAGCTTCATAGGGGGCATCTTAATACTAGAGTGATAACTATTATTATAAGCAAACTCTACTAAAGGTAGGTACTTATCCCATCTTTTACCTTTCTCTATCACATAGGCCCTTAACATGTCTTCTAGAGTTTAAATGGTCCATTCTGTTTGCCTGTCAGTCTAAGGATGGTAGGCAATACTGAACTGCAACTGAGTACCAAAAGCTTCCTGCAACGCTTTCCAAAACCTCGATGTGAACCACAGATCTCTATCAGAAACAATATTTAAGGGAATTCCATGCAGTCTAACTATTTCCTGGACGTACAGTTGGGCCAATTTATCCAGAGAAAAGTTAATTTTTATGGGCAGAAAGTGAGCAGATTTGGTTAATCTGTCAACTATTACCCAGATAGAGTCATGTCCCACCGAAGTCCTAGGTAAACCCACAACAAAGTCTATCGAGATACTGTCCCATTTCAATTTAGGGATCTCAAGAGGTTGTAGAAATCCTGCTGGGTTTTGTTGCTCCACCTTCACCTTTTGACAAATTAGACATTTCGCCACGAACTCCGCAATATCCTTTTTCATCCCTGGCCACCAATACATCATCTTTAAGTCCTGGTACATTTTAGTGCATCCAAGATGGACTGTGTATTTACTCTGATGCACTTCCTACAGGATCTTAGTCCTTAACTCTCGTTCTTGAGGGACACAAATCCTTCCCTGATACACGATTGCTCTATCTTCCATGACAGAAAAATTACCTTAGTCTTTATGATCCTATAAGTATTGGTCGTGAGCTTAAGCCTCTTTGATCTAGGCTCTAAGGTCACACCCTATACTTAAACCATTAATGATTAGCTTCTTTGAGGAAAAAGTAGTGTCCAGCTTCAAATTCCAAAACTCCTCTAGCATTTGCATCTCATACAACATCATCTGGCCCATGTGTAGAAATTTTTGACTTAAGGCATCAGCTACAACATTCACCTTTCTTGGATGATACTTTATCTCAAACTTGTAGTCATTGAGAAATTCCACCCATCTTTGTTGCCTCATATTTAACTCCTTTTGATCAAAGACATATTTAAGACTCTTGTGATCACAATATACTTCAAAGGTTGCTCCGTATAAGTAATGTCGCCAAATCTTTAAAGCAAACACCACCGCCGCCAATTCAAGATCATGGGTTGGATAGTTTCCTTCGTGGGGTCTTAGTTGTCTAGAGGTGTAAGCAACTACTCTCTTGTCTTGCATTAGTACACACTCTAGTCCTTTCTTTGAAGCATCACTATACACTTCAAAATGTCATGTGGGGTCTGGAATAATTAAAACTGGAGGAGTGGTCAGTCTTGTATTAAGCTCCTTAAAACTAGCTTCACATTGATCAGTCCATTTGAAAGGACTTCCCTTCCTGGTCAATTTAGTCAATGGCAATGCTATACGAGAGAAGTTTTGTATAAACCTCCTGTAGTATCCTACCAAACCCAATAAACTTTTGACTTCCGTAACCGTCTTTGGTCTCTCCCATTGAATCACTGCTTCCGTCTTTCTAGGATCTACAGCTACCCCTCTATTAGAGATGACATGTCCGAGAAACTTCACCCCTGACAGCCAAAATTCACACTTCTCCAATTTGGCATATAACTTTTTCTCTTTTAGCACTTGCAGCACGATTCGGAGATGTTGTTCATGTTCTTTCTCACTCTTAGAGTATATCAAGATGTCATCAATGAACACTACAACAAATTGATCTAGGTAGGGTCGAAAAATGTGATTCATGTAATCCATAAAAATTGTAGGTGCATTCGTCAACCCGAAGGGCATTACGAGAAATTCATAGTGCCCATACCTAGTCTTGAAGGCAGTTTTTGGTACGTCCTCCTCCTTGATCCTAATATGATGATATCCTGACCTCAAGTCAATTTTAGAAAAGATGGAGGTTCCCTTTAATTGATCCAATAAGTCATCTATCCTAGAGAGAGAGTACTTGTTTTTGATAGTCACCTTATTCAGCTGTCTGTAATCTATGCATAGTCTCAAGCTCCCGTCTTTCTTCTTAACAAACAATACAGGAGCTCCCCAAGGTGATACACTCGGTCTAATGAATTACTTGTCTAATAGTTCCTCCAACTCTTTCTTGAGTTCCTATAGTTCCTTCGAGGCCATTCAGTATGGTGCAATAGAGATAGGCCCTGTCCCAGGTAGGAGATCAATAGAGAACTCTATCTCTCTCTTGGGAGGTAAGCCTGGAATATCTGATGGAAATACTTCAGGAAACTTGTTGGCTATTGGGATTTCATCAAGCTTCGATTCGACTTCTAGGTTTGATAAATACAAGAGAATGTATCCAAGTACTCCATTCTTCAACTCCCTATTAACTTGATTGGCATTTAGCATCAATAACTGGACCTCCTCTTTCAGAGTAGGAGGTAGAAATTCAACGGTCTTGTTACAACAATTCAGCAAGACTTGATTTCTAAACATCCAGTCTAACCCTAGAATGACCTCAATACCTCTTAAAGGAAAATAGACGAGGTCTACAGAAAAAGTTTTCTCCAGGATGGTGACTTGATAATCTTTACATACAGAGGAAGTTAATACCTGTTCCCCTGTAGGGGTTACTACGGATAGCTCATAGGGAGTTTCAGAAATAGGAAACTGAAACTTCCTAATACATTCTTCCGATATAAATGAATGACTAGCACCAGAGTCAAATAACACCATAAGAGCAAATTCATAGATATAGCATGTACCTTGAATCATTTCAGAAGATTGAGCTGCCTCTTGGTCGCTCAGGGTGAAAACCCTTCCTTTCACCTGAGGCCTCTGTTCTGGCTACTTCCCCACATTCTGTGGGTAGTTTCTCGCAAAATGTCCCTTCTGTCTGCAATTGAAGTAGACATCTTGTCTCATGTAGCATGGCCGGTTACCATGCATGCGTCCGCACTTAACGCACTTGACTGGGGTGAGGTCTTGTTGAAAAGGTCTAGGACCCACAATCAATGGCCTCTTACCAGCTCTATATCCACTTCTTATCACGTTCTTTCTAGGGTTGGGAAAATTTTTCTTCCTCTTCCATAGGTTTCGCCTTTTCTTCTCGTCCTCCACTGCCCTTAAACTCTTTTCCAAGAGTCTACATTTATTTATCAGAGGTACAAACTCCCTGATCTCCATAGCTATAACAACATTCTTTATCTCTGGGTTTAGTCCCGCTTCAAACTTAATCGCCTTCCATGCTTCATCTGGGTTATATCGCAGATAAGAGGAGAACTTAGACAGCTCCTCGAACCTTGCGATATACTGGTCCACGGTCATGCTTCCTTGCCTGAGTTAGAGAAATTCGATATCTTTCTTTGCCCGTACAGTACTTGGAAAGTACTTTTAAAAAAAATGTCCTTGTACACTTGCCAGGTGATCTGTCTTCCCTGATGACCTAAAAGTTCTCTAGCTCCATGCCACTAGTATTCTACTTCATCCTTTAACATATATGCAGCAAAAATAATTTACTGCTCTTCAGTACAGCCCATCACTTCAAAGATTTTCTCTAATTCCCTTATCCACCTTTCGGCTACTGTTGGGTCATAGCCACCTTGGAAACAAGGTGGTCTAGTCCTCAAGAACTCGGATATGCCATTATCTTTTCCAGCCATCCGGTTGTTAGCACCATTCTCACCATTTGCATTATTAGCATTCTAGAGATATTGTAAAATTTGGTTGGTGGTCATGACTTGGTCTCGAATTGCCGTGGCCAGGTTGTGCAGGGTTTCCTCTGCATTGGTTGCTGGATTCCTCCTTGGGGGTGCCATTTCCTACTGTGGCAAAAATAAAGTTATGCTGCTATTGAGGTGATCAAGCCCAATAGTTAGTTCAAAAATATTTAATAGCAGTCATAACACCACCTCGGCATATAGATAGGAAACACTAGTAATTTCTTACCTATATGAATCACTGATCCCCTACACAGCACAACCACAACATACTCAAGACACTATAAGATCGATTCAGATAACCATCCACCCACTGGCCATCTAGGATCGACCTGCTCTGATACCAATTATGTTACAACTCCAATTAAGTATCAATTTTTTTTTTAAAAAATACCATGAAGTTATTACCTCGTTACAACTTAACTCAATATAACATTTATTTAATTTATACAATACAGAGTTCACATACATGTCATTAATCAAAACATACGTACAACATATCAAACACATAAAAATCTACATCTTATTTATTCTGGTTGACCAATTCCGGAGATACAGGTGCGGGTGGTTGCACCTTCACCGGAATCTAAGCCAACTCGACAACAAACATTTTATTTGCTTCTGGGATATGCCTAACATAAAGTACTCGATCCAACGTGCACTAAAAGCCAGAGCAATAGAAAAATCTGCAAAACTAATTTCCTGAACATGATATGAAAATATAGTGAGAATTAAATCCCAATAAGTTCAACAATAAATCATCATCAATATAGCTCATCACATCATGTTCAGCTGTATAAACTACAGAAAATATCTTTGGTCACATGAATGCATTATATCTATGCACATAAGAATCATACAGTAATGATATGTATGACATGATTAACTATTTTTAAAATATCATATGATGACTATCAATTTATTCTCATGTCAAGTTACCCCGGTCAGGGTGAGTATTTTCTACTCTCCGGTACGGGCTTTTCTCGCTCCGTCTGACATGGCCCACTTTCTCTTTCTTTTCTCATTAATATGATCATAATCGTTGGTAGGGCATCCCCTACTGGTGCACCGCACAGATTGCCATGTGACCGTGCTCATTTCTTTTCTTTTCACAATGATAGCAAAAAATATGCTTTCAATAACAAGTATGTTCATCAAAATATAACTATTACCATAAATCATTGGTAATCATGCTATGAACATAACCATTTCAAATATCACTTTATAAAATATTTCCATGTCATAATTTCACACTTAAGATGGTAAGAAGTTCATACAATGGCAATGGCTATGGCATATACTAGTAATTTATTATTTTCATTTATAAGATTCGTCTTCTTTTTTAAATATTAATTTCATCTCTTCATTTTCTTTATGCTTGGCCTTTAGTCAATTTCTTCTTATTTATATCATTTCTAACACATGTTCTTACAAATTTATAGAGCATTTTTCTCCAATTTGATTTCTACTATTACCCTATAGTTAAAGAGGTTCATCTATGGTAGAAAAATATTGAAAATAGGCTTCACCAGCTTCCAACACGGTCTGGACATGTTCCAGGACACGACCATGCTTTAAAAATACTTCAAATGTACTCAAAAATAGCCCCGAGCATGGCTAACCCGTGCTTGAAGCACCCAGAACACGGCCTGGCCATGTTCTGTGACCTTTGCTCACAAATCAGAGCATAAATCCTTCATTTTAACTCCAATTGAGGTGATCTTGGTGTCTATGGAAAGATAAGACCATTATCTAAAACTATTATGTTAATCATATAAGAAAAATAGTAATATATATTGGTGCTATTACTCCCTTACATTCAATATTATTTCTTCTCGGGTAGGTTCTAACCTTTACTTACTAATCTGACTATATCTCACACATAAGAATTCCCAATTAAGTGATTTCAGTGGCTACACATCCGTGACACATAAATATATAATTCATATGTTAACCATTTATTTTAATTCCTAATAGAAGTTTCCCAGAAATTAAAACACCGAAGCTATCCTAACATATTCATCCCTGATTAACCATTTTCTGACCTTTGTTTACTAATCAGAATATATTTACCTCATATGAACTGTAAATTGATTGATTCCAGTGGCTAACAATCCATGACACATATATCTTTAATTCTTATGTTAACCATTTATTTTAATTCCCTACAGATAATTCCCAGAAATTAAAACACAGAAGCTATCCTAACATATTCTTCCCTGACGAACCATTTTCTGAAATTTGCTTAGCAATCACACCATATCTACCTCATATGGACTCCAAATTGAATGATTCTACTGGATAAAAATCCGTGACACATATATCTTTAATTCATATGTTAACCATTTATTTTAATTCCCTACAGATAATTCCCAGAAATTAAAACACATGTTCTTCATATAATGGCAATGGCTAAGGCATATACTAGTCATTTATTATTTTCATTTATAAGATTCGTCTTCTTTTTTAAATATTAATTTCATCTCTTCATTTTCTTTATGTTTGGCCTTAAGTCAATTTCTTCTTATTTATATCATTTCTAACACATGTTCTTACAAATTTATAGAGCATTTTCCTCCAATTTGCTTTCTATTATTACCCTATAGTTAAATAGGTTCGTCTAGGGTAGAAAAATGTTAAAATTAGGCTTCACCAGCTTCCAACACAGTCTGGTCATGTTTCAGGACATGGCCATGCTTTAAAAACACCGAAATTCATATGTTAACCATTTATTTTAATTCCTTATAGAATTTTCCCAGAAATTAAAACACCGAAGCTATCCTAACATATTTATCCCTGATTAACCATTTTCTGACATTGGTTTACTAATCGAAACATATTTAGCTCATATGAACTTTAAATTGAATGATTCCAGTGGGTAAAAATCCGTGACACATATATCTTTAATTCCTATGTTAACCATTTATTTTAATTCCCTACAGATAATTCCCAGAAATTAAAACACAGAAGCTATCCTCACATATTCTTCCCTGACGAACCATTTTCTGACATTTGCTTAGCAATCACACCATATCTACCTCATATGGACTCCAAATTGAATGATTCTACTGGCTAAAAATCCGTGACACATATATCTTTAATTCTTATGTTAACCATTTATTTTAATTCCCTACAGATAATTCCCAGAAATTCAAACACATGTTCTTCATATAATGGCAATGGCTAAGGCATATACTAGTCATTTATCATTTTCATTTATAAGATTCGTCTTCTTTTTTAAATATTAATTTCATCTCTTCATTTTCTTTATGCTTGGCCTTAAGTCAATTTCTTCTTATTTATATCATTTCTAACACATGTTCTTACAAATTTATAGAGCATTTTCCTCCAATTTGATTTCTACTATTACCCTATAGTTAAAGATGTTCGTCTAGGGTAGAAAAATGTTAAAAATAGGCTTCACCAGCTTCCAACACAGTCTGGTCATGTTTCAGGACATGGCCATGCTTTAAAAACACCGAAATTCATATGTTAACCATTTATTTTAATTCCTTAGAGAATTTTCCCAGAAATTAAAACACCGAAGCTATCCTAACATATTTATCCCTGATTAACCATTTTCTGACATTGGTTTACTAATCGAAACATATTTAGCTCATATGAACTTTAAATTGAATGATTCCAGTGGGTAAAAATCCGTGACACATATATCTTTAATTCTTATGTTAACCATTTATTTTAATTCCCTACAGATAATTCCCAGAAATTAAAACACAGAAGCTATCCTAACATATTCTTCCCTGACCAACCATTTTCTGACATTTGCTTAGCAATCACACCATATCTACCTCATATGGACTCCAAATTGAATGATTCTACTGGCTAAAAATCCGTGACACATATATCTTTAATTCTTATGTTAACCACTTATTTTAATTCCTTACAGAATTTTCCCAGAAATTAAAACACCGAAGCTATCCTAACATATTTATCCCTGATTAACCATTTTCTGACATTGGTTTACTAATCGAAACATATTTAGCTCATATGAACTTTAAATTGAATGATTCCAGTGGGTAAAAATCCGTGACACATATATCTTTAATTCTTATGTTAACCATTTATTTTAATTCCCTACAGATAATTCCCAGAAATTAAAACACAGAAGCTATCCTAACATATTCTTCCCTGACCAACCATTTTCTGACATTTGCTTAGCAATCACACCATATCTACCTCATATGGACTCCAAATTGAATGATTCTACTGGCTAAAAATCCGTGACACATATATCTTTAATTCTTATGTTAACCATTTATTTTAATTCCCTACAGATAATTCCCAGAAATTAAAACACATGTTCTTCATATAATGGCAATGGCTAAGGCATATACTAGTCATTTATTATTTTCATTTATATGATTCGTCTTCTTTTTTAAATATTAATTTCATCTCTTCATTTTCTTTATGCTTGGCCTTAAGTCAATTTCTTCTTATTTATATCATTTCTAACACATGTTCTTACAAATTTATAGATCATTTTCCTCCAATTTGATTTCTACTATTACCCTATAGTTAAATAGGTTCGTCTAGGGTAGAAAAATGTTAAAAAAAGGCTTCACCAGCTTCCAACACAGTCTGGTCATGTTTCAGGACATGGCCATGCTTTAAAAACACCGAAATTCATATCTTAACCATTTATTTTAATTCCTTATAGAATTTTCCTAGAAATTAAAACACCGAAGCTATCCTAACATATTCATCCCTGATTAACCATTTTCTAACATTGGTTTACTAATCAGAATATATTTACCTCATATGAACTGTAAATTGATTGATTCCAGTGGCTAAAAATCCATGACACATATATCTTTAATTCTTATGTTAACCATTTATTTTAATTCCCTACAGATAATTCCCAGAAATTAAAACACAGAAGCTATCCTAACATATTCTTCCCTGACGAACCATTTTCTGACATTTGCTTAGCAATCACACCATATCTACCTCATATGGACTCCAAATTGAATGATTCTATTGGCTAAAAATCCGTGACACATATATCTTTAATTCTTATGTTAACCATTTATTTTAATTCCCTACAGATAATTCCCAGAAATTAAAACACATGTTCTTCATATAATGGCAATGGCTAAGGCATATACTAGTCATTTATTATTTTCATTTATAAGATTCGTCTTCTTTTTTAAATATTAATTTCATCTCTTCATTTTCTTTATGTTTGGCCTTAAGTCAATTTCTTCTTATTTATATCATTTCTAACACATATTCTTACAAATTTATAGAGCATTTTCCTCCAATTTGATTTCTACTATTACCCTATAGTTAAAGAGGTTCGTCTAGGGTAGAAAAATGTTAAAAATAGGCTTCACCAGCTTCCAACACAGTCTGGTCATGTTTCAGGACATGGCCATGCTTTAAAAACACCAAAATTCATATGTTAACCATTTATTTTAATTCCTTATAGAATTTTCCCAGAAATTAAAACACCGAAGCTATCCTAACATATTTATCCCTGATTAACCATTTTCTGACATTGGTTTACTAATCGAAACATATTTAGCTCATATGAACTTTAAATTGATTGATTCCAGTGGGTAAAAATCCGTGACTCATATATCTTTAATTCTTATGTTAACCATTTATTTTAATTCCCTACAGATAATTCCCAGAAATTAAAACACAGAAGCTATCCTAACAAATTCTTCCTTGACGAACCATTTTCTGACATTTGCTTAGCAATCACACCATATCTACCTCATATGGACTCCAAATTGAATGATTCTACTGGCTAAAAATCCGTGACACATATATCTTTAATTCTTATGTTAACCACTTATTTTAATTCCTTACAGAATTTTCCTAGAAATTAAAACACCGAAGCTATCCTAACATATTCATCCCTGATTAACCATTTTCTGACATTGGTTTACTAATCAGAATATATTTACCTCATATGAACTATAAATTGATTGATTCCAGTGGCTAAAAATCCAAGACACATATATCTTTAATTCTTATGTTAACCATTTATTTTAATTCCCTACAGATAATTCCCAGAAATTAAAACACATGTTCTTCATATAATGGCAATGGCTAAGGCATATACTAGTCATTTATTATTTTCATTTATATGATTCGTCTTCTTTTTTAAATATTAATTTCATCTCTTCATTTTCTTTATGCTTGGCCTTAAGTCAATTTCTTCTTATTTATATCATTTCTAACACATGTTCTTACAAATTTATAGATCATTTTCCTCCAATTTGATTTCTACTATTACCCTATAGTTAAATAGGTTCGTCTAGGGTAGAAAAATGTTAAAAAAAGGCTTCACCAGCTTCCAACACAGTCTGGTCATGTTTCAGGACATGGCCATGCTTTAAAAACACCGAAATTCATATGTTAACCATTTATTTTAATTCCTTATAGAATTTTCCCAGAAATTAAAACACCGAAGCTATCCTAACATATTCATCCCTGATTAACCATTTTCTGACATTGGTTTACTAATCAGAATATATTTACCTCATATGAACTGTAAATTGATTGATTCCAGTGGCTAAAAATCCATGACACATATATCTTTAATTCTTATGTTAACCATTTATTTTAATTCCCTACAGATAATTCCCAGAAATTAAAACACAGAAGCTATCCTAACATATTCTTCCCTGACGAACCATTTTCTGACATTTGCTTAGCAATCACACCATATCTACCTCATATGGACTCCAAATTGAATGATTCTACTGGCTAAAAATTCGTGACACATATATCTTTAATTCTTATGTTAACCATTTATTTTAATTCCCTACAGATAATTCCCAGAAATTAAAACACATGTTCTTCATATAATGGCAATGGCTAAGGCATATACTAGTCATTTATTATTTTCATTTATAAGATTCGTCTTCTTTTTTAAATATTAATTTCATCTCTTCATTTTCTTTATCTTTGGCCTTAAGTCAATTTCTTCTTATTTATATCATTTCTAACACATATTCTTACAAATTTATAGAGCATTTTCCTCCAATTTGATTTCTACTATTACCCTATAGTTAAAGAGGTTCGTCTAGGGTAGAAAAATGTTAAAAATAGGCTTCACCAGCTTCCAACACAGTCTGGTCATGTTTCAGGACATGGCCATGCTTTAAAAACACCGAAATTCATATGTTAACCATTTATTTTAATTCCTTATAGAATTTTCCTAGAAATTAAAACACCGAAGCTATCCTAACATATTTATCCCTGATTAACCATTTTCTGACATTGGTTTACTAATCGAAACATATTTAGCTCATATGAACTTTAAATTGATTGATTCAAGTGGGTAAAAATCCGTGACTCATATATCTTTAATTCTTATGTTAACCATTTATTTTAATTCCCTACAGATAATTCCCAGAAATTAAAACACAGAAGCTATCCTAACAAATTCTTCCCTGATGAACCATTTTCTGACATTTGCTTAGCAATCACAGCATATCTACCTCATATGGAATCCAAATTGAATGATTCTACTGGCTAAAAATCCGTGACACATATATCTTTAATTCTTATGTTAACCATTTATTTTAATTCCCTACAGATAATTCCCAGAAATTCAAACACATGTTCTTCATATAATAGCAATGGCTAAGGCATATACTAGTCATTTATTATTTTCATTTATAAGATTCGTCTTCTTTTTTAAATATTAATTTCGTCTCTTCATTTTCTTTATGCTTGGCCTTAAGTCAATTTCTTCTTATTTATATCATTTTTAACACATGTTCTTACAAATTTATAGAACATTTTCCTCCAATTTGATTTCTACTATTACCCTATAGTTAAAGAGGTTCGTCTAGGGTAGAAAAATGTTAAAAGTAGGCTTCACCAGCTTCCAACACAGTCTGGTCATGTTCCAGGACATGGCCATGCTTTAAAAACACCGAAATTCATATGTTAACCATTTATTTTAATTCCTTACAGAATTTTTCTAGAAATTAAAACACCGAAGCTATACTAACATATTCATCTCTGATTAACCATTTTCTGACATTGGTTTACTAATCAGAATATATTTACCTCATATGAACTGTAAATTGATTGATTCCAGTGGCTAAAAATCCATGACACATATATCTTTAATTCTTATGTTAACCATTTATTTTAATTCCCTACAGATAATTCCCAGAAATTAAAACACAGAAGCTATCCTAACATATTCTTCCCTGACGAACCATTTTCTGACATTTGCTTAGCAATCACACCATATCTACCTCATATGGACTCCAAATTGAATGATTCTACTGGCTAAAAATCCGTGACACATATATCTTTAATTCTTATGTTAACCATTTATTTTAATTCCCTACAGATAATTCCCAGAAATTAAAACACATGTTCTTCATATAATGGCAATGGCTAAGGCATATACTAGTCATTTATTATTTTCATTTATAAGATTCGTCTTCTTTTTTAAATATTAATTTCATCTCTTCATTTTCTTTATGCTTGGCCTTAAGTCAATTTCTTCTTATTTATATCATTTCTAACACATGTTCTTACAAATTTATAGAGCATTTTCCTCCAATTTGATTTCTACTATTACCCTATAGTTAAAGAGGTTCGTCTAGGGTAGAAAAAATGTTAAAAATAGGCTTCACCAGCTTCCAACACAGTCTGGTCATGTTTCAGGACATGGCCATGCGTTAAAAACACCGAAATTCATATGTTAACCATTTATTTTAATTCCTTACAGAATTTTCCCAGAAATTAAAACACCGAAGCTATCCTAACATATTCATCCCTGATAAACCATTTTCTGACATTGGTTTACTAATAAGAATATATTTACCTCATATGAACTGTAAATTGATTGATCCCAGTGGCTAAAAATCCATGACACATATATCTTTAATTCTTATGTTAACCATTTATTTTAATTCCCTACAGATAATTCCCAGAAATTAAAACACAGAAGCTATCCTAACATATTCTTCCCTGACGAACCATTTTCTGACATTTGCTTAGCAATCACATCATATCTACCTCATATCGACTCCAAATTGAATGATTCTACTGGATAAAAATCTGTGACACATATATCTTTAATTCTTATGTTAACCATTTATTTTAATTCCCTACAGATAATTCCCATAAATTAAAACACAAGTTCTTCATATAATGGCAATGGCTAAGTCATATACTAGTCATTTATTGTTTTCATTTATAAGATTCGTCTTCTTTTTTAAATATTAATTTCATCTCTTCATTTTCTTTATGCTTGGCCTTAAGTCAATTTCTTCTTATTTATATCATTTCTAACACATGTTCTTACAAATTTATAGAGCATTTTCCTCCAATTTGATTTATACTATTACCCTATAGTTAAAGAGGTTCGTCTAGGGTAGAAAAATGTTAAAAATAGGCTTCACCAGCTTCCAACATAGTCTGGTCATGTTTCAGGACATGGCCATGCTTTAAAAACACCGAAATTCATATGTTAACCATTTATTTTAATTCCTTACAGAATTTTCCCAGAAATTAAAACACCGAAGCTATCCTAACATATTCATCCCTGATTAACCATTTTCTGACATTGGTTTACTAATCAGAATATATTTACCTCATATGAACTGTAAATTGATTGATTCCAGTGGCTAAAAATCCGTGACACATATATCTTTAATTCTTATGTTAACCATTTATTTTAATTCCCTACAGATAATTCCCAGAAATTAAAACACAGAAGCTATCCTAACATATTCTTCCCTGACGAACCATTTTCTGACATTTGCTTAGCAATCACACCATATCTACCTCATATGGACTCCAAATTGAATGATTCTACTGAATAAAAATCCGTGACACATATATCTTTAATTCTTATGTTAACCATTTATTTTAATTCCCTACAGATAATTCCCAGAAATTAAAACACATGTTCTTCATATAATGGCAATGGCTAAGGCATATATTAGTCAGTTATTATTTTCATTTATAAGATTCGTCTTCTTTTTTAAATATTAATTTCATCTCTTCATTTTCTTTATGTTTGGCCTTAAGTCAATTTCTTCTTATTTATATCATTTCTAACACATGTTCTTACAAATTTATAGAGCATTTTCCTCCAATTTGATTTCTACTATTACCCTATAGTTAAAGAGGTTCGTCTAGGGTAGAAAAATGTTAAAAATAGGCTTCACCAGCTTCCAACACTGTCTGGTCATGTTTCAGGACATGGCCATGCTTTAAAAACACCGAAATTCGTATGTTACCCATTTATTTTAATTCCTTATAGAATTTTCCCAGAAATTAAAACACCGAAGCTATCCTAACATATTTATCCCTGATTAACCATTTTCTGACATTGGTTTACTAATCGAAACATATTTAGCTCATATGAACTTTATATTGAATGATTCCAGTGGGTAAAAATCCGTGACACATATATCTTTAATTCTTATGTTAACCATTTATTTTAATTCCCTACAGATAATTCTCAGAAATTAAAACACAGAAGCTATCCTAACATATTCTTCCCTGACGAACCATTTTCTGACATTTGCTTAGCAATCACACCATATCTACCTCATATGGACTCCAAATTGAATGATTCTACTGGCTAAAAATCCGTGACACATATATCTTTAATTCTTATGTTAACCATTTATTTTAATTCCCTACAGATAATTCCCAGAAATTAAAACACATGTTCTTCATATAATGGCAATGGCTAAGGCATATACTAGTCATTTATTATTTTCATTTATAAGATTCGTCTTCTTTTTTAAATATTAATTTCATCTCTTCATTTTCTTTATGTTTGGCCTTAAGTCAATTTCTTCTTATTTATATCATTTCTAACACATGTTCTTAAAAATTTATAGAGCATTTTCCTCCAATTTGATTTCTACTATTACCCTATAGTTAAAGAGGTTCGTCTAGGGTAGAAAAATGTTAAAAATAGGCTTCACCAGCTTCCAACACAGTCTGGTCATGTTTCAGGACATGGCCATGCTTTAAAAACACCGAAATTCATATGTTAACCATTTATTTTAATTCCTTATAGAATTTTCCCAGAAATTAAAACACCGAAGCTATCCTAACATATTTATCCCTGATTAACCATTTTCTGACATTGGTTTACTAATCGAAACATATTTAGCTCATATGAACTTTAAATTGAATGATTCCAGTGGGTAAAAATCCGTGACACATATATCTTTAATTCTTATGTTAACCATTTATTTTAATTCCCTACAGATAATTCCCAGAAATTAAAACACAGAAGCTATCCTAACATATTCTTCCCTGACGAACCATTTTCTGACATTTGCTTAGCAATCACACCATATCTACCTCATATGGACTCCAAATTGAATGATTCTACTGGCTAAAAATCCGTGACACATATATCTTTAATTCTTATGTTAACCATTTATTTTAATTCCCTACAGATAATTCCCATAAATTAAAACACAAGTTCTTCATATAATGGCAATGGCTAAGTCATATACTAGTCATTTATTGTTTTCATTTATAAGATTCGTCTTCTTTTTTAAATATTAAGTTCATCTCTTCATTTTCTTTATGCTTGGCCTTAAGTCAATTTCTTCTTATTTATATCATTTCTAACACATGTTCTTACAAATTTATAGAGCATTTTCCTCCAATTTGATTTCTACTATTACCCTATAGTTAAAGAGGTTCGTCTAGGGTAGAAAAATGTTAAAAGTAGGCTTCACCAGCTTCCAACACAGTCTGGTCATGTTCCAGGACATGGCCATGCTTTAAAAACACCGAAATTCATATGTTAACCATTTATTTTAATTCCTTATAGAATTTTCCCAGAAATTAAAACACCGAAGCTATCCTAACATATTTATCCCTGATTAACCATTTTCTGACATTGGTTTACTAATCGAAACATATTTAGCTCATATGAACTTTATATCGAATGATTCCAGTGGGTAAAAATCCGTGACACATATATCTTTAATTCTTATGTTAACCATTTATTTTAATTCCCTACAGATAATTCTCAGAAATTAAAACACAGAAGCTATCCTAACATATTCTTCCCTGACGAACCATTTTCTGACATTTGCTTAGCAATCACACCATATCTAGCTCATATGGACTCCAAATTGAATGATTCTACTGGCTAAAAATCCGTGACACATATATCTTTAATTCTTATGTTAACCATTTATTTTAATTCCCTACAGATAATTCCCAGAAATTAAAACACATGTTCTTCATATAATGGCAATGGCTAAGGCATATACTAGTCATTTATTATTTTCATTTATAAGATTCGTCTTCTTTTTTAAATATTAATTTCATCTCTTCATTTTCTTTATGTTTGGCCTTAAGTCAATTTCTTCTTATTTATATCATTTCTAACACATGTTCTTAAAAATTTATAGAGCATTTTCCTCCAATTTGATTTCTACTATTACCCTATAGTTAAAGAGGTTCGTC
The DNA here is from genome assembly GCA_037074535.1 of Gleditsia sinensis. Classification (NCBI taxonomy): domain Eukaryota; kingdom Viridiplantae; phylum Streptophyta; class Magnoliopsida; order Fabales; family Fabaceae; genus Gleditsia; species Gleditsia sinensis. Next base: position 33,795,825 of record CM073464.1, on the reverse strand, counting down.
TAGGGTAGAAAAATGTTAAAAATAGGCTTCACCAGCTTCCAACACAGTCTGGTCATGTTTCAGGACATGGCCATGCTTTAAAAACACCGAAATTCATATGTTAACCATTTATTTTAATTCCTTATAGAATTTTCCCAGAAATTAAAACACCGAAGCTATCCTAACCTATTTATCCCTGATTAACCATTTTCTGACATTGGTTTACTAATCGAAACATATTTAGCTCATATGAACTTTAAATTGAATGATTCCAGTGGGTAAAAATCCGTGACACATATATCTTTAATTCTTATGTTAACCATTTATTTTAATTCCCTACAGCTAATTCCCAGAAATTAAAACACAGAAGCTATCCTAACATATTCTTCCCTGACGAACCATTTTCTGACATTTGCTTAGCAATCACACCATATCTACCTCATATGGACTACAAATTGAATGATTCTACTGGCTAAAAATCCGTGACACATATATCTTTAATTCTTATGTTAACCATTTATTTTAATTCCCTACAGATAATTCCCATAAATTAAAACACAAGTTCTTCATATAATGGCAATGGCTAAGTCATATACTAGTCATTTATTGTTTTCATTTATAAGATTCGTCTTCTTTTTTAAATATTAAGTTCATCTCTTCATTTTCTTTATGCTTGGCCTTAAGTCAATTTCTTCTTATTTATATCATTTCTAACACATGTTCTTACAAATTTATAGAGCATTTTCCTCCAATTTGATTTATACTATTACCCTATAGTTAAAGAGGTTCGTCTAGGGTAGAAAAATGTTAAAAATAGGCTTCACCAGCTTCCAACATAGTCTGGTCATGTTTCAGGACATGGCCATGCTTTAAAAACACCGAAATTCATATGTTAACCATTTATTTTAATTCCTTACAGAATTTTCCCAGAAATTAAAACACCGAAGCTATCCTAACATATTCATCCCTGATTAACCATTTTCTGACATTGGTTTACTAATCAGAATATATTTACCTCATATGAACTGTAAATTGATTGATTCCAGTGGCTAAAAATCCGTGACACATATATCTTTAATTCTTATGTTAACCATTTATTTTAATTCCCTACAGATAATTCCCAGAAATTAAAACACAGAAGCTATCCTAACATATTCTTCCCTGACGAACCATTTTCTGACATTTGCTTAGCAATCACACCATATCTACCTCATATGGACTCCAAATTGAATGATTCTACTGAATAAAAATCCGTGACACATATATCTTTAATTCTTATGTTAACCATTTATTTTAATTCCCTACAGATAATTCCCAGAAATTAAAACACATGTTCTTCATATAATGGCAATGGCTAAGGCATATATTAGCCAGTTATTATTTTCATTTATAAGATTCGTCTTCTTTTTTAAATATTAATTTCATCTCTTCATTTTCTTTATGTTTGGCGTTAAGTCAATTTCTTCTTATTTATATCATTTCTAACACATGTTTTTACAAATTTATAGAGCATTTTCCTCCAATTTGATTTTTACTATTACCCTATAGTTAAAGAGGTTCGTCTAGGGTAGAAAAATGTTAAAAATAGGCTTCACCAGCTTCCAACACTGTCTGGTCATGTTTCAGGACATGGCCATGCTTTAAAAACACCGAAATTCGTATGTTACCCATTTATTTTAATTCCTTATAGAATTTTCCCAGAAATTAAAACACCGAAGCTATCCTAACATATTTATCCCTGATTAACCATTTTCTGACATTGGTTTACTAATCGAAACATATTTAGCTCATATGAACTTTATATTGAATGATTCCAGTGGGTAAAAATCCGTGACACATATATCTTTAATTCTTATGTTAACCATTTATTTTAATTCCCTACAGATAATTGTCAGAAATTAAAACACAGAAGCTATCCTAACATATTCTTCCCTGACGAACCATTTTCTGACATTTGCTTAGCAATCACACCATATCTACCTCATATGGACTCCAAATTGAATGATTCTACTGGCTAAAAATCCGTGACACATATATCTTTAATTCTTATGTTAACCATTTATTTTAATTCCCTACAGATAATTCCCAGAAATTAAAACACATGTTCTTCATATAATGGCAATGGCTAAGGCATATACTAGTCATTTATTATTTTCATTTATAAGATTCGTCTTCTTTTTTAAATATTAATTTCATCTCTTCATTTTCTTTATGTTTGGCCTTAAGTCAATTTCTTCTTATTTATATCATTTCTAACACATGTTCTTAAAAATTTATAGAGCATTTTCCTCCAATTTGATTTCTACTATTACCCTATAGTTAAAGAGGTTCGTCTAGGGTAGAAAAATGTTAAAAATAGGCTTCACCAGCTTCCAACACAGTCTGGTCATGTTTCAGGACATGGCCATGCTTTAAAAACACCGAAATTCATATGTTAACCATTTATTTTAATTCCTTATAGAATTTTCCCAGAAATTAATACACCGAAGCTATCCTAACATATTTATCCCTGATTAACCATTTTCTGACATTGGTTTACTAATCGAAACATATTTAGCTCATATGAACTTTAAATTGAATGATTCCAGTGGGTAAAAATCCGTGACACATATATCTTTAATTCTTATGTTAACCATTTATTTTAATTCCCTACAGATAATTCCCAGAAATTAAAACACAGAAGCTATCCTAACATATTCTTCCCTGACGAACCATTTTCTGACATTTGCTTAGCAATCACACCATATCTACCTCATATGGACTCCAAATTGAATGATTCTACTGGCTAAAAATCCGTGACACATATATCTTTAATTCTTATGTTAACCATTTATTTTAATTCCCTACAGATAATTCCCAGAAATTAAAACACATGTTCTTCATATAATGGCAATGGCTAAGGCATATACTAGTCATTTATTATTTTCATTTATAAGATTCGTCTTCTTTTTTAAATATTAATTTCATCTCTTCATTTTCTTTATGTTTGGCCTTAAGTCAATTTCTTCTTATTTATATCATTTCTAACACATGTTCTTACAAATTTATAGAGCATTTTCCTCCAATTTGATTTCTACTATTACCCATAGTTAAAGAGGTTCGTCTAGGGTAGAAAAATGTTAAAAATAGGCTTCACCAGCTTCCAACACAGTCTGGTCATGTTTCAGGACATGGCCATGCTTTAAAAACACCGAAATTCATATGTTAACCATTTATTTTAATTCCTTATAGAATTTTCCCAGAAATTAAAACACCGAAGCTATCCTAACATATTTATCCCTGATTAACCATTTTCTGACATTGGTTTACTAATCGAAACATATTTAGCTCATATGAACTTTAAATTGAATGATTCCAGTGGGTAAAAATCCGTGACACATATATCTTTAATTCTTATGTTAACCATTTATTTTAATTCTGACATGCTTTAAATTAAGCATGTATTTAGCATATTTTATGTTTCTTTTTATTTTATTTAAATGATAAATAGATAGGTTTTAATTAAATTGTGTGTTTTATGTTTTTAGGAATAATAAAGAAGAAAAGAAGAGAAAAATTGAAGAAAATCATGAAAAATGGTGATTTCTGACCTTTTGTCACTAATGGAAGCATATCTCACTCATTTGAGCTCCGATTGAGCTGATTCTAGCGGCTATGGAAAGAAGAAACATAGAGCTGCAACTTTCGTGTTCGGCTCCTTGGCAAAATCCGGCGTTTTCTTGGCACCGCGGCGCTCACAATACAGCGCCGCGGCGGCCCGTCATGGATATCTCGTAGAGCCGCGGCGCTGGTTATTGGCGCCGCGGCGCCCTTGCCCCAGAACCACGAGCGCTGCGGCGCTGCATGGGTACGCCGCGGCACCCCGTGGATGAAGTTTTGCAGCGCCGCGACGCTGAACTTATGCGCCGCGGCGCCGCCGCGCCGGAAGTCGCGATTTTAGGTTTTTTTCGCCTGATTTGAAGCCCAATTGATGGAGATTTGACCTAAAAACCTTTCCTACTTCGACTAGGAGGGTTTAATCAATAAAAAGGAAGGAAAGTAAGCAGAGAAGGTATCTATTCATTCAGCAAAGAATTCATTCAAGTTCTCAACTCTTTTATTTACTTCTTGTTTAGTTTTCTATGGCCTTGCGCGGCTAATTTTCTTTAGTTGGTTGAGGGAGATTGAAACCTCAAGGGATTTGATTGTGAGATACAGATTTGATTTCATTGCATTCAATCTTAACCGGGTATTGTTTATTCATCTGTTCTTATTTTCTTAATATTATGCATGTGATTGCTAGGAGGCCTACTAGTATATTGTATGTGTAGCTGCTGAATTAGGTTTTGAACAAAGCTTTTATTACTTGATTCGTGAAGCAAATAGGATTAAGGATTTTGGATTATAAATCGTTAACCCTATGATGAATATCAACTAAATTGAATATAACCGATGTGCTTGTATTCGTTTAGCTCTATTAGTTTCTCTTGTTCTTCATGCGGTTAATAAGTTATGCTTTACCGATGTGCTAAAGGATTACTCGTTAATTAGAGTATAATTAGTGCGATTGTCATTAATTTACTAGGCTTAAGGAGGAACTGGGATAGAATCCCAATGATAGATATTTGGTTTAAGATTGATAATTTTGTCAATGATCAATGCAATCCCTTGATGGTGAATATCGACCGAAACCAACGCTTTTCTCATTAATCACTTTCTCTCAATTATTTTTGCTATTGTTTACTTAATTTTAATTGCGACTCTCAATCCCCCCTTTCTGAATCACATAAGGTAATTCCAGTCTCTGTGGGATCGACCCCTACTCCCACTACTACAGGTTAGTGTTGAGGTAAGGTTTTAATTTGGGCGTGCCTGCGACAGTGCGGCACCAAATTCCCTACAGATAATTCCCAAAAATTAAAACACAGAAGCTATCCTAACATATTCTTCCCTGACGAACCATTTTCTGACATTTGCTTAGCAATCACACCATATCTACCTCATATGGACTCCAAATTGAATGATTCTACTGGCTAAAAATCCGTGACACATATATCTTTAATTCTTATGTTAACCATTTATTTTAATTCCCTACAGATAATTCCCAGAAATTAAAACACATGTTCTTCATATAATGGCAATGGCTAAGGCATATACTAGTCATTTATTATTTTCATTTATAAGATTCGTCTTCTTTTTTAAATATTAATTTCATCTCTTCATTTTCTTTATGCTTGGCCTTAAGTCAATTTCTTCTTATTTATATCATTTCTAACACATGTTCTTACAAATTTATAGAGCATTTTCCTCCAATTTGATTTCTACTATTACCCTATAGTTAAAGAGGTTCGTCTAGGGTAGAAAAATGTTAAAAATAGGCTTCACCAGCTTCCAACACAGTCTGGTCATGTTTCAGGACATGGCCATGCTTTAAAAACACCGAAATTCATATGTTAACCATTGATTTTAATTCCTTATAGAATTTTCCCAGAAATTAAAACACCGAAGTTATCCTAACATATTTATCTCTGATTAACCATTTTCTGACATTGGTTTACTAATCGGAACATATTTAGCTCATATGAACTGTAAATTGAATGATTCCAGTGGGTAAAATTCCGTGACACATATATCTTTAATTCTTATGTTAACCATTTATTTTAATTCCCTACAGATAACTCCCAGAAATTAAAACACAGAAGCTATCCTAACATATTCTTCACTGATAAACCATTTTCTGACCTTTGATTACTAATCGGATCATATCTACCTCATATGGACTCCAAAATGATTGATTCCAGTGGCTAAAAATCCGTGACACATATATCTTTAATTCTTATGTTAACAATTAATTTTAATTCCTTATAGATTGTTCCCAAAAATTAAAACACCGAAGCTTAAAATTCTGTCACCCATAGCCATACCCATGCAGAACTTTCTATACCAATCTAAGTATTCAAACATACATCACATGCAAGATCAATATGTAACATGATATAGCAACATCATGACCACTCATCAAAGTTCTAAGATCAAAATCTCATATAAATATTTTAAGTTTCAAAAGTTTTCTTCAAAAAGAAATATTGTTAAACTTACCTGGAGCACTTAGTCCCCTAGACTTCTCCTTCCTCTTTCTTCCTTTCTTCCTCTCCTTTCCTCACTCTACCTTACTTCTATTTTTCCTCTCCCTCACTTGGACGAAATTCTAATGTTGTAAGGGTGGGTTTTCTTATATAGACCACCAAATAATTCACCTTTCATGATCATGGGTCTACCTTATCATAATTAGATTACACTTGGTTGAATTTTTGGAAAACAAACAACTTATGTTCTTGTCTTCCTCTTTCTTAGTCAATATATGCATAGGAAAAGGAGATTTGTATTTTGAAAATTATGATAATATGTTCTAAAGATATGGGACAAGGTCCCTTTGATTTAGGGATTCATTTCCATTTTCGTTTGTCTTAAACAAGTATGATAGGTTTACCTTTTTAGATGGCAAATTTCTAGCCCTTGAATCTCCATTATTTGGTTGATATTATTTGTGTGGGATAGGAATGTTTTGTCTTAATGCCATGTATTATCATACCACTTGCTAAAATTATGAGTGTAGGATATAGATGTTTTTGTCCTAAAGTCTTGTATTATCATGCCACTTGCCAAAATTATGAATGTAGAATCACACCACTTGCTAAATTTTTGTCTTAATGCCATGTAACCTAATCTTTAGTATTATTACATTATTATGTCATCACCTAATTTATTTTGTTTTATTTTTCCTCTTGGATTTGGGATTATTCCTACCCATTTTCTTTGCTTTGGATAAAATTCTACCTTTCTTGGAGGGCTTGGTCCACAGGTAAATGCCCAATGTATGGGTAAAGATTTTAAACTTAGTAACTCTTGTTCTTGAATTAGGAAAAATTACCCTAATCCAATATTCTTGAAATTTTAAGACCTCTACTTGTTTCTAAAAATTTATCTTCCTTATCCAAGAATTTTGCATCTCTTTAGTATGTTATTTCTAATTTTTTTTTCCTATTAAGTTTTTCCCTCTTTATTTGTTCTTTTAATGTTAGAAACATTTTCTATTCATATACATAAGGTGAATAATTTCTAAGGATTATATTTCCTTAGATATCTAAAATATTGTCTAATAAATTTTATTTCCTTAATTAAATATTTATGTACTTTTATCATTAAAGGAAATGAAATTAGGGATGTTACAATCAACATGTAACATGATATAGCAATATCCTTAGCCAATCATCCAGGTAACAATTATAGTAAATTTCATCAAAGTTCTAGGATCAAAATCCCATATAAATATTTCTAATTTCAAAGCTTTTCTAAAAAGAAATATTGTTAAACCTACCTTAAGATCTCCCTAACTCACATAGTGAATTCTTTTTCTTGTTTCCTCTTGAAGGAAGTAGCAAGATTCATCCCTTCCCTTAGCTTTTCTAGCAACTTAAATAACAGAAGGAGGTCAAGTTTTTGAACCCCAAGAATGAAGAAGAAAGGTAGATTCAAGTGGAGATTAAGCTAACTTACCTTGAATACTTAGTCCTCTAGACTTCTTCCAATTTCTTCCTCTCTTCTCCTCTCTTTCTCTCCTTTCCTCACTCTACCTTACTTATGTTTTTCCTCTTCCTCACTTGGACAAAGTTATAATGTTATAAGGGTGGGTTTTACCTAAATAAACTATCATTTGGTTCACCTTTCATAACCATGGGTCTACCTTATCATAATTAGGATGCACTTGGTTGTTTTTTAGGAAAAAACAACTCATGTTCTTGTCTTCCTCTCCCTTAGTCAAGATATGCATAGCAAAAGGAGATTTGTATTTTAAAACTCATGTTAAAATGTTCTTAAGACAAGGGATAAGGTCCCTTTGATTTAGGAATTCATTTCCTTTTTCTTTTGTCTTAATCAAGTATAATAGGTTTGCCTTTTTAGTTGGCAAATTTCCAGCCCTTGAATATCGCTTGCATGGCTGAAATTATTTGTGTAGGATAAGGATGTTTTTGTCATAATTCTATGTATTATTACCTACTTGTTGAAATTATAAGTGTAGGATATAGATGTTTTGTCTTAATGCCATGTGACCTAATCTTGATTATTATAACACTACTATTTCCACACATGATTCTTATTTTTTCTTCTTGGATTTAGGCTCATTCTTACCCATTTCCTTTGCTTTGAATGAAATTATACCTTTGATGAAGGGCTTGGTCACATTTTCATGGTTTTTGGGATATCGGTCCAACTTCTATATCTTAGTCCAAGTCTATGTTTTATTGGGCTATCATATTGGCTTGCTAGAAATTCATGTGAGGTGGAAAAACTCTATATGAAGTGTCTATAGGTGAAAGCCCAATTTTTTGATGGAGATGTTAAACTTAGTAATTCTAGCTCTTGAATTAGAAAAAATTACCCTAATCCAATCTTCTTGAAACTTTAAGACCTTTAATTACTTCACACAAAAAAATTATCTTCCTTACTCAAGAATTTTTCCTCTCTTTAGCATGTTATTTCTAATTTTTCCTATTAGGTTTTCTCTCTTTACCTATTCCCTTAATGTTAGAAACATTTTCTATGCATACACATAAAGTGAAGAATTTCTAAGTATTATATTTCTTAAATATCTAAAAATTGTCTAATAAATTTTATTTCCATAATTAATTATTTATGTACCTTTATTAATAAAAGAAACGAAATTAGGGATGTTACAGCATTAAGACAAAACATCTATATACTACACTAATAATTTCAGCAAACCATGTGATGAAATAGTTGGTAATAATACATGGCATTAGGAAAAGACATCAATATCTTACACTCATAATTTTAGGCAAGACATGTGATGATATAGTAGGTAATAATAATACATGGCATTAGGACAAAGCATTTGTATCCTACCCAAATAATTTTAGCCAAGCAATGGAGATCCAAGGGCTAGAAATTTGCCTCCTAGAAAGGCAAATCTATCACACTTAAGTGAGACAAAAGAAAAATGAAATGAATCAATAAATTAATGGGAACTTGTCCCTTGTCTTAAGAACATTTTATCATTATTTTCAAATACAAATATGCTTTTGCTATGCATATCTTGACTAAGGGAGAGAAAGACAAGAACAAGAGTTGTCTTTCCCCAAAAAGCAACAAAGCGCATCCTAATTGTGATAAGGTAGACCCATAATTATGAGAGGAAGACCACTTGATAATGTATTTAAGCAAAAACCACTCTTATATCATTAGAATTTCATCCAAGGGAGGGAGAGGAAAAAATAAAAGCAAGGTTGAGTGAGGAAATGAGAGAAAGAGGGAAAAAAGAGGAAGGAAAAAGAAGGAGAAGTCTAGATGACTAGCACTCAAGGTAAGTTAGTTTAATCTCTACTTGTATTCATCTTTTCTCTTCATCCTTGGGGTTCAAAACTCACCCTCCCTCTCTTATTCAAGCTATTAGAAAAGTTAAGGGGAGGGAGGAATCTTGCCACTTCCTTCAAGAGGAAACAAGAAAAAGAATTCACTAAGTGAGCTCAAGTGATCTTTAGGTAGGTTTAACAATATCTCTTTGTGAAGAAAAGCTTTGAATTTTGTAACATTTATATGGGATTTTGATTTTAGAACATTAATGTAATTTACAATATTTGCTACTTTGATGATTTGCCATGGATGTTGCTATATCATGTTACATGTTGATCTTGCATATGATGGATGTTTTGAATATTTCGATTAGTGTGGAAAGTTCTGCATTGGTATGGCTAAGAGTGGAAAATTTTTAAGACTTTTATGTTGCAGTTATGTATATTTGAATATGGTAAAAAATTGATGGAATATGATTAGATCGATAAAATGAGTATGGCCTTAAACACTAAGAAGAAAACCATGATACATTTCTGTTGAGAAACACCTTTAATAATACTTGATTTGATTTTTATTTTCTAGGGAAGTAGATATTGGAATATGTTAAATTAAGTGTAAGAAATCTAATTAAAATGTTGAAATGAGTAATCTTATGATTAGATGTAAATTAGGAAGAAAATGGAAGATGACGTAATAAAAGGATGAACTAAAACCTTAGGAAAGGTTTGGTTAGAAAACTGAATTTCGGAGTTCCAAGCAAGAATATGTTTTTGAAATTTTAGGAAGAATCAGTTTGGAATTAAAAGAAATGATTAACATAAAAAAAATGTAGAAATATGTCTCACAAAATTTTAGCTATTGGAATCACCTAATTTGGAGTTCAAATAAGGGATATATAGTTTGATTAGTATCCCATGGTCAGAAACTAGTTAACCAAGGAAGAATATGTTAGGTAAGCTTCTGTGTTTGAATTTCTGGGAAAAATCTGTACGGAATTAAAAGAAATAGTTTACATATATATATATATATATATATATATATGTGTGTGTGTGTGTGTGTGTGTGTCATGAATCCTTAGCCACTGGATTAATTCAATTTAGAATCCATATGAGGGAGATATGATCATATTGCTACGCAGTGGTGAGAAACTTCTTAACCAGGGAAGAATCTGTTAGGTAAGCTTATGTGTTTTAATTTCTAGAAACAATTTGTAGGGAATTGAAAGAAATGGTTAACATGAAAAATATAGATATATGACTCATGAATTTTATCCATTAGAATCACTTAATTTAGAGTCCATAGGAGGGAGATATGATTATATTAGTAAGTAGAGGTTAGAACCTAATCGGGATAAAATAACATCCAATTTGAGGGAGTAATAAGACCAAGATTCCTTACTGTTTCACCAAAATGTTCAACATAAGAGTTTTAGAGAATTTTCTTGGCTTTAAATGAACACAAAGATCAGCTCAATCGGAGTTAAAATGAAGGAGATATGCTCTGATAAGTGAGAGATGAAAATAATATTTAAGAAAAAAGAAGAATCTTTTAAATGAAAATAATAAATTACTAGTGTATGCCCTAGCCATTGCCATTGCATGAACTCCTTACCATCTTAAGTGTGTAATTTTGACATGGAAATATATTATAAAGTGATATTTGAAAATGATTATGTTCATGGCATGATTGCATTTTACCAATGATTTTTGATAATGATTATGCTTTGATTATAAATTATGGCATGTGAGTATAATGAACATACTTGTTATTCAAATTATTTTTGGCTATTAATGTGAAAAGAAAACAAAAGAAAAGAGACGAGGATGGTCACATGATGATCCGTACGGTATACTTGTAAATCCATAATTTTGTTTCATTTATTAATAAAGGTACATAAATATTTAATGTAACATCTCTAATTTCGTTTCTTTTATTAATAAAGGTACATAAATATTTCATTAAGGAAATAAAATTTATTAGACAATTTTTAGATATCTAAGAAAATATAATCTTTAGAAATTCTTCACCTTATGTGTATGCATAGAAAATGTTTCTAACATTAAGGGAATGGTAAAGAGAGAAAACCTAATAGGAAAAATTAGAAATAATATACTAAAGAAAGGCGAAATTCTTGGGTAAGGAAGATAATTTTTTATGCAGTAAGTAAATGTCTTAAAATTTCAAGAAGATTGGGCTCGGGTAATTTTTTCTATTTCAAGAGCTAGAGTTACCAAGTTTAACATCTCCACCCATAAACTAGGCTTTCACCTATGGACACTTCATATAGAGTTTTTCCACTTCACACGAATTTCTAGCAAGCCAATAGGATAGCCCAAGCAAGAAATAAAACATAGACTTGGACTAGGACATAGTAGTTAGACTGATAGCCCAAAAATCATGAAAATGTGACCAAGCCTTTTATGAAAGTTAAAATTTCAGCCAAAGGAAAGGAAATCGGTAAGAATGAGCCCAAATCAAAGTAGAAAAAATAAGAATCATGTAAGGAAATAGTAGTGTAATAATAATCAAGATTAGGTCACATGGCATTATGACAAAACATTTATATCCTACATTCATAATTTCAACAAGTAGGTAATATTACATGGCATTAGGAAAAAACATCTATATCCTATATTCATAATTTCAACAAGTGGTAAATAATACATAGATTTATGACAAAACATCATTATCTTACATAAATAGTTTCAACCAAGTAGGGGAAACTTAAGGGTTGAAAATTTGCCGCCTAAAAAGACAAACCTATCATACTTGAGTGAGACAAAAGAAAAAGGAAATGAATACCTAAATCAAAGGGACCTTGTCCCTTGTCTTAAGAACATTGTATCATGATTTTCAAAATACATATCAACTTTTGCTATGCATATCTTGACTAAAGGAGAGGAAGACAAGAACATGAGTTGTCTTTCCCCAAAAAACAACCAAGTGCATCCTAATTGTGATAAGGTAGACCCATGATCATGAAAGGTCAACCACTTAATAGTTTGTTCAAGCAAAACCCACCCTTATAATATTATAATTTCATCCAAGTGAAGGAGAGGAAAAAATAGAAGGAAGGTAGAGTGAGGAAAGGAGAGAAAGAGAGGAGGAGAAATGAAGGAAGAAGAAAAAGTCTAGAGCACTAAGTACTCAAGGAAAGTTAGCTTAATCTCCACTTGAATCCATCTTTCTCTTCATCCTTGGAGTTCAAAAACTCACTCTCCTTCTTTTATTTAAGCTACTATAAATGCTAAGGGAAGGGAGGAATCTTGCTACTTCTTTCAAGAGGAAACAAGAAAAAGAATTCACTAAGTGAGCTATGGAGATCTTTAGGTAGGTTTAACAATATCTCTTTTTTAAGAAAAGTTTTGAAATTTGTAACATTATATGAGATTTTGATCTTAGAACTTCGATGATATTTACAATGTTTGCTACTTTGATGATTGGTCATGGATGTTGCTATATCGTGTTACATGTTATTTTGCATATGATGAATTTTTTGAACATTTTGATTGGTGTTAAAATTTCTGCATAGGTATGGCTATGGGTGGTAAAATTTTATGATTTTTATTCTGCTATTTTGTATATTTGAATGTGGTGAAAATTGATAGAATATGATTATACTTAAAGAAAATGGAAGAGGATGTTATATAATGATGAACTAAAACCTTAGGAAAGGTTTGGTTAGGAAACTGGATTTTAGAGTAACCAGGGAAGCTTTTGCTTTTGAAATTATGGGAAGAATCAGTTAGGAATTAAAAAAAATGGTTAACATGAGAAATGTAGATCTATGTCTCACTGATTTTTAACCACTAGAATCACTTAATTTGGAGTCCAGATGAAGGATATAATGCCTGATATGTAAGCAGTGGTCATAAAATGGTTAAATAGGGAAGAATCTGTCAAGTATGCTTCTGTGTTTGAATTTCTGGGATAAATCTGTAAGGAATTGAAAGAAATGCTTGAGATGATAAATGTAGATATATTTCTCACAAACTTTTAACCACTGGAATCATTCAAATTGGATACAATATGAGGGAGATATGGTTATATTAGTAAGCAGAGGTCAGAAACTAGCTAACTCAAGAAGAATCTATTAAGTATGCTTCTATGTTTGAATTTCTGGGCAAAATCTATAAGAAATTAAAGGAAATTGTTTACATAATATATATATATATATATATATATATATATATATATATATATATATATATATATCTGTGTGTGTGTGTGTGTGTGTGTGTGTGTGTAACGGATCTATAAGCTCTGAAATCACTTAATTTGGAATCCATATGAGAGAGATATGACTTATTAATGCGTGAAGGTCAGAATCAATCTAGAATCCAGGGTGGTAAATGTAAGAGTTTTTTATTTTATTTTCTGGGAGTAATTAGTAAAGAATCTGAAGAAATGACAAACATTAAAGTTGTATACAATTGTCTTAGAGTTTTATAGGCTTTGGAATCACCTTAATTGGAGTTCGTATGAGAGAGATATGGTTCGATTTGTAAGTAGAAGTGTGAACCTACCTGAGAAGAAATAATATTGAATTTGAGGGAGTAGTAACACCATGATTACTTAAGATTTCACTAAAATGTTCAACATAAGGGTTTTAGAGGATTGTCTTATCTTTAAATTGACAATAATATCACCTCAATCAGATTTAAAATGAGGGTGTTATGCTCTGTTTAGTGAGAGAGGATAATAATATTTAAAAAAGAAGTATAATCTTATAAATGAAAATAATAAATGACTAGTGTGTGCCATAGCATTGCATGAACTCCTTACCATCTTAAGTGTGTAATTTTGATATAGAAATATTTTATAAAGTGATATTTGAAATGATTATGTTTATGGCATGATTACTAATGATTTTTAGTAATGATTATATTTTGATGAAAAATTATGGCATAATGAACATACTTGTTAATGAAATCATATTTTTGGCTATTAATGTGAAAAGAAAAGAAATGAGCATGGTCACATGGCGGTCCGTGTGGTGCACCAATAGGGGACGCCTTACCAACAACTATGATTATGTTAATGAGAAAAGAAAGTGTTCCATGACAAACAGGGCAAGAAAAACTCGTACCGAAGAGTAGAAAATACTCACCCTGATTGGGGGTAGCTTGATATGAAAATAAGTTGATAGCTATCATATAATATTCTGAAAATATTTATTTATGCCATACATGTCATAATTGTACGATTTTCATATATATATAGATAAAGTGTATTTATGTGACCTAAAGATATTTTTTGTAGTTTATACAGATGAACATGACATGATGAGTTATATTAATGATAATTATGATTTATTTTTCAACCAATGGGGGTTTAATTCTCACAATATTTCTATATCATATTTAGACAACTAAGTTATGAAGATATTCTCTATGATCGGCTTTTAGCGTACAATGGGTCGAGTTGGCTAAGATCCCAGTGAAGGTGCAACCACCCACACCCATATCTCCGGAACTGGTCAATATGGACGAATAAAATGTAGACTTATATGTGTTGAATTTTTGTACAAATATTTTGATTAATAATGTGTATGTAAACCCCGAATTGTATAAGTGTTAATGGTATTTCATGTTAATTTAATTGAATGTTATTATGAGTTAAATAGTTAGAAGTAAAGAGGTAATGAATTCATGGAATTTTAGAAATATATATATATGTAAAAAAAATATGGAGTACCAGTAGGGGATGCCCTACTCATGGCCATGATTATGCTAATAAGAAAAGAAAGAAAAAGTGTGCCATGTTGGACAGAGTGAGAAAAGCTCATACCGGAGAGTAGAAAGTACTCACCCTGACCGGGGTAGCTTGATATGAAAATAAGTTGATAGCCATCATATGGTAATCTAAATATAGATATTCATGCCATACATGTCATTACTATATGATTTTCATGTGCATAGATAAAGTGCATTTATGTGACCTAAGATATTTGTTGTAGCTTATACAGATGAATATGACATGATGAGCTATATTGATGATAATTATGATTTATTGTTGAACCTACTAGGATTTAATTCTCACTATATTTCCATAGCATGTTCAGAAGATTAAATATGCAGATATTCTCTATGATCGGCTTTTAGCATATGTTGGGTCGAGTTGGCTAAGATCCCAGTAAAGGTACAACCACCTGCACCTGTATCCATGGAACTAGTCAATATGGATGAATAAGATATAGACATATATGTGTTTAATTTTTGTACAAATGTTTTTAATTAATGATGTGTATGTGAACCTAGAATTGTATCAGTGTTCATGGTATACCATAAACCTTAATTATGCTTGGTTAATTTAATTGAATGTTATTATGAGTTAAATAATTAGAAGTAAAGAGGTAATAACTTCATGGGATTTTACAAATATATATATATATATATACATATATATGTATATATATATATATACATATATATGTATATATATATATATATATATATACATATATATGTATATATATATATATATATATATATATGTATATATGTAAAAAAAATGGAGTTGTTACAAAAAGACTAAGAGAAATTTTGCTAACTAGATCCTTGATCTGACTTGCTTCTATTGATTCTCCTTTTATGATACTTTTGGGGTACCATTGGCCATTAATTTATAAGCCTTTTGTAACCTTAATAGCCTAGCAATTGCTCTATATATGTTGTGGCCCATTAGGTATTTAATTTAGGTAAAACTTTTATTTTTTAGCTATTTTACTTTTTTTCTCTATTGATACACATCGCCGCGATGCTCTATCTTTAGAGATTTTGCTAGTTTTCTACACAACTACTGTTGTGGCACTAAGGGGTTATGCTACAATCCTAATCCTTCTTCTTTTGCTATTTTGTGTTTTTGCTTATTCTCTTCACTTTTCCTTATACTTTCTTTAGTTTTGAATCCTACAACACAAAACATGAAATCAAATTAATTTGTAACTTATTTTACTTAAAAACTAACAAAAATAAAGCTTAAAGACACTTAGAATATGTATATATTGATGCAAATCAAATACTCTGGAACTCAATCCTTTGCTTATCCTTAAGAAAAACAATGACTCTAAAAATAAAATTCAACAAATATCAAAATATGTAATGAGTATTAGACTTCCTAAACTCTTACGTCAAAGAATTTAATGAAATAGAGCTTTAAGAAAAATTTCAAAAATATCACAATTATTTACAAGCTTGACTTAAATGTAATTCCATATTCCATACATGAATTCTAAGTGTGTGTAGGGCCTTGGATTAGTCAAATTCTACACTTGAATGAGTTTATATATCCCAAAAATTTAAGGTGCAAATTTCTAATTTATGTTTAGAAACTCTATAGGTTTACTTTTCATGCTACTTTGCATTAATGTAGGCTAGCCACTACACTTAAGACAATAGGACTCTACTAAGCTTGAAATGTGGCTAAGATATAGGGTAGGATAAAGGATAACTTTAGACTTAATCACCTAATACCTTTGCCTTCTTCTAATTTTTCCTTGAACTTTTTCTAAGGTTCTTGGGATTCTTTTCCAAACTCAATTTCCTCTCTATTCCCTCTTTTTGAGATTTTGTCATACTTTTTCTTTCTCTATTTTCTTTTTATTTCTAACTCTATTCTTCATTTCTTGCTACTATTTTTCTTTTCTTTTTGTGAATTTTCTTCTGATTTTGTCATGTCACTTTTCTTGACTCCACCCTTCCTCCCCCTTGAACAATTAAGCTCTAAATAATTTGTAGTAAAAAATCATATATTGAGTGAATAGGGTGATAATAAATAAGGATATATCTATATACAACACAGTAGATAATTTTCATGATAAAAGAATAATTTTTTTTAAATAAGCTCAAAATATAGGGACTAGGGATAATAATATCAAGGTACAATTAGAAAAGCTCAAACTATCAAATAATGCCTAAATCATTTTCTAAGTAATAATGTTAACCTAGGATTTTGCCTTAAGTGACAATCAAATAAGTTATAGAGTTCTATTGAGATCATAAGGTAATTTTGTGTTATATAAACCTTCTCTAAACATTAGATATGTTAATAGTCCAAGGATTATATGCATAAGTTTTTAAAGAAATTCAAGTAATAATAAAAATTTCAAAAAAGTCAAAATTGCATATAATTGTAATTTTTTTTTTTTTTTGCATTTTTCAAGAGTTTAAAATTTTTAAAATCATTCAAATCATTGGGTTATTCATTAAGCCTGCAACTCAAAACATAAATTGAACATACACACACAATTACCCAACTTGCTAAACATAATAAAGTTGAAGATATGGTGAAAGTTCAAATAATCGAATACAGTCTTTCATAATGTAATTTCTCCCCCACACTCAAACTTTACATTGTCTTCAATGTAAATAAACTAAAATAAATTAAGAGAAAAAATGTAAAAAGAGAGAAATAAAATCATAAGTCCTGTAGAGTTCCCTGGCTATATATCAACATCATTATCTGTAGAGTCGTCTATCTAGCAAAACACTGAAGGAGGTGGAAATTGGACTAGTACACAAAGGCCTTAGGCAAGAGTATGGAAGCACTCAGTCTGATAGTGCATTATAGCTCTCTAAAGGATGCTTATCCTCTACACTTCCCTCTAAAAGGTCTTTGTCTTCTCCCACACATAATCTATATTTCTAGATTCCTAGGGAAGTATTAAGAATACTCTAGGCTCTTCGTCTATAGGATCAAAGGGTGGTGGGGAAGCTATACCTATAGAGTCTATCTTAAGCCCCTTGTACTTCTGAATATTGGTAGAAGATATGGACATAATGTAACATCCTTAAATTTTTATTTGTCTTAAATTTATCCCAAAATATTTCTAAAAGGTATAAAAGAAAAGTGGAAATTATAGGGAAAATGTTAAAGAAGAATTTGTATTAAAATTGATGATGGAGTACATAAGTGCTAAATTAGCACCAATATAAAGGAAAAATGGAGTAAAAAGTTAGGACTATTGATGTATTCATAATTAAGCATGATTTTAATAACTTTAAACTTACTTTTTGTTTGATTTAAGTAAAATATGATTACGAATTAGCTTAGGTTTGTGTTTTGTATTGTAGGAGCAAAGGAAGAAGAAAAGAGGAGAAAAATATAAGAAATTTATGAAAAAAAATGCTAAATTGCAGCGATTCCAGACATTTTGGCACAAATTAGATCATATCTCCCTTATATGAACTCCAATCAAAGTGATGCAAGTGGCTGGGAAACTTTGAGAAAATAAGCTACAACTTATATGTTGAGCACTTTGCCAAATTTAGGAGATTTCAGAGCCGTACAAATTTTGAAGGTTAGAATCGTAGTACAATAGGATGAATCCTGACCTTTGGTAACAAGGTTGGATATATCTCCCTCATATTAGTTCTAATTAAGGTGATTCCAGTGGCTATGAAAATTTAAGAGATATAGCTACAACGTTTATGTTTACTACTTTTAAAAATTTTGGAAACATCATAGCGTCGCAACACCCATAATTGAACACCATGACATTACGTACCTGGCTACTGGGGTATGTTCGTACTGCAGTGGCACTCGCCATCGCAGCACCATTTTTAATGCAATTTTTAAGGGTTTTTACCCAAATTGAAGCCCAAAAGCCTAGGAAGAACCCTAGAAGCAATCCAACTTCATTTAGGACTCTCCCAATCTATAA
The DNA here is from genome assembly GCA_037074535.1 of Gleditsia sinensis. Taxonomy (NCBI): domain Eukaryota; kingdom Viridiplantae; phylum Streptophyta; class Magnoliopsida; order Fabales; family Fabaceae; genus Gleditsia; species Gleditsia sinensis. The sequence continues at coordinate 33,776,831 of CM073464.1, read as the reverse complement.
ATAAGAGGAAAAGAAAGCATGAAATCATCTAATCTATCTAGAGATTCAAGGATCAATTTCTCAAGTTTCTTCTTCTTCTTATTTTCTAGGTTTTCTTATGGCCCTGCGTGGCTAGTTTACTTTTTGTTGGTTGAGGAAGATTGAAACCTCAAGGATCTTCATGCATTGTGAGATTTAGATTTGATTTTATTAGTTTAATCTTAATTGAGTATTGATTATTAATCTGCTCTTCTCTTTTCAATGATTATTCATATAATTCCTAAGGAGGCCTTCTAGTATATTATCTGTCTTAATCTATTACTAAATTATATTTTGAACAAAGTTGTCATTATTGCAATTCATGAAGTAAATAAGCTTAAATATTTTGGATTATAAATCATTAAACCTATGATGAATAATCAACTAAATTAGATATAGCTGATGTGCTTATATTTGTTTAGCTCTATCAGTTTCTCTAGTTCTTTAAGCAGTTAATAAGATGTGCTTTACCGATGTGCTAAAGGATTACTTGTTAATTAAGGTTAATTGAGACGATCGTCATCAATTATTTGACTTAAGGAGGAATAGGGTTAGAATCCCAATGATAGATATTCATATTAAGATTAATTATATTGTCAATGATCAATGCAATTCCTTGACTGTGGATATCAACCGAAACCAATGCCTTAATTATTTATAAATCTCTTTTTAATTACTTTCGTTCTTGTTTATTTTTTTTTTACTTTCAATTATCAAATCCCCTTACAAGAATCACAAAAGATAATTCCAGTATCTGTAGGATTGACCCTTACTGCCACGATTATATGTAGTAGAGAACTAAGGTATTAATTTGGGTGTACCCGCGACAATACGCACTAAATTTTGGTGCCATTGCCTGGGACTGCATTTATTACCTTTTAGTGATTTTTATTTTAATTTATGTCTGTGACTTGTTCTGCTAATTCTCAAGATTTAGAATTCAATCTAGATATTGGAAAATCTGTTCATAGGCATAGAGGAGGACTTCAAGAGGACATTCATCAGGAGAAAGGGGAAGTAATCATGGCTAGGCATATGAATTTAAAGGAGATTGCAGCTCTAAATTTGCACCAACAACCTTTATGCATTACTTTTCCTAACCATGATGAAAACATTAATTTTTAAAATCTTGACTGATTCTTCTTTTACCCAATTTTCGTGGTCTTGCAGGTGAAGGCCCACATAAGCACTTGATGGAATTTCATGTGGTGTGTACTAGTATGAAACTCCCTAGAGTAATAGAAGAATAAATTAAACTCCAGGCTTTCCCTTTTTCCTTAAAAGATTCACCCAAAGATTGGCTATATTATTTACCATCTGACACTATCACTACTTGGAATGAGATGAGTAAATTATTTTTAGAGAGATATTTTCCTACATCTAGAGCCACAAATATAAGAAAAGAAATATGTGGCAATAGAAACTTATATGGAGAAACACTTTATAAGTATTGGGAGAGGATTAAAAAGCTTCGTGAAAACTGTCCACATCATTAAATTAGTGAGCAACTACTAATCCAATATTTTTAGGAATTTCTTTTAAAGGAAAACAAGAGCATGATAGATGCAGCTGGTGGAGGAGCACTAGTGGATAAGACTTCTAAAGCAACCAGAATCCTAATATTAAATATAGCTGCCAACTCCCAACAATTTGACATTAGGCATGAGTCCCTAGTTCGACATGCCTATGAGGTAAGTATTTCTTCCTTTCAATGATATATATCTGACCTTACCTCTTTTGTACGCCAAATTGCTACAGGTACACCACAACAAGTGAAAATTTGTGGAATTTGTTTAGCAACAAGGCACCTAACTGATATGTGTCTTACACTTCAAGAGAAATCCACAGAACAAGCTAATGTTGTAAGAGGTTTCCCTAGGCAACCAAAGAGGTATGATCTTTATTCTAATACATATAATCTTGGATGGAATGATCACCTTAACTTCAGATATGGGAATGCACAAAATAGGCTTGCAAGAAATTTTTTTAGCAAAATCAATAGGCCTATTATCCTAGATAGAATACATCTCAAGACCCCCAAGTAAGTAATTCCTTAAAAGATATTGTTAAAACTCTTGTGCATAACTCTCAGCAATTCCAGTAAGAAACAAGAGTTAGCCTTCAAAACCTGACAACTCAAGTGAATTAATTACCAACCATAGTTAGCTGATTAGATGCTCAAAATTTAGGTAAGTTGCCTTCTCAAACTATGATAAACTCAAGGGAGAATGTAAGTGTCATTATACTACAAAGTGAAAAAGAAGCTGAGATTCTAATGCAAAAGGTACAAGTACCAAATGAGCAAGAGGAAGAAAAAATAAACGCAACCATGGTAGGTAAGCATCCAAAAGGTAAGTTTACACCTTTATTTGAATATGAACCTGCATCTCCCTTTCCTAAAGCTCTGAACGAAAATAGAATGAATGACATATGTGCATGATGCATTGATTTGTAAAACTATAAAGTTGCTGATTATGATTGAATGGCAAGCGTAAAGCTCATGGCGAGTTGCTTGATAATTATACATTGCATTTGATGATTATGCATTTATATATATATATATATATATATATATATATATATATATATATATATATATATATATATATATATATATATATATATATATATATATATGTATGTATGTATTTTATGTATGGATGAATATCAACGGGTTGTATGGATTGTAACGATACCGAATAGGGGATGCCCTATTAGCCTAAGTGAGCCGAGGGAGGGCCGCTCCAACTGGGTGACAGTGATAATGTGAGGAGGCAGATAGATGATGAACTCACATTCCCTGATCACTATTGTGACTGTAGTCGATCGAAAACTATGCATATAGCAAATGAGTGAATTGAGTGTGTAGGTTGACCAGATCAATGAATGAGGCAGGTCATTTTAAAAGTTATAACTTTATCTCAAAAGCTTAATATTTTACTATAGTTTATATAGCTGAGCATAACAACATTTGTTTAATGATCATACCGTGCTAAATATAATTTTGGATATATGAATATCCTTTTATTTGATAATATTTGAAATACGGGTCCCATATGGATGTACTTCTGAACTGTATTTTCTATGTGACAAATTTTAAAACATGGGTACATCTATATGCTAACCTAAGAGGTTATAGGAGGTATTATCTACTCACTGAGTTGTCAAACTTACTACACAATATTTCCACATTTTTCAGTTAAGAATACAGAGTCTGATCCTGCAGATAGGTGATCAATTAGGTGACATATTCTCTGGTTGAGTCTACATTGCTTTCAAGGCTCACAGTTTTGAATTATATTGTTTGTATTCTAGAGTGTGCTTTGAATGCCACAGGCAGGATCCCTGCTTTTGTTGTTACTTTGACATTTATAACTTGGTCTATATAATGTATATACATGAGAGAACCAATATGTATATATTTCTATGACAAAGAATAGTGTTATGCATGTTATGAAAAATATCTGATTGTAAAAAAAAAAAAGTTTGTTTCATGTGCTCGAAAAATAGGGGCATTACAAGTTGATATCAGAGCATTAGGTTTCCCTATGGCTATCAGAGTAAAGGATTCTTTAGTAGGACCTTTAGTATGGGTATGAGCCGGATATATTTATACTTCAGTTGCTGTTGAGGAATTCTATAAGGTTTTAATTCCCTTTCTATTCCAAGTTATTAAATTTCCTAGTATAAAGTTTACTGAATATTGTGACATCTTAAGAGATATCTATGGGTCAATTACTACTTGAAAGTGAAAAGGATAAGTGTCCTAGAGAATTTAAAGATTTGAGACAAATGCCAAATATGATCATTTCTGAATATAATATCCAGGTTCTACCTGAATGTTTAGATATGGTAGACTTTGATGTGATATTAGAAATGGATTTGTTAGCAATATGTCAGACCATTTTAGAATGTCATCCAAAGATGATTAAATTCAATATTCTTGGAGAATCTTATTTGTTAATACAAGGAGACTATAGTGAGGTACCCAAAAATCTAATCTCTATTTTAGCAGCCTATAAGTTATTACAAAAAGGTGCCAATGATATTTGGCAGTGGTGAGAGATGTTGATATGAAATATACCAGTGTAAATCAAGTTCTATTGCTTAAAGAATTTTTTAATGTAATTCTCGAGGAATTGCCAGGATTACCCTAAAACATAAAATAGAATTTGGTATTGATTTATTTCTTGGAACCTAACCAGTGTCTATATTCCCATATAGAATGGCAATGACTGAACTTAAGGAAATGAAGAATTAGTTGTAAGACTTGTTGGACAAGAAATTTTTATACCCTAGTACTCCTTCTTGGAGAGCTCCAATACTATTTTTGAAAAACAAAATATAGATCGTTGTGATTGTTACTATTTTTATACCCACTGAACTTAAGGAACTGGAAAAGAAATAGTTAGAAGACATGTTAGACAAGGGATTTAAATGTCCTAGTACTTTTATTTGGAGTGCTCCAGTTCTATTTGTGAAAAAGAAAGATGGATCACTATAACTATGCATAGATTATAGATAGTTGAATAAGGTGAAAGTGTAGAATAAATACCCATTACCTCGTATAGATGATCTGTTTGACCAGTTACAAGGTGCTCAATATTTTTTTCAAAAATTGATTTAAGATATAAGTATCATTAATTGAGGATGTTCAGAAAATTTCTTTTAGGACTCATTATGGGCATTATGAGTTTTTGGTGATGTCATTTAGTTTGACAAATGCCCTAGCTACATTCATGGAATTAATGAATAGAGTATTTAAACTATTCTTGGAAAAATGTATTATTGTCTTTATTAACAAAATACTAATATGTTTGGAGAGTTCAGAGGATCATAAGCAACATTTAAAGATAGTTTTACCAACTCTAAAGGAGTATGGTTGGTAAGAATAGTATCCAAGTTAACCCTAAGAAAGTAGAAGTAGTACAACAATGGCACGTCCTACTACAGTTATATATGAAGATCCAAATCTAACTTGCGCTTTCCACAATTGTCTGTCTTTCAATATATTCGAGCCATAGTTGGATCAAGTACATGAACATATGCTTGTAAAGTATCAATCAACTCCTCAGCATTTGAGATGAACCTTTGTTCCGTAGCTTGATCAAGGAAAGACAACAGACCATCAAAGAAATGGTTAACATTTAACAAACCTATTGGTTTGTGATGGATATTTAGTTGTGCCCAGGAAACTACCTGTAAAATCTGTTCTAAAGTAATGAAACCCCCTGGTAAGGTGATGAAGGCGTCATCATTGCTCATCATTCTAGCTATGCACTTATGCATGGAAGCTACCCTAAATTCTTTCCCAATTGTCTTCCCTATAATGTTGGATGCAGCTAGAGTTGTAGAAATAATACCTAAAACTTGACATCTTCCTACATGTACAGCTGTATACACACACCCCATTAAACTACGGTTACCTCCACTATAGACTAAATGAAGTTTTCTTCTGGTCAGCACTATACCCAAATTTTGTGCTGCTTTCACATACTCTCAATCTTTTCCAAGACTGGAACCACAAAAGACAAAAATATTTTGAAACTGACGGAATGCGATTCCCTCCATAGCTACAAACACCCTAAATTTGAGTATGAAGGTAAATATACTAACACGAGCATTTATAGAACTAAGAGAAGGGCATATTTACAATAGTTATGCAAATAAGCTGGACATAATTGGAACAACTATGTGAGTGATTGGTGGATATTAGCTAAATTGAAGGTGAAAATTTTCAAAATTGACGGCAAGCATGTATATATACAGTAGTTGTGATCATGGTTCTTATTAAGCACATAAAGAGAATAAGCTTAAGATATCACCAGAAATTTGTCTTTTCCTTGTTGTCCTCAATGAAGCATTGATGTCTTGGTTCTTGTAGGAAAGTTGTAGGTGATAGGCGTAATTGTAAAAAAAAGAGTGAAAATGCAAACAATTTAATTGTTGAAGAGGGACAATCAAATAGTTTATTTTGTTTTCTCAATGTTCTTGCTAGTTGACTATCGATATTATTAAGTCGGCTAGCTATTTTGAGAATTTTTAATTTTGACTAGTTTATTTTACAGTTGATTGATTACATCTATTTTGAAGCAATCAATTACATCCTACCAGTTAACTATGTATTCTTTGTTTTTCACAGACTTTTATAAGCTCAGAAATGTTTCTTTTCCACCGAATACCAACAGTTTTAAAGTAGATTTTGGCACATATATTCAAAACTTGTGATGACTGCATTTCATTATAGTTTCTATGTGCTGTCTGTGTATGTTTACTGAATTTTTCTAGTGTTTTAAGCACTCTTACCCGCTGATTTAATTAAATGGGATGACTCTTCTAGATATAACATCAGCTACCTCATTACTGCAGCATTTCAGTAAGCATATGTGGCAACAATAGCAGAACCCTGGGTGAGAGTGGGTGAGCTGCTCTCTCTTTCCTGTAATACACTGATTCTATTTGATATGGTACAGGTGGCAGAGCTGCGCAGCAGGAGCAGCCACCATTGAGCAGGGGACAGCAGCAGGGACACTGCAGGCTGCTGGTACATAACTGCCTCCACTACTAAAAGTGGAGAGGAAAAAGCTGCACAACAAGGGCGCCGGCAGCAGAACAGAAGGAATGTCAGCAACCCAGGGCACTTTACTGGGACCACAAGGGCTGCCTATAAAAGGCCATAAAGCAGCTATTGCGGAGAGAGGGAGGGGATGAGAGAAAGTAGGAGAGAATTTGGAGAAGGAAACACCATAACTAAGGATGTGTTGACACCGGGAGGTGCAACATTAAGGGAATAGTTTTACATGTCCAGAAGGGGATTGTCCCCTGTTGTTATATTACTGTTTTATCAAAAAGAAAGAACTGCACTTTGTAATTTTATTTAAATCACTTAGGATGCATACCAGTGTTTTTGGGATTTTTGTAATCAGTGTACCCATGAGGCTTGGCTAGTTTCCAGTTAGGGTTGCACAAGGGTTGTAATGAACTGAAGCACATTTTTATTAATCCATTTCGCTGCAGTTGTTGTTCACCATTCAATTGTGTTTCCTGTTAGTTTTTATTTCCTTAATAACATAAGTTTGGAGGAAGAAAACCAAGACCAACATTCACCTGGAAGGGTAATGGAGGCTGGGAAAAAGTTGAATGTAAGGGGTTACCCCATGTAGGGATATACGGGTACCCCATTAGTCCCATAATGAAACTTCATGCACAATTTGGAGGTTATGACTGAAGCAGGAATGCATGTCTGAACCTTGGAATTGTAAGGAATGGTAGTCTGGGAAGACTCCATTCAGGACTAAATTTGGCACTCAGAACAATTGTTGCAGCAAAGCCTAGAGCATAATGAGTGTTGAGTCCATGGCAACCCTGAGCAATCCTAGTTCTCCCAATATAGTTTCCCCTTTTATTTCCTATTACTCTTTATTTTAGTTATAGTTACAGTCAGTCATTCCACTTCTATTCCAATCTTGTGAAACATCTTAACGTTGCTACAACATTCATACAGTAAAAACTCTCTAAACAGTTTTAGTTCACTCCTCGTGGGACGATAATCACTCATCACTTTATTACTTGGTCATGACACGTGCACTTGCATTCTGACATTGTTTTCATCTTGCATGAATCACACACCAACAGCATTGCATCCCAGTCTTCGTCCCGCAAACCATGTAGATAGTCCTCATACTTGTCCTCTTCGTCTGGTAGATTGTAGGCCTTATTGATTGAAGCTTGGTCAAAACGCACCTTCGTCTCCCAAACTGTCACCCACTTGTCAGTTTTTGGTGAAAAGTTTGCATAGAATTCCCGAACCAGAGGAATGAGGGCCGTTTGTGGGTGGCTTGCGAAATTTTCCCAACCCCTCTGCTTGACTACTATGCCAACGTACATTGGCATCCCCAAATCTCCAGAGGAGGTGAAGTTGAACCCTTTCTCAACGTAGAAGTTTTGGGGTACGATCTCTTCATCGTGCTTCTACCGATTTTCCTCATAGGTGAATTTCTTCACCTTGCTTGCTTTTTTGGCCACCGTCTTGATTCTGGGCATGATTGGTTCGAGGGTTTGGAGGTAGGGGTTTCCGGAACGAAGGAGGTGAGGAGGTTGTAGGGCTTTGAGAAATCAGGAGAGGTGAAGTGGGAAGGGGAGTTGCAGAGGTGAAAAACGTGGGTGTCTTAACTCGAGGGTGAAGTGGGTTGGAAGTTGCAGAGGTTAAAGACCGTGGGTGTCTTATGGCCTTCTGCTAGTTTTCCAGCCCACTTTAATCTTTTTTTTTATGGTTGGGAACTCCTTCACCTGGGACTAAACGCAATTGCTACAGTAACTATTGCAGCAATACTGCCTTGCCTATGCTTTTGCTGCAGTAAAGGTGGCTTACCCAACAATCTTGCTGTAGTAGAGCCAAGACTACCTCACCCAGTTTTTGCTGCAGCAAAGTGAGAACCTTCCTGCAACCTGCTATGTTTCCCTACCTGTGTAGCAAACAAAAATGTCATTAAATTTGCAAATCAAACAATCTAAAAATTGCTAACTTTACCAACAACAGATTTAAACATGGGTTGCCTCCCATAAGCGCTTGTTTTACAATCTTCAGCCTGACTTCCTTCCTGTTCATTCCTCTTGCAGCTGAATGGAGGTGTGCTATCTATCCACATCACCTCCTAGATAGTGCTTGACCCTTTGTCCATTAACCCTGAATGTCCTCCCCTCATTTTCTTCTTCCAATTCAATTGTCCCAAAGGGGAAGACCTTGCTTATGCGGAAAGGACCAGACCAACGTGATTTCAACTTCCCAGGAAACAAGGTCAACCTGGAGTTGTACAGTAGTACTCTCTGTCCCACTTCGAAGTTCCTGGGTTGTATCTTCTTGTCATGCCATTGCTTTGCTTTCTCCTTGTATAGTTTGACATTCTCATAGGACTGACCACGAAATTCATCCAGCTCATTTAGCTGCAACATCCTCTTCTCACCCGCAGCTTCCAGGTTCAAGTTTAGCTTCTTCACTGCCCAATATGCTCGATGTTCCAACTCTACTGGTAGATGACAAGCCTTCCCGAATACCAATCTGTATGGTGACATGCCCAAAGGTGTCTTATAGGCTATTCTATAGACCCATAGTGCATCATCCAACCTGGAGGACCAATCCTTCCTCGTGGGGCCTACTGTTTTTTCCAAGATTCTCTTGATCTCTCTGTTGGAGACTTTAGCCTGCCCACTCGTTTATGGGTGATAGGGGGTTGTCACCTTGTGCCTTACTCTATATTTGGCAAGTAGTGCCTTAAACTGCCGATTGCAGAAATGGGTCCCTCCATCGCTGATGATGGCTCTGAGGATTTCAAACCTTGTAAAGATGTTTCTCTTCAGAAATTTGGTCACGACTCTGGCTTTATTAGTCTAGGATGCACTGGCTTCCACCCACTTTGAGACATAGTCTACAGCTACAAGGATGTATTGATTGCCAAAACTCGATGGAAATGGTCCCATGAAATCTATTCCCTAGACATCAAATAATTCCAACTTTAAGATGTTGTTCAGTGGAATTTCATGTCTACGAGATATGTTTCCTGTCCTCTGACACCGGTCACATTGTTTTGCAAAGGAGTGGGAGTCCTTGAATAGGGAGGGCCAATAGAACCCTGCCTGCAACACCTTGTTTGCAGTTTTAACTCCTCCAAAATGACCTCCATAAGGGGAAGCATGTCATTGCTGCAGGATTTGCTCCATCTCTTCGCTGGGTATGCATCTCCAAATCATCTGATCAGCACATTGCTTGTAAAGGTATGGTTCATCCCAGTAGTATGAGTTTACCTCATGCAGAAATTTTTTCTTCTGCTACCACGTCAAGTCTGGTGGGAGCATTCCACTCACAAGGTAATTTACATAATCAGCATACCATGGCACATCATCTTGAGTCAGGAGATAGAGTTGCTCGTTTGGAAATCTTTCGTTGATGTCATCTACTTCGGAGCTGTGCCCTTCCAACCTGGATAGATGGTCTGCCACTTGATTTTTAGTTCCATTCCTGTCTCTGATCTCTAGATCGAATTCTTGAAGCAAAAGCACCCAACGAATGAGCCTAGGTTTGGAATCCTTTTTCCTAACCAAGTGTTTGATGGCAGAGTGGTCTGTGTGCACTATCACCTTTGCTCCTACCAGATATGCTCTGAATTTCTCAAAGGCAAACACTACGACAAGCAATTCCTTATCTATCACAGTGTAGTTCAGCTAGGCACCTTGTAGCATTTTGCTAGCATAGTAAATAGAATGAAACAGCTTGTTTATGCACTACCCGAGGGTAGCCCCCAATGCTGTTTCACTAGCATCACACATCAGCTCAAATGGGGAGGTCCAATCTGGTGCCACGATAATTGGGGCTGTACTCAATTTCTGTTTGAGATCGCAGAATGCTGTTATGCAACTTTCATCAAAACAAAAAGTTCTGTCCTTTTCTAGCAAACTGCATAAAGGTTTGAAAACCTTAGAAAAGTCCTTAATGAACCTCCTATAAAATCCTGCATGTCCCAAGAAGCTTCGAATGCCCTTGACCGAGGTGGGAGGAGGCAGTTTCTCAATGATTTCCACCTTGGCCTTGTCAATCTCAAGTCTTCTCTGAGAAACCTTATGCTCCAGCACAATCCCTTCTTTTACCATAAACTAACACTTCTCCCAATTTAGCACCAATTTTGTTTCCTCACACCTTTGCAAGACTTTAGCAAGGTTTCCCAAGCATAGGTCAAAGGAGTCCCCAAAGACTGAGAAATCATCCATGAAGATTTCCACAAACTGCTCAGCCATTTCTGTGAATATTGCCATCATGCATCGCTAGAATGTTGCTGGAGAATTGCACAGCCTAAATGGCATCCTTTGAAATGCAAAGGTACCATAAGGACATGTGAATGTGGTCTTATGCTGATCTTCTGGTGCTATAGCAATCTGGTTGTACCCTGAGTACCTATCCAAGAAACAATAGTATTCCCTTCCAGCAAGTCTATTTAACATTTGATCAATGAATGGCAGAGGGAAGTGGTCCTTCCTAGTGCTCTTGTTCAGCTTCCTATAGTCCATGCAAATCCTCTAGCCAGTCATAACCTTGGTGGGGATGAGCTCATTGCTATCGGTTTCCACCACAGTCATACCCCCTTTCTTAGGGACACACTGCACCGGACTCAACCAAGAACTATCTGATATTGGGTAGATAATTCTAACATCTAGCCACTTGATAATTTCCTTTTTAACCACCTTCTTCATTATTGGGTTGAGCCTTCATTGAGGTTCTATGGACCCTTTTTCATTGCTTTCCAAGAGGATCTTATGCTTGCAAAATGAGGGGCTGATTCCTTTAATGTCAGCAAGTGTCCAACCAATGGCCCTTTTGAATTTCTTCAGTGTCAGGACCAATTTCTCCTCTTGTTCCTCTGTCAAAAGTGCTGAGATAACCACAGGAAGAGTGGTTGTTTCTCCTAAATATGCATACTTAAGGTGTGCTGACAGAGGCTTCATCTCCAAGACTTGTGGCTCCTCCACTGATGCTAATGTGTCTATCATAGATTTTTTATATAGATTTTCAAGAATTACGACTACTGAATTTAATTTTCTTTCAATGCTTTTTCCAAATTTTTGACTTTCTATTTTAGAACCGTTCTTTATTATGCTTTTCATCTGTTCTACTGCATTCTCCCTTATTAATGTTTGGTATTAAATGTAAAGTTATTTTCCCTCATTAAAAGAAAAGTTAATTTATTTTCTTTGAAACTCAATTATTATGGTGTCCAAGTGGTTAGTAGGTTAAAGTAATGAAAAGTTTGAAAGAAATAGACGAATTATGGCCTTATGGTGCTTAGACGAATGTAATAAAAAAATTAGTGGTGTTGAAGTTCTTGAGGAATAAAATGTGGTAAGTAGGATTTAAATTAATCTTTGAACTCTTAATTTGAAAATATAGAGAATATTTTGAGGTCCATGCCCGAAAATAATGTAAGTTATCAAGATATTTATGTTAAGGGTTTATACCATGCTAAATTGAGTCTACTATTTAGGATGTGAATAATGGTTGAGAAAAGAGATTTCAGAAGAAGCCATAGATTGTGAATATGGATAATCTTAAGGCAATAAGGATATGAAGATCTAAAATAATTGTATTAGCATAATGGTGAAAAGAGTATACAAGTGATATTTCTTTTGTTGTTTGGTATGTCAGCAAGTAAAAATTGAATATTTTGTTTCAGGAAAGTTATTCAAGAAGCTTAAAGATCTTTGTTAGATTATAGTATGATTGATAGTAAATCTAAATGATGTGTTTATGCATTAGAAGTTATGCTTCAAGTATCTTTATATAATTTTGGTGAAATGTTGGAGAAAATCATTTATCCTTAGTTGAACTTGCCCCTATCAAGAATTATTAGGCCAACATACAAATGGCGCCATTTGAGGTTTACATGAAAAAAAAAACATTGTAGGTCTTCTAATAGGTGATTGAGCTAAGTGAAGTGAAACTTTTGGGATCTAATTTGGAATAACATGCAATAGAAAGAGTATAATCAATAAAAGAGAAGTTGTTGGCCGCTAAAGCAAGCATAAATATTGTGTTGATGGTAAAAGTCAAGACTTAAATTTGTAGTGGGCTAACTTATATTCTCAAGAATTTCTCCTATGAAAGGAGTCATGAGATTTGGAAAGAAAGGGAAGTTGAATCCTCAATATATAGACCCTTTTTGAATCTTCGATAGGGTAGGTGTTGTAGTATATCACATAGCCTTGCCCCCAGAACTGAGTGATATTCATCTCGTCTTTATGTATCAATATTAAGAAAATTCCTACCAGATTCTTCTCACGATATTCAACCCCTGAAAATTCAATTGGATAAGAATTTAGCTTATGAGAAAAGACCAATGTTCATTGTTGATCGGCAAGTGAAAAAAACAAGTTGTGGTCAAAGGAAATCCCTATAGTTAAGTGTATATGACAAAATCACTCAAGTGAGAAAGCCACTTGGGAAGTACAAGATGACATGCAAATGAGATATTCCTAATTATTTAAGTAATAAGGTTGGTAACTTCGAATTATGTCTTGACTTCATTCCCTACATGTGGAAGGATGGTTGAAATTCGGGGACCGAATTTCTTAAGGGGGGAATAATGTAATATCCCGTAAATTTTTTTAAATAATAATATTTTGCTATAAATAAATATATTTTTAAATAAAATGATTTTTGTTGTGCCTAAAATAATTATATTTGCCTCTAATAAATTTTTGTTTTATTTTTAGAAATATTCTTTCTTTTATTTTTTATAAAGATATTTTATTTTGTGATGTTTTATTAAAAATTTTATCAAGAAAAGTCATGATTTAAGAGTTCAACTAAAGTTTTATAATAAGGTAAATTTTTAGAAATTTTAGGGATGTTTTAGGATGAAAAATGATATTTATATGAATATATATAAAATAAAATAAAAATAATCGTAACTATTTAATTATTAAATAATAATAAATAAAAAAATAAAACAGGGAGGGGGAGACGAACCGAGAGGCAATGTGAAGTTTTTGCGAAATTCCCATTGAATAAGTTTTGAAAATAGGTTTCGAAATTCATTGAATATGTGGTTCTAAATGTATTTATCATTATTTGATAAAAGTGAATATTATGTGCATGATGCATTGATTTGTAAAACTATAAAGTTGCTAATTATGATTGAATGGCAAGCATAAAGCTCATAGTGAGTTGCTTTATAATTATACATTGCATTTGATGATTATATATATATATATATATATATATATATATATATATATATATATATATGTGTTGATGAATATCGACGGGTTGTATGGTTTGTGACGGTACCAAATAGGGGACACTCTATTAGCCTGAGTGAGCCGAGGGAGGACTGCTTCAACCGGGTAACAGTGGTAATGTGAGAAGGCAGATGAGTGATGAACTCACATTCCCTTATCACTATTGTGACAGTAGTCGATCAATTACTATGCGTATAGCAAATGAGTGAATTGAGTGTATGGGTTGACCAGATCGCCGAATGAGGCAAGTCATTTTAAAAGTTATAACTTTATCTCAAAATCTTAATATTTTACTATAATTTATACAGCTAACCCTAAAAACATTTGTTTAATTATTATACCGTACTGAATATGGTTTTGGATATATGAATATCCTTATATTTGAGAATATTTGAAATACGAGCCCCATATGGATGTACTTCTAAACTGTATTTTCTATGTGACAAATTTTAAAACATGAGTACATCCATATGGTAACCTAAGAGGTTATAGGAGGTATTATCTGCTCACTGGATTGTTAAACTCACTACATGATATTTCCACATTTTTCAGATAAGAACATAGAGTCTAATCCTACAGATAGGTGATCAGTTAGGTGACATATTCTCTGGGTGAGTCTACGTTGCTTTCAAGGCTCACAGTTTTGAATTATACTGTGTTTGTATTCTAGAGTGTGTTCTGAATGCCACAGATAGGATTCCTACTTCTGTTATTCCTTTGACATTTATAACTTGGTCTGTATAATGTATATACACGAGAGATCCTATATGTATATATTTTTATGACAAAGAATAGTGTTATGCATGTTATGAAAAATATCTAATTGTAGAAAAAAAGATTGTTTGTTTCACGTGCTTGAAAATTAGGGGCGTTACAATAGCCATGTCACATAACACGGCCAAACTATGTTTCGGGCTATTTTTAGGGCCACTTCGCAAGTTCATGCACAGAACATGGCAAGGTTGTTCTTGAAGTCACAGAACATAGCTAGGCCCTATTTGAGGCTTTTTTTACCTTATATATATATCTTCTAAAGCTTGTTCTTTGTGTGGTTCCTCTTCATCTTGCTCATAATCTAAAAACCTCTTCAAATATTCATTTTGGTCTTGTTTCTCGTGCCCTCTTGCATACACATAAAAATAAAACACATCCAAGCAGTATCCAAAATAACAATAAAATAAAACATAAAAAGAGAAATAATCACAGGTCAATAACGAGTTAAAGTACAAAGGATATCATATTTATACACAACTTTCCCATCTATCAATGGCTAGGTAAAACTTCTATTTTGGCTGAGAATTGGTATGTCTATGTATGTATGATGGTAGAAAATATTAAAGAGCAAGTGTTAAAAAATTTAAGGTGTGTATGTGAAGGCTAAAATTATAGAAACCAAAAGTATAAGTATTTTGATTTTGGGATTCTTAGGTATGCAACTGTCGCATTAACCTAAGTTAACTAGTAAGTTGATTATGTATTATAAAATTTATGCAAGAAGTAATGATAAAATGGAAGAAGTAAGCAATAAGAGTATGCTTTCTTGATCGTGGCCAAATATAAGCTTAACAAAAGAGATGAACATGAATGATAGTTTTGGTAATTAGTGTGATAGAAATTGGTAAGGTAAGGGATGCTAATAATAAATAGGCAAGTATTCCAGGTTAAAATTAGGAGGATGAAGAAAGTAGATAAAAAGAATAGGAATGTAATTTAAATAACCATGTTATCAAGGATGGGCTTGTGTTGTCACGCCCCTAATTTTAGAGTACGTGAAACACATACTTTACGAACATATATTTTCCATAACATGTATAATACACTCTTTTATAGATAAGTATTCCCATCTATACACAATATATAAACCAAATCTATAAACATCAAAGCATAGTAGAAGCAGGGATCCTGCCTGTGGCATTCAGACCATACTCTAGAGTACAAGTGCAATATAAATCAAAATCTATGAGCCCTAGAGACAAAATAGGCTCACCAGAGAAAATGTCACATAGCCGATCACTTATCTGATAGGGAATGACACAATTGTATATTCTTATCTGAAAAATATGAAAATATCGTGTAGTGAGTTTGACAATTCAGTGAGCAGATAATACCTCCTATGACCTCTTAGGTCAACATATGGATGTACTCATATTTTAAAATTTGTCACATAGGAAATACAGTTTGGAAGTACATCCATATGGGACCGCATTTCAAATATTCTCAAAATATAGGATATTCATAAATCCAAAATCATATATTATACTATATGATCATTAAACAAATGTTGTTATGCATCAAGATATCTCACATGAAAACATTAGGAAGATCCCATATCAGAACTACCATAACAGAGTTCAAGCCCTTCCATATTTTGTTGGTGTAGGATTTTCCTAAACTCAGCATTCCGCTGAGGTTTACCCTACCACCATTCAAGAGGACACACGAAGGGACTCTAATATGGGTATTTCCCAAGCATACAGCAAGGGAGGAAAGTCACAAATCATATAGTCGGCATCTCACGCCATATAGGAGGCATCCTGCTCCCCATCACATATCATATCCCGTGTGTTGACCTTCACATGTGGGTAACACCACCCCTGCTACTTGAGGTATCAAGGTGCACCAAGGCTAACATCACCTGCTATTAGTAAACAGTGTTTCTTAGAAAATTTCTCCACAAAATTATATGCACATATTCCATATTATTCAAAACAGAGAGATTTTAGTATAATACAGAATTTCAGTCTCAATACAACTCATCTGTCATAAATTACCCATTCAGGGTTTATCACATATACAAGCCCTTTCTTGAGGCAATCATATAATCTTATAAATCAATGTCACGTGCATAAATATTCACTTTATCATTTATTGAGAAATACATGTGAAATCAGATATACCATAAGTTAAGAAATCCATTTCTCAAAACTATACTCTTTTTGAACTATATTCCAAATTGTAAGCAATTCAAATAATTTTAATACATTTCAGAAACATATAAAAGTGTAAATATCTTATAAATATAATCAAATACATGCTTAAAGATTAAGAAGAGCATAGGGCAAGTCATAGAAAGAATCATCTACTCACAAGGTAAGGGCTCCAAATTGGACAGCCTCAAAATGCACTTTTCCAATCCACATTTGACTAAATAGACCTCAAAAACGTGTCCAGAGGGTCCAAAAACCTAAGAAATGACTTCGGAAGCTTGGTCACTGTTCACAGTCGAAAATACTTTTCATGCCACGCAAAAATACTATTCAATGTCGAAAAATACTATTCACGATGAACAAAAAGTTGTCAGATGGCATAAAAATTTATATCCTAAGGTTTATCTAACTTATAAATCCATCTACGGTGTCAGATTTTCAATTTGAAGTCTCTGCATAGAAGTTTCAGAACTTACCTTTTTCATAGATTTTCTACTTTCGATCTGCGATGATTCTACTGCAGATTTGAAAAATTGTTTGGTCAAAATCGTAGTACTCTCCATCCTAAATCTAGTGGTACCCTTAGTTTTGAGATCGGAGACCTGTAGACACTGTAGATCTAGAGAGAAAATATAGAGGTTACTATTCATACTATTCATCAAAGTTTTCCTTCCTCTCGGTTTCTGTCTCCCCTTCCCCGTTTTCTCTTTTCTATTAGTTATTTATTTAATATTATTTAATAATTAAATATTTAAGATTATTTTTATTTTATTTTATATATATTCATATAAATACCGTTTTTCATCCTAAAACATCCTAAAAATTTCTAAAAATTTATATTATTGCAAAACTTTAGTTGCAATATCAAATCATGACTTTTCTTGGTAAAATTTTAATAAAACAAGTCAGAAAATAAATATCTTTATGTATAATAAAAAAAGAATATTTCTAAAAATAAAACAAAAAATTATTAGAGGCCAATATAATTATTTTAAACAAAACAATAATTATTTTAATTAAAAGTATACTTGTTTTTAGCAAAACATAATCATTTTTTTTAAATAAAAATATATTTGTTTATAGAAAAATATTGTTATTTAAACAAATTAAAATTACGGGATATTACATTCTTCGCCCCTTAAGAAATTCGGTCCCCGAATTTCAACCCATCCTATCACATGTAGGGAATAAAATCAAGGCATAATTTGGAGTTACTAACCTTATTACTCAAATAACTGGAGATATCTTTTCTATATATCTTCTTTACTTTTTAGTATGTCTCTTCACTTGAGTGATTTTACCATATAACTTAACCATAGGGATTTTCTTCATCCATAAGTTCTTCACTAATTGATCAACAATAGACATCGATTTTATCCATAGTTAAGCCAAATTCTTGTCCAATTGAATTCCTTGGAATTAGGTAACATAAAAAGAATCTAATAGGTACTTCCTTAACATTGATGTAAGAAAGATTATACCAACATCACTTAATCCTGATGACAAAGCTAGGCGATATATACTATGCATACTTTGTCCAAGATTTCAAAAGAGCCTATATATTAAATCTTAAATTTTTCCTTTTTTCCAAACCTCATTACCTCTTTCATGGGTAAGTCCTTTAAGAAAATTTGATCACCAACTGATAATTTCTAGTGCTCAACATTCATGGTCTTTATAGACTTTTGGCCTGTATCGAATTACTTGTATTCTTTTTTTTAATCAATTTCACTTTATCAATAACATCTTACCGTAAGTCTGACTTCACTGAGTCATTTAATAGAAAGTTTGTAACACCTCTTACTTAAGGCTTTAATTCATCCAATAACACTTTATTATAGGCAAATTCTTCTAAGAGATCTTTTACCAAACTCGAAGATATATGCTTGAATCATTCTCTCCAAACTAACATCATTAATTTAAGTTAGTCATATTCTATCTATTGCATGTTATTCCAAACTAGATTCTCGAAGCTTAACTTTACTTAATTCACTCACCTATTAAGAGACCTACGATGTTCATGTGAAACCTCAAATTGTGCCATTTGTATGTTGGCCTAATAATTACTAATAGGGGCAAATTCAACTAAGGATAAATGATTTCTCTAAAATTTCACCAAAATTATATAAAGATACCTAAAGCATAACTTCTAATATATAAACACATAATTTAAATTTACTATAAGTTATACTATAATCTAGCTAAGATCCTAAGCTTCCTGATAAACTCTCTTGAAACAATATATTCAATTCTTACTTGCTGACATACCAAACAATGAAAAATATTTCACTTGTATCTTCTTCTTTTTACCATTATACTAGTATAATTCTTTCAAATCTTAATATATCCTTATTGTCTTAAGATTATCCATATTCACAATACATGGCTTCTTCTGAAATCTCCTTTCTCAACCATTATTCACATCATAGATACTAAACTCAATTTAGCATGGTATAACCCTTAACACAAATACCTTGATTGCTTTACATATTTTCAAACACGATTCTCAAATTATTCTCCTTTCCCTTCTCAACCATATTAGATAAACTTAGGTGTTCTTCATACCTTAATACTCAATAAGTATATACTGTAAACTCATTATTCATTCTAATTTGCACATAATCTTCCAACTTACACAGTTATACGTATTTGATACAAAGATTTTTTTAAAAAAATACGTTAGATAAATTCTTTCAAAATCTCCATACTTTAACCTACTAACCACTTAGACACCATAATAGCCGAGTTTCAAAGAAAAGAAATTAACTTTTCTTGTAATGAAGGAAAAGAACTTTGTATTTAATGTCAAACATTAATAAGGGAGAATGTAGTAGAATAGACAAAAATTATAATAAAGAATGGTGCCAAAATAGAAAGTCAAAAATTTGGACAAAGCATTGAGAGAAAATTAAAATCGGTGGCCATAATTCTTAAAAATCTATAAACAAAATCTAGCTATTATTTCGGCAAAAATTGGTGGCCACAAATTTGGAATATATGTACCAAAATCTACTTTAAAGCTATTGATATTTGGTGGAAAAGAAAAATTTCTGAGCTTATAAAATTCTGTGAAAAATAAAGAATACAGAGTAAACTAGTAGAATGCAATTAATTGCTTCAAAATAGATGTAATCAATCAACTGTAAAATAAACCAGACCAAATTAAAAATTCTCAAAATAGCTAGTCAATTTAATAATATCAATAGCCGACTAGCAAGAGCATTGGGAAAACAAAATAAACCATTTGATTACCCTTCTTCAACAATTAACTTATTTGTATTTTTCACTCCTGTTTTTTTTTTACAATTACGCCTATCACCTACAACTTTCCTACAAGAATCAAGACATCAATGCTTCACCAAGGACGACAAGTAAAAGACAAATTTCTGGTGATATCTTAACCTTATTCTCTTTAGGTGCTTAATATGAACCACGATCACAACTACTGTTCATATATATGCTTACCGTCATTTTTGAAATTTTCACCTACAATTTAGCTGATATCCACTAATCACTTACATAGCTATTCTAATTATATCTGGCCTATTTGCATAGCTATTGTAAGTATGCCCTTCTCTTAGTTCTATAAATGCTCACATTAGTATATTTACCTTCATACTCAAAGTTAGGGTGTGTGTAGTTATGGAGGGAATCACATTCTATCAATTTTGAAATATTTGTGTCTTTTGTGATTTCAGTCCTGGAAAAGATGGAGAGTATGTGAAATCAGCACAAAATCTAGGTATGGTGCTGGCTAGAAGAAAACTTCATTTAGTGTATGGTGGAGGTAACCGTGGGTTAATGGGGTGCATGTTTATAGCTGCACATGTAAGAGGATGCCAAGTTCTAGGTATTATTCCTACAGCTCTAGATGCATCAAACATCATTGGAAAAACAATTGGAGAAGAATTTAGGGTAGCATCCATGCATGAGCGCATGGCTAGAATGATGAGCAATGTTGATGCCTTCATTGCCTTACCAGGTGGTTTTGGTACTTTAGAGGAGATTTTGCAAATAATCTCTTGGGCACAACTAAATATGCATCACAAACCAATAGGTTTGTTAAATGTTAACTATTTTTTCATGGTATGTTGTTTTTTCTTAATCAAGTTGTAGAACAAAGGTTCTTCTCACACTCAGCATGATAAATTCTCATCTCAGCTTCAAATGTTGAGGAGTTGATTGATACTTTACAAGCATATGTTCATGTATATGATCCAATTATAACTCAAATAGAATCGACAACAAACAACTGCAAGAAGCACAAATTGGATTTGGATCTTCATCTTTAAATGTAGTAAAATATGCCATTGTTCTACTGCTTCTACTTTCTTATGGTATGTTTGAACACCATTCTTGCTAAATATACTCCCTTAGAGTTTATAAAATTATATTTAAATGTTGCTTATAATCCTCTGAACTCTTGGAATATTCTAGTATATCATCAATATATATACTAACAAATTGATCTAAGGATGACTTAATAACTATTCATTAAATCTATGAATGCAGCTGGGGCATTTGTCAATCCAAATGTCATAAATAAGAACCTATAATGTCCACAACAAGTCTTAAAAGCATTTTTTTTTTGAAATATCCTCTTCCCTTATCATTAATTGATGATATCCATATCTCAAATTAATTCAGATTTTGAAAAACGTTGAGCACCATGTAGCTGATCAAAAAGATCATCTATATGAGGTAATGAATATTTATTTCACACTGTCGTCTTATTTAACTGTCTATAATCTACTCATAATCGCAGTGATCTATTTTTTTTTCTTTTCACAGATAGAATTGGAGCACTCCAAGAAAAAATACTAGGGCATTTAAATCCCCTGTCTAACACGTCTTGTAACTAATTCTTTTTCAATTCCTTAAGTTCAGTGGATGCCATTCTATATGGGAATATAGACACTAGTTAAGTTCCAAGAAATAAATCAATATCAAATTCTATTTATCATTTCGGGATATTCCTAGAAATTCTTTAAGAATTACATCAGAAAATTATCTAACCACTAGAACTTGATTTACACTCGTACATTTTATATCAACATCTCCCACCACTGCCAAATATCCTTGGCACCTTTTTATAATAACTTATAGGTTGCTAAAGCAGAGATTATATTACTAGATACCTCATTACGGTCTCCTTGTATCAAGATAGAAAATTCTTTAGGAATATTGAATTTAATAACTGACATGCTATAAATTAAGCAGGTATTTAGCATATTTTATGTTACTTTTTATTTTATTTAAATAGTGAATAAATAGAATTTAATTAATTTTTGTGTTTTATGTTTTATGAATAATAAAGAAGAAAAAAAGAGAAAAATAGAGAGAAAATCATGAAAAATGCTTATTTCTGACCTTTCATCACTAATGAAGGCATATCTTGGTCATTTGAGCTCTGATCGAGGTGATTCCAGTGGCTATGGAAAGAAGAAACATATAGCTACAACTTTCATGTTTGGCACTTTGGCAAAATCTAGAGTTTTTAAGGTGTCGCAGTGCTCGCAAGGTAGCGCCGCGGCGACCCATCATGGCCAGTCTGTAGCGCCGCAGCGCTGGTCATAGGCGTCGCAGCGCCCCTCCCCAGGAACCATAGAGCACCGCGGCGCTGACTGAGGGTGCCGCGGCACCCTGTGACATATTTTCCATAGCGCCATATAGATTTGCTGATTTCGTGATTTTAGGTCTTTTTCACTCAAATTGAAGGCCGATGGACTGGGATTTGACCTAAATACATTCCTACTTCAATTAAGTGGGGGAATCTATAAAAAGGGAGAAAAACAAGCAGAGAATTCATCCAATTTCATCAATTCTTCTTTAGATTTTCTTATGGCGCTAGTTCTTTTTAGTTGGTTGATGTAGGTTGAAACCTCAAGGGATTTTCATACGTTGTGAGATTTAGATTTGTTTTTGTTATTTCAATTTGAATTGAGTATTGATTATTCATATGTTCTTCTTCTTAATGATTATTCATATGATTGCTAGGAAGCCTACTAGTATATTGTCTGTCTTAATCTACCGCTGAATTGTGTTTTGAACAAAGTCTTTAATTCTGTGATTCATGAGGCAAATATGTTTGAGGATTTTGGATTATAAATCATTGAACCTATGATGAATGATTAACTAAATTATATATAGCCTATGTGTTTATATTTGTTTAGCTCTGTCAGTTTCTCTAGTTCTTTATGCGGTTAACAAGTTATGTTTTACCGATGTGCTAAAGGATTGCTTGTTAATTAGGGTTTAATTAGTGCGATTATCATTAATTTACTAGACTTAAGGAGCAACAGGGTTAGAACCCTAATGATAGATATTCAATTACAGATTGATTATGTTGTCAATGATCAATACAATCCCTTGACGGTGGATATCAACTGTAACCAACGTCTTTATCATTAATCACTCTCTTATTTAATTTCATTATTGTTTACTTGATTTTATTTGCAACTATCAATCCCCCCCTTTTTCTAACATAAGGTAATACCAGTCTCTATGGGATCGACCCTTACTCCCACTACTACAGGTTAGTTTTGAGGTAAGGTATCAATTTGAGTGTACCTGCGATAGTACGCACCAAATTTTGGCACCGTTGCCGGGGACTGCGTCATTACATTTTGTGATTTTTTTGATTTATGCCTGTAACTCGTTCTTCTAATTCTAAAGATTTACAGTTCAATCCAGATATTGGAAAATCAGTATACAGGCACAGAAGAGAAATTCAAGAAGACGTTGATCAGGATAGGGAGGAAGTGATCATGGCCAGACACCCCACTCTGAAGGAGCTTACAGCTCCTGATTTGCATCAGTAACCTTTATGCATTACTTTTCCTAATCTTGATGACAATGTTAATTTTGAGTTGAAATCTAGATTAATTCATCTCTTACCAAGTTTTCATGGTCTTGCAGGTGAAGACCTGCATAAACATCTGAAGGAGTTCCATGTGGTATGTACCAGTATGAAGCCCCCTGGAGTAACTGAGGAACAAATAAAACTTAGGGCTTTTCCTTTTTCCTTAAAAGATTCAGCCAAAGATTGGTTGTATTATTTGCCCTTTGGTACTATCACTACCTGGAATGAGATGAAGAGAATGTTTTTAGAACGTTATTTTCTTGCATCTAGAGCCGCTACTATTTGGAAAGAAATATGCGGCATTAGACAATTGCATGGTGAAACGCTTTATGAATATTGGGAGAGGTTTAAGAAACTTTGTGCAAGCTGCCCACATCATCAAATTAGTGAGCAGCTACTAATCCAATATTTTTATGAATGTCTTTTGCAGGGAGATAGGAGCATGATAGATGCAGCTAGTGGAGGAGCACTAGTAGATAAAACTCTTGAAGCAGCCAGAATCCTGATATCAAATATGGCTGCCAATTCACAACAATTTGGCATTAGGCATGATCCTCCTATTAGGCATGCCCATGAGGTAAGTACCACTTCTCTACAGAATCAAATATCTGAACTTACTTCTCTTATGCGTCAAATGGCTACAGGTACACTTCAACAAGTTAAAGTCTGTGGAATATGTTCGGCGACAGGGCACCCTACTGATATGTGCCCTACACTTCAAGAGGAATCCATAGAACAAGCTAACGCTGCAGGAGGTTTTTCTAGCCAACCAAATAGGTATGATCCTTATTCTAATACATAAAATTCTGGATGGAAGGATTATCCAAATTTTAGGTAAGGGAATGCACAAAATAGGCCTGCAGGACAAAATTTTCAACAAAACTAACAGGCCTATTATCCTAGACAGAATGCATCTCAGGATCACCAGGTAAGTAATCCATTGGAAGACATTGTGAAAACTCTTGTACATAACTCTCATCAATTTCAGCAAGAGACAAGAGCTAGCATTCAGAACCTGATAACTCAAGTAGGTCAGTTAGCAACCACAGTGAGTCGATTGGATGCTCAAAACTCAGGTAAGTTACCTTCACAAACTGTGGTAAACCCAAGGGAAAATGTGAGTGCAATCATGCTACAAGGTGATGAAGAAGTTGAGACCCTAATGCAAGAGTTACATGCACCAATTGAGCAAAAGGAAGACAAGAATGATGCAACCATGGTAGGTAAGCATCCAAAAGGTAAGTCTGAACCTTTCTCTGAATATAAATCTAAACCTCCCTTTCCTAAAGCTTTGAAGGAAAATAGGATGAATGAGAGAAATTCTGAACTATATGATACCTTTAGAAAGTGTGAGGTAAATCTTCCTCTTTTGGATGCAATCAGTCAGGAACCTCACCATGCCAATTTCTTAAAGGAATTACACACCCAACAGAGGAAGCAGAAGTTCAAAGGAGCTGAGAAAGTAAAAGTAGGTGAGCATGTTTTTGCAATTATTCAGAGAAAACTCCCTACAAAATGCAAGGACCCAAGTATGTTTTCTATTCCCTGCTCTATAGGCAACAATACATTTGATAAGGCCATGCTAGATCTAGGAGCATCTATTAATGTCATGCCATACTCTATCTATGCATCTTTAGCACTGGGACCTCTGAAAGAAACTAGTGTTATAATACAATTGGCTGACAAATCTAATACCCTCCCTGAGGGTGTAGTTGAGGATGTTTTAGTACAAGTTGGTGATATATTTTTCCTACTGATTTTTATGTACTTAACATGGAGAGTGGTGATCAAACAACTCCAATTTTGTTAGGGAGACCATTCTTAAAAACATCTAAGGCCATAATAGATGTTCATAGTAGCACACTGAGAATGGAATTTGAAGGAAAAATTATGAAATTTAGTAATTGCAGTGCCATGAAAGATCTCACTGCCTATGCTATTAATATGGTAAATTCTATAGCACAGGATGTTGAGCCTTTAGAGACAAAGGTTGAAAAATCAGCCTTGAGTGTTCACTTGCAGGAGAATAATGTAGAAGCTCCAAAAGTGCAGCAAACAGGTAAAGATCCCTTTGCCTCAGCACCAAATTCTAATGCAAATGCACCTTCTATTTTACAGGATCTTAGGTCAAATTTGTCACCTCTTCCCAATCACTTGAAATACTTGGAAATAGGAGATGCATCACCTCTTTTAGTTGCCAAGAATTTGGGTGTTAAAAAAGAAGATGAATTGATGCATATTCTTCAGAAAAAAAAATGCCATTATAAAAACAATTGCAAACCTTAAAGGCATAGACCCGACTGTAGAGTTGCATCAAGTTCTAAAAATCAAAGGGATTAAACCCTTTAAAGGTAAGAAATCTCTCCCTTGGTTAAGACCACTTGTTATTACTAATGTGGCTTCTGGTTATGCAGTGAAATTTCAAGGATTGAATCAGTCCCAAAATTTTAAAGTTAACATCAAAGAGCCTCCATGAACAAAGATAAGGGAGCTAGGTCGAGCCAACGACATTAAACAAAGGCGCTGGTTGGGAGGCAACCCAACAACCATTCTTCTTCTTCTTATTTTGTTTCTATTCATAGTTTAATTTTTCTTTATAAAAAAAAAATATTTTGCAGAACTGCGAACGCACATGTGCCGTGACGCTCATTGCCCAGACTGGGCGAGCGCCGCGGCGCTCTTTATAATAGGGTCGCGTGCCCTCTTCATCTTTCCCCCTCCGATTTTGCATCCTCTTCACCTCCAAATCCGCTTTCTTGCCTTAAATCAACCATACCCACCTCCCATTATGTTATCTTGCTTACATTACATGATTTTTCATCTTCTTTTGCAGGATTATACACCTCTTTCAGCATTTGAGTTGGATTCCAAGACAATTTTCTAGGGTTCAAAGGCATATTTGATCTTGCAATCTCCAGCCACCAACCAAGCTAAATTGGGTATGGTTCTCTTCATTTTTCCTGCTGGAATTGATCCCCATACTTAATTGCTACTGGTCTGCACTAAATTGGGACTTCTACTTGAGAATCAACCATTCATTCTTCCAAGTTTTTAAGAGCGCCCACAAGGTGTTCGATAAAACGCCTTAGTGAACTTTCCAAGCAAATGGCTCCAAAAACTTCTAAGTTGAGTATCTCAAAAAGGAAGACTAGAGCTGAGGAACCTCCAGCATTTGACATCGTGGCATTTGTGACTGAAGAGGTTTATCAACACCACATCAAAGTGGTGGTGCATAAGCCTATCATTCCAGAACATGGATTTATTATCACCGAGAGGCTAACTCATAGAGACAATATCCTCCATAGGCATTGGGAGATTTTCTGTAGGAACCCAGAACCAGGAGTTATTCTCGTGGTACAGGAGTTCTACTCCAATGCTACAGTTCATGAACGTCATAAAGCACGGGTTAGAGGCAAGATGGTGCCATTCACTCCGCATGCCATTAATGAATTCTATTCACTGCCTGATATTGAGGATGATGAATATACGGCGCTTCTTCAATCATACATTTACTTTGAAGACATTATATGCACTCTTTGCTACAGGGGGTCCTCCTGGAAATTGGATAGCAACGGCCAACCGGTATACTTTGCTAGGGCCGATATGAATAAAGTGGCTAAAGCATGGTACTATTTCGTGTCAGCAAGATTCATGCCTAGCTTCAACATAAGTCATGTCAGGAGGGACAGAGCCATTTTGCTTTATGCAATACTAAAGGGCCTTTCTATTGATGTAGGCGAGATTATTGGTCTATGTCAGAAGGCGGGAGTAAGCTGGGATTCCACTGAGGCTCTCATTCACCAAATGAGACCTATTTCCTATGCAGACATACAAAAATACAAAGGCCATGAAGAAGCAGCAGAGGAGGAGCTAGTGATTTAGCCAATACTTACAGAGGAACCGGGCAGCAGCTCAGCTCCATCACCATCCCAGCATACCATTGAAGATTTATGGGAGTGCACAGAGTGTCTGAGCCATCAAATGAACGATCTGGCCCTCTACCAATACTCTATTGCATAACATTATCATGCATGTTTCAGCCAGTTAGCTCATGCCCTGAACCTCCCAATTGCTTTCCCGGCGCCTCCTACACCACCCTTTAGGCTTGACCCCGAGCATGATGAGATGGATGGCGACAATTAATCAAGGAAGTTTCACTGAACCCCTCCTTATGTTATTACTTGTCCCTATTATATTCTCTTTTATATTCTTACATTGGGGACAATGTATGTTTTTAAGTGTAGGGGGGTCACTTTATGATTCAGCTGGATGACTGTATAATAAATCATACACTTGTGCACTTTCCTACTTTGATGTATAACTATAATTTTATGATATGTGCACTTTTAATCCTGTCATGAGGTGAGCATGTGAACAAAATTTCAATTTATGAGTGTGTTAGTGAAACCAATAGCCAATGATATAAATGTTTAAATTGCTAATAGCTCCTGAGAAACATGGGAAAATCATAATTATGTGTAATTTTAATTTATTTGCAATTTATTACCCATTTTTTAGAATTCTGAAACTATTTTGCACAATAACTTTGGGCATTCAATTTTATCTTTTACTTAGAGAAGGTTTATATAATTCAAAAATATTTCATGATCTCAACAGGATTCTATAACTTATTTGAATGCTGCTTGAGGTGAAATCCTAGGTTAATACTATTTTTTAGGAGATGAATTAGGCATTATTGGATAGATTGAGCCTTTCTAGCCTAACCTAAACAATGAAATATCCTTAGTACATCTATTTTGAGCTTAATGAACTCTTCCTTCTAAAAACCACAAATGAGCCTAAAGCAAAAAATTTGTATGAATATCCTTATTTTTCCTTACCCTATTCACTCACTCCATGATTATTTTGCTAATTATTTGTATTGTAGAGCTTTATTTACAAAAAGGGTGAAAGGGTGGAAATCCAAAAAGTATAAGAATGAATGTTGTGGGTGAAAGAAAAAGAGGAAAATGATGGATTAAATTAAAGCGAGAAAAGGAGTGTGGGGAGAAAATTTCCCCAAAATTATTATTGAAAAAAAAGAGAAAGAAAAGAAAAGCAAAGAGCTCAAGAGATCATATTTAATCATGTGGTGCTGGGTGATTGAGCCTACATTTATATCATTTATCCCACCTTATACTCTGGCCACATTACAAGCTAAATAAAGTCCTTTTGATCCTAAAAAGTAGTTTTGACCTACATTAGTGGAGAGTAGCATGAAAAATAAGCATATGGAAATCCTACAAAGAGATCCATACCTGATTTCTTGAGATATATAAACTCATTTGAATGAAAGATGGTTAAACTGCTCAAAGACACACACACACTCAGGGCTCTAAAAAATAAACTCTGAATTGCATTTGAACTGAATATTGCACATAGTCATTAAATTTTTTGAAATTTCTTTAAGAGCATACAATTTTCACTATGAGGCTACATATTGATAAGTCTTTCACTCATCTTATTTATTGAATAGTGTTCACATAAATTAATTTGCTTGAGGACAAGAAAAAGAGTAAGTGTGGGGGTATTTGACATGCTATAAATTAAGCATGTATTTAGCATATTTTATGTTACTTTTTATTTTATTTAAATAGTGAATAAATAGGATTTAATTAATTTTTGTGTTTTATGTTTTAGGAATAACAAAGAAGAAAAAAAGAGAAAAATAGAGAGAAAATCATGAACAATGCTGATTTCTAACCTTTCAACCCAAATGGAGGCATATCTCGCTCATTTTAGCTCCGATCGAGGTGATTCCAGCGGCTATGGAAAGAAGAAACATAGAGCTACAACTTTCATGTTCGGTACTTCGGCAAAATCTAGATTTTTCTAGGCACCGTGGTGCTCGAAAGTTAGTGCCATGGCGGCTCTTCATGGCTAGTCCGTAGCGCCGCGACGCTGGTCATAGGCGCTGTGGCGCCCCTCCCCAGGAACCATAGAGCACCGTGGCACTGACTGAGGGCACTACGGCACCCCGTGACATATTTTTTGTAGCACCGCGGCGCCCGCCGCTGTACAGACTTGCTAATTTAGCGATTTTAGGTCTTTTTCACTCAAATTGAAGGCTGATGGACTAGGATTTCACCTAAATACATTCCTACTTTGATTAAGAGGGGGAAATTTATAAAAAGGGAGAAAAACAAGCAGAGAATTCATCCAATTCTTCATCCAAGTTCTTCAATTCTTCTTTAGATTTTCTTATGGCCCTGCGTGGCTAGTTCTTTTTAGTTGGTTGAGGTAGGTTGAAACCTCAAGGGAATTTCATACATTGTGAGATTTGGATTTATTTTTGTTATTTCAATTTGAATTGAGTATTGATTATTCATCTGTTCTTCTTCTTAATGATTATTCATATGATTGCTAGGAGGCCTACTAATATATTGTCTGTCTTAATCTACCGCTGAATTGTGTTTTGAACAAAGTCTTCAATTCTGCGATTTATGAGGCAAATAGGTTTGAGGATTTTGGATTATAAATCATTGAACCTATGATGAATGATTAACTAAATTAGATATAGCCTATGTGTTTATATTTGTTTAACTCTGTCAGTTTCTCTAGTCTTCATGCGGTTAAAAAGTTATGTTTTACCGATGTACTAAAGGATTGCTTGTTAATTAGGGTTTAATTAGTGTGATTGTCATTAATTTACTAGACTTAAGGAGAAACAAGGTTAGAACCCCAATGATAGATATTCAATTACAGATTGATTATGTTGTCAATGATCAATGCAATCCCTTGATGGTGGATATCAACCAAAACCAACGTCTTTATTATTAATCACTCTCTTATTTACATTCATTATTGTTTACTTGATTTTATTTGCAACTATCAATCACCCCTTTTGCTAATCACATAAGGTAATACCAGTCTCTGTGGGATCGACCCTTACTCCCACTACTACAGGTTAGTTTTGAGGTAAGGTATCAATTTTGGTGTACCTGCGACAGTACGCACCAATAACCTTAAAGTGACATTCCAAAATGGCATGGTATGATACCAACCAATCCATTCTCAGTATCACATCAAATTTTACCATATCTCGACAACAAGGTAAAACAGATATAACATTGAGACACTGTCATATTTGGTATCTGTCTCAATTCTTTAAATTATTTGGTAAGCCTATCCCTTCCATTTTCAAACAGTAATTGACCCATAGATACTTCTTATGGTGCCACAATACTCAATCAATCTTATACTAAACAATTTAACAAACTTAGAATAGAAAGGAAATAGAGACCTTATAGAATCCCTCAACAGCACTAGAAATTTAAATATGTCCGGCTCATATCCATACTAAATATCCTACTAAAGAATTCTATGTTCTGATAGCCACAGGGAATCCTAATCCTCTGATATCGACTTGTCACGCCCCTAATTTTATAGCACGTGAAACACATACTTTACGAACATATATTTTCCATAACATGTATAATACACTCTTTTATAGATAGGTATTCCCATGTATACATAATATATAAACCAAATCTATAAACATCAAAGTACAACTAAAGCAGGGATCTTACCTGTGGCGTTCAAAGCATACTCTAGAGTACAAGTACAATATAAATCAAAATCTATGAGCTCAAGAGACAAAATAGATTCACCAGAGAAAATGTCACCTAACCGATCACCTATCTGATAGGGAATAACAAAACGATGTATTTTTATCTGAAAAATAAGAAAATATCGTGTAGTGAGTTTGACAACTCAGTGAGCAGATAATTCTCTTATGACCTCTTAGGTCAACATATGGATGTACTCATATTTTAAAATTTGTCGCATAGGAAATACAGTTTAGAAGTACATCCATATGGGACCTGCATTTCAAATATTCTCAAAATAGAGGATATTCATATATCCAAAATCATATATTGTACTGTATGATCATTAAACAAATGTTGTTAAGCATCAAGATATCTCACATGAAAACATTAGGAGGATCCCATATCAGAATCACCATATCAGAGTTCAGGCCCTTCCGTACTTTGTTGGTGTAGGAATTACCTAAACTCAGCATTCCGCTGAGGTTTACCCTATCACCATTCAAGAGGAGATGCAAAGGGACTCTAATATGGGTATTTCCCAAGTACACAGTAAGGGAGGAAAGTCACAAATCATATAGTCGGCATCTCGCCCATATAGGAGGCATCCCGCCCTCCATCACATATCATATCCCATGTGTTAACCTTCACACGAGGGTAGTACCACCCCTGCTAGCTGAGATATCAAGATGCACTAAGGCTAACATCACCTGCTGTTAGCAAACAATGTTTCTAATAAGATTCCTCCACAAAATTATATGCACATATTCCATATTATTTAGAAGAGATAGATTTTAGTATAATACAGAATTTCAGTCTCAATACAACTCATCTATCATAAATTACTCATTCAAGGTTTATCACATATACAAGCCATTTCCTAAGACAATCATATAATCTTATAAATCAATGTCACGTGCATAAATATTCACTTTATCATTTATTGAGAAATACATGTGAAATCAGATATACCATGAGTTCAGAAATCCATTTCTCAAAACTATACTCTTCTTGAACTATATTCCAAATTGTAAGCAATTCAGATAATTTTAATGCATTTTAGAAACATATAAAAGTGTAAATATCTTATAAACATAATCAAATACATGCTTAAAGATCAAGAAGAGTATAGGGCAATTCATAGAAAGAATCATCTACTCACCGGGTAAGGGCTCTAGATTGGACAGCCCCAAAATACACTTTTTCAATCCACATTTGACTAAATAGACCTCAAAAACGTGTCCAGAGGGTCTAAAAACCTAGAAAATGACTCTAGGAGCTTGGTCACTATTCACGACCAAAAAATACTGTTCATGCCAGCTGAAATCACTATTCACGATAAATAAAAAGTTGTCAAATAGCCGAAAAAATTCATATCTTAAGGTTTATCTAGCTCTTGAATCCATCTACGATGTCAAACTTAAACAAAGTTAGTAATTTTTAGCATATAGCGAAAGTCTCTAACTAGAGATCATGGAATTAAAGCGAATTTAATAGGAATAGGGAATGTATAAAAAGACCAATACAAGTAATGGTAAGTGGAAACCTAAAGAATTTACTAGGTATAAATGATTATACTAGACACATAAGTACACAATGACAATTTTACATAAAATTGATAATTTAAATAGGGATTATATCAATGGAATATTCAATTTGGTGTGTTAGTAAATGAAATTCTAGGATTCTTCAAAGAATAGCCGTAGGGAACCCTAAGGGAGAAAAATAAACTAAATTGAGCAAATAAATATGGAATGTGGAAACTAATGAAAGAGTAAGCATGACCAAGCCATTTCCATGAGCATAAATCTATTCCATTCAAGGAATTTAGTTAAAGGTGATACTATGGATACTATCTATAATTATTAATGATTTTAATGAGCATCCTATGACCATTATTTTTAAATTACACTGACATATGCATATGCATAATTCAAAAGTGTTTTAAATAAATATATATATACTATGCATTATGCTAGTGGCAATAATATGGATATATTATGTTGTTGTATATTGGTTGAAAAATCAATATCATACCTTGGTTGTTGTTCAAGAAAAGAAAATAAGAAAAAAGTCACATGGCCTCTATGTTGGTACCAGATAGGGGATGCCCTATTTCCAGATATTAGAAAACTATGAAATTTTTCCATGCCTAGATGGAGCGAGGTAAGCATATTCAGGAAAGAGTAGAGTGAGGCAAGCATGCTTGTAAAATGATATATCTCAAGCAAAAAGATTTATAAGAAAAGAATTATATCATTAAAATACACAACATTCAAACACGATCATGAAGGGTAACTAATAAATATCAACTAGAAATCTTTCAATACTAAAGTACTTGAATTAGAGCAAAAATTATAAGAACTAACACAACACTAAACAAGAAGAGATTAATAAAGTTAAAATCATGACCTCCTCTTATAGTAAAAAATGTATAAAGTGTCAAGCTAACCATCCATGGTTATTAATATCACAACTTTTGAAGCAACTTTTTTATTTTTAGTCATCAAAAACTTATTAGAATAATTTTGCAGTAAAGGGGTAATCCACGGCGTTATCAGTTGAAGATAGAAAATATAATTTTTCATATAAGAAGGGGGAAAAATAGAGTGAAAAATGAAGCATTTAAAAAAAAATTTAAAACTAAGTTAGCTTTGATGTAATGAGCTACATTATAAATAGTTAGTGTGACAATAATAGAAGGACTAAGTTGTTTGACCCTTGATAAATTCGGGGATTAAATTGTACAATGACTTAATTCAAGGACTAAAATATAGGGACCTAATAAATGTAGGGACTAAATTATGTATTTAATCTTTTTTTTAAGTTGAGTCAATGTTGATGTAGCATGATTAGTTGGCATTTAACATGTTACATCATCACTTAACGGGCCACATCAGCAATCAATTAATATAGGGATAATGGAAGGACTAAATTGTTTGATGTTTAGTAAATTTGGGGACTAAATGGGATACTGACTTAAATTCAAGGATTAAAGTATAATGACTTAGTAAATTCATGGACTAAATTATATAATTACTTTTTTAAAAATATTTTCCAACTTCAAAATTGACAATTTGGAGGAAAAAGATAAGTCGACCCAAGCAATAGAATAGAGAAACTCTCCATAAGTTTTGGGTAAAATACAAAAGGATTTATTCAAGCTGCCCTCCACATAAGATAAATAGGCAATTGCTCATTCACTATTTCTATGAAGGCCTATAAACTATAGATAGAATTATAATAGATGTAGCAAGTGGTGAGGCCTTATTAGATAAGATACTAGAAGCAGTCATGATACTTAAATAAGAGACAAGAGCTGGGATGAACTGGTTTTCTAATAGCAGTACTAAGTTTTAATTCAAGTATACCTTTGGAAGATATGATAAAATCTCTTCCTAACAGTAGTATTAAATTTCAAAAGGAGATGAACTAGTTTAAATAAGAGTCAAGAGTTGGGATACAAATTTTGGAAACCTACATAGGAGAAATAATAGCCATAATAAGCCGATTGAAGGCTTAGAACATAGACAAGTTGCTCTACCAAAATGTGGCTAATCCTAAAGAAAATGTAAATGTCATTACTTTGAGATGTGAGAAGGTAATTAAGAGCCTAGTTATCACCTCATCTGTATGTAAAGAAATGAAAAATGACAGCCCCAAACAGGAAGAAACTCTTAAAAGAAAATTTGCACCTCTTTTTAAGTACACTTCTGAACTATCTTTTCCTAAAGCATTCACAAAAAATAGGAAAATTGAGAGCAACTTGTATCTATATTAGACATTTGGAAAATATGAGTTGAATATTCCTTTGCTAGATACAATTAAGATTGCTTCTCGATATGCTAGCTTTTTAAAAGAATTATGTAAAATTGAGAGGAAACAAAAAGCATAAGGTTGCAAGAAAATAAGAGTAGGGGATAATATGTTTGCTATAATTCAAAGGAAGATACTTGGAAAATACAAGGACCCAAGCATGTTTTCTATCATTTACACTTTAGGTGTAGTTAAATTTTATAGAGTTATGTTGGATTTTGGTGCGTTCATAAATGTTATTCCTTATTCTGTTTACAAAGATTAAAAAATTGGGCCCTAACAAAAACAAGTGTGGTAATCCAACTAGCAAATAAATTAAATGCTTATCCTGAAGGTGTGGTTAAGGATGTTTTGGTCAAGTTTAATAATTTAAATTTTTCAGCTAATTTTTACATACTTAACATAGAAAGACATTATCCAGAAACTTATATTTCTCATTAGGCTTTAGCGATTCTTCCATTAGATTAGCAAAATATGTTCACAAAATAGTAACTAAGATACTACCCATAGTACAAAAATATGAGATATACAATTACTACTCCAAAAAGATGGTCAGTCAGTCACATAATATATAATATCATTATATAACTACATAGACTCATCCGTTGGAAACTTTCCCTTGTAGTGAAATAAAGTTATATAGCAGGAGAAAGTGGTGAGAATACAATTCCTAGTAAGTTCAACAATAAACCAAACAATATTCAATGTGTGTGTGTGTATATATATATATATATATATATATATATATATATATATATCGTGCTATTTTTAGCTATATAAGCTACGTAATTTATCAGATATATGGAATCAATGCATATATTATGCACATAATATCATACAAAAATGGGCATGTAAATGCATCACACAACATTTTCAAACATCAGGCTATCTAACAAATCAACCCACACTAGGGCGCACATAATTTTTCATACAATTCTCATCTCTTGGCTGTTCATATCATTTTCATTTATATGCTGTCAATGGCACAAATTCACATAGAACTTCCTTGCCTTGCTCGCTCAGTTCGAGTATAGCTAGCAATCTTGTCTATAAGTAAGGTGTCCTCTATTTGGTACTGACATGGTAAGTCACGTGACCAAGTTACCAGAGAGTCACCTTATGCATGGTTTTTTCTTTATAGGATGCATATAATTTTTTCACTTTTCTTTTTCATAAACACCCAAGATATGGTATTTCTTAGATCACAAGCATCCCAAAATAATTTCACAATTGTTAGGACAATGATGCTACTGACACTATGCATGCAAAATATTTTCTCAAAAATTAATGATTTATGCATATATTAGTGCAACATTTCCATATGCCATAGACTTCAAGAAAATGCGCATCCATACAATATATATAAGAGAAAGATAATAACTGCACTAAAATTGGCATACTTCTTATTAATTCCAATTTAATTTTTTTGACCCTTAACTTTATCAAATCTTAAATTTTAACCCTAAACTCCCCTTTATATTCCCACAAGTACCTCAATTAAATCCATAACATTTTACACACCTCCATTCCTTTTTTTTTTTTCTGTCATCTTGAATAATTATATTTCAAATAAACATGACTATAATTTTTCTCCTACTCATTTTATGTCATATCTATCTTAATCCTTTATAGTAGCTTTCATACATAATCTTCTTCTCATTAATCATACTTTTTGTTGAGAATTATATAATTTATCAACTACTTTAAGACGTCAAGATATTTCAGCCACACTGAGTCTAGACCTTTTATGAATAATCAGACCATAACTCCCTCATACAAACTACAATTGAAGTGATTCAAGTTCCTATAAAATTCTAAGGTAATAATATAAGACTTTTATGTTTACCACTATAGCTAATTCTATTGAAAACAAGGTGTTGTGAACCCCAAAATCTAGCACCATGATACACAAGTTAACTCCTAGCCTTTCACCACTAATTGGGTCATAACTCTCTCACATGAGAACCTATAAAATTGATTCTAAAGGATATAGAAAGCTAAGACATAGGGATACAACTTTGGTGTTAAGTAGTTTTTTAGTTTTTGCACAAATCCTAATCCCAAAATCCATCCATTCTAGGCAATTATCCCCATCAAACAAACACATATTGCAAGCATAAAACTTATGATATATACATACATAGATAGGCATCCATATAGCACCAAATTGTGCACTAAATTTCTCGATAATTTGGACCAACATATAGCAGATTTTCAGCAATAGAATTCCATATTTTTGAAAGAGTTTTATTCTTAAACTTACCTCAAGAAAGTCCTTTAAAACTCTTAGGTTATTACTCCTTATATCTCC
This sequence comes from Gleditsia sinensis, assembly GCA_037074535.1. Lineage (NCBI taxonomy): Eukaryota > Viridiplantae > Streptophyta > Magnoliopsida > Fabales > Fabaceae > Gleditsia > Gleditsia sinensis. The sequence continues at coordinate 33,739,565 of CM073464.1, read as the reverse complement.
CACTTTCTTGAACTTTAAACAATGATTTTTTGCTCACTATTTTGCTATCCAACACCATGAAAAACAGGCCAGAATTTTCCCAAAATGAAGAAGGAAGATGAAAGATAAGATTAGAAAAAGAATACCCTACCTTTGATAGCAACTTCTTCTTTCCCCTTCCTTCTCCTTAGCCCTGGGTGTTTCTGCTTACTGTTGTGTTTTTGTTTTCTGGTTTCTAAACTAGTTCAAGTTGGTTGAAGCTCTTCTAACTATTAGGCACTCTTTTTGGCTAACATAATGAGCAATAATTGGGGAAAAATTCAATATTTAATATTATGTAATGATAGTATGGATAAATCCCAATTTAATGTTGTATATGTGTCACCATGTGCTTGTAAATTTTAATTCAGCATGTGTTTAAATCACTTGACCATAAATCATCCATAAAGCCTTCCTCCTAGGCTATGACACTTTATCCCAATTAGTCTTGGAGAGCAAGGAATACTTAATAATAACATTTTAAGATGATTTACTGACACATTCTATTTAATGCTTCGTTTTAGTTTTTCCCCTGATTTCCTTCTATTCCTTATTTAATTTTTATAGCTTATTCATGTGTTCCAATTCCATCTCATGCCATCTATTCTTTAATTAGGATGTAATTAATGAGTAGTAAATCTTGAATTTAGGTATACCATATTGTATATCTCCTTTTATAACCACATACAGTTAATTATTCCAAAAATTATCTTTTATGTTTCTCATGCTTTTCCAAAAATTCTAACTCAAGTATTCTTTTCTAAAATATTTTCCTTGAGTCTAATAGAACCAATTTATCTCATATTAACTCCAAAAATTCATCTCATATTAATTCTCCCCACATTTCATTCAATTATGCACTTTTACAATTTTTTTGAAACTTTTTGTGCATTTCCCCCTTTCATTTCCTTCTCATCATCTCTTTTTACTTATTCAAGAATATTTTTTATTTAATAGGCCTCCCTTAAAAAAAATTTCCTCAAAATTTAAAAATTATCTTATTAAGAACAAGTGAGGATATCTCTGTCTCATCGTCTTCTCTACCTCCCAGTTGGCTTCTTTGAGAGGTAAACTTTCCTATACCAATTTAGCTAGTAAAATAGTCATATTCTTCAGTTGTTTAACTTATGAATCAATGATGGATTCTAGTACCATCAAATAGGTCAAACTTTATTTCACTTGCAATGACTCATCTAACATGATATGTGTCACGCCCCACATTTTAGGGCGCGTGAAACACATTCTTTACGATCATATATTTTCTATAACATGTATAATACACACTTTTACAGTTAGGTATTTCTATCCATACACAATATATAAACCAAGTCTATAAACATCAAAGTACAACAGAAACAAAGATCTTGCCTGTGGCATTCAGAGCATATTCTAAAGTAAAAGTATGATATAAATCAAAATCTGTAAGTCATGGAAACAAAGTAGGCTTACCCAGAAATCATGTTATCTAGCGGGTCAACTATTTGAAGGGGAATGACCAAACTCTATATACTTATCTGAAAAACATATAAATAACGTGTTGCGAGTTTGACAACTCAATGAGCAGATAATACCTCCTATGACCTCTTAGGTCAACATATGGATGTAGTCATATTTTAAAATTTGTCACAGAAAATACAGTTCAAAAGTACATCCATATCGGACCCACATTTCAAATATTCTCAATTCATATCACATTCAGATATTCAAAATCATATGCAATACGGTAAGATCATTATTCAAATATTGTAATGCATCAAAACCTTTCACATGAAAACATTAGGAGGATCCCATATCAGAACCACCATATCAGAGTTCAGGCCCTTTCGCACTTTGTTGGTGTAGGATTTGCCTAAACTCAACATCCTGTTGAGGTTTGCACTACCACCATTCAAAAGGACATGCGAAGGGACTCTAATTTAGGTATTTCTCAAGCAGACAACAAGGGAAGCCAAATCACATCTCATATAGTTGGCATCTCACCCATATAAGAGGCATCCTGCTCTCCTTCACATATCATATCCTGTGTGTTAGACGACACACGAGGCTAGCACCACCCCCTGTCAACTAAGGTATCAAGTTGCACCAGGGCTAACAACACCTGCTGTTAGCGGACTGCGTTTCTAATAAGATTCCTCCATAGAAAATATCATATGCACATATGCCAAATAATCCAGTATAAAATTCTCAATATAATACAAACTGTCAGTCTAAGTACAGTTTCATCTATCATAAATTCCCCGTTCAGGGTTCATCACATGTACATGCCCTTTCTCGAGGCAATCATATAGCTTTATAAATAATGCCACATGTAAATATTCATTTTATCATTTAATGAGAAATACATATGAAATCAGATACACAATGAGTTCAGAAATCCATTTTCAAAACTATATTCTTATTGTACTATATTCCAAATTGTAAGCAATTCAGATAATGTTAATGCATTTCAGAAACATAGCGTAAATATCTTATAAACATAATCAAATACATGTTTAAAGATCAAGAAGAGTATTAGGAAAGTCATAGAAAGAATTATCTACTCACAGAGTAAGGGCTCTAGAATGGACAACCCCAAAATGTACTTTTCCAATCCACATTTGACTAAACAGACTTCAAAAACGTGTTAGGAGAGTCCAAAAATCAAGGAAATGACTTTGGGAACTTAGTCACTGTTCATGACCGAAAAATACTGTTCACGCCGGTGAAAGCACTATTCACTATTGCTAAATACTATTCACCGCCGAAAAATACCTCCTATGACCTCTTAGGTCATCATATAGATGTACTCATATTTTAAAATTAATCACAGAAAATACAGTTCAGAAGTACATCCATATGAGACCCGCATTTCAAATATTCTCAGTTCATATCACATTCAGATATTCAAAATCATATGCAATACGGGAAGATCATTATTCAAATATTGTAATGCATCAAAACCTTTCACATGAAAACATTAGGAGGATCCTATATCAGAACCACCATATCAGAGTTCAGGCCCTTCCACACTTTGTTGGTGTAGGATTTGCCTAAACTCAACATCCTGCTGAGGTTTGCCCTACCACCATTCATGAAGACATGCGAAGGGACTCTAATATGGGTATTTCTCATGTAGACAACAAGGGAAGCCAAATCACATCTCATATAGTTGGCATCTCACCCATATAGGAGGTATCCCGCTCTCCTTCACATATCATATCCTGTGTGTTAGTCGACACACGAGGCTAGCACCACCCCCTATCAAATAAGCTATCAAGGTGCACCAGGGCTAATATCACCTGTTGTTAGTAGACAGTGTTTCTGATTAGATTCCTCCATAGAAAATATCATATGAACATATGACATATAATCCAGTATAAAATTCTCAATATAATACAAACTTTCAGTCACAGTACAGTTTCATCTATCATAAATTCCCCGTTCAGGGTTCATCACATGTACATGCCCTTTCTCGAGGCAATCATATAGCTTTATAAATAATGCCACATGTAAATATTTATTTTATCATTTAATGAGAAATACATATGAAATCAGATACACTATGAGTTTAGAAATCCATTTTCAAAACTATATTCTTCTTGAACTATATTCCAAATTGTAAGTAATTTAGATAATGTTAACGCATTTCAGAAACATAGTGTAAATATCTTACAAACATAATCAAATACATGCTTAAAGATGAAGAAGAGTATAAGGCAAGTCATAGAAAGAATCATCTACTCACAGGGTAAGGGCTCTAGATTGGATAATCCCAAAATGTACTTTTTTGATCCACATTTGACTAAACAGACTTAAAAAACGTGTCAGGAGAGTCCAAAAATCAAGGAAATGACTCTGGGAACTTAGAAATTGTTCATGGCCGGAAAATACTATTCACGCCGGCGAAAAGCACTATTCACTGTTGGTAAATACTATTCACCGCCGGAAAATACCTCATATGACTTCTTAGCTCAACATATAGATGTACTCATATTTTAAAATTGGTCACAGAAAATATAGTTCAAAAGTACATCCATATAGGACCCGCATTTCAAATATTCTCAGTTCATATCACATTCAGATATTCAAAATCATATGCAATACGGTAAGATCATTATTCAAATATTGTAATGCAACAAAACCTTTCAGATGAAAAAATTAGGAGGATCCAATATCAGAACCACCATATCAGAGTTTAGGCCCTTCCACACTTTGTTGGTGTAGGATTTGCCTAAACTCAACATTATGCTGAGGTTTGCCCTTCCACCATTCAAGAGGACATGCGAATGTACTATAATATGGGTATTTCCAAAGCACACAGCAAGGGAAGCCAAATCACATCTCATATAGTTGGCATCTCACCCATATAGGAGGTATCCCGCTCTCCTTCACATATCATATAATACAGATAATGTTAATGTAATTCAGAAACATAGCATAAATATCTTATAAACATAATCAAATACATATTTAAAAATCAAGAAGAGTATAAAGCAAGTCATAGAAAGAATCATCTACTCACAGGGTAAGGGCTCTAGATTGGATAATCCCAAAATGTACATTTCCAATCCACATTTGACTAAACAGACTTCAAAAACGTGTCAGGAGAGTCTAAAAATCAAGTAAATGACTCCGGAAACTTAGTCACTGTTCATGGCCGAAAAAAACTATTCATTCTAGCGAAAGCACTATTCACTGTTGGTAAATACTATTCACCGCTGAAAAATACCTCTTATGACCTCTTAGGTCAACATATGGATGTAGTCATATTTTAAAATTTGTCACAGAAAATACAGTTCAGAAGTACATCCATATAGGACTCGCATTTCAAATATTCTCAGTTCATATCACATTTAGATATTCAAAATCATATGCAATACGGTATGATCATTATTCAAATATTGTAATGCATCAAAACCTTTCACATGAAAACATTAGGAAGCTCCTATATCAGAACCACCATATCAGAGTTCAGGCCCTTCCGCACTATGTTGGTGTAGGATTTGCGTAAACTCAACATCATGCTGAGGTTTGCCCTACCACCATTCAAGAGGACATGCGAAGGGACTCTAATATGAGTATTTCCCAAGCACACAGCAAGGGAAGCCAAATCACATCTCATATAGTTGGCATCTCACTCATATAGGAGGCATCCCGCTCTCCTTCACATATCATTTCCTGTGTGTTATCCGACACACGAGGCTAGCACCACCCCCTGTCAACTAAGGTATCAAGGTGCACTAGGGCTAACATCACCTGCTGTTAGCAGACAGTGTTTCTTATAAAATTCCTCCATAGAAAATATCATATGCACATATGCCATATAATCCAGTATAAAATTCTCAATATAATACAGACTTTCAGTCTTAGTACAGTTTCATCTATCATAAATTCTCTGTTCAGGGTTCATCACATGTACATGCCCTTTCTCAAGGCAATCATATAGCTTTATAAATAATGCGACATGTAAATATTCATTTTATCATTTAATGAGAAATGCATATGAAATCAAATACACTATGAGTTCAGAAATCTATTTTCAAAACTATATTCTTCTTGAACTATATTCCAAATTGTAAGCAATTCAGATAATGTTAATGCATTTCAAAAACATAGTGTAAATATCTTATAAACATAATCAAATACATGTTTAAAGATCAAGAAGAGTATAAGGCAAGTCATAGAAAGAATCATCTACTCACAGGTTAAGGGCTCTAGATTGGACAACCCCAAAATGTACTTTTCCAATCCACAATTGACTAAACAGACATCAAAAACGTTTCCGGAGAGTCCAAAAATCAAGGAAATGACTTCGGGAACTTAGTCACTGTTCATGGCCGAAAAATACTATTCACGCTGGTGAAAGCACTATTCACTATTGGTAAATACTATTCACCGCCGAAAGATACTATTCACCAAGAACAAAAAAGTTTTCAAATAGCTGAAAAAATTCATATCCTAATATTTATCTTGCTCCTAAATCCATCTACGGTGTCAGATTTCCAATTTGAGGTCTCTAAGTAAGAGTTTCAGAGTTTATCTTTTTTTGAGATTTTTTACTTTCGATCTGCGGTGATTTTATGGTTGATTTGAAAAATTGTTCAGTCAAAATCGTAATATTCTCCGTCCTAAATCTAATGGTACCCATAGTTTTGAGATTAGAGGCCTATAGACACTCTAGATCTAGAGAGAAAACATGGAGGTACTATTCACACTATTCATCATATCGAAATTTTACAGCACGCTTCGGTTTCTGTCTCCCCCTCCCCCTCTTTTTTCTTATTATTATTTAATAATTAAATATTTAGAATTATTTTTATTTTATTTCATATATTTTTATATAAATGCCATTTTTCATCCTAAAATTTCTAAAAATTTATATTATTGCAAAACTTTAGTTGCAATATTAACTGATGACTTTTCTTGATAAAATTTTAATAAAACAAATCACAAAATAAATATCTTTATGTATTATAAAAGAAAGATATTTCTAAAAATAAAACAAAAATTTATTATAGGCTAATATAATTATTTTAGGCAAAAAAATAATTATTTTAATTAAAAGTATACTTGCTTTTAAAAAATCATAATCATTTTTAAACAAATAACAATATATTTGTTTATATCAAAACATTATTATTTAAAAATAGAAATTACGAGATATTACATTCTTCACCCCTTAAGAAATTCGGTCCCTGAATTTCAGCCTATCCTTTCATAAGTAAAGAATGAAGTCAAGGCATAATTTACAGTTCTTAACCTCATTACTCAAGTAATTGAGGATATCTCTTTTCTGTATATCATCTTTACTTTCTAAGAAATCTCTTTACTTGTGTGATTTTGTCTTATAATCTTAACTATATGGATTTTCTTCAACCATAAGTTCTTCATTTGTCAATCAACAATAGACATCGATTTTTTACTCATAATTAAATTAAATTCTTGTCTAATTGAATTTCTTGGAATTAGATAGCATGAGAAGAATCTAATAGGTACTTCATTAGCATTGATGTAAGAAAAATTGTACCAACATCACTTAATCCTAATGGCAAAGCTAGGCGATATATACTATGCATACTTTGTCCAAGATTTCAAAAGAGCCTATATACTAAATCTTAACTTTTTCTTTCTTTCGAAACCTTATTGCCTCTTTCATGGGTGAGTCCTTTAAGAAAATTTGATCACCAACTGATAATTTTTAGTACTCAATATTCATGGTCCTTATAGACTTTTGGCCTATATTAAGTTGCTTATATTCTTTTTCTAATCAATTTCATTTTATCAACGACATCTTACCATAAGTCTGACTCCACTGAGTCATCTAACAAAAATTTTGTAACACCTCTTACATAAGGCTTTAAGTCATCCAATAACACTTTATTATAGGCAAATTCTGCTAAAGGATCTCCCTCCAAACTCAAAGACATACGCTAGAAGCATGTTCTCTATATTAACATCATCAATTTAGGTTAGTCATATTCTATCTATTGCATGATATTCCAAATTAGATTCCAAAAGCTTAACCTTATTCAACTCATCCACCTATTATGAGACTTACGATATTTCATGTAAAACTTCAAATGGTGCCATTTATATATTGGCCTAATAACTACTGATATGGCAAGTTCAACTAAGGACAAATAACTTTTAATACACAAACACATAGTTTAGATTTACTATAGATTTACTATCAACTATATTATAGTCTAACAAAGATCCTTAGGCTTCCTGAATAACTCTCCTAAAACAATATATTCAATTCTTACTTGTTGACTCACCAAACAACGAAAAATATATCACTTGTATCTTCTTTTTACCATTATACTAATACAAATATTTCAAATCTTAGTATATCCTATCAATATTCAAAATTTATGGCTTCTTCTAAAATCTCCTTTCTCAACAATTATTCACACATGAATTTCCAATCTCATCATAATTCACATCCTAGATACATCTGAGATACTAGACTTAATTTAGCATGGTATAAACCTTAACACAAATACTTTGATTGTTTTACATTATTTTCGAACATAGTTCTCAAATTATTCTCCTTTCCCTTCTCAACTACATTAGGTAAACTTAGGTGTTCTTCATACCCTAATACTCAATCAGTATATATTGTAAACTCATTATTCTTTTCAATTTGCACATAATCTGCCAAATTACACAGTTATACATACTTGATATAAAGATTTTTTTTAAAATACGCTCTTTGTTAGATAAATTCTTTCAAAATCTTCATACTTTAACCTACTAACCACTTGGACACCATGAGTTCAGAAATCCATTTTCAAAACCATATTCTTCTTGAACTATATTCCAAATTGTAAGCAATTCAGATAATGTTAATGCATTTCAAAAATATATAAAAGTGTAAATATCTTATAAACATAATCAAATATACGTTTAAAGATCAAGAAGAGTGTAAGGCAAGTCATACAAAGAATCATTTATTCATAGGGTAAGGGTTCCAGAATGGACAGCCCCAAAATGCACTTTTCCAATCCACATTTAACTAAACAGACTTCAAAACCGTGTCAAGAGAGTCCAAAAATCAAAGAAATGACTTCGGAAACTTGGTCACTGTTCATGGGCGGAAATACTGTTCATGTCGGCAAAAGTACTATTCAGTGTCAGTAAAAACTATTCACTATGGAAAATACTATTTATCGCTGAAAAATATTATTCACCAAGAACAAAAAATTGTCAAATAGCTAAAAAATTTCATATTTTAAGATTTATCTAGTGTCTGAATCCATCTACGGTGTCAGATTTTCAATTTGAGGTCTCTAAGTAAAAGTTTCAGAGTTTACCTTTTTCATAGATTTTTTACTTTCGATCTGCGGCGATTCTGCAGTTGATTTGAAAAATTGTTCGGTCAAAATCGTAGTACTCTTCATCCTGAATCCAATGGTACCTTTAGTTTTGAGATTAGAGGCCTATAGACACTCCAAATTTAGAGAGAAAACATGGAGGTACTATTCACACTATTCATCATATTAAAATTTCGCAACACGCCTCGGTTTCTGTCTCCCCTTCCCCATCTTTCTTTTTAATAATTAAATTTAGTATTATTTTTATTTTATTTCATATATATTCATATAAATACCATTTTTCATCCTAAAATTTCTAAAAATTTATAGTATTGCAAAACTTTAGTTGCAATATCAAATCATAACTTTTCTTGATAAAATTTTAATAAAATAAATCACAAAATAAATATCTTTATGTATAATAAAAGAAAGAATATTTCTAAAAATAAAAAAAAATTATTAGAGGCCAATATAATTATTTTAGGCAAAACAATAATTATTTTAATTAAAAGTATACTTGCTTTTAGCAAAACATAATAATTTTTAAACAATTAAAAATATATTTTTTATAGCAAAACATTATTATTTAAGAATAAAAATTATGGGATATTACAATATGTGATGGATCTAAGAGGTATTTTCAAAGTTGAGAGATGGAAAAAACATCATGAAGATTTTATAGACTGGGTGGGAATGCAATTTGATAAGTAGAGGGTCTGACTCTTTTAAGATTTTGGTAAAGACCCAAAAATTGAGGACTCGACTTCTTTATCTTTAAAGCCCTACGAACACTGGTTGTAGGGGAAACTTTTAGAAATACATGCTCTCCTTCTTCAAATTATAAATATTTTCTTCTGTTGTTGAAATAACTCTTCTGTCAGCTTTAAGGAGTCTACATTTTGTACTAAATCATCTGTATTTGCTCATAAGTTTATTGCACTAGTTTAGGCTCCAAAAGTTTTGTTTCTCCTTCTTTAAACTAACATAAAAGATACATATACTTCTTACCATATAAAGCATCATAGGGTGCTATCTCGATACTAGAATGATAACTGTTATTGTAGGAAAATTTTACCAATGGTAGTTATCTATCCTAGCCTTTGCCTTGTTCCATTACACATGCCATTAACATATCCTCTAAAGTTTGAATAGTTCTCTCAATTTGTCCATTTGTTTGAGGATTGTACATAGTGCTAAAATTTAATTTAGTACTAAAAGCTTCTTGTAATGCTTTCCAAAATATAGAAGTGAATCTATTATCTCTATCTAAAATGATGTTGGATGGAATCCCATGCAATCTAATAATTTCTTGTACGTACAATTTGGCTAGTCTATTTAAAGGATAACTAATCTTAATTGGTAAAAAGTGGGGCAGACTTAGTTAATCTATCCATTATTACCTAAATATAGTCATATCCACTTGATGTTATAGGTAAACCCACAAAAAAGTCTATATATGTACTATCCTATTTCTACTCAGGTATTTCCAATGGCTACAATAATCTTGATGGCGTTTGATGTTCTATCTGCACTTTTTGGCAAGTCACACACCTTGCCACAAATGTCGCTACATCCTTTTTCATTCCTAGCAACCAATATATTTGTTTCACATCTTGATACATTTTGGTGGACCTAGGATGAATGGTATATTCGCTCAGATGAGCTTCCTCTAAAATTTTTGTTCCAAAATTTACCTATTGTGGTACACATATTTTTCCATCATATAGAATAATTCCATATTCTTTTAGGGAATGTCTATCTTGATCCTTGTGATGTTGTATAAATTTATCTTACATCTAAGCTTCTCTGATTTGCATTCTAAGGTTACACTCGATCTTCAATGCATTAAAAGATAAAATTTTGGGTGAGAATGTAGTTGTCAGTCCCAAATTTCTAAACTCTTCAAATAATCTCATCTCACACATCATTAACCAAAATAACAGTAAAGATTTCCTACTTAAAGCATCAGCCACTACCTTACCCTTTGCTGGATGATATTTAAGTTTACACTTATAATCATTTGTGAGTTCCATCGATCGCTTCTAACTCATATTTAACTCTTTCTAATCAAAACAATACTTAAGGCTCTTGTGGTCACTATACACCTCAAACACTACCCTATATAGGTAATGTCTCCATATTTTTAAAGCAAACACTATTGCAGCTAGTTTTAAGTCATAGGTAGGATTATTCTCCTCATGTGTCTCACCTATCTTGAGGCATTAGCAACCACTCTTTTATTTTGTATAAAGGCATCCTAACCTATTCTTAGAAGCATTGTTGTATACTTCAAAAGGTCTAAATGGATCAGGGGTGACTAACACATGAGAAGTGGTCAGCTGGATCTTTAACTTCTGGAAATTATCCTCACATATTTGTGTCCACTTCCTTTCTTAGTTAAAAGAGTCAACGGTAAGGCTATTTAGGAACTAGGAAAGGAAGTGGACATAACCTCGATTTTACTAGAGTCCATTGCTACTTCTCCTAACCAAAATTCACACTTTTATAAGTTAGCATAAAATATCTTTTCCTTCAACACTTGCAATACAATTTAGAGATGTTGCTTATATTATTTTTCATGTATAGAATACTCTATGATGTCATCTATGAACACCACAGCAAGTTGATCTGGGTATGGTAAAAAAATATTGTTCATGTAATTCATAAAAATTGTTGCTGCTTGGTTAATCCAAAACGTTTCACTAGAAACTCATAATGCCTATACAAAGTCCTAAAAGTAGTCTTACGTATATCTTCCATCTTTATCCTAATATGATGATACCCAAAGCTCAAATCAATCTTCGAAAAGATAGTGGCCCCTTTGAATTGATCTAACAAACCATCTATCCTAGGGAGAGGATATTTATTCTTGATAGTCACCTTGTGTAGTTGCCTATAATCTATATATAATCTTAAACTTCCATCTTTCTTTTTCACAAATAGCACAGGTGCTCCTAATGCGACATACTTGGCCTAATAAACTGGTTTTCCAACTACTCTTTTATTTACTTTTTAAGTTCTTTCAATTCTATTGAAGACATCCTATATGGTGTAATTGAGATATGACCTGCTCTATACTAAGTTAATGGAAAATTCTATTTCTCTTTCACGAGGTAACTCAAAAATTTCTGCTAGAAATACTTTAGCAAATTGATATACTACAGGAATTTTAACAAGTTCTTGCTTAACCTCTAGATTTGAGGAATATAGGAGAACATATCTAGCATTTCCTTAGTTACCTACAAAACTAATTGGCATTTAAAACACAAACAATTGCCTTTTCTTGTATAGACAGGGACAAGAATTCAATAGTTTTATCACAAAAATTCAATAAAACTTGATTTTGTGATAGCCAGTTCATACCTAAAATAATATTAATACCAATCAAAGGTAAACAAACTAAATCCAATTTTAAAAAATTTTCTTGTATAGAAATTAGACAGTTTATGCACACAAAGGGTGTTACCACTTTTCCTTCGGTAAGAGTTCCAACAAACAAGCCATAAGAAAGATCATAAATAAGGTAGTGCAATCTCTTCACACACTCATTTGATATAAAAAAGTGACTAGAACTTGAGTCAAGCAGTGCAAGGAAAGGAGTATCACAAATAATGTACGTCGCTTGTATCATCTCAAGAGATTTAATGGCTTCTTTACCACATAAAGTATAAACTCTACCTTTAGTTTGTGGCCTCTGCTCTAGCTTATTTCCTTTATCCTGTGGATATTCTCATGCATAATGTCCCTTTCAGCAATATACAAATAACACCACTTTTTCTATAGGACATGGTCTGACTTTATGAGTACATCTACATTGAGTGCATCTAGCTATAGAGAAATCTATCTAAAAGGCCTACTCCCAAATGTTAAAGGTCTCTTACCTCTCCTTACACCTTTCCTTCTCAAATTCTGACCTAGAACATTCATTTCTCTCTTTCTTTTCGAAAAAGCCTGCTTTTGTTTCTTGTCCTCTACCGACTTTAAGCATTTCTCAAGAAGTCTGCATTTATTGACTAGAGGCATGAATTCTCGAATCTCCAGGGCCACCATAGCATTTCTAAGTTCAAGGTTTAGTCTTGACTCAAAATTAACTACTTTTCATGCATCATCAGAGTTATACTTCAGGTCGACTAAAATTTTTGATAACTCCTTAAATTGAGTAATATACTGATCCATAATCATATTGGCTTACTTAAGTTGAAGAAATTTGATTTCCTTGTCTGCTCGCACATTACTAGAAAAGTATTTCTCTAGGAAGGTATCCTAAAATACTTGCCAAATTCTAATGAATCAACAGCTATTTGGCTCTTCTCCACTAGTGTTCAACTTCGTTTTTTAACATGTATACAACAAAATTCTCCCTCTGCTCATTAGTATAACCCAAAACTTCAAAGATCTTCTCTAACTCCCTCAACCATCTCTTGGCTGCCATTGGATCATAAATACCTTGGAAAGATGTGGGTTTTGCTCTCATAAATTCAGACCACCCATTATCATTTTCAGTTGCCTTATTATTCCTTCCAACTTCTTTGTTATTATTGTTGTTTTGCATGTATCGTAAGATTTGATTTGTAGCTGAATCTTGGTCTTGAATAGACAAGCCATGTAGAGTCTCATCTGTGCTATTTTCTAGATTCCTTCTTGGCGACACCATATTGTATTGTATCAAAACAAGATAAATTACTATCAGGGTGATCCAGCTCAATAGATAATTCAAAATATTTATAGTAGATATATCACCACTCAAGTATACATAAAGGAAATACTAGTAATTTATTACATGAACATAAATATTTATGACCCTACACACATAACCATACACAGACTCAAGACTTACCAAGATCAATTTTAGACAACCATTCAACTTTGGCCATCCAAGAATGACCTGCTCTAATACCACCAATGTAATGACCCTAGTTAAATTACCATTACTTAACATATATATTTTTTGTAATCTTACCTTTTACTGAAGTCATTACTATTTTCTCTCTTCATCTCTTAGTGTAAAAGCGGTATATATTTTAATTAATAACAATATACATATATTTAGTCATATTTAGTACACAAACATCAACAAAGCATAAAAACTTATATTTCTCATTAGGCTTTAGCGATTCTTCCATGCAATTAGCAAAATATGTACACATAATAGTAAATAGGATATTATCTGTAACACAAAAATAGGAGGTATTCAGTTACTATTTCAAAAAAATGGTCAGTCAATCACATAATATACAATATTATAGTACAATTACATAGACTTATCCGTTAGTGGGTTCCCTTTGTGGTGAGGTAAGGGTGGGTGAAGGCATGTCAATAGTACCTCAACAAGATTAACTACAGTTAAACCATAAACACTGGGAAAGTACCATAAAAAGGTCTACTCTACCCAATTGATTATAAACATCAAGATGCTAGATAGATATGAATCTTTATCTAATCTCTATTTGGACATAACAAGAGAAAATTGTGAGAATATAATTCCCAGTAATTTGTCAAATTTGGGATATTTCAGAGCATTATAGAGCTTGAAAATTAGAATCGCAATGCAGCAGGATCAATCCTGACCTTTGGTTAATAATTTGGGTATATCTCCCTCATATTAGCTTTTATTAAGGTGATTTTAGAGGCTATGGAAATCTAAGAGATTGGCCAACAACTTTCATATTAACCAATTTTACAAATTTTGGAAAAATCATAGCGCTGCGGCATTACAAAAATAGATGGTGGATGATGTATGTAACACCACGAAGCTCCCCGTCTACTGTAGAAAAAAAAGTTGCAATTTTTAGCCCTTTTTTGACCCTAATTGAATCCCAAAATCCCAAGAACCAACCTATAAGCAATCATACTTCATTTATGAGTCTTCCAACCTATAAATAAGAGGGAAAACAAGTATGGAAAGATCATCAAAACACCCAATCATCCAAGGATCAAAGTATCAAATTCTTAATCATCTTCTTCTCTTCTTCTTCTCAAATTCATGGAAAAATGCTAAATTATGGTGATTCCAGACCTTTTAGCACTAATTAGACCATATCTCCCACATATAAACTCTAATCAAAGTGATTCAAGTGTCTAAAAAAATCTAAGACAATAATCTACAATTTTTTTCTTGAGCACTTTGTCACATTTGGGATATTTCAAAGCATTACAAAGTTTGAAAATTAGAATTGTAATGCAGTAGGATGAATCCTGACCTTTGGTATCTAATTTAGGCATATATCCCTCATATTAGCTCTTATTAAGTTGATTCTAGTGACTCTGGAAATCTAAGAGACAAACTTTCATGTTGAAGACTTTTGCATATTCTAGAAAAATCATAATGTTGCAAAACCCATAATTGAATGCCATAACATTACATTGTTGCCTAGTGGATGATGTACGTACAGCCGCGACACTCCCTGTCTGCTGTAGAAAAAATGTTGCAATTTTAGCCCCTTTTTACCCCAATTGATGCCCAAAAGCCCAAGGGAGAACAAGCATGGAAAGATCATCAAAATATCCAATCATCCAAGAATCAAAGTATCAAATTCTTAATCATCTTCTTATCTTCTTCTTTAGGTTTTCTTATGTCTTTGCATGGCTAGTTTTCTTTTTGTTGGTTGAGGAAGATTAAAACCTCAAAGATCTTTTATTCATTGTAAGATGTTCATTTGAGTTTATTATGTCAATTTTCATTGAGTATTGATTATTCATCCATTCTTATTCCTATGATTTTTTCAATTGATATCTAGGGTGCACTTTAGTGATTTCATTGTTTCAATCTACTGCTGAATTGTATTTTGAACAAATTTTTCATTATTATGATTCAAGATGTAACATCCCTAATTTTGTTTCTTTTATTAATAAAGGTACGAAAATATTAGACAATTTGTAGATATCTAAGAAAATATAAGCCTTAGAAATTCTTCACCATATATGTATGCATAGAAAATGTTTCTAACATTAAGGGAATAAGTAAATAAAGAAAACCTAATAGGAAAAATTAGAAATAACATACTAAAGAGAGGCAAAATTCTTGGGTAAGGAAGATAAATTTTTGGGAAGTAAGTAAAGGTCTTAAAATTTCAATATTGGATTAGGGTAATTTTTTCTAATTCAAGAGTTAGAGTTCCTAAGTTTAACATCTCTACCCATACATTGGGCTTTCACCTAGGGACACTTCATATAGAGTTTTTTCCACTTCACATAAGTCTCTAGCAAGCCAATTGGATAGTCCAAGCAAGAAATAAAACATAGACTTGGACTAGGATATAGAAGTTGGACCGATAGCCCAAAAATCATGAAAATATGACCAAGCCCTCCATGAAAGGTAGAATTTCAGCCAAAGCAAAGGAAATGGGCAAGAATGATCCAAATCCAAGAGGGAAAAATAACAACCATGTGAGGAAATAGTAGTGTAATAATAATAAAGATTAGGTCACATGGCATTAGGACAAAACATCTATATCCTACATTCATAATTTCAACAAGTAGGTAATAATACATGGCATTAGGACAAAACATCTATATCCTACATTTATAATTTCAGCAAGTAGGTAATAATACATGGCATTATAAAAAAATATCCTTATCTTACACAAATAATTTTAGCCAAGCAAGGGAGACTCAAGGGCTGAAAATTTACCACCTAGAAAGGCAAACCTATCATACTTGACTAAGATAAAAGAAAAAGAAAATGAATACCGAAATCAAAGGGACCTTATCTCGTCTTAAGAACATTTTATCATGATTTACAAATACAAATCTCCTTTTGCTATGCATATCTTGACTAAGGGAAAGGAAGACAAGAATATGAGTTGTCTTACCCCAAAAAACAACCAAGTGCATTCTAATTGTGATAAGGTAGACCCATGACTATGAGAGGTGAACCACTTGATAGTTTATTTAAGCAAAAACCCACTCTTATAAGAGAGGAAAAAATAGAATCAAGGTAGAGTAAGGATATGAGAGAAAGAGAGGATAAGAGACGAAGGAAGAAGAAGAAGAAGAAGTCTAGAGGACTAAGTATTCAAGATAATTTAGTTTAATCTCTACTTGAATCCATCTTTTCTCTTCATCTTTAGGGTTCAAAACTCACCCTCCTTCTCTTATTTAAGCTATTGGAAATGCTTAGGGAAGGGAGGAATCTTGCTACTTCCTTCAAGAGGAAACAAGAAAAGAATTCACTAAGTGAGCTAGGGAGATCTTTAGGTAGGTTTAACAATATCTCATTTTGAAGAAAAGTTTTGAAATTTGTAACATTTATATGGGATTTTGATCTTAAAACTTTGATGAAATTTACAATATTTGTTACTTTGATGATTGGTCATGGATGTTGCTATATCATGTTACATGTTATCTTGCATATGATGGATGTTTTGAACATTTCGGTTAGTATAGAAAGTTCTGCATAGGTATGGCTATGGGTAGCAAAATTTTAAGATTTTATGCTGCTATTTTTTATATTTGAATGTGGTGAAAAATTGATGGAATATAATAAGATGTAAATTAGGAAGAAAATAGAAGAGGACATAATAAAATGATGAACTAAAACCTTAGGGAAGGTTTGGTTAGAAAAATGGATTTCAGAGTAATCAGGGAAGCTTCTGTTTTTGAAATTATTGAAAGAATCAGTTAGGAATTAAAAAATTTGTTAAGATGAAAAATATAGATATATGTCTCACAAATTTTTAGCCACTGGAATAACTTAATTTGGAGTCCAGATGAGGGAGATATTGTCCAATTAGTAGGTAGTGGTTATAAAAATGGTTAACCAAGGAAGAATCTGTTAGGTATGCTTCTGTGTTTTAATTTTAGGGAAAAATATGTAGGGAATTAAAAGAAATGATTAACATGAAAAATATAGATATATGTCTCACAAATTGTTAGCCACTAGAATAAATAAAATTGGAATCTATATGAGGGTGATATGGTCAGATTAGTAGTTCACTAGGGAAGAATATGTTACGTAAGCTTCTATTTTTTAATTTGTGGGACAAATCTATAGGGAAATAAAAGAAATGCTTAACATGAAATATATAGATATATGTCTCACACGTTTTTAGCCCTAGGAATCATTCAAATTGAAATCAATATGAGGGAGATATGGTCAGATTAGTAAGCAGAGTTCAGGAACTAGTTAACCAGGGAAGAATCTGTTAGGTAAGCTTCTATGTTTGAATTTCTGGAAACAATATGCAAGGAGTTAAAAGAAATGGTTAACGTAAAAAATATAGATATATGTATCATGAATTTTTAGCCACTAGGATCATTCCATTTGGAATCCATATGACGAAGATATGGTCAAATTAGTAAGTAGAGGTTAGAACATAGCTGAGAAGAAATAACATTAAATTTGAGGGAGTAGTAACACCACGATTACTTAAGATTTCACTAAAATGTTCAACATAAGGGTTTTAGAGGACTGTCTTATCTTTCAATTGACAGGAACATCACCTCAATCGGATTAAAATTGAGGGTATTATGCTTTGTTTAGTGAGAGAAGAAAATAATATTTAAGAAAGAAGAAGAATATTATAAATGAAAATAATAAATGACTAGTGTATGATATTGCCATTGCCATTGCATGAACTCCTTACCATATTAAGTGTGTAATTTTAACATGGAAATATTTTATAAAGTGGTAAATTGAAAATGATTATGTTCATGGCAAGATTGTATTTTACCAATGATTTTTGGTAATGATTATGCTTTGATGATAAATTATGGCATGTGAGTATAATGAACATACTTGTTATTGAAATCATATTTTTACCTATTGACGGGAAAAAAAAGAGAGAAAAAAAAGTGATGAGCACAGTCACATGGTGGTTCGTGTGCTGTACTAGTAAGGGACACCCTACTTATGGGTATGATTATGTTAATGAGAAAAGAAAGATAAAGTGTGACATGTTAGACAGAGCGAGAAAATCCTATACCGGAGAGTAGAAAGTACTCACCCTGATCGAGGTAGCTTGATAAGAAAATAAGTTAATAACCATCATATGATATTCTGAAAATAGTTATCCATGACATACATATAATTATTGCTCGATTTTCATGTGCATAGATAAAGTACATTCATGTGACCTAAGATATTTGTTGTAGCTTATACAGATGAACATGACGTGGCGAGCATTATTGATGATGATTATGATTTATTGTTGAACCAACTGGGATTTAATTCTCACTATATTTCTATATCGTTCAGAAAACTAGTTATGTAGATTTTTCTATGGCGCTGGCTCTTATTGTACATTGGATCGAGTTACTCTATGTTGGGTAGATCCTAAAAATTAATAAGGTGTTTGTGGTCAAATTGGCTAAGATCATGGTGAAAGTGCAACCACTTGCACCCGTATCTCTAGAATTGGTTAACATGGATGAATAAGATGTAGATATTTATGTGTTTTATTTTTGTATAGACGTTTTGATTATTGATGTGTTTGTGAACTCATAAATGTATCAGTGTTAATAGTAGACCTTAAACCTTGATTATGCTTGGTTAAATTAATTGAATGTTATTGTGAGTTAAGTACTTAGAAGTAAAGAAGTAATGACTTTATGGAACTTTGCAAAGATATATATTTAAAAAGAATGGAGTTGTTACACAAGAGGCAAATAGGATTAATAATTTTGGATGATAAATTATTAAACCTATGGTGAATTATTAACAAAAATTAAATATAGCCAATGTGTCTATGTTTGTTTAGCTCTACTATTTTCACTAATTCTTCATGCGGTTAATAGGTTATACTTTACCGATGTACTAAAGGATTACTTGTTAATTAAGGTTGATTAAGACGATTGTCATTAATTATTAAACTTAAGGAGGAACAGGGATAGAATCCCAATGATAGATATTCAATTAAATATTGATTATGTTGCCAAAGATCAATGTGATTCCTTGATGATGGATATCCACCGAAACGAACATTTTGATCCTTAATCACTCTCTTTTATTATTTGCCATAATTCCATTTTTACTTTATTACTTTACTTTAAGCATTCACTCCCCCCTTATTTAATTCGCAAAAGGTAATACCAGTCTCTGTGGGATTGACCCTTACTCCCACTACTTCATATTAGTTTGGAGGTAAGGTATTATATTTGGTGTACCTATGATAGTACCCACCAATTTCTCAATAATTTAGGCCAACATATAGCATATTTTCATCCATAGAATTCAAGATTTTTGAAAATAGTTTTATTGTTAAACTTACTTAAAGAAAGTTTTCTAAAACTCCTAGGTTATTACTCCTCCTATCTCCCACTCTCTTGAACTCCGAACAATGATTTTTCTACTCACTGTTTTGGCATCCAACACCATAAAAGAGATTAACTAATAAGCCTATTAAGGAGAATGATAAGGAGCTAGGCCTATAAGCACTCTTTGAAGAAAAGTTTGTAGCTCCTAAACTCTAAAATCTAGATAGGGAATCAAAAATAAGAAATTCAAAGTCTATAAAACTTCCTTCTTTTTCTTATAGGATCTTGGTCCAAAATTGACACCCCTCTCACATCATTTATAACTTCTAAAAATTTGGGAAACACTCACTATCATAATTTTCTAAAAGTATGGGTGTTCAAAAATAGGGGTAGATAAGTTATGAAGGAGTAATGAACAGCCTTGGCAAAAGCACTTGTATATCTTAAAGGTATAGACCTAAATATGGAGCTGCATCAGGCACTATCTATTGAAGGAACTAAACCTCGAAAAAGGAAGTTAATTTCTCCTTGGTTTGGACCCCTTATTATTTCTCATATATTTGCTTATCGTGTAGTAGAAATCCAAGGTTTAACCCGTTCTTAGAAATTCTAGGTCAAGTTGAAAGTCAAAGATCCAAGATAGGTCATTTTTAAGTAGTGCCAATGATGTTAAATAAAGGGAACTAGTTGGAATGCAACCCAACATGGTTTATTTTCTTGTACTTTTGATAATAAAAAATTGGTGAAATATCATAGAAAAAATTTTAAAAAAATGAAGAATTCTAAAAAATGGTAATACATTGTGGCAGTAACTTCTTAGTGCCTCAATGCTAGTTATTGCAAGAAAATTTCTAGAAACATGAGACCTCCAATGACGCTATAAAGATATCCTAGAACTGTGGTGCCCAAGTGTTGCAGTTTATTTCTAGTTTCCCAAAAGCAATATTGTTGTAGTGCTTATATCCTAGCACCATGCCAATAGAGGGAAACTAGGGGTCTTAGCCACTTTTCACCACAACCCTGAGATGCCAAGTTCCCTAAGCAAACCAAATCATCTCTAAGTGACCAAATTGGCAATCCAACCTCAAATTCACAAATAAACTAGTCCTCTACCACAAATTTTGAAAAGCGCAAATTCCTACCCTAACTTTACCTTCGTAAATAGCCATAGATTAAGCCATAATGGGTGAGTTTTTAATAAGTATTTTGGATAAATTTTTATGTTTATATGGTATACTATCTAATTGTATCATCTAGCACATAATTAGAAAGAATCGAAGCCCTTTAGATGGTGCACTTTGAGTTGCCAATAAGGTGTTTGAAAAAACACCCCAACCAGCTTAACAAACATTATAGCCACCACAATAACCCACTGCCTACCCTTTGAAACACACTAGTGAAACTTGTAATAGCCCTAAAATAAAGGAAAATTTCTAAATAAATGAAAAAAAAACCCTGAATTAATGAAAAATTAGGAATGTAAGAGAAGATTATGATAAAGGGAGACATGTACCATTGGAAATTTTTTATTTATTACATGGGTTAAAGAATTATAAAGATAATATGGGGATTTAGGTTTTGGGACCAAAGTGCAATTTCCTAAAAGTTTAGGGGTCAAAATGTAAATAATGAAAAGATGCAAGGACACCCCTCAATAAACCAAATTTTGCTTATTGGTGCCCCATGATATTATATTGCACTTGTCGTACAAGGGAGTTAGAAAATCTAAATCACTCCCTCTATTTTCTCTTTCTAAAAATCCCTAAACTTCTCTCTAGATTTTTAGCACTTATGCACCTCAGATTTCGACACGACTACCGTCAACGAACTTAGAATGACGATATGTACAAATCTATCCAATTGGTTTCTGGAGATTTGGCCAGAGATTGGTTGAAACATGGAAAGAGAAACCACCAAAAGAGGTAAGCTCTGAAACTTCTTGCTATGATTCTAAAAACTAGAAACTAACACCGTAGATAGATCCAACAAGTAGCGAAACCTTGGGATCTCAAATTTCAGGCTGAGATCGTGTTTCACGTGCCGCCACGTACAGCTTCTTCTTCGACACATGAATCCCACTTGTAGCCCTTACAAGCGATGCATGTACCAATAACCCTTATGTATTGATCAAGCTTGTAGAGACCAAATTTCATGATTCCAAAGTCATTTCTTAGGGTTTCGGACTCTCTAGACTCATTTTTAGGGTCTATTTTGTCAGATTTGACTTAAAAATATACATGTTGGGGCTGTCCAACTTGGAATAATGGCCTTGTGAGTAGATAATTCCTTCTATGACTTACCCTATGCTATTCTTGAACTTTAAATGTATAATTGATTCTTTATACAAGTTATTTATACTATTATAAGTCTCTAAAATGGTTTAAATTATCATATTTTCTTTCTAGTTAGCATATTGTTAAAGAAGAGTATGGTTTGACATATTAATTTTTAAATCCATTGAACATGTGTTTCTAAATACATTTCTCATAATTTTGAAAAGGGAATATTTATGTGCATGTGGCATTGATCTATAAAATTATAAGTTGCCTTGGAAAAAGGGAATGGATATGTGTTAAATTATGACCGAAAAGTTTCTGACAGAGGAACTGAACTCAGACTAAATATTTTGAATTAAACTGTAACCTCTATTTTGAACGATATGGAATTTATGCAATTATTATTTTTTGTGGAGAAATCCTATTGAAAACACTGTTTGCTAACAGTAAAAGATGTTAGCCCTGGTGCACCTTAACACCTCAGTTAGTAGGGGTGTTGCTAGTCTCATGTGACAGCCAACACACAGGATCTATCATGTGAATGAGAGCGGGGTGCCTCCTATCTGGACAAAATGCCGAATTTCTAATATATGATTTGCCTTCCCTTGCTGTGTGCTTGGAATTATCTGATGGTTTGATATGGGATCCTCCTAATATTTACACGTGAAAAATTGTTATGCATAACCATATTTATTTTATAATCATACTATACTGTATATGGTTTTGGATATTTTACTATCTTTTGAATTCAGAATATTTGAAATGTAGGTCTCGTATGGATGTACGTCTTAATTGTATTTGTTATGTGACAGTTTTAACTTATGAGTGCATCCATATTCTGACCTTGAGATCATGGGAGGTTTTATCTGCTCATTGAGTTGTCAAACTCACTACACGATATTTACATGTTTTTCATATCAAGATAAAAAAGTTTGGCCTTGTAGATAAATGATCAGCTAGGTGACATACTCTTTGGGTGAGCCTATGTTGCTTCCAAGGCTAACATTATTTGGATTGTATTGTACTTGTATTCCAGAGTATGCTCTGAATGCCACAGGCAGAATCCCTACATCTGCTATTACTTTGCTATGTATCAACTTGGTCTGTATATTGTGTATACAAGAAAAACCCTATATGTATATGTTTCCATGATAAAGGATTGTCATATGCATGTTATGGCAAATATCTAGTTGTGATATATGTTTTTCACATGCCCTTAAATTAAGGGGGTGACAAGTTGGTATCAGAGCATTAGGTTTTTCTATGACTATTGGAGCAAAGGATTCTTTAGTATGACCTTTAGTATGGATATGAGCTAGAAATATTTATACTTCAAGTGCTAGTGAGAGATTCTATAGGATGTTAATTTCCTTTCTATTCCAAGTTTGCTAAAGTTCCTAGTATAAGTTAATTGAATATTATGGTATCTTAAAAGGTGTTTTATTTTGTATAGTCTATGATGCTGTCAAGAACTAGAGTGGTTGCTAGAAGAGCACGAGTTAGAAGAACCTCAAGACAAGATGAACAGGTAAAGGTCAGCCTAAAGGAAGAGGTAAGGGAAGTGCACTGTAGAAGAACCTCGAGATATGATGAACAAGGTTATGTATCTAATAGAGCCCTTGAGGAGAGAGTAAAACCCCCTCAAGGGCCACATGACAGAACTGCTGAAATGATTATCGACATACACAACAGTTTAGAGACCTTGGTAAGATTTATAGTAGAGCAGGGCAAGAGGGATGGTTAGCCACCAGAAAATGCTCCTATAGCTCAGGAACTGGAAAGATCGATTAGACAAGAAGATAAGCATACAGGGATTGAGGCCACACTACCACAATTTCTGAAGCTAAAGCCACCTACTTTTTCTGGGTCAGATATTCAAGAGGACCCACATATATTCGTTGTGCTGTAGAATAGATTTTCATAGCTTTGTGGTGTTCTAATAGAAGGTTTGTTAAGCTAGTATCCTTTCAACTATCAGATATGGCCCAGGTTTAGTTTGAGACTCTAGTACAAGGAAGAACATTTAACTTACCACCAATAGAGTAGGAAGAATTTAAAGAAGCATTCATGAATCATTTCCTACTAGCAAGTGAAAGGGACAAGAGGGCTAGAGAGTTTGAAGAACTGAAATAGATGCCTAATATGACCATTTTAGACTTATACATCCATTTTTTTCGGTTATCTAGATATGCACCATATCTAGTCTTAACTGAAAAAGATAGAGTTAAGAGATTTGTTTTGGGCCTAATACATCCATTGTTCAAATCGCTAGGTCCCCAGATGAATCATTTCCCAACTTATGCAGCGATTGTAGATTGTGCTAGAATGATGAAAGCATGAAAGTTCGTAAACATAAAAGGTCTAAAGAAAAAAAAAAGATATCGAGATAGTAATTTCCAAACTAGTTATAATCCTAATGTAAGAGGACCAAGATTTCAAAATCCACAGCGTATGACTCAAGCAGGATCTGGTAGCTCTAGCCAAGCATCAGTCAATATCAATAAGTAAAGAATGATTCAAAGAGATTTGAGACTCACTAGTCAACAGGATTCAAGCTCAATTCCCCTATGTCCCATTTATGGCAGGCCTCATACTGGACAATGTCGTAGAGAAATTGGTGCATGTTTTAGGTGTGGACAAGTAAGGCATATGGTAAAGAACTGTCCATAATTATAAAGTTTAAGTCAAACATCAGCACAACTAACTTCACTCCCTGCATCTATACCAGCATGACCTGTTAGAATAGCTTCAAGCCAAGCAAGTAGTGGTGGTTATAGTAGAAGATCAGGAGATCAAGGCTGAGAATAAGTCTGAGTCTTTGCCTTGACACGACAGGATGCACAAGTCTCAAATACAGTTATGACAAGTACATTATTAATATGTTCTCATAGAGTATATATACTATTTGATCCTAGTTCTACTCATTCTTATATATCACCATGCTTTGCTAAGAAATTGGGTAGAGATCCTACTAGCTTACAATATTCTTTTATGGTTGCTACTTCATTGGGAGAATTATTGTTGGCAAATGATGTGTATAAATCGTGTGAGATTTCGATAGCAAATAAAGAGACCTTTATGGATTTGATAGTTCTAGATATGGTAGATTTTGATGTGATACTGGGAATGGATTAGTTGGCATCATGCCATGCCATGTTTGATGGTCACCTTCAGGTGATTAAGTTCAATATTCTTAGAGAATCTCCCTTCTTAATACAAGGAGACCATAGTGAGGTACCCAGTAATCTAATTTCTTCTTTAACAGCTCATAAACTATTACAAAAGGATGCTAAAGGTATTTAATAGTGGTTAAAGATGTTGATATAAAATACACCAATGTAGAGCAGGTTCCAGTGGTTAAAGAATTTCCTGATGTGTTCTTTGAGGAATTGCTAATATTACCCCTAGAATAAGGAATTGAGTTCGATATTGATTTACTTTTTGGAACCCAACCAGTGTCTATACCCCCATATAGAAGGGTACCGACTGAACTCAAGCAACTGAAGAATCAATTGCAAGTTTTATTATATAAGGGGTTTATTCATATGCCCTAGTAATTTTTCTTGGGGTGTTCTAGTCTTATTTGTGAAAAAAAGGATGGCTCACTACAATTGTGCATAGATTACAGACAATTGAATAAGGTGATAGTGCGTAATAAATACCTATTACCTCTTATAGATTATCTGTTTGACTAGCTATAGGGTTCTCAATGTTTTTCAAAAAATTGATTTGAGATTTGGGTATAATCAATTAAGGATAAAAGAGGAGGATATTCTGAAAACTATTTTTAGGACTCAGTATGGGCACTATGAGTTCTTAGTGTTGTCATTTGGTTTGACAAATGCCCCAATTGCATTCATGGATTTGATGAATAGAGTATTTAAACTCTTCTTGGATCAATTTGTTATTGTGTTAATATATGATATTCTAGTATATTTAAAGAGTTCAGAGGAGCATGAGCAACATTTGAGAATGGTTTTACATACTCTAAGGGAACATCAACTATATGCTAATTTTTTAAAATGTGAATTTTGACTTAGTAGTGTTACTTTCTTAGGGTATGTAGTTACCAAGGATGGTATTCAAGTTGAACCTAAGAAGGTGGAAGCGATGTAGCAATGGCCATGCCTTACCACAGTTACAGAGATCTGTAGCTTTCTTTGTCTAGCAGGCACTACAAGAAAGGTGCAAAATAACTACGGAGACATAATGACGGTCGCCTAAAACCATCGCTAAATCTAGGTTTAACGGTGGTTAAATAACCGTCAATAAAATCATTATTTTAACGACAATTCAAGGGTAACCATCATTAAATAGTGACAGTTCAACTATAACTTTTGTAATATGTCATGGAAAAGGATGAAAGTAACCATTCCTAGGGAAAAGTGAGGTTTTACAACGGTTTTATGAAAACCATCGTTATTTCACCACGATTTAGTTCAAACTGTCGTTAAATAATGACAGGTTATTAAAAACTATTGTGGAGCTATAATGTTTAGAATTTTGACCATTTATCAAGATAGGTGTAGTTTAACGACAGTTTAAGAATAACCGTCGTTGAACCTAAGCATAACGATGGTTATTGAGAAAAAACATCGTAAAACCATGCTTCTTTATATAAATCCATTTTCTCCTTTCATTTTCATTACGAATACTTTAACCTATAGTTTTTATTTACAAAATACATCAGTTGACGTACTATGGTATGCTATGCGAGTTTTTTTTATCCTACACAAGGTATGTTATGTAATGATATAAATATAATTGAGTAATTTTTTAAAAAATATTGTATGTTCAAAACAAATTTCTAAATTAATTTTTTATTGTTGTGAAGAACTTGTGATAATTTATCGGCTTTCGCACGTCATTTCTTTGGAATCACTTTAAAGGTATGCAATTTAAAATTTTTTTATTTTGTTAAAATTTATTTTAATATATTATATGTTAAAATGCGATAATAATATATCTTTTTTGTACTTCATATTTAATTAATAAAAATATAGTTTATATTGTAATGTAGATGTATGAATCAAATTTAAAATTGTTTCACTTTTGCAATGTTTATTATGTTTAATATTATAATATATTATGTACGTTGAAAATATTTAGGAGGTAAATTTTTTTAGAGTAATGCTGAAATATTGGATTTGATTATTTATGAGGTAAACCATATGTAATTTGTAACATCCTAAATCTCTAATAAAGTTAAATAAATTTAAGAATAAGTAGAAAATACATATGACAAAGAATTAAAATACTTAGTTCTGTAACAATAAGGCATTTATAAAATAGGTGACATATAGTTAATCATGAATCATATAAATAAAATTCTTAGGGCAAAATGGATGGGGAGAAGATACAAATATATTTTTAAGACATTACTAATTTAAGATTAGTAGTAAATTAAGGCAATATAAAAATAACTAAGGAGCTGCCAAGTAGCACCACAAAATTCTAGCCACATAGTATGCCACATTAGCTATAGAATTGTAGTCACCTTGCACCTACCAAAGCATGCCACATTGCACACAAAGTTGCAGCCACATAGCATGCCACATTGCCCACATAATTGCAGCCACCTTTCAGCCACCTTGCAACTACCAAAGCATGCCACATTGGCAACAAAGTTGCAGCCACATAGCGTGCCACATTGGCCACAAAATTACATCCACCTTTCACCTACCAAAGCATGCTACATTGCCCGCAAAGTTGCAGCCACATAGCATGCCACATTGCCCACATAATTGCAGCCACCTCGCACTTACGAAAGCATGCCACATTGTCCACAAAGTTGCAGCCACCTTGCATTTACCATAAAGTTGCAGCCACATAGCATGCCACATTGGCAAAAAAATTGTAGCCACCTTGCACCTACCAAAGCATGCTACATAGCCACAAAAACTTCAGCCAAAATTAGCCAAGAAAAATGCCACCTTTCAGTAAGAAAATCCTACCACATAGCCATAAACATTTCAACCACATTCCAGCCAAGAAACTACCACCCACTTCAGCCATATTTCTGCCCATAATTAGAAAAATAATGCAAAGGCTGCTGCCCCCAAACCATGCTTTGTATCCTCATGCCCTTCCTATAGAAACCACAAGGGAATCCCTACAAAACACAACCCTCTTTTTCCTCTTGAGTGGTGGAAACCAGTGGCCAGCACTAGGCATTATTTTGGGCAGCAAATTCAAACCACCCATTCCTCATGCAATCAACAACAAGAGAGAGAGAAGGCAGCCAGAAAACATAGAGCCAAAGGGGGAGAGAAATAAAAAAAACGTAACTAAGTTGCAAGGGAAACCAAGAGGAGAAGCAAGTTGAAATTTGAGAACCATAGAAGCATTTCTGCACAAGGTAAGTTTCCCCTCTTGAGGAAAGTTGGTTTGTAGTGAGTAAAGCTCATTTTGGTTTATGCATGGATGATTCTTGAGCATGAGATGCAAGAGGATAAAGTAGAAAACATGGAACTCTAATGGTAGGGAACAATCTTTGCCATCTAAGTAACAAAAATGCTGAAGCACCACACATTCTGCACCTAAACTTTTTAGGTCCTGTGTTGTTGGACTTTTTCATTGGGTAAATGGCCTTTAAATTATCTAATATTTGGTGATAAAAGTATTGAAATATTTATAATCAATTTTGGAAATTTTTGTTATTTTGGAGAACTTAAAAATAGGCCATTTACAATCAAAACAGTGCCAAGAACAATATGTTGGACAGCATAGGCTGTTGATGGAAATACTAAACATAGAAGGGGTTAAATGTTGAATTTTTGTATGAAAAGTTTATGAAAAGATATACGGATCCTAATTAAGGATCCCACCAAAATTTAGAGAATTCTACCCAGGTTAAGACATATAATAAAATATGGAAATTCGGTGGGACAGGAAGTGAGTGAGAACAGACTAGAACTGTGGATAGCCATAAAAAGTGTGTTATTTAAGGGGTCAAATGAAATGTTTTTTACTTGAAATTTTTATGGTGATTATATAAAATATATAGTATGCTCCATATCAAATATCACAAATTTTGAAGAAATGTTATCCATCCAAAGGAATGGAAAACATAATAGAAATGGAACTAAAACCAATATGCACTATTTTGAGTTATAGAGGTAGTTCTTGGGGTAAATGGAAGAGTTAAGAGTTGAGAGAACCAAAAATAAAATATACATGTAAAGCAACCTCCATGGAAAATTTTAGAATTTTTAGAGGACTTTTTGTCATATTTAATAATAACCCCTAAATCTGAACAGAATCACAGTTTTGTTTTGGCAAGCAGAAGCTTTTAAACTAGAGACTTATGATTTTAGGTGCTAATATGCATGCATTAACCAAAAGCTCTTATATTTTTTACTTTGAGTAGCTGGTTGTAACCTTGACAGCTTTAGAAAGAAAGTGATTGTGCAGGAATTGAGGTAGCTAGCTTTTCCTTAAAACATTCTTTATGTTTATGAATTTGAATTTATCAATTTCCTTGGTTACCTGACTTTTATTCTATGATGAATGATGGTCTAAAGATATGTTATGTATGCATTCTCAAGAATTAAGGGATGCCCAAGGTGTGCCAAGTAAGCCCCATTTCCCCCTCGTATTGGCCAATAAAAGGAGATGCATAACCCTTTTGCAGGTATGGGACTGCATTAGGTAAATAGAACAAAATGTTATGGGTCCCTAGTGTGACCAAGATGATGTATGTATGTATGGGCAGTGCTTATCTTTGGTTGTGTAATATATGTGGGATAGCTTAGTCGAGTGTCAAGTCCCTTTTAGATAGCTTATAATATGATGTAAAATAAGTTATGGACTATACCCTTTTCTTTTAGGGCATAAAAGCCTTTTTGTTCTAAGTAATGAATATCATGCCTAGTTAGTTGCCTATAAGAAAATGAAATTTGAAAATGATTGGAATAGCCTGAAGCACTTGTATGCTTATCCAAGAAAGATAACTAACAATATAAGTGAATAGGTAAATTTATGGGCTAGGTAGACATTGTTAGAAATTTATAGATAAGAAAACAAATATAAATATATAATACTAAAAGGTTTAAGAAGAATATTCTATGATGTGGATGTATGAAATAAGATGCTAGTTGTAACATCCGATTTTTATTACTATTATTATAGCAACTTTGCAAGATCTAATTTACTTTTTTTTTTATTTTTTTTTTCACATTACGCATGTTAAATATGTCATATGTATAAACACAATATATATGTATATGTATATATATATATATATATATATATATATATATTACAAAATTCACACATATAATAATTATACAATATAACATTTGAGTACATAAATAAGAGTCTCTATACAGCACTCCACCCTTGAAACACAAAGGGTGAGAAGGTGGTGCTAACATCGAGATCTCCATCAGTAATACCATTCCCTGTTACATCTTATTTCTCTTTTTTTTTTCTGAACATAACACCACAATAATAGTGAGAAGAAAGGTTCCTAGTAGACTTAACATAAATAAAGTATAACGAGAAAAAAAGTTGTATAAACTACAAAAAATATTAAGATTTGAAGATAAAATCATCACTTTAGTTGATGCATAATTAACATATTATATATCCACTGAAAATCCATTGTTTTCTTTTTAAAAAAAAAATGCTCAGTCTTATCGCAACTCTCAATATACTCAATTCACTCATTTACTATACGCATGGTGATCGATCGACTACAGTCATAATAAGTGATCAGGGAATGTAAGTTCATCACCCATCTGCCTTCTCACATTATCTCTGTCACCCAGTTGAAGTGGCCCTCTATTGGCTCACTTAGGCTAATAGGGCATTCCCTACTCGGTACCTTTTCGCATGGTACAGTGCTGCGGCGGGCTAGGTCAAAGATGCTCGGGTGCCGTGGTGCGCTGGGTTGAGCGCTACGGCGCTCCCACCTGGGTAGCTTCGCGCTGCGGCTCACTAGGTAGTGCCATGACGCTCTAGATTTGCCTTCACGCGGTGCCTCAGCGTTCTTTTGTGAGCGTCGCGGTGCCTCGAATCTTCTAGATTTTGCCAAAGTGCTGAACATGAAAGTTGTAGTTCTATGTCTCTTCTTTCCAAAGCCGTTGAAATCACCTTAATCGGAATCCAAATGAGTGAGATATTCCTCAATTAGTGACAAAAGGTCAGAAACCAGCATTTCTCTATGATTTTCTCTCTATTTTCCTCTTCTTTTCTTCTTTATTATTCCTAAAACACAAAACACAAAACTCAATTAATTCATATCTATTTTCTACTAAAATTAAATAAAAAGCAACTTAAAACATGTCAAAGACATGCTTATTTTATAGCATGTCAAATACCCCCACACTTAGTCTTTTGCTTGTCCTCAAGCAAACATTGATTCATGTAAACAAAATTCAATATATGAAATGAGTGAATGGCTTACCAATATGCTGCCTTATAGTGAAAATTGTATGCTCTTGAAGAAATTTCAGAAAATTTTCATGACCATGTGCAAAATTTAATTCAAATGCAATTTATGAGTTTATTCTCTAAAATCCTTTGTGTGTGTGTGTCTTTGAATGATTTAATTTTCTTTTACCTAACTGAGTTTATATATCTCAAGAATTATAGCATGGATCTCTATGTAAGATTTCCATAAGCTTATTTTTCATGCTACTCTCCACTAATGTAGGCTAAAACTACTTCTTAGGATCAAAATGACTAAATTCAGCTTATAATGTGGCTAGGTTATAGGGTGAGATATAAGATATAATTTGAAACTCAATCTCCCAACACCACATGATTAACTCTGATCTATTTGAGCTAATTCTCAAGATTGGGGAATTTTTCCCCCACAATTATTTCCTTGCTTTTCTACATTCTACTTTTCTTTGATTCTCTATTTCTTCTTTTTCAATCACTGGATAGACTTTCATTAGTCTTTTGAGATTTTTTATTTTCTTTTGATTTTTCTTTTCTTTTTGTCCTTGCTCCACCCTTCCACCCTTTCATTAATGTAGATCTACAAAACAAGTATTCAGAAATTAATCATCGAGTGAGTGAATTAGGTAGAAAAAATAAAGGTATTAATCACAAAATTTGGTCTTGGCTGTTTTGTGGGTATAGAATAAAATGTTAATTAAGCTCAAAATAAAGGTTCTAAGGATATTTACTTGCTTGGGTTAAGCTTGAAAGGCTCAATCTCATCAAATAATGCCTAAATCATCTCCTAATTATTAGTATCAACCTAGGATTTCGCATCAAGTAGCATTTAAATAAGTTCTAGAAATTTTAATGAGATCATAAAATATTTTTGAGTTATATAATCTTTTTCTAAGTAAAAGAGAAATTAAATATCCAAAATTACTGTGCAAAAGAATTTTAGGATTTTTAGAAAATAGGTAATAATAAATTGAAAAGAAATTAAAATTACACATAATTATGACTTTTCTACGTCTCTCAAGAGTTATAAGCAATATAAACAGTTATATCATTGGCTATTGGTTCAGCTAACACCGATTCATAGATTGAGATAAAGTTCACATGCTCACCCTGTTTAATAACTAGAATAAAAGTGCAAAGATCATATAAGCTTATTGTAGTACACATCAAAGTAAATAGTGCACAAATATTAGTTATTATACAGTCATCCAACCGAATTAGAAAGTGACCCCCCCACACTTAAGATTTTACATTGTCCTCAATGTAGAATAGAAAAGCATAAAATAAGAGAGGCAAGTAATAAAAAGAGGAGGGTCCAGTGAAACTTCCCTGATTAGTGATCACCATCCATCTCATCATGCTCAGGTGCAGGCCTAAAGGGTGGCTCAGGAGGTGCTAGGAATGCTATAGGAAAGTTCAGGGCATGGGCCAGCTGGCTGAAGCAAGCAGTGTTGTGCTACGCTATGGAGTATTGGTAGAGAGTTAAGTTATTCATCTAATGAGTGAGGACCTCTGTTTTCTCCCATAGATCTTCAATAGTGTGCTGAGCTAGTGATGGAGTTGAACTGCTACCATGTTCCTCTGTAATTATAGGCTGAATGCCTAACTCTTCTTCTGCTGCTTCCTCATGTCCCTTATATTTTTGAATGTCTGCATAGGAAATAGGTTTCATTGGTTGAATGAGAGCCTCAATAGAATCCCAGCTGACTCCAGGCTTCCCACATAGACCAGTGATTAGACTGGGGGCAAAGAGGGATCCGCTTCTAGAAGGAATGCAGCCAAGTATCTGTCTGTGGATGAGTTTTCCCACGTCAATGGAAAAACCTTTAAGTATAGCAAAAATTAGAATGGCTCTGTCCCTCCTAACTTGACTCATATTCAAACTAGGCATGAATCGTGCTGCTACGAAATATTACCAAGTTTTAGCCACTTTATTCATGTCGACCCTGGCAAAATACAGTGGCTGCCCATTGCTATCTAACTTCCAAGAAGCCCCTCTAAAGCAAAGAGTGGAGATAATCTCTTCAAAGTCGATGTCTGATTGGATGAAGGTAGAGTACTTATCATCTTCAATGTCAGGCAAAGAGTAGAATTCGTTGATAGCATGAGGATTAAAATTCACCAACTTGCCTCTAATTCATGCTTTGTGGTGTTCATGAACTGTAGCATTGGAGTAAAACTCCTGTACCACGAGAATGACTCCTGGTTTGGGGCTCTTGCAGAAAATCTCCCAGTGCCTGTGAAGGATATTGTCTCTATGAGGAAATCTAATGGTGACAATGAAACCCCTCTCAAGAACGATTGATTTATGAACCACCACTTTACTATGATGTTGATAGACTTCTTCACTCAAAAATGTCGTGCTATCAAATGCTGGAGGGTCCTCTGCTCTGTTCCTCCTTTTTGAAAGGCCTAATTTGGAAGTTTTTAGGGCCATTGCACTTGGCAAATTCACTGGGGTGTTTTATCAAACACCTGGTGTGCGCTCTTGAAAAATTGAGAGAATGGATGGTAGATTCGTAGCTTGAAGTCCCAATCCAGTGAAAACCAGTAGCAATGAAGTATGGAGATCAACTTCAGTAGGATAAACAAAGCAAATTATACCCAATTCAGCTTGATTTGTGGCTAGAAAGTGCAAGATCAAAATTGCTTTAGAACCCTAGAAAATTGCCATTGAATCCAACCCAAAAGCTGAAAGAATTATTTAATCATGTAAAAGAAGATGAAAAGCCACTCAATTATGGTTGATTAGCTGTAAGAAATTGGGATTTAGGGTGAGGAAGAGTGAAGAAACGCGGGCAGCAAATGAAGAGGCTGCGGGCCTCTTATAGAGAGCACCGCGACAGTCTCTACTCAAATGCAGATCGCTACGACGCTTGCTCATTCTGCGTTTCGACTGCCGTGGCGCTGTTCTTGACCGCCGTGATGCTACCCACCTGGGTTCAGAGTGCCACGGCGCTCACTCGATCTGGGCAATGAGCACTGTGGCGCTCAGTATGGGCACTGTGGCACTTGTGCGTCCGCAGTTCTGCAATTTTTTATTTGAAAATAAAGAAAAATCAAACAATGAATAGAAAAATAAGAAGAAGAAGAATGGTTGTTGGGTTGCCTCCCAACTAGCGCCTTTGTTTTACGTCGTTGGCTCGACATAAACTAAAAAAAATCAAAAAGGGTTTTGAAGAGTTGTCCATTGTGATTCCTCTTGTTGAAATCCTTCATAGTAAGGTTTGAGCCTATGCCCGTTGACTTTGAAGCTATTCTGGTTATCCATGCTTTTTATTTCAACTGCACCATGAGGAAAAATATCAGTAACAATAAATGGTCCCTCCCATCTAGAACGAAATTTAACTGAAAACAATCGGAGCCTAGAATTATAGAGGAAGACTTTCTGTCCTTTGGTAAACTCTTTGCGTGAAATCATACGATCGTGTAGTAGTTTAGTTTTGGCCTTATAAATATTTGCATTTTTGTAGGCCTCGTTTCTAATTTCCTCTAATTCCTAAAGTTGTAATTTCCTGCATTCTCCACTTTCTTCCACATTCATGTTAAATTTCTTTATAGCCCAAAATGCTTTATATTCCAATTCAACTAGAAGATGACAAGTTTTTCCAAATACTAACCTGTATGGAGACATACCAATTGGAGTCTTATAGGCTGTTCTGTATGCCCATAGAGCATCATCTAATCTGAGACTCCAATCCCTACGGTTGGGATTTATTGTCTTACTAATGATATTTTTTATTTCTCTGTTGAATACCTCAGCTTGCCCATTGGTCTGGGGGTGATATGCAGTTGATAATTTATGAGTGACATTATATTTCTTTAATAGGGCTTCAATAGTCCTATTACAAAAATGTGTTCCCCTGTCACTTATCAAAACTCTTGGAATTCCAAATCTTGAAAAAATATGGGATTTAATGAAATCTGCAACCACTTTAGAATCATCAGTTCTGGTGGGTTTAGCTTCCACCCACTTTGAGACATAATCCACAGCCAACAAAATATAATTATATCCATATGACAAAGGAAAAGGTCCCATGAAATCAATGCCCCAAACATCAAAAATTCACAAAATAATACTAGTGTTGGAGGCATCTCATTTTTTCTAGATATATTACCTGTTTTCTGACAGTTAGTACATGACTTACAAAAACAATATAAATCTTTGAATAGAGTAGGCCAGTAAAAGCCGCAGTCCAATACTTTCTTTGCTGTCCTCTTTACTCCAAAGTGTCTCCACATGCATAAGAATGGCAAAAAGTTAGAATTGATAAAACTTCAGAATCAGGAATACACCTTCTTATAATTTAATCTGAGCATTACTTCCAAAGGTAAGGATAATCCCATATGTAATATTTGGCATCACTCTTGATCCTATTTCTAGCTGCCCTGGTCAAAAGAGGAGGTAACTGATTAGTAGCCAAATAATTTACAATATTTGCATACCATGGCATATGAATTCAAATTGAGAATAAATTTTCATTTGGGAATGATTCTTCAATTTTCAATTTTTCTTCCACATGTATCAGGCGGCTTAGGTGATCTGCTACTTTATTTTCAGACCCTTTCTTGTCTTTAATTTCTAAATCAAATTCTATAAGCAGTAGCACCCATCTGATTATCCTAGGTTTAGCCTCCTTTTTCATCACCAAGTACCTCAAAGCTGCATGATTAGTAAAAACAATAATTTTAGTGCATATTAAATATGATCTAAATTTTTCTAATGAAAAGACTACAGCTCAGAGTTCTTTTTCAGTGGTGGTATAGTTCTTCTGGGCATCATTTAATATTCTGGAGGCATAATATATCACATGGGATGTGTTTCCAATTCTTTGGCCAAGTACTGCTCCAACTGCAAGATCACTAGCATCACACATAAGTTCAAAAGGGATGTTCCAGTCTGGTGGTTGGATGATTGGAGCTAAAATCAAAGACTCTTTCAATTTTTCAAAATCTTCCCTGCATTCTTCATCAAATTCAAAAGAGACATCTTTTTGAAGTAATTTGCACATAGGTGCTGCTTTCTTGGAAAAGTCTTTTATGAATCTTCTATAAAAACCTGCATGGCCAAGAAAAGAAGAACGAACTTCCCGCACACAAGTGGGATAAGGTAAAGTTTGTATAATATCAATCTTTGCTTTATCTACCTCTATTCCTCTTTTTGAGACAACATGGCCTAAAACTATACCTTGTTCAACCATAAAATGACACTTTTCAGAATTTAAAACAAGGTTAGTTTCTTGACATCTTTTCAAAATTAATGAAAGGTTATGCAAACAATCATCGAATGAATTCTCATAAACTGAAAAATCATCCATAAATAGCTCAATGAATTTTTCAAGGTAATCTGAGAATAGGATAACCATACACCTTTAAAAAGTAGCAAGGGCATTACAAAGCCCAAATGGCATGCGCCTATATGCGAATGTCCCAAATGGAGAAGTGAAGGTTGTCTTTTCCTGGTCTTTAGGAGCAATTGCAATTTAGAAATAGCCTGAATAACCATTAAGAAAACAGTAGTAAGGTTTACCAGATAATCTTTCAAGCATTTGATCAATAAAAGGTAAAGGAAAATGATCTTTTTGGGTTACAAAATTTAATTTTCTATAATCTATACAAACCCTCCACCCATTTTGAATCCGGGTGGGTACTAATTCCTCCTTTTGATTTTTTATCACAGTTATTCCTATTTTCTTGGGAACCACTTGCACTGGGCTCACCCAATGACTATATGAAATAGGATATATTACCCCAACCTCCAACAATTTAAGAATTTCTTTCTTCACTACATCCATCATAGGTGGATTTAGCCTTCTTTGGGGCTGTCTAGATGGTTTAGCTCCTTCTTCCATCAATATTCTGTGCATACATATAGAAGGGCTTATTCCCTTAACATCAGCTATAGTCCAACCTATTGCAGTTTTGTGTTCTTTAAGAACTTGGATTAGTTTTACCTCTTGATCATCTTCAAGCTTGTTGGAGATAATAACAGGAAGTGTTTCTTCCTTTCCCAAGAATACATATTTGAGGTGATCAGGGAGTGGCTTCAATTCAGGAGTAGGAGCCTACGCAACAGAAGGTAGAAGTGAAGTATCAGAAATTGGTAATTCTATATAAGAAACATTACCTGTTGGTGGTTCTTCTGAAAACCCATTTAGTGCAGCCAGTTCCTCTTTTGTTTCTTCATCCAATTCTATCTTACCATCATCTTCTTCTATGGATTTGCTCACAATCACTTCCAATTTATCCTGTCCATCTAATTCAAATACATCATGTGCTAGGGAATCAAAGATATCTATAGAAAAACCAGGAGTATCATCACCTGGATGTTTCATGGCTTCATACATATTAAATTTTATTACTTCACCATCAAATTCTATAGTGAGTGTGCCATTGTGAACATCTATCCTGGTTTTTGAGCTTTTCAAAAATGGTCTCCCTAATAATATTAGGGATGTAAAATCCCCATTTTCCATGTCTAGTACATAAAAGTCTGCTGGGAAAACCAAATCATCTACCTGTACCAAAACATCCTCAATTACTCCCTTAGGGTATGCAGTGGACCTGTCAGCTAATTGAATGACCACATTAGTAGAGTTCAATGATCCTAATTTTAAGGAAGCATATATAGAATATGGCATGACATTTATGGAGGCTCCTAAATCCAACATAGCTTTTTCAACATGAGTATCCCCAATTTTACATGGAATAGTAAACATACCTGGATCCTTGCATTTAGTGGGGAGTTTTGTTTGTATCATGGCAGATATGTTCTGACTCATTTGAACCTTTTCAAACCCCTTCAATTTTTGCTTTCTTTTTTGAGTGCATAATTCTTTCAAGAACTTTGCATATCTTGGTACCTACTTAATAGCATCTAGGAGGGGAATATTAACTTCACATTTTCTAAAGATGTCATACAATTCAGAAGTTTTCTCATTTAGCCTATTCTCTTTAAGAGCTTTTAGAAAAGGAGGCACTACTTCATAATTTAAATTAGAAGGAGACTTACCTGTAGGTGCTTCATTCTCCTTAATTGATTTTTCAGTATTCTTAGGAGAAGAGGGTACTGGTGGGCTTTCAATTTCCTTACCATTCCTTAAAACAATTGCACTAGCATTTTCTCTGGGATTCACCACAGTTTGAGAAGGTAACTTACTTGAGTTCTGAGCATCCAATCGACTCACTGTAGTTGCTAATTGACCTATTTGAGTTGTCAGGTTCTGAATGTTAGCTCTTGTCTCTTGCTGAAATTGATGAGAATTATGTATAAGAGTTTGCACAATATCTTCCAACAGATTACTTACCTGGTGATCCTGGGATGCATTCTGTCTAGGATAATAGGCTTGCTGATTTTGTTGAAAATTTTGTCCTGCAGGCCTATTTTGTGCATTCCCATATCTGAAATTGGGATGATCCTTCCATCCATGATTGTATATATTAGCATATGGATCATACCTTTTTGGTTGGCCAGGAAAACCTCCTACAGCATTAGCTTGTTCTGTGGATTCCTCTTGAAGTGTAGGACACATGTCAGTGGAATGCCTTGTTGCTGAACATACTCCACAAACTTTAACTTGCTGTAGTGTACCTGTAGCCATTTGGCGCACAAGAGAGGTAAGTTCAGATAATTGATTCTAAAGAGAAGTAGTACTTACCTCATGGGCATGTCTAATAGGAGGATCATGCCTAATGCCAAATTGTTGAGAATTGGTAGTCAGATTTGATATCAGAATTCTGGCTGCTTCAGGAGTCTTATCTACTAGTGCTCCTCCACTAGCTACATCTATCATGCTCCTATCTCCCTGCAAAAGACCTTCATAGAAATATTGGATTAGTAGCTGCTCACTAATCTGATGATGTGGGCAGCTTGCACAAAGCTTTTTAAACCTCTCCCAATATTCATAAAGTTTTTCTCCATGCAATTGCCTAATGCCGCATATTTCTTTC
Organism: Gleditsia sinensis; assembly: GCA_037074535.1. Classification (NCBI taxonomy): domain Eukaryota; kingdom Viridiplantae; phylum Streptophyta; class Magnoliopsida; order Fabales; family Fabaceae; genus Gleditsia; species Gleditsia sinensis. The sequence continues at coordinate 33,699,925 of CM073464.1, read as the reverse complement.
CTGATAGTAGCAGCCCTAGATGCATGAAAATAACGTTCTAAAAACATTATTTTCGTCTCATTCCAAGTAGTGATAGTACCAGAGGGTACATAATACAACCAATATTTGGCTGAATCTCTTAATGAAAAAGGAAAAGCCCTGAGTTTTATTTGTTCCTCAGTTACTCCAGAGGGCTTCATACTAGTACATACCACATGAAATTCCTTCAATTGTTTATGCGGGTCTTCTCCTGCAAGACCATGAAAATTAGGTAAGAGATGAATTAATCCATATTTCAACTCAAAATTAACATTGTCATCAAGATTAGGAAAAGTAATGCATAAGGGATGCAGATGCAAATCTGGAGCTGCAAGCTCCTTCAAAGTGGGGTGCCTCGCCATGATTACTTCCTCCTTTTCTTGATCAATGTCCTCTTGAAGTTCTCTTCTGTGCCTATATATAGATTTTCCAATATCTAGATTGAACTCTAAATTTAAAGAATTAGAAGAACGAGTCACAGGCATAAATCAAAATAAAATCACAAAAAGTAATAGACGCAGTCCCCAGCAACGGCGCCAAAATTTGGTGTGCACTCTCACAGGTACACCCAAATTGATTCCTTACCTCAAAACTAACCTGTAGTAGTGGGAGTAAGGGTCGATCCCACAGAAACTGGTATTACCTTATGTGATTGAAAAAGGGGGGAATTGATAATTGTGAATAAAATTAAGTAGACAATAATGAAAGTAATTAAGAGAAAGTAATTATTGATAAAGATGTTGGTTTCGGTTGATATCCACCTTCAAGGGATTACATTGATCATTGACAACATAATCAATCTGTAATTGAATATCTATCATTGGGGTACAAACCCTGTTTCTTCTTAAGTCTAGTAAATTAATGACAATCGCACTAATTAAACCTTAATTAACAAGCAATCCTTTAGAACATCAGTAAAACATAACTTGTTAACTGCATGAAGAACTAGAGAAACTGACAGAGCTAAACAAATATAAACACATCGCCTATATCTAATTTAGTTAATCATTCATCATAGGTTCAATGATTTATAATCCAAAATCCTCAAACCTATTTGCCTCATGAATCGCATAATTGAAGACTTTGTTCAAAACACAATTCAGCGGTAGATTAAGACAGACAATATACTAGTAGGCCTCCTAGCAATCATATGAATAATCATTAAGAAGAAGAACAGATGAATAATCAATACTCAATTCAAATTGAAACAATAAAAACAAATCCAAATCTCACAATGTATGAAAATCCCTTGAGGTTTCAATCTACCTCAACCAACTAAAAAGAACTAGCCACACAGGGCCATAAGAAAATCAAAAGAAGAATTAAAGAATGTAACTCAGAACTTAGATGAAAGATTGAATGAATTATCTGCTCGCTTTCCTCCCTTTTTATAGATTAACTCCTCCTAATCGAAGTAGGAGTGTATCTAGGTCAAATCCCAGCCCATTGGGTTTCAATTGGAGTCAAAAAACCCTAAAAATCGTGAATTTCACGAGCTGGTGCAGCGGCAACGCCGCGGCAGGCTGGGTCGAAGATACTCGGGCACTGCGGCGTGCTGGGTTAAGCACCGTGGCACCCAGAATCTTCTGGATTTTGCAGAAGTGCCGAACATGAAAGTTGTAGCTCTATATCTCTTCTTTCCATAACTACTAAAATCACCTTAATCAGAGTCCAAATGAGTGAGATACGCCTCAATTAGTGACAAAAGGTCAGAAACCAGCATTTTTCTATGATTTTCTCTCTATTTTCCTCTTCTTTTCTTCTTATTATTCCTAAAACACAAAACACAAAACACAATTAATTCATATCTATTTTCAACTAAAATTAAATAAAAAGCAACTTAAAACATGTCAAAGACATGCTTATTTTATAGCATGTCAATATTCATCAAATACAATATATAATTATCAAGTAACTTGCCATGAGCTTTATGCTTGCCATTCAACTAAATTCATAATATGACATGCATCATTTTTATACTCAATAATTAATAATCAGTCATCATATACCAATATCCAATATGATTCATTTTTAATCAAATAAAGAAAAGGGTAATTTGTGATACCAAAATCATCATTATAAAAGTATTTTTCTTGGATATAGGTTTCCTAAAAAACTTTCAATAAACAAAACTATTTTTAGGTAGAAAACAGTGAAAAATATGATAATTCAACACTTATCACGACCTAGCCATGTTTCAAAACACGTTCATAATTGAAAAATACTTCAAAAATGCTCAAAATTAGTCCCGAACACGGCCTACCCATGCTGAAGCAACCCAGAATATGGTCTAGCCATGTTCTATGACCTTTCTTCACTTATTCAACCATATCTCCCTCATGCGAACTCCAAATTAGGTGGTTTCAAATCCTATAAAAATCTAATAAAATTAGTTACAACTTTAATGTTTAACATTTCTTCATATTCCTTCCGGATTATTCCCAGAAAATTAAAACAAACACGCTTATTTTTACTATCTTGGATTTTGACCTTTGCTCAATTAATCAGCCATATCATCCTCATATTAACTCCAATTAAGGTGATTGTAAATCCTATAAATAGCTAAGACAATTATATACAAATTTCATTTTTTTCCATTTCTTTAGCTTCCTTACATATTATTCCCAGAAAATTAAAAAAATGCTTATTTTTACTATCTTGGATTCTGATCTCTGCTCAATTAATCAGCTATATCTCCCTCATATGGACTCCAATTAAGGTGATTTAAATCCTATAAAAACCTAAGAAAATAGTCTACAAATTTAATGTTTATCATTTCTTTAGATTCCTCAAGTATTATTCCCAAAAAATTAAAACTAAAATGCTTATTTTAACTATCCTGGATTCTGACCTCTGCTAAATTAATCAGCCATATCTCCCTCATATGGACTCCAATTAAGGTTATTTTAAAGCCTATAAAAAGCGAAGAAAATTATATACAAATTTTATGTTTATCATTTCTTCAGATTCATTAAGGATTATTCCCAGAAAATTAAAAACAAAAACGCTTATTTTTACTATCCTGGATTCTGACCTCTGTTCAGTTAAGCAACGATATCTCCCTCATATGGACTCCAAATTAAGTGATTTCAAACCTTAGAGATCCGTGAGACATATATATACAATTCATATGTTGACCATTTCTTTAAAAGCCATGCTGAATTGTCCCATATTCCATAAACAGAGGCTTCCCAAATTAATTTGAAATTAAGCTTAGTCTAACTTCTCCTTCGTTTTCCTTTTATGTAATCCAATGCACCTATATGCATGTCCAAACAACCAAAACAGAATTCCATATAAATATCCATATAACATGTTATCTAAAATCACATCTAAACAAATCTAAAAGTATATATATAATTTTGTACAAAATTCATGAGTAGATGTTAAGGTTACCTTAAACAAATCCTTAAACTTGCATGTTTGATTCCTACCACACAAAAATCCTACATCCATACCGTGAATTAGGATATTCCTTAAGAAAAGATGATGAAATGAGAGAGATGACAAAGAAACTTACCTTGATTCCCTTTTTCTCTTCCTTCTCCTTCTTTTTCCTCTTTCTCTTCTTCTTCTTCCTCTTTCTTATCCTCCTCTTTCTTTTCTTTCTCTTTTTTACCAACACTCCCCCTCCCTCATAATTATTAAAAAAATTCCTTGGCTACCACCCCATATTTACAAATTTTCCATCTTCCATTAGATACAAAAATGCCATCCTAGAGTATTTACAAAGCTGCCATCTCAAAAAAAATTACATAAATGCCATCTTAAGGAATTTACATAAATGTCATTTCAATTAAATTACAAAAATGTCATTTTAACCATCCTAAGACTTTGTTTGACTTGAGTAAAATTATAAAATAATTTAATCCTCCATTGAGATCTAGATGCTTTCTCCTCTCTGAAAAAATTCTAATTACTAACATAAAGAAAAATCGGGGATGTTATAGTTCTCCCTCCTAAAAAGAATTTTGTTCTTAAAATTCAAGGTATACCTGTCTTTAAATAGTTGTGGATATTTCTGTCTCATGTAATCTTCCTTTTTCCATGTGGCATCTTCCATTGTTAAACTCTTCCAACCTACCTTCACTAATGGAATGGTTTTATTTCTCAACTGTTTCACGTCTTTATCCAGAATTACTATCGGCCTCAGTCGGTAGGTTAGATTCTCATCTACAGCTATTATTTGTTCTTGAATTATGTGCGACGAATCTGATAGATACTTTCGAAGTTGAGAAACATGGAACACATCATGCAGATTCGACAAATGCGGAGGAAGTGTAATCTGATACGCCAATGACCATATCTTTTTCAAAATTTGATAAGGTCCTAAATATCTCGGGCTCAATTTCTTAATTTTCATTGCTCAGCCAATTTTGATAGTAGGAGAAATTTTCAAGAATACATGCTCCCCTTCTTGGAATTGTATAGGTCTCCTTCTCCTATCGACATAGCTCTTTTGTCAACTCTGAGTTATTCACATTTTATCTCGAATTATCTGTATTTGCTCAGAAGTATGTTGCACTAACTCAGGCCCCAATAACCTTTTCTCCCCCACTTCATTCCAACATAAAGGAAATTTACATCTCCTGCCATACAAAGCTTCATAAGGTTCCATTCCAATACTAGAATGATAATTGTTATTATACGCAAACTCAGCCAGTGACAAATATCCATCCCATCCTTTTCCTTGCTCTAGCACGCACGCTCTTAACATATCCTCTAGAGTCTGTATAGTTATCTCAGTTTGACCATTTTTTTAAGGATGATATGCAGTACTAAAACGCAAACGAGTGCCAAAAGATTCTTGTAGCGCTCTCCAAAATCTGAAAGTAAATCGGGGATCTTGATCCGAAATGATACTATTAAGAATTCCATGTAACCGTACAATTTCCTTCATATACAACTGAGCTAACTTATTCAACGAGTAGTTTTTCTTAAAAGGTAGAAAGTGCGCAAATTTTGTCAGTCGATCTACTATTACCCATATTGCATCATGGCCTGTTTGAGTCTTAGGTAATTCGATAATAAAATCCATAGATATACTATCCCACTTCTACTCAGGGATTTCTAAAGGTTGTAACATCTCAGAAGATTTTTGATGTTCTATCTGCACCTTTTGACAAACCAAACACTTAGACACGTATTTAGCAATGTCTCTCTTCATTCCTGGCCACCAATATAACTTTTTCAAATCTTGATACATTTTTATAGATCTTGGATGGATTGTATACTTACTTTGATGAGCTTCTTCCAGAATCTTAGCCTTCAAATTCTCTCCTTGTGATATACATGTTCTGCCCCGGTACATAATAATTATATCCTCTAAAATTGCAAAGTCAAGCTAATCTCTTCGATCTTGTAAAAATTGATCATGTGTATATGCTTTCTTAATTTGAGTCTTCAAGTCACTTTTAATTCTTAATTTACTAACAATCAAACTTCTAGGGACAGTCATAACTGATAATTTCAAATTTTTAAATTTCTCAATTAGCTCCATTTCTTTTATCAGTATTTGACTTAAATACAACAACTTCTGACTCAACACATCAGCTACTACATTTTCCTTCCTTGGGTGATACTTTAATTCAAATTTGTAATCATTAATGAATTCCATCCACCTTCTTTGCCTCATATTCAATTCTTTTTTGTCAAAGAGATACTTTCAACTCTTGTGGTCACTATATATTTCAAATACAGTTCCATACAAGCAGTGTCTTCACATCTTCAGGGCAAAAACTATCGTAGCCAACTCTAAATCATGAGTAGGATAGTTCTCCTCATGCAGTCTCAATTGTCGAGATGCATAAGCAACTACTCTACTTTCTTGCATCAAAACAAAACCTAAACCTTTCTTGGAAGCATCTGTATAGACTGCAAAGCATCTAGAAGGATTAGGAACAACTAGAATAGGTGGAGAAGTCAATTTGACTTTAAACTCTTGGAAACTATTCTCGCATTCTTCAGTCCAATTAAAGGGACTTCCCTTTCTGGTCAATCGAGTCAAAGGCAAAGCTATTTGAGAAAATTCTTATATAAACCTTCTGTAATATCCTACTAAACCCAAGAAACTTCTAATTTTAGTCATAGTTTTTGGCCTCTCCCATTTTAGCACTGCTTTAGTTTTACTAGGATCCACCGACACTCCATCTTTAGAAATTATGTGACCTAAGAACTTCACCTCTTCCAGCCAAAATTCATATTTTTTCAACTTAGCAAAAAGTTTCTTTTCCTTCAAGAACTGAAGTAGTAATCGGAGATGTTGATTGTGTTCTTCCTCACTCTTAGAGTAGATTAAAATATCATCTATGAACACTACTATGAATTGATCCAAGTATAGTCTAAAAATGTGATAACTGCATTTCACTATAGTTTCTATGCGTTGCCCATGATTGTTTACTGAATTTTTCTGGTGTTTTAAGCACTTTTTACCCTTTGATTTAATTGAATGGGATGATTTTTCTGGACATAGCATAGCTACCGCATTGCTGCAGCATTTCAGTGAGCAATTAGCAAAATCCCGGTTGATAGTAGGGAAAGCTGTTTTCTCTCCCCCCTGCAATATGATGATTCTGCTTGATTTGGTGCAGGTGGCAGAGCTGCGCAGCAGGAGTAGCCACCAGTGTGCAGGAGACAGCAGCAGGGACGTAGCTGGTTGCTGGTACAGGACCGTTTCCACTACTGAAGGTGGAAAGGAAAAAGCAGTGCAACAAAAGGCGCCTGCTGCAGAGCAGAAGGAATGGCAGCAACCCAGGGCGCTTTACTGGGACCATAAGGGCTGCCTATAAACGGCTGAAAAGTAGCCAAGCGAAAGGGAGAGAGCCGGGGAGAAAGAGGAAAGAACTGGAAGGAAATTAACACCAGAACCCAGAATGTTACTAACACCAGAAGGTGCAGCACGCAGGGGATAGTGTGCTAGTATAGAAGGGAGCTTTGTCTCCTATTATTGTTTTTTTTATTTACTGCTTTATCAAAAAGAAGGAACTACATTCTGTAATTTAGTTTTTATCTCTTAAAATGCACATCAGTGTTTCTGGAGTTTTTGTAACCAGTGCAACTATAAAGCTTGGCTAGTTTCCAGCTGGGGTTGCACAAGGGTTGTAATGGACTGAAGCACATTTATTTATCAATACATTTTGCTACAGTTTTGTTACCATTCAGCTGCATACCCTGTAGTTTTTCTTTCCTTAAGAACGGAAGTTTGGAGGAAGGAAACCGAGGCCAACATTGACCTGGAAGGGTAATGGAGGCCGGACAAAAAGCTGAGGGTAAAGGGGTACCTCATGTAGGGATATACGAGTACCTCATTGGTCCCATAATGTATTGCTTGCGCAATTCAGAGGTAAGGACTTATGCAGGAATGCGTGTCCACGCCTTGGAGTTGTGAGGAATGGTAGTCTGGGAAGACTCCATTCAGAACTGATTTGGCACCAGGGACCTTTGCTGCAGCAAGGTCTAGAGCATATCTGAGTGCTGAAGTCCATAGCAACCCTGAACACCCCAGTTTTCCCCAATTAATTTCCTTTCTATTCCCTAGTACTTTTCAGTCTTGTTACAGTAAAGATCAGCCAACCCATGTCTATTTCAATTTTGTGAACAACTTCGCATTACTACAGCATTCATACAGCAAAAGTATCTAAGCAGTTTTAGTTCACTCCTCGTGGGACGATACTCACTCATCACTTTATTACTTGGTCACGATATGTGCACTTGCGTTCTGACGTTGTATTCATCTTTGTATGAACTACACACAAACAACCCAACAAGTTTTTGGCGCCGTTGCCGGGGAGTGTAAACTTTAAAAATTGCTTTTAGATACTCCACTGTGTGAAGGATCATTTTGCTTCTACTCTGGTGTCTTGTTGAGCAGGTAACACAGTGCATGAGCAGGGCTGACAGAGAGCTTCTGCCCCTTGATCCAGAGATAGAAAGAACGCTTCTGAGAAGAAGAAGAGGACAGCAAACACACTAGCAGCAGGCAAAGATGGCTAATCAAAATGGAGCAGACAACATGGACGACAGAGATAGGGTCTTAAATGCTTATGTTCAACCGAATCTGAATGGGTTGAACCCGAGCATTGTAAGACCAGAGATTGAGGCTCTACATTTTGAGGTTAAGCCAGTAATGTTTCAGATGCTGCAAACTGCTGGGCAATTCAGTGGCATGCCCACTGAGGACCCTCACCTTCATTTAAGGGTGTTCATGGAAGTCACGGATGCTTTCAAAATGAATGGGGTAACGGAGGAAGTGCTCAGGCTAAAGCTGTTCCCTTATTCATTAAGAGACCGAGCAAGAGCCTGGTTGAACTCTCTGCCACCTGACTCTATCGCTAACTGGAGTGATTTGGCAGAAAAATTTCTGCTGAAATACTTTCCGCCCACCAAGAATGCCAGATTAAGAAATGAAATCATCTCCTTCCAGCAATTAGAAGGTGAATCTTTGTATGAGACCTGGGAGAGGTATAAAGAGCTATTACAGAGATGCCCACACCATGGAATTCCTTACTGCATTCAGATGGAGACCTTTTATAATGGCCTCAAAGCCCAAACTCAGACCATAGTGGATGCAGCAGCTAATGGGGCACTCTTGTCCAAGACATATAATGAAGCATATGAGTTGCTTGAGAGAATGGCCAGTAACAACTATCAATGGCCAATGGACAGAGTTTCAACTGGAAAGAAAGTAGCAGGCATGCACGAAGTGAGTGAAGTGACTTCTCTCACAGCTCAGCTAGCCTCACTGTTAATGTTCTGAAGAGCCAGCAAGTTACCTGCCCTCAAGCAGCCAATGCAGTTCATGAAACTGGACCATCCTGTGTATTATGCAATGTACCTCATTTATTTGAAGCTTGTCCCTCAAACCCAGAGTCAGTGTGTTTCGTGGGTAATATGAATCGCAGTAACAACCCTTACTCCAACACATATAACCCAGGATGGAGGCAACACCCCAACTTCTCTTGGAGCAACTATGGTGCAGAACAAGGGAACAACTCTGCCCCACAAAGACCACAGGGTCCACCAAGCTTCCAGCAACAAAGACAACAGCCTCAGGAAGCCCACACTTTACTGGAATCCCTGCTGAAGGAATATATGGCAAGAAATGATACTCTAATCCAGAGTCAAGCAGCCTCACTGAGGAATCTGGAAACTCAAGTGGGACAGCTTGCCAATGAGCTAAAAAGCAGACCCCCAAGAACACTTCCTAGTAATACTGAAGTCCCTAGGAGAGAGGGGAAAGAGCATTGCAAGGCTATAGCCCTGAGGAGTGGGAAGATGGTGGAAACACAAAAAATAAGAGGGGAAGACCAGACAGACTCCACTGCACCCCTGAAAAAAAAATGATAAGAAGAAGCAAGAGGAGGAAATAAGCAAGGAGGAAGCCATCTCTGGAGGAAATGCTGCAGCTATGCCACAGCAACAGTCGGCAACTTTACCGCAGCAAAGCATGCAACAAACCAAGCTACCCTTCCCTTTTCCTCAAAGATTTCAGAAGCAGCAGCATGACCAGCAATTTAGAAGGTTCCTAGATGTCCTGAAACAGCTCAACATCAACATTCCTCTGGTGGAAGCACTGGAGCAGATGCCCAATTATGTGAAATTCATGAAGGACATCCTGACCAAGAAGAGGAGATTTGGTGAATTTGAGACCGTTGCCCTCACAAGAGAATGCAGTGCTGTGCTGCAAAATAAGTTGCCACCCAAACTTAAGGATTTGGGCAGCTTCACCATACCTTGTTCAATCGGGAACCAGTATTTTGGCAAAGCACTGTGTGATTTAGGAGCAAGCATCAACCTTATGCCAATGGCTATCTTTAAAAAGCTAGGGATTGGAGAAGCTAGGCCTACCACAGTCACACTGCAATTGGCAGATAGATCCATTGCTCACCCAGAAGGAAAAATAGAAGATGTCCTGGTTAAGGTGGATAAGTTCATCTTCCCAGTAGACTTCATAATTCTGGATTATGAAGCTGATGTAGAAGTACCCATTATATTAGGCAGACCGTTCCTAGCAATTGGCCCGACACTCATTGATGTTCAGAAAGGTGAGTTAACCATGAGAGTCCAGGATGAGCAGGTTACATTCAATGTGCTCCAGACCATGAAGTTTGCCAATGAAGAAGAGGAATGTGCAGTGGTGTCTATGATAGACACATTAGCATCAGAACAACTGGAAAAATGCTGCAAGGAGCCACCATCAGCAGCATGGCCAGACCACTCAGACTCCGAAGGAGAAGATGAAAAGGAATGGGCCTGGATTGATGTCAGACAAGGGTTTAGGAAACATGAGTCGATAAAAGAGCCGTTATATGAGACCACGCCAGATTCCAGGATGCCGAAAGCATCAGTAGAAGACCCACCAACTTTGGAGATGAAGCCTTTGCCAACACACCTTAAGTATGCATATTTAGGAGAAACAGCCACTCTTCCTGTGGTTATCTCAGCACTTCTGACAGAGGAGCAAGAGGAGAAATTGGTTCTGACACTAAAGAAATTCAGAAAGGCCATTGGCTGGACACTTGCTGACATTAAGGGAATCAGCCCCTCATTTTGCATGCATAAGATCCTCTTGGAAAGCAACGAAAAAGGGTCCATAGAACCCCAACGAAGGCTTAACCCAATAATGAAAGAGGTGGTGAAGAAGGAGATCATCAAATGGCTGGATGTTGGAATCATTTACCCCATATCAAATAGCTCTTGGGTGAGTCCGGTCCAGTGCGTTCCCAAGAAAGGAGGCATGACTGTGGTGGAAACTGAGAGCAATGAGCTCATCCCCACTAAGGTTGTAACTGGTTGGAGAATTTGCATGGACTATAGGAAGCTGAATAAAAGCACTAGGAAGGACCACTTCCCTCTGCCATTTATTGATCAAATGTTAGATAGGCTTACTGGAAGGGAATACTATTGCTTCCTGGATGGATACTCAGGGTATAACCAGATTGCTATAGCACCAGAGGATCAGCACAAGACCACATTCACATGTCCTTATGGTACCTTTGCATTTCGAAGGATGCCATTTGGGTTGTGTAATGCTCCAGCAACGTTCCAACGATGCATGATGCCAATATTCACAGAAATGGCTGAGCAGTTTGTGGAAATCTTCATGGATGATTTCTCAGTCTTTAGGGACTCCTTTGACCTATGCTTGGGAAACCTTGCCAAAGTCTTGCAAAGGTGTGAGGAAACAAACTTGGTGCTAAACTGGGAGAAGTGCCAATTTATGGTAAGGGAAGGAATTGTGCTGGGGCATAAGGTATCCCAGAAAGGACTTGAGGTGGATAAGGCCAAGGTAGAAATTATTGAGAAACTGCCTCCTCCCACCTCTGTCAATGGCATTCAAAGCTTCTTGGGACATGCAGGATTTTATAGAAGGTTCATTAAGGACTTCTCTAAGGTTGCCAAACCATTATGTAGCTTGCTAGAGAAGGAAAAAACCTTTTGTTTTGATGAGAGCTACATGACAGCATTCTGCGATCTCAAGCAAAAATTAAGTACAGCTCCGGTGATTGTGGCACCAGACTGGACCTCCCCATTTGAGCTGATGTGTGATGCTAGTGAAACAGCATTGGGAGCCGTCCTCGGGCAGCGCAAAAATAAGCTGTTTCACTCTATTTACTATGCTAGCAAAATGTTACAAGGTGCCCAGCTGAACTACACCTGACAGAGAAGGAACTGCTTGCTGTAGTGTTTGTCTTTGAGAAATTCAGAGCGTATTTGGTAGGAGCAAAGGTGATAGTGCACACAGACCACTCTGCCATCAAACACTTGGTCAGAAAGAAAGATTCCAAACCAAGGCTCATTCGGTGGGTGCTTTTGCTTCAAGAGTTTGATCTAGAGATCAGAGACAGGAAGGGGACTGAAAACCAAGTGGCAGACCATCTCTCCAGGTTGGAAGAGCACAGCTCTGGAGCGGAGGACATTAATGAAAGATTCCCAGATGAGCAACTCTATCTCCTGTCTTAAGATGATGTGCCATGGTATGCTGACTATGTAAATTACCTCGTGAGTGGAATGCTCCCACCGGACCTGACGTGGCAGCAGAAGAAAATTTTTTTGCATGAAGTCAACTCATACTACTGGGATGAACCCTATCTTTACAAGCAATGTGCTGACCAGATGATAAGGAGGTGCATACCCAGTGAAGAAACGGAGCAAATCTTGCAGCAATGCCATGCTTCCCCTTATGGAGGTCATTTTGGAGGAGTTAGGACTGCAAACAAAGTGCTGCAGGCAGGTTTCTATTGGCCCTCCTTATTCAAGGACTCCCACTCTTATGCAAGGCAATGTGACCGGTGCCAGAGAACAGGGAATATATCTCGCAGGCATGAAATGCCACTGAACAACATCTTAGAAGTTGAATTATTTGATGTCTAGGGCATAGATTTTATGGGACCATTTCCGTCAAGTTTTGGCAACCAATACATCCTTGTAGCGGTAGATTATGTCTCAAAGTGGGTGGAAGCCAGTGCATCCCAAACCAATGACGCCAGAATTGTGACCAGATTCTTGAAGAGGAATATCTTTACAAGGTTTGGAACACCCAGAGCCATCATCAGCGATGGAGGGACCCATTTCTGCAATAGGCAGTTCAAGTCACTACTTGTCAAATATGGAGTCAGACACAAAGTAGCAACCCCTTATCACCCACAAACGAGTGGACAGGCTGAAGTCTCCAACAGAGAGATCAAGAGAATCTTGGAGAAAACAGTAGGCCCCACGAGGAAGGATTGGTCCTCAAGGTTGGATGATGCCCTTTGGGCATATAGAACAGCTTATAAGACACCTTTGGGCATGTCACCATACAGGTTGGTATTCGGGAAGGCTTGTCATCTCCCAGTAGAACTGGAACATCGAGCATATTGGGCAGTGAAGAAGCTAAACTGGAACCTGGATGCTGCGGGTGAGAAGAGGATGCTGCAGCTAAATGAGCTGGACGAATTTCGGGGGAAGGCCTATGAAAATGCCAAACTATACAAGGAGAAGGCAAAGCAATGGCATGACAAGAAGATACAACCCAGAAACTTCAAAGTAGGACAGAGAGTGCTACTGTACAACTCCAGGCTAACTTTGTTTCTTGGGAAGTTGAAATCACGATGGTCTGGACCCTTACGCATAAGCAAGATCCTCCCATTTGGGACTATTGAATTGGAAGAAGAGAAGGAAGGGAGGACATTCAGGGTTAATGGGCAAAGAGTTAAGCATTACCTGGGGGTGATGTGGATAGACAGCACACTTCCATTCAGCTGCAAGAGGATTGAACAGAAGGGAAGTCAGGCTGAAGACTCTAAAACAAGCGCTCCTGGGAGGCAACCCATGTTCAAATTTGTTATTATTCAAGTTAATAGTTTTAAGTTAGTTTAGATCATGAATCTGATAGCTTTTGTGGTTGTTACGCAGGTTAGGAAGCAAGAAGTTGCAGAACCAGTTTTTGTTTTGCTGCAGCAACATAACACCAAGGATAGTCCCTGATTTGCTATAGCAGAATTGTTAACAAGCACTCTCTGCTGCAGCAGAAATCTTTGGCACCCAGTTTTGCTGAAGCATTGCTCCAGTACTGTTGCAGCAAAACAGTCAGCTCTAAGCCAAGGGTTCCCCTTTACTATGCTTCGAAAGTTTGAAAAAAAAAATGGTGGGCGGGAAAACTAGCAGAAGGCCATAAGACACCTACGGTCTTTAAACCTCTGCAACTTCCAACCCCCTTTTCCCAGCTTTAACACACCCATCTTTTCACCTCTGCAACTTCCCTCCTCTCTCACTTCTCCCGTGTCTCAAGCCCTGCAACCGTCTCACCTCCTTCGTCCCAGAAAATCCCAACCTTCAATCCCTTGAACCAAAAATGTTGAGAATCAAGATAGTGGCCAAGAAGGCGAGCAAGGTGAAAAAATTCACTTCTGAAGAAAACTGGAAGAGGCACGACGACGAAATCGTGCCCAGAAACTTCTGCACCGAGAAGGGATTCACCTTCACCTCCGCTGGCGATTTGGGAATGCCAATGTACGTTAACACGGTGGTAAAGCAGAGGGCTTGGGAAAATTTTGCAAGCCATCCGCAACCGGCCCTCATCCCACTGGTTCGAGAGTTCTATGCGAACTTCTCACCAGAAACTAACAAATGGGTGAGAGTTCGTGAAACGAGGGTACATTTCGACCAAGCTGCAATCAACAGGGCCTACAATTTGCCCGACGAAGAGGACAACTATAAGGACTATCTGCAAAGTCTGTGGGATGAAGACTGGGGAGCAATGCTCACCCGAGTGTGCCTTCCTGACACCAACTGGGATAAATCCCCCCAAGGCTCCACCACTGTAAATCGAATCTCCTTGGTGCCGGCAGCAAAGGTCTGGTACCATTTTCTCAAGACCCGTCTTCTACCTTCCACCTACGGGCAGACTGTGAGTAGAGAAAGACTAGCAATGGTGGACGCGCTCATCCTCGGCAGGCCACTCAACGTTGGCCGCATTATAAGTGGTCAAATCCGAGCATGTGCAGGCCGCAAGAAGGGAAGCCTACTCTTTCCTTCCCTCATCACCACCCTGTGCAAGAATCATGGAGTGCCAGTCTCTATTGACGAAGAGGTTTTGAAGGACAGTACTCCCATCACCCCTACCACCATTGCTCGCATTGTTCTGGAGAAAGCAGCCCCGTATCCACCAGCGGCCTCCCAACACCCCCCACTAACTGTTGGCCCATCTGCTTCCTCCTCTGCCACCCAGCCAGTTGACAAGGCCATTCAACATCTGCTGCAGCAACAATCCACCCTCCTCAGACAGCAAGCACCAGCAAACCTTCTGGCAATATGTACAGAAGAGGGACTTTGCCCTCCACACTACGTTGGAGCAAAATTTTAAGCAGTTCTTCCCATTCCCAGAATTTCCAACTGCCCTGCTCCATGCCACCTTTGAGGAGTCAGCCCCAGCACCAGAAGCACAAGCAGAGCAACCCAAGGCCTCTGAAGGATCCTCCTCCACCAAGGAGCCCTATCCCAAACCACACCAGCCACCGAAAGAAATGGTGTCCTCTGATGACGATGAGCCCATTGCCAAAAGGGCAGCAGTCTTGCGCAAAGGAAAGGCCCTACAACAATCAACACAGAGGAGGAGTGGGCTCAGAAGTTCATCAAGATCTTCTGGGGGTCAATGACCCTAGGGTGCTACAGCATGCCTGCAAGCATCCTCAGGAAAGTTCCCTCAACCCTTATTTGTGTTGCTATTTATGGGTGTATTTTGTTTTCTGGCCATTGCATCAGCAGTGAGGACACTGCTAAATTTAAGTTTGGGGGGGGTGTGTGATATAATGTTAATGTCTGCTGGAAATAGTATTGCTGGAGCATATCACTTGTGTGTTTTGATTCCTTGTTGTAGCATCGCTGGAGCATTTTGCATAGTTAGGGTGTTTGTTTATATTGCTGTCCACTTGTGTTTTTATCTACCTGTGTTGAATGAGTCTGTTCTAGTAATCACTGATTTTGTTTGAATTGGATACAGTTATAATTGTTTGATAAAATTAAAAAAAAAAGAGAAAAGGAAGAAAAGAGGGTGGAATACCTGCATAGCTTGCTGAAATTTTTGGGACACTCCATGAGGAGGATTTGTTAGAAATCAGAATAGGGAACCTACAGCCTCACCCCATCACACAACACCCTCTTCCTATGAGCACTAGATCAAGGGCAGTTTGCCCAGCAAAGAGTTTGGTGATCTTTCAGAAAGTGGTCCTTAGTCTTAGAGCTAGTATTGAGAGCTTCCTGTAGAATTATAAAAGAGGCAGTCACATAGGGGCATAAAGGTTTAAGTTTTGGGGAGGGGAGTAGAAAAGAAATAAATAAAAAATAAATAAATAAATAAATAAATATGGACAATGCTCTGTAATTCTTTAGTAACCAGGGGTATACATGAGTCCCATGTGTGCCTTTGCGTAAAACAGGGATGTAGAGTGGACACTCCAATGCTCTGTAATTCCTTAGTAACTAGGGGTATGCATGAGTCCCATGTGTGCCTTTGCGTAAAACAGGGATGTGGAGTATGAGTGGGGAGCGGTTGAAAGGTGATAAGGCTAAGTAACCGGGTGCCTGCATTGAACATGTTGGCATTCGCGTCAAAAGGCTGTAATGACCCCTGCTAGGATAAGATCCATGCCAAAAACAACAGTAAAGGAAGAAATTTAGTAAGCTGCCCCAATTCCCCATATCTGTTGCCCTGACTGTACCTATGATGAATGCCAGCTTGACCTAGGAAAGGAAGCTCGAAATAGTAGCATAAAAGTTTTAAGAACTCTGGCTGTTTTGACCTAAATAACTCCTGGACAAAACTGTCCATATCACACACACACAAATTCAGAGAAGGTGTTTGCTGTGATTGAGAGTAAGATTTGTGGTATACTTTATATGAAAGCAATCTTGAGACTTGAGAGCTATCAGCAGAGCTATGGAGTCTAACTTTGGAAAAGTCTGCAACTTCTGAGTGGTAAGCAGAGTAGGATGCTTGGGGACAAGCAATCCTTTAAGTTTGGGGGGATTTGATAACTGTATTTCACTATAGTTTTTATGCTTTGCCCATGATTGTTTACTGAATTTTTCTGGTGTTTTAAGCATTTTTTACCCTCTGATTTAATTGAATGGGATGATTTTTCTGGACATAGCATAGCTACCGCATTGCTGCAGCATTTCAGTGAGCAATTAGCAAAATCCCGGTTGATAGTAGGGAAAGCTGTTTTCTCTCCCCCCTGCAATAGGATGATTTTGCTTGATTTGGTGCAGGTGGCAGAGCTGTGCAGCAGGAGTAGCCACCAGTGCGCAGGAGACAGCAGCAAGGACATAGCTGGTTGCTAGTACAGGACCGTTTCCACTACTGAAGGTGGAAAGGAAAAAGCAGTGCAACAAAAGGCGCCTGCTGCAGAGCAGAAAGAATGGCAGCAACCCAGGGCGCTTTACTGGGACCACAAGGGCTACCTATAAAAGGAGGAAAAGTAGCCAAGGGAAAGGGAGAGAGCCGGGGAGAAAGAGGAAAGAACTAGGAGGAAATTAACACCAGAACCCAGAATGTTGTTAACACCAGAAGGTGCAGCACGCAGGGGATAGTGTGCTAGTATAGAAGGGAGCTTTGTCTCCTGTTATTGTTTTTTTTATTTACTGCTTTATCAAAAAGAAGGAACTACATTCTGTAATTTAGTTTTTATCTCTTAAAATGCACACCAGTCTTTCTGGAGTTTCTGTAACCAGTGCACCCATGAAGCTTGGCTAGTTTCTAGCTGGGGTTGCACAAGGGTTGTAATGGATTGAAGCACATTTATTTATCAATACATTTTGCTGTAGTTTTGTTACCATTCAGTTGTATACCCTGTATTTTTTCTTTCCTTAAGAACGAAAGTTTGGAGGAAGGAAACCGAGGCCACCATTGACCTGGAAGGGTAATGGAGGCCGGACAAAAAGCTGAGGATAAAGGGGTACCTCATGTAGGGATATACGGGTACCTCATTGGTCCTATAATGTATTGCTTGCGCAATTCAGAGGTAAGGACTTGTGTAGGAATGCGTGTCCACACCTTGGAGTTGTGAGGAATGGTAGTCTGGGAAGACCCCATTCAAAACTAATTTGGCACCAGGGACCTTTGCTGCAGCAAGGTCTAGAGCATATCTGAGTGCTAAAGTCCATAGCAACCCTGAACACCCCAGTTTTCCCCAACTAATTTCCTTTCTATTCCCTAGTACTTTTCAGTCTAGTTACAGTAAAGATCAGCCAACCCATGTCTATTTCAATTTTGTGAATAACTTCGCGTTGCTACAGCATTCATACAGCAAAAGTATCTAAGCAGTTTTAGTTCACTCCTTGTGGGACGATACTCACTCATCACTTTATTACTTGGTCACGATACGTGCACTTGCGTTCTGACGTTGTATTCATCTTTGTATGAACTACACACAAACAACCCAACAAAATGCAATTCATATAGTCCATAAAGACTGCAGGTGCATTCGTGACCCCAAAAGGCATGAATAAAAATTTTTAGTGTCCATACTGAGTTTGGAAAGCTGTTTTTGGAATATCTTCTTTAACTCTGATCTAATGATATCCTGACCTCAAGTCTATCTTAGAGAAAATAGTAGCTCCCCTTAATTGATCTAATAGATCATCTATTCTGGACAAAAGATACTTATTCTTAATGGTCACCTTATTCAATTGCCTGTAAACAATGCATAAATTTAAACTGCCATCTTTCTTCTTTACAAACAATACAGGCACTCCTCAAGATGATACGTTAGGTCTGATAAAGTTCATTTCTAATAACTCTTCGATCTATTTCTTAAGCTCTTGCAATTCCATAGGAGATATTTTGTAAGGAGTGATAGAAATAGGCCTTGCCTCTGGTGTTAGATCAATGAAAAATTCCACTTCTCTCTTCGATGGAGGTTTAGAAATCTCAGAGGGAAATACCTCTGAAAATTCATGGACTATGGGAATCTTAAGCAGTTCCCGTTTCATACTCGGGTTGATAGTATATAGGAAAATAAATCTCAAATCCACATCCCTTATCTCCTTATAGAGTTGGTGAGCACTAATAATGCTTTACTTTTGATCCTCTAGTACGTCCGAGAGAAACTCAAAAGTCTTATTGCAACAATCTAGTAGAAATCGATTATGACTTAACCAATCCATACCCAAGATGACATCTACACCATCGAGAGGTAAACAGATCAGATCCATTAAGGATCTATCATTCAATACAATGGGACAATTTAAACACACTGAGGAGGTAATTATTTTTCCTTCTATAGGTGTCACCACCGCTAACTCGTATGGTAACTTCGAAATAGAGTATTGTAACTTCCCCACACATTCTATTGCTATGAAAGAATGGCTCTCACCAGAATCAAATAATACAATTAGAGACAGATTGTTGATACAACACGTACCTTGCATCAAATTAAGAGCTGTCTTTGCTTCAGCACCGCTCAAAGTGAAAACTCTTTTTGTCGTTTGTTGAGTTTGTGCAGTACCTTTCTCATTTCCCAGTGGACAATACCGTGTCACATGCCCCTTCTGGCAACATTTGAAGCAAGTAACTAGGCTAAAATAACATGGTTTATCCCCATGGAATTTCCCACATTTCCCACACTGACCCATTGCCAGCTTTTTCAAAAAAAGTCTGGGTTCCACAATTGCTGGTTATTTACCTCTCATGATATTCTTCCCTTTGGTATTTCTATCTATAACTGGGAACTCTCTCTTTCACTTCCATTGAGTCTGCCTCTCCCTTTCATCCTCTACTGCTTTTAAACTTGTCTCCAACATTCAACATTTATTTACCAATGGAACATATTCCCGAATCTCTAATGCCACCACAACATTCCTAAGCTCTGGGTTCAGTCTTGATTCAAACTTCACTGCTTTCCAAGCTTCATCCGGATTATTCTTCAAAGTACTTAAGAACTTAGACAGTTCTTCAAACTTGGTAATATAATGGTCAATGGTCCCATTTCCCTGTCTAAGCTGAAGAAACTCAATCTCTTTCTCAACTCTCACATTGCTGGAAAAATATTTGTTCAAAAAAGTCTCTCGAAATAATTTCCATGTAATTTCCTTCTCTTGATGTACCAGTGACTCTCTAGTTCCTCTCCACCAGTATTCAGCTTCTTTCTTCAGCATATATGTCCCAAAATTGATCTTTTGCTCATCAGAACAATTTAGAAATCTAAAATCTTCTCAAGTTCAGTTAACCATCTCTCAGCAACTATGGGTTCATATGCACCCACAAAAGATGGAGGTCACGTTCTTATAAATTTAGACCATCCAATACCATTTCCAGTTTTGTTTCCATTTCGGTTTCCTTCATTTCCTTTAGCCTCGTCATTATTATTAATATTCTGAAGTTGCTATAGAATCTGATTTGTAGCAACTGCTTGAGCTTGAATAGATGCGGCCATGTTATTTAAGGTAGCATTTAGGTTGCCTAACAGATACCTTCTTGGTGGTGAATAACTCATTGTATTATTAAAACAAAATATTAGTCACTATTGAGGTGATCAAGCCCAACAATAGTTCAAAATTTTACAGTAGTTATCACACTACACAAGATTATAAATAGAAAATACTAGTACTTTCCTACTGAATTTATCTGCTACCTTACACAACGTTTCCACATAACTATTAAAGACTCCTCTAAGTCAGTCTAGGTGACCACCCACCCCATGGTCACCTAAGATCGACCTACTCTGATACCAACTTTGTAACGTCCAATTTTTTATTTATTATTATAGCAACTTTGTAAGATCCAATTTACTTTTATTTTTATTTTATTTTATTTTTTATTTTTTATTTTTTCACATTACGCATGTTAAATATGTCATATGTATAAACACAATATATATGTATATATATATATATATATATATATATATATATATATATATATATTATAAACCTCACACATGTGATAATTTTACAATACAACATTTCAATACATAAATAAGAGTCCCTATACAGCACTCCACACTTGAAACACAAATGATGAGGAAGTGGTGCTGACATCAAGATCTCTATCAGTAACGTCATTCCCTGTTGCATCTCATTTCTTTTTATCTAAACATAACACAACAATAATAGTGGGAATAATGGTTCCCAATAGACTTAACATAAATAAAGTATAATGACAAAAACAGGAGTTATGTTCAGCTATATAAGCTACAGAAAATATTAAGATTTGGAGTTAAAATCATCACTTCAGTTGCTGCATAATTAACATACTAGATATGCAATGAAAATCCAATCTTTTTAAAAAAAATGCTCAGTCATATCACATCTTTCAATATACTCAATTCACTCATTTGCTATATGCATAGTGAGCGATAGACTACAGTCACAATACGTAATCAGGGAATGTAAGCTCATCATCCATCTGTCTCCTCAACTTACCTCTGTCACCAGGTTGAAGTGGCCATCCCTTAGCTCACTCAGGCTAATAGGGTGTTCCCTACTTAGTACCGTCTCAAGCCATACAATCCGTCGAAATTCATCCATACATATAAATGTATGTATATATATATATATATATATATATATATAAATGTATATTCATCAAATGCAATATATAATTATCAAGCAACTCGCCATGAGCTTTATGCTTGTCATTCAACTATATTCATAATATGACATGCATCATTTTTATACTCAATAATTAATAATCATTCATCACATACCAATATCCAATATGATTCATTTTGAATCAAATAAATAAAAGGGTAATTTGTGATACTAAAATCATCATTATAAAAATATTTTTCTTGGATATATGTTTCCTAAAAAGCTTTCAACAAAAAAATTTACTTTCAGGTAGAAAACAGTGAAAAATATGATAATCCAACACCCATCACGGCCTGCCATGTTTCAAAACATGGCCAAGCTTGAAAAATACTTCAAACATGCTCAAAAACATCCCCCGAACACGGTCTACCCATGCTGAAGCAATCCAGAACACGGCATGGCCGTGTTCTATGACCTTTCTTCAATTATTCAACCATATCTCCCACATACAAACTCCAATTAAGGTGGTTTTAAATCATATCAAAAGATAAGAAAATTATATACAACTTTCATGTTTACCATTTCTTCATATTCCTTACGAATTATTCCCAAAAACTTAAAACAAAAACGATTATTTTTACTATCCTAGATTCTTAGCTTTTTTCAATTAATCAGACATATCTCCCTCCTATGGACTTCAATTAAGGTGATTTTAAAGAATATAAAAATCTAGGACAATTATCTACAAATTTCATGTTTATTATTTTGTCAAATTACTTACGGATTATTCCCAGAAAATTAAAAACATAAACGCTTATTTTTACTATCTTGGATTCTGACCTCGACTCAATTAATCAGCCATATCTCCCTCAAATGGACTCCAAATTACGTTATTTTCAGACCCTATAGATCCATGAGATATATATCTACAATTCATATGTTGACCATTTCTTAAAAATTCTTGCCAAAGTTTCCCAAAATTCCATAAACAGAGGCTATCCAAATTATTCTAAAATTCAGCTTAGTCTAACTTCTCCTTTGTTTTTCTTTTATGTAATCCCATACCCATATGCATGTCCAAACAACCAAAATAGAATTCCATATAAATATCCAGACCACATGTTATCCAAATCACATCTAAACAAATCTAAAAGTATATATATAATTTTGTACAAAATTCTTGAATAGATGTTAAGCCTACCTCAAACAAATCCTTAAACTTGCGTGCTTGATTCCTACCATACAAAATTCCTACATCCATACCATGAATTAGGATATTCCTTAAGAAAAGATGATGAAATGAGAGAGATGACCAAGAAACTTACCTTGATTCCCCTCTCCTCTTCTTTATCTTTCTTCTTCCTCTTTCTCTTCTTCTTATTCTTTCTCTTTCTCTTCTTTTTCTTCCTCTTTCTTTTTCTCCTCTTTCTTTTCCTCCTCTATCTTTTCTTCCTTTTTCTTTTCTTTCTCTTTCTTACCGACACTCCCCTCCCTCATAATTATTAAAAAATTTCCTTACCTACCACCCTATATTTACTACTTTTCCATCTTTCATTATTACAAAATTTCCATCCTAGAATATTTACAAAACTGCCATTCTAGAGTATTTACAAAACTGTCATCTCAAAGAATTTTCATAAATGCCATCTTAAGGAATTTACATAAATGCCACTTCAATTAAATTACATAAATGTCATTTTAACCATCCTAAGACCTTGTTTGACTTGAGTAAAATTGTAAAATAATTTAATCCTCCCTTAAGATCAAAAATCCTTTCTCCTCTCTGAAAACAATTCCAATTAGTAACATAAGGAAAAATCGGGGATGTTACACTAGCCAGTTGATGTTGACAATTTTTTTATCAAAGCAATAGTTTAGGGAATTATCTATGTATTTAGATGAATTCTAAGATATTCTAAATTGATTTAGATTTGAATTATTGTGAAATTTGCTTTTGTTTTAGGGGTTGTTAAATAGAGTAAACATAGTTTGTGGTCGAATGACTAATTATATGAAAAATGTTTGTATATATAAATGTACACATAGGGAAATGGCATATAAGAGAACTCAGGCTAAGACCTTAAAAGAAATATCTGAGAATATATAAGCCTTAGTTGTCAGGCTCGACGGGCAAGCTATAACCCAAGCCACGACAGCATAAATTCTTCAACAAGTTCAAGAAGCCCTTAGATGTAACATCCCATAATTTTTATTTTTAAATAATAATATTTTTTTATAAACAAACATATTTTTATTTGTTTAAAAATGATTATATTCTGCTAAAAGTAAGTCTATTTTTAATTAAAATAATTATTGTTTTATTTAAAATAATTATCTTGGTCTCTAATGAATTTTTGTTGTATTTTTAGAAATATTCTTTCTTTTAATATGTATAATTTGAGATTTGTTTTATTATGATTTTTATCAAGAAAAATCATGATTTAAGAGTTTAACTAAAGGTTTATGAGAATGTAAATTTTTAGAAACTTCTGAGATATTTTAGGATGGAAAACGGAATTTATATAAAGAAAATCTTATTATTCAATTATTAAATAATAATATTTATTATTTTAAAAAAATAAAAAAAAAGGTAGGGGGAGGCAACAGAGAGGAGAGAACGGAGGAAAAAATGGAGAAGAAGAATAGTGAGTGAATAGTAACTTTGAATTTCTCTCTAGATCTAGAGTGTCTACAGGCCTCCGATCTCCTAACTGAGGATACCACTGGATTTAGGATGGAGAATACTATGGTTTTGACGGATTAATTTTTCAAATCAGCCGTTGAATCGCTGTAGATTTGAAGTAGAAAATCTCAGAAAAAGGTAAATTCTGAAACTTTTACTTAGAGACCTCCAATTGAAATTCTGACACCGTAGATGGATTCAAGAGTTAGATAAACTTTAAGATATGAAATTTTTTAGCTATCTGACAATTTTTTGTTCTTGGCGAATAGTGACCAAGCTCCCGGAGTCATTTTTTAAGTCTTTCGACCCTCTGGACA
This sequence comes from Gleditsia sinensis, assembly GCA_037074535.1. Classification (NCBI taxonomy): domain Eukaryota; kingdom Viridiplantae; phylum Streptophyta; class Magnoliopsida; order Fabales; family Fabaceae; genus Gleditsia; species Gleditsia sinensis. Next base: position 33,675,898 of record CM073464.1, on the reverse strand, counting down.
CATTTTTTAGGTCTAATTGGTCAAATTCAGTTTGGAAAAGTACAATTTAGTGTTGTCCAATCAGGAGCCCTACTTTGTGAGTAGATAATTCTTTCTATGACTTGCTCTATGCTCTTCTTGAATTATAAATGTATTATTGTTTCTGTTTATAAATTATTTATGCTATTATAAGTTTATTAAATGTGTTAAAATATTTGTTATATTTACAAACTGACACATAGTTCAAGAAGAGTATGGTTTTAGAAATGAATGTTGGAACTCATTGAATATGTGGTTCTAAATGTATTTATCATTATTTGATAAAGTGAATATTATGTGTACGATGCATTGATTTGTAAAGCTATATACTTGTCAAAATGATGCATGTCATATTATAAATGAGATTGAATGGCAAGCATAAAGCTTGTGGCGAGTTGCTTGATAAATATGACAAACGTTAAGTTCATGGCGAGTTGCTTGATAATTTTACATGTATTTATATGTATGGATGAATATCGGTTGGTTGTATGGCTTGTGACAGTACCGAATAAGGGACGACCTATTAGCCTGTGTGAGCTGGGGGAGGGCCGCTCCAACCAGGTGACAGTGGTAATATGAGGAGGCAAGAGGGTGATATACTCACATTTTCTGATTATTTATTATGACTAGGGTCAAGGTCACTATGCGTATAGCAAATGAGTTATATTTTCATTGCATTGACCAGATTGTCGAATGAGGCAGGTGCATTAAAAGTGATGATTTTATCTCCAAATCTTAATATTTTACTATAGCTTATACAGCTGAGCATAACAACATTTGTTTAATGATCATACCGTACAACATATAGTTTTGGATATCTGAATATCATTTGATTTGAGAATATTTGAAATACGAGTCTCATATGAATGTACTTCTGAACTGCATTTTCTATGTGACATATTTTAAAATATAAGTACATCAATATGCTAACCTAAGAGGTCATAGGAGGAATTATTTGCTCACTGAGTTGTCAAACTCACTACACGATATTTCCACATTTTTCAGATAAGAATATCAGAGTCTGATTCGGTAGATAGGTGATATATTCTCTAGGTGAGTCTACGTTGCTTCCAAGATTCACAGTCTTTGAATTATACTGTGTTTGTATTCTAGAGTGTGCTCTGAACGCTACAGGCAGGATCCCTGTTTCTGTTGTACTATGATGTTTATAGACTTGGTCTGTATATTGTGTATACATGAGAGATTCTATGTGTATCTGTTCCCATGATAAAGAATTGAATTATGTATCTTTATGGAAAATATCTGATTATGGAAATAATAATAATAATAGTAATAAATGTTTATTTTACGTAACGTAAATTGGGGGCGTTACAAGTTGGTATCAAAGCATTAGGTTTCCCTGTGGCTAACAAAGCAAAGAATTATGTAGTAGGACTTTGAGTATGGGTATGTAACTACAGACATATTTATACTCACGGTGCTATTGTGAAATTCTATAGGGTGTCATCTTTTCTTCCTTCTAACTCTTTTCCTTATATATGCGAGGTTTAAACATCTACGTGTATGTCCTAGATGGTACCTTTTGTGTGTGAACTACTAGTTCAGCTTTTGAACTTGTTTTGACGAAAAGTGATAAAAAGAACCCTCTTGGGAAAGTAGATGAAAATAAGAAAATTATATCCGAACATAAAGGGAATGGCTTGTTTGGATGTCAAGAAGGTTTGAATTGATTGTTTAATTTGCTTATGTGAAGTGCGATCTAGTTGATACAGTATGAAGATGTCATCAATAGCAAAAAATGTTAGTAAAGGAGTTGCAAGTAGTGAGCAATCATAGAAGCAAGTACCCAGTAATTTAATTTCAACTTTAGCGACCATAAGTTATTACAAAAAATGGGTGCTAAGGATATTTGGTAGTGGTGAGAGATGTTGATATAAAGCATACTAATGTAGATCAGGTACCAGTAGTTAGGAAATTTCCTAATGTGTTTTCAGAAGAATTGCCTAGAGTACCCCTGAAACAAAAAATAGAATTTGATATTGCTTGACTTCTTGGAACCCAACTAGTATCTATATCCCTATATAGAATGATATCGATTGAATTTAAAAAAAAATTAAAAAAAATTAGTTACAAGACTTGTTAAATAAGGGATTTAAATGCCCTAGTACTTTTATTTGGAGTGCTCCAGTTCTATCTGTGAAAAAGAAAGATGGATCACTATGACTATGCATAAATTATAAACAATTGAATAAGGTGACAATGTGGAATAAATACTCATTACCTCTTATAGATGATATGTTTGATTAGTTACAAGGTGCTCAATATTTTTCAAAAAAATTGATTTGAGATATAAGTAACATTAATTGAGGATAAGAGAAGATGATGTACGAAAATTTTCTTTTAGGACTCATTATGGTTATTATGAGTCTTTGTTTATATTATTTAGTTTGACAAATATTCTAACTGCATTCATAGATTTAATGAATAGTATTAGGTTATCCTTAGATCAACTTGTTATTATATTTATTGATGATATACTAGAATATTTCAAAAGTTCAAAGGATCATAAGCAACATTCAAAGATAGTTTTACCAACTCTAAGGGAGTATGGTTGGTAAAGATGGTATCCAAGTAAACTCTAAGGAAGTAAAAGTAGTACAATAATAGCTACGTTTTACTACATCTAAAGATGAAGATCCAAATCCAATTTTTGCTTCCTGCGGTTGTCTGCCGTCCATTCTATTTGAGCCATAGTTGGATCAGGTATATGAACATATGCTTATAAAGCATCAATCAACTCCTCAGCATTTGAAGCTGAGATGAGAATTCGTCGTGCTGAGTGTGAGATGAACCTTTATTCTATAGCATGATCAAGAAAAGACAACAAACCATCAAAGAAGTGGTTAACATTTAACAAACCTATCAGTTTGTGATGCATATTTAGTTGTGCCCAAGAGACTATTTGAAAATTTTCTTCTAAAGTACCAAAACCACCTGGTAAGCCAATGAAGGCATTAGCATTGCTCATCATTCTAGCCATGCACTCATGCATGGAAGCTACCCTAAACTCTTCCCCAATTGTCTTTCCTATGATGTTAGATGCAGCTAGAGCTGTAGGAATAATACCTAGAACTTGGCATCCTCCTATATGGGCAGTTGTAGACACAGACCCTATTAATCCACGGTTACCTCCACCATAGACTAAATGAATTTTTCTCTTAGCCAGTACCATACCCAGGTTTTGTGCTGCTTTCACATACTCTCCATCTTTTCCAGGACTGAAACCACAAAAGACACAAATATTTCAAAATTGACGAAATGCGAGTCCCTCCATAGTTGCACACACCTTAACTTTGAGTATGAGAAAATAAAGATACTAATGTGTGTATTTATAGAACCCAGAGTAGGGCATACTTATGATAGATATGCAAATAGGATAAGTATAATTAGAACAGCTATATGAATGATTGGTGGATATAAGCTAAATTGAAGGTAACATTTTCAAAAATGAAGGCAAGCATGTATATGTACAGTAGTTGTGATAGTCGCTCATATTAGGCATATAAAGATAATAAGGTTAAGATATTATCATAAATTTGTTTTTTCCTGGTTATTCTCGATGCAGCATTAATGTCTTGATTCTTGTAAGGAAGTTGTAAGTGATAGGCATAAATTAAAATGCAAATAAGTTAGTTGTTAAAGAGGGACAATCAAATGATTTATTTTGTTTTCCCAATGTTCTTGCTAGTCGACTATTAGTATTATTAAGTCGACTAACTATTTTGAAAATTTTAAATTTGGACTGGTTATTTTACAGTTAATTGATTACATCTATTTTGAAGCAATCAACTGCATCCTACCAGTTAACTACATATTCTTTGATTTTCACAGGTTTTTATAAGTTCAGAAATATTATTTTTTTCATGTGCTATCTTTCCACCGAATACCAATAGATTTAAAGTAGATTTTAGCACATATATTCAAACTTTGCGGCCACCGATTTTTTTCGATATAACAGCTAGATTTTTGTTTATAGATTTTCAAGAATTACGACCACCGATTTTAATTTTATTTCAATGCTTTGTCCAAATTTTTAACTTCCTATTTTGGCACCATGCTCTATTAAGTATTCCACATTTTCTGCTACATTGTCCTACATTAATATTTGGTATTAAATGCAAGATTTTTTTTTTCATATTATAAGGAAGATTAATTTCCTTTCTTTGAAACTCATTTATTATGGTGTCCAATTGATTAATAGGTTAAAGTAATAGAAATTTTGAAAGGAGTGGACGGATGATGACCTTATGGTGTTTTGATGAATGTAATCAAGACAATTAGTGGTGTTGAAGTTCTTGAGGAATAAAATATGGGAAGTAGGATTTAAATTAATTTTTGAACTCTTAATTTGGAAATATGGAGAATACTATGAGAATCATGTCCGAAAATAATGTAAGTGATTAAGATATTTGTGTTAAAGGTTTATATTATGCTAAATTGAGTCTAGTATGTAGGATGTGAATTATGTTGCAATTGAAAATTCATGTATGAGTAATTGTTAGGAAAAATCTTCTTGAAATGATTGGGTGAATTAAACGGGATTGATATAAGTTAGAATGAGGTGCTTTTAGATATGATAGAGGAAAGGTTTGATATTTTTGATAATGAATTTATTGGTGTTAATAAAAATGTATAGATTTACTGCGATGAGGTAAGTTAGAATTGTTAGACATGTGCCAATGGTACATAAACGTTAAAAAGGATTGGTGGATTTATTGCTACATATGTTTAACATATTGATTAATGGATTTTAGGATAAAAATAGATGATAGATTCAGATGATTCTATTCATGGGATGATGTTGACATGTGAGAATCAAAGATGACTTGATAGAAGTCTGGAATAAGAAAAGATAATTACCCCAATATGGATGTAAATATGTTCTTTTATGAGTGTGTTTTCTAATATCGATCCATAGATATATCCATGCAAGCTTGAGGATATAAAGTGAAATTGATTAGAAAAATGATAATTCAATATAGGCCAAAAGTCTAAAGGAATCATGCATGTTGAGCACTAGAAATTATCAGTTGGTGACCACATATTTTTGAAGGAATCACCAATGGTAGAGGTAATGAGGTTTGGAAAGAAGTACATATTAGATTCTTCTTATGTTATCTAATTCCAATAAATTCAACTGGACAAAAATTTGGCTTAACTATGGGTACAATTGATGTTTATTGTTGATCAACAAGTGAAGAACTTATGGATGAAAGAAATCCCTATAGATAAGTTATAACCTAAAATCACTCAAGTGAAGAGACATTTTAAAAAGTAAAGATATTATACAGAAAAGATATCCCCAATTATTTGAGTAATAAGGTTGGTAACTCCGAATTATGCCTTGATTTTATTCCCTACATGTGGTAGGATGGGCTGAAAGTCGGGGACCGAATTTCTTAAGGGGGGAAGAATGTAACATCTCATAATTTTTATTTTTAAATAATAATGTTTTATTATAAACAAATATATTTTTATTTGTTTAAAAATGATTATGTTCTGCTAAAAGTAAGTCTATTTTTAATTAAAATAATTGTTGTTTTGTTTGAAATAATTATCTTGGTCTTTAATGAATTTTTGTTGTATTTTTAGAAATATTTTTTCTTTTAATATGTATAATTTGAGATTTGTTTTATTATGATTTTTATCAAGAAAAATGATGATTTAAGAGTTTAACTAAAGGTTTATGAGAATGTAAATTTTTAGAAACTTTTGAGATATTTTAGGATGAAAAACGGAATTTATATAAAGAAAATCTTATTATTCAATTATTAAACAATAATATTTATTATTTTAAAAAAATAAAAATAAAAATAAAAAGGGGAGGGGGAGGCAATGGAGAGGAAAGAACAGAGGAAAAAATGGAAAAGATGAATAGTGAATGAATAGTAACTTTGAATTTCTCTTTAGATCTGGAGTGTCTACAGGCCTCCGATCTCTAAACTGATGATACCATTGGATTCAGAACGGAAAATACTATGGTTTTAACCGATTAATTTTTCAAATCAGCCATTGAATCGCCGTAGATCTGAAGTAGAAAATCTCAAAAAAAGGTAAATTCTGAAACTCTTACTTAGATACCTCCAATTGAAATTCTGACACCGTAGATGGATTCAAGAGTTAGATAAACCTTAGGATATGAAATTTTTCAACTATCTGACAATTTTTTGTTCTTGGTGAATAGTGTTTTTCCGGTGGTGAATAGTGACCAATCTCCCGGAGTCATTTTTTAAGTCTTTGGACCCTCTAGACACGTTGTTTAGGTCTAATTGGTCAAATTCAGCTTGGAAAAGTACAATTTAGGGTTGTCCAATTAGGAGCCTTACTTTGTGAGTAGATAATTCTTTCTATGACTTGCTCCATGCTCTTCTTGAATTATAAATGTATTATTGTTTCTGTTTATAAATTATTTATGCTATTATAAGTTTATTAAATGTGTTAAAATATCTGTTATATTTACAAACTGACACATAGTTCAAGAAGAGTATGGTTTTAGAAATGAATGTTGGAACTCATGGAATATGTGGTTCTAAATGTATTTATCATTATTTGATAAAGTGAATATTATGTGTACGATGCATTGATTTGTAAAGCTATATACTTGTGAAAATGATGCCTGTCATATTATAAATGAGATTGAATGGGAAGCGTAAAGCTCGTGGCGAGTTGCTTGATAAATATGACAAGCACAAAGCTCATGGCAAATTGCTTGATAATTTTACATGTATTTATATGTATGGATGAATATCGGCTGGTTGTATGGCTTGTGACGGTACCGAATAGGGGACGCCCTATTAACTTGAGTGAGCCGGGGGAGGGCCGCTCCAACCGGGTGACAGTGGTAATGTGAGGAGGCAGGAGGGTGATATACTCACATTCCCTGATCACTTATTATGACTAGGGTCGAGGTCACTATGCGTATAGCAAATGAGTTATATTTTTATTGCATTGACCAGATTGCCGAGTGAGGCAGGTGCATTAAAAGTGATGATTTTATCTCCAAATCTTAATATTTTTCTATAGCTTATACAGCTGAGCATAACAACATTTGTTTAATAATCATACCGTGCAGCATATAGTTCTATGTGACATATTTTAAAACATAAGTACATCCATATGCTGACCTAAGAGGTCATAGGAGGAATTATTTGCTCACTGAGTTGTCAAACTCACTACACAATATTTTCACATTTTTCAAATAAGAATATCAGAGTCTAATTCGGTAGATAGGTGATATATTCTCTGAGTGAGTCTACGTTGCTTCTAAGACTCACGGTCTTTGAATTATATTGTGTTTGTATTCTAGAGTGTGCTCTGAACCCTACAGGCAGGATCCCCGTTTCTGCTGTACTATGATGTTTATAGACTTGGTCTCTATATTATGTATACATGAGAGATTCTATGTGTATCTGTTCCTATGATAAAGAATTGAATTATGTATCTTTATGGAAAATATCTGATTGCGGAAATAATAATAATAAAAATGTTTATTTTACGTAACGTAAATTGGGGGCGTTACATTAGACAAGTGTCGCAAGGAAACAATCCTGAGGGTACTAGAGAGGAAAATAGGCTAGGCCAAATGAATAAAATCCTGGCCCAATTCAGGAAAGCCAACCTTCCTTCATTTCTTAAATAGTATGACCCTGTGATAGAAGAGCGATGGATCATGCAATTAGAGAAAAGTTGTGGGGTTTTAGAGGGCAGCACAGACCAAAAAGTTTCCTTAGCCACTTACATGTTACAAGGTAAGGCAGACAATTAATGGAAAAGTATGCAAAGACTATGGAAGACCAATGATACTCCCATTACCTGGGATAATTTTAAAGAAACATTTTATGATAAATATTTCCCAGATAATGTGAAGAATCAAAAAGAGGCTGAATTCATACAGTTAAAGCAAGGAAACATGACTATACCCCAATATGAGGCCAAGTATGAAAAGCTCTCTAAATTTTCCCCTTACTAGAAGCATATCCATGATGATGCATGGAAGGCGATAAATTTTGAGTGAGGTTTAAAACATGAGATTAGAGAAAGAGTGGCTAATTTAGAGATAGGGGATTTTGCCTAGTTGGTAAGCAAATATAGAATAGCAGAAGAAACTATGATGAGTGCCAAGGTTAAGACAGATTGAGAGACAGTGAGCCCTCTAAAGGAAGAGGAAAACCCTAGAACAAAAGGTTCAAGGGGAACAGTTCTCAAGGTAGGAGATTACTAACCCGTAGTGGCTAAACCTCTAGCTAGCCTGCTTGTCATAAATATGGGAAGAACTATGGAGATAGACCCTGTTTAGCTGGTCAAAATTTCTACTACAGTTGTGGAAAGCCCGGCCACTACTCCAGGGATTGTCGAGCAAGAAGGGGATCAGTTCCTGATGGTAGACCACATAATCAGGGACGGGTGTTTACTCTTTCCTAAGAAAAGGCTAGCCAGCCTTTAAATTTGATCAGAGGTACGTTAATGATCAAAAACTCACTTGTAGATGCATTGTTTGATTTTGGTGCTACACATTCTTTTATTTCATATGATTGTGCTAAGAGTTTGAGTTTGACTGTGGATACTTTTTCCATATGATCTTTTTGTTTCCACCCCTACTGGGATCTATGTCATAAATTCTAATGCTTCTATCAATTGCGTTGTACAATTTGATCATAGATGTACCAATTTGGATCTTGTATTCCTTCCCTTCCTCTATTTGATATTGATGATATTCTTGGAATGGATTAGTTGTCTACTAATAATGAAATTCTTGATTTTTTTAGAAAATCTATTTCCTTACCTGTTGGTGGTTCTACTTCTAAACACTCTACTGAAGCCTTTTATCTATCCACCACCCAGGCCAAGAGATACCTTAAGAAAGGTTGTCAAGGGTTCCTAGTCTTTTTTTCTTTGCAAGCAGAAATAGAAGAGGGCATAGAAAACATACCCGTTTTTAGGGATTACCCAGAAGTATTTCCTAAGGAATTTAGCAATCTCCATCCTGATAAGGAAGTAGAGTTCTCTATTGACTTAGTGCCTGGTGCAGGTCCTATATCAAGGCTCCCTATAGGATGGCTCCTGTAAAGCTAGCTGAGCTTAAGAAACAGATAAAGGAACTTTTAGAGAAGGGGTTCATTAAACCTAGTGTATCCCCCTGGAGTGTACTACTCTAGTTTGTTAAAAAGAAAGATACTAGCCTCAGGTTGTGTATAGATTATAGGTAGTTGAACAAAGTGACCATCAAGAATAAATATCTACTACCTAGGATAGATGACCTACTGGATCAATTAGCTGAAGTGTCAATCTTCTTTAAGATAGATTTGAGGTTAGGTTACCATCAATTGAGAATCAAGGCCAAAGATGTCCAAAAGATAGCTTTCCGAACTCGATATAGACATTATGAGTTCCTAGTCATACCTTTTAGGTTAACCAATGCCTTGACCATTTTCATGGATTATATGAATAGGGTTTTTAGACCATACCTGGCTAAGTTTTTTGTGGTTTTCATAGATGACATATTAATTTATTCTAAAAGCCTTGAAGAACATGAGAATGACCTTCGAATAGTGTTGCAAACCCTAAAGGATAGGAAGTTGTATGCTAAACTTAGCAAAGGTGAATTTTGGTTGATAGAGGTGAGATTTCTAGGGCATGTTGTCTCTAAGGAGGGGATAACAGTGGACCCTAGTAAAGTGAAAGCAGTGGTTAACTGGGAAAGACTAAAGACGGTCACTGAAATATGGAGCTTTCTAGGCTTAACAGGATATTATAGGAGATTTATCCAAGGATTCTCTCAGATAGCCATGCCTCTAACTAGGTTAACCAGGAAGGACCAACCATTTGTGTGAGATGGTCGATGTGAGAGTAGTTTTCATGAATTAAAAGTTAGGCTAACCTCCACCCAGGTGCTAGTGATACCTAACCCTAGTGAACTCTTTACAATATATAGTGATGCATCTAAGAAGGGTTTAGGTTGTGTTTTAATGCAGAAGGGTAGAGTAGTAGCTTATGCTTCTCAGTAGCTTAGACCTCATGAGGAGAATTACCCTACACATGATCTGGAACTAGCAGTTTTAATGTTTACCCTTAAGATTTGGAGACATCATTTGTATGGTGTCAAGTTTAAAGTTTTTAATGATCACAAGAGTCTTAAGTACCTTTTTTACTAAAAGGAGTTAAATATGAGACAAAGAAGATGGATGGAATTTCTAAAAGATTATGATTACACCCTTAATTACCATGAGGGCAAGGCAAACGTGATTGCTGATTCCCTGTGCAGGAAATCCCTCTATATGGCATCATTAATTCTTAAGGAGCTGGACCTAATTGAGGGCATGAGAGATTTGAATATCTCTATTTCTCCATAGCCTAGTAGCCTCCTTATGAGTGAATTGAGGATTCATAATGATCTTAGGGATATAATTAAATATGCTCAAGTTTCTTATCCATACTTGAAGGACATTAGAGAATAGATATCCCAAGGTAAGTTTAAAGAATTTCACATTTCTAAGGATGGGCTTATCAAGTTTGGAGAGCGACTATGCGTACTTAAGGTGAAGGAATTGAGAGATAGTATCCTGGCTGAAGCTCATAAGAGTAGGTATACCCTATATCCTAGAGTCACTAAGATATATTAAGACTTAAAAAGCATTTTTTGGTGGCCTGTGATGAAAATGGACATAACTCATTATGTGTCTAAGTGCTTAGTGTGTCAAAAAGTCAAGGTAGAACACTAAAAGCCTGGGGGATTACTCCAACCCTTACATATTCTTAAGTGGAAATGGAATAGCATCTCTATAGATTTTGTCTTGGGTTTGGTTAGGACATCATTTGACTATGATGCAATTTGGGTAAGCGTGGATAGACTGACCAAGTTTGCCCACTTCATAGCCATTAAGTCTACCTATTCTCTAGACAAGTTGGCATAAGTGTATGTTTATGAAATTATCAGACTCCATGGGATACCTACCAGTATTGTTTCTGATCGAGACCCTAAATTTACTTTTAGAATTTGGAGATCTTTGCAAGATGTCTTAGGTACTAAACTTAGGTTTAGCATGGTCTACCAACCATAAACTGATGGGAAAACTGAGAGAACAATTCAAACTTTAGAAGATATGCTTAGGGCTTGTGTACTAGAAATGAAAGGAAACTGGGATGTGTACTTACCTTTAGCTAAATTTGCTTATAATAATAGTTATCATTCCAGTATCCAAATAGTTCCCTTTGAAGCTTTGTGTAGAAGAAAGTGCAGGACACCTCTGTATTGGGTAGAGCTAAGGGAGAGGAGTCTTTTGGACCTTGATTTGGTTGACTAAACCACAAGGCACATTGAACTTATCAGAGAGAGACTGTTAGCTGCCCAAAGTAGACAAAAACGCTATGCAGATGAAAAAAGAATGCCCTTAGAATTTGAAATAGGCAACCATGTTTTCCTTAAGGTAACTCCGTTCACGGATGTGGGGAGGTCTTTGAAAACTAAAAAGCTCAGTCCCAAATATGTCGGTCATTTCCAAATTCTTGATCAAAATGGATTAGTAGCTTATAAACTTGCACTTCCACCAAAAATTTCTCAGATTCATGATGTATTTCATGTTTCCCAACTCAAAAAGTATAAAACAGACTCTTCATATATCATAGAGCACGAATCAATGCATTTACAAGATAATATGTCATACACTGTAAGGTAAGATCATATCATTGACGTTAAGACTAAACAATTAAGGAATAAGAACATCCCTCTGGTTAAAGTGGTCTGGAAGGGACTATCCTCTGAGGAAGCAACTTGGGAGATAGAAGAAGAAATGAAGAGGACCTATCCACATCTATTTGAATAAGGCATGTTAAATTTTGTGGACAAAATCATTTTAAGGGGGAAGGAAATGTAACATCCTAAGTCTTTTAAGGAAGACAAAATTTTGCAGTGAGTTGAGCTCATCTTGAGTTCTGCATCGGTGATTTTGGAGCATGAGATGCAAGAGGTTAAAGTTGAAAACATGAAACTCTAATGGTAGGGAATAATCTTTGCCATCTAAGTAACAAACATGCTGAACAACCATACATTCTGCACCTAAAAGATTTAAGCCCTGTGTTCTTGGACTATTTGATTGGATAAATGGCCTTTAAATTATCTAATATTTGGTGAGAAAAGTCTTGATATATTGATAATCAATTCTAAAAGTTTTCGTAATTTTTGAAAACCTAAAAATAGGCCATTTACAATCAAAACAGTGTTGAGAACAATCTGCTAGACAGCTTAGGCTGTTGATGGAAATACTAAACATTGAAGGGATTACAAATTGCATTTTTGTATGAAACTTTTATGACATGATATGAGGATCCTAGTTAAGGATCCCGCAAAATTTTATAGAATTATGGCCAGGTTAAGACAATAAAAAAATATGAAAATTTGGTGGGACAGGAAGTGAGTTAGAACAGACCATAACTAGGGATAGCCATAAAAAGTGTGTTATTTGAGGGGTCAAATGAATTAGTTTTTACTTGAAATTTTATGGTGCTTATATAACATATCTAGGATGCTCCATATCAAATATCACAAATTTTGAAGAAGTTTTACCCATCCAAAGGAATGGAAAATAGAATAGAAATGGAACTAAAACCAATATGCACTATTTTGGGTTATGAAGGTAGTTCTCAGGGTGAATGGAAGAGTTAAGGCTAAGAGAATCACAAAATAAAATAAAAAAGTAAAGGAACCTCTATGGAAAATTTTAAAACTTTTAGAGGACTTTTTTCATATTTAATAATAAACCTAAATCTGAACAGAATCACAATTTTGTTTTAGGGAGCAGAAGCTCTTAAACTGTAGACTTATGATTTTAGGTGCTAATATGCATGCATTAACCAAAAGCTCTTATATGTTTTAGTTTGAGTAGCAGGTTGTAACTTTGGCAAGCTTGGAAAGGAGGTGATTGTGCAGGAATTAAGGTAGCTAGTTTTTCCTTAAAACACTCTTTATGTTTATGAACTTGAATTTATCAATTTCACTAGTTGCCTGACTTTTATGTTATGATGAATGATGGTCTAAAAATATGTTATCTATGCATTCTCAGGAATTAAGGGGTGCCAAGGTGTGCCAAGTAAGCCCAATTTACCCCATATATTTCCCAATAATAAGAGATACATAATCCTTTTGTAGATATGGGACTGCATTGGGTAAGTAGACTAAAATGTTATGGGTCCCTAGTGTGACCAAGATGATATATGTATGTATGGGCAGTGCTTATATTTCAGTAAAATAAATTGAGTGTTTAAAGGAATGGAATGTATACTATTTTTCTGAAAATTTGTCTCACTGTTGAGATTGTCATCTCATCTTTTTATGTCCACATAATGTAACATCCCATAATTTTGATTTTTAAATAATAATGTTTTGTTATAAACAAATATATTTTAATTTGTTTAAAAAGAATTATGTTATGCTAAAAGTAAGTATAGTTTTAATTAAAATAATTATTGTTTTGCTTAAAATAATTTTATTGGCCTTTAATAAATTTTTGTTGTATTTTTAGAAATATTCTTTCTTTTATTATGTATAAAGATATTTATTTTGTGACTTTTTTTATTGAGATTTTTATGAAGAAAAATTATGATTTAAGAGTGTAGCTAAAGTTTTATGAGAATGTAAATTTTAAAAAAAATTTGTGATATTTTAGGATGAAAAACAACATTTATATGAATTTATATAATAGAAAATTCTATTATTAATTATTAACTAATTATTATTATTATTAAAAAAAAGGGAAGGAGGAGACGATAGAACAGAGAGAGACAGAGAACGTTTTAAAAATTAAAATTGAGTGAATAGTGAGTGAATAGTAATATTCAACTTTTTCTCTACATCTGGAGTGCCTATTGACTTCCGATCTCAAAACTGAAGGTGTTATTGGATTTAGGACGAAGAGTACTACGGTTTTGATCGATCAATTTTTCAAATCAGCTTAGAAAAGTACATTTTAGGGCTGTCCAACCAGGAGCCCTACCCTGTGAGTAGATAATTCTTTCTATGACTTGCCCCATATTCTTCTTGAATTATAAATGTATTATTGTTTCTGTTTATAAATTATTTATACTATTATAAGTTTCTGAAATGTGTTAAAATATCTATTATACTTACGAACTAGCACATAGTTCAAGAAGAGTATGGTTTTAGAAATTGATTTTGGAACTCATTGAATATGTGGTTCTAAATGTATTTATCATTATTTGATAAGGTGAATATTATGTGCACGATGCATTGATTTGTAAAGCTATATACTTGTGAAAATGATGCATGTCATATTATAAATGAGATTGAATGGCAAGCGTAAAGCTCATGGCGAGTTGTTTGATAAATATGACAAGCGTAAAGCTCATGACGAGTTGCATGATATTTTTACATGTAATTATATGTATTGATAAATATCAGCTGGTTGTATGGCTTGTGACGGTACCGAATAGGGGATGCCCTATTAGCCTGAGTGAGCCGGGGGAGGGCCGCTCTAACTAGGTGACAGTGGTAATGTGGGGAAGGAGGAGGGTGATATACTCACATTCCCTGATCACTTATTGTGACTAGGATCGAGGTCACTATGCGTATAGCAAATGAGTTATATTTTCATAGCATTGACCAGATTGTCGAGTGAGGCAAGTGCATTAAAAGTGATGATTTTATCTCTAAATTTTAATATTTTACTATAGCTTATATAGTTGAGCATAACAACATTTGTTTAATTATCATACCGTGCAGCATATGGTTTTGGATATCTGAATATCCTTTGATTTGAGAATATTTGAAATACGGGTCTCAAATGAATGTACTTCTGAATTATATTTTCTATGTGACATATTTTAAAACACAAGTACATCCATATGCTGACCTAAGAGGTCATAGGAAGAATTATTTGCTCACTGAGTTGTCAAACTCACTACACGATATTTTCACATTTTTCAAATAAGAATATCAGAGTCTGATTCGGTAGATAGGTGATATATTCTCTGGGTGAGTCTACATTGCTTCAAAGACTCACGGTCTTTGAATTATACTGTATTTGTATTCTAGAGTGTGCTCTGAACGCTACAGGCAGGATCCCCGTTTCTGCTGTACTATGATGTTTATAGACTTGGTCTGTATATTGTGTATACATGAGAGATACTATATATATATATATATCTGTTCCCATGATAAAGAATTGAATTACGTATCTTTCTGGGAAATATATGATTGCAGAAATAATACTTATCAAAAACGTTTATTTGACGTAACGTAAATTGGAAGCGTTACAAGTTGGTATCAGAGCATTAGGTTTCCCTGTGGCTAACAGAGCAAAGAATTCTGTAGTAGGACTTTAAGTATGGGTATGTAACTGCAGACATATTTATACTCACGGTGCTGTTGTGGAATTTTATAGGGTGTTATCCCTTTCTTCCTTCTAACTCTTTTCCTTAGATATGTGAGATTTAAACATCTATGCGTATGTCCTTGATGGTACATTTTGTGTGTGGACTACTAGTTCAGCTTTTGAACTTGTTTTGACGAAAAGTGATAAAGAGAACCCTCTTGGGAAAGTAGTTGAAAATAAGAAAATTCTAACCGAACACAAAGGGAATGACTTGTTTGGATGTCAAGAAGGTTTGAATTGCTTGTTTAATTTGCTTATGTGAAACAATATGACGAATGGCTAATTTAATATTGATGGTGGGTTATGATGTGATCGTGATTGTCAACTCCAAGATAATGATTTAAAATAAAGTGAGTGTTTTGAAAATAGATTTAAATCTGTTTTTAAATGGATGAGTTGAAATTTATATATATAAATGGATTTGGTAAGTTGTGGGGTGGATTGAATTTGAGAGCAGAGAATCTATGAAGATAATTCAATGATAGATTTTGTTGATATAAAGGATTCAAAAACAATTTAGTTTTCAATAATATTATGTACAAACATTATGAGAAAAGAAAGTTTGCCTATAGAAATTTGGTTTGTAAAATGAACAATTCATGTGAAGGACCCTTGGATAGACATAAGTTTTTCATGATTGATTGTTAAGACATTGCATAAGCATGTTAAAGAATAAAGTCAAAACGGGTTGTTTAAGTGTTTTGAAATGCGATCTAGCTGATACAGTATAAATATGTCATTAATAGTAGAAAATATTAGTAAATGAGTTATAAGTAGTGAGCAATCATGGAAGCAAGTACCCAGTAATTTAATTTCATCTTTAGTGACCATAAGTAATTACAAAAAAAAGGGTGCTACGGATATTTGGTAGTGGTGAGAGATGCTGATATAAAGTATACTAATGTAGATCAAGTTCCAGTACTTAGGAAATTTTCTGATGTGTTTTCAGAAGAATTGCTTAGATTACCTTCGAAACGAAAAATAGACTGTGATATTGATTTACTTCTTGGAACCCAACCAGTATCTATATCCCTATATAGAATAATATCGATTGAATTTAAAAAAATACTTACAAGACTTGTTAGATAAGGGATTGAAATGCCCTAGTACTTTTATTTGGAGTGCTCCAGTTCTATCTATAAAAAAGAAAGATGGATCACTATGACTATGCATAGATTATAGACAGTTGAATAAGGTGACAGTGTAAAATAAATACCCATTACCTCGTATAGATGATCTGTTTCTGTTTGATCAGTTACAAGATGCTCAATGTTTTTCAAAAATTGATTTGAAATATGAGTAACATTAATTGAGGATAAAATAAGAAAATGTACGGAAATTTTCTTTTAGGACTCATTATTGGCATTATGAGTCCTTGGTTATGTTATTTAGTTTGACAAATATCCTAACTGCATTCATAGATTTAATGATTAGTAATTAGGTCATCCCTGGATCAACATGTTATTATATTTATTGATGATATACTAGAATATTTCAAAAGTTCAGAGGATCATAAGCAACATTCAAAGATAATTTTACCAACTCTAAGGGAGTATGGTTGGTAAAGATGGTATCCAAATAGACTCTAAGAAAGTAAAATTTGTACAATAATAGATACGTTTTACTACATCTAAAGATGAAGATCCAAATCCCATTTCCGCTTCCTGAGGTTGTCTGCTGTCCATTCTATTTGAGCCATAGTTGGATCAAATACATGAACATATGCTTCTAAAGCATCAATCAACTCCTCAGCATTTGAAGCCGAGATGAGAATTCGTCGTGCTGAGTGTGAGATGAACCTTTGTTCCACAGCATGATCAAGGAAAGACAACAGACCATCAAAGAAGTGGTTAATATTTAACAAACCTATCGGTTTGTGATGCATATTCAGTTGTGCCCAAGAAACTATTTGAAAATTTTCTTCTAAAGTACTAAAACCCCCTAGTAAGGCAATGAAGACATTAGCATTGCTCATCATTCTAGCCATGCGCTCATGCATGGAAGCTACTCTTAATTCTTCCCCAATTATCTTTCCTACGATGTTAGATGCAGCTACAGTTGTAGGAATAATACCTATAACTTGGCATCCTCCTACATGGGTAGCTGTAGACACACACCCCATTAATCCATGGTTACCTCCACCATAGACTAAATGAATTTTACTCCTGGCCAATACCATACCCAGGTTTTGTGCAGCTTTCACATACTCTCCATCTTTTCCAAGACTCGAACCACAAAAGACAGAAATATTTTGAAATTGACGAAATGTGATTCCCTCCATAACTGCACACACCTTAACTTGGAATATGAAAGTAAAGAAATTAACGTGTGCATTTATAGAACTCAGAAAATGACATACTTATGATAGCTATGTGAATAAGCCAGGAATAATTAAAACAGTATGTGAGTGATTGGTGGATATTAGCTAAATTGAAGGTGAAATTTTCAAAAAATAACGGCAAGCATGTATATGTATAGTAGTTTTGATAGTCGCTCATATTAGGCATATAAAGAGAATAAGGTTAAGATATCACCAGAAATTTGTCTTTTCCTTGTTGTCCTTGATGAAGTGTTGATGTCTTGATTCTTGTAGGAAAGTTGTAAGTGATAGGCGTAATTGTAAAAAAAAATATAGTTAAAATGCAAACAAGTTAGTTGTTGAAGAGAGACAACCAAATGATTTATTTTGTTTTCCCAATGTTCTTGCTAGTCGACTATCAGTATTATTAAGTCGACTAACTATTTTAAGAAAATTTTAATTTGGACTGGTTATTTTACAATTGATTGATTACATCTATTTTGAAGCAATCAACTGCATCCTACCAGTTAACTACATATTATTTGATTTTTACAGACTTTTATAAGCTCAGAAATTTTTTTTTTCATGTGCTATTTTTTCACCGAATACCAACAGATTTAAAGTAGATTTTCGCACGTATATTGAAACCTTGCGGCCACTGATTTTTGCCGATATAATAGCTAGATTTTTGTTTACAGATTGTCGGTAAACCCACTTGTGATATGATGATACTAGGTTGATGAATTGAATGTTGGAACCCTAATTGTGATCACTTCTATATTGATTAGGATTAACTATTATATGCATGAATGAGTTGATAGAATGCCTAATCACCAATCTATCACGTCTTAGGTATTTAATTGATTAATTGAAAGGTGAAGATTAAAACCTAAACTTAATGGTTAATTAGGGATATCTTAATCACGAAAGTAGTTTAAGATTCTCTAGGATTGAATCAATTAGTAGGCACAAGAAAACCAATTAATTGTATTCCATGGTTGGCATAAAGCTTAATAGACCTAGGTTGAACTAAGAACCACGAAAGTAGGCAATTGGATCAACCTTGGTACGATTGCTAATGCTTGAAAGAGATTGCTAATTAATTAAGGCTAAACCATCCCTTATAACCTAGATAATTGTAATTAGAGGTACATATTAGTTGTTAAGTATCATAAGTGTGGTGAACCGTAACCCTAGGCTTTGTTTAATTGATTATCTTTACTTTAATTGTGACAAAATTTCATCGAATTACATCGATTTAGATAGCATATTTTGTGAAATTCTAGTAATTGACATTGTTCTCTGTGGGATATGACCCGTACTCACCAGACTAGCTACAGCTACGCCGTGCGCTTGCGGTAATTAGTAAAATAAACACAACAAATTTTTGGCGTTGTTGCCGGGGAGCAGTTGTCAATATTAGATATTTTGCGAAATAGCTAGACTAGATCACTTTTTTTTTCTGCATAATTTTCTTTTGCTAATTTTTGTTCCTTTTTCTTCCTTCATAGTTGTGTAGCTATTTTATACGAAGAGGCCATAAATTCATTGCTGAATTTGACCCGGAGATTAAGTGCACCCTGCGGAGGAGAAGAAGAATACATCAACAAGAGAATTATGCACCTACCATAGAGGAGAGAGATAACTGATCTCTTAAAGATTTTACCGCCCCGGATACTCATGGCCTGAATTCCAGCATTGTAAGAACTGTTGTTGAGGCCAACAATTTCAAGCTGAAGCCTTCTCTTTTGCAGATGGTTCAGTAGAACCAATTTAGAGGGTCACCTACTAAAGACCCTAATCTCCATCTTTCAGTGTTTTTGGAGTACTGTGACACACTGAAGCTAAATGAAGTCTCTTTTGATGCCATCAGACTAAGACTGTTCCCTTTTTCTCTAAGGGACAAGGCCCGTGCATGGTTGCATTCTCTTCCATCAGGGTCCATTATCACATGGCAGCAGCTTTCTTAAGCTTTTCTGGCCAAATACTTCCCACCGAGTAAGACAGCTCACCTTAAGAATCAGATAACTACTTTTGCTCAGAAAGATGAGGAGCACTATATGAAGCTTGGGAGCGATTTAAAGAGCTCCTCAGAGTATGCCCACACTATGGGTTGGAGAAGTGGCTAATAGTACATACTTTCTACAATGGATTAATTTACAGCACCCGTATGTCCGTGGATGCTACAGCTGGAGGTGCAATTATGAACAAAACAGTCGATGAGGCTTATAAGCTGATTGAAGATATGGCTCAAAATCACTACTCCTGGTCTAGTGAGAAGCAGCCAGGAAAACCATCAGGGATGTATGAAGTAGATGCATTTAATAATCTAACTTCTAAAGTCGATGCCTTATTTCAGAAATTAGACAAGCTAAGTATCAATGCTGTTGGTTCTCCTTCTTCATCTTCATCTGGTGAGATTTGTGGAGGTGTTGGTCATGTGGCCAATGAATGTCAACTTGGAAACTCTGCACTTCAGGATTGTGAGCAGGCAAATTTTGTGAAAAAACCAATGAAACAATCCCTACAGCAATACCTATAACCTAGGCTGGAGAAATCACCCGAACCTCTCTTACAAGCCGAATGCTAATCAACAGCTTCAGAATAATTTCAGGAAACCTACAGGCTTTTAGAATCAGAGGCCTTTCAATCCTCCTCCTCCTCAACCAAAGTCAAATTTGGAGGCTCTAATGGGAAATTTTATCTCCACACAGAGTAAACAGAATGAAGAGTTTAGAGCCCAGAATCATTCAATGAATGAAGCCATAAAGGACTTAGCTTCTAAAGTTGACTCACTGGCTACACATAATAAGATGCTGGAGACTCAAATAGCACAGCAAGCGAGTTCTTCAAATATAAATTTTGGTAAATTTCTTGGCCAGCCTGAAAATCCAAGAGAACACTGTAAAGCTATCACTTTGAGAAGTGGTAAGCAATTGGGTGAGTCAGTGGAAAAGGAAGAAGATAAAGAGGAAGAGAAGAGAGATGAGCCAGAAAGAGCAACTAAAGAAGAAGAGCAAGTTAGTGGAAGGAAAAAAGAAGAAGTGC
Organism: Gleditsia sinensis; assembly: GCA_037074535.1. NCBI lineage: Eukaryota > Viridiplantae > Streptophyta > Magnoliopsida > Fabales > Fabaceae > Gleditsia > Gleditsia sinensis. Next base: position 33,655,129 of record CM073464.1, on the reverse strand, counting down.
CCAAATATGTGGCTCCTGAACCATACAGGCCACTAGTTCCTTTCCCTTAGAGACTAGCTAAAGCCAAGTTAGAAAAGCAATATGGAAAATTTCTTGATGTGCTGAAATAGCTGCACATTAATATTTCATTCTTGGAAGCTGTCTCACATATGCCTTCTTATTCTAAATTTCTGAAGGAAATCCTATCTAATAAGAGGAAGATTGAGGAGTATGCCACAGTGGCATTAACTGAAGAGTGCAGTGCACTGATCTAGAACAAATTGCCTCCTAAGCTCAAAGACCCTAGAAGCTTCTCTATACCTTGCTCCATTGGAGATATGCAAATCACTAGAGCCTTATGTGATCTTGGAGCAAGTGTGAGTCTTATGCCATTATCCATATGCAAGAAGCTCCAGAAGGGTGATTTGAAGCCTACCACTATTTCCCTCCAGTTAGCAGACCGATCTGTTACTCATCCGATAGGTATATTAGAGGATGTTCCTCTAAAGGTAGGTAAATTTTTCATACCTATTGATTTTGTTGTTTTAGAGATGGAGGAAGATAGCCAAATCCCCATCATTCTAGGAAGGCCTTTCTTAGCCACTGCAGGTGCCATTATAAATGTTAAAGATGGAAAGCTTTCCTTGAATGTAGGGGATAAAAAGATTGAGTTCAATCTAAATGATGCAATGAAATGCCCATCTTTAGGTGATACTTGTTGCATGGTTGATGTAATTGAGCAAAATATTGTTGAAAATGTAGTAAATTTTTGTTCTACTGATCCACTTGAATTTTCCTTGTGGATAGTTCTATTTCTTGTGCTGAACAGGTAGAAGTTGATGCATATGCTAAATTGCTTGATGAGTGTCCCATGCTCACCTCAAAACTAAAAGCTGAAAAGCTGGAGTTGGACCATAATAAAAAATTAGCAGCTATTGAGGAAAGCAAAGAACCTAAGGTAGAACTCAAACCTCTTCCATCTAATATAAGGTATGAATTTTTGGACCCTAACTCTTCATATCCAGTCATTATGAATACTAATCTGAATGCTGAAGAAACTGGTAAGTTGTTGGATGTACTTAGAGAGTTTAAGAAAGTGATTGGATATAGTATTGATGATATAAAAGGGATTAGTCCATCTGTTTGCATGCATCGTATTATAGTTGATAATGATCATAAACCTTCCTGGGAGCATTAAAGGAGACTTAATCCAAACATGAAAGAGGTAGTCAAGAAGGAAGTACTTAAATTGCTTGATGCAGGTATTATCTATCCTATTTCAGATAGTGAGTGGGTAAACCCTGTTCATGTGGTTCCTAAGAAGGGAGGTATGATTGTTATTAAAAATGATAATGATGAATTAATCCCTACTAGAGCTGTTACAGGTTGGCATATGTGTATTGATTATAGAAAATTAAATAAGGCCACCTGTAAGGATCACTTCCCTTTGCCCTTTATTGATCAATTGTTGGAAAGGCTGGCTAAACATTCACACTTTTTTTTATCTAGATGGATACTCAGGATTCTTTCAGATCCCTATCCATCCAAACAACCAAGAAAAGACAACGTTCACATGTCCCTATGGCACCTTTGCATATAGAAGGATGCCATTCGGATTGTGTAATGCACCAGCCACTTTCCAAAGATGTATGATGGCTATTTTCTCTGACTTTATTGAGGATATAATGGAAGTATTTATGGATGATTTTTCTGTCTATTGTACCTCATTTGATAACTGTTTAAATAATTTGACACAGGTACTTAAGAGATGTGAGCAAGTCAACCTAGTACTAAATTGGAAAAAATGCCATTTTATGGTAAGGGAAGGAATAGTACTTGGACACTTGGTGTTTGAAAGAGCGATAGAGGTGGATAAAGCAAAAATAGAGGCAATCTAGACAATGCCACCACCATCCAATGTTAAGAAAGTGAGGAGTTTTCTTGGGCATGCGGGCTTCTACAGAAGATTCATCCAAGACTTCTCTAAAATTTCTAAACCCTTAACTAACTTACTTATTAAAGATATCTTATTCTTATTTGATAATGACTGCTTACGTGCTTTTTGCAGGTTAAAGGAGGCATTAATATTTGCACCGATCATCCAACCTCCTGATTGAAGCCTTCCCTTTGAGATCATATGTGATGCAAGTGACTATGCTGTGGGAGCTGTACTTGGGCATAGGAGAGATAAAAAGCCCTATATCATATATTATGCTAGCAAGACCCTGGATGAAGCCCAAGTGAACTATTCCACCACTGAAAAGGAACTCCTGCCATTGTGTTTGCGATTGACAAATTTTGAAAATATTTGCTGGGATCCGAAGTCATAGTATTCACGGATCATGCTGCAATCAAGTACTTGCTAATTAAGAAGGATGCCATGCCAAGACTGATTAAATGGATCCTTTTATTGTAGGAGTTTGACCTTGTGATCCAAGATAAGAAAGGAACGGAGAATGTGGTTGCAAACCGTCTTTCAAGACTTAGGCAAGAGTTAATGAGAAATGATAAAGATGAATTGCCTATAGACGATTCTTTCCCCGATGACCAACTCCTTGTAGTCACTTATGCCGATACTCCTTGGTATGCAAACTTTGTGAACTATCTTGCATGTAGAATATTACCTGAAGGGTTAAGCTACCATCAGAGAAAGAAATTTTTCTATGATATCAAGTCTTACTATTGGGATGATCGATGCTTATACAAATGGTGTGTAGATGGCATCTTCCGAAGGTGTATTCCAGAGGAAGAAGTATATAGCGTCATATTCCATTGCCATAATTCACCTTGTGGAGGCCATACTAGCACTTCTAAGATTGCAGCTAAAATTCTCCAAGCTGGTTTTTATTGGCCTACGCTTTTTAAAGATGTGCACACCTTTGTAAAAGCATGTGATCGGTGTTAACGAGTTGACAATATATCAAGAAGGAATGAGATGCCCCTGAACAGTATTTTAGAAGTAGAAATATTTGACGTTTGGGGTATTGACTTTATAGGCCCCTTTCCGTCCTCATGTGGGAACAAGTATATCCTAGAAGCTGTGGACTATGTGTCTAAGTGGGTAGAAGCAGTGGCATCTCCCACTAATGATGCTAGAGTAGTTGCCAAGCTCTTCAAGAGGGTGATTTTTCCAAGATTTGGAGTACCCCGAGTTGTGATAAGTGATGGAGGTTCCCACTTCACTGAGCAATAATTTCATAATCTTTTGAAGAAATATGAAGTCACTCACAAAATGGCTCTAGCTTATCACCCTCAAACAAGTGGACAAGTGGAAATATCAAATAGGGAAATCAAAGCAATCTTAAAGAAGACCGTATCGAAGGCAAGAAAAGATTGGTCTCTCAAGCTTGATGATGCAGTATGAGCTTATAGAACTGCATATAAGAAACCGATAGGCACCACACCTTTTCAGTTAATATATGGAAAACCTTGTCACTTGCCAGTAGAGCTTGAGCATAAGGTGTATTGGGCAATCAAAACAATTAATTTTGACTTGACAACTACTGGAAAAAGGAGATGCCTACAATTGAATGAGCTAGATGAGCTGAGACTTGATGCTTTTGATAGTGCGAAGTTATACAAAGAAAGAAAAAAAAAGGTGGCACGATAAGCACATTTTGAGGCGTCAATTTCAAGTAGGAGAATGGGTCCTACTATTTAATTCAAGGCTGAAGCTTTTTCACAGAAAGCTTCATTCCTGTTGGTCTGGTCCATTCTAAGTAACCCAAGTTTTTCCATATAGAGCAGTGAAAGTTTGGAGTGAAGCTACCGGATCTTTCAAGGTTAACGGCCAGGCCTCAAGCACTTTGTCACGGGACAACTGGTTGAAAAGAGAGTCACCCAAGCTCTCTTAGAGCTCCCATCAATCCAATAAAGTGCAAGGGAGTCGAGCTAATGACTTAAAACAAGCGCTTTGTGGGAGGCAACCCACATTTTAATTTTTAAGTTTCCTTTTGTTTGATTTCTTGCTTTAAGATTTGGTTTTCATCTTTAATTTATTTACTTTCTTAGGTTAAAGTTTAATGAATGTTTTCATTTGATTTTCAGGTCTATTTCCATGTTTCCAAGGCAATATAAAAGGGTTAAAATCAAAGGAACTCAAGGAGATTCAAAAGCTGAGGTAAAATTCGAAGAATCAAGGGTTCCAGCCAGCAACACGGGTAGCCCGTGTCCTCCACCACGTCTCTGCTTACAGCACAGGCCAAATTCTGAAAAAAAAAATGGTGACACCTGCCAGTAACATGGGCAAGCTGTGTCCCAAGACATAGACATGCCACAGGTCTAGAGCCATAATCCCTTCCCCGTGTTGCCTAACACGGGCAAACTCCAAGCATTTATGGATTTCCAGCCCCCAGTACGGGTGGGCCGTGTTGAGGCACACGACCTGACCCCCAACTCGTGCTCCAGATAAGTGAAAAAAAAGGCTGAAGGTTGCAGTTTCCAGCCCGAAGCACGGCCGTGCTTCGGGCTTGCTCACAATTTTAACCCTCTTTTTCCCTCTTTTCTTCTCTCGTGTTTCCTCTACCCACGCCGTGCCCTAACCCGTGTTGTCTTCCCTCTCTTCAGCCATTCAACTTCGTCCCTTTTCCCCATCTCCCTTCTCCCTTCCGTCTCCATTGCCATATCCACTACCATTCTCCCTAACCGAGACCTCCACCCCCACTCTCCCTCCTTCCTCAACCTTTCCCTTCCCTAATTTGTGCCCTAACCTATTCCATCTTTCTCCCATTCTCCCATCTCCACAGCAACCCGTACCCATACCCAGAAATTCCCCCTCCCCATCATGGCCCCTCACCATTCTCCCTCACCCGTATACTCTCCCACCCATACCAGTATTTCCACTAAACCATTGCTACGTTCTTGCCTTCATCATATTGCTGTGTTTCCATCAGGTACTTTCTATCCCTAACTTTGTTTTAATTTTTTGATTTAAAATCGCTGGTTGTTGCTGTTTGCACTGGTTTATGCATCTGAATAGGAATGGTTTTAGCTTTCTGGAATTAGTCTCACAGCTGGTTTATGTCTGTTGATTTTTGCAATTGGTAGTTGTCATGCATTACTCTGTTTTGCTATCTAGTTTTTTAGCCTCCCATTGCTGAGTTACTGCCTTGAATCTCTGGCCTTGATTGACATGCTGCATTAGACTTTTACTTCTCACTATAGACTTGCTGGTTGGTTTATCTGGTTTATGGCCTTTCTCTACCTGAATGAATGCATTTAGAATCCATGCTCTGCCTGCTTAAAGCTTAACCTTCTAACACTTTACTTGAATAATTTTGAAAATTTCTGCAGAACTTGGTTACTTCATTCTTGCATTTTTTGGTTGCTTGGTACACTGCATTGCCTTTGATTTTTAATCCTTGGCCTTCTTGCCAAATTATGGATACTTGTGTGCATAACGAACTGAACTCTACGTTCAAAAATATTTCTAGTTAGGTGGCTAAATTTTTCTGCATTGGTTTGCATTGGACTTGACATTGCCTAGGTTGGTCTACTCTCATATTCCTAGGTTGAATACCCTGCATTCTGATTTGTTTTGCAATCTATGGGTCCTAAAAGAGCCCAAACAGGCCAATCATCCACCTAATCCCACCAACCCCGTCGAGCACGAAATCAACAACCACCCCAACTTCCTCATCAAATTAATGAGTATGGTATTGTGTTCGTTGATGATAGTCAACAGACCTGATACAATACTCTAGTTTGACAGGGAATACTGAGTACCCAATACATGGATGAGGATTGTTTAGACATGTTTGGTCTTTTAAATGATGTCCAATACTTAGTTGATCAGATTGGGTGGAACACATTCATCTCACTACGATACCCAGCCTACCCTAGACCCACCTTAGAGTTTCTCAGCTTCATTAATGTAGTCTTGTATCGAGGCCCCGATGTCAGTCAGGGCCGCGTTAATTTTAGACTATTTAACCGTACTTTTAGCTTAACTTTAGCTGAATTTAATGTACTGTTAGTCTACCTCCAGGGGGAACTAGATCAGTACCCTCCAGTTTTCTTGCCAATATTTTTTGGAACTCAATTGCTATTGAGGGGCAGTATAGTGCATCAAGTTCCAAAGAATCTTTCATTTGCAACCCTACCTTCTGATATTTACAGCGTCTTATGGCCCATACTATTTTTGGTCGGGCTGAGAGTGATGGGGTTGCAAATCAAATAGAGCTTTACTTTCTTTATGCTATGGTTAATGGAGCAAAGGTGGATACAGGAGCCTTCATGGCTCATCAGATGGCCTGGGTAGGTGGTGCCATGAATGGAAAGGTAGTCCTAGGGGGCCTGGTTACTGCCATCGCTAAAGGGCTAGGATTTGAGGCCAATCTCCAGGGGATACAACCAGTAGTTGGCAGCAACAGGATTGATTTAGAATCCTACTTGCATATGAAACTCATTGTCAAGCAAAATGCTAAATACTGGTTGTATCTCCGAGGACATACACTATTCTGCCTCCCTAACCCTACTAGGACTACAGTTACAAATAGGCAGAACTGGATATATCTATTAGAGGAGGATAAAGAGGATGATGACATTCCACCAAAGGAGGATAAATTCCCCCATGAGCCACTTTTGGCTCTTCCACCCCCACCCCATTCCCAATTCACTGACCGTGCAGGTACCTCATCTGCTCCGCCGAAGGACCAAGACTCCATCTCTTCCAGGCTCCGCTGCATTGAGGCTGAGCAACTATCTCAGACAGCCACCCTACATGCCATGCAAGACTCCATCCAAAGCATGCAGGGTGTGATGCAGTATTGGTATACTTGGCACCTGGGTCAGCACCCCCCTCCACCACCACCGGACGACCAATGAGCACAAAAGTTCCTTCTCCCCTTTGCCTGTATTTTCTGTTATTCCTGACATTGAGGACACTGTCTAGTTTAAGCATGGGGGAGTAGACTTTCGTATTTGATTTTTACTAGCTGAGTTTATGATCTGCACTGGCTACTTTTTTTTGTTAATTTAGTTGTTCTTCACATGTATATATTGTACATATCACATTCCTTTTGTCTTGTTACATAATCACACAGTTGCTATTTCCGTGATAGATTGGTGTAGTATAGGCTAATTTTAGCTCATGAACATGTGATGCACAATAGGATATGAAATAGGTAGTTATTATTTTAGTTTCTCTCTTTTAGCATTAAATCTCTAAATTTTTTTGAAAAATATCTCTCTATTGTGCTATGAATTGTATGCTATGGCTGATTTTAACACTATGAGAATGTAAAGGTAGGGAGAGATGAAAAATAAGGGTATGTGAAACCCAAAAAACCTTAGTATGATTACCTAGATGCTTTTACCCTAGTGAGATGGAGCATAAAATGCACTCATGACATATTTATATATATATATATATATATATATATATATATATATATAAATGATGAAAAATAAAAGAAATGAAGTGAGAAAAATAGAAATAAGGGTAAGGCAAAATAAGGAGATCTAAAGGATGAGGTGGCCTACTTGAGTGTCTAAAAATCAGTCTGGTGCATACAACCAATGGTAACAGTAGAAGCAAATATATAATAGAAGAATTTTTTTGTTTCATTTTAGAAAAATAAAGACTATTTGATAAATGTCTATTCATATATCTATTGTGTGCACATTGATTGAGTGAAAAATTACCTGTATTGCATTTTTCTACCTTCTGGAATCTGATTGCATATTCACCCTTCCTTCTAATATGATATATTATTTGCTTGAGGACAAGCAAAGGTTTAAGCATGGGGGAGTTTGATAAAGGGGAATTTTTAGTACTTAATAGCTATATTTTATCCCCTAATTTATAGTAACTTGGGGTTATTTCTCTGCTTTTGGTTATACTTTGTTCTGGTTACTACTATGGTTTGTTTTGTGTTTGTAGGAGAGCAAAAGACGCTAAGAAGCAAGAGAAAACAATCATGGGAAGAGCCAAAAGGACTTGGGATATGCTAAGGAGGAAACAAGGAGGCAACACACCAAAATTTAGTAAGAAAGCAGCATGGCAGCCCCCAACACGGCCAGGTCGTGCTTGGTGGCATGGAGCACGGCCAGGCCATGCTCTGGGCAGATGATGCAGAGAACCTCCAAAAACCAGCACGAAGCATGTAACATCCCTAATTTCGTTAAAAGTACATTAACGAAATAAAATTTATTAGACAATATTTTAGATATCTAAGGAAAATATAATCCTTAGAAATTCTTCACCTTATGTATATGCATAGAAAATGTTTCTAACATTAAGAAAACAAATAAAGAGGAAAAACCTAATAGGAAAAAAAAATTAGAAATAACATATTAAAGAGATGTAAAATTCTTGGATAAGGAAGATAAATTTTTAGAAACAAGTAAAGGTCTTAAAATTTCAAGAACATTGGATTAGGGTAATCTTTCCTAATTCAAGAACTAGAATTATTAAGTTTCACATCTTCACCCATACATTGGGCTTTTACCTATAGACACTTCATATAGAATTTTTCCACTTCACATAAGTTTCTAGCAAGCCCATTGGATAACCTAAACAAGAAATAAAACATATACTTGGATTAGGATATAGAAATTGGACCAATAGCCCAAAAAATTATGATAATGTGTTCAAGCCCTCCAAGAAAGGTAAAATTTTATTCAAAGTAAAGAAAATGGGTAGGAATAAGCCCATAATGGGTAGGAATAAGCCCAAACCCAAGAGGAAAAATAAAATAAAATAAATTAGGTGATGATATAATAAAGTAATAATAATAAAGATTAGGTTACATGGCATTAAGACAAAAATTTAGTAAGTGGTATGATTCTACATTCATAAATTTGCCAAGTGGCATGATAATACAAGGCTTTAGGACAAAAACATCTATATCCTACACTCATAATTTTAGCAAGTGGTATGATAATACTTGGCATTAGGACAAAACATTCCTATCCCACACAAAAAATATCAACCAAATAATGGAAATTCAAGGGCTAGAAATTTGCCACCTAAAAAGGCAAACCTATCATACTTGTTTAAGACAAAAGAAAATGGAAATGAATCCCTAAATCAAAGGGACCTTGTCCCTTATCTTAAGAACATATCATCATAAATTTCAAATTGCAAATCTCCTTTTCCTATGCATATCTTGACTAAGGAAGAGGAAGACAAGAACATAAGTTGTTTGTTTTACAAAAATTCAACAAAGTGTATCTTAATTGTGATAAGGTAGATCCATGATCATGAAAGGTGAATTATTTGGTGGTCTATATAAGCAAACCCCACCCCATAACATCTTAATTTTGTCCAAGTGAGAAAGAGAGAGAAATAGAAGCAAGGTAGAGTAAGGAAAGGAGAGAAAGAGAGGAGAAGAAAGGAAGGAAAAAGAAGGAGAAGTTTAGAAGGCTAAATACTCAAGGTAAGTTACCTTAATCCCCACTTGAATCCATTTTTTTTTCTTCTTTATCTTTGAGGATCAAAAACTCACCCTCCTTCTCTTACCTAAGCTACTAGAAAAGCTAAGGGAATGGAGGAGTCTTGCTACTTCTTTCAAGAGCAAACAAGAAAACCAATTCACTAAGTGAGTTAGGGAGATTTTTAGGTAAGTTTAACAATATTTCTTTTTGAAGAAAAGTTTTGAAATTTGTAATATTTATATGGGATTTTGATCTTAGCACATTGATTATTGGTCATGAATGTTGCTTCATCATGTTACATATTGATCATGCATGTGATGTATGTTTGAATACTTAGGCTGGTTTAGATAATTCTGCATAGGTATGACTATGGGCGGTAAAACTTTTAGCTTCTGTTTTTAAGATTTTGGGAAAAATCGGTAAAGAATTAAAATAAATGGTTAACAAAAAATTTATAGATCTATGTCTCATGGACATTTAGCCACTGGAAGTATGCAATTTGGAGTTCATATGAGGTAGATATAATCCGATTAGTTCGTAGAGGTCAGAAAATGTTTATTCAGGAAAGAGTATGTTAACTAAGCTTTAGTTTTTGAATTTCTGGGAATATTTTGTAGGGAATTAAAATAGCATGCCAACATAACAATTATAGATATATGGCTCATGGATTTTCACCAACTGGAATAACTCAATTTGGAGTTCATATTAGGTAGATATGATCCGATTAGTACGTAGAGGTCAGAAAATGTTTATTCAGGGAAGAGTATGTTATTAACGCTTTAGTTTTTGAATTTCTGGGAATATTCTGGTGGGAATTAAAATAGCGTGCCAACATAACAATTATAGATATATGGCTCATGGAATTTCACCAACTGAAATAACTCAATTTGGAGTTCATATGAGGTAGATATGATCCGATTAGTACATAGAGGTCAGAAAATGTTTATTCAGGGAAGAGTATGTTATTAAAGCTTTAGTTTTTGAATTTCTGGGAATATTCTGTAGGGAATTAAAATAGCGTACCAACATAACAATTATAGATATATGGCTCATGGATTTTTACCAACTAGAATAACTCAAGTTGGAGTTCTTATGAGGTAGATATGATCCGATTAGTAGGTAGAGGTCAGAAAATGTTTATTCAGGGAAGAGTATGTTATTAAAGCTTTAGTTTTTAAATTTCTGGGAATATTCTGTAGGGAATTAAAATAGCACGCCAACCTAACAATTATAGATATATGGCTCATGGATTTTTACCAACTAGAATAACTCAATTTGGAGTTCATATGAGGTAGATATGATCCGATTAGTACGTAGAGGTCAGAAAATGTTTATTCCGGGAAGAGTATGTTATTAAAGCTTTAGTTTTTGAATTTCTGGGAATATTCTGTAGGGAATTAAAATAGTGCGCCAACATAACAATTATAGATATATGGCTCATGGATTTTTACCAACTGGAATAACTCAATTTAGAGTTCAAATTTAGGAGATATGGTTTAATTAGTCAGTAAAGGTCAGAACTTACACGAGAAGAAATAATACTAAATTTAAAGGAGTAATAACACCACGATATCTTACTATTTTGTTGATATGATTAACATAATAGTTTTAGATAATTGTCTTAAATTTTTATAGACACTAAGATCATCTTAATCGGAGTTAAAATGAGAGAGTTATGCTCTGATTTGTAAGCAAAGGCTGTGTTAAAAGTTAGTAAAACCTATTTTCAATATTTTTTTCTACCCTAGATGAATTTTTTAAACTATAGGGTAATAGTAGAAATCAATTTGAGGAAAAATGCTCTATAAAATTTGTAAGAACATGTGTTGGAAATGATATAAGTAAAAATAAAATGACTAAATGCCTTGACATAAAGAAAATGAAAAGATGAAAATAATATTCAAGAAAGAAGAGGAATTTTATAAATGAAAATAATACATGCCTAGTGTATGGCCTAGCTATTGCCATTGCATGAACTTACTTCCATTTTAAGTGTGTAATTTTTAACATGGAATTTACCCTAGTACTCATATAAAATTTCCAAGAAGTTTTGAAAGTGCCGGCTTTATTTGAAAAATCTTAGTATGCTCCGTGGTTGCAGTATTTCCACATCAGAAAAGAATTATTCTAGTTACTGGAAAAAAAAATTGTGATTTGTGAAAAGTGCATGTCTAAGGAAAGCTCTGGCAAAGAAAGACTTGGTACTTAAGCGTGTCCATTAGTGACCCACCTCTCTTTCCTGGGAACTTTCCTGGTGCGCTGTTTACAGACTACAATTATTATCTAGTTATCAAGGTATTAGTGTGGAATTTTGACATGGACATATTTTATAATGTAAAATTAGAAAATGATTATATTCATGGCATAATTTCAGTTTACCAATGAATTTTGAGAATGATTATGTTTTGATAAATTATGGCATGAGAATATAATGAACATACTTGTTATTGGAATCATATTTTCGGCTATTAATATGAAAAGAAAAGAAATGAGCACGGTCACATGGCAATCCGTGTGGTGCACCAGTAGGGGACGCCCTACCAACGGTTATGATTATGTTCATGAGAAAAGAAAGAGAAAGTGTGCCATGTCGGACGGAGCGAGATAAGCCCGTACCGAAAAGTAGAGAATACTCACCCTGACCGGGGTAGCTGGAAGGAAGAATAAGTTGACAGCCATCATATGAAATTCAAAAAATAGTTATTCATGCCATACATGTCATAACTGTACAATTTTCATGTGCATTCATGTGACTTAAAGATATTTTCTGTAGTTTATACAGCTGAACATGACGTGATGAACTATATTGATGATGAATTATTGTTGAACATACTGAGATTTAATTCTCACTATATTTCCATATCATGTTCAGAAAATTAGCTATGCAGTTGTTTTCAATGAGACTTGTTATTGCCGTACGTATGATCGAAGTGCCCTATCTTGGGCAAATACCTATTATTGCGGACATATCAGTTGTTGAAGTGACTAAGATTCCAGCGGAGGTGCCGCCACCCGCACCAGTGGCCCCGGAAATAGTCTATGTGGATGATTAGGGCTTATATGTACATGTATGTCTTGTACAAATGTTTGTATTAATGATGTGAGTGTAAACTTAGTATTTTATAATTAAATAAATGTTATTGTGAGTTAAGATGAGGTAATAACTTCATGATGTTACATAAAAAAAATTGTTACATAAATGAAGTTGTTACATAATTGGTATCAGAGCAGGTCGATCCTAAATGGCCAGTGGGTGGATGGTTATCTGAATCGATCTTATAGTGTCTTGAGTATGTTGTGGTTATGCTGTGTAGGGAATCAGTGATTTCTTATAGGTAAGAAATTATTAGTGTTTCCTATCTATATGCCGAGGTGGTGTTATGACTGCTGTTAAATATTTTGAAACTAACTATTGGGTTTGATCACCTCAATAGCAGCATAACTTTGTTTTTGCCACAGTAGGAAATGGCACCACCAAGGAGGAATTCGGCAAACAATGCGGAAGAAACCCTGCATAACCTGGCCACAGCAATTCGAGACCAAGTCTTGACCACCAACCAAATTCTACAACAACTCCAGAATGCTAGTAACTCGAATGGTGCTAACAACTGGATGGCTGGAAATGATAACGGCATATTCGAATTCCTAAAAAGCAGACCACCTTGTTTCCAAGGTGGTTATGATCCAACGATAGCCGAAAGGTGGATAAGGGAATTAGAGAAAATCTTTGAAGTGATGGGCTGTACTGAGGAGCAGCAAGTAATCTTCGCTGCATATATGCTAAAAGATGAAGTAGAATACTGGTGGCGTGGAGCTAAAGAACTTTTAGCTCACCAGGGAAGACAGATCACCTGGCAAGTGTTCAAAAATACTTTTTTGGAAAAATACTTTCCAAGTACTGTACGGGCGGAGAAGGAGATTGAATTTCTCCAACTCAGGCAGGGCAGCATGACCGTGGACCAGTACATCGCAAGGTTTGAAGAATTGTCTAAGTTCTCCTCTTATCTGCGATTTAACCCTGATGAAGCATGGAAGGCAGTTAAGTTTGAAGCGGGACTGAACCCGGAGATAAAGAATGCTGTCATAGCTATGGAGACTAGGGAGTTTGTACCTCTGATAAATAAATGCAGACTCCTGGAAAAGAGCTTGAGGGTAGTGGAGGATGAGAAACAAAGACGGAACTTTTGGAAAAAGAAGAACGGGCCACAAAACTCTGGCAGAAATTTCAGAGGAAAAAGACAGGCAATTGGCAAGAGGCCATTGACTGCAAGTCCCCAACCTTTCCAACAGGACTTTACCCCAGTCAAGTGTGTTAAGTGCGGACGCATGCATGGTAATCGGCCATGCTACATAGGACAGGATGTCTGCTTCAATTGCGGACAGAAATGTCATTTTACGAGAAACTGCCCACAGAATGTGGGAAAGCAGTCGGATCAGAGGCCTCAGCTAAAAGGAAGGGTTTTCACTCTGAGCGGTCAAGAGGCAGCTCAATCTTCTAAAATGATTCAAGGTACATGTTATATCTATGGATTTGCTCTTATGGTGTTGTTTGACTCTGGTGTTAGTCATTCATTTATATCAGAAGAATGTATTAGGAAGTTTCAGTTTCCTATTTCTAAAACTCCCTATGAGCTATCCATAGTAACCCCCACAGGGGAAAAGGTATTAACTTCCTCTGTATGTAAGGACTGTCAAGTCACCATCCAAGAGAAAACTTTTTCTGTAGACCTCGTCTGTTTACCTTTAAGAGGTATTGAGGTCATTAAGGGGTTAGACTGGATGTCTAGAAATCGGGTCTTGCTAAATTGTTGTAACAAGACCGTTGAATTTCTACCTCCTACTCCAAAAGAGGAGATACAATTATTAATGCTTAATGCCAATCAAGTTAATAGGGAGTTGAAGAATGGAGTACTTGGATACATTCTTTTGTGTTTAACAAACCTAGAAGTCGAATTGAAGCTTGATAAGATCCCAATAGCCAAAGAATTTCCTAAAATATTTCCATCAGATATTCCAGGATTACCTCCTAAGAGATAGATAGACTTCTCTATTGATCTCTTACCTGGGACAGGGCCTATCTCTATTGCACCTTATAGAATGGCCTTGAAGGAACTATAGGAACCTAAGAAACAATTGGAAGAACTGTTAGACAAGCAATTCATTAGACCGAGTGTATCACCTTGGGGAGCTCCTGTATTGTTTGTTAAGAAGAAAGATGGAAGCTTGAGACTATGCATAGATTACAGACAGCTGAATAAGGTGACTATTAAAAAAAAGTACCCTCTCCCTAGGATAGATGACTTATTGGATCAACTGAAGGGAGCCTCTATCTTTTCTAAAATTGACTTGAGGTCAGGATATCATCAGATTAGGATCAAGGATGAGGATGTATCAAAAACTGCCTTCAGGACTAGGTATGGGCACTATGATTTTCTCGTAATGCCCTTTGGGTTGACAAATGCACCTGTAATTTTCATGGATTACATGAATCGCATTTTTCGACCCTACCTAGATCAATTTGTGGTGGTATTCATTGATGAAATCTTGATATATTCTAAGAGTGAAAAAGAACATGAACAACATCTCTGAATCGTGCTGCAAGTGCTGAATGAGAAAAAGTTGTATGCCAAATTGGAAAAGTGTGAATTTTGGCAATCAGAGGTAAAGTTTCTCGGACATGTCATCTTTAATAGAGGGGTTGTAGTCGATCCTAGCAAGACAGAAGCAGTGATTCAGTGGGAGAGACCAAAGACGGTTACAGAAATAAGAAGTTTCCTGGGTTTGGCAGGATATTACAGGAGGTTTATACAAAACTTCTCTCGTATAGCCTTGCCATTGACTAAATTAACCAGGAAGGGAAGTCCTTTTATATGGACTGATCAATGTGAAGCTAGTTTCCAAGAGCTTAAGACCAGATTAACCACTCCTCCTGTTTTAGTTATTCCAGACCCCTCAGGATATTTTGCAGTGTATAGTGATGCTTCAAAGAAAGGGCTAGGGTGTGTGTTGATGCAAGACAAGAGAGTATTTGCTTACGCCTCTAGGCAACTGAGACCCCATGAAGAAAACTACCCAACCCATGATCTTGAATTGGCAGCAGTAGTGTTTGCCCTAAAGATTTGGCGACACTATTTGTACGGGGCAACCTTTGAAGTATATTGTGATCATAAGAGTCTTAAATACCTCTTTGATCAGAAGGAGTTAAACATGAGGCAACGAAGATGGGTAGAATTCCTCAATGACTACAAGTTTGAAATAAAGTATCATCCAGGAAAGGCGAATGTTGTAGCTGATGCCTTGAGTCGAAAATCTCTACACATGGGTCAGATGATGGTGTTTGAGATGCAGATGCTAGAGGAGTTTCGAAATTTAAAGCTAGCCACTACTCTTACTCCAAAGAAGTTAATCATCAATGGGTTAAGTATAGAGTGTGACCTTAGAGCCCAGATTAAAGAGGCTCAAGGCCATGACCAAAACTTACGGGATCATAATAATCAAGGTGGTTTTTCTATTTCAGAAGATGGAGTAATCATGTACCAAGGAAGGGTCTGTGTTCCTCAGGACCAAGAGTTGAGGACTAAGATCTTACAGGAAGCGCATCAGAGTAAATACACAATCCATCCTGGATCCACTAAATTGTACCAGGATTTAAAGAAGATGTATTGGTGGCCAGGGATGAAAAAGGACATTGCTGAGTTCGTGGCAAAATGTTTAACTTGTCAGAAGGTGAAAGTGGAACATCAAAAGCCAGCAGGATTTCTTCAACCTCTGGAGATTCCTAAATGGAAATGGGACAGTATTTCGATGGACTTTGTTGTGGGTTTACCTAAAACTTCAGTTGGACATGACTCTATCTGGGTAATAGTTGACAGATTAACCAAATCTGCTCATTTTCTGCCCATAGAGATTAACTATTCGCTGGATAAATTGGCCCAATTGTATGTCCGGGAAATAGTTAGACTACATGGGATTCCCTTAAATATCATTTTTGATAGAGATCCAAGGTTTATATCAAGGTTTTGGGAGGCATTACAGGAGGCTTTTGGAACCCAGTTGCGGTTCAATACTGCCTATCATCCTTAAATTGATGGGCAGACTGAACGGACAATTCAAACCCTAGAAGATATGTTAAGGGCCTGTGTGATAGAGCAAGGGAAAGGATGGGATAAATACCTACCTTTAGTGGAGTTTGCTTATAATAATAGCTATTATTCTAGCATTAAGATGGCCCCCTATGAAGCTTTATACGGTAAGAAGTTCCGATCTCCACTATGTTGGTTTGAGGTAGGAGAAAAGAACTTGCTAGGTCCTGATGTAGTTCAACAAACCACTGAACAAATCAGGATGATACGAGATAAGATACTTACAACTCAGAGTCGGCAAAAGAGTTACTATGATAAGAGACATAGACCTCTGGAATTTGAGGAAGGAAATCATGTATTTCTAAAACTTTCCCCGACTACTGTAGTTGGCAGGACTCTTAAGACTAGGAAACTAAGTCCACGATTTTTGGGACCCTACCAAATTCTGAAGAGAGTAGGGACGTCAGCATATCAAATTGCCCTCCCACCTAATTTGTCCAACCTGCATAATGTTTTCCACGTATCACAGTTGCGGAAGTATCTTCCAGATTCATCACATGTAATACAGGATGAACCAATCCAAATAAACGAGAACATGACATACCAGCTAGTACCTGCATCCATAATGGACACCGACGTGAAGCAACTGAGAAATAAAACCATTCCCCTGGTTAAAGTGTTATGGGAAGGTTTAACTCCGGAAGAAGCAACTTGGGAGCTGAAAGAAGTCATGAGGAAGAAATATCCACAATTGTTCTTATCAGGTAATTTTTGAAATTTTGAGGACAAAATTTCTTTTAGGGGGAGAGAAATGTAACATCCCTAATTTCGTTAAAAGTACATTAACGAAATAAAATTTATTAGACAATATTTTAGATATTTAAGGAAAATATAATCCTTAGAAATTCTTCACCTTATGTATATGCATAGAAAATGTTTCTAACATTAAGAAAACAAATAAAGAGGAAAAACCTAATAGGAAAAAAAAATTAGAAATAACATATTAAAGAGATGTAAAATTCTTGGATAAGGAAGATAAATTTTTAGAAACAAGTAAAGGTCTTAAAATTTCAAGAACATTGGATTAGGGTAATCTTTCCTAATTCAAGAACTAGAATTATTAAGTTTCACATCTTCACCCATACATTGGGCTTTTACCTATAGACACTTCATATAGAATTTTTTCACTTCACATAAGTTTCTAGCAAGCCCATTGGATAACCTAAACAAGAAATAAAACATATACTTGGATTAGGATATAGAAATTGGACCAATAGCCCAAAAAATTATGATAATGTGTTCAAGCCCTCCAAGAAAGGTAAAATTTTATTCAAAGTAAAGAAAATGGGTAGGAATAAGCCCATAATGGGTAGGAATAAGCCCAAACCCAAGAGGAAAAATAAAATAAAATAAATTAGGTGATGATATAATAATGTAATAATAATAAAGATTAGGTTACATGGCATTAAGACAAAAATTTAGTAAGTGGTATGATTCTACATTCATAAATTTGCCAAGTGGCATGATAATACAAGGCTTTAGGACAAAAACATCTATATCCTACACTCATAATTTTAGCAAGTGGTATGATAATACTTGGCATTAGGACAAAACATTCCTATCCCACACAAAAAATATCAACCAAATAATGGAAATTCAAGGGCTAGAAATTTGCCACCTAAAAAGGCAAACCTATCATACTTGTTTAAGACAAAAGAAAATGGAAATGAATCCCTAAATCAAAGGGACCTTATCCCTTATCTTAAGAACATATCATCATAAATTTCAAATTGCAAATCTCCTTTTCCTATTCATATCTTGACTAAGGAAGAGGAAGACAAGAACATAAGTTGTTTGTTTTCCAAAAATTCAACAAAGTGTATCTTAATTGTGATAAGGTAGATCCATGATCATGAAAGGTGAATTATTTGGTGGTCTATATAAGAAAAACCCACCCCATAACATCTTAATTTTGTCCAAGTGAGGAAGAGAGAGAAATAAAAGCAAGGTAGAGTGAGGAAAGGAGAGAAAGAGAGGAGAAGAAAGGAAGGAAAAAGAAGGAGAAGTTTAGAAGGCTAAATACTCAAGGTAAGTTACCTTAATCCCCACTTGAATCCATTTTTTTTTCTTCTTTATCTTTAAGGATCAAAAACTCACCCTCCTTCTCTTACCTAAGCTACTAGAAAAGCTAAGGGAAGGGAGGAGTCTTGCTACTTCTTTCAAGAGCAAACAAGAAAACCAATTCACTAAGTGAGCTAGGGAGATTTTTAGGTAAGTTTAACAATATTTCTTTTTGAAGAAAAGTTTTGAAATTTGTAATATTTATATGGGATTTTGATCTTAGCACATTGATTATTGGTCATGAATGTTGCTTCATCATGTTACATATTGATCATGCATGTGATGTATGTTTGAATACTTAGGCTGGTTTAGATAGTTCTGCATAGGTATGGCTGTGGGCGGTAAAACTTTTAGCTTCTGTTTTTAAGATTCTGGGCAAAATCAGTAAGGACTTAAAATAAATGGTTAACATGAAAGTTATAGATCTATGTCTCATGGAAATTTAGCCACTGGAATTATGTCATTTGGAGTTCATATGAGGTAGATATGATCCGATTAGTACGTAGAGGTCAGAAAATGTTTATTCAGGGAAGAGTATGTTATTAAAGCTTTAGTTTTTGAATTTCTGGGAATATTCTGTGGGGAATTAAAATAGCGCGCCAACATAACAATTATAGATATATGGCTCATGGATTTTTACCAACTGGAATAACTCAATGTGGAGTTCATATGAGGTAGATATGATCCGATTAGTACTTAGAGGTCAGAAAATGTTTATTCAGGGAAGAGTATGTTATTAAAGCTTTAGTTTTTGAATTTCTGGGAATATTCTGTAGCGAATTAAAATAGCGCGTCAACATAACAATTATAGATATATGGCTCATGGATTTTTACCAACTGGAATAACTCAATTTGGAGTTCATATGAGGTAGATATGATCCGATTAGTACGTAGAGGTCAGAAAATGTTTATTCAGGGAAGAGTATGTTATTAAAGCTTTAGTTTTGGAATTTTTGGGAATATTTTGTAGGGAATTAAAATAGCCCGCCAACATAACAATTATAGATATATGGCTCATGGATTTTTACCAACTGGAATAACTCAATTTGGAGTTCATATGAGGTAGATATGATCCGATTAGTACGTAGAGGTCAGAAAATGTTTATTCAGGGAAGAGTATGTTATTAAAGCTTTAGTTTTTAAATTTCTGGGAATATTCTGTAGGGAATTAAAATAGTGCGCCAACCTAACAATTATAGATATATGGCTCATGGATTGTTACCAACTGGAATAACTCAATTTGCAGTTCATATGAGGTAAATATTATCCGATTAGTACGTAGAGGTCAGAAAATGTTTATTCAGGGAAGAGTATGTTATTAAAGCTTTAGTTTTTGAATTGCTGGGAATATTTTGTAAGGAATTAAAATAGCGCGCCAACATAACAATTATAGATATATGGCTCATGGATTTTTACCAACTGGAATAACTCAATTTGGAGTTCAAATTTGGGAGATATGGTTTAATTAGTCAGTAAAGGTCAGAACCTACACGAGAAGAAATAATACTAAATTTAAAGGAGTAATAACACCACGATATCTTACTATTTTGTTGATATGATTAACATAATAGTTTTAGATAATTGTCTTAGCTTTTCAAAGACACTAAGATCATCTTAATCGGAGTTAAAATGAGAGAGTTATGCTCTGATTTGTAAGCAAAGGCTGTGTTAAAAGTTAGTAAAACCTATTTTCAATATTTTTTCTACCCTAGATGAATTTTTTAAACTATAGGGTAATAGTAGAAATCAATTTGAGAAAAAATGCTCTATAAAATTTGTAAGAACATGTGTTGGAAATGATATAAGTAAAAATAAAATGACTAAATGCCTAGACATAAAGAAAATGAAAAGATGAAAATAATATTCAAGAAAGAAGAGGAATTTTATAAATGAAAATAATAAATGCTTAGTGTATGCCCTAGCTATTGCCATTGCATGAACTTACTACCATTTTAAGTGTGTAATTTTTAACATGGAATTTACCCTAGTACTCATATAAAATTTCTAAGAAATTTTGAAAGTGCCGGTTTTATTTGAAAAATCTTATTATGCTCCGTGGTTGCAGTATTTCCACATCAGAAAAGAATTATTCTAGTTACTGGAAAAAAAATTGTGATTTGTGAAATGTGCATGTTTAAGAAAAACTCTGGCAAGGAAAGACTTGGTACTTAAGCGTGTCCATTAGTGACCTACCTCTCTTTTCTGGGAACTTTCCTAGTGCGTTGTTTACATACTACAATTACTATCTAGTTATCGAGGTATTAGTGTATAATTTTGACATGGACATATTTTATAATGTAAAAATTAGAAAATGATTATATTCATGGCATAATTTCAGTTTACCAATGAATTTTGAGAATGATTATGTTTTGATAAATTATGGCATGAGAATATAATGAACATACTTGTTATTGGAATCATATTCTCGGCTATTAATATGAAAAGAAAAAAAATGAGCACGGTCACATGGCAATCCGTGTGGTGCACCAGTAGGGGACGCCCTACCAACGGTTATGATTATGTTCATGAGAAAAGAAAGAGAAATTGTGCCATGTCGGACGGAGCGAGATAAGCCCGTACCGAAAAGTAGAGAATACTCACCCTGATCGGGGTAGCTGGAAGGAAGAATAAGTTGATAGCCATCATATGAAATTCGAAAAATAGTTATTCATGCCATACATGTCATAACTGTACAATTTTCATGTGCATGATAAAGTGCATTCATGTGACTTAAAGATATTTTCTGTAGTTTATACAGTTGAACATGACGTGATGAACTATATTGATGATGAATTATTGTTGAACATACTGAGATTTAATTCTCACTATATTTCCATATCATGTTCAGAAAATTAGCTATGCAGTTGTTTTCAATGAGACTTGTTATTGACGTACGTATGATCGAAGTGCCCTATCTTGGGCAAATACCTATTATTGCGGACATATCAGTTGTTGAAGTGACTGAGATTCCGGCGGAGGTGCCGCCACCCACACCAGTGGCCCCGGAAATAGTCTATGTGGATGATTAGGGCTTATATGTACATGTATGTCTTGTACAAATGTTTGTATTAATGATGTGAGTGTAAACTTAGTATTGTATAATTAAATAAATGTTATTGTGAGTTAAGATGAGGTAATAACTTCATGATGTTACATATAAAAAAATTGTTACATAAATGGAGTTGTTACAAAGCACGGCCAGGCCGTGTCCTCGAACACAGTCATGCTTCGGGTCCGTACTGCACGTGATTTTTAGGGTTTTTGGCTGCCAACTTGATACATAGGCAGGGGAAAACGCAGAGGCACACATTCAGACTGAGAGAGACACTTTAGACTCAGTTTTTAGGCTTTCAAAACACTCTTAGATTAAATTTTTACTTGAATCATTGTGGATTTGATATTCTAGAGTAGGATTTACTATATTTGAAGGTTGTATTTTCATCTTACTTTTCTGAAGACCAGGTTATATCTTTCTACTTAAATTCTCTAATTCTGTCTCTACTCATTCTCTTTGGATTGTACTGAACTATCATGGTTTACTTAATGAATAAGAATTTAATTTTTGTTTACATGATGTGTGAGTAAATTTGATCTAAAGTTTCGGTAAACCCACTTGTGATATGATGATACTAGGTTGATAAATTGAATGTTGGAACCCTAATTGTGATCACTTCTAGATTGCTTAGGATTAACTATTATATTCATGAATGAATTGGTAGAATGCCTGATCACCAATCTATCATGTCTTAGGTATTTAATTGATGAACTGAAAGGTGAAGATTAAAACCTGATCTTAATGGTTAATTTGGGATATCTTAATCATGAAAGTAGTTTAAGATTCTCTAGAATTGAATCAATTAGTAGGCACGAGAAGACCGATTAATTGTATTCCATGGTTGGCATAAAGCTTAATGGATCTAGGTTGAACTAAGAACCACGAAAGTAGGCAATTGGATCAACCTTGGTACGATTGGTAATGCTTGAAAGAGATTGCTAATTAATTAAGGCTAAACCATCCCCTATAACCTAGATAATTGCAATTAAAGGTACATATTAGTTGTTGAGTATCATAAGTGTGGTGAACTGTAACCCTAGGCTTTGTTTAATTGATTATCTTTACTTATTTAATTGTGACAAACTTTCATCGGATTACATTGATTTAGATAGCATATTTTGTAAAATTCTAGTAATTGACATTGTTCTCTATGGGATACGACTCGTACTCGCCGGACTAGCTACAGCTACGCCGTGCGCTTGCGATAATTAATAAAATAAACACAACAGTTGACATTGCTAGAAATTTACAGATAAGAAAAAAAATTATTAATATATAATACTAAAAGGTTCAAGGGAAATATTCTATGATGTGGATGTATAAAATAAGATGCTAGTGAGTAGGTGTTGACATAATTAGTATTAGAAAGAATATATATAAATTACAAATAGAGAAATTGAGACGAAGTTGATGGAATAATATGATAAAATTACTAAATACACGTAGTTAAAAATAGAATTTGTTATTAAAAAAATACACATAGTTTTTAAAAAATGAAAAAAAAATATGTATAATAACATAAATTTAGTAAAGGAATTGAAGCTTAGTTGATGAGGTAAAATGATCAATTTTAGTAAATAGACGTACTTGTATTAGTAATTTTTTTAAGAAAACTATAACACTTATTTAAAAATATACGTAGCTTTTAAAAAATGAAAATAAATATATATAATAACATAAATTTATTAGAAAATAATAGTGACTTTATTTTTAAATATAAGCTAATTAATGTTAAAAAAATTTAATTAAAATTGGTGTAGATGAATTGAAAATAATTATTATATTGATAAACGTTTTTAAATAATATATATAAATTAGTAATAGTAGAATTAAATTACAGTTGATGAGGTGAAATAAGAAAGTTACTAAATATAGTTAGTTAGTATTACATAATATTTCTTAAAAATTAAAATATTCGTAAATTTATTTAGATTAAGAGTTATTTGGTGTAGTTTTTATGTAATTAAATTTAATGCATATGAAATTAAAATAATTATGAGATGAATAATAAACAAATATAATAAGCATAAATTTACATATTTATAGTGAAATTGTAGCACAATTAATGGGGTAAACGATAAAATGACACATGTAGATTAAATTAAAATAATTAATTGAGTAATAAATTGAATTAAATAATTTACATAAATTACTAATAGAGGAATTAAAGTGCAGTTGATGAGGTAAAATGATAAATTTTAGTAAATAGAAGGACTTAGTATTAGGAATTATTTTAAGAAAACTATAACACTAATTTAAAAATACATGTAGTTTTTAAAAAATGAAAATAAATATATATAATAACATAAATTTAGTAAAAAATAATAGTGAATTCAGTTTTAAATATAAGTTAAGTAGTGTTAAAAAAATTTATTAAAATTAATGTAGATGAATTGGAAATAGTTATTATATTGATAAACGTGTTTAAATAATATATATAAATTAGTAATAGCAGAATTGAAGTACAGTTGATGAGGTGAAACGAGAAAGTTACTAAATATATTTAGTTAGTATTATAGAATGTTTCCAAAAAATTAAAATAGTAGTAAATTTATTTTAGATTAACAGTTAATTGGTGTAATTTTTATGTAATTAAATTTAATGCAGATGAAATTAAAATAATTATGAGATGAATGATAAACAATTATAATAAGCATAAAATTGCATATTTATAGCGAAATTGTAGCACAGTTAATGGGGGAAACGATAAAATGACACATGCGGATTAAATTAAAATAATTATTGGAGTAATAAATGGAATTAAATAATTTACAAAAATTACTAATAGAAGAATTGAAGCGCAGTTGATGAGATAAAATGATAAATTTTAGTAAATAGATAGAGTTAGTATTAGGAATTGTTTTAAGAAAACTAAAAAAATAGAATAAGATAAATTAAGAAATGAATTGTATATATAAATTAGTAATAGAGGAGTTGTTTTAAAAAATTGAGAGACATATAATTACATCAATTTAGTGCTAAATAGTAGTGTTTTCAGTTTAAAGTAAGAGTTATTTAGGTTAATTGTTATCTAAATTCATAATAGTTTTAGACATGTATAAGTCTTGGATCCATAAACCTCGACACACTAGAGAGTACCTGAATGGTTTAGATGGCTTTTTGGAATTTGCAAATGACAACTCCGGTGTCAAAGGTAGAATAATATGCACATGGCCAAAGTGTAGATTCAAGAAATGGCAACTCATAGAGGTTATGAGTCAACACTTGATCATCAAACCATTTTCGGAGGGATACAATTTTTGAAGTATGCACGGGGAAATGATTACAGAATATCTTGTTGCAAGACATCATATAATGGCAATAGAGATCGCGAAACCCATTGTTCGGGATGACTCTGTGCAAAACATAGTCCGTGATGCATTTGGGGTTCACTGCGAAAATGAAAGCATTGATTATGTGGATATGCCTGTTCCACCATCAGTAAAAAAGATAGATGATGGTGTGAAAGATTTTTATGAGTTACTGAAGGATGGTCAACAACCACTATACGAAAGGTGTGAGAAATATTCCAAATTTTCTTTCTTGTTGAAGTTGTATCACATCAAGTGTTTGTGCGAGATAAGCGACAAGGCCATGTCAATGATACTTAAGTTACCGATTGATGTCTTTCCAGATGCAAAGGTCCCACCTACATTTTACGAGGCTAAAAAAGTCATTAATAAGTTGGGGTTGAATTACAAGAAAATCCATGCATGTCAGAACGATTACATGTTATACTGGGGTAAGCGTGAAAGTAGAAAAACTTGTAAGTATAGCGCACCAAGGTGGAAACCAAAACAGAAGGGGGAGAGGCAGAAAAAGGTACATAATAAAATTCTGGGATACTTTTCACTTAATCCATGGTTACAGAGGTTATTCATGTCTTCTAAGACTGCTGCATCTATAAGATGGCATTCTGAAGACAAGATTTTTGACAGCATGATGAGGCATCCAAAGGACTCTGAGGCATGGAAGAAATTTGATCTTCTAAATCCTTAATTTGCATCAAATGTGAGGAATGTTCGTTTGGGGCTTGCCACTGATGGTTTCAATCCATTTGGAAACTTATCTACAAGTTACAGCATATGGCTAGTTATGTTGATTCCGTATAATCTCTCTCCTTGGATGTTTATGAAATAGAGTTCATTCATGTTGTCAATGATAATTCTAAGTAGAAAAACACTGGGGAATGATATAGATGTATTTTTATAACCACTAATTGAAGAGTTGAAGGAGTTGTGGGTTGAAGGTGTTCAGACTTACAATGCATTCAACAAAGAAATGTTCAACATGCATGTAGCTCTTTTGTGGACAATCAGTGATTTCCCTGGCCTTGGATGTTTATCAGGTTGAAATAATTATACTAGATTTGCCTATCCACACTATAACTTTGACTCAACTCCTGTGCGTCTCCCTCATAGTCAGAAGTGGTGCTTTACAGGACATTGCCACTTTCTATCTCTGGGTCATAAATTTCGGATGGCCCGCAATAGGTTTGACAGGAAAGAGGAAAGAAGAAACCCTCATCTACAACTGAGTGGCATAGATATTTTAAGACAAGTCGATGATATTGAAGTTGTATTCGGGAAAAATATGGAAACTGATGTTAGGACTCACTTGAGGTCACGGTAGGGTTGATGTTGGTACTTAACAATGACGTAAGAAAAGTATATTTTTTGAACTTCCGTATTGAGTGAATAATATGTTGTGTCATAATCTTGACATCATGTATATTGAGAAAAATGTCTACAACAACATCATTTACACTTTACTCAATGATACTGGCTGTTCAAAGGATAATGTAAATGCACGAAGAGACTTATAGGAGTTTGGTGTGAGGTTAGAACTGTGGCTAGATGATGATAGTAAATATCCACCTTCTTTGTTCACATTGACAAATGTAAGTAAGGAAGTCTTCCTCAGAACACTTAAGAATGTATATGTGCTCGACGGTTATTCCAATAATATATCCAGATACATTAACGTAAGATAGTGTAAGATCGGGGGATTAAAAATTCATGACTATCACATCCTTATGGAATAGCTATTACTGTTATCCATAAGGAAGACACTTCCTCAACCAGTGTTTGCAGTTCTGATTGAGTTCATTTCATTCTTTCGATAGCTTTGTTCTAGAGTTTTGAATGTGAACGAACTTGAACAACTTTAGAATCATATTATTATGACGCTGTGCCATATGGAGATCTTACTCACATTGTCTTTCTTTATAGTCATGGTGCACTTGATTGTACATTTAGTCCTAGAAGCAAAGTTAAGAGGACCAGTCCAATATCGTTGGATGTATCCCATCGAAAGGTAAAAAATAAAAACAACCTAGTTCAGATTTCTTTCATTATTGTTAATCCAATTTTATTCAACTAATCTATGTTGTATAGATACTTCGGTAAGCTTAAGTCTTTCATGCGGAATAGAGCAAGGCCAGAAGGCTCAATAGCAGAGTCGTATGTTGTAGGAGAAGTTTTAGTTTTCTATTCCAAGTACATAAATGGTGTTGAGACTATCTTCAATCATTATGCTCATGTGGATGATCAACCTGATGTTGGGACGTCCGATAGGGTTTTTTTGGTATGAATATTTCACGCTTTCTCCCCAGCAAAAATTACAGGCCCATCGACATGTCTTAACAAATTGCAAGGAAGTTGATTCTTACCTACAATAAGTTAACTTAGACTTGGCTACATTTGCATACAATTTTGAATGATGTGTAGCATTAAGTGTATCTATATTATTTACTTAACAGATAATTTAGAGACTATGTAAGGCATAGTTTAAGAAGTCGGACGCGTGCATCTACCGAGATAGATAAAAAAGTCCATAGAGAATTTGTCTCTTGGTTTCCACGTCATGTAAGTATTTCGACGTTGGTTAATTTTCATTCATATGTCAAATATGAGCATGACTCATCCCTTATTTTGTTTATAGATTGCAATTGATGACGATGGATCACAGTGTACTGATTTAAAATTTCTTACACTTAGTCCACTAGATAGAGCATGTTGATACAGTGCTTACAACATAAATGGATTCAAATTTTGAACTTTAGAGTGAGACCAAGAGATGACAACTCAAAATAGTAGAGTTTACGATATTTTCAGGATGAGGAGTTATGCAAGTAGTAGTGACAAGAACATGCAATTTGGTGGCGTCGCGTATTATGGAAAACTATTAAATATTATTGAGTTAAACTACCATAGGCATTTCACAGTCATATTATTTAAGTGTATGTGGGCCAACACAACTATAACGAGGGGAATTACAACTGATGACTTCAGGGTGACATTGGTCGATTTCTCTCAGTTGATTCATACTAGTGAAAATGACGATGACGAGCCATACATCCAAGCATATGAGACTCATCAGTTGTACTATGTACAAGATGAGCTGGACAACAAATGGAGTATGGTTATGAATTTGAAACCCCGTGACTTATACAAGATGGGCGAGGAAGATGAAAATCTTATATACGAAAATGATCCATTACACGCGCAAAATTTAGAAAGATTGTTTTCAGAAGGAGAAGTTAATTTATGCCTGTTACAGTATTAGTTTAGATATTTCCATCCATTTAAATATATTTTTCTCTACTTATAATTAATTTATTGTTTTTTTTTATATTTTTATTATTTTAATTAGGCACAGTTCAATTTGTAATAGTTTTATGCGGGAACTTATGTTGTTAATTTTGTTTTGATAGGAGCGGTGATGATGAGGAGGGCTAGATCACTCTTCACGGGTAGGGTAAGCGCGTCTAGTTCACAAAGTCCTATGACTCACTCGGTGATCATTGAGGACAGACAGCCTACTATGGAGTCAGAGTCTATTCCATCCACACTTCCCCATCTCGAATCTCGGGCACCAGAGTCGGAGGCTGTCGCATCCTCAATACCTGTTAGCGACTTGCGAACGCTGGATTCACAAGGTCTCCCTTGTACACTCCCCCCGCTCAACACTCAGGCACCAGATGACGATTTTGATATAGTTAATCTTTTTGCTAACGTGGAGGAGGAGCATCAGGCTGCATATTAGGAGCGTAGACGCAGGAGGAGTTAGACAGTTGACATTGTCAGAGAGTATCATAAAAATCTTGTGTACATATTAATTTTGTCATGGTAACCTAACAAGATATATATTTTTATATTATGACAGACGTGATCAAGCAGGTGACGTCCAGGCAGTTGACTATCCACAACGTCTAGGCGCTACCTTAGGAGTCGAAGGTGGTTGTCCAGTTCAACGACAACCACCTACCTATCAGAAACAGCAGTGGTTTGCCCAGTGTCTTTCTTGGCACCATTGGGGATAACTTCAGTATCTTCTCGATCTCTTACAGAGACTAGAGGAGCATTCCTCAACAGTATAAGACGAACATGTTCATAAACAACATTTAGGTATGGATATATATATCTTTTTTAACTAATTATATTTATTTATTATTTATATGTAACTAAATTTTTTACTTTTGTTTGTAGATACACTTTAATGTGTTGGGCCTACACCAAAAATTGATCATGAAACTGCTGGAAGCAAAGTGGAGAGCTACACGTTATAATTTATTCCAGCTAATGTATGATGCTACGATGACCATGGATCAGTTGTGCAAAGACATCCTAGCTGGCATCCCACCTGATCAGTGGGTAACTTTCATAGACTATCGCCTTGACGCAAAGTACAAGGTAATTTGCTTATATTAATCTATTTATATATTTTAACTTTTAAATATTGTGACTAATTAATTTCTCTATGTGATTAATTAGGATATGGCTATGAATAATAGATGGAATAGAAGACGTCAGACAATGCCACATACCACTGGCTCCAAAAGCCTTGCACATAAGAAGGCTGAGATGATCAGTTTAAATACAACAATATCTTCTTTTAATTTTAAGAACACATTAATTTATATAATCAAAAATTGATTAATTATTTCAAATTTCAAGAGGCTAAGGTTAGAGGTCCGGTGACTCACGGTGATGTATGGACGATAGCTCATAAAAGGGTTGACGGATCATACATCAATGATGAAGCTTGAATAATTGCTGTAAGTATAAAAATTTTATCAACCATACAAAGGAAATTATTTGGTTTTTGGATAATGTTTACTATTATTTATTGTCTGTTATTCAATTTTGCAGGAAAATTTGCTTCGATCCAGCAAGAGGATAGCTCGTCCCAAGAGCTCTCGACGGCTAATTCACTTGCGAGAGCTTTGGGCACTAGGGAGCACTCGAGTCGCATTTAATGATTTGAGTTAGGTGTTTGCCTAAGCCAAGTCTTCGGTCGTGACTCGGCTGGGTCAAACTCACAGTCTGGTCTGTCATACTAAAAGTTACAAACTGAGGTTGAGCGCCTGAAAGCGGTTATAGAGGAGCAGGACGTCAAGCAACAATGACGAGAGGCTAAAGGAGAAGCACGTGAAGCCGCGTGTGAGGTTGAGTGAGCGGCATGTGACGCTGAGATTGCAACACAGCAACGACAGATGGAGACTGCTTTGGCATTCTTGCCACAGAAATTTTAGGGTCAGTTGCCGCCTGAGATTGTACTCCCTCATAGTCTCAGGCTTAGGGTAATTTCTCAATAAATAACAATAGCATAATATCATAAAAAATTGTTGGTATAATTTTGTTTAATTTGAAAATTCTGAAAACGCTAACCCAACGAAATTGTTTTTTAGGATCCTAGTGATCGTGGCAGTGGGCATTAGCTGATCAACACCCACAGACCCCGGGAACATGATTTGATTATTTACAATTGTATAGTCTGTACAATGTAACTTTATTTTTCTTGTGACTATTAATTTTTCTGTACAAATTTTTAATTGATATATATATCATTTGCATTCAATAATTTACGTATACTCAACATGTTGATAAATATCGATAAATTTTAAACAAAATTATTATATTATAAAATAATTTGTATGCATAATTGTGAAATAAAAAAATTGATCTGAATTAGTCTTCTGAATAATAGAAATATAAAATAATTTTCAGGCATAATTGTTATATAATAAAAAAAATTGATTCGAATTAATCTTCTGAATAACTAAAATATAAAATTCAACAATAAAATAAATTTTAAAAAAATTGTCTCCGTTTTAACGACGATTTCTTAACTATAGTTAGATGGGCCTTAACGACAGTTATCTAACCGTCGTTATGACAAGTCATAACAAACCGTCGTTATGACACTACCTAACGACGGTTACGGAACCGTCGTTAAGACACATCTTAACGATGTCGTTTTCACAGTAGACCTAAACCGTTGCCATACCCATAATTCCATGACATTTTATCGATCGTCATTCAATGCTTTAGCAACTATTAGAATCGTCACTAAAGCCATTTAAAAACTGTCGCTAAATGCCATTTTTGTTGTAGTGAGGCTATTATTGTAGATTTGTTAAAGATTTTTCAAAAATTACTGCTCCTTTGACGAGGTTGACAAGGAAGGGAATAAAGTTTGATTGGTCAAATGAATGTGATAGAAGTTTCCATAAACTAAAAGAATGTTTGACTACAGCACCAATACTATTTATTCCTTTAGGTACCAGAGGATACATAGTATACTGTGATGCCTCGAGAATTGGATTAGGGTGTGTGTTGATGAATTATCTATATGGTGAGACATGTGAGATTTATATGGACCATAAATCCTTCATGTATATTTTCCAACAACAAGATCTTAACTTAAGCCAAATGCAATAGATGGAACTACTTAAAGATTATGATTGTACAATATTGTATCATCCAAGTAAGGCCAATATAGGGGCTGATGCTTTAACCAGGAAGTCTATGAGTAGTTTGGCACATATCACAGAGTTAACGAGGTCGTTCATTAAAGAAATGCATAAGTTGAAAAGTTATGGGATAGTGTTAGAGGTAAAAGAGCTTGGAATACTATTGGCCCATATTTAGCTTCAATCGTCATTGGTAAAATAAGTGAAAAGGCATAAGAAGAAGATTCCTATTTATGCAAGAAAATTGAAGAGGTGAGAAATGGCAGTGATGGTTAATTTACTATAGATTCTAAAGGAATCTTGAGATTTGGTAAGAGGTTATACATGCCTAATAAAGAAAAACTCAAGAAAGAGATTCTAGAATAAACCTATCAATCTATGTATACCAGTCATCCTGGATCAACTAAAATGTATCAAGATTTAAAAGAAATTTATTGGTGGGAAGGTATAAAGAAAGATATAGCTTATTATGTTTTTTGATGTTTAATATGTCAACAAGTAAAGGCAGAATACCAAAGGCCTGCGAGGTTACATCAACAGATAGAGATACCTGAATAGAAATTGGAGAGAATAACCATGGACTTTGTTACATGGTTACCTCGGACATAAAAAATGTTTGATTCTATATGGGTGATCATTGATAGGTTGACTAAGTCAGCACATTTTCTACCAGTGAAAACTACCTACAACGTAGCTTAGTATGCAAATATGTATTTAAATAAGAAAGTGAGACTTCATAGGTTACTGATATTGATTATTTCTAATCGAGGACCACACTTCACAACTTATTTTTGGAGAGCCTTCCAAGAAGCTTTGGGCACAAAATTAAATCTCAATATTTCTTTTCATTCTCAAACAGATGGACAATCTGAGTGAACCATTCAAATATTAGAAGATATGCTTCGGGCGCATGAGCTTGATTTTTAAGGTAGTTGAGAAAGATTCTTATCCCTAGCTGATTTGCTTATAACAATAGCTATCAAGCTAGTATACAAATGGCCCCTTTTGAGGCATTATATGGAAGGCATTGTCATTCTTTAATCGGATAGTTTGAATTGGAAGAAGTTAAGATTTTAGGGCCTAGTTTGGTACAAGATGCACTTAACAAGGTAAAGTTGATTAAGGAAAAAATATTGGCTGCCCAAAGTAGACAGAAAGCTTATGTTGATGATAGACATCGACCATTGAAATTTTCTATAGGCGAACATGTCTTCTTGAAGATATCTCCTATAAAAGGAGTAGTAAGATTTGGGAAAAGAGGAAAATTAAGTCAACGATACATAGGTCCATTTGAAATTCTTGATAAGATTGACCCAGTAGCATATCGTTTGGCCTTGCCACCTAAATTGAGTAATGTCCATCCCAAATTTCATGTATCTATGCTACGCAAGTATTTACCATATCCGACGTATGCCATTTAGTTCTCACAGATTCAGTTAGATGAAGATTTAACCTATGAGGAACAACCAATGGCAATAGTGGACATACTAGTGAAGAAATTGCATTCAAAAGAAATACCTACGATGAAAGTTATTTGGTAGAATTATTCTTCAGAGAAGGCTACTTGGGAAAAGAAGATGATATGTACACTAAATACCCACATCTATTTGAACGATGAGGTTGGTATTTATTTGCAAGTATGGTGATGAAATTCGGGGATTGAATTTCTTTAAAAGGGGAAGAATGTAAATAGCCTTAAAATAAAGAAAAACCCTAAATAAATGAAAAAATCCTTGAATTAAAAAAAATTATGAATGTAAGAAAAGATTATGATAAATGGAGGCAAATACCATTGGAAATATGTTTATTTATCGCACGGGTTGAAGAACTATGACAATAATATGAGGATTTAAGTTTTAGGTCCAAAGTGTAATTTCATACAAGTTTAGGGGACAAAATGTAAATAATGAAAAGTTGTAAGGACACTTCCCAATAAATCAAATTTTGCTGATTCGTCCCCCATGATAGTTTAGTGTATCTGCTGCACAAGGGACTTGAAAAATCTAAATCACTCTCTCTCTCCCTATTTTTTCTCTCTAAAAAGCCCAAAACTTCTCTATAGATTTCTAGCACTTTGCACCTAGAATTTCAACACCACCACCACCAACGGACTTAAAACGACAAGATTTACAAATCTATCCAATTGGTTTCTAGAAATTAGTTGAAAAATGGAAGGAGAAACCACCAAAAGAGGTAAGTTCTAAAACTTCTCGCTACGATTCTCAAAACTAGAAACTAACATCGTAGATGGATCCAGTAAGTAGCGAAACCTTAAGATCTCAAATTTTAGGTCGAGATCGTGTTTCACATGCCCCCACACGCAGCTTCTTCTTCAACGTGTGAATACTATATGTAGACCTAGCAGGTGACGCGTTCAGTGCGTGTACCAACAACCCTACTATGTTGACTTGCATTGATTGAGCTCACGAAGGCAAAATTTTGCAATTTCGGAGTAATTTCCTATGCTTTTGGACCCTCCGAACTCATTTTGGGGGTCTATTTGGTCAAATTTGGTTTGAAAACATGCATTTTGGGAATGTTCAACTTAGAATCTTAGCCTTGTGAGTAAATAATTCCTTCTATGACTTACCATATGCTCTTCTTGAACTTTAAATGTATAATTAGTTATGTATACAAGTTATTTATACTATTATAAGTCTCTAAAATGGGTCAAATTATATAATTTTCTTACTAGTTAGCATATTATTCAACAAGGGCATATATATTTGTTAAATTTTGACCCAAAAGTTTCTAACAGAGAAACTGAACTCAAACTAAAATTTTTGTATTAGATTGTAACCTTTGTTTTGAACGATATGGCATTTATGCAAATATTTTTCTTTGTGGAGGAATCGTATTGTAAACATTGTTTGCTAACAGCAAAAGATGTTAATCCTGGTGCACCTTGACACCTTAGCTAGTAAAAGTGTTGCTAGCCTCGTATAACGACCAATTCAAGGGATATGTCTCGTAAAGGAACGTAGTACGCCTCCTATCTGGGTGAAATATCGACTTTCTAATATATGATTTCCCTCCCTTGCTGTATGCTTGGGATTATCTGATGGTTCTGATATGGCATCCTTCTAATATTTTCATGTGAAAAATTCTGATGCATAACCATATTAATTTTATGATCATACTATACTGTATCTGGTTTAGGATATCTTACTATCTTTTAAATTGAGAATATTTTAAATACAGGTCCCGTATAGATGTACTTCTAAACTATATTTTCTACGTGACAATTTTAACATATGATTACATCCATATGCTGACCTAGAGATCAGGGGAGGTTTTATCTACTCACTAAGTTGTCAAACTTACTATACGATATTTCCATGTTTTTCAAATTAAGATACAGAGTCTAGTGTTGTAGATAGATGATCAGCTAGGTAACATACTCTCTGGGTGAGTCTAAGTTGCTTCCATGACTCACATTATTTGGATTATATTGTACTTGTATTCT
Organism: Gleditsia sinensis; assembly: GCA_037074535.1. NCBI lineage: Eukaryota > Viridiplantae > Streptophyta > Magnoliopsida > Fabales > Fabaceae > Gleditsia > Gleditsia sinensis. The sequence goes on along the minus strand of CM073464.1, from coordinate 33,620,291 downwards.
AAAGTATGCTTTGAATGTCACAGGCAAAATCCCTGCTTCTACTATTACTTTGATATGTATCAACTTGGTCTTAATATTGTGTATATATAAGAAAACCCTATATGTATCTGTTTCCATGATAAAGGATTGTCTTATGCATGTTATGGCAAATATCTGCTTATGATATATGTTTTTCACGTGCCTTTTGTAACAACATTATAAATATATATATATATATATATATATATATATATATTTTAAAATCCCATGAAGTCATTACCTTTATTTAACTCATAATAACATTCAATTAATTTAACCAAGCATAATTAAGGTTTACACATCATTAATTAACAATATTCGTACACAAATCAAACACATATATGTCTACATCTTATTCATCCATATTAACTAGTTTTAGGGATACGGGTGCGGGTGGTTGTACCTTTAACGTGATCTTAGTCAAGTCGAACACAAACACCTTATTAGTTTCTAGGATCTGCCCAATAGAGAGTAACTTGATCCAACGTACACTAAGAGCTAGAGCCAAAGAAAAATCAACAAAACTAGTTTTCTGAACATGATATGAAAATATAGTGAGAATTAAATTTCAGTAGGTTCAACAATAAATCACAATTATCATCAATATAGATCATCATGTCATGTTCATCTGTATAAACTACAGCAAATATCTTAGGTCACATGAATACGCATGAAAATCATACAGTAATAATATGTATGACATGAATAACTATTTTCAGATTACCATCAACTTATTTTCATATCAAGCTATCCTAGTTAGGGTGAGTACTTTCTACACTCCGGTACGAGCTTTTCTCACTATGTCTGACATGACACACTTTTTTTTCTTATTAACATAATCATAGCCATTGGTAGGGTGTCCCCTACTAGTGCACCACACGGATCGCCATGTGACCGTGCTCATTTTTTTTCTTTTCTTTTCTTTTCACATTAATAGCCAAAAATATGATTTCAATAACAAGTATGTTCATTATACTCACATGTCATAATTTTTCATCAAATATAATCATTTCCAAAAATCATTGGTAATCATGATATGAACATAATCATTTCAAATATCACTTTATAAAATATTTTCATGTCAAAATTACACACTTACGATGGTAAGTAGTTCATGCAATGGCAATGGCTATGGCATGCACTAGTCATTTATTATTTTCATTTATAAGATTCTTTTTTTTAAATATTATTTTTATCTATTCATTTTCTTTATGCTTGGCCTCAAGTCACTTTCCTCCTACTTATATCATTTTCAATACATGTTCTCACAAATTTAATACAACATTCTTCTTCAATTTGATTTCTATTATTATCCTATAGTTAATGAGGTTCATTTAGAGTAGAAAAATGTTAAAAATAAGTTTTACCAACTTCCAACACGGCCCAATCGTATCCTGTAACAGAGCTTGGCCATTTCCTATAAAACAACCATGCTTTAGGCTTTAAAATGTCCTTTCCAGCATCGAACACGGCCATACTCTATGTTGTGTTATTCCATGATGTAGGTTTTCATCCTGCCAGACCTTCTCTCACTAATTAGAGTATAACTACCTCATTTTAACTTCGAATTAGGTTATTTTGGTGTCAATTTAAAGATAGAACAATTCTATAAAACTATTATGTTGAACATTTTAGAGAAATTGTAATGAATCTTGGTGATATTACTCCCTCAAATTAAACATTATTTTTTCTCGGGTATGTTCAGACCTTTACTTACTAATCTAACCATATCTCCCTCATGTGAACTCCAAATTGAGTTATTACAGTGGTTAAAATTCCATCAGACATATATCTATATTTTTCATGTTAATCATTTTTTTTAATTCCTAACCGATGCTTCCCAGAATTTAAAAAACAAAAGCTTCCCCGGTTACTCTGAAATCGAGTTTCCTAACCAAATCTTTTCTAAGGTTTTAGTTCATCATTTTATTATGTCCTCTTCCATTTTCTTCCTAATTTACATCTAATCATATTAAATCAATTTTTCACCACATTTAAATATACAAAATAGCAACCTTAAAATTTTAAAATTTTGCCACCCATAGCCATGCCTATGAAAAACTTTCCACACCAACATAAGTATTCACACATACATCACATGCAAGATCAACATGTAACATGATATAACAACATCCATGGCCAATCATCCAGGTAACAAATATAGTAGATTTCATCAAAGTTTTAGGATCAAAATCCCATATAAATGTTTCTAATTTCAAAGCTTTTCTAAAAAAAAATATTGTTAAACCTACCTAAAGATCTCCCTGGCTCACTTAGTGAATTCTTTTTCTTGTTTCCTCTTGAAGGAAGTAGCAAGATTCCTCCATTCCCTTAGCTTTTCTAGTAGCTTAAATAAGAGAAGGAGGGTGAGTTTTTGAACCCCAAGAATGAAGAAGAAAGATAGATTCAAGTGGAGATTAAGCTAACTTATCTTGAGTACTTAGTCTTCCAGACTTCTTCTTCTTCTTTCTTCCTCTCTTTCTCTCATTTCCTCACTCTACCTTGCTTATTATTTTCCTCTCCTTCACTTGGATGAAATTATAATGTTATAAGGGTGGGTTTTGCTTAAATAAACTATTAAGTGGTTCACCTTTTATAACTATGGGTCTACCTTATCACAATTAGGATGCACTTAGTTTTTTTTTTTTGAAAAACAACTCATATTCTTATTTTCCTCTCCCTTAGTCAAGATATGCATAGCAAAAGGAGATTTGTATTTTAAAAATCATGTTAAAATGTTCTTAAGACAAGGGACAAGGTCCCTTTGATTTAGGGATTCATTTCCTTTTTCTTTTGTCTTAATCAAGTATGATAGGTTTGCCTGTTTAGGTGGCAAATTTTTAGCCCTTGAATCTTCCTTGCTTGGCTGAAATTATTTGTGTAGGATAAGGATATTTTGTCATAATGCCATGTATTATTACCTACTTGTTGAAATTATAAATGTAGCATATAGATGTTTAGTCCTAATGCCAAGTATTATTTACCTACTTGTTGTAATTTTGAATGTAGGATATAGATGTTTTGTCTTAATGCCATGTGACCTAATCTTGATTATTATTACACTATTATTCTCTTATTGGATTTGGGCTCATTCTTACCCATTTTCTTTTCTTTGGCTGAAATTATGCCTTTCATAAAGGACTTGGTCACATTTTCATAATTTTTGAGCTATTGGTCCAACTTCTATATCCTAGTCCAAGTCTATGTTCTATTTCTTGCTTGGGCTATCCTATTGGCTTGCTAGAAATTCATGTGAAGTGGAATGACTCTATATGAAATGTGCATAGGTGAAAGCCCAATTTATGGGTGGAGATGTTAAACTTAGTAACTCTAGGTCTTGAATTAGGAAAAATTACTCTAATCCAATCTTCTTGAAATTTTAAGACCTTTACTTACTTCACAAAAGTTTATCTTCCTTACCCAAGAATTTTGCCTCTCTTTAGTATGTTATTTCTAATTTTTCCTATTATGTTTTCTCTCTTTACCTATTCCCTTAATGTTAGAAACATTTTCTAACCATACACATAAGGTAAATAATTTCTAAGGATTATATTTCTTAGATATCTAAAAATTGTCTAATAATTTTATTTCCTTAATTAATTATTTATGTACTTTTATTAATAAAAGAAATAAAATTATGGATGTTACATTAAATATTTATATACCTTTATTAATAAATGAAACAAAGTTAGGGATGTTACACCTTTAAATTAGGGGTGTGACAACCAATCCTAGCCATGCCAAACAACCATAGCACCAAAGAACTTCTAAGCCCATCAAAGAAGGAAAAAAGTATGGAATATCACACAACATATGATTACATGGTTTTTATGAATGAACGAGCGTACAACCAAGACATCAAGGTGATGGTCCATAATACCATTATCTAGGAAAGAAGCTTTGACATATAGGATGTCTTTATGCCCATGAGGGATGACATACATCTGAGGAACTGACAATTGTTTTTTAAACACCCTGAGGCGGGTGTTATCCCAGTTGTACTGGAGTTGTACTCCAATGTCACTCTACATGAGTACTGTATAGGAAAGGTTAGAAGCAAGCTAATACCCTTTAACTTAACTAATAAAAGAACTTAACACACAAGGCCATGGAAAAAATCAAAAGAAAAAGAAAGAAAAGAAGAGATAAAGAGAAATTATAGTGATTGGATCATTAATCTAACTTGCTTATATTGATTCTCCTTTTATGATCTCTTTGGGTTTCCTTTGGCCATTCATTTATAACTCTTTGTAACCCTAATAGCCTAGGTTTTTCTCTATGTATATTCTGGCCCATTAGAATTTGAATTTAGGTTAAACTCCTCTTTTTCAACTCTTTTGTTTTTTCTTTACTGACACATACCCTTGTAGGGCTAAGAGGCCACTACCATAATTCTTTAGCTCTCAAGAATTTTACTGGGCTTGTTGTATAACTACCACTTTGGCACTGAGCCTTCTTTGTCTTTTTAGTGTCTTTTCTCATTATCTTCACTTTTCCTTCTACTTTTTTTATTTTTGACTCCTACAATACAAAAAAAGAAATCAAACTAATTCCTAAATTATTTTACTTAAAAAATAACAAAAATAAAGCCTAAAATCACTTAGAATATATATAAATTAATGCATATCAGTGCCTTACTGCATTCAACTTAAATTAGGGAAGCAGGCTAACCTTGGATTTTAAGCTTAATTACCTTCACTTAGAATATATATAAATTAATGCATATCAGTCCCTTACTACATTCAACTTAAATTAGGAAAGCAGGCTAACTTTGGATTTCAAACTTAATTACCTTAAAGTGCTACTCCAATGACGCACGACACGATGCTAGCCAATTATTACCAATTATCACATCTAACGTCTATCATATTTAGAAATATTAGATCCCTAAAAGTGTCTTTTTCTGTTACTAAAATTTTACATGACTTATACATAGCTTCCACCAAAAAGGATTAACTAATAGGAGTAGCAATAATAAAAGGATAATTTAATTTGATAAGATCTTTACATGCTTGGTTTTCAAAATATGTAGAGGTAGAACTAGGATCAAATAACTCATGTGCTCTATGGGAAAAGAATGTTAGTGTACCTATCCTCATAACATTTATGGCCTAGGAAACTAGTTGCCTCAATGCAAAAACTCGTGCTTGACCTCAGCTTGCTCGACTATAATACCTTCTAGTCAAAAATAATCATGTTTTGCTTTAAACATTCATGTTTTATCTAATTTGATTTATGTTTTTGCCTAAAATAATTATATTTTGTTTTATAAAATTTTGTTTTCTTATTAGATGACCATATTTTACCTTTAATATATGCCAAAATTTGTTTTGTGGGTTATCTTTTTTTGTATAAATAAAAACAAATGGAAATTTTTAAAGGTTTTAATTTAAAAACTCAATATCATGGTCAACATCTCGATGCCAATTAGCCAATGTCGCAACGACAGGTGAATTGACAAAAATACCCTTTTACCTATACAAATCTCCATTTTTGCTTTCTTCTTCTTCTTTCCCTTGCATCAATGTTCCTCTCTCTCTAGAAAATTTCCTTAGTTATCCCTAAGTTTTCTCCCAACTTAGACATTTATTTGATGCAATGGAGATACCGTTGGACTTGTGGCAATGAAAGCTTCAGTTTCTACCATTTGGTTTTGTTGGAAGATGCCAAAATCTTTGTTAAAGGTTATGAATAGTGAACCCTAAAGAGTTGAGCTTCTAATAAGCATCTTTAGGAGCCTTTAATCGTAAAACTAATATTATAGATAGCCTTAAGAGTAGCTAAAATTTTTGAGTTAAATGTTTACGCCTATGTGATGAATTTTTGTCTGGTACAAATAGTGTTTTAGGCAGTTATGAATAGTGTTTCCCGTGAGTAAATAGTACCTCACATTTTCTGCATGTTTTTTAGGTGTTTGGACATCCTAGGATTGATTTTGGAGGTTATTTGTCCATTTTGATTCTAGAAGTCATTATAGGTACTACCCAAATTTCAAGTCAAGGTCTTGTGAATGGATAACATATATAATTGCTTATTGTAAATCTCATTTTCAAATTCGATGTTATGATTTATGTGTTTTGTGTTTATTTTGGTAAGTCTAATAGGTCATATAATGATGGATATTGTGAATGTTTTGTTAAGTATTGAGTTCTCTAATGAGTTTATAGTAGAGTTTTAATATACGAGACAAACATCTAGTGTGAATGTTTTCTTGTGATTTGTTGAATAGTCCATTAATTGGTTTATGAAGTGTGAATCCGTACGAATATGATTTAAGATATAACTGCAATGTTACATGGAAATTGAGTTTTGCTTTGAACTTTGATTCTTGAAGCATTGTTTAAGAAACAAGATTTAGTTGAGTTATTGGATTTTGATATGAGTGTGTGAATTTATGTATAAAATTGTATATTTTTGTATACTGATATAATTATACAAATGAACCAAGTATCCAACATAGGTATTTGAAGTTCTAAAATTTTGTACACAATTTCTGAAGGCTACTTAGAATATCTTTTGATCTAAAAGAAAAAAATGGTGCCTTATTGGTGCTAGTTCAACTTCAGTTTATTTGACCACATGTCATAGCCTAAGTGGTATGTTCCAAATGTTATGATTTGGATTTGATATATGCACATTTGATAAGAAAGAATGATTTTGTTTATAAGTAGCTTCAAAAACTTTTATTTAAGCATAAACTTATTTTAGTAAATGGTTTTTTTAGAAGAAGTCTATTTGGAAACAGTGTTAGCTAGCGACAGTGAAAGCTATCCTTGGTGCAACTTAATACCATAGTTAGCAAGGGTATTTCGAGTTTGCATGTAAACTGACACAAGCAGAATTTCTCTAATTATGGAAATGTTCTATTCACTTGTTTATTGTTTTGTAGTAAATCTATTACTATACATATTTTATTCCGAACTAATTTATAGTCACTAAAAATATTTCATATCATTTTCTATATTTTTAATAATATTTTCTTCTTTATTTAAATTCATGTAATTAGGCTAGTAATTTAATTGTGTCATGTTTCGTAAGCTAAGAGGTTTCCAAAATATAATTCTATATTCAATAAGTTTTGAAGGTTTAGATCTGTAATTCTAAATTTTGGTATATTTCAACGTTTTAGTTTTGATTTTGAAAGAATAATTGAGGATTAGGCCAATATACGATTCAAATGGTAGAGAGTTATAGATTTTTTGGGTGATTAGATTATGAATAAGATGTTTGATAGAAAACAATGTTTGGTGTTAGTATTTCAAGTTAAATGAATTTGCATTATCTACTTTAGGGCCATGCATAATTGATTATTTTGATAAAGAAGTAATATAGGCTAATTAATTTATTTCCAAAAACTTATCAAGATTTTTCCTAATCCCCCATATTAGTGTAATTAAACAAAGGAAATCAAATTATGAAGATTTTAAACATTTACTTGAAATTTTCAATTATCATCAAGTTGTTTTAAAGTACTTAAGTTAAATCTCTTGCTTTCAACTTTAAGGGGTTTTACTTTTAGATTCAAACCTTGAAATATTCATTCACAAAAATTTTATTTGACTTGAACACAAGTGAGTTTAGGTTTCAATTGAACTTTTGACAATTATTTTTGAGAGGTCTAAATACTTTATTATAGAATTAACTTATTTTTCTTTTACAACCTTTCTTATAAGATTCAAAGTTTTAAAGGAAAATTCTCGATTTACTAAATTAACTTCAACTAAATATTCATTTTCCTTTATTTTCTTTTCTAATAATAATATCCTTTGAATTAACAAAACTATTTTCCACAACATAAGTTATTTAACAAATTCTCATAATAATAAAGATAACACTAAGATAGTTTATAACTAAGACTAACAATAAGACATTTAGGGTAAATCCGTCACTAAATTATAATAGAGTAGGGATTTGTAAATTAATAAAAGAATTGTAATTAGTATAGGGTACAACAATATAGGAGTAGTTAAGTAAGGTATGATTTAAATGCTTTCTAAATTGATGGGTTTTAGTTATGTAAAGGGTTTTAGTGTAAGGATTGAAAGGATTTGTTAAGGCTACTGTCTATTCTATCTTTGTTTTGTGTAACATCCTCTATTGTATTTACCAAAATTATATAATTATGTTCCTTAAAGACTAAAAAAAGATACAAATAAGTAATATAAAGTTATAGAAAAGTTTAGGAAAATGGTAAAGAAAAATGTACTAAAAGCTTATCAGAAAAGTATATTGGTGTCCAAATGGCAAAAGTGGTTAGGAAAAGGGGAAGAATTGGAAAAAACAATTTTCTAAGGATAAAATAAGAAGTTTTGGCCCTAATATTCCTAGGAAATTATCCTTAATGAAAGAATACAAAAGTTCCCCATTTTGGAAAAAAAGGGGCTAAGTCATAGAAATTTCTGACTCAAAACTTGTTAACATAATTATAATAAAGAATTAAAGGAAATAAATAGATTTGAGTTAACCAAATAAAGTCATAATTAATAATTAGAGTTTACTTGGTAAGGGGTGAGTAAGTTAGGATTTAATGAGTAATTAATTGGCCTAAGGATATTTTACCCAAAATATCTCCAAAGTTCATGATTAAGCCATTAAATGAAGCCAATAAAGGGATTAAATTTGTACAAAAATGTGAAAGAATGAGTAAAGGAGAAAGGTGTTAGGTCTAATTTAGTTAAGTTATTGTATGCTTTTCTCATGCTTATTACTCTGCATTTTGGCTGGTTTAGTATTAATTCCCCTTGATTTGATATTGTGATTGCATCTCCTGAATATGAGAACCCATCGCGCCTGATTGAAAAATTCAGTGTGTATTGCAAGATAAGGGATGCTACAGCAATCCTGCGTGCATCTTGGGACAAAGGGGTTGCAAACTGAATCATGTTGGCCATGTCTTCAGCTGGATGATACTAGGTGCATGCTTGGGGAGCTGATGCTGTGTGGTACAATGTAGGTGGGATGAGCACTTTGCTGCTACACCAGGTGCTGCCCCCACTACCCTGCGTGGAAGAAAGCAGCACTCGGCTAACATAAAACAGAAGTTGTCTCCACTACTGAAGGTGGAGGAAAAGGCGTTGGCAGAAGTGTAGGCCAAAAAGGAGCCACACCACTGGGACCCCAATCCTAGCCTATAAATGGCTAGAAGGAGAATAGAATAGGGGGACGTATAAAGATATATACACGAGACACAAAGAGAAAGGAGAAACACCCAGAGCAACCCCTGATTTCTGACGGGAACATACAGAGGAAGGGGAAATTTTTCCATTGGGAACCCATCGGGCAAGGATGGTAGACATTGTGGCTGGGCTAGACAAAAGAGCCACTGGATGTGGGAGAGAAAGGATTCTGCCATAGAACTCTTCTTTCCTTTCATGCTTCTGTTATTTTTGCTGCCTCTTTTTCTACTGCATTTTCCTCTCTGCACTATGTTGTTCTAATGTTTACAGTTGTCATTAACTTGGATATGACATTGGGCTAAACTTTCAGCTAGGTTTTAAGATGGGTTGATGTGAACTTTCAGCATAATTTTAGTAAATGAATGACTATGTTTTAGCATTGCTTTTGGCATTCTAACTGCTCTTTGCATTTCTTAATTTCTACCATTCAATGACCCTCAATAGTGGAATACTGATACTAACATTTCACCTGGAAGGGTAAATGGAAGTTAGACTGAGTTGAATGTTATAGGTTGGTAAAAAGCCAATGCACAACTAATATAGGAATATATAGTTAAACCATATGACCCATTAGTTTCAGAGTATCAAGTGTAGTTCTCTGGGTTGGATTTATATAAGAATGTATGAATCTAACCTCAAGGCTAGTAGGAAGTGGTAGTTCTGGAAAGAACCCATTCAAAATATAAAATTGGTCACTAGAGCATTTGCTGCAACAAAGTCAGAGCAAAACGAGTGCAAGAATTCATGTCAACCCTGAAGCAACCCTAGTTGTCATTATTATCTAAATTTCTTCTGTTCACTTCACTTATCACAAATATCATTTTAGAGTTCTTTATTTTGCTCTATCTTATTTTGTGCTTGAATCCAATTTTTTCTCTACTACCAACATTTTTGCTACAGCATTCGCGGGTCAATCTTCTATAAGTAATTCTAGTTATAGTTCCTCGTGGGATGATACTCACTCATCACTGTATTACTTAGTTACAATACGTGCACTTGCGTGTTACATTGTTTATATTGTGCGTATATATTCCAAAGAACCAAGTTTTTGGCGCCGTTGCCAAGGAACTTGAAAATTTAGAAGTTATTTGTAGATTTTGGCTGTTTAGAGAATTTTAAATCTTAAGGCATCCTGGTATTTTGGGCAGGTGAAATCAGTGCATGAACAAGACGCACAGGGAACTATTGCCATTAAATCTTAAGATAGAGAGGACTTTTCTAGGAAGAATGAGAGAACTGTTGGGTCTACATCAAGTAGCAAAAATGGCCAATCCAAGAGGAGCTGACAACATGGATGACCGTGACAGAGTCCTAAATGCCTATGTTCAACCAAATTTGAATATGATGAATCCAAGCATAGTAAGGCCAAAAATTGAAGCTCTTCATTTTGAGCCTAAACTGGTGATGTTCCAGATGCTACAAACTGTTGGGCAATTTATTGGAATGCCTATAGAAGATCCATACCTTCACCTGAGAGTGTTTATGAAAGTCACTGATGCATTCAAGATGAACGGGGTGATAGATAAAGTTTTAAAGCTCAAACGGTTCCCATATTCCTTAAGAAACCGAGCAAAAGCGTGGCTGAATTCTCTGCCACCTGATTCCATTGCCAATTGGAATGATTTAGCTAAAAAGTTCTTGATGAAATATTTTCCACCTACCAAGAATGCAAGGTTGAGGAATGACATCACATCCTTCCAACAACTAGAAGGAGATTCGTTATATGAAACCTAGGAGAGGTACAAAGAGTTGCTACAAAGATGCCCTCACCACGGGATTCTGTACTACATCCAGATAAAGACCTTTTACAATGGTCTCAATGCTTAAACCAGAACTATAATGGATGCGGCAGCTAATGGAGCACTTTTGTCCAAGACATACAATGAAGCTTATGAGTTGCTTGAAAGAATAGCTAGTAATAATTACCAATGGCCTATGGATAGAGTCTCAACTAGAAAAAAAGTTGTTGGTATGCATGACATGAATGAATTCACTTCTCTCACAGCTCAAATAGCTTCGTTAGTCAACATCTTAAAAAAACCAACAGCTGAATCGCCCTCAAGGAGCTAATGTAGCCCAGGAAATTGGAGTATCATGTGTCTTGTGCAGTGGGCCTCATGTCTTTGATAGTTGTCCTTTAAATCTGGAGTTAGTGTGCTATATGGGGAACGTGAATTGCAACAACAACCCTTATTCAAATACATATAACCCAGGTTGGAGACAACATCCTAATTTTTCTTGGAGTAACCACTATGCTAGTCAAGGAACCAATTCTGCTCCTCAGAGGTCACAATTTTCTCCCGAATTTTAGCAGCAAAAGCATCAACCTAATGAGATTCCAAATTCCTTAGATTCATTGCTTGAAGAATATACGGCAAGAAATAATGCTATGATCCAAAGTCAAACTGCTTCACTAAGGTATCTGGAGACTCAAGTTGGGCAGCTGGCTAATGAGCTAAAAAAATAGACCTCTAGAGATACTTCCAAGCAATACAGAAGTTCCTAAGAGGGATGGGAAGGAGCACTACAAGGCTATAGCACTTATGAGTGGAAAGGTGATAGAAGCAACTTAAGCCAAGAATCAGAATCGAAAAGATCCTACTAATGGAAGGGAGAACAAACAGAGGAAGGCTAAGGAGGTAGGCAAAGGGACAGAAACCTCTGGAGCAAATGCTACAGCTTTGCCATAGCAAAATGTTTAGCAAACCAGACCACCTCCACCATTCCCTCAAAGATTTCAAAAGTAGCAGCAGGACCAGTAATTTAGAAAGTTTTTGGATGTCCTCAAAGACCTACATATCAACATTCCCTTGGTGGAAGCATTGGAACAAATGCCAAATTATGTCAAGTTTATGAAGGATATTTTCACAAAGAAAAGAAGATTTGGAGAATTTAAAACTGTTGCTCTAACTAGGAAATGCAATGTTGTGCTGCAAAATAAGCTGCCACTTAAACTCGAATCCAGGTAGTTTCACCATTCCATGTTCCATTGGGAACTGGTATTTTGGAAAGGCTCTGTGTGATTTAGGTGCAAGCATCAACCTCATGCCTATGTCAATATTTAAGAAATTAGGGATTGGAGAAGCTAGGCCCACTACTATTTCATTGCAGTTGGCAGACAGATCTATAGCATATCTGGAAGGAAAGATAGAAGATGTCTTAGTTAAGGTGGATAAATTCATTTTTCTAGTGGATTTCATAGTGCTGGATTATGAAGCAGATGCAGAAGCACCAATCATTTTGGGAAGGCCCTTATTAGCCACCGGCCAAATGTTAATCGATGTGCAAAAGAAAAAACTAACAATGAGAGTGCAAGATGAGCAAACCACATTCAATGTCTTCTAATCTATGAAATTTCTAGGCGAGGTGGAGGAGTGTTTAGTCATTTTAATGATTGACTCTTAACTATCAGAGCAATTTAAGAAGAGCTATAAGGACCTACTACAAGTAGTTTTGCATGACAGTTCAGACTCAAAAGGTGAAGAAGAAGAAGAATGGGCTTGGATAGAGGCTACACCGGGCGCTGGAAAGCATAGATTGATGATTGAGTTGTTGGATATGTCTTACCAGGAATTGAAGCTACCAAAGGCATCGGTAGAAGAACCACCAGCCTTGGAGTTGAAGCCATTACCTTCACACCTAAAATACACATACTGGGGTGATGCAGCCACTCTACCAGTGATTATTTTAGCACACTTAACAGAGGAGCAAGAAAGCTAATTGGTCATGGTATTGAAGAAATTTAAAAGAGCTATTGGATGGATACTTACAGATATTAAAGGCATCAGTCCTTCATTTTGTATGCATAAGATTCTACTAGAGGACAATAAAAAGGGTCCATCGAAGCTCAATGAAGGTTCAATCCGATAATGAAGGATGTGGTGAAGAAGGAGATCATTAAGTGGTTAGATGCTGGAATTACCTACCTAATATCAGAAAACTCTTGGGTTAGTCCGATTTAATGTGTTCCAAAAAAAGGGGCATGACGGTGGGGGAGAATGAAAATAATGAATTAATCCTAACCAAAGTCATGACTGGTTAAAGAATCTGCATGGACTACAGGAAGCTGAACAAGAACACTAGAAAGGACCATTTTCCCTTGCCATTCATAGATCAAATGTTAGATAAGCTCGCTGGAAGGGAGTACTACTGCTTCTTGGATGGGTATTTAGGGTACAACCAGATGATTAAAGCACCCGAGGATCAACACAAGACCACGTTCACATGCCCATACGACACTTTTGCATTTCATATAATGCCATTTGGGCTATGCAATGCTCTAACCACCTTTCAAAGATGCATGATGGAAATTTTCATTGAAATGGTACAACAGTTTGTTAAGATTTTCATGGATGACTTTTCTATTTTTGGAAACTCTTTTGACCTGTGCTTGGAAAATCTAGCTAAAGTTCTCCAAAGGTGTGAGGAGACAAATCTTGTATTGAATTGGGAGAAGTGTCAATTCATGGTGAAAGAAGGAATTGTGTTGGGACACAAAGTTTCTCAAAATGGGCTAGAAGTTGATAAGGCCATGGTGGAGATCATTGAGAAGCTGCCTCCTCCCACTACGGTGAAAGGTATTAGAAGCTTTCTTGGGCATGCAGGATTTTACAGACAATTTATTAAGGATTTTTCCAAGATTGCTAAGCCCATATTCAATCTACTCGAGAAAGACAAAGCATTTTGCTTCGACAAAGATTGCATGAAAGCATTTCGTGAACTTAAGGAAAAGTTGAGTACAGCGCCTATTATTGTGGCAATGGACTAGGCATCGCCATTTGAGCTTATGTGTGATGCAAGTGATGTAACTTTGGGAGCAGTTCTCGGTCAACATAGGAACAAGGTGTTTCACTTCATATACTATGCTAGCAAGACACTACAAGGGGCTCAACTCAATTACACCGTGACAGAGAAAGAGTTATTGGCAGTTGTGTTTGCTTTTGAAAAATTCATATCTTACTTAGTGGGCACCAAGGTGATTATGTATACTAACCACTATGCCATCAAACACTTAGTAAAGAAGAAGGATTCAAAACCAAGTCTCGTCCGATGGGTGCTCCTTTTGCAAGAATTTGATTTGGAAATCAAGTATAGAAACGGAAATAAAAGTCAAGTAGCTGACCACCTTTCTCGACTTGAATAGAACAAACAAAATACAGAGGAAATCAATGAGAAGTTCTCAGATGAGCAGCTTTTCTTGATGTCTTAAGCTCATACGCCATGGTATGCTGATTACGTGAATTACTTGGTGAATGGACTGCTTCCACCAGATTTTACTTCACAGTAGAAAAATAAGTTTATGCATGACGTCAATTCATACTACTGGGATGAACCATATCTCTTCAAGCAGTGTGCTGACCAAATGATTAGGAGATGCATTCTAAAGGAAGAAATGGAGCTTATATTGTAGCAATGTCATGCCTCACCCTATGGAGACCACTTTGGAGAAATTTCGACTGCAAACAAGGTGCTGCAAGTAGGGTTCTATTGGCCTTCATTATTTAAGGATTTTCACTCTTTTGTGATGCAATGTGATAGGTGCTAAAGAGTAGGGAATATATCCAGAAGACATAAAATGCCTCTAAACAACATTTTGGAAGTTGAATTGTTTGATGTATAGGGGATAGATTTCATGGGGCCATTCCTTTTGAGTTTTGGAAATCAATATATCCTGTTGCTATTGACTACGTCTCAAAGTGGGTGAAAGCAGGCGCTTTTCCAACCAATGATGCAAAGGTGGTGACAAAGTTTCTTAAAAAGAACATCTTCACCAAATTTGGGACTCCACGAGCAATCATCAGTGATGGAGGATCCCACTTTTGTAATAGACAGTTTGAAGCACTACTGGCCAAGTATGGGGTCAAACACAAGGTGGCAACACCGTACCACCCCTAAACTAGTGGGCAAGCTAAAATCTCAAATAGAAAAATCAAGAGAATCCTAGAAAAAAATGTTGGCCCAACTAGGAAAGACTAGTCTTCAAGGTTGGATGATGCGTTGTGGGCTTATCGAACAGCCTATAAAACACTTTTAGGGATGTCTCCATATAAGTTAATGTTTAACAAGGCTTGTCATTTGCCAGTGGAGCTAGAGCATCGGGCATACTGGGCAATCAAGAACTTCAACTTAAATTTAGAGGCTGCTGGAGAAAAAAGTATGTTGCAGCTAAATGAATTGGATGAATTCCGCAGGCAATCCTATGAGAATGCTAAGCTCTACAAGTAACAGACAAAGCAATGGGATGAAAGAAAATATAGCCACGAGACTTTGAAGTAGGCCAACAAGTCCTGTTATTCAATTCAAGGTTAACCTTGTTCCCTGCAAAACTCAAGTCTTGTTGGTCTGATCCTTTCCGCATTAACCAAGTTTTCCCATTAGGAGCTATTGAATTAGAAGAAGAGAATTTGAGAAGAACATTCAAGGTAAGCGGACAAAGGATCAAACACTATTTTGGAGGTGAAGTGGAACACCAACACACCTCAATCGAATTGCAAGAAGGATGAAAAGGGAAGTAGTATAGCTGTCGACTATAAAATAAGCGCTTATGGAAGGCAACCCATGTGTTTTTTTTTTTTTGCAATTTTACATTTTATTTGATAGTCGTTTAGTAGCTTGAATATTTATTTTACTTTAATCTGTGTTAAAAATTTTAGGCAAGAAGGAGCATTAGACCAGAAAAGGTAGTTGCAAGAAATTGCCACAAAATTGCTGCAGCAAAGACAGCTCTGTAATAACCAATGAAGAAAAAGAATTTCCATGGAATTGTTGCAGCAGCTTTCCATAAAGTAAGGAGTACTCCTTTGGCAAGAGGATCACTCAGGGGTGGAAAAGAAGAGAAGAAGCAAACCTGCAAATGAGTTGAGAAAAAAGGGAGGGCAAAGAAGAAAAAAGGAGCCTAGTAATTCAAGCCCAGTCTGAAAAAAAAAAAGCAGGAAAACTAAAAGGCACCCAAACATCATTTCACCTCTGCCAACTTCAGACTGCTCATTCAGCTCCCCTATTCTGTGCAACCATAACTATCTCTACATCAAACTTACCTCTTTGTTCTATCTTTCTCCCTTGCTCTATCTGAAAAGTCCATTGTTTAACTCGACACAACCTTCAACTGCACACCATGCTGAGAGTAAAGATCGTTGCCAAGAAGGCCAGCAAGACACAGAAATTTGTCTTTGAAGTGACCCAGAAATGATATGATGAGGAGACGATTCAACAGACGTTTTGTGGAAAAAAAAGGCTTCACCTTTACAAATGCTGAAGAATTAGGGTGCCAATGTACGTTGCTACAGTTGTAAAACAAAGAAGTTGGAGGGACTTTGCCAAACCCCCAGAGTCTGTCGTGATACCACTAGTGAGGGAATTCTACACAAATTTCTTGAAGGATACTACGAACTGGGTAAGGGTCTAAGAAACCCGTGTGCCATTTGAGCCCCAAGCTATCAACATGGCCTATCAGTTGGACGATGAGGAAGATGACTATAAAAAATACTTGGACTCTTTGGATGAAAAAGATTGGGACAACATGCTACAGAGGATGTGTATCCCAGGCACTTCGTGGAATAAGTCTTCCTAAGAAGCTGCAATTGTGAATAAAGCATCCCTACTACCAGTGGCTAAGGTGTGGTACCACTTCCTAAAGACCCACCTTTTACCCTCCACTCACGGATAAACTGTAAGTCGAGACGGGGTAGCTATGGTGGATTCCATCATATCTGGAAGACCCATTAATGTGGGAAGGGTCATCTCTGAACAAATCAGAGTATATGCTAACTGGAAGAAGGGCAATCTACTTTTCCCTTCCTGGATTACCATGCTGTGTTTGGCTAGCAGAGTTCCAGTCTCACTTGATAAGGACATATTCAAGCTGGGAGGTGCAATCAACTCTATAGCCAAAGCAAGAATTGTGCAAGAGAAAGGTAATCCAGACCCACATGCACACACCCAAGAGCCCCCACACCTTGGAAGACAAGCACCCTCAACTTCAACCCACCACCTACAAGTAGAGGAGAGGTTAAAGTAACTCGAGAAGCAGTAAGCCACCTTCATCCAGCACCAGCAGAAGTTCCGGTGTTGTTTTAATTAAAACTCGCAAGTGCACGAATCTATTGGAGTATAGATTTAGTGGTATGCAAGGTCGATCCCACAGAGATTGCCAATTGAGAGAAAATTCTAATATAGATCCGAAATAAATACTTCTAACCTAGTTCCCCATGTCTTGTTTTGTGAGAGGAATATTGAACAAAATATGCAAAGAACTAATATACTGAAATTAAATGAAGATGTATTCAAGGTAAAGAAGCATGCTAAGGTTAGGGGATCCACTCTTGGTATATCGAATGAAAATAAATTTAACTCTTTTATTACTCAATTAGAATCTTTACACGAATA
Source organism: Gleditsia sinensis (assembly GCA_037074535.1). Taxonomy (NCBI): domain Eukaryota; kingdom Viridiplantae; phylum Streptophyta; class Magnoliopsida; order Fabales; family Fabaceae; genus Gleditsia; species Gleditsia sinensis. Next base: position 33,602,712 of record CM073464.1, on the reverse strand, counting down.
AAGTTCTAATCGGATGATACGTTAATTTAAGCTCAACTTTGTTTATACATGAATTATATTTACCTCCTTTCTAATAAGTAAAACATTCTTGTAAAATGGATTCAAGTGTACATTGTGCCAATCACTATATTGTCTACAATAAATCAAGAGTGATTCAAGTATTTATTGTGCCAAAAATTGTCTACAATGTATCAAGGTTCACACTTTACAAGATAAAAAATACAAAGATGCAAAAGATAACTTGTAAATGGATTCAAGCATAAATTGTGCCAATCATTATATTGTCTACAATAAATCAAGATTGATTCAAGTATTTATTGTGCCAAAGATTGTCTACAATATATCAAAATTCACATTTTACAAGATTAACTTATGCAAAAAATGAAAGGTAGAAAATTAATTAACATAACAAAATAAAATGAAATAGAATAGGTGGCAAAGCCAACCAATAGTAAAATAAAATAAAGTAGGTGGCAAAGCCAACCATGAAAATAATAAGAGATAGGCGGTCTAATAAAACCAGCCAATAACATAACAAGAAATCGGCGGTATGATAAAATCAGCCATTAAGAAATAATTATGAGAAAAGAAATAAGAAGGTAAATACAATATCAAAGATAAACATTAAGATTAAGAGTTAGATAAATTATTATTCTCATACCAAGAGTTTCACCCTTTCACCTTAGCATTAGGAGATTAGTTCTCCATAATCACGGCAAGAAAGTGAAATGAAAGATGAAGAAACATGATAATATTACGAAAGAAAATGAAAAAAATACAAGATGTCTAAAGAGAGAATAACATTACAAGTTCGTAAAATTCCAACAAAGCTTTCCCAAGCTCTCTCCAAAGCTCTCAAAAAAAACTCCCTCACTCACCCCTCAAGCCCTCTATTTATAGATACAATTAAGTGTGGTTGGTGTGGTAATTGTCAAAATTGTTAGGTAGGAAGTTGTACAAAGTTGACAATTTGAATTCCATATGTGCACCGAAATTTATCCTTAAATATCGTCTTGAAAACCGCCGAATTTTCTGACTTCATCAACATGAAAGTTGTAGACAATTTCATTAGCTTTCCGTCAAGACAAATTGTGGACAAATTGGATACGTAATGTGTGAGTTATGGTCAAAATACTAGAGAAAAGTCAGGCTGGACTGCAGCAGTAGTCAGATTCTCTTCTAGCCCACTTTTGGCCCTTTTAATGTCCGTATTTTCTGACCACTTGAACATGAAAGTTGTACCCAATTGTGTCAGCTACACACCTACCAAATTGCATACATATTGGATATGTATTTTCAGAGATATGGCCCAAGTACTACAGCAAGGTTGGGCTGGACTGCAACCAGCAAACATATTCTCAATATTGGGTGCTTTGCCTTGAATCTTTATGTTTTAGTTCTTTTGGAAATGTGATCATAAATCAAGAATAAATTTGTGTATATATCCATTAGGATGCGTCTCAAGAGACAATATGATAATGCTCCTTACTCAGCCATCCTTAATGAATTTGTTTTATCTGCTTGATTTATAGACATCATTTCCAAAGAACCACAATTTAACTCTGATTCCTCCAATTAAGTCCATTTTCTACTCTTCTCTCCATCTGTAAGAAAGACACAAAACTAAAGACAAGTAAGGGAGATTTATGCTTAATTATGGCAAAAGATAAGATGAAAATATTTAATTTATGAGTATAAAACTCACTCATCATCCGGCACTATCAACACCAGAGAGACATTGCCTTGCAGCAAACTTTAGAGCAAAATTTCAAGCAATTCTTCTCATTCTCTCAGTTCCCAATGGACATACTAAGCACTTTATTTGGGCAAGAAAGAAAGGAACTTGAGCGACAGAGTGAAGAGGCACGAGAATCGCCCTAAGGCAGAGAGTAAGGGAAGGGCCCACTGAGGGCTAAAAAGGAATAGGAATCCTCAAAGGATGAGTTACCAATTGCAAAGATGAGGGCAGCCATACAGAAAGGGAAAAGTAAGCTCTTAATCCCACAAAATTCATTCCAAAGGAGAAGTGGGCTTCGGAGTACATCAAACTATTGATGGGGTCAATGCCACAAGGATGCTACAACAATCCTACATGCATTTCAGGGAAGTCCCCTTCACTTATGTTTTCCTTTCTTTTCCTTTGTTGTTCAATTTACATATTGCATGCTACCTTCTTTGCCTCAATTGTACATCATTTCTGTCTCTTCTAATGTTTATACAATTTAGTAGCAGTGAAGACACAACTAATCATCAAGTTTGGGGACGTATTAAATGCATTATGGCTGCTTTAATTCTATTGGTTCTGTCTGTTTTAGTTCTGTTGGTTTTGCCTGTTTTGATTTTGCTCACTCTATTGGTTTTGTGTTCTATATGATCCTGCATAAGCATACTGACCTAGGTTTGAAAATTAGGTAAAAATTAGGAAAGCTTATATAATTTTTCTTATTCTAAAAAAGAGAGAGAGGTCTGTCATGGATTTTCTTGTGGCCTGCTGTTAGTTCAAGGAAACTCAATGAGGAAAGGCTGGAAATGACTAATGAAATGTAGGAATTTTGCATGCTAACTTCTTACAATTGAAACCTTCCCCTTATGAGCACTAGGCTATGGTCAGTCTTTATTGAGAAAAACTTGATAATTTTTCATAAAAGGTGGACCCAAGATTTTAGAGCTAATGTTGAGAGTCTCTTGAAACAAATTGCTAGATGAAAACATGAAGCATAAGCTCAATTTGCATAAAGGCTTAAGTTTGGGGGAAGGGACCATATATATAAGAAAAAAAAAGAGAGAAGAAGAAGAGAAAAGAGTTGCCACTCCAATGCCTCTTCAATCACTTAGTAACCAGGGGTATGCATGTAACAACTGTTTTCTAAACTATTATACAATATAGAGTTCACATACACGTCATTAATCAAAACATACGTACAACATATCAAACACATAAATATCTACATCTTATTTATTCTGGTTGACCAACTCCAGAGATACAGGTGCGGGTGGTTGCACCTTCACCGGGATCTGAGCCAACTCGACCACAAACATTTTATTTGATTCTGGGATCTACCCAACAGAAAGTAACTCTATCCAACATACAATAAAAGCCAGAGCCATAGAAAAATCTGCATAACTAATTTTCTAAACATGACATGGAAATATAGTGAGAATTAAATCTCAGTAAGTTCAACAATAAATCATCATCAATATAGCTCATCACGTCATGTTCATCTGTATAAACTACAGCAAATATCTTTGGTCACATAAATGCACTATATCTATGCACATGGGAATCGTACAATAATGACATGTATGACATGATTAACTATTTTCAGAATATCATATGATGACTATATATTTATCTCATATCAAGCTACCCCGGTCAAGGTAAGTATTTTCTACTCTCCAGTACGGGCTTTTCTCGTTCTGTCCGACATGGCACACTTTCTTTTTCCTTTCTCATTATCATAATCATAACCGTTGGTAGGGCGTCCCCTATTGGTGCACCACACGAATTTCTATGTGACCGTGCTCATTTATTTTCTTTTCACAATAATAGCCAAAAATATGATTTCAATAACAAGTATGTTCATCAAAATATAATTATTACCAAAAATTATTGGTATTCATGTCATGAACATAACCATTTCAAATATCACTTTATAAAATATTTCCATGCCAAAATTTCACAATTAAGATGGTAAGAAATTCATGCAATGGCAATGGCTATGGCATATACTAGTCATTTATTATTTTCATTTATAAGATTCTTCTTCTTTTTTAAATATTATTTTTATTTCATTATTTTCTTAATGCAGGTTTTCATCCTATCTGACCTTCTCTTACTAACAAAGCAAAACTCCCCCATGTTAACTCGGATTTAGGTGATCTTGGTGTCAATTTAAAGATAAAAAAATTATCTAAAACTATTATGTTGAACAGTGTAGTGAAAGATTAAGGAATAATGGTGATAGTACTCCCTCAATATACAGGTAATTTCTTCTCGGGTATATTCTGACATCTACATACTAATATATTCAACTCTCCTTCATAAGAATTACAAATTGAGTTATTCTAATGGCTAAAAATCCATGACACATATAGTTATAATGTTTATGTTAACCATTTATTTAAATTCCCTACAGAATGTTCCCGAAAATTAAAACACAGAAGTTATCCTAACATATTCTTCCCTGATTAACCATTTTCTAACCATTGCTTACTAATCGAACCATATCTACCTCATATGGACTCTAAATGGAGTGATTCCAGTCCCTAAAAATCAATGACACATATAGATATAATTGTTATGTTAACCATTTATTTTAATTCCTTACAGAATGTTCCCAGAAATTAAAATACAAAAGCTATCTTAACATATTCTTCCATGATTAACCATTTTCTGACCATTGCATACTAATCGAACCATATCTTCCTCATAAGGACTCCAAATAGAGCGATTCCAGTGGCTAAATATTTGTGAGACATAGATCTACATTTTTTATGTTAACTATTTGTTTAAATTTCTTATCAATTCTTCCCATTTGTTTCAAAACAAAAGCTTAAAATTTTGCCACCCATAGCCATACCTATGCAGAACTATCTACACCAGCCTAAGTATTCAAACATACATAATATGTAACATGATATAGCAACATCCAAGACCAATCATCAAAGTTCTAAGATCAAAATCTCATATAAATATTATAAGTTTCAAAAATTTCTTAAAAAAGAAATATTGTTAAACTTACTTTGAGCACTTAGTCCTCTAGACTTCTCCTTCCTCTTTCTTCCTTTCTTCCTCTCCTTTCCTCACTCTACCTTGCTTCTATTTTTCCTCTCCCTCACTTGGACGAAATTCTAATGTTATAAGGGTGGGTTTTGCTTATATAGACTATCAAATAATTCACCTTCCATAATCATGGGTCTACCTTATCACAATTAGGATGCACTTGGTTGAATTTTTGGAAAACAAACAACTCATGTTCTTGTCTTCCTCTTCCTTAGTCAAGATATTCATAGGAAAAGGATATTTTTATTTTGAAAATTATGATTATATGTTCTTAAGATAAGGGACAAGGTCCCTTTGATTTAGGGATTCATTTCCTTTTTCTTTTGTCTTAATCAATTATGATAGGTTTGCCTTTTTAGGTGGCAAATTTCCAACCCTTGAATCTTCCTTGCTTAGCTAAAATTATTTGTGTAGGATAAGGATGTTTTGTCAAAATGCTATGTATTATTACCCACTTGCAAAAATTATGAGTGTAGGATATAGATGTTTTGTCCTAATGCCATGTATTATCATACCACTTGCTAAATTTTTGTCTTAATGCCATGTCACCTAATCTTGATTACACCATTATTTCATCACTTTATTTTATTTTTATTTTTATTTTTTCTCTTGGGTTTCGGCACATTCTTGCCCATTTTCTTTACTTTGGTTAAAATTCTACCTTTCATAATGGGCTTAGTCACATTTTCATGATTTTTGGGCTACCGGTCCAATTTCTATATCCTAGTCCAAGTCTATGTTTTATTTCTTCTCTGGGCTATCCTATTGACTTGCTAGAAATTCATTTGAAGTAGAAAAACTCTATATAAAGTGTCCATAGGTGAAAGCCAAATTTATGGGTGAAGATACTAAACTTAGTAACTTTAACTCTTAAATTAGGAACAATTACCCAAATCCAATCTTCTTGAAATTTTAATACATTTACTTACTTCACAAAAATTTATCTTCCTTACCCAAGAATTTCACCTTTCTTTAGTATATTTATTTCTAATTTTTCCTCTTAGGTTTTCTCTCTTTACCTATTCCATTAATGTTAGAACATTTCTATGTATACACTTAAGGCGAAGAATTTCTAAGGATTATATTTCCTTAGATATCTAAAAATTGTCTAATAAATTTTATTTCCTTAATTAAATATTTATGTACCTTTATCAATAAACGAAACAAAATTAGGGATGTTACAATGCATGAGCCCCATGTCTACTCTTACGTAAAACAGTGACACAAAGGTATAAGTAGAAAGTTCCAAAAGGTGATAGTGTTGAGTAACCGGGTGCCTTCATCCCAAATGTTGGTATTTACGTCAAAAGACACCAATGACCTAACAAAAGGGCAAAACAAGACAAAAACAAAGAAGAAATAAGTGATCTACCTCCCCCCTAAATGCCCCAGTTTTATTGCCTTTGATTTGCTGGTATCTTTGCATTAGTAAAGAGGGACTTGATATATTAGCTCATAAAATCATAGGACCTTGGCTGATTTTAACTCAAGTGGTTCTTGTAAGACTAGCCGTAATGCACACACACATTTGCTAGGGAAGTTTTGGTTGAGGAATAAGAATGTAAAAAGTTGATATGCAAAAGTTTCTCTTAGAAACAATTTTGAGAGAAGAGAGCTAATAGCAGTGTTGCATGAAACTAATCTTGTCTAAGGGCTGTAGCATAAGAGGAGGTTCTTAGTGGCCAGAGGAATTTGCTTAGGGACAAGAAAGACTCTAAGTTTGGGGAGATTTGTTAGATCTAATTTAGTTGAGTTACTATATGCTTTTCTCATGCTTATTACTCTGCATTTTGGCTGGTTTAGTATTAATTCCCCTTGATTTGATATTGTGATTGCATCTCTTGAATATGAGAACACCCATCGTGCTTGATTAAAAAATTTAGAGTGCATTGTAGGACAAGGGATGCTACAGTAATTCTGCATTCTCAGGACAAAGGGGCTACAAACCGAATTATGTTGGGCGTGTCTTTAGCAGGATGATACTAGGTGCATGCTTGGGGAGCTGATGTTGTATGGTACGATGTAGGTGGGATGGGCACTTTGCTATTGTAGCAGGTGCTTCTCCCACTACACTGTGTGGAAGAAATGAGCAATCGACTGACATAGAACAGAAGTTGTCTCCACTAGTGAAGGTGAATGAAATGGTGTTGGCAAAAGTACAGGCCAAAAAGGAAAAAAGCCAAAAAGGAGCCACACCACCAAGACCACAATCCTAGCCTATGAAAGCCTAGAAGGAGAATAGAATAAGGGGACGCATAGAGATACACAGACGAGATACAGAGAGAAAGGAGAAACACCCAGAGCAACCCCTAATTTTTGATAGAAACATACAGAGGAAGGGGATATTGTTCCATTGGGAACCCATCGGGCAAGTGTGGTAGACATTGTGGCTGGGCTAAACAAAGGAGTCGCTAGACGTGGGAGAGAAAGGATTCAGCCATAGAACTCTTATTTCATTTTGTGCTTTTGTTATTTTCGCTGCCTCTATTTCTACTGCATTTTCCTCTCTGCACTATGTTGTTCTAATGTTTACAGTTGTAATTAACTTGGATATGATGCTGGGCTAAACTTCTAGCTAGGTTTGCAGATGGGTTGATGTGAACTTTCAACATATTTTTAGTAAATGAATGACTCTATTTTAGCATTGCTTTTGGCATTCTAACTGCTCTTTGTATTTCTTAATTTCTACCATTGAATGACCCTCAATAGTGGAATATTGATACTAACATTTCACCTAGAAGGGTAAATGGAAGTTAGACTAAGTTGAATGTTATAGGTTGGTAAAAAGCCAATGCACAACTAATATAGGAATATATAGTTGTCCCATATGACCTAATAGTTTCAGAGTATCAAGTATAGTTCTCTGGGTTGGATTTATATAAGAATGTATGAATCTAACCTCAAGGCTAGTAGGAAGTGGTAGTTCTGGAAAGAACCCATTTAAAATATAAAACTTGTCACTGGAGCATTTGTTGTAGCAAAGTCAGAGTAAACGAGTGCAGGAATTCATGTCAGCCCTGAAGCAACCCTAGTTGTCATTATTATCTAAATTTATTTTGTTCACTTCACATATCACAAATATCATTTCAGAGTTCCTTATTTTGTTATATCTTATTTTGGGCTTAAATCCAATTTTTTCTCTACTACCAACATTTTTGCTACAGCATTCGCAGGTCAATCTTCTATAAGTAATTCTGGTTATAGTTCCTTATGGGACGATACTCACTCATCACTGTATTACTTGGTTACGATATGTGCACTTGCATGTTACATTGCTTATATTGTGCATATATATTCCAAAGCAACAAAAGGAAGCCATGACAAGAAAGGAAAATAAGTAGCTTGGAGTTGTTAATAGGTGCAAGGATGAACATGGTTTAATCATAGCATCTCAAAAATATCTTAAGGGCATTAATTAAGGAGATAAAAGGAATATATGGAATGACAAGAAAATGCCAAGAGACATGTGGAATTAAATGATAAATGTAAGGAGAAATAATGAGAAGGAAACAATGTTCAAGAGCAAGTATACAAGTCTTGAATTTTGAGAGAAATTAAATTAGCATCAGGAGAAATGTTTAGATAACTAAGTGTAGATTTTTAAAAAGAAAATTAAGTTAAATAAATTACCTTAATTAAGAACTTAAACATTAATGATTTCTATGTTAGTGAGAAATTAAAGAAAATTAGGAAATGGTTTTATCCAAACAAGTCTTAGGAATATTCCTAAGGGGGACACCTAAGGGGGACATCTCATTAAGCATTAATATGGAAATTCTCTACTAAACTTCAGCAAGAAAAGTGGGGGCAGAGAGAAACCAGTGTGGCATAAGAGGAAGAAGAAAGAAAAAGAGGAAGAAAGTGAGTGAAAGTGAAGTGAAAGTGAGTATTCAAGGTAAGGTATGGTTTCTCCACCCTAATCCTTTCATCTCCTTCCATTTTTAGAAATTTAATAGCATTTCCTCTACCATGAAAACATGCTGGAATAGTAGGAAGTAGAAGTAAAGTCCAATGACATAGCCAAGGGAACAAGGTGAAGTAAGAAGGTGTTGGTTGCAAAGTATTTATGCAACGTCCGAACACAAGTGCACGTATCGTGACCAAGTAATGTAATGATGAATGAGTATAGTCCCACAAGGAAGTTTGCTAGAAATTACTATAAAACTTCTTGACTCGTGAAATGTTGTAGCAAAATTTCGTTGGTTCACAAGATTTAAGATTCAAGTGCAAATAAGATTAAACAAAACTAAACAAAGGTTGAAACAAGTTTAGATACACTAGGTTACAAAAAAAACAAATATTAGGTGAACTAGGGTTGCTTAGGGTTGCCAGGAACTCCTGCACTCATTTTGCTTTAGAAATTGCTATAGCAATTGCTCAAGTGCCCAGTTTTCTCTTGAATGGGTTCTTTTCAGACTACCATTCCATGCACTCCAAAGGTTCAGACATACATTCCTGCGTAAATCCCAGCCCCGGAGTTATGCTTAAAGTCCCAACTATTGGGTCATATGAGACAACCATATATTCCTATATTAGTTGTGCCTTGATCTTTTGACCAACCCACACATTCAACCTTTTTCCAGCCTCCACCACCCTTCCAGGCCAGTGTTAGCCTTAGCCTTCAACTATTCAGTTTTAGTTAATAGAAGAAGTTAAAGAAATGCAAAAGAAGTTAAATAACAAAAGCAATGCTGTAGCAAAATCGTCTATGGATGAGAAAGGTTGATTAATAAGAAAAAGAATATCTTGACGCCTTAAAGTAGTTGATAAATTGAATATATGTCACCAAAAAGGTTGATTAATAAGAAGAAGAATATGTATAAGAATAGAGCATAAGAGTTGAATAAAATGGTAAAAATTTCATATAAGTAAATAAGGATTTAACTAACTTAAGAAGAAATTGAAGAAGAAAAATAGAATAATGGTAATTGATCTTAATTAATAGACATAGAAGGAACACGTATAGAAATGGATTGAGGAAGCTAGTTGGCCAAAATCCTAAGTAAATATGGTGATGGTTTATTAATATTATTATGAGTTAGTAAGTAAAGGATTAATTAAAGAAAAGAACATAAATTGGGAGTGTGAAGTTAACAATTGGCAAAAATAGATAGGAAGAGAGGAATGTGATTGTTAATTGAATACTAGTCTTGAATCTAAAAGAATAATTAAGAGAATTGGTTAAATGGATGAGAAAGATAGACATTTAGTTTTAGGAATTGAGAAGGCTAAGGGAGAATGGAAATAAAAGGAATGAAATACAGTATGTGTGAAAGCTAGAAATCTAGAGGTCAAGGAAGTGAATGGTTTGGTTTTGGTATCTTTTAGGTAGGTTAGTCGTAGTCTTAAATTAAGGTAATAATAATTTAGTGATGTATAATGAAATTAATGTGAAAAGAGATGATAAAATGGAAGAGATAAATGATGGAAAGGTATATACCTAGGCTCGGCCAAATTAATGATCACGAAGGGAGGTAAGTATAGTTTACTTTAGGTAATAATGAATTTGATGAAAGTTGTTAACGTAAGGAATGATACTAGTATGTATGTTTAATTAGGTCATAGATTGAGAAATGGAGGAAATAAGTAAATGAAAATAGGAATGTGATATAAATACCTCTAACTCCAAGATTAAGTTTAAATAGGAATGTGTGATGATGCAATGTGAAATATAAGTGCCATACAAGGGTTAAGTGGATTGGTTGATTTGAGAGTTACTAATGACTAGGTTTAAATTGAATTAAGAGGGCTATGAAATTTCACTTATGGTGGCCAAGAATGAAGTAGGAAATGGATAGGAATGTTAAGTCGTGTTGTAATACATTATAAATATCATGTAATGATGTATTAAAGAGAGGAGAATAAGGTTTAAAGACTACCTAAATGAGCTAGGTCAAATGATGGAAGAAAAGGGGATTACCAAATGAATAGTAATTTTTCTACTTAGTATTACTAGAACAAGTGATATTAATACATATGTAAAGGTATAATTTCCTAATATTGATTAAGTATAAGGTTGAGGAAAAATGAGATAAATCAATCAATCTTAGTAAGGATGATGGAATTTGCAATAGAATTTCTTTAGTAAGCCAAAAAGGCAATTAAGGATATTTAAAATACAAAAATCCAATGTAAGTAAAAGATGACCAAGGTGACCATCGCTAGGATGGGTAAGCATAATCTTAGTGGCATTAGGAAGATGAAAGGTTAAGTGTAATACAAGATATTAATAAGATAAGTGAGAATTAATAAGTTAAACTTAGTGAGAATAAGTGAAATTTCATCAAGTTAGGTAGAAGAGAAAGAAAGTTGTTAAAATTAGAAAGCTTGGTCGAAAATGAACGTAGAAGGAGTTTTAACATGGTAAATGTAATAAAGGACCTTTACGATGACCATTCCATAGCATTAATTCTCTCATTCAATGTAAACTGCATGATGTAATTGCATGAATGATATAGATGCATTTACTTATTTGAAAATGATTTTGTATGCGTCCAAGTGGCATTATTACTTGTACTGATATACGCATAAAATAAGTTGAAAATATTTGAGTAGAACATATGATATGGATGATATCAATGACAAATTATGCTTATAATGGCTATATTTTGTATATTGGCTATAAAAGTTGATATCGTATCTTGGCTATTTATGACAAGGGGTATAACCCTTAATAGCACAAGGTGACTTTAGGTCTCATGGCCTCTATGTCGATACTAGATAAAGGACACCCTATTCACGAATAAGAAAGAAAATATGAAAAATTTGTCATGCATGGACATTGTGAGGCAAGCACGTTCAGGAGGAATTTGATGCTCATTTGACCTCAAAAATAGTAAAACAGTTAAAAAAAGTAAACAACCACGATATGAGAATGCAATGAATATTTGTGATATAATGTCAATGAGAAGAATCAAAAAGGCAAAATAATTTCTCTATGAGCCAAATAAAGGACTAAGGGCATATTAGGCATATTTTGTTGAAAACCATATATTGGCTATTAATGTGGAATGAAAAGAAAAGAAAAGAAAAAGGTGTAGTCACATGGCTTCCGTGTGTGGTGCACCAGATAAGGGATGTCCCATTCACAGTTATGATAATGAGAAAGGATATAGAATTGTACAATGTCAGACGGAGCGAGAAAATCTCGTACAAAATGAGTAGAGAACACTTGCCCTGATCAGGATAGCCATACTTGATATGAGTAGTTAATAGCCATTATATGATAAAGATGTGATTTTGACATGCCATGGTATTTTGAAAATATTTGATCATGCCCATGAAATTTTAAATAGTTATACATGTCTATGATAAATATTTTTGAAATAATTCTTAATGCCCTATATATCATTTCTGCATGATTTATGTAACCTGTTTTTTTCTTTATTATTATTATACAATATTGAGTTCACATACACGCCATTAATCAAAACGTACAAGCAACATATCAAACACATAGATATTTACATCTTGTTTATTTTGGTCGACCAATTCTGGAGATATAGGTGCGGGTGGTTGCACCTTCACCAGGATCTAAGACAACTCGACCACAAACATCTTATTTGATTCTGAGATCTGCCCAACATAAAGTAACTCGATCCAATGTGCACTAAAAGCCAAAGCCATAGAAAAAGCTGCATAACTAATTTTCTGTAAATGATATGGAAATATAGTGAGAATTAAATCCCAGTAAGTTCAACAACAAATCATCATCAATATAGCTCATCACGTCATGTTCAGCTGTATAAACTACAGAAAATATCTTTGGTCACATGAATGCATTATATCTATGCACATAAGAATCATACTGTAATGATATGTATGACAGGATTAACTATTTTCAAAATATCATATGATGGCCATCAACTTATTCTCATTTCAAGCTACCCCAGTCAGGGTGAGTATCCTCTACTCTCCGATACAGGCTTTTCTCGCTCCGTCCGACATGGCCCACTTTCTCTTTCTTTTCTCATTATCATGATCATAACCGTTGGTAGGGCGTCCCCTACTGGTGCACCACACGGATTGCCATGTGATCGTGCTCATTTCTTTTCTTTTCACAATGATAGCCAAAAATATGTTTTCAATAACAAGTATGTTCATCAAAATATAATTATTACCAAAAATCATTGGTAATCATGCCATGAACATAACCATTTCAAATATCACTTTATAAAATATTTCCATGTCAAAATTTCACACTTAAGATGGTAAGAAGTTCATACAATGGCAATGGCTATGGCTATACTAGTCATTTATTAAGATTCATCTTTTTTTAAAATACTAATTTTATTTCTTTATTTTCTTGATGCAGGTTTTCATCCTATCTAACCTTCTCTTACTAACCAGAGCATAACTCCCACAATTTAACTCTGATGTATGTGATCTTGGTCTCAACTTCAAGATAAAACAATTATCTAAAACTATTATGTTGAACATTGTAGCGAAATATTAAGAAATCAAGGTGATATTACTCCCTAAATGTATAGGTTATTTCTTCTCGGATAGGTTCTGACCTCTACCTACTAATCGGACCATATCTACCTCATATGGACTCCAACTTGAGTGATTCCAGTGGCTAAAAATCCGTGACACACATATCTATAATTCTTATGTTAACCATTTATTTTAATTCCATACAAATAATTCGTAGAAATTAAAATACAGAAGCTATCCTAACATATTCTTCCCTAACGAACCATTTTCTGACCTTTGATTACTAATAAGCACATATCTTCCTCATATGGACTCCAAATTGAATGATTCCAGTGGCTCAAAATCCATGACACACATAGCTATAATTCTTATGTTAACTATTTATTTTAATTCCATACAAATAATTTCCAGAAATTAAAATACAGAAGCTGTCCTAACATAATCTTCCCTGATGAACCATTTTCTGATCTTTGACTACTAATCAGCTCATATCTTCCTCATATAGACTCCAAATTGAATGATTCCAGTGGCTTAAAATCCATGACACACATAGCTATAATTATTATGTTAATATTTATTTTAATTCCATATAGATAATTCCTAGAAATTAAAATACAGAAGCTGTCCTAACATATTCTTCCCTGATGAACCATTTTCTAACCTTTGACTACTAATCAGCTCATATATTCCTCATATGGACTCCAAATTGAATGATTACAATGGCTTAAAATCCATGACACACATAGCTATAATTCTTATGTTAACCATTTATTTTAATTCCATATAGATAATTCTCAGAAATTAAAATACAGAAGCTGTCCTAACATATTCTTCCCTGATGAACCATTTTCTTACCTTTGACTACTAATCGGACCATATCTACCTGATATGGACTCCAAAGTGAATGATTCTAGTCGCTACAAATCCATGACACATATATCTTTAATTCTTATGTTAACCATTTATTTTAATTCCCTACAGATAATTCCCAGAAATTAAAATACAAAAGCTATCCTAACATATTGTTCTCTGATGAACCATTTTCTGACCTTTGCCTACTAATCAGACCATATCTACCTCATATGGACTCCAAATTGAATGATACCAGTGGCTACAAATCCGTGAGACATATATCTATAATTCATATGTTAACTATTAATTTTAATTCCTTATAGGTTGTTCCCAGAAATTAAAAAAGCGAAGCTAAAAATTCTGCCACCCATAGCCATAACCATGCAGAACTATATACACCAACCTAAGTATTCAAACATACATCACATGCAAGATCAATATGTAACATGATATAGCAACATCATGACCAATCATCAAAGTTCTAAGATCAAAATCTCATATAAATATTATAAGTTTCAAAAGTTTTTTTTCAAAAAGAAATATTGTTAAACTTACCTGGAGCACTTAGTCTCCTAGACTTCTCCTTCCTCTTTCTTCCTTTCTTCCTCTCCTTTCCTCACTCTACCTTGCTTCTATTTTTCCTCTCCCTCACTTGGATGAAATTATAATGTTGTAAGGGTGGGTTTTCTTATATAGACCACCAAATAATTCACCTTTCATGATCATGGGTCTACCTTATCACAATTAGGATACACTTTGTTGAATTTTTGGAAAACAAACAACTTATGTTCTTGTCTTCCTCTTCCTTAGTCAAGATATGCATAGGAAAAGGAGATTTTTATTTTGAAAATTATGATAATATGTTCTTAAGATATGGGATAAGGTCCCTTTGATTTAAGGATTCATTTACTTTTTCTTTTGTCTTAATCAATTATGATAGGTTGCCTTTTTAAAAGGCAAATTTCTAGCCCTTCAATCTCCATTATTTGGTTGAAATTATTTATGTGGGATAGAGATGTTTTGTCCTAATGCTATGTCTTATCATACCACTTGCTAAAATTATGAGTGTAGGATATAGATTTTTTTTTCCTAAAGCCTTGTATTATTATGCTACTTGCCAAAATGATGAATGTAGAATCACACCACTTGCTAAATTTTTGTATTAATGTCATGTCACCTAATCTTGATTACACCATTATTTCATCACTTTAATTTTATTTTTATTTTTATTTTTTTCCTCTTGGGTTTGGGCTCATTCTTGCCCATTTTCTTTACTTTGGTTAAAATTCTACCTTTCATAATGGGCTTGGTCACATTTTTATGATTTTTGGGCTACCGGTACAATTTCTATATCCTAGTCCAAGTCTATGTTTTATTTCTTCCTTGGGCTATCCTATTGGCTTGCTAAAAATTCATGTAAAGTAGAAAAACTCTATATGAAGTGTCCATAGGTTAAAGCCCAATTAAGAAAAATTACCCTAATCCGATCTTCTTGATATTTTAAGACATTTACTTACTTCACAAAAATTTATCTTTCTTTACCTAAGAATTTCACCTTTCTTTAGCATGTTTATTTCTAATATTTCCTCTTAGGTTTTCTTTCTTTACCTATTCCATTAATATTAGAACATTTCTATGCATATATGTAAGGTGAAGAATTTCTAAGAAAAATATCTAAAAATTACGGGATGTTACAATTTACATATGTATAGATATGGTGCATTATTGTGGCCTAAGAAATTATGTAGCCTATACAACTGAATATGACATGATGAGCTATGTATGTTAAATTATGATTTATTATTAAACCTATTGGGATTATTATATCTCACTATAATTCCATGTCATATCCAGATGAGCAGTGATAACATGCAGCTATTTTCAATGACTTTGATTTTTAGCGTATGCTGGGTAGAGATGCCTTATGTTGGGCAAATTCCTATGATTAATGATGTGTTAGTAGTTGAGATAGCTAAAAGTTTGGAGGAGATGCCACCACCCATACTAATGTCCCTAGACGAGGCTAATATGGATTATTAGGGCGTATATATATGTATGCTTTTGTACTACAGGTAAAACCTAGGACCTTATGTTATGTATATGAACTAACAACAGCATTAATATTAATAGATCCGCCCATTTGATATCAATTTGTGTTTGCTTAAGTTGAGAGATTAATTATCATGAAATGAATGGATCAAAGAATAGTCAGTAATGACTTCATTAGTATGTTAAATAAATGAAAAAAGATAGAGTCATTATAGTACAAGACACAATAGTGGTAGATATGTCTAAAATTCTAGTGTTTGTACCTCCACCTTCACCTATTTTCCCAAAAAGGCAGATGTTGAAGACTAGGATTTCATGTTGATCTATATTATACTAGCACTAATCTAATGTAATGATTCGACACTTAGAGAAAGTAATCGGGTACCCTATTGCTTTTTGTATTACAAGTAGTACCTAAGGTTACTCTTGTATATCTAGTTTGCACTGATGTAACTAAATAGATCATAGTCAATAAACAGTTTTGTAGCTTTTGGTTGTAAACATGATGTGAAATAAATAATTTTATTCTTAATCCCTAGCCTCTAAATTAATAGACAATTTATTTGCCATGAACTAATAAAAATATAAAGGGAAGGTAATGACTCAATAAGAAGTTATGTATATGCAGATACATATATGTAAAGAACACTAAGGTCATTACAAAAATGGTATCATAATAGGTTAATCCTAGATGGCCAATGGTTTATGGTTGTCTAAATCGATCTAGGTGTGTCTTGAATATGTTTGTAGTTATGTTGTATAGGGTTATATATTTATATAGGTAAGAAATTACTGGTGTTTCTTATTTGTATACTTAAGTAATGTAATATCTCCTGTTAAATGTTTTCAATTAACTGTTGAGTTTGATCACCACAATAATAACTTATTTTGTTTTTTTTGTAGTAGATTATGGCACGACCAAGGAGGAATCCAGTGAATAGCATGAGTGAAACCCTACATCGCTTGGGTACAACTATTTGCAATTAGGTTTAAACTACTAATTGAATTCTAC
Organism: Gleditsia sinensis; assembly: GCA_037074535.1. Taxonomy (NCBI): domain Eukaryota; kingdom Viridiplantae; phylum Streptophyta; class Magnoliopsida; order Fabales; family Fabaceae; genus Gleditsia; species Gleditsia sinensis. Next base: position 33,585,580 of record CM073464.1, on the reverse strand, counting down.
AACACTTCCAAAACAACAATAATATTGAATCTAAGGGAAACAACAAGGCAACAAGAAATGAGAATGGGTGGTTTGAGTTTATGAAAGCTAGGTCTCCTTCATTTTAGGGTATTTATATGTTAGAGGATATTTTTAAAGTGCTGGGTTACATTAATGAACAAAAACTTACTTTGACTATTTATATGTTAAGAGATAAGTCAGAACAATGGTAGAAGGGAGCTAGGGAACTATTAACCCATCAGGGAAGATAGATCTCTTGGTAAGTGTTTCAAAATACTTTTTTAGACAAATACTTTCCTAGTAGTGCGAGGGCAAAAAAGGAAATTGAGTTTCTTCTGCTTAAGTAGGGTAATATACCATAAATCAGTATGTTGCTCGATTTGAAGAATGATCTAAATTTTTAGCTTACCTGAAGTACAATACTAATGAGGCATGTAAAGTAATAATGTTTAACATAGGACTAAATCCTTATATCATGAATGACGTGGTAGCTATGGAAATCAGGGAGTTTATACACTGGATTAACAAGTGTAAGCTTTTTGAAAAGAATCTAAAAACGGTGGAAGATGAGAAATAAAAGCATGCTTTTGGAAAAGGAAAGAGAGAGAACTATATCTTAGGATGGAATAACAAGGGAAAAGATAATACAGTGGGTAACAAAACCTTTGGCAACAAGTTTTAGTCCATTCCATATAGATTCCTCTATAGCTAGATGTATTAAGTACGGGCGTGTACATGGAAATAGAATGTGATATGTTAGACAGGATGTTTGGTATATTTATGGACAAAAAGGGCATTATTATGAAATTGCCCATAGAAGAAAGGCAAAAGCCCAAAAAATGGTCACAAACTAAGGGTAGAGGCTTTACCTTAAGTGGTAAAGAGGCAACTCAATCTCTTGAAATGATACAAGGTATATGTTATAATTATGGTTTTCCCTTACTTGCACTGTTTGATTTGGGTGCTAGTCACTTGTTCATATCAAATAAATGTGTGAAGAAATTGCATTACTCATTTTTTATGGCTATCTAAACTCCTACTAGAGAAAGAATGTTAACATCCTCAGTACGCATGAGTTGTTCAATTTCCATACATGAGAAGTCTTTTATAGTGTATTTAGTCTGTCTACTTATAAATGACATTGAAGTCAACCTAGGTATGGACTACTTATTAAAGAACCGAGTCATGTTAAATTGTTATGACAAAACCATTGAGTTCCTATCTCTTTCCCCATAAGAAGAATTAAAAATATGTGTTCTCAATGCCAACCAGTTTCGTAGGGAGTTGAAAAATGGAATTTTAAGATATTTTCTCTTATACACCTTAGACTAGAGATTTAAAAAAAGCTTGCTAAGATTCTATTAGTTTGTGAATTCTCTTAGGTGTTTGCACCTAAAATTTTTGAGTCAACTCTTAATAAAGAAATAGAATTTTCCATTAATCTAGTACCTACGGTAGGACCTATTTCTGTTGCACCTTATAGGATGTCCTTAGTAGAGTTAAAAGAACTCAAAAAATAGTTATAAGAGATATTGGGAAAGCAATTTATCATACTAAGTATGTCACCTTAGGGAGCTCATTTGCTATTTATGTAGAAGAAAGATAGAAGTTTGAGATTATGTATAGACTATAGGCAATTAAATAAAGTAGCCATTGAAAATAAGTACCTTCTCCCTAGAATAGATGACCAATTAGATCAATTGAAAGAAGCTACCACTTTTTAAAAAATAGACTTGAGATTAAGATATTATTATATTAGAATTAAGAAAGAGGTATACCAAATACTGCTTTTAAGACTAGGTATAGACATTATAAATTTCTAGTGATGCCTTTTGGATTAACCAATGTACCTATAATTTTTATGGATTATATGAACCATATTTTCAGACCTTATTTAGACCAATTTTTGGTGATGTTCATAGATGATATTTTGCTATATTCCAAAAATGAAGAAGAACATGAACAACATCTTAGATTGGTACTGCTAGTGTTAAAGGAAAAGAAATTATTTTTCAAATTGGAAAATGTGATTTTTGATTTAAGGAAGTGAAATTTCTAGAGCATGTAATTTCTAGTGAGGGAATCACTATAAATCCTAGCAAGACGGAAGCTATAGTTAACTGAAAGAGGCCAAAAAAATTATTGAAATTAGAAGTTTTTTAAGACTAATTGGGTATGACCAGAGATTCATACAAGGATTTTCTCATATAGCTTTACCTTTAACCTAGTTAACTAAGAAAGGAAGCCCATTTAAATGGACTTAAGAGGATGAAATTACTTTTCAGGAACTCAAAAATCGATTAACTATTCTTATAGTGCTAGTCATTCCCGACCTTTCAAGACATTTTGAAGTATATAGTGATGCCTCTAAGAAAGGGTAGGATGTGTTTTGATGTAAGACAAGAAGGTAGTTGCCTATGCATCTAGACAATTAAGACCACTTGAGGAAAACTACCCTTCTCATAACTTAGAGTTTGTTGCAATAGTGTTTGCTTTACAAATTTGGAGACATTATTTATATAGAGCAATATTTAATGTATATAGTGATCACAACAGTCTCAAATAGTTTTTTGATAAAAAAAACTCAACATGAGACAGAGAAGATGGATGAAATTTCTTAATGATTATAAGTTTGAATTAAAATACCATATAGGAAAAGCTAATGTTTTCGTTGATACCCTGACTAGAAAGTCTCTACATCTAAGTCAACTAATGATGCGTGAAATGAAGTTATTTGAAGAATTTAGGAATTTAAGATTAACAGCTACACTTTCACTTAAAGGTCTGCCAGTTTGAGGGTTAAGAATTGGATGTAACCTAAGAACTCAAGCTAACGAAGCTCAAACATAAGATCAATTCTTACGAAGCCACAAAGAACAAATTGAATTTTCCCTAGTGGAAGATGAAATCATCTTGTATCAAAGCATGGTATGCGCACTACAAGGGTAAACTTGAAAACCAAAATCATAGAAGAAGCTCATCAAAGCAAATACACCATTCACCTAAGAACCACCAAAATGTGTCATGATTTGAAAAGAATGTATCGGTGGCCAAGAATGAAGAAGGACCTTACTAAATTTGTGGCTAAGTGTTTGACCTATTAGAAAGTAAAGATAAAACATTAGAAACCATCGGGTTTACTGCAAGCCCTTGAAAGTAAAGATATATTAGTATTGATTAATACTATGAAAATGATATATTAGTATTGATTAATACAAAAATATGTTTGTACATAGTATGGTTTATCATTTCTTTGGTTTGAGTTGAGTATTTGAAATCTTATTTCTAAAAGTTATATTAGTATTGATTAGTCTTTTTTATTTGTTTATTTATTTTATCTATCTTATTTATAGTATGTTGTTCTTCTTGTTTGCTTAACTGTCTATTTGTTTATTTATTTTATTTACTCTAGTTACCTTATTTATTTATCTACTTGTTTATTTACTTTATTTTAATTATTCTATTTAACCTATTTGTTCTAAACTACTTTCATAATGGTGAAATAACATGTTTTCAATACTTTTATGAATTTATTTTTTCAGCTGACTTTAGCTATTAGACTAGTAAATTTTGGTTATGATGTATTCAATAATGTTCATTGTAATATCCCAAAATTTTTATTTTTAATTAATATTTTATTATAAACAAGTATGAGTTTTTTTAAAAATGACTATGCATGTTTTGCTGGAAGTAAATATATTTTTGTTTAAAATAATTATTGTTTTACTTAAAATAATTATATTAGCCTTTAATAAATTTTTGTTGTATATTTAGAAATATTCTTTCTTTTTTTATGTATAAAGATATTTATTCTGTGATTTATTTTATTAATATTTTTATAAAGAAAAATCATGATTTAAGAGTTTAACTAAAGGTTTATAAGAATGTAAATTTTTAAAACATTTTGAGATGTTTTAGGATAAAAAAACGGTATTTATATGAATATATATGAAATAAAATAAAAATAAATCTAAATATTTAATAATTAAATAATAATAATTATTATTATTATTATAAAAATAAAACAAAAGAGGAGGAAACAGGAAGGGGGGAGACGGAAATCGAAGTCTGCATAGATTCGATAAATAGTGATGAATAGTAACCTTCAATTTTCTCTTTAGATCTGGAGTGCCTATTAGTTTCCGATCTCAAAACTAAGGGTACCACTGTATTCAGGAAGGAGAATATTACGGTTTTGACCGATCAATTTTTCAAATAAGCTATTGAATCGCCGTAGATCTGAAGTAGAAAATCTCAAAAAAAAGGTAATTTTTGAAAATCTTACTTAGAGACCTCAAATTGAAAATCTGATACCGTAGATGGATTCAAGAGCTAGATAAATCTTAGGATATGAAATTTTTCAGTTATCTGACAACTTTTTGTTCTTGGTGAATAGTATTTTTCTACGATGAATAGTGTTGTTTAGCCATAAATAGTAACACAGTTCCCGTAGTCATTTCTTTGATTTTTGGACCCTCCAGACACATTTTTGAAGTCTGTTTAGTCAAATGTGGATTGGAAAAGTACAATTTGGGGCTGTCCAATCTAGAGCCCTTACCCTATGAGTAGATGATTCTTTCTATGACTTGCCCTATACTCTTCTTGATATTTGAACGTGTATTTGAATATGTTTATGAGATATTTATACTTTTATATGATTTTGAAATGCATTAAAATTATTTGAATTGCTTACAATTTGAAATATGGTTCAGGAAGAGTATAGTTTTGAAAATAGATTTCTGAACTCATGGTGTATCTGATTTCACATGTATTTATTATTAAATGATAAAGGGAATATTTATGCATGTGACAATATTTATAAAGTTATATGATTGCCTCGATAAAGGACATGTACATGTGATAAATCCTGAATGGAGAATTTATGACAGATGAATCTGTATTGAGACTGAAAGTCTGTATTATATTGAGAATTTTATACTAGATTATATGGCATATGTGCATATGATATTTTTTGTAGAGGAATCCTATTGGAAATACTGTCTGCTAACAATAGGTGATGTTAGCCTTGGTACACCTTGATAACCCAACTAGCAGGGGTGGGGCTAGCCTCGTGTGAGGGCCAACACACAGGAGATGATATGTGAAGGAGAGCAGAATGCCTCCTATATGGGTGAGATGCCAGTTATATGAGATGTGATTTGCCTTCCTTTGCTGTGTGCTTGGGAAATACCCATATAGAATCCCTTTGTGTGACCTCTTGAATGGTAGTAGGGCAAACCTCAGCGGGATGCTGAGTTTAGGCAAATCCTATACTACCAAAGTATGGAAGGGGTTAAACTCTGATATGGTAGTTCTGATATGGGATCCTCCAAATGTTTTCATGTGAAATGTTTTAATGCAAATCAAGTTTAATTTAAGATCATATTGTATCATATATGGTTGTAGATATTCGAATGTGATTTGAACTGAGAATATTTGAAAATGCGGATCCCATATGGATGTACTTTTGAACTGTAATTTTTGATATGATAAATTTTAATATATGAGTACATCAATATGTTGATTTGGAGGTCATAGGAGGGATTATCTGCTCACTGAGTTGTCAAACTCACTACACGATATTTCTATATTTTTCAGATAAGAATACAGAGTTTTATCTTTTCCCTTTAGATGGGTGATCAGCTAGGCGACATTTTCTCTGTTGAGCCTATTTTGTTTTCAAGGCTCGTAGATTTTGATTTATATTGTACTTGTACTCTAGAGTATGCTCTATATTCCATAGGCAGGATCCCTGCTTCTGCTGTTACTCTGATGTTTCTGGTCTTGTTCTGTATATGGTATATGTATGGGAGAACCTATATGTATCTATGTCCATGATAAAGGATTGGAATATTCATATCTATGAAAAATATATGTTTATGGTATATGTGTTTTACGTGCCCTAAAATTAGGGGCATGACAAGTTAGTATCAGAGCAATAGGTTTTCCTGTGGCTATCAGAGCAAAGGATTCTATAGTATGACTTTGAGTATGGGTATGTAACCGCGGACATATTTATACTCACGGTGCTGCTGTGGAATTCTATAGGGTGTTATCCTCTTCTTCCTTCTGACTCTTCTCCTTAGGTAACCAATGTATAAGTATCGATGCATGTCTTAGATGGTGTCTCTTGAGAGTGGACTATCAGTTCAGCTCTTGAACTCATTTTGATGAACAGGGGAAAAAGAGAACTCTCTTAGGTACAAAGAAAAAGAATTAGTTGAAAATAAGAAGATTCTATCCGAACACAAAGGTAATGGCTTGTTTAGATATCAAGAAGATTTGAATTGGTTGTTTGATTTGTTTATGTGAAACAATATGATGAATGACTAATACAATATTGATAATGGGTTATAATATGGTTGAGGTTGTTAACTCCAAGATAACGGTTTGTAATAAGGTGAATGTTTTGGAAATAGATGTAAATATCTTTTTGGATAGATGAGTTGGAACCTATGTATATAACTGGATTTGACAAGCTATGGGGTGGATTGAATTTGAGAGTACGAAATCTATGAATCAATGATAGATTCTGTTGATATAAAGGATTCGAAGATAGTTTGGTTTTCAATAATATTTTGTGCGAGCATTATGAGAAAGGAAGGTTTGTCCATGAAAATTTAAAATTTGAGGTACGTAAAATGGGTAATTCATGTGAAGGACTCTTGGATAGACATAAGCTTTTCATGATTGATTGTTAAGACATATAAGCATATTAAAGAATGAAGTCAAAATGTGTTGATCTTGTTTAAGTGTTATGAAGTGCGTTCTAACTGATACAATATGAAGATGTCATCAATAACATAAAAGGTTAGGAAAGAAGTTGCAGGTAGTGAACAATCAGTGGAAGCATGTATCCAATAATTTAATTTCAGTTTTAGCAGCCCGTAAGTTATTACAAAAAAGGGTGCCAAAGATATTTTGACAGTGGTGAGAGATATTGATATAAAGTATGCCAGTGTAAATCAAGTTCTATTGGTTTGAGAATTTCTTGATTTATTCCTAGAAGAATTGCCTGGATTACCCCCGAAATGAGAAATAGAATTTGGTATTAACTTACTTCCTGGAACCCAACTAGTGTCTATACCCCCATATAGAATGGCACCCACTGAATTTAACGAATAAAAAAAATAGTTACAAGACTTGTTAAACAAGGGATTTATACGCCCTAGTAATTCTTCTTGAGGTGCTCCAGTCCTATTTGTGAAAAAGAAGGATGGATCACTACAGTTATGCATAGATTATAGATAATTGAATAAAGTGATAGTGGATAATAAATACCCATTATCTCGTATAGATGATTTGTTTGATCAACTATAGTGTGCTCAATGTATAAAAAAAATCGATTTAAGATCTAGGTATCATTAATTGAAGATAAGGGAAAAGGACATTCCAAAAACTACTTTCAAAACACGGTATGGGCACTATGAGTTCTTAGTAATTCCATTTGATTTAACAAATGCCCTAGTTACATTCATAGATTTGATGAATAGAGTATTTAAACATTTCTTAGAACAATTTTTTATTGTATTCATAGATGATATCTGGGTATAATCGAAGAGTTTTGACAAGCATGAGCAACATTTAAGGATAGCTTTGTAAACCCTAAGAGAATACCAGTTGTATGCTAAATTTTCAAAATGTGAATTTTGCCTTAGTAGTGTTATTTTTCCTAGGACATATGATTACCAAGGATGATATTCAAGTTAATCTTAAAAAGGTAGAAGCAGTGCAGCAATAGCCACGTTCTACCACATTACAAAGATCCGTAGTTTTCTTGGTTTAGTAGGTTATTACGGTAGATTCGTTAAAGATTTTTTTTCAAAAATTGCTGCTCCTTTGATGAGATTGACAAGGAAATGAATAAAGTTTGACTGGTCAGATGAATGTGAAAGAAGTTTCTAGAAACTAAAGGAATGTTTGACTACGATGCCAACATTGTCTATTTCTTCAGGTACTGGAGGATACACAGTATACTGTGATGCATCGAGAATTGTATTAGGGTGTGTGTTGATGCAACATGGTCGAGTTATTGCATATGCATCTAGACAGCTGAAACCACATGAACAAAATTATCTGACTCATGATTTGAAAATGACAACAATGGTTTTTGCTCTAAAAAATTTGGAGGCATTATCTGTATGGTGAGACATGTGAAATCTATACAGATCATAAAAGTATTAAATACATTTTCCAACAAAAAGATCGTAACTTGAGACAAAGATGATGGATAGAATTACTGAAAGATTATGACTATACAATATTATATCATTTAGGTAAGGTCAATGTAGTGGCTAATGCATTAAGCAAAAAGTCAATGAATAGTTTGGCTCATATCACAATACTAAGAAGGCTGTTGATTAAAGAAATACATAAGTTGGAAAGTCATGAGATAGTATTGGAAGTAAAGTAGCCTGGGATACTATTGACCTATATACAGTTTCAATCATCTTTGGTTGAGCAGGTGAAAAAGGCATAGGAAGATGATGCCTATTTATGCAAGAAATTGAATAGGTGAAAAATGGCAGCGATGTTGAATTTACTATAGACTCTGAAGGAATTCTGAGATTGGGCAAGTGATTGTGTGTACTTAATAAAGAAGAACTTAAGAAAGAGATTTTAGAGGAAGCCCATAGATCCATATATACCATTCATCCTAAGGTAACTAAAATGTATAAAGATCTAAAAGAAATTTATTGGTGGGACAATATGAAGAAAGATATAGCTGATTATGTTTCTCAGTGTTTAACATGTCAACTAGTAAAGGCAAAACATCAAAGGTCTATGGGGTTACATCAACAAATAGAAATACCTGAATAGAAATGAGAAAGAATAACTATAGATTTTGTTACAGGGCTACCGCAGACACACACAAAAGGTTTTACTCAAGTGATCATTGAAAGGTTGACTAAATCAACACAGTGAAAACCACATATAACGTAGCTCAATATGCAAATGTGTATTTAAATAAGATAGTGAGACTTCATGGGGAACTGATATCAATTATTTTTTGTCAAGGACCACAATTCACAGTTTGTTTTTGGAGAGAGTTTTAGACGAATGAATAGCTACCAAGACAATATAAAAATGGCACTATTTGAGGTTTTACATGAAATATCGTAGGTTTCCTAATAGGTGAGTGAGTAAATAACATAAATTATAGCATGGAAAAAAATTATATATTTGTGTGTAAATTTATAAGTTATATAATGTGGTTATGTAATATAAATTTATGATTATTTTTAGTATGTTGAGATTGTGACTTGAATGACATTTGAGGTTTGGATACTATGTCACTAAAATGTATGAATGTGTGAGAAGTGAATTGAAATGAGTAGGTAGCAGACTTGTTATGAATGGTGAAAGTAAGATATGTTAAAACTGCTTAAGGATTGGCTATTGATGGGAAAGTGTCATAGGAGGGAGATTTGAGCATATTGGGTTTACTTGAGCATAGGTAAGACAAAATTAGGAAATTTGTTATTTCAATTTGTTAGAAGTGATTAATGAAGGAAATCTTAGAGGAAGATGAATATTAAACTAGTTATAATTTAAAATAGTGAGTTTGGACCCCAAACTGTATAAATATTTTTAGGTGAAAGGAATAGACAGATGTTGGCCTTATGGTGCTTTGAGAAATGTAATAAAGTGAAATAGTAGTATTGAAGATTTTGAGGAATATGGGAAGTAGGATTCAAATTAATCTTTGAGTTATTAATTTGGAAATATGGTGAATATTTTGAGAACCATGTTCAAAAATAGTGCAAAGTGATCAAGATATTTGTGTTAAAGGTTTATACCATGTTAAATTGAGTATAGTATCTAGGATGTGAAGTATGTTAAGATTGAAAAATTTATGTATGAATAATTGTTGAGACAAGTCTTCTTAGAACAAACGAGCTAGTTGAATGGAATTGATAGGAACTAGAATGAGGTGTTTTTAGATATGATAAAAGAAAGACTTGAAATTTTTGATAATGAATTTATTGGTGTTAATAAGAGGGTATAGAGTTACTGTGATGAGGTAAGTTGGAATTGTTAGAGATGTGTCAATAGTGACTAAATGTTATAAAATGTTTGGTGAATTTATTATTACATATGTTTAACATATTGATTAATGGATTTTAGGATAAAAATATATGATAGATTAAGACGATGGTATTCATGGGAGAATGTTGACACGTGAGAATCAAAGATGACTTGATAGAAGTCTAGAATAAGAAAAGTTGGTTACCCTATATGGGTGTGTACGTATTCTTTTATGTGTATAGTTCCTAATTATATCGACTTATGGATATAAATATGCAAGGTTGAGGATAGTTCAGATATTAGTGAAGATGATATACAAAAGGGATATCCCCAATTATTTGAGTAATAAGGTTGGTACCGAATTATACCTTAATTTCATTCCCTACATGTGGTAGGATTGGCTGAAATTCAGGGACCGAATTTCTTAAGGGGAAAGAATGTAATATCCAAAAAATTTTATTTTTAATTAATATTTTATTATAAAAAAGTATGATTTTTTTAAAAAATGACTACATCTTTTGCTGGAAGTAAATATATTTTTTGTTTAAAATAATTATTGTTTTGCTTAAAATAATTATATTTTCCTTTAATAAATTTTTGTTGTATTTTTAGAAATATTCTTTCTTTTATTATGTATAAAGATATTTATTTTGTGATTTATTTTATTAAGATTTTTATAAAGAAAAATCATGATTTAAGAGTTTAACTAAAGGTTTATGAGAATATAAATTCTTAGAAATTTTTGGGATGTTTTAGGATGAAAAACGGTATTTATATGAATATTTATGAAATAAAATAAAAATAAATCTAAATCTTAAATTATTAAATTATTATTATTATTATTATTATAAAAATAAAACAAAAGAGAAGGAAACGACAAAGAGGGAGACGGAAACCGAAGTCTGCATAATTTCGATGAATACTGATGAATAGTAACCTTCAATTTTCTCTTTAGATCTGGAGTGTCTATTGGTTTCCGATCTCAAAACTGAGGATACTATTATATTCAGGACGAAGAATACTACGGTTTTGACTGATCAATTTTTCAAATCAGTCGTTGAATCACCGTAGATTTGAAGTAGAAAATCTCAGAAAAAGGAAAGTTCTAAAAGTCTTACTTAGAGACCTCAAATTGGAAATCTGACACCGTAGATGGATTCAGGAGCTAGATAAACCTTAGGATATGAAATTTTCAGCTATCTGACAACTTTTTGTTCTAGGAGAATAGCATTTTCCGACGATGAATACTGTTTTTCAGCTATAAATAGTGACAAAAGTTCTCGAAGTCATTTCTTTGATTTTTGGACCCTTCGGACACGTTTTTGAAGTCTGTTTAGTCAAATGTGGATTGGAAAAGTGCAATTTGGGGCTGTCTAACCTAGAGCCCTTACCTTGTGAGTAGATGATTCTTTCTATGACTTACCCTATACTCTTCTTGATATTTGAATGTGTATTTGAATATGTTTATGAGATATTTACACTTTTATTTGATTTTGAAATGCATTAAAATTATCTGAATTACTTACAATTTGAAATATGGCTCAGGAAGAGTATAGTTTTGAAAATGGATTTCTGAAATCATGGTGTATCTGATTTCACATGTATTTCTTATTAAATGATAAAGTGAATATTTATGCATGTGACATTATTTATAAAGTTATATGAATGCCTCGAGAAAGGGCATGTACATGTGATAAACTTTGAATGGAGAATTTATGACAGATGAATCTGTATTGAGACTGAAAGTCTGTATTATATTGAGAATTTTATACTAGATTATATGGCATATATGCATATGATATTTTTTTTGGAGGAATCCTATTGAAAACACTGTCTGCTAACAGCAAGTGATGTTAGCCCTGGTGCACTTTGATAACCAAGTTAGCAGGGGTGGTGCTAGCCTCATGTGAGGGCCAACACACAGGAGATGATATGTGAAGGAGAGCGAAATACCTCCTATATGGGCGAGATGTCAGTTATATGATATGTAATTTACCTTCCCTTGTTTTGTGCTTGAAAAATACCCATATAGTGTCCGTTCGCGTGACCTCTTGAATGGTAGTAGGGCAAACATCAGCGGGATGCTGAGTTTAGGCAAATTCTATACCACCAAAGTAGTGAAAGTACGGAAGGGGTTAAATTACAAGACATGTTAAACAAGGGATTTAAAAGTCCGAGTACTTTTACTTGGAGTGCTCCAGTTCTATCTATGAAAAAGAAAAATGGATCACTATGACTATGCATAGAATATAAACAGTTGAATAAAATGACAATGTGGAATAAATACCCATTACCTCGTATAGATTATCTGTTTGACCAGTTACAAAGTGCTCAACATTTTTCAAAAATTGATTTGATTTTATATCTAGATATCATCAATTAAGGATAAGAGAAGAGAATAGTGCAAAAAAAATTGCTTTCAGGATTCGACATGGACACTATGAGTTTTTAGTTATGTCATTTTGTTTGACAAATGCCACAGTTGCATTCATAGATTTAATGAATAAGTAATGAAGCCATCCCTGGATCAATTTATTATTATATTTATTGATAATATACTAGAATATTCTAAGAGTTCAGAGGATCATAAATAACATTTAAAGATAGTTTTACAAACTCTAAGGGAGTATCAGCTATATGCTAAGTTCTCAAAATACGAATTCTGATTTAGTAATGTTACTTCCTTAAGGTATATGGCTAGTAAGATGGTATCCAAGTTCATCCTGAAAAAGTAAAAGTAGTACAACAATGTCCACATCTTGCTACAGTTATAGATGAAGATCTAAGTCTAACTTGCGCTTTCCACGGTTGTTGTCGTCCAATTTATTCGAGCCATAGTTGGATCAAGTACATGAACATATACTTGTAAAGTATCAATTAACTCCTCAACATTTGAAGCTGAAATGAGAATTCGTCGTGCTGAGTGTGGGATAAACCTTTGTTCTATAGCATGATCAAGAAAAGACAACAGACCATCAAAGAAATGGTTAACATTTAACAAACCTATCGATTTATGATGCATATTTAGTTGTGCCCAAGAGACTATTTGAAAAATATCCTCTAAAGTACCAAAACCTCCTGGTAAGGCAATGAAGGCATCAGCATTACTCATCATTCTAGCCATGCGCTCATGCATGGAAGCAACCCTAAATTCTTCCCCAATTGTTTTTCCTGTGATATTGGATGCAGCTAGAGCTGTAGGAATAATACCTAAAACTTGATATCCTCCTACATGTACAGCTATAGACACACACCCCATTAACCCATGGTTACCTCCACCATAGACTAAATGACTTTTTCTCCTGGTCAGCACCATATCTAGGTTTTATGCTGCTTTCACATATTCTCCATCTTTCCCAGGATAGGAACCATAAAAGACACAAATGTTTCAAAATTGACGGAATGCGATTCCCTCCATAGCTGTACACACTTTAACTTTGAGTATGAAAGTAAAAATACTAACGTGTGTATTTATAGAATTTAGAGAAGGACATACATATGATAGCTATGTGAATAGGCCGGGTATAATTAGAACAACTATGTCAGTGATTGATGGATATCAGCTAAATTGAAGGTAAAATTTTCAAAAATGACGGCAAGCATGTATATGTACAGTAGTTGTAATAGTCGCTTATATTAGGCATATAAAGAGCATATGATTAAGGTATCACCAAAACATTTCCTTTTTCTTGTTGTTGTCCTTGATGACGGATTGATGTCTCGATTCTTGTAGGGAGGTTGTAGATTATAGGTGTCATTGTAAAAAAAAAGTGAAGATGCAAACCAAATAATTATTGAAGAGGGACAATTAAATGATTTTTCTTGTTTTCTCAATGTTCTTGCCAGTCAACTATTGGTATTATTAAATCGACTAGCTATTCTGAGAAATTTTAATTTGGACTGGTTATTTTACAATTGATTGATTACATCTATTTTGAAGCAATCAACTGTATCCTACTAGTTAACTACGTATTCTTTAATTTTCACAGACTTTTATAAGCTCAGAAATGTTTCTTTTTCCATGTGTTATCTTTCCACCGAATACCAATAGATTTAAAGTAGATTTTGACACATATATTCAAATTTTGTAGCCACCGATTTTTGCCGAAATAGCAGCTAAGTTTTCTTTATAGATTTTCAAGAATTATGGCCACCAATTTTAACTCTCTCCAATGCTTTGTCCAAACTTTTGACTTTTTATTTTGGCACTGTTCTCTATTATACTTTTCGTCTGTTCTACTGTATCCTTCTTGATTAATGATTGGCATTAAATGCAACGTTTTTTTAATTACAAGGAGGGTTAATTTATTTTCTTTAAAACTCAGTTATTATGGTGTCCAAGTGGTTAGTAGGTTAAAGCAATGAAAAGTTTGAAAGGAATATATGGATGATGGCCTTATGGTGCTTTGACGAATGTAATCAAGAATATTAGTGGTGTTGAAGTTCTTGAAGAAGAACATATGAGAACTAAGATTTACATTAATCTTTGAACTCTTAATTTGGAAATATGGAGAATATTCTGATAATCATGTCCGAAAATAATGTAAGTGATCAAGATATTTGTGTTAAAGGTTTATACTATGCTAAATCGAATGTAGTATCTAGGATGTGAATTATGTTGAAATTGAGAATTTATGTATGAGTAATTGTTGGGAAAGATCTTCTTGAAATGATTGGATGAATTAAACGGGATTTATATAAGTTAGAATGAGGTGGTTTTGGATATGATAGAAGAAAGGATTGAAATTTTTGACAATGAATTTAATGTTGTTAATTAGATGGTATAGAATTACTGTGATGAGGTAAGTTAGAATTGTTAGACATGTGCCAATGGTACATAAATATTAAAAAAGATTGGTAGATTTATTGCTACGTATGTTTAACATGTTGATTAAAGGATTTTAAGATAAAAATAGATGATAGATTAAAGTGATGATATTCATGGGATGATGTTGACAAGTGAGAATTAAAGATGACTTGATAGAAGACTAGAATAAGAAAAGATAGTTATCCAATATGGATGTAAAGATGTTCTTTTATGTGTATGTTTTCTAATATCGACTTATAGATATATGCATGCGAGCTTGAGGATATAAAAGAAGGAGATACTCAATGGTTTAAGAGTTCCTTATATATATATATACAATATGTTGAATATTTTGTATAAAGTGAAATTGATTAGAAAAAGAATACAAGCAACTCAATACCGATCAAAAGTCTATAAGGACCATGAATGTTAAGCACTAGAAATTATTAGTCGGTGACCACATATTCTTAAAGGATTCACCAATGAAAGAGGTAATGAGATTTGGAAATAAAGGGAAGTTACACCCTCAGTATATAGGACCATTTGAAATTCTTGATATGATCGGTTCAGTGGCTTATTGTTTGGCTTTATTACCTAAATTGGGTAATGTTCATCCAGTTTTTCATGTGTCTTTGCTACGAAAATATTTATCGGATCCTACACATGTTATACAGTGTCCACATATTCAGTTACAGAAAGATTTAACCTATGAGGAACAACTAGTAGCAATAGTGGATAGACAAGTAAAGACGTTAAGGTCAAAAGAAATACCTATCGTGAAGGTGATATAGAAAAATCACTCTTCGGAGGAAGCTACTTGGGAAAGAGAGGAGTATATATGCATCAGATATCCGCATTTATTAGAACAATGAGGTTAGTATTTATCTACAACTATGGTGATGAAATTCGGGGACCGAATTTCTTTAAGGGGGGAAGAATGTAATAACCATAAAATTTACCGAAAATTCCAATTAAAGAAAATTTGGAATAAAAGAGAGAATTTCGAAAATGGGGATAAGAACCATAGAAAATATGTGTATTTACTATATGGGTTAAAGAAGTACAAAGAAAAAATGAGAATTTACGTTTTGGCGCGTAATTTTTATTTTTAAATGATAGTATTTTGCTATAAGCAAATATATTTTTATTTGTTTAAAAATTATTATGATTTGCTAAAAGTAAATAGACTTTTAATTAAAATAAGTATTGTTTTGCTTAAAATAATTATATTGGCCTCTAATGAATTTTTGTTATATTTTTAGAAATATTCTTTCTTTTAATATGTATAAAGATATTTATTTTGAGATTTGTTTTATTAAGATTTTTATCAAGAAAAATCATGATTTAAGAGTTCAACTAAAGGTTTATGAGAAAGTAAATTTTTAAAAAAATTTGGGAATATTTTAGGATGAAAAATGAAATTTATATAAAAGAAAATTTTATTATTCAATTATTAAATTAGTATTATTATTAAAAAAAGATAAAAAAGGGAAAAGAGGAGGCAAAGAACAGAGAGGACAACCGAATTCTGAAAAACTACAAATTTGATAAATAGTGAGTGAATAGTAACTTTCAACTTTTTCTCTAAATTTGGAGTGTCTATTGACTTTCGATATCAAAACTGACGGTGCTACTGGATTCAGGACGAAGAATACTACGGTTTTAACCGATTAATTTTTCAAATCAACCGTTGAATCGCCGTAAATCTGAAGTAGAAAATCTCATAAAAAGGTAAATTCTGAAACTTTTACTTAGAGATCTCCAATTGAAATTCTGACACCACAGATGGATTCAGAAGCTAGATAAACCTTAGGATATGTATATTTTCGGCCATCTAACAGCATTTTTATTCATCGTGAATAGTATTTTCCGATGGTGTGAACAGTGTTTTTTCGCAAGTGAATAGTATTTTCCAGCGGTGAATAGTGCCCAAATTCTCGAAGTTGCTTTCTTGATTTTTAGACTCTTCGGATACGTTTTTGAGGTTAATTTGATCAAATAGAGATTGAAAAAGTATATTTTAAGACTGTCTAATCTGGAGCCCTTACCCTGTGAGTAGATTATTCTTCCTATGGCATGCCCTATACTCTTCTTGATATTTGAACATGTTTATGAGATATTTACACTTTTATATGATTCTAAAATGCATTAAAATTATCTGAACTATTTACAATTTGAAATATGGTTCAAGAATAGTATAGTTTTGAAAATGGATTTCTTAGCACACGGTGTATCTGATTTCACATGTATTTCTCATTAAATGATAAAGTGATGTGGCATTATTTATAAAGCTATATGTTTGCCTCAGATATAGGCATGTATACATGATTCCCCTAAATGGAAAATTTTGACAGATGAATATACAGAGACTGAAAGTCTGCAAAATATTGAAAATTTTATACTAGATTATATGACATATGTGCATATGATATTGATTTATATAGTGATATGTTTGCCTCGGATATAGGCATGTATACGTGTTTTTCCTGATTGCGAAGTTTTGACAGAGGAATATACTGAGAATGAAAATGTTGTATTATAATAGTACTTTTGTTTTGATTAATACGGAATATATGAGATTATGATTTTATAGAGGAATCCTATTGGAAACACTGTCTGCTAACAGCAGGTGATGTTAGCCCTGGTGCGCACCTTGATTGCCTCAGCTAGCAGAGGGTGGTGCTAGCCTAGTGTGAGGGCCAACACACGGGAGATAATATGTGATGGAGAGCGGGATGCCTCCTATATATGAGCGAGATGCCAGTTATATAAGTTATGATTTGCCTTCCCTTGCTGTGTACTTGGAAAAAACCTATATAGAGTCCCTTCGCGTGTCCTCTAGAATGGTAGTAAGGCAAACTTCAGCGGGATGCTGAGTTTAGGCAAATCCTATACCACCAAAGTACGGAATGGGTCAAACTCTTATATGGTGGTTCTGATATGGGATCCTCAAAATGTTTTCACATGAATTATATTGATGCATACCATGATTTTATTATCGTACTTACAAAACTACTTATGAATTGAATATGAATACGAATTTGAACAGAGATGATTTTTAAATGCAGTCCCATATGGATGTATCTCTAAATTGTGATTTTCAATGTGATAAGTTTAAAAAATAAAGAGTACATCCATATGTTGACCTAAGAGGTCATATGAGGTATTATCTGCTCACTGAGTTGTAAAACTCACTACACGTAGTTTATATGTTTTTCAGATAAAGACTCAGAGTTTGGTCCTGCGGTTTCTTGATCGATTAGGTGTCATACTTCTGTGGTGAACCTAAATTGTTTTTTGGCTCTCAGTGTTTAAAATTGTAATATAATTGTACTTTAGAGTTGCTCTGAATGCCACAGGCAGGATCCCTGCTTTTACTGTTACTCTGATGCTTATGGACTTAATTTGTATATGGAATATGTATTGAAGAATCTATAAATATATGTTTCCATGATAAATGATTGGAATAATCATGTTTATGAAAAATATATGATCGTAAAGTATATGTTCACATGCTCTAAAATTAGGGGCGTGACAATAACCATAGCCATTGGTAGGGCGTCCCCTACTGGTACACCACACGGACCGCCATGTGACCGTGCTTATTTCTTTTCTTTTCTTTTCTCATTAATAGCCAAAAATATGATTTCAATAATAAGTATGTTCATTATACTCACATGCCATAATTTCTATCAAAATATAATCATTACCAAAAAGCATTGGTAATCATGACATAAACATAATCGTTTCAAATATCACTTTATAAAATATTTCCATATCAAAATTACACACTTAAGATGATAAGGAGTTCATGCAATGGCTATGGCTATGGCATATACTACTTATATCATTTACAACACATGTTCTCACATATTTAATATGACATTTTTCTTCAATTTGGTTTCTATTAATATCCTATAGTTAATGAGGTTCATTTAGGGTAGAAAAATGTTGAAAATAAGTTTTACTAACTTCTAACACGGCCTAAACATATCCTATAATACGGCTTGGCCATTTTTTGTAAAACAGCCATGCTTTTAGACTTCAAAATGCCATTTTCAGCACAAAACACGGCTTATTCATGCCTTGGAACACGGCCATGCTCTATGTTGTGTTATTCCCTGATGCAGTTTTTCATCCTGCCTAACCTTCTCTCACTAATCAGTGCATAACTCCCTCATTTTAACTCCACCTTTGGTGATATTGGTGTCTATTTAAAGATAAAACAATTATCTAAAACTATTATGTTGAACATTTTAGCGAAATCTTAAAGAATCTTGGTGATATTACTCCCTCAATTTAAATGTTATTTCTTCTCGGGTAGGTTCTTACCTTTATTTACTAATCTGACTATATCTCCCTCATATGAACTCCAAATCGAGTGATTCCAGTGGCTAAATTTCTGCGAGACATATATCTATATTTTTTATGTTAAACAATTATTTTAATTCCCTACATAATTTTTCCATAAATTCAAACACAGAAGCTTTCCTAAAAGATTTTTTCCTGATTAACCATTTTATGACCACTACTTACTAATCTGACCATATCTTCCTCATATGGACTCTAAATTTAGTGATTCTAGTGGCTAAAAATCTATGATACATATATCTATATTTTTCATATTTACCATTTTTTTTTAATTACTAACTAATTATTCCTAAAATTTGAAAAATAGAAGCTTCCCTAGTTACTTCGAAATCCAGTTTTCTAACCAAACATTTTCTAAGGTTTTAGTTCATCATTTTATTATGTCTTCTTTCATTTTCTTCTTAATTTACATCTAATCATATTTCATCAATTTTTCACCACATTTAAATATACAAAATAGTAGCATAAAAATCTTAAAATTTTGTCAACCATAGCCATACTTATGCAAAACTTTTCTCAATTGTATTGAACTACTATGGATTACTCAATGAATGTGAATTTGATTTCCGTTTTTATTATGTGTGAGTAAATTCTATCTAGGGTTTTGGTAAACCCAATTGTGATACAATGATACTATGCTTATGACCTGAATTATGAAACCCTAATTGTAATTGGGATTATATTGATTTGGATTGACTATTGTATACTTGAATTAGTTGATAGAATGTCTGATCACCAATCCATCACGTATTAGGTATTTAATCAATGAACTGAAAGGTGAAGATTAAAACCGGAATCCAATAGTTAATTAGGGTTGTCTTAATCACGAAAGTATTTTAAGATACTCTAGGCTTGAATCAATTAATGGGAACGAGAAAACCGATAAGTTGCATTCTATGGTTGGCATGAAGCTTAATGGACCTAGGTTAAGTTAAGAATCACGAAAGTAGGTAATTTGATTAACTTAGGTACAATTGGTAATGCTTGAAAGAGATTGCTAATTAACTTAGGCTAAACCATCGCCAATAATCTAGACAATTGCAATTAGGGGTAAATATCAGTTGTTGAGTATTACAAGCGTGGTGAACCCTAACCCTAGGCTTAGCTTAATTGGTTACTTTAACTTGTTTAATTGCGATATTTGCCCATCGAATTATATCGATTTAGATAGCACTTTTTGTGAGATTCTGGTAATTGGCATTGTTCTCTGTGGGACACAACCCGTACTTGCTGGACTAGCTACAGCTACGCCATACACTTGCGGTATTTAGTAAAACACACGTAACATAACACCAAAGCATTAATGAAATATAAAACATACATAATTTCGGCCAAAATCCTAATCTCCAATTTTCATGAATTAAATTATTTCCTTGTTATTTCAAGTCATATTTCAGCCTTTTGACATTTTTTTCTTCATTCTTCTTGCATCCTCATTATTATTCAAGAATAAATATTTCATTACAAAAGACAAAACAACTGAATAGCCACCTATTCCAACCATCCATTTTTTGTCCATTTTCAAGCACAATCACATACACTACATACACCATACATGCATCTATTCCTTCTTTCATGGCTAAGCTTAAATTTACATATTTCAAGCTATGAAACATAGAAATAGAAGGTTGAAAAATACATTTACATATCACAAAATATATAGATTTCCAACCATAAATTATTGTTAAACCTACTTAAAGATACTTACAATTAGGTCATGTATAATAAAAATTAGGATCCAATGGCCCATTGTTCTTTTTATTTTCTCTTTTAAGAATAAAAAATAATTTAAAAATCTAAAAAGAAAATAGGAATATATTTTTCTTCTAAAACCCAAAAAAAAAATAGAAAATTGTTTTTCGAATAGTAAAACAAACAAAGAAAAGCAAAAAAAAAAATGAAAGATGAGACAAATGGAGATAATATTTTTCAAATAAAACTAACCAAACTCAGTTAGAAATCTTTTTGGACTACCATAGCCACATAATATTTTTTTTCTTGTTGAAAATATAGTTTAAAAGCAATCAATTGACTTCTCTACTTTTTTAACCCTACAAACTAAAGGAACTGAGTATGTAGGCCCACATCCCTTCCTATGTTAAGTTCACTTTGGTAAATATTTTTTAATTTTTTATTTTCAAATATTTTCTCTTATTTTCTTCTTCGTTTACATATTTTTAATAAAGATAATTAAAATATAATTAAAGTCATAAAATATTTTGCATAGTTCTGTTAAGGTAACCATTCTTAGAAATGAGTTTATTTCCTTTTTTTTTCTTTTTTATTTGCATGTCTTTAATAAGGATAATTAAAATATAACTAAGACCATAAAACATTTTGCATATTTCTCTTAAGATAACCATTCTTAGAAATGAGTGATGTAGGGTGCTTAACACCTTCCCCACGCATAATAAACTTCCAAATCCTATCTTGTTTGTAGACACCTTCTTTTTTTAAAAAAAAAAAAATTCAAAAAATTTCTACTTCAAAGTAAATGTTGTAGGAGACTCCATTGAAAATGAGTTTCTGAAATATTTTTCAAAATTCTTTTCTTTGCTAATTTCACCCTGCTCATCGTATGGTTTCTCTGCGGGCCGGATGTGAGACAGTTTAATTCACAAAGTTAAATACTTTTTCGTAAGAATACATTCTTGAAGAAGTAATGGATGGAAATCATATTGATAGTAATATAATATATTCATATTTGGTTTGTTGCAAATATATAGTATATACTTAATATTTTTATGTTTGATTTATTAAATATTGCTATAAGACCTTGATAATTTTTCAAAAATATCCTTACAAATTTTTATTTATTTATATTATTTTTTTGTTCTATATTTTACGTATTTTTATATTTTTTATTTAAAATATTTATATTTAATATATATATATATATATATATATATATATTATTCAGTATTCTACCTTTTTATTAATTTATATTTTCTGTGTTATATGTTAGCATTTAGTATTTCTTCTTATTTACACTTATTAATTATTTCATTTATTATAAGTTATATTATTATTTTTTTATTTTTTATTTTTCATTGTATATTTTTATTTTTTATTTTAGTATTTACTACTTTTATATTTCATATATATTATTATTTATGACATTATATTTTTTATCTTAATATATTCAATATAAATATCTTATTTATCATTTTCATCCTTTATATATTTTATTATTTATTATAATTATTATAAGTTATTATGTTTTATTTATTATATTTGAAAGTTATTCAAACAAGGATGAGTAAAATAATGTTTTTTATAGAAATTAAAATAATATTTTTTAAACATTATTATAAACATTGTTTTTTATGGGAATCCAGCATTCCGATACTTTGGATGGAAATATAAATAGAAATTTGAATTTTTTCAGAGAATGCAACATTGCCACCAATGGTATATTCATAAACACGTTTAAGAATCCAAAAAATTTTGCAAAAAATACACTCTTAATTATCATCTGAACAATTATAATATCTTACATAATAATGTAAAATAACAAAAAATTAAAACACTTTCTAAATGTCCATTATTAGGGCAAGGTTGACCAAAATTGGACAGGTTTTGTTCAGATTGCTTGACTCGTTATTGGCATTTAATCATACTTGATGGTGTGCATTGGTTTAATTAAACCAACAATGTCTTAAAAGTTAACCTATATTATCTACCATAGTTTCCCTTTTCTAAATTTGCTACACCAAATCAGAGCATGCTATAATGGCTTTGAAGTAAAGCCACAACTATCTTCCCACAGTGAGTTAACACCTTTTTCCAACGCTTTAGCACAAATATGTTATCTTTATATTAAGTTTACTGAAAAGTGAGATGTAAGAGAGGTGTAAGGTAAGAGGTGAATACAATTTTTTATATGGTTTTAAAAACCAAATCGTATTAGTCTGTTTAACTGAAAAATGGGTGATTAGACCTAAATCTAATTGAACGGAACGATTTTTTTCCATAAATCAAAAGTCATCTGGCAACTGGACCAAATTTACTTTATCCAATTGGGAGACACGCACGTACAAATCTCTACAAAATGAATGAGAGCATATTCAAATTAAGTCGCAACATTTAGATTAGGGCAAAAAATCCTTTACCACATGACTCAACTGACATCTTTGCCATGTATATGTAAAATAATAACTATATAGAATATTAAAATAAAAAAATTAGTTCACAGAAAAATGAAAACAAAATAATATTTTAATTTGATTAGTATAATTTATTAGTCAAGAAATTTGTTCCGTTTTAAATTATCATATAATTTTCATATTAAATTTATTTAGTAATAAATTATTTATGAGATGACTTAATAGATAAATTATATAATATTAATAATGTATCAATAATTTTATAAAGTGATATTTGAAATGGTTATATTCATGGCATGATTACCAATGATTTTTGGTAATAATTATATTTTGATGAACATACTTGTTATTGAAAGCATATTTTTGGCTATCATTGTGAAAAGAAAAGAAATGAGCACGGTCATATGGTAATCCGTGTGGTGCACCAGTAGGGAACGCCCTATCAACGATTATGATCATGTTAATGAGAAAACAAAGAGAAAGTGGGCCATGTCGGATGGAGCGAGAAAGCCCGTACCGGAGAGTAGAAAATATTCACCCTGACCGGAGTAGCTTGATATGAGAATAAATTGATAGTCATCATATGATATTCTGAAAATAATTAATCCTGTCATACATATCATTACTGTATGATTCTCATGTGTATAGATATAGTGTATTCATGTGACTAAAAATATTTACTGTAGTTTATACAGCTGAACATGACGTGATGAGCTATATTGATGATGATTTATTGTTGAACTTACTGGGATTTAATTCTTACTATATTTCCATGTCATGTTCAGAAAATTAGTTATACAGATTTTTTTATGGCTCTAGTTTTTAGTGTGCGTTGGATCGAGTTATTTTATGTTGGGCATATCCCAGAATCAAATAATATGTTTGTGGTCGAGTTGGTTCAGGTCTCGGTGAAGGTGCAATCACTCGCACTTATATCTCCGGAATTGGTCAACCAAAATAAATAAGATGTAGTTATTTATGTGTTTGACTTTTGTTGTACGTACATTTTGATTAATGACTTGTATGTGAACTCTATATTGTATAATAAATAAATAAAAAAGAGGTTGTTACAGGATATAGATATTTTGTCCTAATGCCATATATTATCATACCACTTATTAAAATTATGAACGTAGGATATCACACAATTTGTTAAATTTTTATCTTAAAACCATGTAACTTAATCTTTATTACTATTATATTATCACATGCTTTATTTTATTTTATTTTTCCTCTTGGATTTGAGCTTATTCCTATCCATTTTCTTTGCTTTGGATAAAATTCTACCTTTCTTGGAGGGTTTGTGCACATTTTCATACTTTTTGGGCTATTGGTCTAATTTCTATATTCTAGTTCAAATTTATATTTTATTTCTTACTTAAGTTATCCAATGGGTTTGCTAGAAACTTATGTGAAGTGAAAAAATTTCATATGAAGTATCCATAGGTGAAAGGCCAATATATGGGTGAATATGTTAAACTTAGTAACTCTAGTTCTTAAATTAGAAAAAATTATCCTAATATAATGTTTTTTTGAAATTTTAAGACTTTTACTTATTTTCAAAAATTTATCTTCCTTACCTAAGAATTTCGCATCTCTTTAATATGTTATTTCTAATTTTTCTTATTAGATTTTCTCTCTTTATTTGTTCTCTTAATGTTAGAAATATTTTCTATACATACACATAGGGTGAAGAATTTCTAAGCCTTATATTCTCTTAAATATCTAACAAAATTGTTTAATAAATTTTATTTTATTGATTAAATATTATGTGCCTTCATTAATAAAAGAAACAAAATTAGGGATGTTACGTTAATAATCACTCCAACTTTTAAAACATGTTATTTGTTGTTTTATCCATATATATATATATATATATATATCTCACTCTTTTCATTAATTTAATAACCACTCCAATTTTTAAAACATGCTATTTCTGGTTGGAGACTTATAAAACGAAAAATAAAATGTTTTAAAAATTAAAGTAGTTATTAAATTAATGAAAAGAGTGATTTGAGATTTATTTATTCATTGTTAATTTAATAATCACTCCAATTTTTAAAACATACTACTTCTCGTTTTATCCATAAACCTACGGAGACTTATCTCAAATCGCTCTTTTTATCAATTTAATTTTCACTCCGATTTTTAAAACACGTTATTTCTCGTTTTATCCATAGGCCTTCGGAGACTTACCATAAATACGAACATTTGGTACTATATTGATATTTTGTAAAGATCCTTCCTATTGAATGCGTCGTCACATTACACCCATCTATATCCGCTAGCGATTTGGATCCTGCCCTCTCAAGGAGCTCATTACGAAGTTAACACGATCATGGGATCCTCTGTCCCTCATTAGCCACCACAGATTCCCCATTATTTTGCTTTTGCATCATTTTTGTTTTTCTGAGTCTAACTGTGAGAACTCTTTCAGATAAACAAACCTCCCTGCCCTTCTGCGTATATACTTCAACTCTAGAAAATGTCCCTGTGTTTTTCGTCAAATTTACTCACACTCCATTCGCCGAAGCATCAAAAGCTTTCAAGAGGTTTCTCTTCTAAGTCTTCTCAGTTCATCAAGCTATTTCGGGTATGCTCCGTTCCTTATGCTTTACCCTCGTCACAGCGAAAATTATATGAACCCCTTAAATTTAGCAGAGAAAGACTGAAACTTTTTGCAGCTTTAGCACCATCTGAAGCTGTTGAAACTGTCCCATCTACATTTAGAAACAAAACCCCAAAAGACGTTAACGTTTTGGTTGTGGGTTCAACTGGGTATATTGGAAAAATTGTGGTTAAAGAGTTAGTTAGCAGAGGCTTTAATGTTGTAGCCGTTGCTAGAGACAAAAGTGGAATTAGGGGTAAAAATGACAAGGAAGAGACCTTGGCTCAGTTGCAAGGAGCTAATGTGTGCTTCTCAGATGTGACCAATTTTGGTACTTTGGAGAGATCTTTGAATAATTTAGGGGTTTCGGTTGATGCCGTAGTATCATGCCTTGCTAGTCGAACTGGTGGGGTAAAAGATTCATGGAAGATTGATTATGAGGCAACAAAGAATAGCCTTCTCGCGGGTAGGAAGTTTGGGGCATCTCATTTTGTATTACTTTCTGCAATATGTGTGCAGAAGCCCCTTCTTGAATTTCAGCGTGCCAAGCTGAAATTTGAGGCTGAGCTGATGAAGGAAGCCCAAGAGAATGATGGCTTCACTTACAGTATAGTGAGGCCAACTGCATTCTTTAAAAGTTTGGGTGGTCAGGTTGAGTTAGTGAAAGATGGAAAGCCGTATGTAATGTTTGGGGATGGAAGGCTGTGTGCTTGTAAACCAATAAGTGAACCAGATTTGGCTTCTTTTATTGTGGATTGTGTCCTAAGTGAGGAGAGAATCAACAAAATTTTACCAATTGGAGGGCCAGGTAAGGCATTGACACCATTGGAACAAGGGGAGATGTTGTTTAAACTTGTGGGTAAGGAACCTAAGTTCTTGAAGGTTCCAATAGGAATAATGGATTTTGCTATTGGGGTTCTCGATTTTCTTGTTAAAATCTTTCCTTCAATGGAAGATGCTGCTGAGTTTGGGAAAATTGGAAGGTACTATGCAGCTGAAAGTATGCTGGTTTTGGATCCTGAGACAGGCGAATACAGTGCTGAGAAGACACCTAGCTATGGGAAAGATACACTGGAAGAATTTTTTGCAAGAGTACTGAGGGAGGGGATGGCTGGTCAGGAATTAGGTGAGCAAACAATATTTTAAGATAATTGTGATTAAATATTGTTGAACTCTGTTAATCAAATGAAGCAACTAATTTAGTATCTGTTTACCTGAATCAATTCAACCAAGAGTTGCTGTAATTTTTGCTAGTTTCAAGCAAGGTTTGTTGAAATAAAATTCTAGTCTCTGAAGATACGTTGCTGATTCTTCAATCATATACACTACCATTCCCCTTTCGGTATATAGCTTATTATAACCAAAATTTACATTTGATGTCTTTTGTTCTAGTACTAGATTTGGATTTGGTTGAGTCCATAAAAAATGTATTCTGCAGATTCCCAATTCTACTACAGCAGAAATCGTCATGTATTATTAATATTGTCAAAAGTTTATGTAACCCATGAGAGTCACCTGCAAATAAAGTGAATTTGATCAAGTTACAATCGTTTTCTGCTATCCATGTTTCCTGTTACTTTTAATTTAGAGTATCTTCTATCATGTCATATTTGAAACTATATCCGTCAATGTATATATATGGAGTTTACCAATGTGATTATCAGTTTCAACTCATAAAAAGAAAAGTGGATATTACCTCCTCCAATATGGATGACGGTCAGGGTCCTGCTGGCACATTTAGTAGTGTTCTTGCTATATACTTGTAGTGGTGCAAGCAACCAGATGTCTAAATAGATTTTTCGTGGGTAGGCATAGCATGGACTCAAATCACTAGTTTCTGAGAATCAACAACTACTAACCATTTTTCTTTTAAACGGAGTCGGTTAAATAAATTAAATATCGTCAAAATGATCTATTATAAATAAATTAGTGCCAAAAAGTCAACAATAAAAAATTATAACTTAAATATGGTAGAACTTATGTGTGTTAAACACTGTTAGGTGAATCAATGTAGGCTGAACTTTCACTAAAATTTCTGTTTCAACTGAATGATTCTCAAGGAGCTCACTGTGACCTGAAAACCTTCACTGTCATTGCTGCTGTCTTATCCTGAACATTTTCTCTCCTATCTTCGGTTCTTCGGAGCATATAAGTAGCCTTTTAATTGTTTCATTCATAGTAATACATGCATTGCCTGAGTATCTCTTCCCTTGGACGATACTCACTTGGGTTCAATATAGTTTGAACTTTGAATTAATAACCCAGATTGCCAGAATTACAGCATTGACTTCCAATACCATCCTTGCATCCAAATGCCAATCTAGCTTCATGCTTTGCATTAATACAATACAAATAAATAATTATATTAACTTGCTCCAGGTTCATTTAAATTACAGTTTTTTTTGTGGGGCAGAATAATTACAAATTTACAAATCATTTACGACGCATGGAAATGATGGAATGCTAAATACAACCAGATCCCACATGGACAGTCAAAGCCAGATAAGCAAGACAGTCACAATGCTGCCAAACAAAGCGACTGCAAGGGAAGTAGCAAGATGTCTACAGAACTTGTCGTAGACCTTACAAATCTTAAATCAGCCCACATCGTCGTTGCCCTTCAAACCCACATGACACCCTCGGCTGTGCCTGCTGCTGTTGCTATAATCCCCAATATCAGCTGCAGAGTCATGGAACATAGTTATCTTGATTTGTTAAACTGATATAAAGAAAGTGAGTTGAGAGTATTAATAGCAAGGTGAAAAGGGTTTAATTACCGCATCCCAGAACACAAAGTGGAGGAGGAGCTTCAATTTGAGGTCTGGCTTCTGTATGACGGTTATTGATGCAAGAGTAGTTATGATGCTATAGAAGCCAGTAACAGAGAATGCTACCACATAAAATCCCAAATAATTTTAGAAGACTAATTTGAAAAGGGAAATCTGAGAATAAAGGATTATAGTGAAGTGTATGTGATTAGAAGATCTGGGACCTTTATATCTAAAATACAATAAATGAAGAAGGGTTCAGGAGCTAGAAAATAGGAAAATAAAACAAAGAGAAAGTATATGTGATTAGTGTCTGCCACCGTCGCCATGGACTCTTGCATCCTCATAACTTTCAAAACATTTTGAAGTCTATATTAATTTGTTTCAAGTTACTACAGTGACCAAGCCCAAAAAGACAACAAAATAAATTTTTTAATTTACGAATGATAAAAGAGGTCTGTAAACATTCGGCATGTTCATAAAGAGAAAATGACTTTTTTTTCCTATGACACTCATATAGCATAATAATTACTAAAAAAACGAGATGGAGATGGAGATGGAGTTGTAGATGATTTAAAGTAATACACGCCGGCTGGAGATGGAGTTGCAGATGATTTATGTTTAGGCTCGTCTACGGGCTTGTCTATAGATGCCATGGTGCTTTGCAAGGTAGCTAGTGAGCTTGGTTTGAATGGCAAGTATTAGTGGTATATATAATAGCTAGTGTAACGCCCTTAATTTACGTTACATAAAATAAAATATTTTTTTTTTAATTTATTATTTTCGTAATCAGATATTCTTCATAAAGATACATAATTCATTTCTTTATCATGGAAACAGATACATATAGAACCTTTCAAGTATACACAATATACAGACCAAGCCTATAAACATCAAAGTACAACAGAAACGAGGATCCTGCCTGTAGTGTTCAGAGCACTCTAGAATACAAATATAGTATAATTTAAAAACCGTGAGCCTTGAAAGCAACGTAGACTCACCCACAGAATATGTCACATAATTGATCACCTATCAGTAGTATCAGACTCTGTATTCTTATCTGAAAAATGTGAAAATATCGTGTAGTGAGTTTGATAACTCAGTGAGCAAATAATTCATCATATGACCTCTTAGGTCAGCATATGGATGTACTTATATTTTAAATTGTGTCACATAGAAAATACAGTTCAAAAGTACAATCATATGGGACTCGTATTTCAAATATTCTCAAATCAAAGGATACTCAGATATCTAAAAGCATATGCACCATGGTATGATTATTAAACAAATGTTATTATGCTCAACTGTATAAGCTGTAGTGAAATATTATGATTTGGAGATAAAATCATCACTTTTAATGCACTTGCCTCACTCGGCGATATGGTCAATGCAATTTGAAAATATAACTCATTTGCTATATGTAACATCCTTTATTATTATTATTATTATTATACAATATTGAGTTCACATACACGTCATTAATCAAAACGTATATGCAACATATCAAAGACATAGATATTTACATCTTGTTTATTTTGGTTGACCAATTCTGGAGATACAGGTGCGGGTGGTTGCACCGTCACCGGGATCTGTGCCAACTTGCTCACAAACATTTTATTTAAGATCTGCCCATCATAGAATAACTCGATCCAACGTGCACTAAAAGCCAGGGCTATAGAAAATCTGTATAACTAATTTTCTGAACATGATATGGAAATATAGTGATAATTGAATCCCAGTAAGTTCAACAATAAATCATCATCAATAAAGCTCATCACGTCATGTTCAGCTGTATAAACTACAGAAAATATCTTTGGTCATATGAATGCATTATATCTATGCACATAAGAATCATACAGTAATGATATGTATGACATGATTAACTAGTTTCAGAATATCATATGATGGCCATCAACTTATTCTCATTTCAAGCTACCCCGGTCAGGGTAAGTATCCTCTACTCTCCGGTACGGGCTTTTCTCGCTCCGTCCGACATGGCCCACTTTCTCTTTCTTTTCTCATTAACATGATCATAACCGTTGGTAGGGTGTCCCATACTGGTGCACCACACGGATTGCCATGTGACCGTGCTCATTTCTTTTCTTTTCACAATGATAGCCAAAAATATGCTTTCAATAACAAGTATGTTCATCAAAATATAATTATTACCAAAAATCATTGGTAATCATGCCATGAACATAAACATTTCAAATATCACTTTATAAAATATTTCCATGTCAAAATTTCACACTTAAGATGGTAAGAAGTTCATACAATGGCAATGGCTATGGCTATACTAGTCATTTATTAAGATTCATCTTCTTTTTTAAATACTAATTTTATTTCTTTATTTTCTTGATGCAGGTTTTCATCCTATCTAACCTTCTCTTACTAATCAGAGCATAACTCCCTCAATTTAACTCTGATGTAGGTGATCTTGGTGTCAATTTCAAGATAAAACAATTATCTAAAACTATTATCTTGAACAATGCAGCGAAATATTAAGAAATCAAGGTGATATTACTCCCTAAATGTATAGGTTATTTCTTCTCGGATAGGTTCTGACCTCTACCTACTAATTGGACCATATCTACCTCATCTGGACTCCAACTTGAGTGATTCCAGTGGCTAAAAATCCATGACACACATATCTATAATTCTTATGTTAACCATTTATTTTAATACCATACAGATCATTCACAGAAATTAAAATACAGAAGCTGTCCTAACATATTCTTCCCTGATGAACCATTTTCTGATCTTTGACTACTAATCAGCTCATATCTTCCTCATATGGACTCCAAATTGAATGATTTCAGTGGCTTAAAATCCATGACACTATAATTCTTATGTTAACCATTTATTTTAATTCCATATAGATAATTCCCAGAAATTAAAATACAGAAGCTGTCCTAACATAATCTTCCCTGATGAACTATTTTTTGACCTTTGACTACTAATCAGCTCATATCTTCCTCATATGGACTCCAAATTGAATGATTCCAGTGGCTTAAAATCCATGACACTATAATTCTTATGTTAACCATTTATTTTAATTCCATACAGATAATTCTCAGAAATTAAAATACATAAGCTTTCCTAACATATTCTTCCCTGATGAACCATTTTCTGACCTTTGACTACTAATCAGCTCATATATTCCTCATATAGACTCCAAATTAAATGATTCCAGTGGCTAAAAATCCATGCCACACATAGCTAGAATTATTATTTTAACCATTTATTTTAATTCCATACAGATAATTCTCAGAAATTAAAATATAGAAGCTATCCTAACATATTCTTCCCTGATGAACCATTTTCTGACCTTTGCTTACTAATCGGACCATATCTACCACATATGGACTCCAAATTGAATGATTCCAGTGGCTAAAAATCCATGACACACATAGCTATAATTCTTATGTTAACCATTTATTTTAATGCCTTATATATGGTTCCCAGAAATTAAAACACCGAAGCTAAAAATTCTGCTACCCATAGCCATAACCATGCAGAACTATCTACACCAACCTAAGTATTCAAACATACATCACATGCAAGATCAATATGTAACATGATATAACAACATCCATGACCAATCATCAAAGTTCTAAGATCAAAATCTCATACAAATATTATAAGTTTCAAAAGTTTTCTTCAAAAAGAAATATTGTTAAACTTACATGGAGCACTTAGTCCCCTAGACTTCTCCTTCCTCTTTCTTCCTTTCTTCTTCTCCTTTCCTCACTCTACCTTGCTTCTATTTTTCCTCTCCCTCACTTGGACGAAATTCTAATGTTGTAAGGGTGGGTTTTCTTATATAGACCACCAAATAATTCACCTTTCATGATCATGGGTCTACCTTATCACAATTAGGATACACTTTGTTGAATTTTTAGAAAACAAACAACTTATGTTCTTGTCTTCCTCTTCCTTAGTCAAGATATGCATAGGAAAAGGAGGTTTGTATTTTGAAAATTATGATGATATGTTTTTAAGATAAGGGACAAGGTCCCTTTGATTTAGGGATTCATTTCCATTTTCTTTTGTCTTAAACAAGTATGATAGGTTTGCCTTTTTAGGTGGCAAATTTCTAGCCCTTGAATCTCCATTATTTGATTGATATTATTTGTGTGGGATATGAATGTTTTGTCCTAATACCATGTATTATCATACCACTTGCTAAAATTATGAGTGTAGGATATAGATATTTTTGTCCTAAAGCCTTGTATTATTATGCCACTTGCCAAAATGATGAATGTAGAATCACACCACTTGCTAAATTTTTGTCTTAATGCCACGAATCTAATCTTTATTATTATTACATTATTATATCATCACCTAATTTATTTTATTTTATTTTTCCTCTTGGATTTG
Source organism: Gleditsia sinensis (assembly GCA_037074535.1). Classification (NCBI taxonomy): domain Eukaryota; kingdom Viridiplantae; phylum Streptophyta; class Magnoliopsida; order Fabales; family Fabaceae; genus Gleditsia; species Gleditsia sinensis. The sequence goes on along the minus strand of CM073464.1, from coordinate 33,552,511 downwards.
GGTTTATTCCTACCCATTTTCTTTTCTTTGGATAAAATTCTACCTTTTTTGGAGGGCTTGGTCACATTTTCATAATTTTTGGGCTATTGGTCCAATTACTATATCCTTGTCCAAGTCTATGTTTTATTTCTTGCTTAGGTTATCCAATGGGCTTGCTAGAAACTTATTTGAAGTGGAAAAACTCTACATGATGTGTCCATAGGTAAAAGCCCAATGTATGGGTAAATGTTTTAAACTTAGTAACTCTAGTTCTTGAATTAGGAAAAAAATTACCCTAATCCAATGTTCTTGAAATTTTAAGACCTTTACTTGTTTCTAAAAATTTATCTTCTTTATCCAAGAATTTTGCATCTCTTTAGTATGTTATTTCTAATTTATGTTTTTTCTGTTAGGTTTTCCCTCTTTATTTGTTCTTTTAATGGTAGAAACATTTTCTATGCATATACATAAGGTGAAGAATTTCTAAGGATTATATTTCTTTAGATATCTAAAATATTGTCTAATAAACTTTATTTCTTTAATTAAATTATCAATAAAAGAAACGAAATTAGGGATGTTACACTATACGCATAGTGACCTTGACCCTAATCACAATAAGTGATTAGGGAATGTGAATACATCACTCTCTTGCCTCCCCACATTACCATTGTCACTCGGTTGGAGCAGCTCTCCCCCTAGCTCACTCAGGCTAATAGGGCATCCCCAATTCGGTACCGTCACAAGCCATACAACCAGTCGATATTCATCAATACATATATATACATGTAAAATTATCAAGCAACTCGCCATGAGCTTTACGTTTGCCATTCAATCTCATTTATAATATGACATGTATCATTTTCACAAGTATATAGCTTTACAAATCAATGCATCGTGCACATAATATTCACTTTATCAAATAATGATAAATACATGTAGAACCGCATATTCAGTGAGTTCCAAAATTCATTTCTAAAATCATACTCTTCTTGAACTATATGCCAGTTCGTAAGCCAAAATAGATATTTTAACACATTTCATAAACTTATAATAGCATAAATAATTTATAAACAGAAACAATTATACATTTATAGTTCAAGAAGAGCATAGAGCAAGTCATAGAAAGAATTATCTACTCACAGGGTAGGGCTCTTGGTTGGACAACCCTAAAATCTTCGTTTCTGACCCGAATTCGATAAAATAAATCCCAAAATCGAGTTCGGAAGGTTCAAAAATCTTGAAAATGATTCCAAGAGTTTGGTTACTGTTTACCGCCGGAAACACTATTCACCGCCGAAATTACTATTCACCGTCAGAAAACACTATTCACTGCCAGATAAAAAGTTGCCAAATGACTGAAAAAATACATATCCTAATGTTTATATAGCTTCTGAATCCATCTACGGTGTCAGATTTTCAATTAGAGGTCTCTAAGTAAGAGTTTCAGAATTTACTTTTTTCGGAGATTTTCTACTTCAGATCTATGGCGATTCAACGATTGATTTGAAAAACTGATCGGTCAAAACTGTAGTATTCTTCGTCCTGAATCCAGTAGCATCTTCAGTTTTGAGATTGGAAGCCAATAGACACTCCAGATCTAGAGAGAAAGTTGAAGGTTATTATTCACTCACTATGCATCTCTCTCTCTCTCTCTCGGTTTCCTCCGTCTGCCTCCTTTGCCTCCCCCTTCCCTTTTTTATTTTATTTTAAATAATAATAATAATTATTTAATATTTGATTAATATGATTTTCTTTCATATAAATTCATATAAATTCCATTTTTCATCCAAAAATATCTCAAAATTTTCTAAAAATTTACATTCTCAATAACCTTTAGTTAAACTCTAAAATCATAATTTTTCTCGATAAAAATTCAATAAAAAAAGTACAAAATAAATATCTTTATACATAATAAAAGAAAGAATATTTCTAAAAATATGACAAAAATTCATTAGAGGCCAGTATAATTATTTGAAACAACACAATAATTATTTTACTTAAAAGTCTACTTACTTTTAGCAAAATATAATCATTTTTAAAAAAATAAAAATATATTTGCTTATAGCAAAATATTATTCTTTAAAAATAAAAATTACAAGATGTTACATTCTTTCCCCCTTAGGAAATTTGGTCCTCGAATTTCAAACCATCCTATCATAAGTAGGGAATGAGGCTAAAGCATAAAATACAGTTATTAACCTCACTATTCAACCTATTGGGGACATCTCTTTTGTTTATCATCTTCACTATTATCTGAACTATCCTCAATTTTGCATATTTATATCCATAAGTCGATATAATTAGGAACCATATACATAAAAGAATACGTACACATCCATATAGGGTAACCAAATTTTTTTATTCCATACTTTTATCAAGTCATTTTTGATTCTCACATGAATCTCTTTGTCTTAATCTATCATTATAATTCCTATCACATCCATTTAACTAACCCGTTCGTTCTAAGAAAACTTTTCTCAACAATCATTCACACATGAATTTTCAATCTCAACATAATTTACATCTTAGATACTAAACTCAATTTAATATGATATAAACCCTTAACACAAATATTTAAATCACTTAACATTATTCCGGACATGATTCTCAAAATGTTCTCCATATTTTCAAATTAAGAGTTCAAAGATTAATTTGAAACCTACTTCCCATATTTTATTCCTCAAAAACTTCAATACCACAATTCACTTTATTACATTCCTTAAGAACTTCAACACCACTAATTCACTTTATTACATTCCTCAAAGCACCATAATGCATTCATTAATTATTTATTCTCACGTGAACTTTATTTATTTATTACGATACCCAAATTCACCACCTTATATCATGAAAAGTTAAATGTCCAATTTTCTCTAAGATTTCCTCCATTAATCACTTTCAACAGATTGAAATTGTAAATTTCCTAGTTTTGTCTTACCTATCCTCAAGTAAACCCAATATGCTCACATCCTCCTCTTATAACACTTCTTCATCTCTAGCCAATCCTTAAGCAATCTTAACATATCTTACTTTCACAATTCCTAACATGTCTACTACCTATCTATCTCAATTCACTTCTCACACATTCATATATTTTATTGACATACTATCCAAATATCAAACATCACCCAAGTCACAATCTCGACATATGAAAATAGTCATAAATTTACATTGTATAACTATATTATACAATCTATAAATTTATAGACAAATTATAGTTCTTTTATCCATACCATAATTTATGTCATTTATTCACTCACCTATTAGAAAATCTACGATGTTTCATGTAAAACCTCAAATGGTATTATTTGTATACTGACTTGGTAGTTATTATTATAAGCAAATTTAGCTTAGGGCAAGAATTTTTTTTTCCAACTACCTTGAAAATCAAGCACATATGCCTGAAGCATGTATTCCAATATTTGGTTGGTTCACTCAGACTATTCATCTGTTTGAGGATGGAGAGCAGTACTAAGATTTATTTTCGTGCCCAAAGCTTTTTGGAAGGCTCTCCAAAAACGAGTTGTGAATTGTGGTCCTCGATCAGAAATAATCTATATCGGTACTTCATGAAATCTCACTATCTCATTCGACTATAGATTTGCATATTGAGCTACGTTACATGTGGTTTTCATTGGTAGAAAATATGTTGATTTAGTTAACCTATCAATGATCACTCACATTGAGTCAACCCTCTTTGATGTCTGCGGTAACCCTGTAACAAAATCTAAAGTTATTCTCTCCCATTTTCATTCAGGTATCTCTATCTGCTGATGTAATCCAGCAGACTTTTGATGTTCTGCTTTTACCTGCTGGCAAGTTAAATATCGAGAGGCATAATCAACTATATCTTTTTTTTTTTCCATACTGTCCTACCAATAAATTTCTTTTAGATCTTTATACATTTTTGTTACCTCAGGATGAATGGTATATATGGATCTATAGGTTTCCTCTAAAATCTCTTTCTTAAACTTTTCTTTATTAGATACACACAATCACTTGCCCGATCTCGGAATTCCCTCAGAGTCTACATACATATGCAATGACTCGACCATGTTGCATCAACACACACCCTAATCTAATTCTTGATGCATCATAATATACCATGTATCCTTCAGTACTTGAAGGAATAGACAATACTAGCGTCGTAGTCAAACATTCCTTTAATTTCTGAAAACTTCTCTTACATTCATCTGACCAGTCAAACTTTATTCTTTTCTTTGACAATCTCATCAAAGGAGCATCAATTTTTTTTTAAAATTTTTTAACGAATCTACGGTAATAACCTGCTAAACCAAGAAAACTACAGATCTCTGTAATTATGGTAAGGTGTGGCCATTACTGCACCGCTTCTACCATTTTTAGGATCAACTTAAATACTATCCTTAGTAACCACATACCCTAGGAAAGTAACACTACTAAGTCAGAATTCACATTTTAAGAACTTAGCATATAATTGATACTTCCTCAGAGTTTGTAAAACTGTCCTCAAATATTGCTTATGATCCTCTAAACTTTTGGAATATACTATTATATCTTTAATAAATATAATAATAAATCAATCTAGGAACAGTTTAAGTACTCTATTCATCAAATCCATGAATGCAGTTGAGGTATTTATCAAACCAAATGACATTACTAAGAACTCATAGTACCCATCCGAATCCTAAAAGCAGTTTTTTTTAAAATATTATCTTCCCTTATCCTCAATTGATGATACTCAGATCTTAAATCATTTTTTTTAAAAAACATTGAGCACTCTGTAGCTGGTCAAACAAATAATCTATATGAGGTAATGTGTATTTATTACTCACTGTCACCTTATTCAACTGTCAGTAATCTATCCATAATCGTAATGATCCATCCTTCTTTTCACAAATAGGACTAGAGTACCTCAAGGAGGGTACTAAGGTATATAAATCCCTTGTCTAACAGGTCTTACAACTGATTCTTCAATTCTTTGAGTTCAGCCAGTGCCATTCTATATGGGGGTATAAACACTGCTTGGGTTCTAAGAAGTAAATCAATACTAAATTCTATTTTACGTTTCAGGATAATCTTGACAATTCCTTAGGAAATACATCAGAAAATTCTCTAACCACTGGAACTTGATCCACATTGGTAAACTTTATGTCAACATCTCTCACCATTGCTAAATATCCTTGGCACCCTTTATGTACTAACTTATGGCTGCTAAAGGTAAAATTAAATTACTGGGTACTTGCTTCCATGATTGTTCACTACTTGCAACCCTTTTACTAACATTTTCTGCTATTGATGACATCTTCATACTGTATCAACTAGAACATACTTCAAAACAATTAAACAAGGTCAACCCATTTTGACTTTATTCTTTAACATGCTTATGACATGTCTGAACAATCAACCATGAAAATCTTACATCTATCCAAGAGTCCTTCACATGAATTATCCATCTTGTATATCTCAAATTTTAAATTTCTATGAGCAAACCTTCCTTTCTCATAATGATTGTACAAAATATTATTGAAAACTAAACTGTCTTCGAATCCTTTATATCAACAAAATCTATCATTGAATTATCTTCATAGATTCCTTGCTCTCAAATTCAATCCACCCCACTGCTTGCCAAATTTATTTATATACATAGGTTCCAACTCATCCATCCAAAAAGATATTTACATCTATTTCCAAAATACTCACTTTATTACAAGCCGTTATCTTGGAGTTAACAATCTCGATCACATCATAACCCATTATCAAACATATTAACCATTCGTCATATTGCTTCACATAAGCATATCAAACAACCAATTCAAACCTTCTTGACATCCAAACAAGCCATTACCTTTGTGTACGGATGGAATCTTCTTATATTTAGCTAATTACCCAAAAGGGTTCTCTTTTTTCACTATTCAACAAACCGAGTTCAAAAACTGAACTGGTAGTTCACACTCAAGAGGTACCATTTAGGATATATGCATAGATGTTTAAACATCGTATATCTAAGGAAAATAGTCAGAAGGAAGGAAAGAAAAAGAAAAAATGATGACACCCTATAGAATTCCACAACAGCACCGTGAGTATAAATATACCTGCAGTTACATACCCATACTCAAAGTCCTACTACAGAATTCTTTGCTCTGTTAGCCACAGGGAAAGCTAATGCTCTGATACCAACTTGTAATGCCCTCAATTTACGTTACGTAAAATAAAACATTTTTTTAATTTATTATTTTCGCAATCAGATATTCCCCATAAAGATACATAATTCATTTCTTTATCATGGAAACAGATACATATAGAATCTCTCAAGTATACACAATATACAGACCAAGTCTATAAACATCAAAGTACAACAGAAATGGGGATCCTGCCTATAGCGTTCAGAGCACTCTAGAATACAAATATAGTATAATTCAAAAACCGTGAGCCTTGAAAGCAACATAGACTCACCCACAGAATATGTCACCTAACTGATCACCTATCAGTAGTATCAGACTCTGTATTTTCATCTGAAAAATGTGAAAATCTCGTGTAGTGAGTTTGATAACTCAGTGAGCAAATAATTCCTCCTATGACCTCTTAGGTCAGCATATGGATGCACTTATATTTTAAATTGTGTCACATAGAAAATACAGTTCAAAAGTACATTCATATGGGACCCGTATTTCAAATATTCTCAAATCAAAGGATACTCAGATATCTAAAACCATATGCACCATGGTATGATCATTAAACAAATGTTATTATGCTCAACTGTATAAGCTGTAGTGAAATATTATGATTTGGAGATAAAATCATCACTTTTAATGCACCTGCTCACTCGGCGATCTGGTCAATGCAATTTGAAAATATAACTCATTTGCTATACGCATAGTGACCTCGACCCTAGTCACAATAAGTGATCAGGGAATGTGAGTACATCACCTTCCTGCCTCCCCACATTACCACTGTCACCCGGTTGGAGCGGTCCTCTCCTAACTCACTCAGGCTAATAGGGCGTCCCCTATTCGGTACCGTCACAAGCCATACAACCAGCCGATATTCATCAATACATATATATACATGTAAAATTATCAAGCAACTCGCCATGAGGTTTACGCTTGTCATCCAATCTTATTTATAATATGACATGCATCATTTTCACAAGTATATAGCTTTACAAATCAATGCATCGTGCACATAATATTCACTTTATCAAATAATGATAAATACATGTAGAACCGTATATTCAATGAGTTCCAAAATTTATTTCTAAAACTATACTCTTCTTGAACTATGTGCCAGTTCGTAAGCCAAAATAGATATTTTAATACATTTTAGAAACTTATAATAGCATAAATAATTTATAAACAGAAACAATTATACATTTATAGTTTAAGAAGAGCACAGGGCAAGTCATAAAAAGAAATATCTACTCACAAGGTAGGGCTCTTGGTTGGACAGCCCTAAAATCCTCGTTTCTGGTCCGAATTTGATAAAATAAACCCCAAAATCAAGTCCGGAAGGTTCAAAAACCTTGAAAATGACTTCGAGAGTTTGGTTACTGTTCACCACCAGAATCACTATTCACTGCCACTATTCACCGTCATAAAATACTATTCACCGCCAGATAAAAAGTTACCAAATGACTGAAAAAATACATATCATAATGTTTATCTAGCTTCTGAATCCATCTATGGTATCAGATTTTCAATTGGAGGTCTCTAAGTAAAAGTTTCAAAATTTACCTTTTTCGGAGATTTTCTACTTCAGATCTACGGTGATTCAACGGTTGATTTGAAAAAATAATCGGTCAAAATCGTAGTATTCTTCGTCCTGAATCCAGTAACACCTTCAGTTTTGAGATCAGAAGCCAATAGGCACTCTAGATCTAGAGAGAAAGTTAAAGATTACTATTCACTCACTATGCGTCTCTCTCTCTCGGATTCCTCCTTTGCCTCCCCTTCCCTTTTATTTTTTTTTATTTTAAATAATAATAGTTATTATTTAATATTTGATTAATATGATTTTCTTTCATATAAATTCATATAAATTCCATTTTTCATCCAAAAATATCCCAAAAATTTCTAAAAATTTACATTCTCAATAATCTTTAGTTGAACTCTAAAATCATAATTTTCTCGATAAAAATTCAATAAAACAAATTACAAAATAAATATCTTTATACATAATAAAAAAAATATTTCTAAAAATATGACAAAAATTCATTAGAGGCCAGTATAATTATTTGAAACAACACAATAATTATTTTACTTAAAAGTCTACTTACTTTTAGCAAAACATAATCATTTTTAAACAAATAAAAATATATTTGCTTATAGCAAAACATTATTCTTTAAAAATAAAAATTACAAGATGTTACAGCTGGCTTTGCAACAGACAGGTGAAGGATATCAGATCGTTGAGGAAATGATTTGTGCTTATGTAAAGAGGTGGTTGGGAGCTTAAGAAGCCAAGTGTACCAAAAGGTTTGAAGAAAAATAAGTTGGAGTTTCCTGCACGCTAAGTGAGCTTGTTTAAATAATTGCTACTTGTAATGACTCCTTTATATAAAAGAGGTCTGCAAACTTTCGGCATGCTCATAAAGAGAAAACGTCTTTTTTTCCAATGACGCTCTCATATAGCAAAATAATTACTAAAAAGAAAAATCCTACTAAAATATACTTCTCTCTGCCTCTGTCTCTCTCCTTCCTTCGTTTACGCAGAGGAACAGATAACCCTTAAATTTTTCTAGGAATTTTAATTGCTTCTAAGGTGTTGATAAGATCCATGTATAGTTTTACATTAAACAGCTTGCATACAAACCAAGCATTTTAATATCCTATTATAAGAGAAGTTAGGCCAAGAGTTGTTATTAAATTATTTCAACATAATTGGTATGGCTAGTAGAAGATGAAAAAACTTTTGATACTCATACGTCCATAATTAAATTTCAGAAAGTAATAAAAACTAAGAAGAAGAAGAAGAAGAAAATAACCCTTAGCTTACGGAAAGATTCACTAAAAACGTTCATAAGTTTATTTTTTTGATCGATTTTCATCATTACCTTTTTGTTAATAATCAGATATTTGAAATCATATTGTCATTTTGCATATTACTTGGCATAGCTTACATGGCAGTGATTTCATGAAGACACTAAATATTTTAAGCTTACAAGAGGGCTGGTAAGTTTTGGAATTTGGCTTTCCTGTCCTTGGAAACTTCCTTTCCAAGGCAACAGTTCAATTTGCTGGCCAGTGAATATGACCATAACAGCGACCAGCGATGCCACAAATAATGGACATATCAGGACCACATTAAATTTAAGTAATCCACGCCGGCTGGAGATGGAGTTGCATATGATTTATGTTCAGGCTCGTCTATAGATGCCATGGTGCTTTGCAAGGTAGCTAGTGAGCTTGTTTTGAATGGAAAGTATTAGTGGTATATATAGTAGCTAGCTTTGTAACAAACAGGGGGAGGATATGGGATGGTTGAAGAAATGATTTGTGCTTATGTAAAGAGGTGGTTAGGAGCTTAGGAAGCCAAGTGTACCAAAAGGTCTAAAGAAAAATAAGTTAGAGTTTCCTGCATGCTAAGTGAGCTGGTTTAAGTAATTGCTACTTGTAATGACTCCTTTATATAAAAGAGGTTTGCAAACTTCCGACATGCTCATAAAGAGAAAACGTCTTTTTTTTTTCTGTTACGCTCTCATATAGCATAATAATTACTAAAAAGCAAAAATCCTACTAATATATACTTCTCTCAGTCTCTGTCTCTCTCCTTCCTTCCTTTACAAAGAGGAAATGATAACCTTTAAATTTGTCCAAGAATTTTACTTGCTTCTAAGGTGTTGATAAGATCCATGTATAGTTTTACATTAAATAGGTTGCATACAAATGAAGCATTTTGATATCCTTTTTTAAGAAAAGTCAGGCCAAGAGTTGTTGTTAAATTATTTCAACATAATCAGTATGGCTAGAAGAAGATGAAAAAAATCTTGATACTCATACGTCCTTAATTACGTTGCAGAAAATAATAAAAACTAAGAAGAAGAAGAAGAAGAAAATAATCCTTTAATTTACGGAAAGATTCATTAAAAACGTTCGTAAGTTTATTTTTTTAATCAATTTTCATCATTACCTTTTTGTTAATAATAAAATATTTAAATCATATTGTCATTTTGCATATTACTTGGGATAGCTTACATGGTAGTGATTTGATGAAGATACTAAATTTTTAGCTTACAAAAGGATTGGTAAGTTTTGGAATTTGGCTTTCTTGTCCTTAGAAACTTCCTTTCCAAGGAAATAGCTCGATTTGCTGGCCAGTGACTATCACTACAATAGCGACCAGCGATGCCACAAATAACAGACATATCAGGATCACATTAAATTTAAAGTAATCCATGCCTGCTGGAGATGGACTTGCATATGATTTATGTTCAGGCTCGTCTATAGGCTTGTCTGTAGATGTCATGGTGCTTTGCAAGGTAGCTAGTGAGCTTGTTTTGAATGGCAAGTATTAGTGGTATAAATAATAGCTAGCTTTGCAATAGACAGGTGGAGGATACGGGATGGTTGAAGAAATGATTTATGCTTATGTAAAGAGGTGGTTGCGAGCTTAGGAAGCCAAGTGTACCAAAAGGTCTAAAGAAAAATATGTTGGAGTATCCTGCACGCTAAGTGAGCTGGTTTAAATAATTGCTATTTGTAATGACTCCTTTATATAAAAGAGGTCTACAAACTTTTGGCATGCTCATAAAGAGAAAACGTCTTTTTTTTCCTATGATGCTCTCATATAGCATAATACTTAGTAAAAAGCAAAATCCTACTAATATATACTTCTCTCTACCTTTGTCTCTCTCCTTCCATCCTTTACACAAAGGAACTGATAACCCTTAAATTTTTCCAGGAATTTTACTTGCTTCTAAGGTTTCGATACGATCCATGTATAGTTTTACATTAAACAGCTTGCTTACAAACCAAGAATTTTAATATCCTATTTTAAGAGAAGTCAGGCCAAGAGTTGTTATTAAATTATTTCAACATAATCGGTATGGATAGAAGAAGATGAAAAAAATCTTGACACTCATACGTCCATAATTACATTTCAAAAAATAATTAAAACTAAGAAGAAGAAGAAAATAACCCTTTAATTTACGGAAAGGTTCACTAAAAACATTCGTAAGTTTATTATTTTAATTGATTTTCATCATTACCTTTTTGTTAATAATCAGATATTTGAAATCATATTGTCATTTTGCATATTACTTGGCATAATATATATGGTAGTGATTTCACGAAGACACTAAATATTTTTAGCTTACAAGAAGGCTGGTAAGTTTTGGAATTTGGCTTTTCTGTCCCTAGAAACTTCCTTTCCAAGGCAACAGCTCGATTTGTTGGCCAGTGACTATGACCTCAATAGCGACCAGCGATGCCACAAATAATAGACATATCAAGATCACATTAAATTTAAAGTAATCCACGCTAGCTAGAGATGGAGTTGCAGATGATTAATGTTCAGGCTTGTATGCAGGCTTGTCTATAGATGCCTTGGTGCTTTGCAAGGTAGCTAGTGAGCTTGGTTTGAATGGCAAGTATTAGTGGTATATATAGTAGCTAGTTTTGTAACAGACAGGTGGAGCATACGAGATGTTGAAGAAATGATTTGTGGTTATGTAAAGAGGTGGTTCGGAGCTTAGGAAGCCAAGTGTACCAAAAGATCTAAAGAAAAATAAGTTGGAGTTTCCTGCACGCTAAGTGAGCTTGTTTAAATAAGTGCTACTTCTAATGACTCCTTTATATAAAAGAGGTCTGCAAACTTCCGGGTTGCTCATAAAGAGAAAACGTCTTTTTTTCCTATAACTCTCTCATATAGCATTATATTTACTAAAATGCAAAATCCTACTAATATATACTTTTCTCTGTCTCTGTCTCTCTCCTTCCTTCCTTTACACAGAGGAATTGATAACCCTTATATTTTTCTAGGAATTTTACTTGCTTCTAAGTTGTTGATAAGATCCATGTATAGTTTTACATGAAACAAGTTTGCTGTATATATGCTGAAGGATGAAGCTACATGTTGGTGGCGAGAAGGGATCGAATTTCTCCAACTCAGATAGGGTAACATGTCAGTAGATCAATACATCACTAAGTTCGAGGAGTTGTCTAGGTTCTCCTCTTACTTGAGGTTTAACCCTGATGAAGAATGGAAGGCTATCAAATTTGAGGTTAGACTAAACATAGATATAAGAAATGCAGTGATAGTCTTGGAAATGAGGGAGTTTGTGCCCTTGATAAATAAATCGAGACTTTTGGAGAAGAGTTTAAGAGCAATGGAGGATGAGAAACTGAGGAGAAACCTGTGGAAGAGGAAGAAAAATTTTCTCAACTCTGGCAAAAACTTGAGGGGAAGAGGATATGGAGCTGGTAAAAGGCCAGTGACTGCGGGTCCTCGACCTTTCCAACAAGACCTTGCCACAATCAAGTGCACTTAGTGCAGACATATACATGGTAACCGACCATGCTACATGGGACCAAATGTCTACTTCAAATGCGGATAGAAAGATCTTTTTGTGAAGAACTTCCTACAGAATGTAAGGAAGTAGCTGGAATAGAGGCCTTAAGTGAAAGGAAGGGTTTTCACCTTGAGCAGCTAAGAGGCAGCTCAATCCTCCAAAATGATTCATGGTACGTGCTACATCTATGGACATACTCTTATGGTGTTGTTTGAATCTGTTGCTAGTCATTCATTCATATTAGAAAAATGTATTAGGGAGCTCTAGTATCCTATTTCTGAAACCCCCTATGAGCTATCTGTAGTAACCCTCACAAGGGAAAGGGTCTTAACTTCCTCTGTATGTAAAGACTGTTAGGTCATCATCCAATAGAAATTTTTTTCTTTAGACCTCGTTTGTCTACCTTTAAGAGGTATTGATGTCATTCTAGAGTTAGACTAGATGTCTAGAACTTGGATCTTGAAAACTTGTTGCTCTAAGACCGTTGAATTTTTATCTCCTACTCCACAAGAGGAGATACAATTATTGATACTAAATGCAATTCAAGTCAATCGGGAGTTGAAGAGTGGAGTACTTGGTTACATTCTCTTGTGTTTATCAAACTTAGAAGTCAAACCAAAGCTAAATGAAATTCTAATAGCCAATGAGTTTTCTAAAGTATTTTCACTAGATATTCCAAGCTTACTTCCCGAGAGAAAGATAGAGTTCTCTATTGATTTCTTACTCGAGACAAGGCCTATCTCTATTGCACTTTAGAGAATGGCCTTGAAGGAACTACAAGAACTCAAGAAATAGTTGGAAGAATTGTTAGACAAGCATTTTATTAGAACGAGTGTATCACCTTAGGGAGTTTCTGTATTGTTTGTTAAGAAGAAAGACGGGAGCTTGAGACTATGCATAGATTACAGATAGCTAAATAAGGTGACTGTAAAAAATAAGTAGCATTTCCCTAGGATAGATGAATTATTGGATCAACTAAAGGGAGCCTCAATCTTTTCTAAGATTGACTTGAGGTCGGGATACCATCAGATTAGGATCAAGGAGAAGGATGTACCAAAAACAACCTTTAGGACTAGGTATGGGCACTATGAGTTTCTTGTAATGTCCTTTGGGTTGACAAATGTACCTGCAATTTTCATGGATTACATGAATCGCATTTTTTGACCCTACCTAGATCAATTTATAGTGGTGTTCATTTATGACATCTTGATATATTCTAAGAATGAGAAAGAACACGAACAACATCTCCAAATCGTGCTTAAGTGTTGAAAGAAAAAAAGTTGTATGTCAAATTGGAGAAGTGTGGATTTTGGTTGATAGAGGTGAAGTTTCTCAAACAGGTCATCTCCAATAGAGGGGTAGTCGTAGACCTTAGCAAGATGGAAGTAGTGATTCAGGGGGAAAGACCAAAGACGATTACAAAAGTCAAAAGTTTCTTGGGTTTGGCAAGATACTACAGGAGGTTTATTAAAAAAATTTCTATTATAGCCTTGCCATTGACTAAATTGACTAGGAAGGGAAGTCTTTTCAAATGAAATCATCAATGTAAAGCTAGTTTCCAAGAGCATAAGACAAGATTGACCACTCCTTATGTTTTAATTATTCCAAACCCTACAAGACATTTTGAAGTATATAGTGATGCTTCAAAGAAAAGGTGTGGGTGTGTGCTAATGCAAGACAAGAGAGTAGTTGTTTATGCCTCTAGGCAACTAAGACCTCATTAAGGAAATTATCCAACCTATGATCTTGAATTGGCAGCGGTGGTGTTTGCCTTAAAGATTTGGCAACATTATTTTTACACGCTGACATTTGAAGTATACTATGATCACAAGAGTTTTAAGTACCTTTTTGATTAGAAGGAGTGAAATATGAGGCAACAAAGATGGGTAGAATTTCTTAATGACTACAAGTTTGAGATAAAGTATCATCCAGGAAAGACGAATGTCGTAGCTAATGCCTTAAGTTGGAATTCTCTACACATGGTTCAAATGATGGTGTATAAGATGCAGATGTTAGAGGAGTTTCAAAATTTGAAGTTGGTCACTACTCTTACCCCAAATAAGGTAATCATCAATGGATTGAGTATAGAGTGTGATCTTAGAGCCAAGATTAAAGAGTCTCAAGCTCACGACTAATACTTACAGGATCTTAAAGAACATGATAATTTTTCTATCTCGAAAGATGGAGTAATCATATATCAAGGAAGGGTTTGTGTCCCTCAAGAACAAGAGTTGAGGACTAAGATCCTGCAAGAAGCACATTAGAGTAAGTACATAGTCCATGCTAGATCCATTAAAATGTATCAAGACTTAAAGAAGATATACTGGTGGCTAGGAATGAAAAAGGACAATGCTGAGTTTGTAGCAAAATGTTTAATTTGTTAGAAGGTGAAGGTAAAGCATCAAAAGCCAGCAGGATTTCTACAATCTCTCGAGATCCCTAAATGGAAATGGGACAGTATTTTGATGGAATTTATGATGGGCTTACCTAAGACTTTAGTTGGACATGACTTTATCTGGGTAATAGTAGATAGATTAACCAAATATGCTCACTTTCAACCCATAATGATTAGCTATTCACAGGAAAAATTAGCCCAATTGTATGTTCAAGAAATAGTTAGACTACATGGAATTCCCTTAAATATTGTTTTTGATATAGATCTGAGGTTCACGTTGAGGTTTTGGAAAACATTGCAAAAAGCTTTTGGAACTAGTTGCGGTTCAATACTACATACCATCCTCAGACTGATGGGAAGACAGAACGGACCATTCAAACCCTAGAAGATATGTTGAGGGCCTGTGTGATAGAGCAAGATAAAGGATGGGATAAGTACATACCTTTAGTAGAGTTTGCTTATAATAATAGCTATAATTCTAGTATTAAGATGGCCCCTTACGAAGCTTTATAAGGTAGGAAGTGCCGATCTCCACTTTGTTGGTTTGACGTAGGAGAAAAGAACTTGTTAGGTCCTGATCTAGTTCAACAAACTACTGAGCAAATTAGGATGATGTGAGATAAAATACTTCAAGCTCAGAGTCGGCAAAAGAGTTACTATGATAAGAGATATAGGCCTGTGGAGTTTGAGGAAGGAGACTATGTATTTCTAAAAGTTTCCCTTACTACTGGAGTTGGTAGGTCTCTCAAGACTAGAAAGCTAAGTCTACGATTTTTGGAACTCTACCAAATTCTGAAGAAAGTGGGGACATTAGCATATCAAGTTGCCTTCCCACCTAATTTGTCCAACCTGCATGATTTTTTTCATGTATCACAGCTTCGTAAGTATATTCCAGATTCCTCACATGTAATATAGGATGAATCAATCCAAATAAAGGAGAACATGACATACTAGCTAGTACTGGCATCCACATTGGACACTGACGTGAAGTAATTGAGGAATAAAACTATTTCCTTGATTAAGTTGTTATCAAAAGGTTTGACTCCGAAATAATCAACTTAAGAGTTGGAAGAAGTCATGAGGAAGAGATATCCGCAATTGTTCTTATTAGGTAATTTCTAAAATTTTGAGGTCAAAATTTATTTTAGGGGAAAAAAATGTAACATCCCTAATTTCGTTTCTTTTATTAATAAAAGTACATAAATATTTAATTAAAGAAGTAAAATATTAAATAATTTTTTGATATCTAAGCAAAAAAAAAAGCCTTAGAAATTCTTCACTTTATGTGTATGCATAGAAAAATATTTCTAACATTAAGGGAATAGGTAAATAAAGAAAACATAATAGGAACAATTAGAAATAACATCCTAAAGAGAGGCGAAATTCTTGGGTAACGAAGATAAATTTTTGGAAGTAAGTAAATGTCTTAAAATTTCAAGAAGATTGGATTAGGGTAATTTTTCCTAATTCAAGAGCTAGAATTACTAAGTTTAACTTCTTCACCCATACATTAGGCCTTCACCTATGGACACTTTATAGAGTTTGTTTTTCCACTTCACATGAGTTTCTAGTAAGCCAATTGGATAATCCAAGTAAGAGATATAACATAGACTTCGACTAGGATATAGAAGTTAGACCGATAGCCCAAAATATTAAAATGTGACAAAGCCCTCTATGAGATGTAGAATTTCAGCCAAAGCAAAAGAAATGGGCAAGAATTAGCTCAAATCCAAGAAGAAAAATTAAGAACCATGTGATAAAATAATAATGTAATAATAATAAAGATTATGTAACATGGCATTAGGACAAAATATCTATATCTTACACTAATAATTTTAGTAAGCCATGTGATGATGTGGTAGGTAATAATACATGGCATTGGGACAAAACATCTATATCTTACACTAATAATTTTAGCAAGCCATGTGATGATATAATAATACATGGAATTATGACAAAACATTCTTATCCTACACAAATAATTTTAGCCAAGCAAGGGAGATTTAAGGGCTAAAAATTTTTCACTTAGAAAGGCAAACCTATCATACTAAAGTGAGACAAAAGAAAAAAAATGAATCCCTAAATCAAAGAGACCTTGTCCCTTGTCTTAAGAACATTTTATTATGATTTTCAAATATAAATCTCCTCTTGCTATGCATATCTTGACTAAGGGAGAGAAAGACAAGAACATGAGTTGTCTTCCCCTAAAAAGCAGTCAAGTGCATCCTAATTGTGATAAGGTAGACCCATAATTATGAGAAGAGGACCACTTCATCCAAGTGAGTGAGAGGGAAAAATAGAAGCAATGTGGAGTGAGGAAAGGAGAGAAAGAGAAGAGAAGAGAGGAAGGAAGAAAAAGGAAAAGTTTAGAGGACTAAGTACTTAAGGTAAGTTAGCTTAATCTCTACTTGAATCCATCTTTTCTTTTCATCCTTGGGGTTCAAAACTCAACCTCTTTCTCTTATTTAAGCTACTAGAAAAGTTAAGGGAAGGGAGAAATCTTGCCACTTCCTTCAAGAGGAAATAAGAAAAAGAATTCATTAAGTGAGTTAGGGAGATCTATAGGTAGGTTTAACAATATCTCTTTTTGAAGAAAATATTTGAAATTTGTAACATTTATATGAGATTTTGATCCTAGAACTTTGATGAAATTTGCTACTTTAATGATTGGCCTTGGATATTTCTATATCATGTTACATGTTGATCTTGCATGTGATGGATGTTTGAATGCATATATTGGTATGGGAATTTTTTGCTTAGGCATGGCTATGGGTGGCAAACTTTTAGGGATTTTTGTATTGCTGTGATGCATATTAGGATGTGGTAAATATGGATGGAAGAGGGTTAGGTTGGTAAATTAAGTATGGCCTTAGACACCTAAGGGAAGATCATGAAAAATTTCTGTTGAGGAACACCCTTAGTGATGCATGATTTGATTATGTTTTTCTTTTAAAGGGGATGATGGAATATGTTAAAGTAAGTAAGAAATATATATATATATATATATATATATATATATATATATATATATATATATATATATTTGTGTGTGTGTGTAAAAAAAATGGAATTGTCACATCTTTCCTTTATAATTACTCTCCTCTCTTTCTTTTCTTACAATTTCCTGCATTTTCACCATCAAAATAATATTTTGAAGCACTTAAGATGAAGATAAGAATGGACTAAGGCTTGGATGTTCAAGAATCACCTTTTTTTTTCTTCTTATTGCCTTTCTCTCTCTTCTTTTCTCTTCTTCCTCATTTCCTTTTGGCTACTGCACTTTCTGCCTTCCCTTCCCCTTGGTTGACTTCCTTATGAAGTCACCAAGAAATTATTTAAAAAATCACATATTCTAGAAGCTAACTTTCCCTCTTCCAACTATATCACTCAATCGAATCAAAATTACAAGTTTGCCATCTCGTAACATTCTAGCTATCCCTTAACTAAGGCTATGTTTGGCTCCCATAATAAAATCCGAGTGCTTTAAACTTCTCTTAAGAAGTGTACTAATGGAATTAAAAATCACACTTACCTCATATCTCTAGTTTTCCTCTTAATGCCCGACCCTACTCTATGAGGTTAGGAAATTATGATTTTTCCCTTCTAGGTTTTCTTCACACAAAAAAAATTCTTCCTTTTCTTCATTAGGGATAACTACTTAGGAGATAGAAAACCAACTCATTTTGGCACACTTGATTGAAATTATGCTAACCACAGTTTTCCTTTCTTGCTATTTAGTCACCTTGTCATTTTAGGGCTTTTATTAATTCCAAGGGTTTTATTTGATATCTGATTTTGTTCTCTTTCCTTCTCTTCATTGTGAAAATTATGTGCTATTTATTGGAAAGAAATTGGGGGATCTTACAATTATTCCCCCCAAAAATAGAATTTGTCCTCAAAATTCAGGGTTCACCTATTTTCAAGGAGTTACAAATACTTCTATCTCATGTCATATTCTCTTTCCCATATAGCTTTTTCTTCATTTAAACCCTTCCAAGCTATCTTCACAAAGAGAAGGTCTTGGTTCGTAGCTATTTTACATTTCTATTTAAAATTGTGATTGGTTCTGGCTGGTAAGTTATATTGTCATCCACAGCTATTAAGTCTTCTTGCATCGAGTGTGACGGATAAGGTAGGTATTTACGGAGTTGTGAAATATGGAACACATCATGGAGATTTGATAAATGTGGTGAAAGTGAAATCTAGTAGGCAGATGGTCATACTCTTTGGAGAATTTGATAAGGACCTATATATCGTGGGCTCAGCTTCTTAACTTTCATTGTCTACCCAATTTTTGTAATAGGTGATATTTTTAGGAACACATGTTCCTCTTTCTTGAAATTACAACGGCTTTTTTCTTTTATCAAAATAGCTCTTCTATCAACATTGGGCCGTTCGCATTTTCTCTTGGACTATTTGTATTTGCTCATAGGTGTGTTGCACTAATTTTGGACCTAATAAGTTTCTTTACCCTACTTCATACTAACATGGAGGGGATTTACATTTTTTGCCATACAAAGCTCCATAAGGTTCCATTTCACTGATAGAGTGATAACTATTATTGTATGCAAAGTTTACTAGAGGTAAGTATTTGTCCTAGCCTTTTGCTTGTTCCAGAGTACAAGCTCTGAGTATATCTTCTAAGGTTTTTATGGTTTTTTTAGTTTGGCCATCAGTCTGAGGATGGTATGCTATGCTAAAACATAGTGCCAAAAGTTTCTTGTAAAGCCCTCCAAAAACTGGAAGTAAATATTGGATCTTTATTTGAAAAGATGTTATTAAGGACTCCATGTAACCGAACAATTTCTCTTACATAAAACTGAGCTATCTTATCAAGCGTATAACCGATCTAATGGGCAAGAAATGTACAGATTTCATTAATATGTGCACTATTACCCATATTGCGTCATAGCTGATCTGGGTCTTAGGTAGCCCCATAATAAAATCCATGGAAATATTATCCTACTTCTATTTAGGGATTTCTAATGGTTGTAACATTCCAAAAAGTTTTTGATGCTCTATCTTCACATTCTAAAAAATTAGACATTTAGTAAAGAATTTCGCAATATCTCTCTTCATTCTCAACCACCAGAACATCTTCTTTAAATCCTAATACATCTTAGTAGATCCTGAATAGATAGTATACTTGCTCTAAAAAGCTTCTTCCAAAATATTGGTCTTCAAATTCCCCCTTGTGGTATACATGTTCTTCCTGGATACTTGATAATTCCATCATATGACAATGTAAAGTTAGGATGAACCATTTAGTCTTGTAAGGTTTAATCCTGCAACTGTCTTCCTTAATATGTGTTTTCAATTCACATTCAACTTATAGTTTGTTGGTAATTAATGTAAGAGCCATTTTTTTGGGTACCCTTAGATTCCGTATAAAAAATATGCTATAATTAACGTTCCATTAACACACATAGATAAAGTAACACATATTTCATTATCATTAAGTCCAAAAGGGGGTTACATAAGTGTTTAAGGATTATATAAAAGTAACAATGGGTACTACTCATGGCGTCAAAACAAAGAAGTAATAGGGGTTACTCCCTCAAAAAGAGTACACTAAGTTACATACTACATAATTTACATTCTACTATGACCAATCCTAGCCTAGCACTTCAACCTTGTGGTGCATAGGGTGGAAGAGGCGATGGTGCTGGCATCGGGATCTCCACTATGTTAGCTACTAGAATGTCCTAAAGGATGGTTAATTGACCTAGATAGGGTATCTTCACCACTTGGATATCCAAAACTAGGGTCAGAAAAATTGTCAACATCATCACTTCTTTTATCTGAACACATCACCAAAATTAATAAGAATGAAATCTTAATAGGTTCAACATTAACACATCATATAATAAGCAAAGCAGGAAGATATGTTCAACTGTATAAACTATAAAAAGTCATTCTTTTGATAAACAAGTATAATAATTGCATATAGCATGAATAACTAAAATGCATAATTCATCAATGAACACATCCATAGTATATTTTACGCCATGCATAATAGCTAATTATCCGTCATCCATCTATATTTTAGTAATAGGGTAGTATGAGCCATTCACCCTTTTGCTACTTATATACCACTGTCACTTGGTTAGAGTGTCCATACTCCTCCTTGGCTCACACAAGGCTAATAGGGCACCCCCTATCCGGTACCATCTCAAAGCAATGCGACCTCATCAAGTAACCTTACTGCCTCAAGTTGCCGTATGACGTCGGGCTACCTTGCTGTTGGTAAGGTCATCCCAAAGATTTCATCTAATTTCGTCTCATCAATATATTAATTATTCATTTCATCCAAATTTCAAACATGCATCTCATCAATATACATCTCATCTACATCTAGAACATGTATATAATTAATCATGCATCTTATTCATATTTTAATCATGCTTCTCATATGCATCTATTATATCAATATACAATATATGATTTAGTTTCTAATGATAAGGAGGATGAAGTAATCATTATAATGCATTAATTTAAAGGTATTTATCTATATTTTCGTTTCTTTCATCATCATCTATCCATTAGGGTTCATTTAGAGCTATTAAAAAGTAAAATAGGGCAAAATCAGCTTTAAGCACTATAACATCCCTAATTTTGTTTCTTTTATTAATAAAGGTATATAAATATTTAATTAAGGAAATAAAATTTACTAAATTTTTTTTAGATAGTTAAGAAAATATAAGCCTTAGAAATTCTTTACCTTACATGTATGCATAGAAAATGTTTCTAACATTAAGGGAATAGATAAAGAGAGAAAACCTAATAGGAAAAATTAGAAATAACGTCCTAAAGAGGGGTAAAATTCTTGGGTAAGGAAGATAAATTTTTAGAAGTAAGTAAAGGTCTTAAAATTTCAAGAAGATTTGATTAGAGTAATTTTTCCTAATTCAAGAGTTAGAGTTCCTAAGTTTAATATCGCCACCTATACATTTAGGCTTTCACCTATAGATACTTCATACAGAGTTTTTCCACTTCACATGAGTTTTTAGTAAGTTAAATGGATAGCCCAAGCAAGAGATATAACATAGACTTGGACTAGGATATAGAGGTTGGACAAATAGCCCAAAAATCAAGAAAGTGTGGCCAAGCCCTCTATAAGAGGTAGGAATTCTAGTCAAAGCAAAGGAAATGCGTAAGACTGAGCCCAAATCCAATAGGGAAAATAAGAATCATGTAATGAAATAGTAGTGTAATAATAATCAAGATTAGGTCACATGGCATTAGGACAAAACATCTATATCTTACACTCATAATTTCAGCAAGCCATGTGATGATATAATAGGTAATAATACATGGCATTATGACAAAACATCTATATCCTACACAAATAATTTTAGCCAAGCAAGGGAGACTCAAGGGCTGGAAATTTGCCACTTAGAAAGGCAAACTTATCATATTTAAGTGAGACAAAAGAAAAAGAAAATGAATCCCTAAATCAAAAGAACCTTGCCCCTTGTCTTGAGAACATTTTATCATAATTTTCAAATAACAAATCCTCTTTTTGCTATGCATATGTTGACTAAGGGAAAGGAAGACAAGAACATGATTTGTCTTCCCCTAAAAACTAACCAAGTTCATCCTAATTGTGATAAGGTAGACCCATGATTATGAAGGGAGGACCATTTAATAATTTATTTTAAAAAAAACCACTCTTATAACATTAGAATTTTGTCCAAGAGAGGGAAAGGGAAAAACAGAAGCAAGGTAGAGTGAGGAAATGAGAGAAAGAGAGGAGAAGAGAGGATGGAAGAAGAAGAAGTTTAGAGGACTAAGCACTCAAGGTAAGTTAGCTTAATCTCCACTTGAATCCATCTTTTCTCTTCATCCTTGGGGTTCAAAACTCACCCTCCTTCTCTTATTTAAGCTGCTAGAAAAGCTAAGGGAAGGAAGGAATCTTGCCACTTCCTTCAAGAGGAAACAAGAAAAATAATTCACTAAGTGAGCTAGAGAGATCTTTAGGTAGGTTTAACAATATCTTGTTTTGAAGAAAAGCTTTGAAATTTATAACATTTATATGGGATTTTGATCCTAGAAAATTGATGAAATTTACAATATTTGCTGCTTTGATGATTGGCCATGGATGTTGCTATATCATGTTACATGTTGGTCTTGCATGTGATGTATGTTTAAATACTTAGGTTGGTGTGGAAGGATCTGCACAAGTATGGCTATGGGTGGCAAAATTTTTAGGTTTTGTGCCGCTGTTATGTATATTTAAATGTGGTGAAAAATTGATGGGATATGGTTAGATTGATAAAATGAATATGACAATAAACACCTAGAAGAAGACCATGAGAAATTTCTATTGGGAACACCCTTAATAATACATGATTTGATTTTTTGTTTTCTTGAGAAGAGGATGATGGAATATGTTAAATTAAGTGTAAGGAATCTAATTAAAATGTTGAAATGAGTAATCCTATGATTAGATGTAAATTAGAAAGGAAATGGAAGAGGATTTAATAAAAGGATGAACTAGACCCTTAAGAAAGGTTTTGGTTAGAAAACTGGATTTTGGACTAACCAGGGAAACTTTTATTTTTGAAATTCTAGGAAGAATAGGTTAGGAATTAAAAGAAATGATTTAAATAAAAAATGTAGATATATGTCTCACAGATTTGTAGCCACTAGAATCACACAATTTGGATTTTAAATGAGGAATACATGGTTTGATTACTAAGTAGTGGTCAGAAAATGGTTAATCAGGGAAGAATATGTTAGGTATGCTTCGATGTTTGAATTTCAAGGAAATGTATGTAGGGATTTAAAAGCAATGGTTAACAAGAAAAATATAGATATATATCTCAAGAATTTTTAACCACTGGAATTATTCAAATTGGAATCCATAGGAGGGAGATATGGTCATATTAGTAAGTAATGGTCAGAAACTAGTTAACTAGGGAAGAATCAATTGGTTAAGCTTATGTGTTTGAATTTTTGGGAACAATTTGTAGGGAATTAAAAGGAACGGTTAGCATGTAATATATATATATATATATATATATATATATACATATGACTCATGAATTTTTAGCCACCGGAATCACTCAATTTAGTGTCTATAGGAAGGAGATATGGTCAGATTAGTAAGTAGAGGTCAGAGCCTACCCGAGAAGAAATAACATTGACTTTGAGGAAGTAATAACACCAAGATTCCTTATGATTTCACTAAAATATTAAACATAAGAGTTTTATAGGATTGTCTTAACTTTAAATGGACACCAAGATCACCTTAATTGGAGTTAAAATGAAGAAGTTATGCTCTAATTAGTGAGAGATGAAAATAAAATTTAAGATAGAAGAATAATCTTATAAATAAAAATAATAAATGACTAGTGTATGCCCTTGCCTTTGCCATTGCCATTGCATAAACTCCTTACCATCTTAGGTGTGTAATTTTGACATTAAAATATTTTATAAAGATATATTTGAAAATGATTATGCTTATGGCATGATTACTGATGTGATCTTAATTAAGCATGATTTTAATACCTTTATGCTTACCTTTTGTTTGATTTAAGTAAAATATAATTAGGAATTAGCTTAGTTTTGTGTTTTGTGTTGTAGGAACAAAGGAAGAAGAAAATGGAAGAAAAAGATAAGAAAATCATGAAAAATGCTAATTTCTGACCTTTTGTCACTAATGGAAGAATATCTCACTCATTTGAGCTCCGATTGAGCTGATTCCAGCTGCTATGGAAAGAAGAAACATAGCGCTACAACTTTCATGTTTGGCACTTTGGCAAAATCCAGCGTTTTCTAGGCGCCGCGGCGCTCACAATACAGCGCCTCGGCGGCCCCTCATGGATGTCTCGTAGCGCCGCGGCACTGGTTATTGGCGCCGCGGAGCCCTTGCCCCAGAACCACGAGTGCCGCGGCGCTGCATGGGTCCGCCGCGGCACCCCGTGGATGAAGTTTCGCAGCGCCACGACGCTGAACTTATGCGCCGCGGTGCCGCCGCTCCGGAAGTCGCGATTTTAGGTTTTTTTCGCCTGATTTGAAGCCCAATTGATGGAGATTTGACCTAAAAACTTTCCTACTTCGACTAGGAGGGTTTAATCGATAAAAAGGGAGGAAAGTAAGCAGAGAAGGGATTGATTCATTCAGCAAAGAATTCATTCAAGTTCTGAACTCTTTTCTTTACTTCTTGTTTAGTTTTCTATGGCCCTGCGCGGCTAATTTTCTTTAGTTGGTTGAGGGAGATTGAAACCTCAAGGGATTTGATGTCATTGTGAGATACGGATTTGATTTCATTGCATTCAATCTTAACCGGGTATTGTTTATTCATCTGTTCTTATTTTCTTAATATTATGCATGTGATTGCTAGGAGGCCTACTAGTATATTGTATGTGTAGCTGCTGAATTAGGTTTTAAACAAAGCTTTTATTACTTGATTCGTGAAGCAAATAGGATTAAGGATTTTGGATTATAAATCGTTAACCCTATGATGAATATCAACTAAATTGAATATAACCGATGTGCTTGTATTCGTTTAGCTCTATTAGTTTCTCTTGTTCTTCATGCGGTTAATAAGTTATGCTTTACCGATGTGCTAAAGGATTGCTCGTTAATTAGAGTATAATTAGTGCGATTGTCATTAATTTACTAGGCTTAAGGAGGAACTGGGATAGAATCCCAATGATAGATATTTGGTTTAAGATTGATAATTTTGTCAATGATCAATGCAATCCCTTGATGGTGAATATCGACCGAAACCAACGCTTTTCTCATTAATAACTTTCTCTCAATTATTTTTGCTATTATTTACTTAATTTTAATTGCGACTCTCAATCCCCCCTTTCTGAATCACATAAGGTAATTCCAGTCTCTGTGGGATCGACCCTTACTCCCACTACTACAGGTTAGTGTTGAGGTAAGGTTTTAATTTGGGCGTGCCTGCGACAGTGCGCACCAAATTTTGGCGCCGTTGCTGGGGACTGTGTCTATTTACCTTTTGTGATTTTTTTTTCTTTTCTTTTTGTTCATAACTTTGAATATGGCAGCCAATTTTCAACAATTTGGCACTAGGCTGGGCTCTCCATTAAGATATGCTGGTGAGGTATGTAGTTCTTCCCTTGAAGAGCAACTTGCAAATTTAACTTCTCTTGTTCGTCAACGTGTAGAAAATATGCAAAGAGAGAAGTGCTATGGAAATTATTCAGCCATAGGGCATCCTTCTTTTGGGTACCCAACTTTCTATGATGATTCATTTGAGCAGGTAAATATGGTTAATGATTTCCATGAACCACAACAAGTGAGGTATGATTCTTATTCAAACATGTACAATACTGGATGGAAGGATCATCTCAACTTCAGGTATGAGAATGCACAAAATAGTCTTGCAGAACAAAATTTTGCAAATTTTCAGCATACTCAGCAGGCCTATTATCCTAGACAGAATACATCTCAGGATTTTTAGGTAAGTACTCCTTTAGAAGATATTGTTAAATCTCTTACACAAAGTACTCATCAATTTCAACAAGAGGTAAGGGCCAGCATTGAAAGCTTAACAAATCAAATTGGGCAATTAGCAACAACAGTCAGCAGGCTAGAGTCTCAAAATTCAGAAATTGAAAGTCTAGCCCCAGCATCGTTAATGCAAAAGGAAGAAAATTCTGCACTAAATGAAAAAGATGACTTGGAAGTTGACACTAGTAAGCCTACTAGGAAAGAGGTTATGGAATGTACCCTAAACGTCAAATTCGACGAGAATGTTATAGTAGGAGAGGAAGCACCAGAAGTGCAGCAAACAGGTAAGGATTTTTCTATGTTTATTATCAATTTCTAATAAGATACCTGTACCTTCCATTTTGCAGTATTCTAACCTAGGCTTAAAGAGCCTCCCTAGCCATTTAAAGGGCATATACAGTGGAGAACCACCCGCAGTTATAACCTCAGATAAATATGCCCTACTCAAAGATAGAGGAAAGTTACCGCATGCTTTGGTAGAATCTCAAAAGGATGAAATTAAATTAGATGCCAAAAGCTACTCAAGACATCGGTTATTTCCAGGTAAGTTGAGTTCTCATTTAATTAAATCTTTGACTAATGCTAACTTCCCTCTTCATAATGCAGCTGAACCTCAGAATTCTATACATTCAAAGGCAACCCAATTCAAAGTTGACATCAAGGATCCTCCTTGAATGACATAAGGAGCCTTGAGTCGAGCCAACGACGTTAAACAAAGGCGCTTATTGGGAGGCAACCCAACATAAAAAGAAAAAGAAAAGTGGGAATCAGAAATATTCATGGTCCAGTAATGCAACATGCGCATTCCACTCCAAATAAATTCAGGGAAGTTCACTTAACTCATATTTTTTTTTTCTATATCTTTCCCTAATTCTTATCTTTCTTTTACATTGAGGACAATGTAAAGTTTGAGTGTGGGGGTGGAAGTTTATTTGTCTGAATCATTGTGACCTTATTATGAGCATCAATTTTCTATTTTTCACTATTTTTGCACTTTTATTGCGTTTAGCAAGTTGAGTGATTGTGTGAGTATTCAATTTATGTTTTGGGATGTTAGGCACAACCAACAGCCAATGATATGACTATCCAAATTTTTTTTAGCTCTTGAAAAATGTAGAAACTTCATGGTTGTATGCGATTTTATCTCTTTTGCAATTTATTACTTTTGACTTTAGAATCCTGAAATATTTTGCACAATAAATTTGGGCATTCGATTTATCTTTTACTTAGAAAAGGTTTATATAATTCAAAAATATGTAATGATCTCAACAGGATTCTAGAACTTATTTGAATGCTGCTTGAGGCAAAATCCTAGGTTAATACTATTATTTAGGAGATGATTTAGGCATTATTGGATAGATTGAGCCTTTCTAGCCTAACCTACACAATGAAATATCCTTAGTTCCTCTATTTTGAGCTTAATGAACTTTTTCTTCTAAAAACCACAAATGAGCCGAAAGCCAAATTTTGTATGAATATCCTTATTTTTGATCCTATTCACTCACTCCATGATTATTTTTCTGAATACTTGTGTTGTAAAGCTTTATTTACAGAAGAGTGGAAATGTGGAGCAAAGAAAAGAAAGGAATTATGCAAAAAAAATAAAAGAGAAGAGAATTATGCAAAGAAGAGAGAAGAAATATCCAAAGAGGATAAAAGCAAATTTTATGGCTGAAAGAAAAAAAATTGAGAATCAAAGAAAATGATGGATCAAATTCAATTGAAACAAGAAAATGAGTGTGGGGGGAAAATCTCCCCAAATTTATAAAAGCTCAAGAGATCATATTTAATCATGTGGTGCTGGGTGATTGAGCCTAAATTTGTATCCTTTATCCCACCTTATATCCTGGCCACATTACAAGCTAAATAAAGTCCTATTGATCCTAGAGGTAGTTTTGGCCTACATTAGTGGAGAGTGGCATGAAGAATAAGCATATGGAAATTCTAAACTACTTAGAGATCTACAACCAAAATTTTGGGATATATAAACTCATCTGGGTAAAAGGAAATTTAATGGCTCAAAACACACACACACTTGGGATTCAAGAGGATAAAATAATGAATTACATTTGGGTTAATTTTGTGTATGATTATGATCTTTCGAAATTTTTCTTGAACATATTTTTATGATATGAGGCAGAAAGTTTGGTAAGCCTAACACTTACTACATATATTGATTTTTGTTTTTATCTTTAGGGATTATTTTGCTTGAGGACAAGCAAAAGGTTGAGTGTGGGGGTATTTGATGTGATCTTAATTAAGCATGATTTTAATACCTTTATGCTTACCTTTTGTTTGATTTAAGTAAAATATAATTAGGAATTAGCTTAGTTTTGTGTTTTGTGTTGTAGGAACAAAGGAAGAAGAAAATGGAAGAAAAAGATAAGAAAATCATGAAAAATGCTGATTTCTGACCTTTCGTCACTAATGGAAGCATATCTCACTCATTTGAGCTCCAATTGAGCTGATTCCAGCGGCTATGGAAAGAAGGAAAATAGAGCTACAACCTTCGTGTTCGGCACTTTGGCCAAATCCAGCGTTTTCTAGGCGCCACAGCGCTCACAATACAGCACCGCGGCGGCCCGTCATGGATGTCTCGTAGCGCCGCGGCTCTGGTTATTGGCGCCGCGGCGCCCTTGCCCCAGAACCACGAGCGCCGCGGCGCTGCATGGGTCCGCCGCGGAACCTCGTGGATGAAGTTTC
This sequence comes from Gleditsia sinensis, assembly GCA_037074535.1. Taxonomy (NCBI): domain Eukaryota; kingdom Viridiplantae; phylum Streptophyta; class Magnoliopsida; order Fabales; family Fabaceae; genus Gleditsia; species Gleditsia sinensis. The sequence continues at coordinate 33,523,457 of CM073464.1, read as the reverse complement.
GCAGCGCCGCGATGCTGAACTTATGCGCCGCGGCGCCGCCGCTCCGGAAGTCGCAATTTTAGGTTTTTTTCGCCTGATTTGAAGCCCAATTGATGGAGATTTGACCTAAAAACTTTCCTACTTCGACTAGGAGGGTTTAATCGATAAAAAGGGAGGAAAGTAAGCAGAGAAGGGATCGATTCATTCAGCAAAGAATTCATTCAAGTTCTGAACTCTTTTCTTTACTTCTTGTTTAGTTTTCTATGGCCCTGCGCGGCTAATTTTCTTTAGTTGGTTGAGGGAGATTGAAACCTCAAGGGATTTGATGTCATTGTGAGATACGGATTTGATTTCATTGCATTCAATCTTAACCGGGTATTGTTTATTCATCTGTTCTTATTTTCTTAATATTATGCATGTGATTGCTAGGAGGCCTACTAGTATATTGTATGTGTAGCTGCTGAATTAGGTTTTAAACAAAGCTTTTATTACTTGATTCGTGAAGCAAATAGGATTAAGGATTTTGGATTATAAATCGTTAACCCTATGATGAATATCAACTAAATTGAATATAACCGATGTGCTTGTATTCGTTTAGCTCTATTAGTTTCTCTTGTTCTTCATGCGGTTAATAAGTTATGCTTTACCGATGTGCTAAAGGATTGCTCGTTAATTAGAGTATAATTAGTGCGATTGTCATTAATTTACTAGGCTTAAGGAGGAACTGGGATAGAATCCCAATGATAGATATTTGGTTTAAGATTGATAATTTTGTCAATGATCAATGCAATCCCTTGATGGTGAATATCGACCGAAACCAACGCTTTTCTCATTAATCACTTTCTCTCAATTATTTTTGCTATTGTTTACTTAATTTTAATTGCGACTCTCAATCCCCCCTTTCTGAATCACATAAGGTAATTCCAGTCTCTGTGGGATCGACCCTTACTCCCACTACTACAGGTTAGTGTTGAGGTAAGGTTTTAATTTGGGCGTGCCTGCGACAGTGCGCGCCAATTACATTTTACCAATAATTTTTGGTAATGATTATAGTTTGATGATAAATTATGGAATGTAAGTATAATGAATATACTTGTTATTGAAATTATATTTTTGGCTATTAATGTGAAAAGAAAAGAAAAGAAAAGTGACGAGCACGATCATATGGTGTTCCGTATGGTGCACTAGTAGGGGACGCCTTACTCACGACTATGATTATGCTATTGAGAAAAGAAAGAGAAAGTGTGCCATGTCGGACAGAGCGAGAAAAGCCCGTACCAAAGAGTAGAAAGTACTCACCCTAACCAGGGTAGCTTGATATGAAAATAAGTTGATAGCCATCATATGATATTATGAAAATAGTTATTCATGCCATACATGTCATTTATGCACAATTTTTATGTGCATAGATAAAGTGCATTCATGTTACATAAGATATTTGCTATAGCTTATACAGATGAACATGACATGATGAGAAATATTGATGATGATTATGATTTATTGTTGAACCTACTAGGATTTAATTCTCACTACATTTCCATATCATGTTTAAAAAACTAGTTATGCAGATTTTTCTATGGCTCTAGCTTTTAGTGTACATTGGATCAAGTTACTTTATTTTAGGCAGATCCTAGAAATTAATAAAGTGTTTGTGGTTGAGTTGGTTAAGATCCCGGTGAAGGTGCAACCACCCACACCTGTATCTCTAGAATTGGTCAACATGGATGAATAAGATGTTGATATTTATGTGTTCGATTTTTGTATGGATGTTTTGATTAATTATGTGTATGTAAACTCAGAATTGTATCAGTATTAATAATAGACCTTAAACCTTGATTATGCTTGGTTAAATTAATTGAATGTTATTATGAGTTAAGTAATTAGAAGTAAAGAAGTAATAACTTCATGGGACTTTACAAATATATATTTAAAAAATTGGAGTTATTACAAGTACAGCTTGGCTATGTCACAGGGCACGGCCGTGTTTTGGCTGCACACAACCTTAACCCACGCCTTGATCGTGTTCTATAACATGGCCAAAATAGGGTCACTAGTGCCGAGCATAGCCTTGCTCGGTACATTCTCTACTTTTTTCTTTGTTTTCTCACTTCCATACCTTCCTACAACCACTTAAATAGCCACCCACAACATATATACACAATTATTCAAGTATTTGACCAGATAAAACACACTAAGAAGATGATTTAATTTCAAAACTCCTTTAAAAGAATTTTCCTATGCTTAATCCTTCACATTTAACCCTAGATCCATATCCAACTCCATCAAATAGTTCCAAGAAGCACTCACATATATCAATATACAACATATATAACAAATCAACTGTTAAAACTCATATTTAACAAGGAGTTATTGTTAAACCTACTTGAAAACCCAATCCTTTTGCCTAGTATCCAAGAAACCTTGTTTGAAGCTCCTTGACTCATATACCTTCTCCTCTTCTTCCTCCTAAATTTCTACATCAAACACCATAGATAAAAGCTCAAGAGACTTAAAGTAATGAGGAGAAAGGATTTAGGAATCTAGGAGCTTAAGAAATCAACTTAGTTTCCCTTAACTTCTTCCTCTTTCTTTTTCCTCTCTCTTCTCTTTCTTCTACTGTCCCTTCCCCTTGGTCGATCCTCCTAGTGATTCATCCAAAGAAATTAAAATATTGCATCTTCTAGAAGCCCTTAATCCTCTTCCAACTATATCCCCTAACTAGAATTTATTTTAAAAAATGACATTCTATTACATTCCAACTTTTCCTCAACTGGGGCCATGTTTGGCTTTCCAAAAAAAAACTTCCCAAACTCATTAATCTTTTCCTAAGAAAACCTTAGTAGGTTTTAGAAACACTTTCTCCATATGTTTTTAGCCCATCTCTTAATACTCAAACTTATTATAAGAAGTTAGAAATTAGAGTTTTATCCCTTCTAGTTTTCCTCCAAAAAGGAGAATTATTGTCTTTCCCAGCCTTCAAACCTAGAAATTTATGCCATTACATGGAAATAAATAGTGTAACACCCCTAAGATTTAGTAATTTTCATTTATATATGGATTATTAAAAGAAAAAAAGGAGTAGGGATGTAATTGAAAGGTTTTAAGGATGAAAATTAAAATTTATTAATATTTTTGGGGTCAAATTGTAATTTCCTAAAAGTTTAGGGGTCAAAATGTAAATAATGAAATTTGCAAGGACATTATTTAACAATTAAAAATTGCTATATGGTCCATTGATTATTATTTAAAAAAAAAGGACAAAATTTTTCGTAACTAGTGAGATGTGAATAGTTATTTTCCTCTCCTTACTTTCTCTCTCTAGATCTAGAGTACCTTTGAGTCTCCGATCTCAAAACTAAGGGTACCATTGAATTCAGGACGAAGAATACTACGATTTTAACTGAACAATTTTTCAAAACGGCCACAGAATAGCCGCATATCGGAAGTAAAAAATCTTAGAAAAATGTAAGTTCTAAAACTCCTATTTAGAGTCCTCAAATTAAGAATCTAACACCATAGATAGATTCAGGAGATAGATAAACTATAGAATATGAAGTTTCACAGTCATTTGACAACTTTTGGTGGCATAAACAGTAACTATAACTGACGTAAATAGTGATTCCAATAGGTGTGAAAAGTAAATCCGATCAGCATGAATTAGTGATTTCGATAGATATGAACAGTGACCATCGGTTGACCGAAGTTGACTGAGCTCCCAGAGTCATTTCTTAGGTTTTTAGACCCTCTGAACCCGTTTTTGAGGTCTATTTGGTCAAATTTGAATTGAAAAATTGCATTTTGGGGTTGTCCAACTTAGAGCTCTTACCCTGTGAGTAGATAATGCTTGCTATAATCTATGTTAAACTTTTCTTATACTTTGATTGTGATATTAGTGCAGCTTATAATGTTATTACTATATATTTAGCTTTTGACATTTTGATGAATGATCATGTTTATTTATTAGATATTATTTCTCTCAAATATGATAAGTTATGATTATGATGGAAATTGTACATGTTCAAATTCCCTGAAATTGGAAACTCTGAAATATATGTTGCATACATTCATTTCACTATTTCTAAAGAATGATTCAGGGGTATTTAGAATTAAGTACCCATATGGAAATTTATGGGAATTTGTGGAAAAAGGAATTGAGCATAGAAAGTATTTTTACTCAAATCACACATTATTTTATGCATGTATTTTTTGTGGAGTGATCTTATTAGAAACACTGTTTGCTAGTAATAGTTGATAAATTCTAATATATGAGTACATCCATATGCTGACCTAAGAGGTTATAGGAGGTATTATCAGCTCACTGAGTTGTTAAACTCACTACACAATATTTGCATTTTTTTTCCAGATAAGAATACAGAGTTTGGTCTTATAAATACGTGATTAACTAGGTGTCATAATTTCTTGGTGAGCCTACGTTGCTTCCAAGGCTCATAGTGTTTAAATCATTCTGTACTTGTAAACTAGAGTATGCTCTGTATACCACAGGCAAGATCCCTGCTTCTGTTGTTACTTTGATATTTATTGACTTAGTATGTATGTTGTGTATACATGGGAATACCTATATGAAACTGTTTGCAATGATAAAGGAGTGTATTATGCATATTATGGGAAATATATGTTTGTAAAGTATGTGTTTCATGTGCCCTTAAATTGGGGCGTGACAAGTTAGTATCAGACTAATAGGTTTTCCTGTGTGGTATAATGGAGCAAGGATTCTGTTGTAGGACTTTGAGTATAGGTATGTAATCACAGAAATATTTATAATCACAGTGCTGTTGTGAAATTCTATAAGGTGTTATCCTCTTCTTCCTTCTGACTCTTATACTTAGGTATGCAATGTTTAAGCATCGATGCATATGTCCTAGATAGTGCCTCTTGAGTGTGGACTACCAGTTTAACTTTTGAACTCGTTTTGATGAAAGAGAACCCTCTTAGGCACAAAGAAAAAGAATTAGCTTAAAATAAGACGATTCCATCCGAATACAAAGGTAATGGCTTGTTTGGATGTCAAGAAGGTTTAAATTGGTTGTTTGATTTTCTTATGTGAAACAATACGATGAATGGCTAATACAATATTGATAGTGGGTTATGATGTGATTAACGTTGTTAACTCCAAGATAACAACTTGTAATAAAGTGAGTGTTTTGGAAATAGATGTAAATCTCTTTTTGGATGGATGAATTGGAACCTATGTATATAAATGGATTTGGCAAGTTATAGGGTGGATTGAATTTGAGAGTAGGGAATCTATGAAGATAATGCTTTCAATGATAGATTTTGTTTATATAAAGGATTCGGAGATAGTTTGGTTTTCAATAATATTATGTATAAGCATTATGAGAAAGGAAGGCTTGCCCATGAAAATTTAAAATTTGAGGTATGCAAAATGGGTAATTCATGTGAAGGACTTTTTGATAGACATAAACTTTTCATGATTGATTGTTAAGACATTGCATAAGTATGTTAAAGAATAAAGTCAACATGGGTTAACCTTGTTTAAGTGTTTTTAAGTGTGTTCTAGCTTATACAGTATGAAAATGTCATCAATAGAATAAAATGTTAGTAAAGGAGTTGCAAGTAGTGAACAATCAGTACCCAGTAATTTAACTTCAGCTTTAGGAGCCCATAAGTTATTACAAAACGGGTGTCAAGGATATTTGGTAGTGGTGAGAGATGTTGATATAAAGTATACCAATGTAGATCAAGTTCCAGTAGTTAAGGAATTTCTTGATGTGTTCCCAGAAGAATTACTTGGATTATCCCCAAAACGAGAAATAGAATTTGATATTGATTTACTTCTTGGAACTAAACTAGTATCTATATCCCTATATATAATGATATCAACTGAACTTAAGGAACTAAAAAAAATAGTTACAAGACTTGTTAGACAAGGGATTTATACGCCCTAGTACTCTTGTTGAGGTGCTCTAGTCCTATTTGTGAAAAAGAAAGATGGATCACTACGGTTATGCATAGATTACAGATAATTGAATAAAGTGACAGTGAGTAATAAATACCCATTACCTTATATAGATTATTTGTTTGACCAACTATAGTGTGCTCAATAGTTTTCAAAAAAATTGATTTAAGATCTAGGTATCATTAATTGAGGATAAGTGAAGATGATATTTCAAAAATTGTTTTCAGGATTCGATATGGGCATTATGAGTTCTTAGTGATGTCATTTAGTTTGACAAATGCCCCAGCTACATTCATAGACTTAATGAATAGAGTACTCAAGCCATTCTTGGATTAATTTGTTATTGTATTTATTGATGATATACTAGTATATTCTAAGTTCAAAGGATCCTAAGCAACATTTGCAGATAGTTTTACAAACTCAAAGAGAATATTAGCTATATGCTAAGCTTCAAAATGTGAATTCTGACTTAGCAGTGTTACTTTCTTAGGGCATATGGTTAGTAAGGAGGATATTCAAGTATACCCTAAGAAAGTAAAAGTGGTACAGTAATGGCCATGTCCTACTACAGTTACAAATAAAGATTCAAGTCTAATTTACACTTTCTGCTGTTGTCTATTGTTCAATCTATTTGAGCTGTAGTTAGATCAGGTACATGAATAAACACTTGTAATGCATCAATCAACTCATCATCATTGGAAGTCAAGATGAGAATTTGTCGTGCTGAGTGTGAGATAAACTTTTATTTCACAGTCTGATCAAGAAAAGACAACAAACCATAAAAAAAGTGGTTAACATTTAACAAACCTATCGGTTTATGATGGATATTTAGTTGTGTCCAGGAGACTATTTGAAAATTTTCTTCTAAAGTATCAAAACCACCTGGTAAGGCAATGAAGGCATCAACATCGCTCATCATTCTAGGCATGCACTCATGCATGGAAACTACCCTAAATTCTTCTCTAATTGTCTTCCTTATGATATTTGATACAGCTAGAGCGGTAGAAATAATACCTAGAACTTGACATCCTCCTACATGTGTAGCTGTAGACACGCACCCCATTGACCTACGGTTACCTCAACTATAGACTAAATGAAGTTTTCTCCTGGCCAGCACCATACCCAAATTTTGTGTTGCTTTCACAAACTCTCCATCTTTTCCAGGACTGGAACCATAAAAGACATAAATATTCGAAATTGATGAAATGCGGTTCCTTCCATAGCTGCACTCACCCTAACTTTGAGTATGAAGGTAAAGATTTTAATGTGTGCATTTATAGAACTCAAGAAAGGGCATACTTACAATAGTTATGAAAATAGGCCGATGACATAATTACAATAGCTATGTGAGAGGCCGATGGATATCAGCTAAATTAAAGGTGAAATATTCAAAAAAAATGGCGGCACACATGCATATGTATAGTAGTTGTGATTGTGGCTTATATTAAGCACATAAAGAGAATAAGATTAAGGTATAACCAGAAATTTTCTTTTTTCTTATAATCATTGATGAAGCATTGATGTTTTGATTCTTGTAGGGAAGTTGTAAGTGATAGGCATCATTGTAAAAAAAAGTGTAAATGCAAACCAGTTAATTATTGAAGAGGGACAATCAAATGATTTATCTTGTTTTTCCAATGCTCTTGCCAGTCAACTATTGGTATTATTAAGTTGACTAGCTATTTTGGAAATTTATAATTTGGACTGGTTCATTTTACAATTGATTGACTACATCTGTTTTGAAGTAGCCAACTGCATCCTACTAATTAACTACATGCTCTTTGTTCTTGACAAACTTTTATAAGCTCAGAAATAATTCCTTTTCCTGTGCAATTTGTAACAACCCTAAAATTTAGTAATTCTCATTTATGTATGGATTAATAAAAAGAAATAAAAGAGTAGGGATATAATTAAAAGGTTTTAAAGGTAAAATTGAAAACTTATTAATATTTTTAGGGTCAAATTGTAATTTCTTAAAAGTTTAGGGGTCAAAATGTAAATAATAAAATATACAAAAACCTCCCTCAAAAATTGAATTTTTGTAGAATGATCCCTCCATCATTTATAAAAAAAAAAGATAAAAAAAATAAAAGAAATTTCGTAACTGGTGACAATAAATAGTGAAGAGTGATACTTTTTCCTCTATTTTCTCTTTTTAGATCTAGAGTACCTTTGAGACTCCGATCACAAAACTAAGAGTACCATTGGATTCAGAATGGAGAGTACTATGATTTTGGCATAATAATTTTTCAAATTGGTAGAGGAATCATCGTATATCAAAAGTAGAAAATCATAGAAAAAGGTAAGTTCTAAAACTTCTAATTAGAGTCCTTAAATTGAAAATCTGACAATGTACATGAATTTAGGAGATAGATAAATTATAGGATATGAAGTTTCACAGTCATCTAACAACTTTTGGTGTCAAGAACAGTAACTCCGATCGATGTGAATAATGATTTCGGCTAATGTGAACAGTAAATCTGACCGGCATGAATAGTAATTTTGGCTGATGTGAACAGTATTTTTGTCTATGAATAGTGACTATTGGTTGACCAACATTAACCAAATTTTCAGAGTCATTTCTTAGGTTTTTAGACCCTCTGGACTTATTTTGAGGTCTATTTAGTCAATTTTGGATTTAAAAAGTGCATTTTGGGGCTATCCAACCTGGAGCCCTTACCCTATGAGTAGATAATTCTTTCTATAATTTACCCTATACTCTTCTTGAACTTTAAATATATAATTGGTTTTGTTTACAAGTTATTTATACTTTTATATGTTTTTGAAATAGATTAAATTACCTTATTTGTTTACTATTTAGCATATAGTTCAAGAAGAGTATGGTTTTGAAAATGAATTTTTGAACTCATTGAATATGTGATTCTAAGTGTATTTCTCATCATATGGTAAAGGAAATATATTATGCACATGGCATTGATATGTAAAGCTATAAGATTGTCTTGGATAGGGCATGTATATGTGATAACCCTAATTGGAAAGTTTTTGACAGATGAATTATACTGAGAATGAACATTGTGCATCATACTGAAACCTCTGTTTTGAACAATATGGCGTATGTGCAAATATGATTTTTGTGGAGGAATCATATTAGAAACACTGTTTGCCAACAACATGTGATGTTAGCTTTGGTGCACCTTGACACCTCAACTAGCAGGGGTGGTACTAGCCTCGTGTGACAACCAACCCACAGGATATGATATGTGAAAGAGAGTAGGATGCCTCCTATATGGGTGAGATGCTGACTATATGGTATGTGATTTGCCTTCTCTTACTGTGTGCTTGGGAAATACCCATATTAGAGTCCCTTCGTGTGTCCTTTTGAATGGTGGTAGGGTAAACCTTAGCTAGGATGTTGAGTTTAGGGAAATCCTACACCACTAAAGTATGGAAGGACTTGAACTCTGATAAGAATACATATTTTGGTCATTTTGTTTCAGATAGGTGATTAGTTAGGCGACATATTCTTTGGTGAGCCTATTTTGTTTCCAAGGCTCATAGATTTTGATTTATATTGTACTTGAACTCTAGAGTATGCTCTGAACTCCACAGGCAAGATCCTTGCTTTTGTTGTTACTCTGATATTTATAAACCTGGTCTGTATATTATGTTTACATGAGAGAACCTTTATGTATCTATTTCCATAATGAACGCTTGTATTATACCTATTATAGTAAAGATCTGACCGTAAAGTATGTGTTTCATGTGCCCTTAAAAGTAGGGTCGTGACATTATTCTTCCACTGAATAACAGTAACTTTTAATTATATTTTGGCACATATATTCAAAACTTTCGGCCGTTGAGTTTTGTCGAAATAGCAGCTAGGTTTTGTTTACAACTTTTCAAGAATTATGGCCACCAATTTTAATTTTTTTGAACATTTTCTCCAAACTTCTAACTTTCTATTTTGACACCATGCTCTATTAAGTATTACTCTTTTTCTGCTGCATCATCCTTCATTAATGTTTGGCATTTGATGCAAGATTCTTTTTCCTTATTTCAAGGAAGGTTATTTTCTTTTCTTTGAAGGTTATTTTCTTTTCTTTGAAACTCAGTTATTATGGTGTCCAAGTGGTTAGTATATTAAAGTAATGGAGATTTTGAAAGGATTTATCTAACAAAGAACGTATTTGAAAAAAAGATCTTTATATTAAGTATGTATAATTGTGTAAGTTTGCAGATTATGTGCAAATTAGAAAGAATAAGGAGTTTACAGTATATACTGATTCAATATTAAGGAATGAAGAACACCCAAGTTTATCTAATGTAATTGAGTAAGGAAAGGAGATTTTAGAAAAAGTCATATATTTTGAATATTGATGGGATATACTAAGATTTGAAAGAATTGTACTAGTATAATGATAAAAAGAAGATACTAGTGAAATGTTTTTTGTTGTTTGATATGTCAGCAATTAAAAATTGAATATATTATTTCAACTTTCGTGTTTTACACTTTGGTAAATTCTAGAGTTTTCTGGGTGCTGCATCATCACAGATTCGGAGGGCTGCGGTGCTCCCCAGCGCGCCGTGGTATTTGTTGCCCAGAACCATCGGGCACTCGATCGTTAGAATCCGAAGGACTGTGGTGCTGCACGGGCACCGCAGCACCCTGTCAAAAGCTTTCTGTACCGCCGCGACGCCCGATCAGCGTTTCTCGGTGCTCGCCGCCGCACCAGATTGCTGAATTCGCAATTTTTAGGTATTCTTAACTCCAATTAAAGCCCGACGGGCTGGGATTTGACCTATAAACACTCCTACTCCGATTAGGAGGAGTTAATCTATAAAAAGGGAGGAAAGCAAGTAGAGAATTCATTCAATTCTTCATCTAAGTTCTTAGTTACATTCTTCAATTCTTCTTTAGATTTTCTTATGGTCCTGCATGGCTAGTTCTTTTTAGTTTGTTGAGGTAGATTGAAACCTCAAGGGATCTTCATGCATTGTGAGATTTGGACTTGATTTTATTATTTCAATCTTAATTGAGTATTGATTATTTATCTGTTCTTCTTCTCAATGATTATTCATATGATTGTTAGGAGGCCTACTAGTATATTATCTGTCTTAATCTACCGCTGAATTATGTTTTGAACAAAGTCTTCAATTCTATGATTCATGAGGCAAATAGGTTTGAGGATTTTGAATTATAAATCATTGAACCTATGATGAATAATTAACTAAATTAGATATAACCGATGTGTTTATATTTGTTTAACTCTGTCAGTTTCTCTAGTTCTTCATACAGTTAATAAGTTATGCTTTACCGATGTGCTAAAGGATTGCTTGTTAATTAGGATTTAATTGGTGCGATTGTTCTTAATTTACTAGACTTAAGGAGGAACAGGGTTAGAAACCCAATGATAGATATTCAATTACAGATTGATTATGTTGTCAATGATCAATGTAATCCCTTGACGGTGGATATCAACCGAAATCAACTCCTTTCTCATTAATTACTCTCTTAATTATTTTCATTATTTTTTACTTTACTTAATTTGTGATTATCAATCCCCCCTTTCTCAATCACATAAGGTAATTCCAGTCTCTGTGGGATCGACCCTTACTCCCACTACTACAGGTTAGTTTTGAGGTAAGGTATCAATTTGGGTATACTTGCGACAGTATGCACCAAATTTTTGGCTGCGAGCGCTGCGGCGCTACGGAAAGCTTCTGACGAGGCACCATGGTACTTCGGATTTTGACGCTCGGGTGCCCTGGCACTGGGCATCGGGCGCCGCGGTGCCCGGTGATTCTGGGCAACAAACACCACGGCACGTTGGGGAGCGTCGCGGCCCTTCGAATCTGTGATGACGCCGCACCGCGGTGCCCAGAAATCTCTAGCATTTTCCAAAGTGCCAAACATGAAAGTTGTAGCTCTATGTATTTTATTTTCATAGCCGCTAGAATCACCTTAATCTGATCTAAATTGAAGGAGATATGACAAAATTAGTGACCAAAGGTCAGAATTCATCCTACTGCATTGTGATTCTGATTTGCGAGCTCTGTAACGCTATGAAAGCTCCCGAATTTGACCAAGTGTTCAACATAAAAGTTGTAGATGATTGTGTTATATTTTTACAGCAACTTGTATCACTTTGATTAGAGTTCATATGAGAGAGATATGCTTAAAACTATGCCAAAAGGTTTGGAATCGCTGCAATGTAGCATTTTTCCATGAATTTCTTATCTTTTTCTTCTCTTTTCTTCTTTCTTTGTTTCTACAACACAAAACACAAAACTAAGCTAATTCCTAATCATATTTTACTTAAATCAAACGAAAAGTAAGTTTAAAGGTATTAATATCATGCTTAATTAAGATCACATCAAAGCCTTAGGATCTTAGTTAGATTATATTATAGCTGATAGTAAATCTAAATGATGTGTTTACGCATTAGAAGTTATGCTTCAGGTATCTTTATATAATTTTGGTGAAAGTTAGGAGAAATTATTTGTCTTTAGTTGAACTTGCCCATATTAGTAGTTATTAGACCGATATACAAATGGCACCATTTGTTGTTTTACATGAAACATCATAGGTCTCCTAATAGGTGGATGAGTTGAGTAAAGTTAAGCTTTTGGAATCTAATTTGGAATAATATGTAATAGATAAAATATGACTAACGTAAATTGATGATGTTAGTTTGGATAACATGCTTCAAGCATATGTCTTCAAGTTTGGTGAGAGATCTCTTAGCAGAATTCACCTATAATAAAGTGATATTGGATGACTTAAAGCCCTATGTAAGAGGTGTTACAAACTTTCTATTAAATGATTCAGTGGGGTCATACTTATTGTATAATGCCATTGATAAAGTGAAATTGTTTAGGAAAAAAATACAAGCAACTCAATACAGGCCAAAAGTCTATGAGAACCATGAATGTTGAGAACTAAAAATTATTAGTTGGTGATCAAATATTCTTGAAGGACTCACCCATGAAAGTGGTAATGAAGTTTGGAAAGAAGGAAAAAAAATTCATTTCTAGTATATAGGCTATTTTGAAATCTTGAACAAAGTAGGCATAGTAGTATATCGCCTAGCCTTGCCATCAGGATTAAGTGATGTTGATACAATCTTTCTTGCATCAATGCTAAGGAAGTACCTATCAGATTCTTCTCATGTTATTAGATTCCAAAAAATTCAATTGGATAAGAATTTACCTTAATTATGAAGAAAAAAATTATGTCTGTTATTGATCGACAAGTGAAGAACTTATAGTTAAAGAAAAATCCTATGGTTAAGGTTATATGGCAAAATCACTCAAGTGAAGAGACTTCTTAGAAAGTAAAGATGATATACAAAAGATATATCCCCAATTGCTTGAGTAGTAAGGTTAATAACTATAATTTATGCCTTGAATTCATTCCCTACTTATGATAGGATGATTTAAAATTTAGGGATCAAATTTCTTAAGTGGGGAAGAATGCAACGCCCCTAAGATTTAGTAATTTTCATTTATGTATGGATTATTAAAAAAAATAAAGGAGTAGGGATGTAATTGAAAGGTTTTAAGGATGAAAATAAAATTTATTAATATTTTTGGGGTCAAATTGTAATTTTCTAAAAGTTTAGGGGTCAAAATGTAAATAATAAAATTTGGAAGGACATCCTCTAACAATTAAAAATTGCTATTTGGTCCCTCCATTATTATTTAAAAAAGAAAGACAAATGTTTCGTCACCAGAGAGATGTGAATAGTGTTTTTCCTCTCCTTACTTTCTCTCTCTAGATCTTGAGTACCTTTGAGCCTCTGATCTCAAAACTAAGGGTACCATTGGATTCAGGACAGAGAGTACTATGATTTTGACTGAACAATTTTTCAAATTGACAACAGAATCGCCATAGATCGAAAGTAAAAAAATCTTAGAAAAAGGTAAGTTCTAAATGTAACGCCCATAATTTACGTTACGTAAAATAAACATTTTTTTCCTACAATCAGATATTTTCCATAAAGATACATAATTCAATTCTTTATCATGGGAACAGATACATATACACTACAAAAAAATCGCATCATTACGACGGTTTTTAAGTGGGCATAACGACGGTTTTAAAACCGTTGTGGAATTTCATGCATAGCGACGGTTTCAGCAACCGTGGGAATAACCGTCGTTAAAAATAACGACGGTTTAAATTTTTTTTTTTATTATAAATTTTTGGTTAATAAAATTAATTAAATTTTTTATATTAAATTTATTTGTAATTTAAAATATAATATTTTGTGTTATCCATAATACTAATAATGCTTAAATTTTTTTTTATTAAATTTTTATACAAAATAAAAGTTAATTTATATATTTAATATTTTATAAATTAATTTAGATAAATTTTATTTTATTATATAATAATTAAACGTGTGAATTATTTAATAATTGAAAATTGTATTTTAAAATTTATGAATATTTAACTAGATACTAAAGATGCATAAATTATTGAATTATGATGAATCTATATATATTAAAAATATATGTACAAAAAAATTAATAGTAACGAACGTGACAAAATTACATATACAAATATAATAACTAAATCAAGTTCCCGGACCCTACAGATGCTGATCAAGCTGATGCCCACTACCACGATCGCTGGGATCCTGAAAAATAAATTTTGTTTGTTAGAATTTTTAGTGTTTTTAAAATAAACAAAATTATACCAATAATTTTTATGTATTAAAAGGTTACCCTGGGTCCGGGACTATGAAGTCCTGAAATTTCAGGTGGCAGCTGACCCTGAAATTTTTGTAGCAGGAACGTCATATCAGCCTCCATCTGTGCTTGCTGTGCTGTGAGCTCAGCATCTTGTCACTGGAGCTCAGCGTCTCGTCGTTGCTACTCAGCGTCCCGCTCCTGCATAGCTGTCTTCAGGCACTGCTGCTTGACGTCCCGCTCCCGCATAGCTGTCTTCAGGCGCTCCACCTCACTCTGTAAGTCGTGGTATGACGGCTCTGATTGTGAGCTCGACCCAGATGAACCACGACCAAAGACTTGAGTTGGGCAAACACCCAACCTAAATCCTCGAACGCGGCCAGAGTGCTCCTTACTGCCAAGAGCTCTCGCAAGCAAATCGGCCGTCGAGAACTCTTGGGACGAGCTGTCCTTGTAACATCCCTAATTTCGTTTCTTTTATTGATAAAAGTACATAAATATTTAATTAAGGAAATAAAATTTATTAGACAATATTTTAGATATCTAAGGAAATATAATCCTTAGAAATTCTTCACCTTATATATATGCATAGAAAATGTTTGTAACATTAAGAGAACAAATAAAGAGGGAACCTAATAGGAAAAAAAATTATTAGAAAAAACATACTAAAGAGATGCAAAATTCTTGGATAAGGAAGATAAATTTTTAAAAACAAGTAAAGGTCTTAAAATTTCAAGAACATTGGATTAGGGTAATTTTTCCTAATTCAAGAACTAGAGTTACTAAGTTTAACATCTTTACCCATACATTGGGGTTTTACCTATGGTCACTTCATATAGAGTTTTTCCACTTCACATAAGTTTCTAGCAAGCCCATTGGATAACCTAAGCAAGAAATAAAACATAGATTTAGACTAGGACATAGTAATTAGACCAATAGCCCAAAAATTATGAAAATGTGACCAAGCCCTCCAAGAAAGGTAGAATTTTATCCAAAGCAAAGAAAATGGGTAGAAATAAGCCTATAATGGGTAGGAATAAGCCCAAATCCAAGAGAAAAAATAAAATAAAATAAAATAGGTGATGATATAATAATGTAATAATAATAAAGATTAGGTTACATGGCATTAAGACAAAAATTTAACAAGTGGTATGATTCTACATTCATAATTTTGGCAAGTGGCATGATAATACAAGGCTTTAGGACAAAAACATCTATATCCTACACTCATAATTTTAGCAAGTGGTATGATAATTCATGGCATTAGGACAAAACATTCCTATCCCACACAAATAATATCAACCAAATAATGGAGTTTCAAGGGCTAGAAATTTGCCACCTAAAAAGGAAAATCTATCATACTTGTTTAAGACAAAAGAAAATGGAAATGAATCCCTAAATCAAAGGGACCTTGTCCCTTATCTTAAGAACATATCATAATTTTCAAAATAAAAATCTCCTTTTCCTATGCATATCTTGGCTAAGGAAGAGGAAGACAAGAACATAAGTTGTTTGTTTTCCAAAAATTCAACAAAGTGTATCCTAATTGTGATAAGGTAGACTTATGATCATGAAAGGTGTATTATTTAGTGGTCTATTTAAGAAAAACCCACCCCTACAACATTTTAATTTAGCCCAAGTGAGGAAGAGAGAGAAATAGAAGCAAGGTAGAGTGAGGAAAGGAGAGAAAGAGAGGAGAAGAAAGGAAGGAAGAAGAAGGAGAAGTTTAGAAGTCTAAGTACTCAAGGTAAGTTACCTTAATCTCCACTTGAATCCATTTTTCTTCTTCATCCTTGAGGTTCAAAAACTCACCCTCCTTCTCTTACCTAAGCTGCTAGAAAAGCTAAGGGAAGGGAGGAATCTTGCTACTTCTTTCAAAAGGAAACAAGAAAACCAATTCACTAAGTGAGCTAGGGAGATTCTTAGGTAAGTTTAACAATATTTCTTTTTGAAGAAAACTTTTGAAACTTATAATATTTATATGAGATTTTGATCTTAGAACTTTGATGATTGGTCATGGATGTTGCTATATCATGTTACATATTGATCTTGCATGTGATGTATGTTTGAATACTTAGACTGGTATAGAAAGTTCTGCATAGGTATGGCTATGGGTGGCAAAATTTTTAGCTTTTGTGTTTTAATTTCTGGGAATTATCTGTAGGGAATTAAAATAAATGGTTAACATAAGAAATAAAGATATATGTGTCACAGACTTTTAGCCGCTAGAATCATTCAATTTGGTGTCCATATGAGGTAGATATGTTCCAATTAGTAAGCAAAGGTCAGAAAATGGTTCATCAGGGAAGAATATGTTAGGATAGCTTCTGTTTTTTTAATTTTTGGGAATTATATGTAGGGAATTAAAATAAATGGTTAGCATAAGAATTAAATATATATGTGTCACGGAATTTTAGCTACTAGAATCATTCAATTTGGAGTCCATATGAGGTAGATATGTTCCGATTAATAAGCAATGGTCAAAAAATGGTTCATCAGGGAAGAATATGTTAGGATAGCTTCTGTGTTATAATTTATGGGAATTATTTGTAGGGAATTAAAATAAATGGTTAACATAAGAATTAAATATATATGTGTCAGGGATTTTTACCACTGGAATCATTCAATTTGGAGTCCATATGAGGTAGATATGTTCCGATTAGTAAGCAAAGGTCAAAAAATGGCTCATCAGGGAAGAATATGTTAGGATAGCTTTTGTTTGTTAATTTCTGGGAATTATATGTAGGGAATTAAAATAAATGGTTAGCATAAGAATTAAAGATATATGTGTCATGGATTTTTATCCATTGGAATCATTCAATTTGGAGTCCATATGAGGTAGATATGTTCCGATTAGTAAGAAAAGGTCAGAAAATGGTTCATCAGGGAAGAATATGTTAGGATAGCTTATGCGTTTTAATTTATGGGAATTATTTCTAGGGAATTAAAATAAATGGTTAACATAAGAATTAAATATATATGTGTCACGGATTTGTAGCCACTGGAAGCATTCAATTTGGAGTCCATATGAGGTAGATATGTTCCGATTAGTAAGCAAAGGTCAGAAAATGGTTCATCAGGGAAGAATATGTTAGGATAACTGATGTTTTTTAATTTTTGGGAATTATCTATAGGGAATTAAAATAAATGGTTAACATAAGAATTAAATATATATGTGTTAAGGATTTTTAGCCACTGGAATCATTCAATTCGGAGTCCATATGAGGTAGATATGGTCCGATTAGTAAGCAAAGGTCAGAAAATGGATCATCAGGGAAGAATATGTTAGGATAGTTTCTGTGTTTTAATTTTTGGGAACTATCTATCGGGAATTAAAATAAATTGTTAAGATAATAATTGAATATATATGTGTCATGGATTTTTAGCCACTGGAAGCATTCAATTTGGAGTCCATATGAGGTAGATATGGTCCGATTAGTTAGCAAAGGTCAGAAAATGGTTCATCAGGGAAGAATATGTTAGGATAGCTTCTGTGTTTTAATGTTTTGGAATTATATGTAGGAAATTAAAATAAATGGTTAACATAAGAATTAAATATATATGTGTCATGGATTTTTAGCCACTGGAATCATTCAATTTGGAGTCCATATGAGGAAGATATGAGCTTATTAGTAGTCAAAGGTCAGAAAATGGTTCATCAGTGAAGAATATGTTAGGATAGTTTATGTATTTTAATTTTTGGGAATTATCTATATGGAATTAAAGTAAATGGTTAACATAAGTATTATAGCTATGTGTGTCATGGATTTTGTTCCATTGGAATCATTCAATATGGAGTCCATATGAGGAAGATATGAGCTTATTAGTAGTCAAAGGTCAGAAAATGGTTCATCAGTGAAGAATATGTTAGGATAGCTTCTGTATTTTAATTTCTGGGAATTATCTGTATTAAATTAAAATAGATGGTTAACATACGAATTATAGATATGTGTGTTACGGATTTTTATCCACTGGAATCACTCAAGTTGGAGTCGATGTGAGGTAGATATGGTCCGATTAGTTGGTAGAGGTCAGAACTTATCCGAGAAGAAATAACCTGTACATTTAGGGAGTAATATCACCTTGATTTCTTAATATTTTGCTACAATATTCAACATAATAGTTTTAGATAATTGTTTTATCTTGAAATTGACACCAAGATCACCTACAAAGGAGTTCAATTCAGGGAGTTATGCTCTGATTAGTAAGAGAATGTTATATATGATGAAAACCTGCATCAAGAAAATAAAGAAATAAAATTAAAATTTTAAAAAAGAAGACGAATCTTATAAATGACTAGTATATGCCTTAGCCATTGCCATTGTATGAACTTCTTACCATCTTAATTGTAAAATTTTGACATGCAAATATTTTATAAAGTGATATTTGAAATGGTTATGTTCATAGCATGATTACCAATGATTTATGGTAATAGTTATATTTTGATGAACATACTTGTTATTGAAAGCATATTTTTGGCTATCATTGTGAAAAGAAAAGAAATGAGCACGGTCACATGGCAATCCGTGTGGTGCACCAGTAGGGGACGCCCTACCAACGGTTATGATCATGTTAATGAGAAAAGAAAGAGAAAGTGTGCCATGTCGGACGGAGCGAGAAAAGCCCGTACCGGAGAGTAGAGGATACTCACCCTGACCGGGGTAGCTTGAAATGAGAATAAGTTGATGGCTATCATGTGATATTCTAAAAATAGTTAATCCTGTCATACATATCATTACTGTATGATTCTTATGTACATAGATATAATGCATTGATGTGACCAAAGATATTTTCTGTAGTTTATACAGCTGAACATGACATGATGAACTATATTGATGGTAAATTCTGATTTATTGTTGAACCTACTGGGATTTAATTCTTACTATATTTCCATATCATGTTCAGAAGAATAATGCAGATTTTTTCAATGACACTTATTATTTCCGTACGTTGGATCGAGGTGCCCTACCTTGGGCAACTACCAGTTATATCAAATGTATCTGTAGTAGATGTGACTGAGATTCCGATGGAGGTGCCACCTGCACCAGTGTCCCTGGAAGTAGTCGACATAGATGATTAGAGCTAATATATATCTTTGTACAAATGTTTGTTAAATAATGGTGTGTAGTTTGTAAAATAATTGTGTGTATGGAAACTCAGTATTGTATCACTGTTAATAACAATTATGCTTGGTTAAAGTGATTTTTATTACGAGTTAAGTGGTTAGAATTAAAGTAGTAATAACTTCATGGAATTTTACAAATATAAAAAAAAAATTTTGTTACATTTACATAAATGGAGTTGTTACATAATTAGTATCAGAGCAGGTCGATCCTAGATGGCCAATGGGTGGATGGTTATCTGAATCGATCTTATAGTGTCTTGAGTATGTTGTGGTTGTGCTATGTAGTTTATCAATGATTCATATAGGTAAGAAATTACTAGTGTTTCCTATCTATATGCCGAGGTGGTGTTATGACTGCTATTAAATATTTTTGAACTAACTATTGGGCTTGATCACCTCAATAGCAGCATAACTTTGTTTTTGCCACAATAGGAAATGGCACCACCAAGGAGGAATCCAGCAACCAATGCAGAGGAAACCCTACACAACCTTGCCACGGCAATTCGAGACCAAGTCATGACCCCCAACCAAATTTTACAATATCTCCAGAATGCTAATAACCCAAACAGTGAGAACAGTGGTAACAACTGGATGGCTAGAAAAGATAATGGCATATCCCAGTTCCTAAGGACTAGACCACGTCATTTCCAAGGTGGCTATGATCCAATGGTAGCCGAATGGTGGATAAGGGAATTAGAGAAAATCTTTGAAGTGATGGGCTGTACTGAAGAGCAGCAAGTTATTTTTTATGCATATATGTTAAAGGATGAAGCAGAATACTGGTGGCATGGAGCTAGAGAACTTTTATCTCATCAGGGAAGACAGATCACCTGGCAAGTGTTCAAGGACATTTTTTTTTGAAAAGTACTTTCCAAGTACTGTACGGGTAGAGAAAGAGATTGAATTTCTCCAACTCAAGCAAGGCAACATGACCGGTGGACCAGTATATTGCAAGGTTCGAGAAGCTGTCTAAGTTCTTCTCTTATCTGCGATATAACCCAGATGAAGCATGGAAGGCGGTTAAGTTTGAAGCGGGACTAAACCCGGAGATAAAGAATGCTGTTATAGCTATGGAGATCAGGGAGTTTGTACCTCTGATAAATAAATGCAAACTCCTGGAAAAGAGTTTAAGGGCAGTGGAGGACGAGAAGCAAAGGCGAAACCTATGGAAGAGGAAGAAAAATTTTCCCAACCCTGGAAAGAACGTGAGAAGAAGTGGATATGGAGCTGGTAAGAGGCCATTGATTGAGGATCCTAGACCTTTTCAACAAGACCTCGCCCCAGTCAAGTGCGCTAAGTGCGGACGCATGCATGGTAATCGGCCATGCTACATGAGACAAGATGCCTGCTTCAATTGCAGACAAAAGGGAAATTTTGCGAGAAACTGCCCACAGAATGTGGGGAAGCAGCCAGAATAGAGGCCTCAGGTGAAAGGAAGGGTTTTCACCCTGACCAGCCAAGAGGCAGCTCAATCTTCTGAAATGATTCAAGGTACATGCTATATCTATGGATTTGCTCTTATGGTGTTATTTGACTCTGGTGCTAGTCATTCATTTATATCAGAAGAATGTATTAGGAAGTTTCAGTTTCCTATTTCTGAAACTGACTATGAGCTATCCGTAGTAACCCCTACAGGAGAAAGGGTATTAACTTCCTCTGTATGTAAAGACTGTCAAGTCACCATCCAGGAGAAAACTTTTTTTATAGACCTCGTCTTTTTACCTTTAAGAGGTATTGAGGTCATTCTAGGGTTAGACTGGATGTCTAGAAATCGAGTCTTGTTGAATTGTTGTAACAAGACCGTTGAATTTCTACCTCTTACTCTGAAAGAGGAGGTCCAATTATTGATGCTAAATGCCAATCAAGTTAATAGGGAGTTGAAGAATGGAGTACTTGGATACATTCTCTTGTATTTATAAAAGCTAGAAGTCGAATCGAAGCTTGATGAAATCCCAATAGCCAACGAGTTTCTTGAAGTATTTCCATCTGATATTCCAGGCTTACCTCCCAAGAGAGAGATAGAGTTCTCTATTGATCTCCTACTTGGGATAGGGCCTATCTCAATTGCACCATATCGAATGGCCTCGAAGGAACTACAGGAACTCAAGAAGCAGTTAGAGGAATTATTAGAGAAGCAATTCATTAGACCGAGTGTATCACCTTGGGGAGCTCCTGTATTGTTTGTTAAGATGAAAGACGAGAGCTTGAGACTATGCATAGATTACAGACAGCTGAATAAGGTGACTATAAAAAACAAGTACCCTCTCCCTAGGATAGATGACTTATTGGATCAATTGAAGGGAGCCTCCATCTTTTCTAAAATTTACTTGAGGTCAGGATATCATCAGATTAGGATCAAGGAGGAGGACGTACCAAAAACTCCCTTCAGGACTAGGCATGGGCACTATGAGTTTCTCGTAATGCCCTTGGGTTAACAATGCACCTGTAATTTTCATGGATTACATGAATCATATTTTTCGACCCTACCTAGAGGGGTAGCCGTAGATCCTAGCAAGACGGAAGCAGTGATTAAGTGGGAGAGACCAAGGACTGTTATGGAAGTCAGAAGTTTCCTGGGTTTGGCAGGATACTATAGGAGGTTTATACAAAACTTCTCTCGTATAGCCTTGCCATTGACTACATTGACCAGGAAGGGAAGTCCTTTCAAATGGATTGATCAATGTGAAGCTAGTTTTTAAGAGCTAAAGACAAGACAGACCACTTCTCCTGTTTTAATTATTCTAAACCCCACAGGACATTTTGAAGTGTATAGTGACGCTTCAAAGAAAGGGCTAGGATGTGTGCTGATGCAAGATAATAGAGTAGTTACTTACGCCTCTAGGCAACTGAGACCCCACGAAGGAAACTATCCAACCCATGATCTTGAATTGGCGGCGGTGGTGTTTTCTTTAAAGATTTGGCGACATTACTTATACGGAGCAAACTTTGAAGTATATTGCGATCACAAGAGTCTTAAATATCTCTTTGATCAAAAGGAGTTAAATATGAGGCAACGAAGATGAGTGAAATTTCTCAATGATTACAAGTTTGAGATAAAGTATCATCCAGGAAAGGCGAATGTTGTAGCTGATGCCTTAATTCGAAAATCTCTATACATGGGCCAAATGATGCTGTATGAGATGCAAATGCTAGAGGAGTATCGAAATTTGAAGCTGGACACTACTTTTTCCTCAAAGAAGCTAAGCATTAATGGTTTAAGTATAGGGTGTGACCTTAGAGCCCAGATCAAAGAGGCTCAAGTTCACAACCAATACTTACAGGATCATAAAGATCAAGGAATTGTTCTGTCATAGAAGATGGAGCAATCATGTATCAAGGAAGGATTTATGTCCCTCAAGAACGAGAGTTAAGGACTAAGATCTTACAGGAAGCACATCAGAGTAAATATACTGTCCATCCTGGATGCACTAAAATGTACCAGGACTTAAAGAGGATGTATTGGTGGCCAGGGATGAAAAAGGATATTATGGAGTTCGTGGCGAAATGTGTAATTTGCCAAAAGGTGAAAGTGGAGAATCAAAAGCCAGCGAGATTTTTACAACCTCTTGAAATCCCTATATTGAAATGGGACAGTATCTTGATGGACTTTGTTGTGGGTTTACCTAAGACTTCTGTGGGACATGACTCTATCTGGGGTAACAGTTGATAGATTAACCAAATTTGCTCACTTTTTGCCCATAAAAATTAACTTTTCACTAGATAAATTGGCCCAACTGTACGTCCAGGAAATAGTTAGACTCCATGGAATTCACTAAAATATCATTTCTGATAGAGATTCGAGGTTCACATCGAGGTTTTGGAAGGCATTGCAGGAAGCATTTGGTACTTAGTTGCGGTTTAGTACTGCCTACCATCCTCAGACTGATGGGCAGACAGAACGAACCATTCAAACCCTAGAAGATATGTTGAGGGCCTGTGTGATAGAGCAAGGTAAAGGATGGGATAACTACCTACCTTTAGTAGAGTTTGCTTATAATAATAGCTATCACTCTAGTATTAAGATGGCCCCCTATGAAGCTTTATATGGTAGAAAGTGCCGATCTCCACTATGTTGGTTTGAGGTAGGAGAAAAGAACTTGTTGGGTCTTGATCTAATTCAACAAACCACTGAACAAATCAGGATGATACGAGACAAAATACTTACAGCTCAAAGTCGGCAAAAGAGTTACTACGTTAAGAGACATAGACCTCTGGAATTTGAGGAAGGAGACCATGTATTTCTAAAACTTTCTTCAACTACTGGAGTTGGCAAGTCTCTCAAACCAAGAAAGTTATGTCCGCGATTTTTGGGACCCTACCAAATTCTGAAGAAAGTAGGGACATAAGCATATCAATTTGCTCTCCCACCTAATTTGTCCAACCTGCATAATGTTTTTCACGTATCACAGCTGCGAAAGTATCTTCCAGATTCATCACATGTAATAAAGGATGAACCAATCCAAATAAAGGAGAACAGGACATACCAACTAGTACCTGCATCCATATTGGACACTGAAGTGAAGCAACTAAGAAATAAAACCATTCCCCTTGTTAAGGTGTTATAGGAAGGTTTGACTCCGGAAGAAGCAACTTGGGAGCTGGAAGAAGTCACGAGGAAGAAATATCCGCAATTGTCCTTATAAGGTAATTTCTGAAATTTTGAGGACAAAATTTCTTTTATGGGGAGAGAAATGTAACATCCCTAATTTCGTTTCATTTATTGATAAAAGTACATAAATATTTAATTAAGGAAATAAAATTTATTAGACAATATTTTAGATATCTAAGGAAATATAATCCTTAGAAATTCTTCACCTTTTGTATATGCATAGAAAATGTTTCTAACATTAAGAGAACAAATAAAGAGGGAAAACCTAATAGGAAAAAAAATTATTAGAAATAACATACTAAAGAGATGCAAAATTCTTGGATAAGTAAGATAAATTTTTAAAAACAAGTAAAGGTCTTAAAATTTCAAGAACATTGGATTAGGGTAATTTTTCCTAATTCAAGAACTAGAGTTACTAAGTTTAAAATCTTTACCCATACATTGGGCTTTTACCTATGGACACTTCATATAAAGTTTTTCCACTTCACATAAGTTTCTTGCAAGCCCATTGGATAACCTAAGAAAGAAATAAAACATAGACTTGGACTAGGATATAGTAATTCGACCAATAGCCCAAAAATTATGAAAATGTGACCAAGCCCTCTAAGAAAGGTAGAATTTAATCCAAAGCAAAGAAAATGGGTAGGAATAAGCCTATAATGGGTAGGAATAAGCCCAAATCCAAGAGAAAAAATAAAATAAAATAAAATAGGTGATGATATAATAATGTAATAATAATAAAGATTAGGTTACATGGCATTAAGACAAAAATTTAGCAAGTGGTGTGATTCTACATTCATAATTTTGGCGGGTGACATAATAATACAAGGCTTTAGGACAAAAACATCTATATCCTACACTCATAATTTTAGCAAGTGGTATGATAATACATGGCATTAGGATAAAAAATTCTAGTCCCACACAAATAATATCAACCAAATAATGGAGATTCAAGGGCAAGAAATTTGCCACCTAAAAAGGCAAACCTATCATACTTGTTTAAGACAAAAGAAAATGGAAATGAATCCCGAAATCAAAGGGACCTTGCCCCATATGTTAAGAACATATTATCATAATTTTTAAAATACAAATCTCCTTTTCCTATGCATATCTTGACTAAGGAAGAGGAAGACAAGAATATAAGTTGTTTGTTTTCCAAAAATTCAACCAAGTGTAATCTAATTGTGTTAAGGTAGACCCATGATCATGAAAGTTGAATTATTTGGTAGTTTATATAAGAAAACCCACCCTTACAACATTATAATTTCGTCCAAGTAAGGGAGAGGAAAAATTAGAAGCAAGGTAGAGTGAGGAAAGGAGAGGAAGAAAGGAAGAAAGAGGAAGGAGAAGTCTAGGGGACTAAGTGCTCCAGGTAAGTTTAACAATATTTTTTTTTTGAAGAAAACTTTTGAAACTTATAATATTTATATCAGATTTTGATCTTAGAACTTTGATGATTGGTCATGATGTTGCTATATCATGTTACATATTGATCTTGCATGTGATGTATGTTTGAGTACTTAGACTGGTATAGAAGGTTCTGCATAGGTATGGCTATGGTTGGCAAAATTTTTACCTTCTTGTTTTAATTTATGGGAATTATCTATAGGGAATTAAAATAAATGGTTAGCATATGAATTAAAGTTATATGTGTCACTGATTTTTAGCCACTGGAATTATTTAATTTGGAGTCCATATGAGGAAGATATGAGTTGGTTAGTAGTCAAAGGTCAAAAAATGGTTCATCATGGAAGAATATGTTAGGATAGCTTCTGTATTTTAATTTCTGAGAATTATTTGTATGGAATTAAAATAAATGGTTAACATAAGAATTATAGCTATGTGTGTCACGGATTTTTAGCCACTGGAATCATTCAATTTGGAGTCCATATGAGGAAGATATGAGCCAAAGTCAAAGGTCAGAAAATGGTTCATCAAGGAAGAATATGTTGGGATAGCTTCTGTATTTTAATTTCTGGGAATTAGCTTTATGGAATTAAAATAAATAGTTAACATAAGAATTATAGCTATGTGTGTCACGGATATTTAGCCATTGGAATCATTCAATTTGGAGTCCATATGAGGAAGATATGAGCTGATTAGTTGTCAAAGGTTAGAAAATGGTTCATCAGGGAAGAATATGTTATGATAGCTTCTGTGTTTTAATTTTTGGGGATTATCTGTATGGAATTAAAATAAATGGTTAACATAAGAATTATAGATATGTGTGTCACAGAATTTTAACCACTGGAATCACTCAAGTTGGAGTCCATGTGAGTTAGATATGATCCGATTAGTAGGTAGAGGTCAGAACCTATCCGAGAAGAAATAACCTGTACATTTAGGGAGTAATATAACATTGATTTCTTAATATTTCGCTAGAATGTTGAACATAATAGTTTTAGATAATTGTTTTATCTTGAAATTGACACCAAGATCACGTACATCGGAGTTCAATTGAGGGAGTTATGCGCTGATTAGTAAGAGAAGGTTAGATATGATGAAAACCTGCATCAAGAAAATAAAGAAATAAAATTAATATTTAAAAAAGAAGACGAATCTTATAAATGACTGGTATATGCCATAGCCATTGCCATTGTATGAACTTCTTACCATCTTAAGTGTAAAATTCTGACATGGAAATATTTTATAAAGTGATATTTGAAATGGTTATGTTCATGGCATGATTACCAATAATTTATGATAATAGTTCTATTTTGATGAACATACTTGTTATTGAAAGCATATTTTTGGCTATCATTGTGAAAAGAAAATAAATGAGAACGTTCACATGGCAATCCGTGTGGTGAACCAGTAGGGGACGCCGTACCAACGGTTATGATTATGATTATGAGAAAAGAAAGAGAAAGTGTGCCATGTCGGACGGAGCGAGAAAAGCCCATACTAGAGAGTAGAGAATACTCACCCTGACCGGGGTAGCTTGAAATGAGAATAAGTTGATGGCCATCATATGATATTCTAAAAATAGTTAGTCCTGTCATACATATCAATACTGTATGATTCTTATGTGCTTAGATATAATGCATTCATGTGACCAATGATATTTTCTGTAGTTTATATAGCTGAACATGACGTGATGAGCTATATTGATGATGATTTATTGTTGAACTTACTGGGATTTAATTCTCACTATATTTCCATATCATGTTCAGAAAATTAGTTATGCATATTTTTCTATAGCTCTGGCTTTTAGTGCACGTTGGATCGAGTACTTTATGTTGGGCAAATCCCATAAGCAAATAAAATGTTTGTGGTTGAGTTGGCTTAGATCCCAGTGAAGGTGCAACCACCTGCACCTGTATCTCCGGAATTGGTCAACCAGAATAAATAAGATGTAGATTTTTTATATGTTTGATTTGTTGTTCGTATGTTTTGATTAATGACATGTATGTGAACTCTGTATTGTATAAATTAAATAAGTGTTACATTGAGTTAAGTTGTAACGAGGTAATAACTTAATGGTATTTTAAAAAAAAAATTGATACTAAAATAAAGTTGTTACATAATTGGTATCAGATGAGGTCGATCCTAGATGGGCAGTGGGTGGATGGTTATCTGAATCGATCTTATAGTGTCTTTAGTATATTGTGGTTGTGCTGTGTAGGGGATCAGTGATTCATATAGGTAAGAAATTACTAGTTTTTCCTATCTATATGCCGAGGTGGTGTTATGACTGCTATTAAATATTTTTGAACTAACTATTGGGCTTGATCACCTCAATAGCAGCATAAGTTTGTTTTGCCACAGTTGGAAATGGCACCACCAAGGAGGAATCTAGCAACCAATACAGAGCAAACCCTGCACAACCTGGCCACGACAATTCAAGACCAAGTCATGACCACCAACCAAATTTTACAATATCTCCAGAATGCTAATAACCCAAATGGTGAGAATGGTGCTAACAACCGGATGGCTGGAAAAGATAATGGCATATCCGAGTTCTTGAGGACTAGACCACCTTATTTCCAAGGTGGCTATGACCCAACGATAGCCGAAAGGTGGATTAGGGAATTAGAGAAAATCTTTGAAGTGATGGGCTGTACTGAAGAGCAACAAGTTATTTTTGCTGCATATATGTTAAAGGATGAAGCAGAATACTGGTGGTGTGGAGCTAGAGAACCTTTAGCTCATCAGGGAAGACAGATCACCTGGCAAGTGTTCAAGGACATTTTTTTTGAAAAGTACTTTCCAAGTACTATACGAGCAGAGAAAAAGATCGAATTCCTCCAACTCAGGCAAGGTAGCATGACCGTGGACCAGTATATCGCAAGGTTCGAGGAGCTGTCTAAGTTCTCCTCTTATCTGCGATATAACCCAGATGAAGCATGGAAGGCAGTTAAGTTTGAAGCGGGACTAAACCCGAAGATAAAGAATGTTGTTATAGCTATGGAGATCAGAGAGTTTGTACCTTTGATAAATAAATGTAGACTCCTGGAAAATGGTTTAAAGGCAGTAGAGGACGAGAAGCAAAGGCAAAACCTATGGAAGAGGAAGAAAAATTTTCCCAACCCTGGAAAGAAAATGAGAAGAAGTGGATATGGAGCTGGAAAGAGGCCATTGACTGCGGGTCCTGGACCTTTTCAACAAGACCTCGCCCCAGTCAAGTGCGCTAAGTGCGGACGCATGCATGGTAACCGGCCATGCTACATGGGACAAGATGTCTGCTTCAATTGCGGACAAAAGGGACATTTTGCGAGAAATTGCCCACAGAATGTGGGGAAGCAGCCAGAACAGAGGCCTCAGTTGAAAGGAAGGGTTTTCACCCAGAGCGGCCAAGAGGCTGCTCAATCTTCTGAAATGATTCAAGGTACATGCTATATTTATGGATTTGCTCTTATGGTGTTATTTGACTCTGGTGCTAGTCATTCATTTATATCAGAAGAATGTATTAGGAAGTTTCAATTTCCTATTTCTGAAACTGACTATGAGCTATCCGTAGTAACCCTTACAGGAGAAAGGGTATTAACTTCCTCTGTATGTAAAGACTGTCAAGTCACCATCCAAAAGAAAACTTTTTTTATAGACCTCGTCTTTTTACCTTTAAGAGGTATTGAGGTCATTCTAGGGTTAGACTGGATGTCTAGAAATTGAGTCTTGTTGAATTGTTGTAACAAGACCGTTGAATTTCTACCTCCTACTCTGAAAGAGGAGGTCCAATTATTGATGCTAAATGCCAATCAAGTTAATAGGGAGTTGAAGAATGGAGTACTTGGATACATTCTCTTGTATTTATAAAAGCTAGAAGTCGAATCGAAGCTTGATGAAATCCCAATAGCCAACGAGTTTCCTGAAGTATTTCCATTTGATATTCCAGGCTTACCTACCAAGAGAGAGATAGAGTTCTCTATTGATCTCCTACTTGGGATAGTGCCTATCTCAATTGCACCATATCGAATGGCCTCGAAGGAACTATAGGAACTTAAGAAACAGTTAGAGGAATTATTAGAGAAGCAATTCATTAGACCGAGTGTATCACCTTGGGGAGCTCCTATATTGTTTGTTAAGAAGAAAGACGGGAGTGAGCCTATGCATAGATTACAGATAGCTGAATAAGGTGACTCTTAAAAACAAGTACCCTCTCCCTAGGATAGATGACTTGTTGGATCAATTGAAGGGAGCCTCCATCTTTTCTAAAATTTACTTGAGGTCAGGATATCGTCAGATTAGGATCAAGGTGGAGGACGTACTAAAAACTGCCTTCAGGACTAGATATGGGCACTATGAGTTTCTCGTAATGCCCTTGGGTTGACGAATGCACCTGCAATTTTCATGAATTACATGAATCGCATTTTTCGACCCTACCTAGATCAATTTGTTGTAGTGTTCATTGATGACATCTTGATATATTCAAAGAGTGAGAAAGAACATGAACAACATCTCTGAATCGTGCTGTAAGTGCTGAAAGAGAAAAATTTATATGCCAAATTGGAGAAGTGTGAATTTTGGCTGTCAGAGGTGAAGTTTCTCGGACATGTCATCTCTAATAGAGGGGTAGCCGTAGATCCTAGCAAGACGGAAGCAATGATTCAGTAGGAGAGACCAAAGACGGTTACGAAAGTCAGAAGTTTCCTGGGTTTAGCAGGATACTACAGGAGGTTTATACAAAACTTCTCTCGTATAGCCTTGCCATTGACTAAATTGACCAGGAAGGGAAGTCCTTTCAAATGGACTGATCAATGTGAAGCTAGTTTTCAGGAGCTTAAGACAAGACTGACCACTCCTCCTGTTTTAATTATTCCAGACCCATAGGACATTTTGAAGTGTATAGTGATGCTTTAAAGAAAGGACTAGGGTGTATGTTAATGCAAGACAAGAGAGTAGTTGCTTACGTCTCTAGACAACTCAGACCCCACGAAGGAAACTATCCAACCCATGATCTTGAATTGGCAGCGGTGGTGTTTGCTTTAAAGATTTGGCGACATTACTTATACGGAGCAACCTTTGAAGTATATTGCGATCACAAGAGTCTTAAATATCTCTTTGATCAAAAAGAGTTAAATATGAGGCAACGAAGATGGGTGTAATTTCTCAATGACTACATGTTTGAGATAAAGTATCATCCAGGAAAGGCAAATGTTGTAGGTGATGCCTTAAGTCGAAAATCTCTACACATGGGCCAGATGATGTTGTATGAGATGCAAATACTAGAGGCGTTTCGGAATTTAAAGTTGGACACTACTTTTTCCTCAAAGAAGCTAACCATTAATGGTTTAAATATAGGGTGTGACCTTAGAGCCCAGATCAAAGAGGCTCAAGTTCACAACCAATACTTACAGGATCATAAAGATCAAGGAAATTTTTCTGTCATGGAAGATGGAGCAATCATGTATCAAGGAAGGATTTGTGACCCTCAAGAACGAGAGTTGAGGACTAAAATCCTATAGGAAGCACATCAAAGTAAATATACTGTCCATCCTGGATGCACTAAAATGTACCAGGACTTAAAGATGATGTATTGGTGGCCAGGGATGAAAAAGGATATTGCAGAGTTCGTGGTGAAATGTCTAATTTGTCAAAAGGTGAAGGTGGAGCATCAAAAGCCAACGGGATTTCTACAACCTCTTGAGATCCCTAAATGGAAATGGGACAGTATTTCGATGGACTTTGTTGTGGTTTTACCTAAGACGTCAGTGGGACATGACTCTATCTGGGTAATAGTTGACAGATTAACCAAATCTGCTCACTTTCTGCCCACAAAAATTAAAATTTCACTGGATAAATTGTCCCAACTGTACATCCAGGAAATAGTTAGACTGCATGGGATTCCCTTAACTATTGTTTCTGATAGAGATCCGAGGTTCACGTCAAGGTTTTGGAAAGTGTTGCAGGAAACTTTTGGTACTCAGTTGCGGTTCAGTACTGCCTACCATCCTCAGACTGACGGGCAGACAGAACGGACCATTCAAACTCTAGAAGACATGTTAAGGGCCTATGTGATAGAGCAAGGTAAAGGATGGGATAAGTACCTACCTTTAGTAGAGCTTGCTTATAATAATAGTTATCACTTCAGTATTAAGATGGCCCCTTACGAAGCTTTATATGGTAGGAAGTGCCGATCTCCACTATGTTGGTTTGAGGTAGGAGAAAAGAACTTGTTGGGTCCTAATCTAGTTCAACAAACCACTGAACAAATCAGGATGATACGAGACAAAATACTTACAGCTCAGAGTCGGCAAAAGAGTTACTACAATTAGAGACATAGACCTCTCGAGTTTGAGGAAGGAGACCATGTATTTCTGAAACTTTCCCCGACTTCTGGAGTTGGTAGGTCTCTCAAAACAAGAAAGTTAAGTCCGCAATTTTTGGGACCCTACCAAATTCTGAAGAAAGTAGGGACATCAGCATATCAAGTTGCTCTCCCACCTAATTTTTCCAACCTGCATAATGTTTTTCACGTATCACAATTACGGAAGTATCTTCCAGATTCATCACATGTAATACAGGATGAACCAATCCAAATAAAGGAGAACATGACATACCAGCTAGTACCTGCATCCATATTGGACACTGACGTGAAGCAACTGAGAAATAAAACCATTCCCCTTGTTAAGGTGTTATGGGAAGGTTTGACTCCGGAAGAAGCAACTTGGGAGCTGGAAGAAGTCACGAGGAAGAAATATCCACAATTGTTCTTATTAGGTAATTTCTGAAATTTTGAGGACAAAATTTCTTTTATGGGGAGAGAAATGTAACATCCCTAATTTCGTTTCTTTTATTGATAAAAGTACATAAATATTTAATTAAGGAAATAAAATTTATTAGACAATATTTTAGATATCTAAGGAAATATAATCCTTAGAAATTCTTCACCTTATGTATATGCATAGAAAATGTTTCTAACATTAAGAGAACAAATAAAGAGGGAAAACCTAATAGGAAAAACAATTAGAAATAACATACTAAAGAGATGCAAAATTCTTGGATAAGGAAGATAAATATTTAGAAACATGTAAAGGTCTTAAAATTTCAAGAACATTGGATTAGGGTAATTTTTCTCAAGAACTAGAGTTACTAAGTTTAAAATCTTTACCCATACATTGGGCTTTTACCTATGGACACTTCATATAGAGTTTTTCCACTTCACATAAGTTTCTATCAAGCACATTGGGTAACCTAAGCAAGAAATAAAACATAGACTTGAACTAGGATATAGTAATTAGACCAATAGCCCAAAAATTATGAAAATGTGACCAAGCCCTCCAAGAAAGGTAGAATTTAATCCAAAGCAAAGAAAATGGGTAGAAATAAGCCCATAATGGGTAGGAATAAGCTCAAATCCAAGAGGAAAAATAAAATAAAATAAAATAAATTAGGTGATGATATAATAATGTAATAATAATAAAGATTAGGTTACATGGAATTAAGACAAAAATTTAGCAAGTGGTGTGATTCTACATTCATAATTTTGGCAAGTGACATGATAATACAAGGCTTTAGGACAAAAACATCTATATCCTACACTCATAATTTTAGCAAGTGGTATGATAATACATGGCATTAGGACAAAACATTCCAGTCCCACACAAATAATATCAACCAATAAATGGAGATTCAAGGGCTAGAAATTTGCCACCTAAAAAGGCAAACCTATCATACTTGTTTAAGACAAAGAAAATGGAAATGAATCCCTAAATTAAAGAGACCTTGCCCCATATCTTAAGAACATATTATCATAATCTTCAAAATACAAATCTCCTTTTCCTATGCATATCTTGACTAAGGAAGAGGAAGACAAGAACATAAGTTGTTTGTTTTCTAAAAATTCAACCAAGTGTAATCTAATTGTGATAAGGTAGACCCATGATGTAACATCCTAAGATTTTAATAAAGTTAGATAAATTTAAGGATGAATAGAAAATACATATGACAAGTGATTAAGATACTTAGTTATATGATTATAAGGTAAACATAAAATAGGTAACATAGTTAATGTTGAATCACATAAATAAAAATTCTTAGGATTATAATGGATGGAGAGAGGACACAAATACATTTTTTTAGATATTACTAGTGTAGGATTAGTGATCAATTAAGATATACATGAACAAGGATTAAAATGTATAGTTGATGATAGTAAAAATCTTTATAAAATGTAGAATCATTTCATGGTTAGAAGTAATATAAATAAAATATTTTTGGAGCATAAATTAGAGGAACATGATACAAATATATTCCTTAATATGCTACTAATTTAGGATTAGGAAAATAATAAGGAAGGAAGAAGCATTATGTGATGCTATATAAATATATATATACATATTTCCTCTCACCTCCACCATACACATTATTATATATATATTTGCACATGCAAAAGGAGGAGATTTACGTAGGTGTATATATATATATATATATATATATATATATATATATATATATATATATGCATTTATCTCATTTATGCCATGCATAGCATAATAGATATAGCCACCCATGCATGCACATAATTTTGAAATGAAATACAATAGCCATGGTAGGTTAAAAAGCATGAATGCAACTAGGAATACAAGCTGAAACGTGCACCAAAACCAGCAGAAGATCATGCATCACATGCAGAGAAAAATGCCCCACACTTGCTCCTAAACCAAGCAGCAAAAAGACACCCACTCTTGCTCCACCCAGCCAACAGAAACCTGCCCTACACAGCAGAAAAATAACCCCCCATCTGCTCTAAGAGACGAGCAGAAACATGGCCTACAAGACAGCATTTCACGCCACCCTTGATCCCACATGCAACCAGAAAAAAAAATCCAGCTGGAACATGCCCCACATCCAGCATGTTCAGCGCCAAATTCAACCAGTAGAAAACATCCCACTTGACAACATCTCCACACCCATATGTGCTCCATAAACCCAGCAGAAAAAACACCCACCCACTGCAGCAGAAACCCGTGCCTCCACATGCAAACTCACGCTCCCCCTCTGCCCAAGAAAGCTACAGCTCACACTCACACTCATACAGCCAAAAAATTCTTCTTTTGATATGTCATACACCCATTCTCTCACTGACCACAATACACTAGAGCTATCCATGCACACACTCACTTGGAGAGTAGCAGAAAACCGTTCCCTCCCTTGCTGAATCCAAAGGATTCCAGCGCCCAGCAACCAGCCTCCCTATTGCTTTCACGCCAGCAGGAGAAATGAGAGAGAAGAGGTCCAAAACAAAAACTGAAGAGGAAGAGGAAGGAAGGGGGAGAGAGTAGCCAGCAAGGAGAAGAAGGTTGAGAGAGAAGGAAGCTGCAAATTGAGAGCCATAGGAGTAGGTCTACATAAGGTAAGTCTAGCTTCTTGCAAAAATCCAGTTTTGAGTTTATTAGGTCAATATTTGGGCCTGCATGTAGGACTTTCTGTCAAGAATATGAAAATATGTTCAACATAGAAGTTGTAACTCTATGTCTTAGCTTTCCGTATCATTTTG
This sequence comes from Gleditsia sinensis, assembly GCA_037074535.1. Classification (NCBI taxonomy): domain Eukaryota; kingdom Viridiplantae; phylum Streptophyta; class Magnoliopsida; order Fabales; family Fabaceae; genus Gleditsia; species Gleditsia sinensis. The sequence continues at coordinate 33,488,212 of CM073464.1, read as the reverse complement.
AATCACATCAATCGGACATAAAATGAGAGAGTTATATTCCATGGAGTAAAATAGGTCCGAATCGGGTCTGGAATCCAGGCTGGTGAAGAATAGCTTTGGTTTTCGACTTTCTACGACTAATACATAAGGAATATGAAGTCGTGATTAAAATGAAAGTGGTAGATATATTTCTTACGGTCTCATAGCCACTGGAATCACAAAATTTCGAGTCCATATGAGTGATTTAGGGTCTGATTAGTGAGTAAAGGTCATAGACCATAGAAGAGCTAGGTTGAGAAAATAGAAACCTTTTTGCACCCGAAAATATTGGCTTAGTAAATTTAGTAAATGACCTTTAAATTCTCTAATTTTTGGTGAAAAGATTCGTCAAATATTCATAATCAATTCTGGAAAGTTTCATGTTTTTTGAGAACCTAAAACTAGGTCTTGTACAATTAAAATATTGTTGAGGACAATTTCCTAGACAGCTCAGACTGCTGATGGAAAGACAATATTTTTAAGGCATTAGATGTTGCAATTTTGTATAAAAAATTTATGACATGTTAAAGGGATCCTAATTAATCATCCTACCAAATTGTAGAAAATTATGGGCAGTTTAAAGTACATAATAAAATGTATAAATTTGGTAGTCTGAAAATGAGGCAGAACAGGCCATAACCAGGGACAGTCTTAAAACGTGGGATATTTGAGGGGTCAAAAGAATTCTTTTTTATTTGAAATTTTTATGGTGATTATAAAACATGTCTATAATGCTTCATATAAAATATCATGAATTTGGAAGTAGTTTTACTAATCCAAATGGATGTTAAATCGAATAGAAATGAAACTGAAACTAAATTGTACTGTCCTGGGTATGGAGGTAGTTTTTGGGGTTGAATGGAAGATTTAAGGGCTGAGAGAATGTAGAAATAAAATAGACATGTAAGGGTTCCTCCATACAAAAGTTTAGAATTTTTAGAGGAATTTTTTCATATTTAATAATAACCCCAAATCTAAGCAAAATCATAGTTTTATTTGGAGGAGCAGAAGCTCTCAAACTAGGTATTTATGGCTTTAGGACCTAATATGCATGCATTAACCAAGAATTCTTGTATGTTTTAGTTTGAGTTGCTGGTAGTAACTTTGGCAGCCTTGGGAAGGAATTGATTGTGCTGGAATTGAGGTAGCTAGCTTTTCCTTAAAACACTCTTTATGCTTATGAACTTGAATTTATGAATTTTCACTGATTGCCTAACTTTTATGCTATGATGAATGATGGTCTAAAGATATGTTATGTATGCATTCTCAGGAATTAAGGGGGGTGCACAAAAGGGTGCCAAGTAAGCCCCATTTCCCTCACGATTGGCCAATAATAGGAGATGCATAGCCCTTTGCAGGTATGGCCGTATTGACTGCATTGGGTAAGTAGACCATGATGTTATGGGTCCCTAGTGTGACCAAGATGCCATATGTATGATGTATGGTCAGTGCTTATATTTCAGTGAAATAATTTGAGATGTTTTAAGGAATTGAATGTGCACTATTTTTCTGAAAACTTTGCTAGTTATTGAGATTGTCATCTCACTTTTTATATCCACATAATCACATTCCAGGTACTCCAGCCAGAAGTGAGCAACAGGGGTCTCAGGGTTGACTCATATGTTCATGATTGTAATTGCTTTGGTTGTGTAATATTTATGTGGGACAGCTTAATTAAATGCCAAGTTCTTATTAGACAGTTTATAATGTGATGTAATGTAAACTATGGACTGTACTCCTTTCCTTTATGGCATGAGATCCTTTATGTTGTAAGTATTACATAGCATGCTTAAGTAATTGCCTAGATGGAATTGAATTTTGAAAGTGCTTAGGATAGCCTGAAGCACATTTATGCTTATGCAAGAAGGATTACAAATGATATAAATTAATAGGTAAAATTATGGGCTAGTTAGACAATGCCAAAAAAAAAATATAAATAATAAGGAACATTCTACGATTTAGATATAAGAAAATGATGCTAGAAGTTAGATGTTACACATGATCATGAAAGGTGAATTATTTGGTGGTCTATATAAGAAAACCCACCCTTACAACATTATAATTTCGTCCAAGTAAGGAAGAGGAAAAAGTAGAAGCAAGGTAGAGTGAGGAAAGCAGAGGAAGAAAGGAAAAAAGAGGAAGGAGAAGTCTAGGGGACTAAGTGCTCCAGATAAGTTTAACAATATTTCTTTTTGAAGAAAACTTTTGAAACTTATAATCTTTATATGAGATTTTGATCTTAGAACTTTGATGATTGGTCATGATGTTGCTATATCATGTTACATATTGATCTTGCATGTGATGTATGTTTGAGTACTTAGACTAGTATAGAAAGTTCTGCATAGGTATGGCTATGGGCAGCAAAATTTTTAGCTTCAGTGTTTTAATTTATGGGAATTATCTATAGGGAATTAAAATAAATGGTTAACATAAGAATTAAATATATATGTGTCATGGATTTTTAGCCACTGGAATTATTTAATTTGGAGTCCATATGAGGAAAATATGAGTTGGTTAGTAGTCAAAGGTCAGAAAATGTTTCATTAGGGAAGAATATGTTAGGATAGCTTCTGTATTTTAATTTCTGGAAATTATCTGTATGGAATTAAAATAAATGGTTAACATAAGAATTATATCTATGTGTGTCACGGATTTTTATCCACTGGAATCATTCAATTTGGAGTCCATATGAGGAAGATATGAGTCGAAGTCAAAGGTCAGAAAATGGTTCATCAGGGAAGAATATGTTAGGATAGCTTCTGTATTTTAATTTTTGGGAATTATATTTATGGAATTAAAATAAATAGTTAACATAAGAATTATATCTATGTGTGTCATGGATTTTTAGCCACTGGAATCATTCAATTTGGAGTCCATATGAGGAAGATATGAGCTGATTAGTAGTCAAAGGTCAGAAAATGGTTCATCAGGGAAGAATATGTTAGGATAGCTTCTGTGTTTTAATTTTGGGGAATTATCTGTATGGAATTAAAATAAATGGTTAACATAAGAATTATAGATATGTGTGTCAAGGAATTTTAGCCACTGGAATCACTCAAGTTGGAGACCATATGAGTTAGATATGATTCGATTAGTAGGTAGAGGTCAGAACCTATCCGAGAAGAAATAACATGTACATTTAGGGAGTAATATAACCTTGATTTCTTAATATTTCGCTACAATGTTCAACATAATAGTTTTAGATAATTATTTTATCTTGAAATTGACACCAAGATCACGTACATCGGAGTTCAATTGCGGGAGTTATGCACTGATTAGTAAGAGAAGGTTAGATATGATGAAAACCTGCATCAAGAAAATAAACTAATAAAATTAATATTTAAAAAAGAAGACGAATCTTATAAATGACTGGTATATGCCATAGCCATTTCCATTGTATGAACTTCTTACCATCTTAAGTGTAAAATTCTGACATGGAAATATTTTATAAAGTGATATTTGAAATGGTTATGTTCATGGCATGATTACCAATGATTTATGGTAATAGTTATATTTTGATGAACATACTTGTTATTGAAAGCATATTTTTGGCTATCATTGTGAAAAGAAAAGAAATGAGCACGGTCACGTGGCAATCCGTGTGGTGCACCAGTAAAGGACACCCTACCAACGGTTATGATTATGATTATGAGAAAAGAAAGAGAAAGTGTGCCATGTCGGACGGAATGAGAAAAGCCCGTACCGGAGAGTAGAGAATACTCACCCTGACCGGGGTAGCTTGAAATGAGAATAAGTTGATGGCCATCATATGATATTCTAAAAATAGTTAATCCTGTCATACATATCATTACTATATGATTCTTATGTGCATAGATATAATGCATTCATGTGACCAATGATATTTTCTGTAGTTTATACAGCTGAACATGACGTGATGAGCTATATTGATGATGATTTATTGTTGAACTTACTGGAATTTAATTCTCACTATATTTCCATATCATGTTCAGAAAATTAGTTATGTAGATTTTTTTATAGCTCTGGCTTTTAGTGCACGTTGGATCGAGACCCGTATTTCAAGTATTCTCAAATCAAAAGATATTCATATATCTAAAACCTTATGCTGCACGGTATAATCATTAAACAAATGTTGTTATGCTCAGTTGTATAAGCTATAGTAAAATATTAAGATTTGGAGATAAAATCATCACTTTTAATGCACATGCCTCACTCGGCAATCTGGTCAATGTAATGAAAATATAACTCATTTGCTATACGCATAGTGACCTCGACCCTTGTCATAATAAGTGATTAGGGAATGTGAGTACATCACCCTCCTGCCTCCTCACATTACCACTGTCACCTGGTTGAAGTGGCCCTCCCCCGGCTCCCTCAGACTAATAGGGCATCCCCTATTCGATACCGTCACTAGCCATACAACTAGCCAATATTCATCAATACATATAAATACATGTAAAATTATCAAGCAACTCGCCATGAGCTTTACGCTTGCCATTCAATCTCATTTATAATATGACATGCATCATTTTCACAAGTATATAGCTTTACAAATCAATGCATCGTGCACATAATATTCACTTTATCAAATAATGATAAATACATTCAGAAACAAATATTCAATGAGTTCCAAAATCCATTTCTAAAACCATATTCTTCTTGAACTATGTGCCAGTTCGTAAATATAACAGATACTTTAACACATTTCAGAAACTTATAATACTATAAATAATTTATAAACAAAAACAATAATACATTTACAGTTCAAGAAGAGCATGGGGCAAGTCATAGAAAGAATTATCTACTCACAGGGTAGGGCTCCTAGTTGGATAGCCCTAAAAATGCACTTTTTCTAAGTTGAATTTGACCAATTAGACCACAAGAACGTGTCCGGAGGGTCCAAAGACTTAGAAAATGACTCTGGGAGCTTGGTCACTATTCACCACCGGAAAATACTATTCACTCTGATAACTGCATTTCATTATAGTTTCTACGTGCTGTCCATGATTGTTTACCAAATTTTCCTGGTGTTTTAAGCACTCTTACCCCCCTGATTTAATTAAATTGGATGACCCTTATGGATACAATGTTAGCTACCTCATTGCTGCAACATTTCAGTAAGTATATGCAGCAATGATAGCAAAACCCCGGGTGATAGTGGGTAAGTTGCGCCCTCTCTCCTGCAATACGCCAATACTGTCTGATATAGTGCTGGTGGCAGAGCTGCGCAGCAGGAGCAGCCACCATTGAGCAGGGGACAGCAGCAGGGACACTGCAGGCTGCTGGTACAGGACTGCTTCCACTACTGAAAGTGGAGAGGAAAAAGCTGCACAACAAGGGCGCCTGCTGCAAAGCAGAAAGAATGTCAGCAATCAAGGGCGCTTTACTGGGACCAAAAAGGCTGCCTATAAAAGGCCATAAAGCAGCTATTGCAGGAGAGCCCGCCGGGGAGGAAGAGGAGAGAATTAGGAGGAAATAACACCACAACCTAGAGTGCTGCTAGCACCGGGAGGTGCAGCATGAGGGGATAGTGCGCAATTTTAGAAGGAAATTTTGATCACTGTTGTTGTTTACTGTTTTATCGAAAAGAAAGAACTGCATTTTGTAATTTAGTTTTTATTTCTTAGAATGCACACCAGTGTTTCTAGAATTTCTGTGACCAGTGTACCCATGAGGCTTGGCTAGTTTCCAGCTGGGGGTTGCACAAGGGTTGTAATGGACTGAAGCACATTTTTATTATCAATACATTTCGCTGCAGTTTTGTTTACCATTCAATCATATTTCCAGTTAGCTTTTCTTTCCTTAATAACGGAATTTTGGAGGAAGAAAACCAAGGCCAATATTTACCTGGAAGGGTGATGGAGGCAGGGAAAAGGTTGAATGTAAGGGGCTACCTCATGTAGGGATACACGGGTACCCCATTAGTCCTATAATGTATTTCATGCACAATTCAGAGGTGAGGACTGATGCAGGAATGCGTGTCCGAACCTTGGAGTTGTGAGGAATGGTAGTCTGGGAAGACTCCATTCAGGACTGAGTTTGGCACCAAGGACCTTTGCTGCAGCAAAGCCTAGAGCATATCTGAGTGCTGAAGTCCATGGCAACCCTGAGCACCCCAGTTCTCCCAATATAGTTTCCTCTTCTATTTCCTAGTGCTCTTTATTTTAGTTATAGTTAAAGTCGGTAAGTCCACTTCTATTCCAATTTTGTGTACAACTTAGTGTTGCTACAGCATTCATACAGCAAAAGTCTATAAACAGTTTTAATTCACTCCTCGTAGGACGATTCTCACTCATCACTTTATTACTTGGTCACGACACGTGCACTTGCGTTCTGACATTGTATTCATCTTTGTATGAATCGCAACCCAACAAGTTTTTGGCGCCGTTGTCGGGGAGTGTCAACTTAAAAAATTGTTTTTAGACATCCCATTGTGTGAAGGATTGTTTTGCTTTTACTCTGGTGTCTTGTTGATCAGGTAACACAGTGCATGAGCAGGGCTGACAGAGAGCTTCTGCCTCTTGATCCAGAAATAGAAAGAACACTTTTGAGAAGAAGAAGAGGACAGTTAACACACCAGCAGCAGGCAGAGATGGCTAATCAGAATGGAGCAGACAACATGGACGATAGAGATAGGGTCTTAAATGCCTATGTTCAACCAAATCTGAATGGGTTGAACCCAAGCATTGTAAGACCAGAGATCGAGGCTCTACATTTTGAGCTCAAACCAGTAATGTTCCAGATGCTGCAAACTGCTGGGCAATTTAGTGGCATGCCTACTGAGGACCTTCACCTTCATTTAAGAGTGTTCATGGAAGTCACAGATGCTTTCAAAATGAATGGACTAACAGAAGAAGTGCTCAGGCTAAAGCTGTTCCCTTATTCATTAAGAGACCGAGCAAGAGCATGGTTGAACTCTCTGCCACCTGACTCTATCGTTAACTGGAGTGATTTGGCAGAAAAATTTTTGCTGAAATACTTCCCGCCCACCAAGAATGCCAGATTGAGAAACGACATCACCTCTTTCCAGCAATTAGAAGGTGAATCCTTGTATGAGACTTGGGAGAGGTATAAAGAGCTATTACGGAGATGCCCCCATTATGGAATTCCTTACTGCATTCAGATGGAGACCTTTTATAATGGTCTCAATGCCCAAACTCGTACCATAGTGGATGCAGCAGCTAATGGGGCACTCTTGTCCAAGACATATAATGAAGCACATGAGTTGCTTGAAAGAATGGCCAGTAACAACTATCAATGGCCAATGGACAGAGTTTCAACTGGAAAAAAAGCAGCAGGCATGCACGAAGTGAGTGAAGTGACTTCTCTCACAGCCCAGCTAGCCTCACTAGTTAATGTCTTGAAGAGCCAGCAAGTTACCCACTCTCAAGCAGTCAATGCAGTCCAGGAAACTGGACCATCTTGTGTACTATGCAATGGACCTCATTTATTCGAATCTTTTCCCTCAAACCCAGAATCAGTGTGTTTTGTGGGTAATATGAATCGTAATAACAACCCTTACTCTAACACATATAACCCAAGATGGAGGCAACACCCCAATTTCTCCTGGAGTAACTATGGTACAGGACAAGGGAGCAACTCTGCCCCACAAAGACCACAGGGTCCACCAGGCTTCCAACAGCAAAGACAACAGCCTCAGGAAGCCCACACTTCACTGGAATCCCTGCTGAATGAATATATGGCAAGGAATGATGCTCTAATCCAGAGCCAAGCAGCCTCACTAAGGAATCTGGAAACTCAAGTGGGGCAGCTTGCTAATGAACTGAAAAGAAGACCCTCAGGGACACTTCCTAGTAATACTGAAGTCCCTAGGAGAGAAGGGAAAGAGCACTGCAAGGCTATAGCCCTGAGGAGTGGGAAAATGGTGGAAACACCAAAAGCAAGAGGGCAAGACCAGACAGACTCCACTGTATCCCTGGAGAACAAAAAAGACAAGAAGAAGCAAGAGGAGGAGATTAGCAAAGAGGAAACCATCTCTGAAGAGAATGCTGCAGCTATGCCGCAGCAAAAGTCGGCAACTTTGCCGCAGCAGGGCATGCAGCAAACCAAGCCACCTCCCCCTTTCCCTCAGAGATTTCAGAAGTAGCAGAATGACCAGCAATTTAGAAGGTTCATAGATGTCTTCAAATAGCTACACATCAACATTCCTCTAGTGGAAGCATTGGAGCAGATGCCCAATTATGTGAAATTCATTAAGGACATCCTGACCAAGAAGAGGAGATTTGGTGAGTTTGAGACTGTTGCTCTCACAAGAGAATGCAGTGCTGTGCTGCAAAATAAGTTGCCACCCAAACTTAAGGATCCAAGCAGTTTCACCATACCTTGTTCAATCGGGAACCAGTATTTTGGCAAGGCACTTTGTGATTTGGGAGCAAGTATCAACCTTATGCTAATGGCCATCTTTAAAAAGCTAGGAATTGGAGAAGCTCGGCCTACCATAGTCACACTGCAATTGGCAGACAGATCCATTGCCCATCCAGAGGGAAAAATAAAGGATGTCCTGGTTAAGGTGGATAAGTTCATCTTCCCAGTAGACTTCATAATTATGGATTATGAAGCTGATGCAGAAGTACCAATTATATTGGGCAGACCGTTCCTAGCAACTGGCCGGACACTGATTGATGTTCAGAAGGGTGAATTAACCATAAGAGTTCAGGATGAGCAGGTTACATTCAATGTGCTCTAGACCATGAGGTTTGCCAGTGAAGAAGAGGAATGTGCAGTGGTGTCTATGATAGACACATTAACATCAGAATAATTGGAAAAATGCTGCAAGGAGCCACCACCCGCAGCATGGACAGACCACTCAGATTCCGAAGGAGAAGATGAGAAGGAATGGGCCTCGATTGAGGACAGACAAGGCTTCAGGAAGAAGGAGCCCTTGTATGAGAGCACGCCAAATTCAAGGCTGCTAAAAGCATCAGTGGAAGAACCACCAGCCCTGGAGATGAAGCCTCTACCAGCACACCTTAAGTATGCATATTTAGGAGAAATAGGCACTCTTCCTATGGTTATCTCAGCACTTTTGATAGAGGAACAAGAGGAGAAATTGGTCCTAACACTGAAGAAATTCAGAAGGGCCATTGGCTGGACACTTGCTGACATTAAGGGAATCAGCCCCTCATTCTGCATGCATAAGATCCTCTTGGAAAGCAACAAAAAAGGGCCTATAGAACCTCAGCGAAGGCTTAACCCAATAATGAAGGAAGTGGTAAAGAAGGAGATCATCAAATGGCTGGATGCTGGAATCATTTACCCCATATCAAATAGCTCCTGGGTGAGTTCGGTCCAGTGTGTTCCCAAGAAAGAAGGCATGACTGTGGTGGAAACCAATAGGAATGAGCTCATCCCCACTAAGGTTGTAACCGGTTGGAGGATTTTCATGGACTATAGGAAGCTGAACAAGAGCACTAGGAAGGACCACTTCCCTCTGCCATTCATTGATCAAATGTTAGATAGACTTGTTGGAAGGGAATACTATTGCTTCCTGGATGGGTACTCAGGATATAACCAGATTGCTATAGCACCAGAAGATCAGCATAAGACCACATTCACATGCCCTTATGGTACCTTTGCATTTCGAAGGATGCCATTTGGGCTGTGCAATGCTCCAGTAACGTTCCAGCGATGTATGATGGCAATATTCACCGAAATGGCTGAACAGTTTGTCGAAATCTTCATGGATGACTTCTCAGTTTTTGGAGACTCCTTTGATCTATGCTTGGGAAACCTTGCTAAAGTCTTGCAAAGGTGTGAGGAAACAAACTTGGTGCTGAATTGGGAGAAGTGCCAATTTATGGTAAAGGAAGGGAATGTGCTAGGGCATAAGGTATCTCAGAGAGGACTTGAGGTTGACAAGGCCAAGGTGAAAATTATTGAGAAATTGCCTCCTCCCACCTCAGTCAAGGGCATTCGAAGTTTCTTGGGACATGCAGGATTTTATAGGAGGTTCATCAAGGACTTCTCTAAGGTTGCCAAACCTTTATGCAGTTTGCTAGAGAAGGACATAACCTTTTGTTTTGATGAAAGCTACATGACAGCATTCTGCGACCTCAAACAGAAATTGAGTACAGCCCCGGTCATTGTGGCACCAGACTGGACCTCCCCATTCGAGCTGATGTGTGATGCCAGTGAAACAGCATTGGGAGCTATCCTCGGGCAGCATATAAACAAGCTGTTTTACTCTATTTACTATGCTAGTAAAATGCTGCAAGGTGCCCAGCTGAACTACATTGTGACAGAGAAGGAATTGCTTGCTGTAGTGTTTGCCTTTGAGAAATTCAGATCATATTTGGTAGGAGCAAAGGTGATAGTGCACACAGACCACTCTGCCATCAAACACTTGGTTAGGAAAAAGGATTCCAAGCCCAGGCTCATTCGGTGGGTGCTTTTGCTTCAAGAATTTGATTTAGAGAACAGAGACAGGAAGGGGACTGAAAACCAAGTGGCAGACCATCTCTCCAGGTTGGAAGGGCACAGCTCTGGAGCAGAGGACATTAATGAAAGATTCCCAGATGAGCAACTCTATCTCCTGTCCCAAGATGATGTGCCATGGTATGCTGATTATGTAAATTACCTTGTGAGTGGAATGCTCCCACCAGACCTGACGTGGCAGCAGAAGAAAAAATTTCTGCATGAAGTCAACTCATACTACTGGGATGAACCATATCTTTACAAGCAATGTGCTGATCAAATGATAAGGAGATGCATACCCAGCGAAGAGATGGAGCAAATCTTGCAGTAATGCCATGCTTCCCCTTATGGAGGTCATTTTGGAGGAGTTAGAACTGCAAACAAGGTGCTGCAGCCAGGGTTCTACTGGCCCTCTTTATTCAAAGACTCCCACTCCTATGCAAGGCAATGTGACCGGTGTCAGAGGACAGGGAATATATCTCGCAGACATGAAATGCCACTGAACAACATCTTAGAGGTGGAATTATTTGATGTCTGGGGCATAGATTTCATGGGACCATTTCCCTCGAGTTTTGACAACCAATACATCCTTGTAGCTGTAGACTATGTCTCAAAGTGGGTGGAAGCCAGTGCATCCCAGACCAATGAAGCCAGAGTCGTGTCCAGATTCCTGAAGAGGAATATCTTTACAAGGTTTGGAACCCCCAGAGCCATCATCAGCGATGGAGGGATCCATTTCTGCAATCGGCAATTCAAGGCACTGCTTGCCAAATAATGGAGTCAGACACAAGGTAGCAACCCCTTATCACCCACAAACAAGTGGCCAGGCTGAAGTCTCCAACAGAGAGATCAAGAGAATCTTGGAAAAAATAACAGGTCCCACAAGGAAGGATTGGTCCTTAAGGTTGGATGATGCCCTTTGGGCATATAGAACAGCTTATAAGACACCTCTGGGCATGTCACCTTATAGGTTGGTATTCGGGAAGGCGTGTCATCTACCAATAGAGTTAGAGCACCGAGCATATTGGGCAGTGAAGAAGCTAAACTTGAACCTGGAAGCTGCGGGTGAAAGGAGGATGCTGTAACTAAATGAGCTGGATGAATTTCGTGGTCAAGCCTATAAAAACGCCAAACTATACAAGGAGAAAGCAAAGTAATGGCATGACAAGAGGATACAACCCAGAAACTTCGAAGCGGGATAGAGAGTACTACTGTACAACTCCAGGCTAACCCTGTTTCCTGGGAAGTTGAAATCACGTTGGTCTGGTCCTTTTCGCATAAGCAAGGTCTTCCCATTTGGGACTATTGAATTGGAAGAAGAAAAGGAAGGGAGGACATTTAGGGTTAATGGGCAAAGAGTCAAGCACTATCTGGGGGGTAAGGTGATTGACAGCACACCTCCATTCAGCTGCAAGAGGAATGAGCATGAGGAAAGTCAGGCTGAGGACTCTAAAACAAGCGCTCATTGGAGGCAACCCATGTTTAAATTTGTGTTGTTTAAGTTTTAAAATAGTTTAAAATATGAGTCTGATTGCTTTGTGTTTGTTACGCAGGTTAGGAAGCAAAGAAGTTGCAGAACCAGTTTTTGTTTTGCTGCAGCAACGCTACACTAAAGATAGTTCCTGCTTTGCTATAGCAAGATTGATAACAAGCACTCTGCTGTAGCAAAAATCCTTGGCAACCCAGTTTCGCTGCAACATTGCTGCAACAACACAGTTAGCTTAACACCAAGGGTTCCCTTCTGCTATGCTTCATTTATTGTTTTTAAAAAAAAGAAGAAGGGGAGATTAAAAAGTGGGCGGGAAAACTGGCAGAAGGCCATAAGACAACCATAGTCTTTAAACCTCTGCAACTTCCAACCCACTTCTTCCCCGAGATTAAGACACCCACGTTTTGACCTCTGCAACTTCCCTTCTCATTTCACCTCTCCCGAGTTCTCAAGCCCTACAACCTTCTTACCTCCTTCGTTCCAGAAAACCTCTACCTCCAACCCCGCGAACTAGTCATGCCAAGAATCAAGACAGTGGCTAGGAAGGCCAGCAAGGTGAAGAAATTCACCCCTGAAGAAAACCGGAAGAAGCATGACGATGAAATCGTGCCCAGAAACTTTTGCGCTGAGAAAGGGTTCACCTTCACCTCTGCTGGCGATTTGGGGATGCCAATGTACGTTGGCACGGTGGTAAAGCAGAGGACTTGGGAAAATTTTGCAAGCCATTCGCAAACGGCCCTCATTCCGCTGGTTCGGGAGTTCTATGCGAACTTCTCACCAGAAACTGACAAGTGGGTGAGAGTTTGGGAAATGAAGGTACATTTTGACCAAGCTGCAATCAACAAGGCCTACAATTTACCCGACGAGGAGGACAAATATGAGGACTATCTGCATAGTCTGTGGGATGAAGACTGGGAAGCAATGCTCACTCGGGTGTGCCTTCCTGGCACCACCTGGGATAAATCTCCTCAGGGCTCCACCACTGTCAATCGAATCTCCTTGGTGCCAGCAGCGAAAGTCTGGTATCATTTTCTCAAGACCCGTCTGCTACCTTCCACCCATGGGTAGACTGTGAGCCGAGACAGGGTAGCAATGGTGGACGCACTCATCCTCGGCAGGCCCCTCAACGTTAGCCACATTATCAGTGGCCAAATCTGAGCATGTGCCAGCCGAAAGAAGGGAAGCCTACTCTTTCCCTCCCTCATCACCATCCTCTACAAGAATCATGGAGTACCAGTCTTCATTGATGAAGAGGTATTGAAGGACACCAATCCTATCACCCCTACCACCATTACTCGCATTGTTATGGAGAAAGTAGCCTCGCACCCACCAGCTGCCTCTCGAGATCCTCCACCAGCTGCTGGCCTATCTGCTTCTTCCTCTACCGCTCAGCCTACTGACAAGACCCTTCAGCACATTCTACAGCAGCAAGCAACAATCCTCAGACAGCAAGCACAGCTGCTGCAGCACCAGCAGACCTTCTGGCGCTACGAACAGAAGAGGGACTTTTCCCTTCACACCACTTTGGAGCAGAACTTTAAGCAATTTTTCCCATTCTCGGAGTTTCCAACTGACCTGCTCCATGCCACTTTCGAGGAGTCAGCCCCAGCACCTACACCACAACCAGAGCAACCTAAGGACTCTGAAGGATCCTCCTCCAGCAAGGAGCCCCATCCGGAACCCCACCAGACACCAGAGGAAATTGAGTCCTCCGATGACGATGAGCCCATTGCCAAAAGGGCAGCAATATTACGCAAAAAAAAGGCCCCACAACAATCAACACAGCGGAGAAGTGGGCTCAGAAGTTCATCAAGATCTTCTGGGGGTCAATGACCCTAGGGTGCTGCACCATACCTGCTAGCACCCTCAGGAAGTTCCCTCAACCCTTATTCCTTCTCTGCTGTATTTGGAATTCCTTTGTTTCTGTTTCTGTTTGTGGGTGTCTTTTTTTTTTGCCATTGCATCAGCAGTGAGGGCACTGCTCATTTTAAGTTTGGGGGGGTGTGATATAATGTCTGCTGGGAATAATATTACTGTGGCACTTTTGTGTTTTAATTCATTGCTGTAGTATTGCTGGAGCATATTGCATAGTTAGTCTTGCTTATTTGTGTGCTGCTTATCTAGGTGACTGTTTATATTGTTGTCCACTTGTGTTTTTGTCTACCTGTGTTGAATAAGTCTGTCTTAGTAATCATTGATTCTGATCGGGATGAATACAGTTATAATTGTTTGATAAAAAGTTTCTAAACAAAAAAAAGAGGGTGAAATAGGTGCATATTGCATAGCCTGCTGAAAGTTTTGGGATACTCCATGAGGAAGATTGGGTAGTCTGCTATAAACCAGAATAGGAAACCTACAGCCTCACCCAATTACACAGAACCCTCTTCTAATGAACACAGGATTATGGGCAGTTTGCCATAGAAAAATTTGGTGATCTTTTAGAAATTGGACCTAAGTCTTAGAGCTAGTATTGAGAGCTCTCTAGAATTATAAAAGAAGTAGACGCATAAGGGTCAAAAAGGCTTAAGTTTAGGGGGGGAAGGTAGGAAATAAAAAGAAAAATATGGACACTCTAATACGTTGTAGTTCCTTAGTAACCAAGGGTATGCATGAGCCCCATGTGTGCCTTTGCGTAAAACGGGGACATAGTGTGGACACTCCAATGCTCTGTAGTTCCTTAGTAACCAGGGGTATGCATGAGCCCCATGTGTGCATCTGCATAAAACAGGGATATAGAGTATGAGTGAGAAGCGGCTTAAGGGTGATAAGGCTAAGTAATCGGGTGCCGGCATTAAACATGTTGGCATTCGCGTCAAAAAGCTGTAATGACCTCTGCTAGAGCAAGATCTATGCAAAAAAAAACAATAAAGAAAGAAAATCAGTGAGCTACCACCCCCCACATTTGCTGCCCTGTCTGCACCTATGATGCATGGCAGCTTAACCTAGGAAGCTCAATATACTAGCATGAAAGTCTTAGGAACTCTGGTTGTTTTTGACACAAGTAGCTCTTTAGGGAAACTGTCCATATCACACACACACAACTTCAAGGAAGGTTTTTGCTGTGATTGGGAAAAGGGTTTGTGGTGTCCTGTATATGGAAGAAATCCTGAAGGTTGAGAGCTATCAGCAAAGCTATGGAGTCTTGCATGAGAAAAGTCTGGAATTTCTGGGTGGTAGATTTGTAGTGAACAGAATAGGATGCTTGGAGACAAGTAACCCTTTAAGTTTGGGGGGATTTTATAACTGCATTTCACTATAGTTTCTACGTGTTGTCCATGATTGTTTACCAAATTTTCCTGGTGTTTTAAGCACTCTTACCCCCTTGATTTAATTAAATTGGATGACCCTTCTGGATACAATGTTAGCTACCTCATTGCTGCAGCATTTCAGTAAGCATATGCAGCAATGATAGCAAAACCCTGGGTGATAGTGGGTAAGCTGCGCCCTCTCTCCTGTAATACGCCGATATTGTCTGATATGGTGCAGGTGGCAGAGCTGCGCAACAGGAGAAGCCACCATTGAGCAGGGGACAGCAGCAGGGACACTGCAGGCTGCTGGTACAGGACTGCTTCCACTACTGAAAGTGGAGAGGAAAAAGCTGCACAACAAGGGCGCTTGCTGCAGAGCAGAAAGAATGTTAGCAATCAAGGGTGCTTTACTGGGACCAAAAAGGCTGCCTATAAAAGGCCATAAAGCAGCTATTGCAGGAGAGCCCGCCGGGGAGGAAGAGGAGAGAATTGGGAGGAAATAACACCACAGCCTAGAGTGCTGCTAGCACCGGGAGGTGCAGTATGAGGGGATAGTGCGCAATTTTAGAAGGGAATTTTGATCACTGTTGTTGTTTACTGTTTTATCGAAAAGAAAGAACTGCATTTTGTAATTTAGTTTTTATTTCTTAGAATGCACACCAGTGTTTCTAGAATTTCTGTGACCAGTGTACCCATGAGGCTTGGCTAGTTTCCAGCTGGGGGTTGCACAAGGGTTGTAATTGACTGAAGCACATTTTTATTATCAATACATTTCGCTGCAGTTTTGTTTACCATTCAATCATATTTCCAGTTAGCTTTTCTTTCCTTAATAACGGAAGTTTGGAGGAAGAAAACCAATGCCAATATTTACCTGGAAGGGTGATGGAGGCAGGGAAAAGGTTGAATGTAAGGGGCTACCTCATGTAGGGATACACGGGTACCCCATTAGTCCTATAATGTATTTCATGCACAATTCAGAGGTGAGGACTGATGCAGGAATGCGTGTCCGAACCTTGGAGTTGTGAGGAATGGTAGTCTGGGAAGACTCCATTCAGGATTGAGTTTGGCACCAAGGACCTTTGCTACAGCAAAACCTAGAGCATATCTAAGTGCTGAAGTCCATGGCAACCCTGAGCACCCTAGTTCTGCCAATATAGTTTCCTCTTCTATTTCCTAGTGCTCTTTATTTTAGTTATAGTTAAAGTCGGTAAATCCACTTATATTCCAATTTTGTGAACAACTTAGTGTTGCTACAGCATTCATACAGCAAAAGTCTATAAACAGTTTTAATTCACTCCTCGTGGGATGATACTCACTCATCACTTTATTACTTGGTCACGACACGTGCACTTGCGTTCTGACATTGTATTCATCTTTGTATGAATCACAACCCAACACACTCGCCAGAAAATACTATTCATCCGCGCGAAAATCACTATTCACGACGAACAAAAGGTTGTCAAATAGTTGAAAATTTTCATATCCTAAGGGTTATCTAACTCTTGAATCCATCTACGGTGTCAGAATTTTAATTAGAGATCTCTAAGTAAGAGTTTTAGAATTTACCTTTTTATGAGATTTTTTACTTTAGATCTACGGCGATTCAACTGTTGATTTGAAAAATTAATTGGTCAAAACTATAGTATTCTTCGTCTTGAATCCAGTAGCACCTTCAGTTTTGAGATCGGAAGGCAATAGGCACTCCAAATCTAAAGAAAAAGTTGAAAGTTACTATTCACTTACTATTCATTCACTATTCCTTTTTCTCGATTTTTTTTCTAAAGTTTGCCGAGTCTCCCCCTTCCCCCTGTTGTCTCATTTTATTTTTATTTTTTTATAATAATAATAACAATAATAATGTAATAATTGAATAATAGGATTTTATTTTATATATATTCATATACATACCGTTTTTCATCTTAAAACATCCCAAAAATTTCTAAAAATTTACATTCTCATAAACTTTTAGTTAAACTCTTAAATCATGATTTTTCTTCATAAAAATCTTAATAAAAAAATCATAAAATAAATATCTTTATACATAATAAAAGAAATAATATTTCTAAAAATACAACAAAATTCATTAAAGACCAATATAATTATTTCAAGCAAAAAAATAATTATTTTAATTAAAAATAGATTTACTTTTAGTAGAACACAATCATTTTTAAACAAATAAAAATATATTTGTTTATAACAAAACATTATTATTTAAAACTAAAAATTATGGGATGTTACACTAAAACTCCGATTTAGAGTCCTCAAATTGAAAATATGATACTGTAGATAAATTCAAGAGATAGATAAACTATAGGATATGAAGTTTCACAGTCATTTGACAACTTTTGGTTGCATGAATAGTAACTTCGACCGATATGAATAGTGATTCCAGTAGGTGTGAACAGTAAATCTAACCAACAAAAATAGTGATTCGAGTAGATGTAAGTAGTAATTTCGACCATGAACAGTGACCATCGGTTGACTAAGTTCCTAAAGTCATTTCCTAAGTTTTTAGACCCTCCAAATGAGTTTTTGAGGTCTATTTAGTCAAATTTGGATTAGAAAATTGCATTTTAGGGCTGTCCAACCTAGAGTCCTTACCCTGTGAGTAGATAATGCTTTCTATGATCTATTTTACACTTTTCTTATACTTTGATTGTGATATTAGTGCAGCTTATAATGTTATTACTATGTATTCAGCTTTTGAAAGTTTAATGAATGATCATGTTTATTTATTGTATATTATTTCTCTCAAATATGGCATGTTATGATTATGAAGAAAATTGTACATGGTCAAATTCCCTGAAATTGGAAACCCTGAAATATATGTTGCATACATACATTTCGCTATTTCTAAAGAATGATTCAGGTGTATTTAGAATTGAGAACCCATGTGGAAATTTATGTGAATTTGTGGAAAAAGGAATTAAACAAAGAAAGTATTTTTACTCGAATTGCACATTATTTTATGCATGTATTTCTGTGGAGGGATCTATTAGAAACACTATTTGTTAACATCAGGTGATGCTAGTCATGGTGCACCTTGAGACCTCAACTAGCAGGGGGTGTTCCTAGCCACGTTGTGTCGGCCAACACACATGATATGAATTATGTAAAAGAGGCGGAATGCCATATGATTGAGATTGCCCATCCCTTGTTGTGTGCTTAAGAAATGCCCATATTAGAGTCCCTTTGCTTGTCCTGTTGGGCGGTGGTGGGGCAAACCTTCGCTGGGATGCTGAGTTTAGGCAAATCCTACACCGCCAAAGTATGAACGGGTTGGAAATATGATATGATAGTTCTGATATGGGATCCTCCTAATGTTTTCATGAGAAATATTTTGATGCATATCAATATTTGATTAACGATCATACCATATCGCATATGGTTTCGATATCTAAATGTGGTTTGAACTTAGAATATTTAAAATGCGGGTCCCATATGGATGTATCTCTAAACTATAATTTTCTATGTGATAAATTTTAATATATGAGTACATCCATATACTGACCTAAGAAGTCATAGGAGGTATTATCTGCTCACTGAGTTGTCAAACACTCTACACGATATTTACATTCTTTTTCATATAAAAATACAGAGTTTGGTCCTGCAAATATGTGATCAACTAGGTGTCACACTTTTTGGGTGAGCCTAAGTTGGTTCCAAGGCTCAGTGTTTAAATCATTTTATACTTATAATCTAGAGTATGCTCTGTATGCCACAAGCATGATCCCTACTTCTGCTGTTACTTTGATATTTATAGACTTGGTCTGTATATTGTGTATACATGGGAATACCTATATAAAACTTTTTCCAATGATAAAAGAGTGTATTATGCATGTTATGGGAAATATATATTTGTAAAGTATGCGTTTCACATGCCCTTAAATTAAGGGCGTGACAAATAGAGGGATGTTACATTTCTCCCCCCTAAAAAAGGGAATTTTGTCCTTAAAATTTAGGGTTTACTTTTTTTCAAAGAGCTGTGCATACCTCTGTTTCATATCACCTTCCCTCTCCCACGTAGTCTCTTCTTTATTAAAACCCTTCCAAGATATCTGAACCAAAGGGATGGTTTTTTTTTACAACTATTTTACATCTCTATCCAACATTATGATTGGTTCTACTTAGTATGTTAGCTTCTCATCCACAGTTACTAAGTCCTTTTGTATCAAGTGTGTAGGATCCGGAAGTTATTTATGGAGTTGTGAGAAGTTAAACACATCATGAAGGTTCAACAGATGTAGAGGAAGTGCAATTTGATAGGGCAATGGTCCTACTCTTATGAGGATTTAACAATGGCCTAAATAACGTGGACTTAACTTCTTAACTTTCATTGTTTGCCTAATGCCTGTAGTAAGAGAGATCATTAGGAACACATACTCCCATTCTTGATACTACAAATCTTTTATCAAAATATCTCTTCTGCTGACTTTCAGCAGTTCACATATTTTCTCAGACCATTTGTATTTTCTCAGTGGTGTGTTGAACCAATTCTGGACCTAACAAATTTCTTTTCCCCACTTCATACCAACATAGAGGGGATCTACATTTTCGGCCATACAAAGCTTCATAAGGTTCCATCCCGATGCTAGAGTGATAATTGTGATTATATGCAAATTCAGCTAGTGGTAAATATTTGTCCCAACTTTTTCCTTGTTCTAGAGTACAAGCTCTGAGCAAATCTTCCAAGGTTTGTATGGTTCTTTTAGTTTGGCCGTCAGTCTGAGGATGGTATGCCATACTAAATCGTAGTCTGATGCCAAAAGCTTCTTGTAGAGCCTTCCAAAACCTGGAAGTAAATCTAGGATCTCTATCAGAGATAGTATTGTTAGGGATTCCATGCAGCCGCATAATTTCTTTCGCAAAATACTGGGCTACCTTCTCAAGTGAAAAAATGATTTTGATAGGTGAAAAATGCACAGATTTCGTTAATCTGTCCATTACTACCCATATTGCATCATGCCAATTTGAGTTTTAGGTAACCTTACTATAAAATCTATGGAAATACTATCCCACTTCCACTCTAGTATTTCTAAGGGTTGTAGCAGTCCTGAGGGTTTTTGATGCTTTATTTTCAACTTCTAAAAAATTAGGCTCCTCATAACAAACTCTGGAATGTCTTTCTTCATTCTCGGCCACCAATATATCTTCTTCAAATCTTGATACACCTTAGTAGATCCCGGATAGATAGTGTACTTATTTTCATGAGCTTCTTCTAGAATCTTATTCTTCAAAGTCCCTTTTTGTGGTATACATATTTGTCCCCGATACTTAAGAACTCCATCCTCTGATATCACAAAGTCAGGCTGCTCCTTTCAGTCTTGTAAAAATTTATCCTGCCAATGTGCTTCCTTTATCTGTATTTTCAAGTCACATTCAACTCACATGTCACTAATACTTAAGCCTTCAGGAATAACTATAACTAATAAGCTCAAATTTTTAAATTCTTCTATTAACATAATCTCCTTTATTACCATTTGGCTCACTTGCAATGACTTTTGGCTTAGTGCATCAACTACTACATTTGCTTTTCCTTAGTGATACTTCAACTCAAATTTATAATCATTAATGAATTCCATCCATATCCTTTGTCTCATATTTATCTCCTTTTGATCAAAGAGATATTTTAACTCTTATGATCATTATATATCTCGAACACAACTCCATACAAATAGTGCCTCCAAATTTTGAGAGTAAAGATTATTGTAGCAGCTCCAGGTCATGCATGAGATAATTATCCTCATTGGTCTTAATTGTTGGGAAGCATAAACAACCACCCTACATTCTTGCATCAAGACACAACTTAATCCCTTCTTAGAAGCGTCAGTACAAACTTCAAAATGTCCAAAAGAATAAAGGATGACTAGAACAAGAAGGGTAGTTAATTGAATCTTAATCTTTCGGAAGCTATCTTCACATTCTTGAGTCCACTTAAAAAGACTTCCCTTTCTGGTTAAGCTGGTCAGGGGCAATGATATTTGAGAGAATCCTTATATGAACCTTCTGTAATATCCATCTAACCCTAGGAAAATTTTGATTTCATTCATGGTCTTGAGCCTCTCCCACTTTAATACTGCTTCGGTTTTGCTAGGTTTTACAGCTACACCGTCTTAAGAAATGACATTACCAAAATTTTTTACCTCTTTCAACCAAAATTCACATTTTTCTAACTTAGCAAAGAGTTTTTTCTCCTTGAGAATTTGAAGTACTAACTGAAAATGCTGACTATGCTCCTTTTCGCTCTTAAAGTATATCAGAATATCATCTATAAATACCACTACGAACTGATCCAAATAGGGTTTGAAGATGCAATTTATATAGTCTATAAAAACTGTAGGTGCATTCGTGACTCCAAAAGGCATTACTAAAAACTCGTAGTGTCCATATCTATTTTTAAAAGCTATCTTAGGAATATCTTCTTCTTTAACTCTGATCTGGTGGTACCCCGATCTCAAATCTATTTTCGAGAAAATAATGGCCCCTTTTAGTTTATCCAACAAATCATCTATTCTGGGCAATGGATACTTGTTCTTAATAGTTACCTTATTGAGTTGTTTGTAATCAATACACAATCTCAAACTACCATTTTTCTTTTTCACATACAACACAGGCGCTCCTCAGGGTGACACACTAGACCAGATAAAATTCTTCTCCAATAATTCTTTAATATGCTTCTTAAGCTCCTTTAATTCCCCTTGAGACATTCTATATGGTGTATTAGAAATAGGTCTCGCTTTTGGTGCCTGATCAATGGAAAATTTTATTTCTCTCTTCAATGGTAGTTCTGAAATCTTTAAGGAAAAGACCCCTAAAAATTCGCAGACTATTGGAATCTCATACAACTCTTGACTCATTTCTAGATTGACAGTATACAAGAGAATGCAACTCAAATCTATATCGCTTGGCCCCTAAATAAATTTATGTGTACTAATAATGCTGCACTTTTGTTCCTTCAGAGAATCAAGAAGGAACTCAAGAGTTTTATCACAACAATTTAAAAGTACTTGGTTCTGGCTCAACCAGCCCATTCCCAAAATGACATATATACCATTTAGGGACAAATTAGATACACTACAAGTGGTCTTTCACACACCACAATGAAGCAATTTGAACAGATTGAGGAGGTAATTATTTTCTCCCCTGTAGGTGTCATTACAGCTAGTTCATAAGGTAGATTAGAGATAGGGTGTTATAATTTTTCCACATATTCCATTGCTATAAAAGAATGGCTAGCGCCCGAATCAAAAAGTATAATCAGAGATAAATTATTGACATAGCACATACCTTGAATTAAGTCAGGGTATTGTTTAGCCTCAGCTCCACTTAAAGTAAAGACCCTCCATACTGCCTATTGAGTCCGTTCAGGTCCTTTTTCATTTCCTATTGGGAAACGTTGTGCTAGAGCCTCTTCTATCCACATAAGAAGCAAGTAGCTTGAGTAGAATAACACAGTTTATCCCCGTGAGGTTGTCCATACCCTACACGCTTATCAGTTGTAGGTTTCTATGGAAAAGGTTTGGATCATGTGGCCAAAGGCTATTTACTTCCCACGCTATTCTTACCTCTGAGGTCTTTGCCATATGTGGAAAACTCCATTTTCCTCTTCCATGAAGCCTACCACTCCCTTTCTTCCCTTGCTACCTTCAAACTTTTCTTGAGCAGTCTATATTTGTTGATTAAGGAAGCTAACTCTCAAATTTTCAGAGCAACCATAGCACTTCTTATTTTTGGGTTCAATCCTATCTCAAATCTTACTGCTTTCCATGCCTTATCTGGATTATACCACAGATATGTGGAAAATTTAGACAGTTCCTCAAATTTAGCAACATATTGATCAATGGTCTGGTTGCCCTGCCTAAGATGAAGAAATTCAACTTCCTTCTCAGCTCTCACACTATTAGGAAAATATTTGTCTAAGAATGTATCTCAAAACATTAGCCAGGTAATTGGTTTACCCTAGTGGATTAGTAGGTCTTTGGCTCCCTTCCACCAATACTCTGCTTCTTCCTTGAGCATATACACTGCAAAAGTGAATTTCTACTCATCAGGATAGTTTAAGACCTCAAAGATCTTATTTGGCTTTACTAGCCACCTCTCAACTGCATTAGGGTCATAACCATGCACAAAAGAAGGAGGCCGAATCCTCATGAACTTTGCCTATCCTTTCTCACTCGCTACAGCTCGCTAGTTACCTTGCACTTCACCATGATTGTTATTATTTTGCATATGCTGCGAAATTTGATTTGTGGCACCCACTTGATCTCGAATAGTCGTGGCTAAATTATATAGGGTAGCTTCCACATTGTTTGTCAAATTTTTCCTTAGGGTTGCTATCATCAACCGCATCAGTAAAGAAAATGATGAGTTACTATTGAGGTGATTAGGCTCAACAACGACTTAAAACTTTATAGTAGTCATCACACCACCTAAGCATATAGATAGGAAACACTAGTAATTTCCTAGTCAGTATTTAATTCAACCCCACATAATAAAACCACAAGCTTATTCAAGTCTCACACAAGTCGACATAGGTGACCATCCACCCCATGGTCGCCTAACACCAACCTGCTTTGATACCAACTGTAACAACTTTTTTTTCTTTTATTTATTATTATACAATATAAAGTTCACATACACATTATTAATCAAAACGTACATACAACATTTCAAACACATAAATATCTTCATCTTATTTATTCTGGTTGACCAATTCCGGAGATCTAGGTGTGGGTGGTTGCACCTTCACCGGGATCTGTGCCAACTCACTCACAAACATTTTATTTAGGATCCGCCCATCATAGAATAACTCGATCCAACGTGCACTAAAAGCTAGAGCTATAGAAAAATCTGCATAACTAATTTTCTGAAGATGACATGGAAATAGAGTGAGAATTAAATCCCAGTAAGTTCAACAATAAATCATTATTAATATAGCTCATCACGTCATGTTCAGCTGTATAAACTACAATAAATAACTTTGGTCACATGAATGCACTATATCTATGTACATGAGAATCGTACAATAATGACATGTATGACAGGATTAATTATTTTCAAAATATCATATGATGACTATCAATTTATTCTCATATCAAGCTACCCCGGTCAGGGTGAGTATTTTCTACTCTCCCGTACGAGCTTTTCTCGCTCCGTCCGACATGGCCCACTTTCTCTTTCTTTTCTCATTAACATGATCATAACCGTTGGTAGGGCGTCCCCTACTAGTGCACCACACGGATTGCCATTTGACCATGCTCATTTCTTTTCTTTTCACAATGATAGCCAAAAATATGTTTTCACTAACAAGTATGTTCATCAAAATATAACTATTACCAAAAATCATTGGTAATCATGCCATGAACATAACCATTTCAAATATCACTTTATAAAATATTTCCATGTCAAAATTTCACACTTAAGATGGTAAGAAGTTCATACAATGACAATGGCTATGGCTATACTAGTCATTTATTATTTTCATTTATAAGATTCATCTTCTTTTTTAAATATTAATTTTATTTCTTTATTTTCTTGATGCAGGTTTTCATCCTATCTAACCTTCTCTTACTAATCAGAGCATAACGTCCTCAATGTAACTCTGATGTAGGTGATCTTGGTGTCCCTTTCAAGATAACACAATTATCTAAAACTATTATTTTGAACATTGTAGCGAAATATTAAGCAATCAAGGTGATATTACTCCCTCAATGTAAAGGTTATTTCTTCTCGGATAGGTTCTGACCCCTACCTACTAATCTGTCCATATCTCCCTCATAAGAATTCCAAATTAAGTGATTCCAGTGGCTAAAAATCCATGACACATATATCTATAATTTATATGTTAACCATTTATTTTAATTCCATATAGCATGTTCGCAGAAATTAAAACACCGAAACTATCCTAACATATTCTTCGCTGATTAACCATTTTCTGACCTTTGTTTACTAATCGGAACATATCTACCTCATATGAACTTTAAATTGAATGATTCCAGTGGCTAAAAATCCATGAGACATAAATCTACATTTTTTATGTTAACCATTTGTTTAGATTCCCTACAGAATAGTCCCAAAAATTAAAACACATAAGCTTAAAATTCTGCCACCCATAGCCATACACATGCAAAACTATCTACACCAACCTAAGTATTCAAACATACATAATATGTAACATGATATAGCAACATCCATGACCAATCATCAAAGTTCTAAGATCAAAATCCCATATAAATATTTCAAGTTTCAAAACTTTTCTTCAAAAAGAAATATTGTTAAACTTACCTGAAGCACTTAGTCCCCTAGACTTCTCCTTCCTCTTTCTTCCTTTCTTCCTCTCCTTTCCTCACTCTACCTTGCTTCTATTTTTCCAGTCCCTTACTTGGACGAAATTCTAAACTTGTAAGGGTGGGTTTTCTTATATAGACCACCAAATAATTCACCTTTCATGATCATGGGTCTACCTTATCACAATTAGGTTACACTTGGTTGAATTTTTGGAAAACAAACAACTTATGTTCTTGTCTTCCTCTTCCTTAGTCAAGATATGCATAGGAAAAGGAGATTTGTATTTTGAAAATTATGATAATATGTTCTTAAGATATGGGACAAGGTCCCTTTGATTTAGGGATTCATTTACTTTTTCTTTTCTCTTAATCAATTATGATATGTTTGCCTTTTTAAGTGGCAAATTTCTAGCCCTTCAATCTCCATTATTTGGTTGAAATTATTTGTGTTGGATAGAAATTTTTTGTCCCAATGCTATGTATTATCATACCACTTGCTAAAATTATGAGTGTAGGATATAGATGTTTTTTCTTAAAGCCTTGTATTATCATACCACTTGCTAAATTTTTGTCTTAATGTCATGTCACCTAATCTTGATTACACAATTATTTCATCACTTTAATTTTAATTTTATTTTTACTTTTCCTCTTGGGTTTGAGCTCATTCTTGCCCATTTTCATAATGGGCTTGGTCACATTTTTATAATTTTTTGGCTACCGGTCCAATTTCTATATCCTTGTCCAAGTCTATGTTTTATTTCTTCATTGGGCTATCCTATTGGCTTGTTAAAATTTTATGTGAAGTAGAAAAACTCTATATGAAGTGTCCATAGGTGAAAGCCCAATTTATGGGTGGAGATACTAAACTTAGTAACTTTTGCTTTTAAATTAAGAAAAATTACCCTAATCTGATCTTCTTGAAATTTTTAGACCTTTACTTACTTCACAAAAATTTATCTTCATTTCCTAAGAATTTCACCTTTCTTTAGCATGTTTATTTCTAATATTTCCTCTTAGGTTTTCTTTCTTTACCTATTCCATTAATATTAGAACATTTCTATACAAACACGTAAGGCGAAGAATTTCTAAGGATTATATTTCCTTATATATCTAAAAATTGTCTAATAAATTTTATTTTCTTAATTAAATATTTATGTACCTTTATCAATAAAAGAAATGAAATTATGGAAGTTACTTTGAATACTTTTGTACTTTTATTAATACATAAAACAAAATTAGGGATGTTACATTTCTCTCCCCCTAAAAGAAATTTTGTACTCAAAATTTCAGAAATTACCTAATAAGAACAATTTCGGATATTTCTTCCTCATGACTTCTTCTAGCTCCCAAGTTGCTTCTTCTGGAGTCAAACCTTCCCATAACACCTTAACTAGGGGAATATTTTTGTTCCGCAATTGCTTCACGTCAGTGTCCAATATAGATGCTGGTACTAGCTGGTATGTCATGTTCTCCTTTATTTGGATTGGTTCATCTTGTATCACATGTGAGGAGTCTGGAAGATACTTTCAGAGTTGTGATACGTGGAAAACATTATGCAAGTTGGACAAATTAGGTGGGAGAGCACCTTGATATGCTGACGTCCCTACTTTCTTCAGAATTTGGTAGGGTCCTAAAAATCGCGGATTTAGCTTTTTTGTCTTGAGCGACCTACCAACTCTAGTGGTCGGAGAACGTTTTAGAAATACATGGTCCCTTTCCTCAAACTCCAGAAGTCTATGTCTCTTATCATAGTAACTCTTTTGCCAACTTTGAGCTGTGAGTATTTTATCTCGTATCATCCTGATTTGTTCAGTGGTTTATTGAACTAGATCAGGACCCAGCAAGTTGTTTTCTCCTACCTCAAACAAACATAGTAGAGATCGGCACTTCCTATCGTATAAAACTTCGTAGGGGGCCATCTTAATACTGAAGTGATAACTATTATTATAAGCAAACTCTACTAAAGGTAGGTACTTATCCCATCCTTTGCCTTGCTCTATCACACAGGCCCTTAACATATCTTCTAGGGTTTGAATGGTTCGTTCTGTCTGCCCGTTAGTCTGAGGATGGTAGGCAGTACTGAACCGTAACTTAGTACCAAATGCTTCCTACAATGTCTTCCAAAACCTCAATGTGAACCTCAGATCTCTATCAGAAACGATATTTAAGGGAATTCCATGTAGTCTAACTATTTCCTGGACGTACAATTGGGCTAATTTATCCTGTGAATAGTTAATTTTTATGGGCAAAAAGTGAGCAGATTTGGTTAATCTGTCAACTATTACCCAGATAGAGTCATGTCCCACTGAAGTCTTAGGTAATCCCACAACAAAGTCCATTGAGATACTGTCCCATTTCCATTTAAGGATCTCAAGAGGTTGTAGAAATCCTATTGCCTTTTGATGCTCCACCTTTACCTTTTGACAATAAGTTCATCACGTCATGTTCAGTTGTATAAACTACAGTAAATAACTTTGGTCACATGAATGCCAAGCCTTGTTTGAGGTATTTTGACCCTATTTAAGTAATGTTATACCCAGTAAATGTCATCTCTTGAAGGGTAATTAGTAAAACTAAATTAAAGAATAAGACCCTATATCTTCATTCCATAATACTAGTCTCATCATTTCTTGTCATGGCAAGCATGATATATATATATATTGTTGCATCAATGCATAATGACTAGAAGATATGGTAATAGATATGTTATGCATCAATGCATAATGATAAAATGATGTGACGAGCTTGCTTGATGCATGTCCCTATTGTGATGATTATAAAAAGGAATGATGTCATGAATGTGGCTGAATATGAGAAAGAGAATTATATATATATATATATATATATATATATATATATATATTGGATGACCCTTGCAATAGCAAGGTGACCAAGGAAATTATCATGATTACATTTGCACTAGTAAGGTAAGTAGGTGGGTTGTATGGCTATAAGACGGTACTGAATAAGGGATTCCCTATTAGCCATGAATGAGTCAAGGGGGAGTATGGCCACTTCAACCATGTAACAATAGCATGTGAGTAGCGAGTGAGAGAATGTCTCGCATTACCTTATTATTGAGACATAAAAATTGATGAATAAATAGCCATTACATATGATGTTCTATTATATTGTAAATTTGATAATCATATATCTGTGCATAACATGTTTTATCATGCTATTTGAGTATTCTATGTACCTGTTATGTAACACCCCTAAGATTTAGTAACTTTCATTTATGTATGGATTATTAAAAGAAATAAAGAAGTATGGATGTAATTAAAAGATTTTAAGGATAAAAATGAAAATTTATTAATATTTTTGGGGTCAAATTGTAATTTTTTAAAAGTTTAGGGGTCAAAATGTAAATAATAAAATTTACAAGGACCTCCTTTAACAATTAGAAAATTGCCAATTAGTCCCTCCATCAATATAAAAAAGAAAAGAAAAAAAAGAAAATTATTCTTCCCGTAACTAATGACATGAATAGTGAATAGTAACCTTCTCTCTCTTTATTTTCTCTCTCTAGATCTGGAGTACCTTCGAGCTTTCGATCTCAAAACTAAGGGTACCACTAGATTTAGGATGAATAGTACTACAATATTGACCAAATAATTTTTTAAATTAGTTGTAGAATCACCGTAAATCAGAAGTAGAAAATCTTAGAAAAACATAAGTTCTAAAACTCTTATTTATAATCCTCAAATTGAAACTATGACACCGTAGATAGATTCAAGAGATAGATAAACTATAGGATATAAAGTTTCACAGTCATCTGACAACTTTTGGTGTCATGAATAATAACTCTGACTGTCGTGAATAGTGATTTTAGTATGTATGAACAGTAACTCCAGCATACATAAATAGTGATTTCAACCGATGTGACACAATATTTTTAGCCATGAACAGTAACCATCGATTAACCGGCGTTGACTGAACTCTCGGAGTCATTTTCTTAGGTTTTTGGACCCTTCGAACTCGTTTTGAAAGTCTATTTGATCAAATTTTGATTGGAAAAGTGTATTTTGGGGATGTCCAACCTAGAGCCCTTACCCTGTGAGTAGATAATTCTTTCTATGACTTACCCTATACTCTTTTTGAACTTTAAATGTATAATTGGTTCTATTTACAAGTTATGTATACTTTTATATGTCTCTAAAATAGATTAAATTACTTGATTTATTTACAATCTAGCATATAGTTCAAGAAGACTATGGTTTTGAAATAGATTTTTGAACTCATTGAATTTGAAATTTTAAATGTATTTCTCATCATATGGTAAAGAAAATATATTGTGCACATGGCATTGATATGTAAAGCTATAAGATTGCCTTGGAAAAGGACATGTATATGTGATTACCCTCATTGGGAAGTTTCTAATAGAGGAATTGAAAGAGAATTCAACCAAGGGAGATAAGAAAGGGAAAGGTTGGCCAATAGGGAAAGAAAGGAGGGAAAAATTAAGAAGAGAAGGAAGAGATAAAAAAGTGAGAGAAAACCTAAAAAATGAAGCCAAGGTGATCATCCATGCATCTAAGTCCTTAATATTCTCTCCTCTTTATGTTAAGCCTCTCAACTAATTTTTGATGGTGAAAAATGAAGGATTTTGTGTGAGAGAAAGAACTAAGTGGTGACCCAGAAGAGGAGAATCAAAGGAGCTTTGATAGTAGATAGGATAAGTTAGATATTTTCGTAGGTTTAACATTAAAATTTTCCTTAAAATCTTGTGATTCTTAGAGGCTCAAAGATTTCATAGATCATTTATATGTTTATGATGATTAATATGGCTTATGTGTGTGTTTTGTAATTAATCATGCAAGAAAAGTGTATGGATGACTATGTAACACATGCTTGTGTGTAGAATATTTAACTTGAAATGGATGAAGATAAGTGTTTGGAATAAATGATTAGGTGGCTACATTGATAGATAAAAGTAAGGCTTTGATGGTTCAATAAGGGAATGAGATGACATAAACATGAAAGAGCATGACTATATGAATAGTAAATGACCATATAAATAGTAAATGACCATGTGAATGGGAAATAATAGAAGTAATTGATGAATTATTATGCCTAGATAGTCATATATACATATGCATATGCCTAATTAAAGAACTTGTATTCATGCATGTAACACCTCTTGGATAATTGGACACATAAAAGGGTGTATGGAATTGAACATAAATAATATAGAATTTTCTCAACTAAAGCACAGATGTGTCTTAGGACACAGCTAGGCTGTGCTCTACGCGGGTTCGAGGACTTGGCTATACAGCTTCAAAAACAACTGTGTTACAAGACATCGCTAGCCCGTGTTCGAGGATATTTTAACCCTATTTAAGTAATGTGTTGTACTCAGTAAATATCATCGCTTGAGGGGTGATTAGTAAAACTAAATTAAAGAATAAGATCCTATATATTGATTCCATAATACTAGTCTCATCATTTCTTGTCATGGAAAGCATGATATATGTATTGTTACATCAATGCATGATGACTAGAAGATGTGGTAATAGATATGTTATGCATCAATGCATGATAATAAAATGATATGATGATTTTTCTTGATGCATGTCCCTATTGTGATGATGATAAAAGGGAATGATGTCATGCATGTGGCTAAATATGAGAAAGAGAATGATTTATATATATATATATATATATATATATATATATATATATGACCCTTACAAAAATAAGGTGACCAAGCGGGTCATATGGCTTTGAGACGGTACCGAATAAGGGACATTCTATTAGCCTTGAGTGAGCCGAAAGGGAGTATGGCCACTTTGACCATGTAATAGTGGTATGTAAGTTGTGGATGGAAGAATGGCTCACATTACCTTGTTACTGAGAAAGAGAATAATGATGAACAAACAGCCACTACGTATGATGTTATGTTATACTGCAAATGTGATAATCAAATATCTATGCATAACATGTTTTATCATGCTATTTGAGTATTCTTTGTACCTGTTATAAATGGTTGATATTTTATGTAGCTTTATATATCTTGTATACTAGTAAATTGGCCCAAGTAGGGTATGTCTACCCATTGCACTTCCAAAATCAGAAATAAGAAAATTGCTGGCATCTTAGCTATCTCTATTTAAACATAACACAAAATCAAATCATGGAAATAGAAGTCCCAATAGGTTTAACATTAAAAACATTACATAATATATAATTATCACAATGTTGTGTTCAGTTGTAATTAGGGTTAATTGAGGCAATCATCATCAATTGACTAAACCTAAGAGGAATAAGGATAATATCCTAATGGTAAATACTCAATTTAAGATTAATTATATTATCAATAATCTATGTGGTTCCTTCATGGTGGATATCAACCGAAATCAACTCTTTCATCATTAATCTTTTACTTCGATTAATTTCAATTAATATCTTTTACTTTGCTAATTTACTTATAACACTCAAACCCCTTATTCTATTTACAAAAGGTAATACTAATCTTTATGGGATTAACCTTTCCCACTACTATAGGTTAGTTTTGAGGTAATGAATTAATTATATTTAGTGTACCTTCTATAATACCCACCAAATAGTGTTGCTAGCCCCATGTGCATAATGACACACGTTGATTAGATTTCTAAATAAGAAATGTATAATTTTAAGGATTTAAGGTATGTCTCTTCCTATAACTAGTGGCATTCTATGATATGAATGTGGTGATTTACCCGTCATTTGTTGTGTGCTTGGGACAAATTTGATATGGAATTGTTAGGGAGTTGAGAGAAACTCCTCCCAACCTCATGTTGAAAATGATAAGAAGTGGTAATTTGTCAAAGCCTTTTTTTCCAATTGTTTTAGTTATTTATTTGAGATTAATAGTGAAATACTAATATAAAAGAAGCAGTAAACAACATACATACATAAAAGATAGGGCATCTTTCATTAATACTAAACTAGTGGGTTACATCAAGGGTTATTGTATTTACAAGGGGAACCTTAGGTATTACTTGTAGTACAAAAAGCAAGAGGGTACCCGGTTACTCCTTCAAAATACATCAAGTCATATAATTACAGTAAATACATTAGACACTGTGTAGCACATCATCCCTCAGGAGTAAAGGGTGGAAGGGGTGGTGCTAGCATAGAGATCTCGAAGACGTTCGCCACTAACCCTAATTAACAAGTAACCTTAGCACATTAGTAAAGTTTAACTTATTAACCGCATGAAGAATTAAAGAAACTGATAAAGTTAAACAACAAAAACACATCGATTATATTTAATCTAGTTAATCATTCACCATACGTTAATAATTCATAATCATACAATTATTAATCCTATTTGCCTCTTAAATCACAATAATGAAAACTTTGTTCAATATATGATTCAGCAGTAGATTAAAACAAATAATATACTAATAGATCCCCTAGCAATCATATGAACAATCATGGAAAAGAAGATCAGATGAATAATTAATACTTAATTAAAATTAAACCATTAAACATTAATCCAAATCTCACAATGCATAAAAGATCCTTGAGGTTGTAGTCTTCTTCAACCAACAAAAAAAAATAGCCATGCAAGGCGGTAAGAAAATCTAAGAGAAGAAGAGAAGAGATTTCGTAAGAATTTGATGATAGGATGTTTAGATCCTTGGATGATGTTTTTCTCATTGATTTCCCACTTATTTATAGTCCTATATAAGGTATGATTGCTTCTAAGTTAGTTCTTGGGATTTTGGGCTTCAATTAGAGTCAAAAACCCTAAAACAATTGCATTAAAATCCATGCTGTGATGGTGAGTGCCGCCACACTCTCTTAAAGTCCCACGATAGTATGGATAGCTCACTCAGCATGTTATGTAAAGCCACAACGCTAATTTGCGGGCACTACAGCGCTTTGAGTTTTCTAGAATGTGCAAAAGTGGTCAACATAAAATTTATAGCTCTATCTCTTAGCTTTCTATATCTACTATAATCACTTTAATCGAATCTAATATGAGAGGTATATACCCAAATTATTGACTAAAGGTCATGATTCACCTTGTTGCATCGTGATTCTGATTTTCAAACACTGTAACACTCTTATTTCTCTAGAATTTGTCAAAGTTCTCAACATAAAGTTGTAGATTATTGTCTTAAATTTTTACATGAATTTGAATCTCTTTAATCAGAGTTTGTATGGGGGAGTTATGGTCTGATTAGTGCCTAAAAGTCTGGAATAACTATAATTCAATATATTTTTTCATGAATTTCTTCTCTTTTTCTCTTATTTTTCTTCTTCCTTTGCTTCTAAAATACAAAACTAAGCTAATTCCTAATCATATTTTACTAAAATAAAACAAAAAGTAAGTTTAAAAGTATTAAAATCATGCTTAATTATGCACGCATCACTCTTGTTAGCTATGGTAACATGGTGCACTAAGGCTAGCTATTCATGCTACTAACTGATAGTGTTTCTTATAGGAATCCCAATTATCTTATACTTTTATTTGTTTAATTAGTTAATTAATTAATTGGTACTACTTATTTATTTACATAGATTCTTAGAAAAGAATGTCTTTAATTACACATAATCATATTGTAGGTTTTAGAGTAAATAGATATTCTGGTCACGTAGGGCATTAGATTCAAAAACTTCCATATTCCATCAAAACAGAAACTCAAATTCTTATATTGTTCATCATCATCCATTACATTTATCATGTTCATAATACACATATCAAATAATCTATCTCAATGTTCATCATACTTGTAGTTTTATGCTTGTCACCATGCATTTATAAATTTTCAATACAATAATCATTAGGGTTACTATTATTCAACATTTAATTCAATTTCATATCTTAACACTCTTTAATTCATATATGAATGTATATATATTGAGGTAATTTATAATTTTATAACTTATTTGAATTCATAACCTTATACCTCTAATTAGGTTATTTGCCAATTAAATTCCCAATTTAACTTCGTTAATGTTGTTAAAATTTATGAGCCAATAGGCTTTTTCTAACACTATGATTTCCTTTATTATAATCATTCTCATACATTTAAAACTATAACTCCTCTTGTCACGACCCTTGTAGGAGAAGGCACGTGATTGGCACGGGAATAAGGAAATCCTACCTCGTAAGCCTCAAACCAACAAACATCAAGATAACACCATGGCATACAACATATAGGTTGAGACAACAACATGCATACCATAAGAAGGGTTCAGAAAAAATATACCATAAATCCATATACAATTGGCATCAAGCCAAACAATACAGAAATCATATGTTTCTAATGCAACAAAAATTTTACAAATATCCAAATACACAAGGAAGTAGGGATCCTGCCTATAGTTCATGGAGCTATCCCTAAAGTTCAAAACAAGAAATGTCTAAACAAAACTGGGATCCCTAAAGGAAGGAAACTTGGACTTACCATAACCATGCCAGCTCACTACATGACTAGAGCTGGCTCTGAGTCTTTATGACTATTTAAGAAAAGGAAATATAAGACTGGTGAGTATAAAAATCAGTGAGTAGGTAATCCTTACTATGATGAAAATAGGACAAGCAGGGCACGAGTTTTTCACAAGTAAAGATTTAACGCAAAGAAAAGATAAAGACCCCATGAATCGTATGTTTGAAAGATCAACTACAATAAAATTTAGTACTAAGAGGCATTAATGTAACATCTCGTAATTTTTATTTTTAAATAATAATATTTTGTTATAAACAAATATATTTTTATTTGTTTAAAAATAATTATGTTCTGCTAAAAGTAAGTCTATTTTTAATTAAAATAATTATTGTTTTGCTTGAAATAATTATATTGGTCTTTAATGAATTTTTGTTGTATTTGTAGAAATATTCTTTCTTTTAATATATATAAAGATATTTATTTTGAGATTTGTTTTATTATGATTTTTATCAAGAAAAAATCATGATTTAAGAGTTTAACTAAAGGTTTATGAGAATGTAAATTTTTAGAAATTTTTTAGGATATTTTAAGATGAAAAACGAAATTTATATAAAGAAAATCTTATTATTCAATTATTAAATAATAATTATTATTATTAAATATAATAAATAAAAGGGGAAGGGAACGTAGGGAAACAACGACCGAACTTTCTGAAAAAACAAATTGACTTAATGAATAGTGCGTGAATAGTGAGTGAATAGTAACATTTAACTTTCTCTCTAGATCTGGAGTGCCTATTGGCTTCCGATCTCAAAACTGAAGGTGTTATTGGATTCAGGACGAAGAATACTACAGTTTTGACCGATCAATTTTTAAAATCAGCCGTTAAATCGCTGTAAATCTGAAGTAGAAAATCTCAGAAAAAGGTAAATTCTGAAACTTACTTAGAGACCTCCAATTGAAATTCTGACCACGTAGATAGATTTAGGAGCTAGATAAACCTTAGGATATGTATATTTTTTTCCATCTAACAACCTTTTGTTCGTCGTGAATAGTGATTTTCGGCGGATAAATAGTATTTTTTCAGTTAGTGAATAGTGTTTTTTCGACTAGTGAATAGTGTTTTCTGACAATGAATAGTGATCAAGCTCCCGAAGTCATTTTCTAAGTCTTTGGACCCTCCGGACATGTTTTTGAGGTCTAATTGGTCAAATTCAGCTTGGAAAAGTACATTTTAGGGCTGTCCAACCAGGAGCCCTACCTTGTGAGTAGATAATTTTTCTATGACTTGCCCTATACTCTTCTTGAACTATAAATGTATTATTGTTTCTGTTTATAAATTATTTATACTATTATAAGTTTCCGAAATGTGTTAAAATATCTGTTATACTTACGAACTGGCACATAGTTCAAGAAGAGTATGGTTTTAGAAATGGATTTTGGAACTCATTGAATATGTGGTTCTAAATGTATTTATTATTATTTGATTAAGTGAATATTATATGCACGATGCATTGATTTGTAAAGCTATATACTTGTGAAAATGATGCATGTCATATTATAAATGAGATTGAATGACAAGCGTAAAGCTCATGGCGAGTTGCTTGATAATTTTACATGTAATTATATGTATGATGAATATCGGCTGGTTATATGGCTTGTGATAGTATCGAATAGGGGACGCTCTATTAGCCTAAGTGAGCCGGAGGAGGGCCGCTCCAACTGGATGACAGTGGTAATGTGAGGAGGCAGGAGGGTGATGTACTCACATTCCCTAATCACTTATTATGACTGGGGTCGAGGTCACTATGCGTATAGCAAATGAGTTATATTTTCATTGTATTGACCAGATTGCCGAGTGAGGTAGGTGCATTAAAAGTGATGATTTTATCTCTAAATCTTAATATTTTACTATAGCTTATACAGTTGAGCATAACAACATTTGTTTAATGATCATACCGTGCAGCATATGGTTTTGGATATCTGAATATCCTTTGATTTGAGAATATTTGAAATACGGGTTTCATATGAATGTACTTCTGAACTGTATTTTCTATATGACATATTTTAAAACATAAGTACATCCATATGCTGACCTAAGAGGTCATAGGATAAATTATTTACTCACTGAGTTGTCAAACTCACTACACGATATTTTCACATTTTTCAGATAAGAATATCAGAGTCTCATTTGGCAGAGTGTTTTCTATATGACATATTTTAAAACATAAGTACATCCATATGCTGACCTAAGAGGTCATAGGAGGAATTATTTGCTCACTGAGTTGTCAAACTCACTACACGATATTTTCACATTTTTTATATAAGAATATCAGAGTCTCATTCGGCA
This sequence comes from Gleditsia sinensis, assembly GCA_037074535.1. NCBI lineage: Eukaryota > Viridiplantae > Streptophyta > Magnoliopsida > Fabales > Fabaceae > Gleditsia > Gleditsia sinensis. The sequence goes on along the minus strand of CM073464.1, from coordinate 33,451,025 downwards.
GATAGGTGAGATATTCTGTGGGTGAGTCTACGTTGCTTCCAATGCTCACAGTTTTTGAATTATACCATTTTTGTATTCTAGAGTATTCTCTGAACGCTACAGGCAGGATCCCCGTTTCTGCTGTACTTTGATGTTTATAGACTTGGTCTGTATATTGTGTATACCTGAGAGATCCTATATGTATATGTTCCCATGATAAAGAATTGAATTATGTATCTTTATGGAAAATATCTGATTGCGAAAAATAAAAAAAAAATTATTTTACGTAACATAGATTAGGGGCATTACAATTAACATCAATGTTAAGATATTCCATAAATAAATACAAACCAAATTTCTAAACCAATTACTGAAACTCAACTAAAAGATCATGCATCAAAGAAAGTTAAGAGTCTCTTATAAGAAACAAAGAATGCATATCAATAATAGAGAAAATAAATAATTAAAATAAGTTTAGAGATTTTCATATATTGGAGGACTCTAAATCAAAACCATCACTATTTCTAAAGCATACACCAAGTGAGAAAGAATTGGTTAGGAATTAAAAGAAATGGTTAACATGAAAAATGTAGATACATGTCTCAACAAATTTTAGCCACTAGAATAACCCAATTTGAAGTTCAAATAAGGGAGATATAGTCTGATTAGTAAGCAGTGGTCAGAAAATGGTTAACCAGGGAAAAATCTGTTAGGTAAGCTTCTTGTTTGAATTTCTAGGAAGAATCTATAGGGAACTAAATATATATGTCTCAAGAATTTTTATCCACTGGAATCATTCAATTTGGAATCCATATTAGGAAGATATAGTCAGATTAGTAAGTTGTGGTCAGAAACTAGCTAACCAGGGAATAATCTGTTAAGTATGCTTCTATGATTGAATTTATAGGGAAAATCTGTAGGGAATTAAAGGACATTGTTAACATAATAAATATAGATATATGTCTCGTGAATTTATAAGCTCTAATATAACTTAATTTGGAGTCCATATGAGGGAGATATGGCTGATTAATTAGTAGAGGTCAGAATCAGTCTAGAATCCAGGGTGGTAAATGTAAGCATTTTTGTTTTCGATTTTCTACGAATAATTCGTAAGGAATCTAAAGAAATGATAAACATTAAAGTTGTAGATACGTGTGTTAAGGCTTTTGAATCACCTTAATTGTAGTTTGTATGAAGGAGATATGGTTGAATAAGTGAGGAAAGGTTATAAAACACAGCTAGGCCGTGTTCTGTGTTGCTTTAGCATAGGTAGGCTATGATTAGGGGTTTTTATAGTATTTTTCAAGCATGGTCATGTCCTAGAACATGGCCAGGCCGTGTTGGGAGCTGGTAAAGCTTATTTTTAACATTTTCTACCCTAAATGAACCTCATTAACTATAGGGTAATAATAGAAATCAAATTGGAGAAGAATGCTCTATAAAATTTGTGAGAACATGTATTGGAAATGATATAAGTAGGAGGAAAGTAACTAAAGGCTAAGAATAAAGAAAATGAAAAGATGAAAATAATATTTTAAAAAGAAGAAGAATCTTATAAATGAAAATAATAAATAACTAGTGTATGCCCTAGCCATTGCCATTGCATGAACTCCTTACCATCTTAAGTGGGTAATTTTGTTATGAAAATATTTTATAAAGTGATATTCGAAATTGGTTATGATCATGACATGATTGCATTTTACCAATTATTTTTGGTAGTGATTATGCTTTGATGATAAAATATGGCATGTGAGTATAATGAACATACTTGTTATTGAAATCATATTTTTGGCTATCAACGAGAAAAGAAAAGAAAAGGAAAGAGACGAGCATGGTCACATGGCGGTTCGTGTGGTGCACTAGTAGGGGACGCCCTACTCACGGCTATGACTATGAAATTGAGAAAAGAAAGAGAAAGTGTGCCATGTCAGACGGAGCAAGAAAAGTCTGTACCAAAGAGTATAAAGTACTTGCCCTGACCGGAGTAACTTGATATGAAAATAAGTTGATAGCCATCATATGATATTCTGAAAATAGTTATTCATGCATTACATGTCCTTACTGTATGATTTTCATGTGCATAGACAAAGTGCATTCATGTGACTAAAGATATTTGTTGTAGCTTATACAAATGAACATGACATGATGAGCTATATTGATTATATTTATGATTTATTGTTGAACCTACTGGGATTTAATTCTCACTATATTTTCCTATCATGTTCAGAAGACTAAATATGTAGATATTCTCTGTAACCGGCTTTTAGCATACGTTGGGTCGAGTTGGCTAAGATCTCAGTGAAAGTGCAACCACCCGCACCCGTATCTCCAAAACTGGTCAATATGGATGAATAAGATGTAGACATATATGTGTTTGATTTTTGTATGGATGTTTTAAATTAATGATATGTATGTGAACCCGGAATTGTATCAGTGTTAATGGTATACCATAAACCTTAATTATGCTTGGTTAATTTAATTGAATGTTATTATGAGTTAAATAGTTAGAAGTAAAGAGGTAATGACTTCATGGAATTTTAAATATATATATATGTATATGTAAAAAAATGAAGTTGTTACAAAGATACTATTGATGACTCTCTGGCAAGATTCTAGTAACTTTCTAGTGAAACCAATTGGTGAGTTTTCAAAGCTTTTTACACCATGAGTCCAACAATCCGAACGATTCATCAATCGGAGGCTTTTAGCTCAAGATATATGATTTTGAAGTTGGGAGGCAAAAAAAATATGGTGAAGGGTGCTAGTGCAGCTAAATGAGTGTCCCTGCCCACCCACGCACGCTATATAGGCGTGTGCAGCGTGCCGTGACACTCAACATGCACGTGGGGCACTGTCCCTAGGGTTGGCAGCATTCGTTCTAATGTCAATATACTTATTCTTTGCCTCTTTTCACCAAGAATTTGGTATAATTTGCCAAAACATTTAACAAGGAATTTATAGCCCTATGTATTATCTTTTATTTTCAACTTGAATCATCTGATTTGGAGGTCATATGAAGGATTTATGTACAAAAAGTGAGCAAAGGTCAAGACCACACTAAACCTTTCTTTTATAGTTTTTTCCTTTTATCACCCTCATTTCAACAGAACCTGACATGCTAAAAATTACACATGTCTTTAACATGTTTTAAGTTAATTTTTATTTGATTTAAGTAGAAAATAAATAAGAATTAATTGAATTTTGTGTTTTATGTTTTACAAAGAATAAAGAGGAAAAGGAAAATATGGAAAATTGCTGATTTTCAACACTTCGTCACTAATTGAGGCATATCTCTCTCATTTTAACTCCAATTAAGGTGATTCTAAAGGCTATAGAAAGAAGATACATAGAGATACAATTTTTGTGTTTGGCACATTGGCAAATTCTGGAAGATTCTAGGCACTGTAGTGCTCACAAAAGAGCACCTTGACGCCGCATCATCATGAGTCCAGAGCGCCGCAGCGCTACCCAACACACCATGGTGCTACCTAGTGTGTTGCAGCGTTGAGAATCCCAGATCTCGAAGCATCATGGCGCCCCATTAGTCTATTTTTGTAGCACTGTGGCACCAACCGTCACACCAGAATGTTAAAATCAAAATGTTTAGGTCTTTTTAGCTCCAATTGAAGCCCAATGGTTTGGGTTTTGACCTAGAAACAATTCTACTTTAATAAAGATAAGCCAATATATAAAAAGTGGGAGAAAGCAAGTATCTAGATCATCAATCAAGCTCATAATTACCTTCTTCAATTCTTCTATAAATATTCTTATGGCCTTGCGCAATTGATTTACTTTTAATTGGTAGAGGAAGATTGAAACCTCAAGGGATCTTCATCCATTGAGAGATTTAGATTTGATATTATTAGTTCAATCTTTATTGAGTATTGATTATTCATCTGCTCTTCTCTTTTCAATGATTATTAATATATTGCTAGGAAGGCCTACTTGTATATTATCTGTCTTAATTTACTATTGAATTATGTTTTAAACAAAGTTTTCATTACTGTGATTCATGAAGCAAATGTGTCTATATTTTTTTAGCTCTATCAGTTTCTCTAGTTTTTCATGCGATTAATAAGTTAGACTTTACCGATGTACTCAAAGATATCTTATTAATTAAGGTTTAATTGAGACGATTGTCATCAATTACTAGATTTAAGGAGGAACAAGGTTAGAATCTCAATGATAGATATTCAAATTAAGATAGATTATGTTGTCAATGATCAATGCAATCCTTTGACAATGAATATTAACTGACGCCAATGCCTTTATTATTAATAACTCTCTTTTTTATGACTTGCGTTCTCTTTTTACTTTGTTTACTTGCAATTATCAAACCCCCTTATTTGATTTCATGAAAGGTAATTCCAATCTCTATGGGATCAACCCTTACTCCCACGGCTACAGGTTAATTAAGAGTATTAATTTAGGTGTATCTGCGATAGTACGCCCTAGAACCAAAAAAAGTTCCCAACATAAAAGTTGTAGCTATATGTCTTAGCTTTCCATAGAAAGTAGAATCACATCAATTTGAGTTCATATGTGGAAGTTATGCACAACATAGTGAAGAAAGACCTGAACTACTCTAAAACTTCACAATTTTCTCAACCTTTTCACTTAAATGTTTTGTAGCTAGTCTCCAAAGGTACCATTTCTATCTTTAATCAAGTCCTAGGGTTACCAAAAGTATCTTAGCACCATGATGCACATACTAACCACATATTACAAAATAAAACATAGCATGTCATATCTATACTAGTAAATAGCAAACATAGATAATTATATTGAGGGTCATTACACCTCTTCACCTTCAAAAAATTAAATTTTTACTTTATTGTAACATCCCTAAATTAAAGAAAACTCCAAATAAATGAAAACCCCTAAATTAAAGAAAATTATGAACTAAAGAGAGGATTATGATAAGTGGAGATAAGCAACATTAGAAATTTGTTTATTTATCGCTTGGGTTGAAGAATTATAAGGATAATATGAGGATTTAAGTTTTAGGGTCAAAGTGAAAACTCTTAAAAGTTCAGGGGTCAAAATATTTCTCAATGGTCCCCTATATCGTATTTATCCCATCTGTTGTAGAGTTGGCATGGAAGAGGCTAGAACATTCTCCAAACCCTATTTCTCTCTCTAAAACCAATATTTTCTCTCTCTAAGATTTTGGAACTTCTAAGCTTTAGATTTTGACATCACCACCACTAACAGATTTAGAATGACGAGATCTACAAGTCTGTTTGATTGGTTTCCCAAAAAATTTCCTTAAAGTGGTTGAAAAATGGAAGAGAAAATCCCCTAAAGAGGTAAGTTTTGAAACTCTTTGTTATAATTACCAAAATGAAAAACTAACATCATAAATGGATTCAAGACTTGGCAAAACCTTGGGATCTCAAATTTCATGATCAGAACCCATCATACATAGCCTTATTTACGGCTTCTTCCTCAGCACGTAAAGCCACTTATAGCCCCTGTAGGTTTTGCGTGACTGCATGCACCGGAACCCTGAACTATTGACCGATGTTGACTGGCTCCCAAATGACGAATTTCTTGATTTTGGAATCATTTTTCAAGTTTTTGGACCCTCTGAAATCAATTTTAAGGTCTGTTTTGCTAAATTCCAATTGGAAACGTGCATTTTGGGGCTGTCCAACTTAAAAACCTTGCTTTATGAGTAAATAATACTTACTATGACCTATCTTGAGCTCTAATACACTGGTTCTGATATGGAATCCTCCTAAACTTAAAGTTTGTATATTGAAGAGCATATGAAATCTTTTATTACATAATATAATATTCGTTTTATTATCATGCTGCACTGCATTGATCTTTAAAATTTATATTACTGTTTAAATTGAGAATATTGAAAAGATAGGTCACTAATGGATGTACTTACAATGTATCTTTTAATTTAAAGGAAAGCAAAAAGTTTTAATATAAAAGTACATCCATATACTGGCCTAGTAAGATCATGGTACGTTTTATCTTCTCACTGAGTTGTCAAACTCACTACACGATATTTATATGTTTTTCATATAAGAATACAGATTTTTTTCCTTCTCCTGCAGATAGGTGATCAGCTAGGTAACACATCCTCTAGGTGAGCCTACTTTGCTTCCAATGCTCACATTTTTTGGATTATATTGTGTTTTGTACTCTAGAGGGTGCTCTGAATGCCACAGGTAGGATCTTTGCTTCTGCTGTAGTAGTGACACATAAGCCTAGCATGTATATTTGGTTATATACAACAGCTTATGAACATATGCTTTGATTATGATAAATTTGATATGTTATATTGTGGAAGATTGTATAGAATATATCTTGGGTATCGTTTATTTTGTAATCATTTAAATCGCGTCCCTTAAATTAAGGGTGTGACATTTATATTCCTTCTCTTAATGCCTTAATTATCTACTAAATTCATTTCATAGTCTAACTATGATATAAACCAAGATTCTTGCTCTCTAACTATTTATGCTTTGGTTATCTATGCTCTACCTACATAATAACACTCTGGTGGGTTTCAATTCTTCAAAACTCAAGGTAATTTATAATCTATTTATCCATAATATTCATAGATAAAGATTCCATCTTATCTTAGATCACCAGTATTTGAAATAAGTTTACAACCACAATCTCAATCTAACTGCCTCCCTATTTTTCCACGCTTAAAATAACACTTCATAATTAATAAACTAGTATCTTGATGGTCATGGACTTCATTCCTCTAATTAGTTGGATTATAACTATACCAATATCTACTCCCAATATCCATATTAGAACCTAGCTTATTATCACAAGAAGATATTAAAGAAAACATTCCCTGCATTACCATAGTCCTAAATGAAATTTGCTTCTTCCATTCTCATGCACTAGGAGGATACACCTTAAGGAATTCCTTGATTGAATATAAAAGACTCTATTTTAGCTTATATCTTACCATGTAAGAATTGCTCATTTTGCCTATACCAAAATTAGATATTCGTAAAGAATCTTTCTTGCTTCCTCAAAGTGCCTAAATCTTAATACCAAAACCATAAAGAATGTAAGAATTGAACCACATCCAACATTCACTCCATAACTAAATTTTTGGCACCTAAAAGAAAATTATCAACTTCAAGGGTTTCCTATCTCCAACTTAACTTAATTTTATAACTCATCAGTTCCAATTATATATATATACACACATGAAATACTACTTTATAATTCATGCCTACCACTAAAACACACTCAACTTCACAAATGAAACTCTTCAAATCACACATTTCAATATAACATATAGGCAATATTTTCATACCAATCTAATGGTCAAACATATACACATATACCTGAAATTATCATATCAAATCACCCAATCTAACTTCAAAGTTGTTATTCAAAATTTAAAACACATACTAGTGGGTACTGTTGTAAGAACACCAAATATAATTAATACCTTACCTCAAAACTAAATTGTAGTACTAGGAATAAGGGTCGATCCCTTAGAGACTAGCTATACCTATTGTGAATCTAAAAGGGGGATTAAATTGATAAAATAGAATTATGAATATAAATAAAATTAATTGTAGAAAATTATATATGAGAATCTATTAATAATGAGAGCGTTGGTCTTGGTTGACATTCACCATTAAAGATTTCATTGATCATTAATAATATAATCAATTTTATATTGAATATTTATCATTGGAATGTTATCCATGTTCCTCCTTAAGTTTAGTTAATTGATAACAATCACTTTAACTAACCCTGATTAATAAGCAACCTTAGGCAATCAGTAAAATGTAACTTATTAATCACATAAAAAATTAGAGAAACTGGTAGAATTAAACAACACAGATACATCAGTTGTATTTAATCAAGTTAATTATTCATTATAGAATCATTAATCCTATTTGTCTCTTAAATCAAAGGGATCAAAACTTTTTTGATGTATAATTAAGCGATAGATTGAAACAAACAATATACTAGTAGGCTTCTTAATAATCATATAAAACAATCGTGAAGAAGAAGAGCAGATGAATAATTAATGTCCAAATAAAATTGAAACAATCAAATCTCAAAATGCATAGAATTCTTAAGGTTTTTGTTGTGTCTGTTTTATAATTAACCGCAAGCGCACGTTGTAGCTATAGCTAGTCCGGCGAGTACGGGTCGTATCCCACAGAGAACAATGTCAATTACTAGAATGATGCAAAATATGCTATCTAAATCGATGTAATGCGATAGAAAGTTTGTCACAATTAAACTAACAAGTAATTCAATTAATAAAAGCCTAGGGTTAAGGTTCACCACACTTATGATATTCAACATTCAACATGTATCTCTAATTGCAATTATCTAGGTTATTGGGAATGGTTTAGCCTTAATTAAATAGCAATCTCTTTCAAGCGTTACTAATCATACCTAGGTTAATCCAATTGCCTACTTTCATGGTTCTTAGTTTAACCTAGGTTCATTAAGTTTTATGCTAACTATGGAATACAATTAATCAGTTTTCTCTTGCCCACTAATTGATTCATTCCTAGAGAATCTTAAATTACTTTCGTGATTAAGATATCCCTAATTAACTATTAGGTTCCAGTATTAATCTTCACCTTTCAGTTCATCAATTAATATCCGAAGACGTTATAAAACGTTGGCCAGACATTCATCAACTCATATGATCAATGCATAATAGTCAATCCTAATTAACCATAGATAATACAATTAGGGTTCCAATGATTCAATATGCACAGTGTATCATTACATCCAAGACACGGCCTGGCTGTGCTTCAAGCACACCAACCATGGCTTGGCCGTGTTGGGGGCTGCCATGCTCTTTTCCTGCCAATTTTTGGTGCATTGCCTCCTTGCTTCCTCCTTAGCATATTCTATATCCATATAGCTCATCTCATGATTGTTTTCCCTTGCTTCTTGGCTTTTTTTCTCACCTACAAGTATAAAACAAACCAAAACAGTATCTAGAGCAAAGAATAACCAAATGCAAGGAAATAATCACAAGTTTACTACTAATTAAGGAATAAAATATAAGCAATAAACACTCAAATTTCGCCTTTATCAACTCTCCAATGCATAAACCTTTGCTTGTCCTCAAGCAAATAACATGACATATCAAAACAAAAGGAAGATTATGCATACAAATTTCAGATAATAGATAAATGCAATATAGGAAATTCTTGACTCAATCAGTGTGCGCACAATAGATATATGAATAGACATTCACCAGATAGTCTCTATTCTTCTAAAACTAAACCAAAATTTTTCTATTATATATCTACTTCTATTGGTACCATTGAATGTATGTATCTAATTGATTTTCAGTCACTCAAGTAGGCCACCTCATCCTTTAGATCTCCTTATGTTGCCTTACCCTTATTTCTATTTTTCTCACTCTTTTTCTTTTATTTCTCATCATTTTTTTTCTTTCTCTTTTGTCTATTTCATTCATCTCTTTTTTTTATAGAAATATACAGTGAGTGCAATTTATGCTCCATCTCACTAGGGTAAAGGCAGCTAGGTACTCATACTAGGGCCTTTTTGGTGCCTTGAAGGGGTACTCAGAGTGAAAATGTTTTGGGTGTTATATTCCCTCATTTTTCACCTCTCCAAGCCTTCACACTCTCGTAGTGTTAAAAATCAATAAAGACATACAATTCAAAGCACTATAGGAGAGATATTTTTCAAAAATAAAATTAGAGGTTTAATGCTAGAAGAGAGAGACTAAAATTTAAACTACCTATTTCATATCCTATTGTGCATCACATGTTCATGAGGTAAAATCAACCTATATTATATCAATCTATCTCTGAAATAGTAAACTATGTGATTTTTGCAGAGCAACATGAGATGTTCAGCCAATAATAACTAATTAGAGAAAACCACAAGTCTAAATCTACTCCCCCATGTTTAAACTTGACATTGTCCTCAATGTCAATATGAATGAAAGTACAGGCAAAGGGGGAATTAACTTACTTGCTTACTGGTTTTCTAAAGGAGGAGGTTGAAGGTTCTAACTCAGGTGCTAAGTGTCCACTATCAATGAGATTTAATCAGCTGGAGGGAAGTTATAATGGTGATGACAATAGCAGATGGTGTAACATCCCTAATTTTGTTTCATGTATTAATAAAAGTACAAGAGTATTCAAAGTAACATCCCTAATTTCATTTCTTTTATTGATAAAGGTACATAAATATTTAATTAAAGAAATAAAATTTATTAGACAATTTTTAGATATCTAAGGAAATATAATCCTTAGAAATTCTTCACCTTATGTGTATGCATAGAAATGTTCTAATATTAATGGAATAGGTAAAGAAAGAAAAGCTAAGAGGAAATATTAGAAAGAAGCATGCTAAAGAAAGGTGAAATTCTTAGGCAAAGAAGATAAATTTTTGTGAAGTAAGTAAAGGTCTTAAAATTTCAAGAAGATTGGATTAGGGTAATTTTTCTTAATTTAAGAGCAAAAGTTACTAAGTTTAGTATCTCCACCCATAAATTGGGCTTTCACCTATGCACACTTCATATAGAGTTTTTCTACTTCACATGAATTTTTAGCAAGCCAATAGGATAGCCCAATGAAGAAATAAAACATAAAATTGGACTAGGATATAGGAATTGGACCGGTAGCCCAAAAATCATGAAAATGTGACCAAGCCCATTATGAAAGGTAGAATTTTAACCAAAGTAAAGAAAATGGGCAAAAATGAGCCCAAATCCAAGAGAAAAAATAAAAATAAAAATAAAAGTAAAGTGATGAAATAATGGTGTAATCAAGATTAGGTGACATGGCATTAAAACAAAAATTTAGCAAGTGATGTGATATCCTACATTCATAATTTTAGCAAGTGGTATGATAATACAAGGCTTTAGGACAAAACATCTATATCCTACACTCATAATTTTAGCAAGTGGTATGATAATACATGGCATTAGGAAAAAACATTCCTATCCCACACAAATAATTTCAACCAAATAATGGAGATTCAAGGGCTAGAAATTTGCCACCTAAAAAGGCAAACCTATCATACTTGATTAAGACAAAAGAAAAAGGAAATGAATCCCTAAATCAAAGGGACCTTGTCCCTTAGCTTAGAAACATATTATCATAATTTTCAAAATACAAATCTCCTTTTGCTAAGCATATCTTGACTAAGGAAGAGGAAGACAAGAACATAAGTTGTTTGTTTTCCAAATAATTCAACCAAGTTTATCCTAATTGTGATAAGGTAGATCCATGATCATGAAAGGTGAATTATTTGATGGTCTATTTAAGCAAAACCCACCCTTACAACATTAGAATTTTTGTCCAAGTGAGGGAGAGGAAAAATAAAAGCAAGGTAGAGTGAGGAAAGAAGAGGAAGAAAGGAAGAAAGATGAAATAGAAGTCTAGAGGACTAAGTGCTCCAGGTAAGTTTAACAATATTTCTTTTTGAAGAAAACTTTTGAAACTTATAATATTTATATGAGATTTTGATCTTAGAACTTTGATGATTAGTCATGGATGTTGCTATATCATGTTACATATTATATATGTTTGAATACTTAGGCTGGTGTAGATAGTTCTACATAGGTATGGCTATTGATGGAAAACTTTTAAGCTTCTATTTTTAAAATTCTGGGAAGAATCGGTTAGGAATTAAACAAATGGTTAACATAAAAAATGTAGATCTATGACTCATGGATTTTTAGCCACTGGAATCACTCGATTTAGAGTCCATATGAGGTAGATATGGTCCGATTAGTAAGCAGTGGTCAGAACATGGTTAATCAGGGAAGAATATGTTAGGATAACTTCTAGGTTTTAATTTTTGGGAACATTCTGTAGGGAATTAAAATAAATAGTTAACATACAAATTATAGTTGTATGTGTCACGGATGTTTATCCACTGGAATCACTCAATTTGGTGTCCATATGAGGTAGATATGGCCCGATTAGTAAGCAATGGTCAGAAAATGATTAATCAGGGAAGAATATGTTAGGATAGCTTCTGTGTTTTAATTTCTGAGAATATGCTGTAGGGAATTAAAATAAAAGGTTAACATAAGAATTATAGCGATATTTTTTACGGATTTTTAGCCACTGGAATCACTTAATTTGGAATTATTATGAGGGAGATATTGACAGATTAGTAGGTAGAGGTCAGAACCTACCCGAGAAGAAATAACATGTTCTTTGAGGGAGTAATATCACCGTGATTTATTAATATTTAGTTCAACTGTTCAACATAAGTGTTTTAGATAATTGTTTTGTCTTTAAATTGATATCAAGATCACCTAAATCAGAGTTAAATTGAGGGAGTTCTGCTTTGATTAGTCAGAAAAGGTTAGATAGGATGAAAACCTGCATCAAGAAAATAAAGAAATAAAATTAATATTTAAAAAAGAAGAAGAATCTTATAAATGAAAATAATAAATGACTAGTATATGACATAGCCATTGCCATTGTATGAACTTCTTACCATCTTAAGTGTGAAATTCTGACATTGAAATATTTTATAAAGTGATATTTGTAACAACTCCATTTAAGTATCAAATTTTTTTTTAAATACCATGAAGTTATTACCTCGTTACAACTTAACTCAATATAAAATTTATTTAATTTATATAATACAGAGTTCACATACATGTCATTAATCAAAACATACGTACAACATATCAAACACATGAAAATCTACATCTTATTTATTCTGGTTGACCAATTCCAGAGATACAGGTGCGGGTGGTTGCACCTTCACTGGGATCTAAGCCAACTCGACCACAAACATTTTATTTGCTTCTGAGATCTGCCCAACATAAAGTACTTGATCCAACGTGCACTAAAAGCCAGAGCTATAGAAAAATTTGCCTAACTAATTTTCTGAACATGATATGGAAATATAGTGAGAATTAAATCACAGTAAGTTCAACAATAAATCATCATCAATATAACTCATTACGTCATGTTCAGCTATATAAACTACAGAAAATATCTTTGGTCACATGAATACATTATATCTATGCACATAAGAATCATACAGTAATGATATGAATGACAGGATTAACTATTTTTAGAATATCATATGATGGCCATCAACTTATTCTCATTTCAAGCTACCCCGGTCAGGGTGAGTATCCTTTACTCTCCGGTACGGGATTTTCTCGTTCCATTCGACATGGCACATTTTCTCTTTCTTTTCTCATAATCATAATCGTAATCATAATCGTTGGTAAGGCGTCCCCTACTGATGCACCACACGGATTGCCATATGACCGTGCTCATTTCTTTTCTTTTCACAACGATAGCAAAAAATATACTTTCAATAACAAGTATGTTCATCAAAATATAACTATTACCATAAATCATTGATAATCATGCCATGAACATAACCATTTCAAATATCACTTTATAAAATATTTCCATGTCAGAATTTTACACTTAAGATGGTAAGAAGTTTATACAATAGCAATGGCTATGGCATATACTAGTCATTTATAAGATTCGTCTTCTTTTTTAAATATTAATTTTATTTCTTTATTTTCTTGATGCAGGTTTTCATCATATCTAACCTTCTCTTACTAATCAAAGTATAACTCCCTCAATTGAACTCCGATGTAGGTGATCTTGGTGTCAATTTCAAGATAAAACAATTATCAAAGACTATTATGTTGAACATTGTAGTAAAATATTAAGAAATCAATGTGATATTACTACCTAAATGTACAGGTTATTTCTTCTAGGATAGGTTCTGACCTCTACCTACTCATCGGATCATATCTACTATATATGGACTCCAACTTGAGTGATTCCAGTGGCTACAAATCCGTGACACACATATCTATAATTCTTATGTTAACCATTTATTTTAATTCCATACAAAAAATTCTCAGAAATTAAAATACAGAAGCTATCATAACATATTCTTCCCTGATGAACCATTTTTTGACCTTTGACTACTAATCAGCTCATATCTTCCTCATATGGACTCCAAATTGAATGATTTCAGTGGCTAAAAATCAGAGACACACATAGTTATAATTCTTATGTTAACCATTTATTTTAATTCTATACAGATAATTCCTAGAAATTAAAATACAGAAGCTATCCTAACATATTCTTCCCTGATGAACCATTTTCTGACATTTGACTACTAATCGGATCATATCTTCCTCATATGGACTCCAAATTGAATGATTCCAGTGGCTACAAATCCGTGACACACATAGCTATAATTATTATGTTATACATTTATTTTAATTCCATACAGATAATTCCCAGAAATTAAAATACAGAAGCTATCCTAACATATTCTTCCCTGATAAACCATTTTCTGACCTTTGACTACTAATCGGACCATATCTACCTTATATGGACTCCAAATTGAATGCTTCCAGTGGCTAAAAATCCATGACACATATATCTTTAATTCTTATGTTAACCATTTATTTTAGTTCCCTACAAATAATTCTTAGAAATTAAAACACAGAAGTTATCCTAACATATTCTTCCCTGATGAACCATTTTCTGACCTTGGCTTACTAATCGGACCATATCTACCTCATATGGACTCCAAATTGAATTATTCCAGTGGTTAAAAATCTGTGACACATATATCTTTAATTCTTATGTTAACCATTTATTTTAATTCCCTGTAGATAATTCCCATAAATGAAAACACAGAAGCTATCCTAATATATTCTTCCTTGATGAACCATTCTCTGATCTTTGCTTACTAATCGGACCATATCTAACTCATATGGACTCCAAATTGAATGATTCCAGTGGCTAAAAATGCATGACACATATATCTGTAATTCTTGTGTTAACCATTTATTTTAATTCCCTACAGATAATTCCCAAAAATTAAAACACAGAAGCTAAAAATTTTGCCACCCATAGCCATACCTATGCAGAACTTTCTATACCAGTCTAAGTATTCAAACATACATCACATGCAAGATCAATATGTAACATGATATAGCAACATCCATGACTAATCATCAAAGTTATAAGATCAAAATCTCATATAAATATTATAAGTTTCAAAAGTTTTCTTCAAAAAGAAATATTGTTAAACTTACCTAAGAATCTCCCTAGCTTACTTAGTTAATAGGTTTTCTTGTTTCCTCTTGAAAGAAGTAGCAAGATTCCTCCATTCCCTTAGCTTTTCTAGCAGCTTAGGTAAGAGAAGGAGGGTGAATTTTTGAACCTCAAGGATGAAGAAGAAAAATGGATTCAAGTGGAGATTAAGGTAACTTACCTTGAGTACTTAGCCTTCTAAACTTCTCCTTCTTCTTCTTTCATGTCTTCTCCTCTCTTTCTCTCCTTTCCTCACTCTACCTTGCTTCAATTTCTCTCTCTTCCTTACTTGGACGAAATTAAAATGTTGTAGGGGTGGGTTTTGCTTAAATAGACCACCAAATAATACACCTTTCATGATCATGGGTCTACCTTATCACAATTAGGATACACTTTGTTGAATTTTTGGAAAACAAACAACTTATGTTCTTATCTTCCTCTTCCTTAGTCAAGATATGCATAGGAAAAGGAGATTTTTATATTGAAAATTATGATGGTATGTTCTTAAGATAAGGGACAAGGTCCCTTTGATTTAGGGATTCATTTCCATTTTCTTTTGTCTTAAACAAGTATGATAGGTTTGCCTTTTTAGGTGGCAAATTTCTATCCCTTGAATCTCCATTATTTTGTTGATATTATTTGTGTGGGATAGGAATGTTTTGTCCTAATTCCACGTATTATCATACCACTTGCTAGAATTATGAGTGTAGGATATAGATGTTTTTGTCCTAAAGCCTTGTATTATCATGCCACTTGCCAAAATTATGAATATAGAATCATACCACTTGCTAAATTTTTTTCTTAATGCCATGTAACCTAATCTTTATTATTATTACATTATTATATCATCACCTAATATATTTTATTTTATTTTTCCTCTTGGATTTGGGCTTATTCCTACCCATTTTATTTGATTTGGATAAAATTCTTCCTTTCTTGGAGGGCTTGGTCACATTTTCATAATTTTTGGGCTATTGGTCCAATTACTATATCCTAGTCCAAGTCTATGTTTTATTTCTTGCTTAGGTTATCCAATGGGCTTCTTAGAAACTTATGTGAAGTGGAAAAACTCTATATGAAGTGTCCATAGGTAAAAGCCCAATGTATGGGTAAAGATTTTAAACTTAGTAACTCTAGTTCTTGAATTAGAAAAAATTACCGTAATCCAATGTTTTTGAAATTTTAAGACCTTTACTTGTTTCTAAAAATTTATCTTCCTTATACAAGAATTTTACATCTCTTTAGTATGTTATGTCTAATTTTTTTCCTATTAAGTTTTCCCTCTTTATTTGTTCTCTTAATGTTAGAAACATTTTCTATGCATATACATAAGGTGAAGAATTTCTAAGGATTATATTTCCTTAGATATCTAAAATATTGTCTAATAAATTTTATTTTCTTAATTAAATATTTATGTACTTTTATCAATAAAAGAAATGAAATTAGGGATGTTACAATATTTGAAATGGTTATGTTCATGGCATGATTACCAATGATTTTTGGTAATAGTTATATTTTGATGAACATACTTGTTATTGAAAGTATATTTTTAGCTATCATTGTGAAAAGAAAAGAAATGAGCACGGTCACATGGCAATCCGTGTGGTGCACCAGTAGAGGACGCCCTACCAACGGTTATGATTATGTTAATGAGAAAAGAAATAGAAAGTGGGCCATGTCGGATGGAGCGAGAAAAGCCCGTACCGGAGAGTAGATAATACTCACCCTGACCGAGGTAGCTTGATATGAAATAAATTGATAGTCATCATATGATATTCTGAAAATAATTAATCCTGTCATACATGTCATTACTGTACGATTCTATTGTGCATAGATATAGTGCATTCATCTGACCAAAGATATTTGCTGTAGTTTATACAGCTGAATATGACGTGATGAGCTATATTGATGATGATTTATTGTTGAACTTACTGGGATTTAATTCTCACTATATTTCCATATCATGTTCAAAAAATTAGTTATGAAGATTTTTCTATGGCTCTAGCTTTTAGTGCACGTTGGATCGAGTACTTTATGTTGGGCAAATCCCAAAACTAAATAAAATGTTTGTGGTCGAGTTGGCTTAGATCCCGGTGAAGGTGCAACCACCCGCACCTATATCTCTAGAATTGGTCAACCAGAATAAATAAGATATAGATTTTTATGTGTTTGATATGTTGTACGTATGTTTTGATTAATGACATGTATGTAAACTCTGTATTGTATAAATTAAATAAATGTTATTTTGAGTTAAGTTGTAACGAGGTAATAACTTCATGGTATTTAAAAAAATTGATACTTAAATGGAGTTGTTCCAGATGGCTCTTTTCCCTCTCTCTCTCTCTCTCTCTCTCTCTCTCTCTCTCTCTCTCTCTCTCTCTCTCTCTCTCTCTTTTACCTGGAACATGGTCGTGCTTCAAATCACGGCTCACCCGTGCTTGGCGCTAGAATTCCAAAATTCCAAGATTGTGCCCTTGGTAGCCAACACAGGGAGGGGGTGCTTGGACTGGGATTGTACCACGGCCGTGTCCTGTGACATAGCCAGCCCATGTTGCCGACTGGATTTAGAATTTCTTGGAAAACAGCCTGTGTTAAGCAACATGGCCAAGGTGTGCTTGGGCTTGACATGGGGCACAGCCGTGTCCTGTGACACAGCCAGCCCGTGTTTGCTGCTGGATCCTCCAATTCTTCGAAAATTAGTGCAGTTTTTTATCCTTTTTAATTTCCTTTGATTTCAATCCTTTGATTCAACCTTGGACACATGGGAATTTACCTATAAAACATAAGGAAACACTCATTAAACCTATAACCAAAGAAATTAACTAAAATTAAAGATAAAAAACAAAACTAAAAGCAAGAAAACAAAATAAACAGAAACTTTAAAAATTAAAGTGTGGGTTGCCTCCCAAAGTCATTAGCTTGACTCTTTGGCATGCTTTCAACTCAAGGAGGCTTGAAGAGAGTTTGAATAACTCTCTTTGCTATCCATTGCCTCTTAGTATGTTGCAGGAGGCTTTGCCCAATTTCTTTCAAGGATCCTCTAGGCTCATTCCTTTCCTCCTTAGCTCCATTGAGGTTGAGAGGAGATGGCTTAGGTTATATTTTAGGACCTTGGATTGCCTCCTCAACAGCCTTCTTTTCTTCCCCCTGTTTGACATAAACATAAGAACTTTCCACAGAGCATAACTCAAATGGGTTAGTAGGAGGAAAATTCATGGCATTATTATTCATTTTAGGTCCAAGTAAGCCAATCATGCAACAAGATTCATTTAGAGAAGGAGGGTTCATTGTATCATTTAAATTAAATTCAAAATTTTCATCCCCAACATTCAAAGAAAGTTTTCCATCTCTCACATTTATATTGGCACCAGCTGTAGCTAGGAAAGGCCTTCCAAGAATGATGGGGATTTTGTCATCTTCCACCATCTCTAAAATAACAAAATCAATAGGTATGTAAAACTTGCCCACCTTTAGAGGAACATCCTCTAATATACCTACCGGATGCTTGATGGATCGGTCAGCCAAATGAAGAGAAAAAGTGGTAGGCTTCAAGTCACCCAATTGAAGTCTCTTGCAAACCGAAAGAGGCATTAGACTTACACTTGCTCCAAGGTCACATAGAACTCTGTCAATCTTCATGTCTCCTATAGAGCAAGGAATTGAGAAGCTTCCAGGATCCTTAAACTTTTGTGGCAGCTTATTTTGAATTAAAGCACTGAATCCCTCTATCAGTGCCATAACAACACGCTCTTCAATTTTCCTCTTATTTGAGAGGATCTCTTTCAGAAACTTTGCATAGGAAGGCATTTGGGAGATGGCTTCTAGGAACGGGATGTTAATATTCAACTTCTTGAAAACATCCAAAAATCTCCCAAATTGCTTCTCTAACTTAGCCTTAACCAATCTTTGAGGAAAAGGGATCAGTGGCTTGTATGGTTCAGGAGCCACATATTTGGGCTCTTCTTCCTTCTTTTCCTCTTCTTCTGGTTCCTCTTCCCTTTTCTTCTCAGATGCAACCTAAGGTTCATCTTCTTTTATCTCTCCTCTTCTCTCTGATTCAGCCAATTGTTTACCACTTCTCAGGGTAATGGCATTACAGTGCTCCCTAGGATTCTCAGTTTGACCTGGAAGTCTGCCAAAGTTCTTATTAGAATGGCTCACCTACTGTGCTATCTGAGTTTCTAGCATCTTGCTATGAGTAACAAGCAAGTCTACCTTAGAGGCTAAATCTTTTATAGCCTCATTCATAGAATAGTTCTGGGCTCTAAATTCATCATTCTACTTACTCTGTGTAGTGATGAAATTCTCCATTAAAGCCTCCAAATTTGACTTAGGCTGAAGTGGACGATTGAATGGCCTCTGATTTTGGAACCCAGGAGGTTGCCTAAAATTATTCAGAGGTTGATTCACATTAGGCTTGTATGAAAGATTCAGGTGGTTCCTTTAACCTGAATTGTAGGTATTGCTGTAGGGATTGTTTTTCTTATTATTGATCACAAAGTTCACTTGTTCACAATCTTGAGGTGCAGAATTTCCAAGTTGACAATCACTGGCCACATGGCCAACACACCCATAGATCTCACATGTAGAAGATGAAGAAGAACCAACAGCATTGCTGTTCAATTTATCCAACTTTTGAAATAATGCATCAACTTTAGAATTGAGATGATTAAAAGCATCTACTTCATACATACCTGATGGTTTTCTTAGCTGTCTCTCACTAGACCAAGAGTAGTGGTTTTAAGCCATATCTTCAATTAAATCATATGCCTCATCAACTGTTTTGTTCATAATGGCTCCTCCAGCTACAGCATCCACAGACATTCAGGTGTTGTAAATCAGCCCATTGTAGAATGTATAGACTATCAGCCACTTCTCCAACCCATGGTGTGGGCATATTTTGAGGAGTTCTTTAAATCTCTCCCAAGCCTCATATAATGACTCCCCATCTTTCTGAGCAAAGGTAGTAATCTGATTTCTAAGATGGGCAGTCTTGCTTGGTAGGAAGTATTTGGCCAAGAAAGCTTGAGAAAGCTGCTACCATGTAGTGATGGACCCTGATGAAAGGGAATGTAACCATACACGGGCCTTGTCCCTCAAAGAAAATGGGAACAGTCTCAGTCTAATAGCATCTGATGATACTCCATTCATCTTCAATGTGTCACAGTATTCTAGAAAAACTGATAAATGGAGATTAGGGTCTTCAGTAGGTAACTCTCCAAACTGATTCTACTAAACCATCTGTAAAAGAGAAGGCTTCAGCTCAAAGTTGTTGGCCTCAACAACAGGTCTTACAATGCTGGGATTCAGGCCATGAGTATCCGGGGTAATGAAATCCTTGAGAGATCGGTTATCTCTTTTCACCATGATAGGTGCAGAATTGTCTTGCTGCTGTCTTTTTCTTATCCTTCATAGTGTGCATTCAATTTTTGGATCAAATTCAGTGACGAACTCATGTTCTCTTCGCATAAAAGAGAAACACACCTATAAAGGTAGAAAAGAAGCAAAAATCAGCAAGATAAAATTATGCAGAAAAAATTAAAAGAAAGTGATCTAGTCTAGCTATTTCACAATATATCTAATATTGACGATTATTCTCTGGTAACAGCGACAAAAACTTGTTGTGTCTATGTTTTACTAAATTACCGCAAGCGCACAGCGTAGTTGTATCTAGTTCGGCGAGTACGGGTCGTATCCCACAGAAAATAATGTCAATTACTAGAATGATACGAAATATGTTATCTAAATCAATGTAATGCAATAGAAAGTTTGTCACAATTAAACTAACAAGTAATTCAATTAATAAAAGCCTAGGGTTAGGGTTCACCACACTTATGATATTCAACATTCAACATGTACCTCTAATTACAATTATCTAGGTTATTGGGGATGATTTAGCCTTAATTAACTAGCAATCTCTTTCAAGCATTACTAATCATACCTAGGTTAATCCAATTGCCTACTTTTATGGTTCTTAGTTTAACCTAGGTTCATTAAGTTTTATGCCAAAAATGGAATACAATTAATTGGTTTTCTCTTGCCTACTAATTGATTCATTCCTAGAGAATCTTAAACTACTTTCGTGATTAAGATATCCCTAATTAACTATTAGGCTCTGGTATTAATCTTCACCTTTCAGTTCATCAATTAATATCCTAAGACGTGATAAAACGTTGGCCAGACATTCATCAACTCATATGATCAATGCATAATAGTCAATCCTAATTAACTATAGATAATACAATTAGGGTTCCAATGATTCAATGTGCACAGTGTATCATTACATCATAAGTGGGTTTACCAAAACCTTAGATCAAATCTACTCAAGCATAATTGAAAGAGAAAACATAATCAAATTCATCAAAGTAATCATCAATGTTCAATACAAACCAAGAGAAAGAGTAGAAGTAGAGATGAATGTAGAGATAGAAAGACAAAACCTGAATTGCAGAATGTAAAGAATAAGAGATACACATTTGAATCAATCTCAAATCTACTCTAAGAACATAAATTAAACAATCATTCTAGTAAAAAAAACCTAATCTAAGAGTGTTTCCTAAGCCTAAAAATTGAGTAAAAAAAGGTCTGAATAAGTCTGAATATGTCTGAATCCCCTTGGCTGCATTTTCCCCATCAATATATATCACTTTTGCTGCTCAAAACCCTAAAACATACGGTGTGTACGGACCCAAAGCACGGTCGTGTTCCAAGACACAGCCTGGCCGTGCTTCGGGATGGATTATGGGAGTTTTCTGCATCCTTCGCGCAGAAAATGGCCTGGTTGTGCTTCAAGGACACCAAGCACGGCTTGACCGTGTTGGGGGCTGCCATGCTCTTTTCTAGCCAATTTTTGATTTATTCCCTCCTTGCTTCCTCCTTAGCATATTCCAATTCCATATGGCTCCTCTCATGATTGGTTTCCCTTGCTTCTTGGCCTCTTTTGCTCACCTACAAGCATAAAACAAACCAAAGCAGTATCCAGAGCAAGGAAAAACCAAATACATTGAAATAATCACAAGTTTACTACTAATTAGGGGATAAAATATAACCAATAAACACTCAAATTTCTCCTTTATCAGTTTTAATCTCCCTCAACCAACAAAAATTGCTTAGCCACATAGCGCCATAAGAAAAATAAAAGAGAGATAAAAGGTAAAGAGAGAGGAAAGTAGTAGAGAGAGAGCTCTTAATTAAGAGGTGGTTTTTGCTACCTCCTTGGCCTCCTATTTATAGATTATGGTAACCTTAATGACTAAGGATTTCTTCTAGTTAGTTTCGGGTCCATTGGGTTATGTTTTGGGCTTAAAATAAAAAAAAATTTGTGACTTTTTCCTCTTCCCAACATTGCCAGTGTCATGATGCTAATGTAAAGGGCCACAATGCTTTGATATCTATATAATTGTCAAAAACATAAAACACAAAAGTTGTAGTTCTTCATCTTATCTTTTCGTAGGCACTTAACTCACTTCAATTAGAGTTCATATGAGAGAGTTATGGTCTGATTAGTAATGAAAGATCAAAATTTTCTACAATTTAGCATTTTTCATAAATCTCTTTTTCTTTTCTCCTCTTTTCTTTTTCCTTTGTTTCTACAACACAAAAGAAAAGCTAATTCCTACTCGTCTTTTACTCAAATCAAACAAAACTTAAGTTTAAAGGTATTAAAATTATACTTAATTATGCATATATCAATTACCTCTATACCTAGCCTTTTGCTTGTCCTCAAGCAAAATAGTCCTTAAAGACAAAATAAAAAATCAATGTATGTAGTGATGTAAGGCTTACCAAACTTTTTCCTCATAACACGAAACTATGGTTAAGAAAAATTTCAAAAATATCAAAGCCATCACAAGATTAACTCAAATGCAATTTATAATTTATTCTCTTAAACACTAAATATGTGTGTGTGTGTCCTTGAATCAATTAACTTTCCTCACTTGGATGAATTTATTTCCCCAAATTTTGGAGTGTGAATGTTTAACTGATTTAAGAGTTTCATAGGCTTATTTTTTATGCCACTCTCCACTAATGTAGGCTACACTATCTCTAGGATCAATAAGACTTTCATTAAACTTGTAATGTGGCTACGATGTAAGGTAGGAATAAGGATATAATTTTAGACTCAATCACCTAACACCACATGATTATATCTGATCTCTTGAACTTCTCCAAGCTTGGTGAATTTTTTTTTCTCACACTCATTTTCTTGCTTCAACTGAATTTAATTGCTTTCTCCTTCTTTAATTCGTTTTTTTCTTCTTCTTTTTCACTTATTTTTCACCCACCGTATAAGCTTTCTTTCTTTCTTTTGAATTTTTTTCTTTCTTCCCTTACTTCGTTTTCCTTCTTTACTTCACTGTTCTACCATTTGGTCAATAAAGTTGTACAAAATTTTTTTTTGAAAAATAATTATGGAGTGAGTGAATAAGGTCAAAATAAAGACATTTATCATAAAATTTGGATGTTGGCAATTTTCTAGAAAAGTTCAATTTAGCTCAAATAGAGGAACTAGAGATATATAATTACATTAGGGTAGGCTTGAAAGCCTCAATCTATCAACAATGCCTAAATAATATCCTAAATAATAGTGTTAGCCTATATTTTCGCCTTAAGTTGCCTTCAAATAAGTTCTAAAATCCTATTGAGATCATAAAATATTTTTTAGTTATATAAACCTTTTTTCTAGGTAAAAGACAGATTAAATACCCAAGGCTCATGTGCATAAATATTTTAGGACTCTAGAGTAAAAAAATAAATAGTAAAAGAGTTAAAATTGCACACAACTATAAGTTTTCTACATTTTTCAAGAGCTGAAAAAAAAATTAGGTAGTCATATCATTAGCTATTGGCTGGGCCTAACAAAAGAAAACTTAAATTGAATATAAACATGCAATCACTCAACTTGTTAAACACAATAAAGGTTAAATGGTAGTGAAAATCAAAAAATTCAAATTCAAATGGGGTCATAATCATTTAGGAAAATGTACTTCCACCCCTACACTCAAACGTTACATTGTCTTCAATGTAAAAGAAAGATAAGAATAAGGAGAATATAAGAAAAATATGAGCTAAGTAAACTTTCCTGAATTCTTTTTATTTTCTGGGGTTGGATGAAACTAATGTAGTGTTAGACCCTAAATTTTTATGATTTTCACATTTCTTTCTTTCTTTCTTTCTTTTTTGAGTATGTTGAGTTGCCTCTTAATAATCACCCTTGTTTAATGTCATTGGCTTGACTCAAAGCTTAATATTTCATTCAAGGATGATCCTTAATGTCTACTTTGAATTAGCATGTCTTTGGATTTTCAAAATTTGAGATTTAGTTGCATCATAAAGGGGGAAATTAGTATTAATCAAAGGTGTAATTAAATTAGAACTCAACTTACCTAGGAATAACCGATGTCTTGAGTAGCTTTTGGCATCCATTTTAATCTCATTTTCTTTTAGTTTTTGACAAAGTAGGAGGCAACCTTCTTTTATCTTTTAGTAGGGCATATTTTTTAGAGGTTATCATTAGAGGTGGTTCTCCACTGTATATACCTTTTAAGTGGCTAGAGAGGCTCTTTAATCCTAGGTTAGGATACTGCAAAATAGAAAGTACATGTATCTCATTAGAAATTGGTAACAAAATAGGAGGATCCTTACCTGTTTTTTTCACTTTTGGGACTTCCTCCATTGTTGCAATTTTCTCTTAGAATTCAAAATTCAAGGTGGATTCTATAGCCTCTTTCTTAGTAGTCTTACTAGTGTCAACTTCTAAGTCATCTTTTCCATTAAGTGTAGAATTTTTGTGTGCAAAGCAACCAATCACATTAATTATATCAATTGAATGAAAATTAATGCAATTATGCTAAGTTGTGTCATTATTCTTAGGAGCGCTAGTCCTCTCCTTTCTTTGGTTTGTTGGCATAGGTACCTTCTTTGTTGGAGTTTGAATTTCTTCACCATCTTCTAGCATAACTTCATTTGAATTTTCATTTAGATTGGCTGCTTGTTGAAAGGGTAGGTTTTTTGAATTTTTAGCTCCTAAATGATTGAATGCTGCTGTTATTTGGCTTATTTGATTTTTTTTTTAACACTAGCCCTCATATCTTGTTGAATCTGTTTTGAATCCTATTTCATTTGAGAAGCATATTTAGCAATAGATCGAACCATATATGTAACATCCTCAAATTTTTAATTGTCCTAAATTTACTCAAAAATATTTCTCAAAAGTATAAAAGAGAAGTGGAAAGTGTAGGGAGAAGGTTAAAGAAGAATTTGTATTAAAATGGATGATGTCACACCTTACTGACTAGCACCTCATTTCATATGTCCACATCATAGAATATTCCCCAAACTACCTTTTAGTATTATTTTTTTTTCTTATCTGTAAATTGCTAGCAATGTATACCTAGCACATACATTCACCTATTCACTTATATTGTTAGTTAGCTTTCTTGGATAAGCATATAAGTACTTCAAGCTATTCCAAGCATTTTCAAATTTCAATTCCTTATAGGCAACTAACTAGGCATGATATGCATTACTTACAGCAAAAAGGATCTTATGCCATAAAGAAAAAGGGTACAGTCCATAACTTATATACATAACATTATAAGTTGTCTAAAAGGGAATTAGCACTCATCTAGGCCATCCCACATATATTACACAACCAAAGAAAATACAATCCATAATCAGATGATTCAACCTTGAGACCCCTGTTGCTCACTTCTTGCTGGAGTACCTAAAATGTGATTATGTGAACATAAAAAAAATAAGATGACAATCTCAATAGCTAGCAAAAATTTTAGAAAAATAGTATACATTCCATTCCTTAAAACATCTCAATTTATTTCACTGAAACATAAGTACTGACCATACATACATACATCATCTTGGTCACACTAGGGACCCATAACATAATGGTCTATTTACCCAATGCAGTCCCATACCTGCAACAAGGTTATGCCTCTCCTATTATTGGCCTATACATGGGGAAAATAGGGCTTACTTGGCACACTTTGTGCACCCCCTTAATTTTTGAGAATTCATACATAACATATCTTTAGACCATCATTCATCATAGCATAAAAGTCAGGCAACCAATGAAAATTGATCAATTCAAGTTCATAAACATAAAGAGTGTTTTAAGGAAAAGTTAACTACCTTAATTCCAACACAATCACTTCCTTTCCAAGGCTACCAAGGTTACTACCAACAACTCAAACTAAAACATATAAGAGCTCTTGGTTAATGCATGCATATTAGCACCTAAAGTCATAAATCTCTAGTTTAAGAACTTCTGCTCCCCAAAATAAAACTATGATTCTATTGAGATTTGGGGTTATTATTAAATATGACAAAAGTTCTTTAAAAATTCTAAAATTTTGTATGGAGGTACCTTTACATGTTTATTTTATTTCGTGTTTCTCTCAGTCCTTAACTTTTCCATTCAACCCCAACAACTACCTCCATAACCCAGAATAGTGCAGATTGGTTTCAGTTCCATTTCTATTCTGTTTTGCATTCATTTGGATTGGTAAAACTTCTTCAAAATTCGTAATATTTTATATGAAGCATCCTAAATACTTTATATAATCACCATAAAAATTTCAAGTAAAAAATACTTCATTTGACCCCTCAAATAACCCAAGTTTCAAAGTCTATCCCTAGTTATGGTCTGTTCTGACTCACTTATTGTCCCACTAAATTTCTATATTTTATTATGTGCCTTAACCTGCCCCGAATTCCATAACATTTGGTGTGATCCTTAACTTGTATCCCTCTAACATGTCATAAAATTTTTATACGAAAATACAAAATCTATCCCCATAAATATTTAGTTTTTCTATCAATAGCCTAAGTAGTCTAGCAGATTGTTCTCAGCACTATTTTGATTGCAAAAGGCCTAGTTGTAGGTTCTCAAAAATCACAAAAATTTCTAGAATTGATTATGAACATTATAATACTTTTATCACCAAAAATTAGAGAATTTAAAGGCCATTTACTAAATTTAATGAGCCAATATTTTTAGGTACTAAAGGTTTCTATGTTCTCAAACCTAACCCTTCTATTCTCTATGACCTTTACTCACTAATCAAACCATATCTCATTCATATGGACTCGAAATTAGGTGATTCCAGTGACTATGTAACTGCAAGAAATATATCTACATTTTTCATGTTAATCATATTTTCATATTCCTTATAGATTAGTCCCAGCAATTCGAAAAACCAAGCTATTCTCACGAGTCTAAATTCCAGACCCGATTCTGACCTCTCATCACTCTCTGGAGTATAAATCTCTCATTTTAAGTCCGATTGATGTGATTCCAAATGCTATGGAAATATAAGACATAGGGTACAACTTCTATGTTGAACATGTTTCCATATTTTAGCCAGCAATTCGTCCATGTAGAGCCTAAATTTAGCCTAATAAACCCTAAACCAGATTTTTATAAGAAGCAAAACTTACCTTGTGCAAACCTACTCTTATGGCTCTCAATTTGCAGCTTGCTTCTCCTCTTGGTTTTCCTTGCAACTCAGCCACATTTTTTGCACAAAATGTGGGGTGAGAAAAGCTTCAAATCTCAACACTCACTCTCACTCTCACTGCCTTATGGTGAGGGAAGAAAGAAGAAGGAACTCTCACCATTTCTGATTGATTTCTCTCTCTTCCTCCTCTCTCAGATTTTGTTCTTCTTCCCGGTTGCTCTCTCTCTCTTCCTTCTTCTTGCCTCTTAAGTTTTTGACTACCTTCCCTCTCCTATTTCTACTGCTGGCGTGAGGCAAAGCTGGTGTGAGCCTGCTGCCCCATTACCAAAATGCGAGGATGTGGCTGCCATGGTTGTAGGGATTCCCTGGGTTCTGCAGGGTATGGAGGTAAGTTTCCTGCTGCTCCTCCACGTAAGTGCATGCACATGTATATATATTATAATATGCTCAGTGGGGGTGGGTGAAAGTATATGCATAATACATAAAGGAAGCATATGCTGCCACATAACTTGCATGCATGAATGCTTCTTCTTGTCTCATGGAGCAAAGGTGGCGTGATTCTGCTGCTTTATGGAGCATATGGGGGCGTGTTTCTGCTGCCTTATGGAGCAAATGGTGGGTGTGCTTCTGCTTGCTTTATGGAGTAAGGATGGTCGTGAATTTTGCTGCTTGGTAGGGCGTGTTTCTGCTGCATGTGGGGCATGATTCTGCTTGCATTCCAACCACTGCATATGTGTTTTAACCAAAAAATCTGCTGGTGCTTGTTTCAAATTCTCACATGCATGCATATGTATATATATATATATATATATATGTATATATATTATGATATGCATGGTGGGTGCATACACACGTAAAGAAAAACAACTCTGCCTCGTGAATCCAGCTGCAAATTCTGATGCTTCCAACACTTGTTTCAATTTCATTCAAACACTTTCGGTTAGCAACTACAAACCTAAAGTATTTAGATAAAGTTTTGACTAGCTATTGCCTCTTTTTCTCCACAAAGCTAGGATGAGATTTTTAGGATAAGTCTTTCATTATCCTTATCTATATAATAATTCTTGTTCATATATGTCTTAATTTATTACTAATCCTAGATTAGTAATGTCTTCAAAAATGTATTTGTGTCCTATCTCCATCCATTATGATCCTAAGAATTTTATTTATATGATTCAATATTAACTATGTCACCTATTTTATACTTGCCTTATAGTCATATAACTAAGCATCTTAATTACTTGTCATATGTATTTTCTACTCATCCTTAAATTTATCTAACTTTATTAGAGGCTTAGGATGTTACAAATGATGGAGTACATAAGTGCTAGATTAGCGCCAAGCTTAAAGAAAAAGGAGTAAATGAGCAAGGATTATTCTTTTAGGAAATTAAGATGAGATGTATCAATTCTAATATTTTTTTAAAAAATAATTTTAAACAAAGAACATATGAATTTGTATTTTTAGAAAAATTAAAGGTGCTATATAATGGAATGTTAAGATAAATAAATGTAGAATTTTATATAAGAAGGTAAGCTAAGAAAATGATCCTAATTAGATATATAAGCCTTACTAATTCTATTTTTTTAAAAATTAATTAAAGAGAATGAGAATGTAGGAAGATCCAAACAAAGTCTAAAGCATATACTTAGAGGACACCTCACCATAGTTAATCATAATTTTAGGGGACACCTCATTAAGCAATTAGTGAGGAAATTTCGGATATGCTTCAGCCAACAAAAGAAGAACAAGAACAAGAGAGAAACACCAGCAGAATAGTGTAGAAGAAAGAAGGAAGAAAAAGAAAGGAAGTGGAAGAAAAATCTTTCCATCCAAGGTAGGTTGATTATTTACATCTATGTGCCTATATTTTCTTCCTCCTTTCGGTTTGTAAGCTTGTTTCTGCTTATAAGAAAGTGTAGAACAACAGCAAGGAATGTGAGAGAAAGTGGCATGAATGAGAGAGAAAGGAATGGGAAAAAGAAGAACCAATCCAAAGTATAGAAGAGGAGCTTGTAGGAAAATGATTCTTGGGTAGGTTTAAGAATAATTTGTTGTGAAATCTATTTTGTAAAAATTTGAAAAAAAAAATTCTAGTTGGTTTTCATGAAGTTCTTACCCTAAGGCTTTGTGCAAAATTCTAGTTTAGGGTTATTATAGCTAGCCATGTTATGTCTTGATGTGGATATATTATGCATGTTGCTATTGAAATCACACTTGAATAGCCTTGGATTTTTGTTGTGGAATGTCTGGTTACTTGTTCTATTTTTTTCCTAGTATTTGGCACCTCCCATGATTATTTTCCCTTGCTTCTTAGCATCTTTTGCTCTTCTACAAATATAAAACAAACCACAGCAGTATCCAGAACAAAGTATAACAAAAAGTAGAGAAATAACCACAAGTTTACTATGACTTAGGGGATAAAATATAGCCATTAAGTACTCAAAATTCCCCTTTATCAACTCCCCCATTCTTAAACCTTTGCTTGTCCTCAAACAAATAACATATCATATCAGAAGGAAGGGGGAATATGCAATCAAATTCTAGAAGATAGAAAAAAATGCAATACAGGTAATTTTTCACTCAATTAGTGTGCACATAATAGATATACGAATAGACATTTATCATATAGTATTTATCCTTCTAAAACTAAGCCAAAATTCTCCAATTACATATCTGCTTCTATTGGTACCATTGGTTGTATGCATCAAATTGATTTTTTAACACTCAAGTAAGACACTTCTCCCTTTAGATCTCCCTATGTTGCCTTACCCTTATTTTTATTTTATCACTCTTTTTTATTTTTCTCACTCATACTCTTTTTCTTCTTACTTTCTTTTTCATTCATTCATTTTTTTTATAGAAACATGCAGTGAATGCATTTTATGCTCCATCTCACTAGGGTAAAGGTATCTAGGTACTCATACTAAGGCTTTTTTGGTGCCTTGAAGGGGTACTCAGAGTGAAAACTTTTTAGGATTCATATTCCCTCATTTTTCACCTCTCCCTACCTTCACACTCTCATAGTATTTAAAATAAAAAATAGCATACAATTCACAGCACAATAGAGAGATACTTTTCAAAAAAATTAAAGGTGTAATCCTAGAAGAGAAAGACTAAAATTTAAACTACCTATTTCATATCTTATTGTACATCACATGTTCATGAGCTAAAATTAGCCTATACTACACCAATCTATCTCGGAAACAACAAACTATATGATTATGCAACAAGACAAAAGGGATGTGATATGTATAGTATATATATGCAAAGGACAACTAAATTAGCAAATAAAAGTAGCTAGTGCAAATCATAAACTCAGTCAGTAAAAATCAAATACGAAAGTCTACTCCCCCATGCTTAAATTAGACAGTGTCCTCAATGTCAGGAATAACAGAAAGTACAGGCAAAAGGGAGAAGGAACTTACGTGCTCACTGGTCAGCCAGTGGTGGTGTAGGTGGGTGCTGACCCAGGTGCCAAGTATACCAAGCCTGCATCATACCCTGCAAGCTTTGGATGGAGTCTTGCATGGCATACAAGGTGGCTCTCTGAGATAGTTGCTCGGCCTCTATGTGGCGGAGCCTAGAAGAGATGGAGGCTTGATCCTCTGGGGGAGCAGATGAGGGACCTGCACGGTCAGTAACATGGGAATTGGGAGGGGGTGGAAGAGCCAATAGTGGCTCAAGGGGGAAATCTTCCTCCTCTGGTAGAATCTCAGCACCCTCTTTATTCTCCTCTAATTGATATATCCAGCTCTGCCTATTGGTAACTATAGTCCTAGTAGGGTTAGGGAGGCAGAAGAGTGTATGTCCTTGGAGATACAACCAGTATTCAGTATTTTTCTTGACAACAAGTTCCAAATGCAAGCAGGATTCTAAATCAATCCTGTTGCTGCTGTAACAACTCCATTTATGTAACAAATTTTTCTTTTTTTTTTATTTAACATCATGAAGTTATTACCTCAACTTAACTCACAATAACATTTATTTAATTATACAATACTAAGTTTACACTCACATCATTAATACAAACATTTGTACAAGACATACATGTACATATAAGCCCTAATCTTCCACATAGACTATTTTCGGGGCCACTGGTTCAGGTGGTGGCACCTCCGTCGGAATCTCAGTCACTTCAACAACTGATATATCCGCAATAATAGGTATTTGCCCAAGATAGGGCACCTCGATCATACGTACACCAATAATAAGTCTCATTGAAAACAACTGCATAGCTAATTTTCTGAACATGATATGGAAATATAGTGAGAATTAAATCTCAGTATGTTCAACAATAATTCATTATCAATATAGTTCATCACGTCATGTTCAGCTGTATAAACTACAGAAAATATCTTTAGGTCACATGAATGCACTTTATCATGCACATGAAAATTATACAGTTATGACATGTATGGCATGAATAACTATTTTTTTTGAATTTCATATGATGGCTATCAACTTATTCTTACTTCAAGCTACCCCCGTCAGGGTGAGTATTCTCTACTTTTCGGTACGGGCTTATCTCGCTCCGTCCGACATGGCACACTTTCTCTTTCTTTTCTCATGAATATAATCATAACCGTTGGTAGGGCGTCCCCTACTGGTGCACCACACGGATTGCCATGTGACCGTGCTCATTTCTTTTCTTTTCATATTAATAGCCGAAAATATGATTCCAATAACAAGTATGTTCATTATATTCTCATGCCATAATGTATCAAAACATAATCATTCTCAAAATTCATTGGTAAACTGAAATTATTCTATGAATATAATCATTTTCTAATTTTCACTTTATAAAATATTTTCATGTCAAAATTCCACACTAATACCTCGATAACTGGATAGTAATTGTAGTCTGTAAACAGCGCACCAGGAAAGTTCCCAGAAAAGAGAGGTGGGTCACTAATGGACACGCTTAAGTACCAAGTCTTTCCTTGCCAGAGCTTTCCTTAGACATGCACTTTTCACAAATCACAATTTTTTTTCCAGTAACTAGAATAATTCTTTTCTGATGTGGAAATACTGCAACCACGGAGCATACTAAGATTTTTTTCAAATAAAACCGGCACTTTCAAAACTTCTTGGAAATTTATATGAGTACTAGGGTAAATTCTATGTTAAAAATTACACACTTAAAATGGTAGTAAGTTCATGCAATGGAAATAGCTAGGGCATACACTAGGCATTTATTATTTTCATTTATAAAATTTCTCTTCTTTCTTGAATATTATTTTCATCTTTTCATTTTCTTTATGTCTAGGCATTTAGTCATTTTATTTCTACTTATATCATTTCCAACACATGTTCTTACAAATTTTATAGAGCATTTTTCCTCAAATTGATTTCTACTATTACCTTAAAAATTCATCTAGGGTAGAAAAAAATATTGAAAATAGGTTTTACTAACTTTTAACACAGCCTTTGCTTACAAATCAGAGCATAACTCTCTCATTTTAACTCCGATTAAGATGATCTTAGTGTCTATGAAAAGCTAAGACAATTATATAAAACTATTATGTTAATCATATCAACAAAATAGTATGATATTGTGGTGTTATTACTCCTTTAAATTTAGTATTATTTCTTCTCGTGTAGGTTCTGACCTTTACTGACTAATTAGACCATATCTCTCAAATTTGAACTCCAAATTGAGTTATTCCAGTTGGTAAAATTCCATCAGCCATATATCTATAATCGTTATGTTGGCGCACTATTTTAATTCCCTACAGAATATTCCCAGAAATTCAAAAACTAAAGCTTTAATAACATACTCTTCCCTGAATAAACATTTTCTGACCTCTGCTTACTAATCGGATCATATCTACCTCATATGAACTCCAAATTGAGTTATTCCAGTTGGTAAAATTCCATGAGCCATATATCTATAATTGTTATGTTGGCGCGCTATTTTAATTCCTTACAGATACTTCCCAGAAATTAAAATACCAAAGCTATCCTAACATATTTTTCCCTGATGACCCATTTTCTGACCTTTGTCTACTAATCGGCTCATATCTCCCTTATATAGACTCCAAATTGAATGATTCCAGTGCCTAAATATCCATGACACATATTTCTTTAATTCTTATGTTAACCATTTATTTTAATTCCTTATAGATTGTTCCCATAAATTAAAATACCGAAGCTTAAAATTCTGCCACCCATAGCCATAACCATGCAGAACTATCTACACCAACCTAAGTATTCAAACATACATCACATGCAAGATCAATATGTAACAGGATATAGCAACATCAGGACCAATCATAAAATTTCTAAGATCAAAATCTCATATAAATATTATAAGTTTCAAAAGTTTTCTTCAAAAAGAAATATTGTTAAAATTACCCGGAGCACTTAGTCCCCTAGACTTCTCCTTCCTCTTTCTTCCTTTCTTCCTCTCCTTTCCTCACTCTACCTTGCTTCTATTTTTTCTTCTCCCTCACTTGGACAAAATTCTAATGTTTTAAGGGTGGGTTTTCTTATATAGACCATCAAATAATTCACCTTTCATGATCATGGGTCTACCTTATCACAATTAAGATACACTTTGTTGAATTTTTGGAAAACAAACAACTTATGTTCTTGTCTTCCTCTTCCTTAGTCAAGATATGCATAGGAAAAGGAGATTTGTATTTTGAAAATTATGATGATATGTTCTTAAGATAAGGGACAAGGTCCCTTTGATTTAGGGATTCATTTATATTTTCTTTTGTCTTAAACAAGTATGATAGGTTTGCCTTTTTAGGTGGCAAATTTCTAGCCCTTGAATCTCCATTATTTGGTTGATATTATTTGTGTGGGCTATGAATGTTTTGTCCTAATACCATGTATTATCATACCACTTGCTAAAATTATGAGTGTAGGATATAGATGTTTTTGTCCTAAAGCCTTGTATTATCATGCCACTTGCCTAAATGATGAATGTAGAATCACACCACTTGCTAAATTTTTGTCTTAATGCCATGTAACCTAATCTTTATTCTTATTATTATATCATCATCTAATTTATTTTACTTTATTTTTCCTCTTGGATTTGGGCTTATTCCTACCCATTATGGGCTTGTCCTACCCATTTTCTTTGTTTTGGATAAAATTCTTCCTTTCTTGGTGGGCTTGATCACATTTTCATAATTTTTGGGCTATTGGTGCAATTACTATATCCTAGTCCAAGTCTATGTTTTATTTCTTGTTTAGGTTATCCAATGGGCTTGTTAGAAACTTATGTGAAGTGGAAAAACTCTATATGAAGTGTCCATAGGTAAAGCCCAATGTATGGGTAAAGATTTTAAACTTAGTAACTATAGTTCTTGAATTAGGAAAAATTACCCTAATTCAATGTTCTTGAAATTTTAAGACCTTTACTTGTTTCTAAAAATTTATCTTCCTTATCCAAGAATTTTGCATCTCTTTAGTATGTTATTTCTAATTTCTTTCCTATTAGATTTTCCTTCTTTATTTGTTCTCTTAATGTTAGAAACATTTTCTATGCATATACATAAGGTGAAGAATTTCTAAGGACTATATTTCCTTAGATATCTAAAATATTGTCTAATAAATTTTATTTCCTTAATTAAATTTTTTATGTACCTTTATCAATAAAAGAAATGAAATTAAGGATGTTACAGCTGTCAACTACTGGTTGCATCCCCTAGAGATTAGCCTCAAATTCTAGCCCTCTCGCGATGGCAGTAACCAGGCCCCCTATGACTACCTTTCCATTCATGGCACCACCTACCCGGGCCATCTGGTAAGCCATGAAGGCTCTTGTATCCACATTTGTACCATGTACCATAGCATAAAGAAAGTAAAAGCTCTCTTTGATTTGCAACCCCATCACTCTCAGCCCTACCGAAAGTAGTATAGGCCATAAGACGCTGTAAATATCGGAAGGTAGGGTTGCAAATGAAAGATGCTTTGGAACTTGACACACTATACTGCCCCTCAATAGCAATTAAGTTCCAAAAAGGGTTGGCAAGAAAATTTGAGGTACTGATCTAGTTCCCCCTAGAGGCAGGCTAAATAGTGCATTAAATTCAGTTAAAGTTAAGCTAAAAGTACAGTTAAATAGTCTAAAATTAACGCGGCCCTGACTGACGTCGAGGCCCCGAAATCGGACTACATTAATGGAGCTGAGAAACTCTAAGGTGGGTCTAGCGTAGGCTAGGTATCGTAGTGAGATGAACGTGTTCCACCCAATACGATCAACTAAGTATTGGACGTCATTTAAAAGACCAAACATGTCCAAACAATCCTCATCCATGTATCGGCTACTCAGCATTCCCCGTCTAACTAGAGTATCGTATCAGGTCCATTGACTATCATCAACGAAACCAATACCATACTCATTAATCTGATGAGGAAGTTGGGGTGATTGTTGATTTTGTCCTCTACGGGGTTGGTGGGATTGGGTGGAGGATGGACCTGTTCGGGCTCTCTTGGGACCTATGTAAAATGATATGCAATGTAATGCAAAGGGGAACCAAATGCAATTCAAGGGTTGTCAAATGGGGCAATAACAATGAGGAACTATCAGAACAGGAATTAGGGAAAATCAAGTTCAAAAATGCAAAGATTTATCAAATTCAATGGAGTCAAATGCTATTGAAACCAATGGATGCAATTGCTGGAGGGTTTTGTATAGAAAACTGGGAGTAGTTAACTGGTAAATTGCAACTCAAGTTTAGGAAATTGAATACAAGATCAGACTATCACATGCAAATGAAGTACACATGTGCAGACCTAGTCAGATAAACCAATCTCATAAAAACAAAAGCCAAAGAAACAAATACCAGAAGTCAGATAAACCAACCAGCAAGTCTATAAATGAGAAAGAAAAATCCCATGTAGCAAGTCATTCAAGGCTAGAAAATTCAATGTAGGAACCTAGCAATTGAGGCTCAAAAACTAGACAGCAAAACAGAGAAATTCATGACAATCACCAATTTCATAAAGCAAAAGACATTCCAATTTAGATTCATAAACCAGTGTAAATAACAAGTCTGGGAAGAAGGGTCCTACTAAACATAGTCAACCAACGATGTAGTGAGAGTATATCTAAATCAGTGGAATCATGAAGTTAAACAATAACCATAAAGTGTTGTGGTGAATCAGCAATAACCAAGGATTTTAAAGTAGAAAATTAAACACAAAGTCAGAGATAGAAATTACCTGAATGGAAGCACAGCAAGATGATGAATGCAATAATCCCAGCAGTTTGAAGTAGGAAAAGGGGATGGGGTGGGTTTCGGGTTGGCTTGTGCAGGGAGGGGGGAACGCTGTTATGGGTGCGAGGTGGGCTAGGGATGTGGGTATTTCGGGAATGGGGAGACAAAAGGGAATGGGATGCGAAGGGAGTGGGGGATTGGGTAAAAATGCAGAACATGGGATGGGGGAAACACTGGTATGGTTGCGGAGGAGACCGAGAGAGTGAAGGAGAATGAGAGTGAGAAGGACGAGGAAGAAGGGGAAGAAAATGGAGGGATTAGGTTGGGGTTGGTTTTTGGCTAGGGTTGGTGTGGGAATGGGGAAGACGAAGCAAGATGGGAGAAGGGAGGAAGTTGAATTGCAAAAGGAGAGGGAAAAGCACATGGGTTAGGGCACAGGAGAATGAGGAGAACACGGGGGGAAAAAGAAGAAAATAAAGGGGGAAGATTTACCTAGAGCCCGAAGCACGGCTGTGCTTCGGGTGGGCTGCACCATCCTTTAGGGCTTGGCTCGTGTTGCACACCACCAGGGGGTGTGGCGCCCAAGGCACGACTGTGTCATGGGACACAGCCAACACGTGTTCCTAGCGGGTCTGCATTTTTCTACTTCTTCCCTTTTTTTACCTGGAGCATGGGTTGGGGGTTAGGCCGTGTTCCTCAGCACGGGCAACCCATGCTGTAGGCTGGAATTCTAAAAAAATTTAAGGTAATGGCTCTAGTCCTGGGGCACGGCCGTGTTGCTGGCTGGAACCTTCAAACCTTCGAATTTTGCCTCAGCTTTTTATTCTCCTTGATTTCTTTTGATTTTAATCCTTTTATATTAACTTGGGCACATGGGAATGGACCTGAAAATCAAAAGAAAAACACTAATTAAACTTCTAACCTAAGAAATTAGCTAAATTAAAGATGAAAATTAAATCTTAAAGTAAGAAATCAAACAAAAAGAAGCTTAAAAATTAAAACGTGAGTGATGTATGAGCCACGAATAATGACATAGGTATTTTATAAATACATGTTTCATTTTATCATGCGTGATATTGATGCATAACCTATGAAAAGGGCTTGCATGTACTTTACTGTACCTTTATTGCATAAAAAGAGAAAATGTTTTCTATAGCTTATACAGCTAGACATAACATGTAAGTATTTTTCGTATGCTTATATGTATTGGATGTTGACCTTGCTGGGATTTTATATCTCACTATGTTTTAATATTATGTTTAGATCAGTAGAAATGTCTTTTGTTGTGCTGACGATTCTCCTGGAGCTACAAACGGTAGATGTCCCTTACTTGGGATAGTTCACGGTCACAGTGAACCTATTGGTGATCAACATGGTAGAGGTCCCCGCTCCTAGCCCACCTCATCCACCAGCAGTACCCCAAAGGAGATGGCTAGGGGAGGGTAGTAGGATAACGTTATGTATATAACTAATTTTGTGATGTAAATGGGCTAACCCCATTGTTTTGATGTAACCTCATGGTACTCTGCCTTCTGTGATGTATGCTCAATACCTCGGGTTACATATGTATGTATATATGCTGCTAAACTCTTATGGATGTAACTTTGGTATGTATGTAAATATAAGATACCTAACTTATGATATAACACAGGTCTCTTGCATATGTATAAATATATATATATATATATATATATATATATATATATATATATATATATAAAACCAGGCGTTACAGCACATGAGAGTAACTACACAGTCCATCCTGGATCCACTAAAATGTATCAAGACTTAAAGAAGATGAACTGGTGGTCAGGGATGAAAAAGGACATTGCTGAGTTTGTGGCAAAATGTTTAATTTGTCAGCAGGTGAAGGTAGAACATCAAAAGCCAGGGAGATTTTTACAACCTCTTGAGATCCCTAAATGAAAATGGGACAATATTTCAATAGACTTTGTGGTAGGCTTACCTAAGACTTCAGTTGAACATGACTTTATCTAGGTAATAGTTGACAAATTAACTAAATCTGCTCACTTTCTATCCATAAAAATTAACTATTCACTGGACAAATTGACCTAGTTGTACGTCTAGGAAATAGTTAGACTACATGGAATTCTCTTAAATATCGTTTCTAATAGAGATCCAAGATTCATGTCGAGGTTTTGGAAGGCGTTGCAGGAAACTTTTGGAACCCAGTTGCGGTT
This sequence comes from Gleditsia sinensis, assembly GCA_037074535.1. Classification (NCBI taxonomy): domain Eukaryota; kingdom Viridiplantae; phylum Streptophyta; class Magnoliopsida; order Fabales; family Fabaceae; genus Gleditsia; species Gleditsia sinensis. Next base: position 33,412,134 of record CM073464.1, on the reverse strand, counting down.
TAGTACTGCCTATCATCCTTAGATTGACGTGCAAATAGAACGGACCATTCAAACCCTAGAAGATATGTTGATGGCTTGTGTGATAGAGCAAGGTAAATGATAGGATAAGTACCTACCTTTAGTGGAATTTGCTTATAATAATAGCTATCACTCTAGTATTAAGATAGCCCCCTACAAAGCTTTATACGGTAGAAAGTGCTGATCTCCAATATGTTGGTTTGAGGTAGAAGAAAAAAACTTGTTAAGTCTTAATCAAGTTCAACAAACCACTGAATAAATCAAGATGATACGAGACAAAATACTTACAGCTCAGAATCGGCAAAAGAGTTACTATGATAAGAGACATAGACCTGTGAAGTTTGAGGAAGGAGACCAAGCATTTCTGAAACTTTCCTCGACTACTGAAGTTGGTAGGTCTCTCAAGATCAGAAAGTTAAGTCCGCGATTTTTGGGACCCTACCAAATTCTAAAGAAAGTGGGGACGTCAGCATATCAAGTTGCCATCCCACTTAATTTGTCCAACCTACATAATGTTTTTCATGTATCACAGCTTTGGAAGTATCTTCCAAATTCATCACATGTAATATAGGATGAACCAATCCAAATAAAGGAGAACATGACATACAAACTAGTACTGGCATCCATACTGGATATCGACATGAAGCAATTGAGAATAAGAACATTCCCCTGGTTAAGGTGTTATAGGAAGGTTTGACTTCAAAAAAATTAACTTGGGAGTTGGAAGAAGTCATGAGGAAGAAATAACCACAATTGTTCTTATTATGTAATTTCTAAAATTTTGAGGACAAAATTTCTTTTAGGGAGAGAAAAATGTAACATCCCTAATTTTGTTTCTTTTATTAATAAAGGTACATAAATATTTAGTTAAGGAAATAAAATTTATTAGACAATTAAGGAAATATAATCTTTAGAAATTCTTCACCTTATGTGTATGCATAGAAAATGTTTCTAACGTTAAGGGGATAAGAAAAGAGAGAAAAACCTAATAGAATTTTTTTTTGAAATAACATACTAAAAAGAGGCAAAATTCTTGGTTAAGAAAAAATTTTGAGAAGTAAGTCAAGGTCTTAAAATTTCAACAAGACTGGATTAAGGTAATTTTTCCTAATTCAAGAGTTAGAGTTCCTAAGTTTAACATCTCCACCCATACATTGGGTTTTCATGTATGGACACTTCATATAGAGTTTTTCTACTTCACATGAGTTTCTAGCAAGCCAATAGGATAGCCCAAGAAAGAAATAAAACATAGACTTGAACTAAGATATAGAAATTAAACTGATAGCCCAAAAACCATGAAAATGTAACCAAACCCTCCATGAAAGCTAGAATTTCAACCAAAGCAAAGAAAATGGGTAAGAATGAGCTCAAATCAAAAAGGAAAAAATAAGAATCATGTGAGAAAATAGTAGTGTAATAATAATCAAGATTATGTCACATGGCATTAGGACAAAACATCTATATCCTACACTCATAATTTCAACAAGTAGGTAATAATACATGGCATTAGAATAAAACATCTATATCCTACATTCATAATTTCAACAAGTAGGTAATAATACATGGTATTATGACAAAACATCATTATCCTACACAAATAATTTCAGCCAAGTAAGGGAGACTTAAGGGCTGAAAATTTGCCATCTAGAAAGGCAAACCTATCATACTTGATTAAGATAAAAGAAAATGAAAATGAAAAGGACTTTGTCCCTTGTCTTAAGAACATTTTATCATAATTTTCAAAATACAAATCTTCTTTTGCTATGCATATCTTGACTAAGGGAGAGGAAGACAAGAACATGAGTTGTCTTTCCCTAAAAAAACAACCAAGTGCATCCTAATTGTGATAAGGTAGACCTATGATTATGAAAAGTGAACCACTTGATAGTTTATTTAAGTAAAACCCACCCTTATAACATTATAATTTCGTCCAAGTAGGGGAGAGAGAAAACATAAGCAAGGTAGAGTAAGGAAAGGAGAGAAAGAGAGGAGAAGGGAGGAAGGAAGAGGAAGGAGAAGTCTATAGGACTAAGTACTTAAGGTAAGTTAGCTTAATCTCTACTTGAATCCATCTTTTTTCTTCATCCTTAGGGTTCAAAACTCTCCCTCCTTCTCTTATTTAAGTTGCTAAAAAAGTTAAAGGAAGGGAGGAATCTTGCTACTTCCTTCAAGAGGAAACAAGAAAAAAAATTCACTAAGTGAGCTGGGGAGATCTTTACGTAGGTTTAACAATATCTCTTTTTAAAGAAAAACTTCGAAATTTGTAACATTTATATGGGATTTGATCTTAGAACTTTGATGAAATTTACAATATATGCTACTTTGATGATTAGTCATGGATGTTGTTATATCATGTTATATGTTATCTTGCATATGATGGATGTTTTGAACATTTCGTTTGGTGTGGAAAGTTCTGAATAGGTATGGCTATGGGTGGCAAAATTTTAAGATTTTTATGGTTCTATATTGTATATTTGAATGTGGTGAAAAATTTATGGAAGATGATTAGATATAAATTAGGAAGAAAATGGAAGAAGACATAATAAAATGATGAACTAAAACCTTAGGAAAGGTTTGGTTAGGAAACTAAATTTCAGAGTAACTAGGGAAGCTTTTATTTTTGAAATTCTAGGAAGAATTGGTTAACATGAAAAATGTAGATATATATTTCACGGATTTTTATCCACTGGAATCACTTAATTTAGAGTTCAGATGAGGGAGATATTGTTCGATTAATAAGCAGTGATGAGAAAATGGTTAACTAGGGAAGAATCTGTTAGGTAAACATCTATTTTTGAATTTCTGAAAAAAATATATAGGGAAATAAAATAAATAGTTAACATGAAAAATATGTATATATGTTTCAAGAATTTTTAGAAACTAGAATCATTCCATTTGGAATCCATATTAGAAAGATATGGTTAGATTAGTAAGCAGTGGTCAGAAACTAGCTAACTAGGGAAGAATTTGTTAAGTATGCTTCTGTTTTTGAATTTCTGGGCACAATATATATATATATATATATATATATATATATATATATATATATATATATATATATATATATATGTATGTATGTATGTATAACGGATCTATGGGCTTTGAAATCACTTAATTTGGAGTCCATATGAGAGAGATATAGCTGATTAATGAGTAGAGATCAAAATTAGTCTAGAATCCAGGGTGGTAAATATAAGCATTTTTATTTTCGATTTTTTGGGAATAATTCGTAAGGAAGATGAAGAAGTGATAAACATGAAAGTTGTATATAAGTGTTTTAGCTTTTTATATGCTTTGGAATCACCTCAATTAGAGTTTTTATGAGGGAGATATGGTCAGATTAGTAAGTAAAGGTCTTAACCTACCAAAAAAAATAATATTAAATTTGAGGGAGTAATAACACCACGATTACTTAAGATTTCACTAAAATGTTCAACATAAGGGTTTTATAGGATTGTCTTATCTTTCAATTGACACCAAGATCACCTCAATCGAATTTAAAATGAGGGTGTTATGTTCTATTTAGTGAGAGAGGGAATAATATTTATAAAAAAAGAATCTTATAAATGAAAATAATAAATTACTAGTGTATGACATTGCCATTGCAATTTCATGAACTCCTTACCATCTTAAGTGTGTAATTTTGACATGAAAATATTTTATAAAGTGATATTCGAAAATGATTATGTTCATAGCAAGATTGTATTTTACCATTGATTTTTGGTAATTATTATGTTTTGATAATAAATTATGGCATGTAAGTATAATGAACATACTTATTATTAAAATCATATTTTTGGCTATTAACGTGAAAAGAAAAGAGACGAGTACGGTCATATGGTGTAACATCCCGTAATTTTTAGATATTTTCCTTAGAAATTCTTCACCTTACATATATGCATAGAAATGTTCTAATATTAATGGAATAGGTAAAGAAAGAAAATCTAAGAGGAAATATTAGAAATAAACATGTTAAAGAAAGATGAAATTCTTAGGTAAAGAAAGATAAATTTTTGTGAAGTAAGTAAAGGTCTTAAAATTTCAAGAAGATCGGATTAGGGTAATTTTTCTTAATTTAAGAGCAAAAGTTACTAAGTTTAGTATCTCCACCCGTAATTGGGCTTTAACCTATAGACACTTCATATAGAGTTTTTCTACTTCACATGAATTTTTAGCAAGCCAATAGGATAGGCCAAGGAAGAAATAAAACATAGACTTGGACTAGGATATAGAAATTGGACCGGTAGCCCAAAAATCATGAAAATGTGACCAAGCCCATTATGAAAGGAAGAATTTTAACCAAAGTAAGGAAAATGGGCAAGAATGAGCCCAAACCCAAGAGGAAAAAATAAAAAATAAGAATAAAAATAAAATTAAAGTGATGAAATATTAGTGTAATCAAGATTAAGTGACATGGTATTAAGACAAAAATTTGGCAAGTGGCATAATAATACAAGGCTTTAGGACAAAAACATCTATATCCTACATTCATAACTTTAGCAAGTGGGTACTAATACATAGCATTATGACAAAACATCATTATCCCACACAAATAATTTTAGTTAAGTAAGGAAAATTCAAAGGCTAGAAATTTGCCACTTAAAAAGGCAAATCTATCATACTTGATTAAGACAAAAGAAAAAGGAAATAAATCCATAAATCAAAGGGATCTTGCCCCATATCTTAAAAATATATCATCATAATTTTTAAAATACAAATCTCCTTTTTCTATGCATATCTTGACTAAGGAAGAGGAAGACAAGAACATAAGTTGTTTGTTTTCCAAAAATTCAACAAAGTGTATCCTAATTGTGATAAGGTAGACCCATGATCATGAAAGGTGAATTATTTGGTGGTCTATATAAGAAAACCCACCCTTACAACATTAGAATTTCGTCCAAGTGAGGGAGAGCAAAAATAGAAGCAAGGTAGTGTGAGGAAAGGAGAGGAAGAAAGGAAGAAAGAGGAAGGAGAAGTCTAGGGGACTAAGTGCTCCAGGTAAGTTTAACAATATTTCTTTTTGAAGAAAACCTTTGAAACTCATAATATTTATATGAGATTTTGATCTTAGAACTTTGATGATTGGTCATGGATGTTGCTATATCATGTTGCATATTGATCTTGCATGTGATGTATGTTTGAATACTTAGGTTGGTGTAGATAGTTCTGCATGGGTATGGCTATGGTTGACAGAATTTTAAGCTTCGGTATTTTAATTTCTGGGAACAATCTATAAGGAATTAAAATAAATGGTTAACATAAGAATTAAAGATATATGTGTCATGGATTTTTAGCCACTGGAATCATTCAATGTGGAGTTCACATGTGGTAGATATGGTCCGATTAGTAAGCCAAGGTCAGAAAATGGTTCATCAGGGAAGATTATGTTAGGACAACTTTTGTATTTTAATTTCTGGGAATTATCTGTATGGAATTAAAATAAATGGTTAACATGAAAGTTATATATCTATGTCGCATGGAAATATACCCACTGGAATTATACAATTTGGAGTTCATATGAGGTAGATATGATCCGATTAGTAAGCAGAGGTCAGAAAATGTTTATTCAGGGAAGAGTATGTTATTAATGCTTTAGTTTTTGAATTTCTGAGAATATTATGTAGGGAATTAAAATAGCGCGCCAACATAACAATTATAGATATATGGCTTATGGATTTTTACCAACTGGAATAACTCAATTTGGAGTTACAATTTGGGAGATATGGTCTAATTAGTCAGTAAAGGTCAGAACCTATCCGAGAGGAACTATCCTGTACTTTGAGGGAGTAATATCACCTTCATTTCTTAATTTTTCGCTACAATGTTCAACATAATAGTTTTAGATAATTGTTTTATCTTGAAATGGACACCAAGATCACCTACATCAGAGTTAAATTGAGGGAGTTATGCTCTGATTAGTAAAAGAAGGTTAGATAGGATGAAAACCTGCATCAAGAAAAATAAAGGAATAAAATTAATATTTTAAAAAAAAAAGATGAATCTTAATAAATGACTAGTATAGCCATAGCCATTGCCATTGTATGAACTTCTTACCATCTTAAGTGTGAAATTTTGACATGGAAATATTTTATAAAGTGAGATTATAAATGGTTATGTTCATGGCATGATTACCAATGATTTATGGTAATAGTTATATTTTGATGAACATACTTGTTATTGAAAGCATATTTTTGGCTAACATTGTGAAAAGAAAAGAAATGAGTACGGTCACATGGCAATCCGTGTGGTGCACCAGTAGGGGACGCCCTACCAACGGTTATGATCATGATAATGAGAAAAGAAATAGAAAGTGGGCCATGTCGGACGGAGCGAGAAAAGCCCGTACCGGAGAGTAGAGGATACTCACCCTGACGGGGGTAGCTTGAAATGAGAATAAGTTGATGGCCATCATATGATATTTTGAAAATAGTTAATCCTGTCATACATATCATTACAGTATGATGCTTATGTGCATAGATATAATGCATTCATGTGACCAAAGATATTTTCTATAGTTTATACAGCTGAACATGACGTGATGAGCTTTACTGATGATAATTTATTGTTGAACTTACTGGGATTTAATTCTCACTATATTTTCATATCATGTTCAAAAAATTATATATGCAGCTTTTGTTTCTAAGGCTCTGGCTTTTAGTGCACATTGGATCGAGTTACTTTATGTTGGGAAGATTTCAGAATCAAATAAGATGTTTGTGGTCGAGTTGGCTCAGATCCCGGTGAAGGTGCAACCACCCGCACCTGTATCTCCGGAATTGGTCAACCAAAATAAACAAGATGTAAATATCTATCTGTTTGATATGTTATACGTATGTTTTGATTAATGACATGTATGTGAACTCAATATTGTATAATAATAAAGGAAAAAAAAAGGTTGTTACATATGGCGTTCCATGTGGTGCACCAATAGAGGACGCCCTGCTCACGGCTATGATTATGTTAATGAGAAAAGAAAGAGAAAGTGTGATATGTCAGACGAAGCGAGAAAAGTCCATACTAGAGAGTAAAAAATACTCACCCTGACCAAGGTAGTTTAATATAAAAATAAGTTGATAGCCATCATATGTTATTCTGAAAATCATTATTCATGCCATACATGTCATTACTATATGATTTTTATTTGTATAAATAAAGTACATTTATGTGACCTAAGAAATTTGCTGTAGTTTCTACAGATGAACATGACATGATGATCTATATTGATGATAATTATGATTTATTGTTGAACCTACTGAGATTTAATTCTTACTATATTTTCACATTATGTTCAGAGGACTAGATATACAGATATTCTTTATGACCAACTTTTAGCGTACGTTGGGTCATGTTGGTTAAGATCCCGGTGAAAGTGCAACCACCCGCACTTGTATCCCCAGAACTGGTCAATATGGATGAATAAGATGTAGACATATATGTGTTTGATTTATGTACGGATGTTGTTAATTAATGATGTGTATGTGAATTCAAAATTGTACAAGTATTAATTTTATACCATAAACCTTAATTATGCTTGGTTAGTTTAATTGAATGTTATTATGAGTTAAATAGTTAGAAGTAAAGAGGTAATGACTTCATGGGATTTTTGTTGTGTCTATTTTACTAATTACCGCAAGCGCACGGCGTAGCTGTAGTTAGTCCAGTGAGTACGGGTCGTATCCCACAGAGAACAATGTCAATTATTAGAATTTCACAAAAGATGCTATCTAAATCGATGCAATTTGATGAGAAAGTATTGCAATTAAATAGATGAAAATAACCAATTAAGCAAAGCCTATGGTTAGAGTTCACCACACTTATGATACTCAACAACAAGTATGTACCTCTAATTGCAATTATCTAGGTTATTGGGGATGGTTTAGCCTTAATTAATTAGAAATTTCTTTCAAGCATTACCAATCGTGCCAAGGTTGATCCAATTGCCTACTTTCGTGGTTCTTAGTTCAACCTAGGTCCATTAAGCTTTATGCCAACCATAGAATACAATTAGTCGATTTTCTCGTGCCTACTAATTGATTCAATCCTAGAGAATCTTAAACTACTTTCATGATTAAGATATCCCTAATTAACCATTAAGTTCAGGTTTTAATCTTCACCTTTCAGTTCATCAATGAAATACCTAAGACGTGATAGATTAGTGATCAGGCATTCTACTAACTCATTCATGCATATAATAGTTAATCCTAATCAATCTAGAAGTTATCATAATTAAGGTTCCAACATTCAATTCATCAACCTAGTATCATCATATCACAAGTGGGTTTACTGAAACCCTAGATCAAATTTACTCACACATCATGTAAACAGAAACCAAATTCATATTCATTAAGTAAACCATGATAGTTCAGTACAATCTAAAGAGAATGAGTAGAGGTAGAATTAGAGAATTCAAGTAAAAAGATATAACCTGATCTTCGGAAAAGTAAGATGAAAATACATCCTTCGAATGCAGAAAATCCTACTCTAGAACATCAAAATCCACAATGATCCCAGTAAAAACCTAATCTAAGAGTGTTTTCTAAGCCTAAAAACTGAGTCTAAAGTGTCTCTCTTAGTCTGAATGTCTGCCTCCTCGTTTTTCCCCGCCTATTTATCAACTTGGCAGCCAAAAACCCTAAAAATCACGTGCAGTACAGACCCGAAGCACGACCGTGTTCCAGGACACAGCCTGGCCGTGCTTTGGGCTGGTTTCTAGAGGTTCTCTGCATCTTATACCCAGAGCACAGCCTGGCCGTGTTGGGGGCTGCCATGCTGCTTTCTCGCCAATTTTTTGGTGTGTTGCCTCCTTGCTTCCTCCTTAGCATTTTCCAAGTCTATATGGCTCCTTTTATGATTGTTTTCCCTTGCTTCTTAGCCTCTTTTGCTCACTTACAAGCATAAAACAAACCAGAGCAGTATCTAGAGCAAAGCATAACCAAATGCAAGGAAATAATCACAAGTTTACTACTAAGATCACATAAGGTTTTAGTGATTTGCACATCTCCAATAGAATAAGGTATAGAGAAGCTTCTAGGGTCTTTGAGTTTATGAGGCAATTTATTCTGGATCAAAGCATTGCACTCTTCAGTTAATGTCACTGTGGTATACTCCTCAATCTTCCTCTTATTAGAGAGGATTTCCTTTAAAAATTTAGCATAAGAAGGCATCTGAGAGACAGCTTCCAAGAATGGAATATTAATGTACAGTTTTTTCAGCACATCAAGAAATTTTTCATATTGCTTTTCTAACTTGGCTTTAACTAGTCTATGAGGGAAAGGAACTGGTGGCTTGTATGGTTCAGGAGCCACATATTTAGGCACTTCTTCTTCTTTCCTTCCACTAACGTGCTCTTCTTCTTCAGTTGCTCTTTGAGGCTCATCTCTCTTTTCTTCCTCCTTATCTTTCTCCTTTTCTACTGACTCACCCAATTGCTTACCACTTCTCAAAGTGATAGCTTTACAGTGTTCTCTTGGATTCTCAGGCTGGCCAGGAAATTTACCAAAATTTCTATTTGAAGAACTCGCTTGCTGTACTATTTGAGTCTCTAGCATCTTATTATGTATAGAAAGTGAGTCAACTTTAGAAGCTAAGTCCTTTATGGCTTCATTCATTGAATGATTCTGGCTCTAAATTCTTCATTCTATTTACTCTGTGTGGAGATGAAATTCTCTATTAGAGCCTCTAAATTTGACTTTGGTTGAGGAGGAGGATTGAATGGCCTCTAATTCTGAAAGCCTAGAGGTTGCCTGAAATTATTTTGAGGTTGCTAATTAGCATTTGGCTTATAAGAGAGGTTCGGGTGATTTCTCCAGCCTGGGTTATAAGTATTGCTGTAGGGATTATTTCTTTGGTTGTTCACAAAATTTGCCTGCTCACAATCCTGAAGTGCAGAGTTTTCAAGCTGAAATTCATTGGCCACATGACCAACACCTCCACAAATGTCACAAGATGAAGATGAAGAAGGAGAACCAACAACATTGATGCTTAGCTTGTCTAATTTCTGAAATAAGACATCAACTTTAGAAGTTAGATGATTAAATGCATCTACTTCATACATCCCTGATGGTTTTGTTGGCTACCTCTCACTAGACCAGGAGTTGTGATTTTGAGCCATATCTTCAATCAACTCATAGGCCTCATCTACAGTCTTATTCATCAAAGCTCCTCCAGCAGCATCCACAGACATATAGGTGCTGTAAATTAGTCCATTGTAAAAAGTATGGACTATTAGCCACTTCTCCAACCCATGATGTGGGTATACTCTGAGGAGTTCTTTAAAACACTCCCAAGCTTCATATAGTGACTCCCCATCTTTCTGAGCAAAAGGAGTTATCTAATTCTTAAGGTGAGCTGTCTTACTCGGTGGGAAATATTTGGCTAGAAAAACTTGAGAAAGCTGCTGCCATGTGGTAATGGACCTTGATGGAAGAGAATGCAACCATACACGGGCCTTGTCTCTTAGAGAAAAAGGGAACAGTCTTAGTCTGATGGCATTAGAAGAGACTCAATTCAGCTTCAGTGTGTCACAGTACTCCAAAAACACTGAAAGATGGAGATTAGGGTCTTCAGTAGGTGACCCTCCAAATTGGTTCTGCTGAACCGTCTACAAAATAGAAGGCTTTAGCTCAAAATTATTGGCTTCAACAACAGGTCTTACAATGCTGAGATTCAGACCATGAGTATCCGGGGCGGTAAAATCCTTAAGAGATAAGTTATCTCTCTCCGCCATGGTAGGTGTAGAATTCTCTTGTTGCTGTATTCTTCTTTTCCTCCGCAGGGTGCGCTCAATCTTTGGGTCAAATTCAGTAATGAATTCGTAGCCTCTTCGCATAAAATAGCTACACACCTATGAAGGAAGAAAAAGGAACAAAAAGGAACAAAAATTAGCAAAAGAAAATTATGCAGAAAAATAAAAAGAAAGTGATTTAGTTTAGCTATTTTGCAAAATATCTAATATTGACAATTGTTCCCCAGCAACGGCGCCAAAAACTTGTTGTGTCTATTTTACTAATTACCGCAAGCGCACGGTGTGGCTATAGCTAGTCCGGCGAGTATGGGTCGTATCTCACAGAGAACAATGTCAATTACTAGAATTTTACAAAAGATGCTATCTAAATCGATGCAATTTGATGAGAAAGTGTCGTAATTAAATAGATGAAAATAACCAATTAAGCAGAGCCTAAGGTTAGGGTTCACCACGCTTATGATACTCAACAATAAGTATGTACCTCTAATTGCAATTATCTAGGTTATTGGGATGGTTTAGCCTTAATTAATTAGTAATCTCTTTCAAGCATTACCAATCGTACCAAGGTTTATCCAATTGCCTATTTTCGTGGTTCTTAGTTCAACCTAGGTCCATTAAGCTTTATGCCAACCATGGAATACAATTAGTTGGTTTTCTCGTGCCTACTAATTGATTTAATCCTAGAGAATCTTAAACTACTTTCGTGATTAAGATATCCCTAATTAACCATTAAGTTCAGGTTTTAATCTTCACCTTTTAGTTCATCAATTAAATACCTAAGACGTGATAGATTGGTGATCAGGCGTTCTACCAATTCATTTATGCATATAATAGTTAATCCTAATCAATCTAAAAGTGATCACAATTAGGGTTCCAATGTAACAACTCCATTTAAATATTAATTTTTTTTAAATACCATGAAGTTATTACCTCGTTACAAGTTAACTCAAAATAACATTTATTTAATTTATACAATACAGAGTTTACATACATGTCATTAATCAAAACATACTTACACAGAAGCTATCCTAACATGATCTTCCCTGATTAACCATTTTCTAAACACTGTTTACTAATTAGACCATATCTACCTCATATGAACTCCAAATTGAGTGATTCCATTGGTTAAAAATCTTTGACACATATATCTATAATTTTTATGTTGACAATTTATTTTAATTCCCTACAGAAAGTTACCAGAAATTAAAACACAGAAGCTATACTAAAATATTCCTCCCTGATTAACCAATTTCTGACCACGGCATACTAATCGGACCATATCTACGTCATACGGACTCTAAATTGAGTGATTCCAGTAGCTAAAAATTCGTGAGACATATATCTATATTTTTTATGTTAACCATTTCTTTAAATTCCTTAATGATTCTTCCCAAAAATTTAAAAACAGTATCTTAAAATTTTGCCAACTATAGCCATACCCATGCAGAACTATCAACACCAACCTAAATATTCAAACATATATGATATGTAACATGATATAGCAACATCCATGACCAATCATCAAAGTTCTAAGATCAAAATCTCATATAAATATTATAAGTTTCAAAAGTTTTCTTCAAAAAGAAATATTGTTAAACTTACCTGGAGCACTTAATCCTTTAGACTTCTCCTTCCTCTTTCTTTCTTTCTTCCTCTCCTCCTCTCCTTTCCTCACTCTACCTTGCTTCTATTTTTTTCCTCTCCCTCACTTGGACGAAATTCCCATGCTATAAGGGTGGGTTTTGCTTATATAGACTATCAAATAATTCACCTTTCATGATTATGGATCTACCTTATCACAATTAGGTTACACTTGGTTGAATTTTTGGAAAACAAACAACTTATGTTCTTGTCTTTCTCTTCCTTAGTCAAGATATGCATAGAAAAAGGAGATTTGTATTTTAAAAATTATGATAATATGTTCTTAAGATATGGGACAAGGTCCCTTTGATTTAGGGATTCATTTACTTTTTCTTTTGTCTTAATCAAGTATGATAGGTTTGCCTTTTTAGGTGGCAAATTTATAACCCTTGAATCTCCATTATTTGGTTGAAATTATTTCTGTGGGATAGGAATGTTTTGTCCTAATGCCATGTATTATCATACCACTTGCTAAAATTATGAGTATAGGATATAGATGTTTTGTCCTAAAGCCTTGTATTATCATACCACTTGCTAAAATTATGAATGTAGGATATCACACCACTTGCTAAATTTTTGTCTTAATGCCATGTCACCTAATCTTGATTACACCATTATTTCATCACTTTACTTTTATTTTTATTTTTATTTTTCCTCTTGGGTTTGGGCTCATTCTTGTCCATTTTTTTTTACTTTGGTTAAAATTCTACCTTTCATAATAGGCTTGTCACATTTTCATTATTTTTGGGCTACCGGTCCAATTTCTATATCCTAGTCCAAGTCTATGTTTTATTTCTTCCTTGGGCTATCCTATTGGCTTGCTAAAAATTCATGTGAAGTAGAAAAACTCTATATGAAATGTCCATAGGTAAAAGCCCAATTTATGGGTGGAGATACTAAATTTAGTAACTTTTGCTCTTAAATTAAGAAAAATTACCCTAATCTGATCTTCTTGAAATTTTAAAACCTTTACTTACTTCACAAAAATTTATCTTCCTTACCTAAGAATTTCACCTTTCTTTAGCATGTTTATTTCTAATATTTCCTCTTAGGTTTTCTTTCTTTACCTATTCCATTAATATTAGAACATTTCTATACATACACGTAAGGTGAAGAATTTCTAAGGATTATATTTTCTTAGTTATCTAAAAATTGTCTAATAAATTTTATTTCCTTAATTAAATATTTATATACCTTTATCAATAAAAGAAATGAAATTATGGATGTTACTTTGAATATTTTTGTACTTTTATTAATACATGAAATGAAATTAGGGATGTTACATCCAACATTCAATTCATCAACCTAGTATCATTATATCACTAGTGGGTTTACCGAAATCCTAGACCAAATTTACTCACACATCATGTAAACAGAAACCAAATTCATATTCATTAAGTAAACCATGATAGTTCAGTACAATCTAAAGAGAATGAGTAGAGGTAGAATTAGAGAATTCAAGTAGAAAGATATAACCTGATCTTTGAAAAAGTAAGATGAAAATACAACCTTCGAATGCAGTAAATCCTACTCTAGAACATCAAAATCCACAATGATCCCAGTAAAAATCTAATCTAAGAGTGTTTTCTAAGCCTAAAAACTGAGTCTAAAGTGTCTCTCTGAGTCTGAATGTCTACCTCCTCGTTTTTCCCCGCCTATGTATTAACCTGAAAGCCAAAATCCCTAAAAATCACGTGTAGTACAGACCTAAAGCACGGTCGTATTCTAGGATATGGCCTGGTCGTGCTTCGGGTTGGTTTCTGGAGGTTTTCTGCATCTTCTACTCAGAGCACAGCTTGGCCGTGCTCCATGCCACCAAGCACAGCCTGGCCATGTTGGGGGCTGCTGTGCTGCTTTCTCGCTAATTTTTAAGTGTGTTGCCTCCTTGCTTCCTCCTTAGCATTTTCTAAGTCCATATGGCTCCTCTCATGATTGTTTTCTCTTACTTCTTGGCCTCTTTTACTCACCTACAAGCATAAAACAAACAAAAGCAGTATCCAGAGCAAAGTATAACCAAATGTAAGGAAATAATCACAAGTTTACTACTAATTAGGAGATAAAATATAACTAATAAACACTCAAATTTTCCCTTTATCAATTTTTAAAATACATATATTAGTATATATGTAAAAAAAATAGAGTTGTTACAAATTTTCTCTCCTATTTTCTCTTCTCTTGGCCAAACTCCCCTCCCCCTAGTTCCTTGGTCGACTTCCTCCTAAGTCTCCCTATAAAATATTAACAAAAATGTATACTTGGTCAATACTCTACCATGTCTCCCAACTATATCCTATAACCATATCTTATTTACTAGTTTGCCACTCCATGAAATTAGACTTTGTTTGGTTTTCCTAATTGCTCCAAATGCTTTAATTCTCTTTTAGAAGGATAATAATTAGTTCTAGAGTTACAATCAAGAGCATTCCCCTAGTTAAATTTCTTATACATGGTTTTAGCCCTAGAGAATTGTGGAAGTTCCAAATTTTTTCCCTTTAAAAGTTTCCAAAATAAAATTCTTCATTTTATTACTTATAGGTATATTTCTAAAAGTAATTGAACTAACTCTTCTCATTTCATCTTATAAAAATTTATCTAGCTAGTCTTCTTCATTAGTTATTTAAGCCATTTTGGCATTTGGAGACTTTTACTAGAAAACTTTTAATGTATTTCTTTTACTAGTTTTTTTAATTTTTTTTAATATTATATTTATGTATTATTTAAAAAAAAAAATAGAGATGTTACACACATGCCGTCACCTAAGAAGCTGATGTAGATGACTTAACCTTCATATAGATCTATGTATTAATAACACTGCATAAACTTACAAATAGGATATTTTTGAAATATTGACCTAAGCACTTTTCTATTTTTTGTATGGCAGGTACTACCCTAGGTCATTGTAGCTAACTTGTATAAATAAAAGCTTCACCCTTTTGATTGTTTACTTAATATGAATTATATCATTTTAGTTCTCGATCACCAATAAGATAATTATCAGATCAAATTGGTTGTCGTAAGCTAATAATGTTAAGAGGGAAAGGTAATAATGACTTCAAGAGAGACAATCTATGTATGACATAACATAACATATATATATATATATATACATATGTATATATATATATACATATATATATATATACATATGTATATATACATATATATATGTATATATGTATATATATATATACATATATACATATATATATATATATATACATATGTGTATATATAATCAAAATAATGACTAAAAAAATAAAATATTATCATACTTATAAAAAATTTAGTAACGCTTTATAGTTATGTCAATTTAATTCAAAAAATAAAAATTTTATAAAAAAATTATTTTAAAAATGAAAATATATTTAAAAATAATTAAAAATATTGAAAATATTTTTACAGACCGTAAGCATAAGTTTAGTGTTTGAAAAAAAATTTAATTTTAATTTGAAAAATTTAATTATTTAAAAAATATATTTATTTAATGAAATTAAAATGTGTTCATCTTTATTTTCAAATCTAATTGATATAAATAAATTTAAATATTATTTGAAATTTAATTTTCATATTAAATAATTATGATATTTTAAAAATATTTTTGATATAATTTTTTTAAAATTACAAAAATATCATAAGTTAAATTTCTAAAATACTAAAATTATCTTTTCGTTTTTGTTTTTATGCTATTAAAATTTTTTTTCTCTTAAATTATTTTTTGTCAACATTTTCTTTTAAATTTTATTGAACACATTTTTAATCATATATTTTTTTATTTTTTAAAATAAAAAAAAAACCAAACAGAGTTTAAATAATCCAAATTTAACGATAATAATATCTAAAAGATATTTTAAGTACCCTATTTTACACATTCTGCCACTGTCACTTTAATAAATGTTTAATTCTTTTCATCTCTATTCATTATATATATATATATATATATATATATATATATATATATATATATATATATATATATATATATATATATATATATATATATATATATATATATATTATTTATTTGATAGGAAAGGATCCCAATCCGGAGCTGGCTACATATAAACCTGAGTCCCTTTCGTGCTGAAGGATTCCCCTTTCTCATCAATGTCGCCTTCGTCCTTCTGAATCATCTTCTCATTTACCGACCATTTCTAGGGTTTTTTTTTTCCGCCCACAGCTCTGATTGGGGTTTCTCCTTCGTCAAGAAAGGAATAGTGTTCATCTTTCTACCGTATGTATCTTTTCTTTTCTGACCCTTTTTCGGTGATCTTGTTTCTTTGTTTATTTGCTACTTGATTTTCTCTGTTCTCCTGCAAATGGCGGTTTTATGAGGATTGTATGAAATGGAAAGAAAAAAATTGGGATGTTAGAGATTAAATTGATAATGAATGGGGAAATTAGGGAATGAATTTGAAGTTCATTACTCTATTTTGGAGTTCTAGAATTTTATGATGGTAAATATTATTTCATTCCTCCTTCTCCTGTTTTCTTATGAGGGGATGTAAATGTCTATGAAGCTGTCAATTGTTTGGTCTAAGTTTAGAACTTTCGTAAGCGTTATAAACAGTTCGAGGTCTACTTCGCAGATTTTGGGGTCCGGGCTTAAAATATTGTTTGCCTATATGTCGATGAGTGAGCGCAAGACTATCGACCTGGAACAAGGATGGGATTTTATGCAGAAGGGCATCACAAAGCTGAAGAACATTCTGGAAGGGTTGCCGGAGCATCAATTCAGCTCTGAGGACTATATGATGCTATATACGTATCCTTCTCTTATTTGTTTGGGTTATTTACATGTTTGAATTTGATTTACTTGATGTGATTTTATATTTCTTATTAGGAACTACATTTTCCTAAATCATCTCACAGGACTATTTATAATATGTGTACTCAAAAGCCTCCTCATGATTATTCTCAACAACTCTACGACAAGTATCGCGAGTCTTTTGAAGAGTACATCTTATCAACGGTGAGTAACACTCTTATTTGGGCATTAATGGGGAATATGTTGAATACTGGGATATACGATGGGAGTATCGGGATGTACCTGGAGTATTATGGATTATTATTCTATGAGTATTTGTTAATAAATGAGGAATTATAAGGATGGATTATAATTAGTATATAGATATTTGTTAATACATTAGGTTTATTGACCACTTAGGATAGTAGTTATCAAGTAAGTTGGGTTTGTCTATTTAAGGGTTTCTTTGTATTTTGACTTATTGGACTTATTTGAGAGTTTACGGTGTGTTCGGTTTGCGAAAACGTTTTCTACTTTCATTTTTTGTTTTCATTTCCTGAAAACAGTTTTTATTTTTTAATTTTCATATTTCTGAAAATACGTATGGTTTGTTTTTTTATTTTCACTATTTTTTAGTTATATTGTTGTATTTTCATTTTTATTACTTTATAATTATATAAATAGTAAAATATTATGTATATAATTCAAAATAATTGTGAAAATTCTATCATTGTAATGTACTGTAAAATTAAAAATTTTGAAAACGTTTTTTTGGTGTTTTTAGAATTTTCAGAAATTCAAGAAATATTTCTTAAAAATAAAAACAGAAAACAGTAAACAAACGCGTTTTTATGTCTGTATTCAGTTTTCAGTAAAAATGAAAATGAAAAACAAGCAGACCAAACAGACCCTTAATTCTCCCTCCTTTCTCTCTGCCCCAAATCTCTCTCCCCAAAATTCCTCTTTTTATTTTTTTCCTGCGTTAGATATGTTATGGTTAGTTGTAATATAATGGTATTTTTCCCTTTTTTCCCCCAGTCTATTTCTGTTGGATTTGCTGTTTTTAATGCGGTTTGTCTCTTAGATATTATAGTTTTGCATCATTAGTTAAGATAGTTGTTTCCTTTGAAGAGTTGGTTTTTGGTTTCTCTAGTGGATCATGTCTAATTTCTAGACGTCTAGTTAATTATGTTGATTCTTGTATTTATTACAGATTTTGTTTCCAAACTTTCTTCTACTAACTTTTTTTTATTGTTTGGTTTAGGTGTTACCTGCTTTGAGAGAGAAACATGATGAATTTATGTTGAGAGAGCTTGTGAAGAGGTGGGCAAACCATAAAATTATGGTTAGGTGGCTGTCTCGTTTCTTTCACTATTTAGATCGCTATTTCATTGCTCGGAGGTCACTTCCACCCCTTAATGTAGTTGGATTGACTTGCTTCCGTGAGCTGGTAATGTTGCTACTGAACTTTACATTGTGCTATGTTTATTCTTTCTATTAGCTATTTATGTTATTACATGTAATGAAAACAGACTAGCCTTGTAGTGCTGCTAACTAGATAGCTATCCTATTATCTTTGTTTAGTTTCATACTGCTTTATTTCAAGATAATCTTGTGTGCTCTATTATTTCCAGGTCTACAATGAACTAAATGGGAAAGTGAGGGATGCAGTAATTTCTCTTGTAGGTTTTACTGCCTTGTTGTGCACTATTTTCAATTTTAGCAAATTTAGATTAATTAACCAGATTCTTTTTATTCAAAGATTGATCAAGAACGCGAGGGAGAGCAGATTGATCGAGCTTTATTAAAGAACGTTTTAGATATATTTGTTGAAATTGGCATGGGGCAAATGGATTGCTATGAGAATGATTTTGAAGCTGCTATGCTTAAAGACACTTCTGCTTATTATTCACGAAAGGCTTCAAACTGGATCTTAGAAGATTCTTGCCCTGATTATATGCTCAAGGTATGGTTTCTCAGTTGTGCATTCTTTGACATCGTCACTTTGCTTTCAGCTCTGTATATTTTCTATTTGATCTTGTGTCTACTATTATAGGCTGAGGAGTGCTTGAAACGGGAGAAAGATAGGGTTGCCCATTACTTGCATTCTAGTAGTGAGCCAAAGTTACTGGAGGTTTGTGCTTGACTTTGTGACTTCATTTCATTGTGTTTTAATATCATCAATGGAATATATTTTGCGAGGTGATTGAAAATGATAAACAAAATTTTTAATAGTTTCATGGTTTTGTTTCAATTTTTTTAAAACTTTTCCTTTTTTCTTATTTTTCTTGTGGAAAATTCTTTCCTTTAGAAAGTTCAAAATGAGCTGTTATCTGTGTATGCAAGCCAACTACTTGAAAAAGAGCACTCTGGATGTCATGCATTACTTAGAGATGACAAGGTATGTTTTAAACTTTTCTTATGATGTTTACAAATTTTAAAGACTTTGATATGATGTATCTTTTTCATATTTTCCTTGAAATGGTTAGGTGGAAGATTTGTCAAGGATGTTTAGACTCTTTTCTAAAATACCCCGAGGCTTAGATCCTGTTTCCAGTATATTTAAGCAGGTTGGTGGCATTTAGTTGTCTTTCTTCTCTTCCTTTATATGTGTCATTTTAAGCTTGAATCTTCAATTCTTCCTGGCTACTTATAAATTACATTCTTTCCTTCCTTAATACAGCATGTTACTACTGAGGGCATGGCATTGGTCAAGCTGGCTGAGGATGCAGCTAGTAACAAGAAGGTCTGTTCCTGAATTAGTTTTTCTATAGATTAATTTTTTTTTTCACATTTCTGGTTGGAAGGTTCATTATCCTTAGTAATTGAGTAAACACTAATATGTGCTAGTAATGCATCTGTCTGAGGTGTTTTATGCTTTATCTCAATTGAATAGTCGTTCTTAATTTGTTTGCCCAAAGAGGACCGTTTACAAAAAGAAAAAGGATGAAATAAAATTTTAGAAATTGGGTGTACATTACCTTTTCTGTGAACATGCCATGGAAATGGTTTCCTTCAACATTTTCAGGAAATTTGGTTGGTTAATATATCAATAGAGTGAAAAAGGATCCGGAACTATTTCTCTGGAATATATATATTTTTTGGTTAAAGATTTCTCTGGAATATTTCATTTCCAGCTAAACAAGTAAAGAATACTGTATCTAACTTGGAAATTTGCTTATAATTTCCATCCAAACAGATGAAGTCAATAGAAAATGACCTAACTAGCTCTTTTACCACTTGATATATGTGAATTGACTTTTTTTTTTTGGTACAAGTGAATTGACTTTTAAGTAAACGAGTAAAGAATAATGTTTATAATTTGGCATTTCTCTTAGAATCTCCATCCATGCAGATGGGATCCAATAGAAAATGACTTGTCTATCTCTCCTAGTACTTGGTATATGTGAATTGATTTTTCTGCTGGAGTGTGACATGACATGTGATAGAAACAATCTAGATTTTTTTGGTATATAAATAAAATAAAATTAGCTCAAAAGGTTTTTAGCCTTGCTATCAAAACCTGTAAATCATACATTCATACTTACAGGAATGTTTATGATGAATGATGTTGCAATATCATGATAAATAAGCGAACTAAAAATTGTATATTTCATATTTTTTAAATTAGAGATCTTTTTATTCTTTAATAACTCAGACTCTTATGAGTATATAATTATATGAATTATATTTATGGAGACTAACTTTTTAGTCTGAGAACATAAGAAAGAAGGATAGAAGGGCCTAAAGTTGTTACCTTCTGTTAAACATGCTAAATTTTATTTTTTGTATCCCAACAAAAAAAAGGGATCTAGGGAAAGCTACAGTTTGTTTGCCTTTTCTATTCCATAGAAATCCTGAAATCTCATCTCATTTGCACCCCAAAATGTGACTTGACATGGGCATGAGAATTGACCCTTATTTATGTTGTAAAATGTTTCTTTGGTAGTTATTCTCCTTTTAGTCCTTCTGTATTCAGGCAATTTTGCTTTGAAGGAGAAATGATCATGGGATGTGATTTCAAAGCTTCTTTCTTGATAAGATGTTGTGTCAAATGTCTTAATTACTAGCACGTTTCTTGATGATCAAGTTGTGCGCTATACCATACTCTGTAGTCTGTAGCAATTTAGTTTTGTTGCTGACCTTTGTTGTTTTATTTTTATATTTAAATTGAAATGTCTGCAGGCAGATAGAAAGGATATCGTAGGTTTGCAGGAACAGGTAATCTTCATGATTTATAATTTTCTAATTTAAATATAATTTATTTAATTGGGGAAATTGAAACTGAAAGTGGTGTCTTCAGGTTTTTGTTCGGAAGGTGATTGAACTGCATGACAAATACCTGGCATATGTCAACGACTGTTTCCAGAACCATACCCTTTTCCACAAGGTTTTGATCAGAGAATGGCTTTGAAGTTGTTATATTTTAAATTATTCTTGTGTATCTGATTGTTGTGTTCCTGTAGGCTCTTAAGGAGGCTTTTGAGGTCTTCTGCAACAAGGGTGTTGCTGGAAGCTCAAGTGCAGAATTGCTTGCCACTTTTTGCGATAACATTCTAAAGAAAGGTGGCAGTGAAAAGTTGAGCGATGAAGCAATTGAAGAAACACTTGAAAAGGTCTGCTTCAGTCTAGATGTTATAGACTTCTACAAACAAATTTGAATTCTACTTTGAAAATGATTTTTTTTTTTTGGCCTATTTGCAGGTAGTCAAGCTGCTGGCCTATATTAGCGATAAAGACTTGTTTGCTGAATTCTATAGGTAAAATAACAGAGAAAAGACAATTTTAGTGGTATTAGGCTCTGGTATTGCTTCTCTGGGTTTGCTTTCTAGTAGCAGTTGTAGGTGTTCCCAAGTTCATCAGCACCTGTTTCTTAAAAAATTCTCCTATTGTTTCAGGATTGTTATTAAGAATTAAATGAAGTTTTCTTCTAACAGCTGTTTTTTCTTCTCGTTTGTTTTTATACCAAAGAGATCCTTTACAATCTGGCAATATGATGGAACCCACAGTTATTAGGAAGAATAAAGAGTAGTTTTGGGTTGTTATTAAGTTAGGACACATGGCATAATATAATAGGAGTAGTTAGTTAGGATTTTAGTTATAAATAGAGGGAGAGGAGAGTGGGAGAGGATATGAAAAATCTTATGAGTATTGGATATTGGGAGGATTCTAGCCCCTTTAAGTGCTGGAGGTCACTTTTATTGTATTTTCTCTGCATTTCTTCTATGTTTTCAATATAACTTCAGCATTTTATTTTCAGTTTCTTAGTAAAAATCCTGATGGAGATCTAGGTCTCCATCAAATGGTATCAGAGCTACGATCTAGGGTCAGTTATTTGCAAGAATGGAGGGAAGGATGGAGAAATTGGAGGAGGATATGTGCAAAATAAGAGAAGGTTTACTGGAAATGAAGAAAGCTATAGCAGACTTGCGAAACAGGAGAAAGCTAGAAGCACTGATAGCTTTGAAACAAGATGGAACAGTGATTGAGTACAAGGATAAATTCGAGTTACTCACTACACCATTGAAGGCAGTGGGTAACGACGCTTTGATGGAGGCATTTCGGAAAGGATTAAAGGAGGAGATTCAAACTGAGGTTAGTATGAGGGGGGTCAAGACACTTAAACAGTTAATGGAGCGTGCTCAAAAAATGGAAGATAGGATTATCATGCTGGAGAAGGCTCGTGAAGCTCGGCGCAAGAGAATGGGTGCATTAACACATGAAGAAGGATCGTCGGATAAGAACTTCTTGCGTAATTTTGGTGCAAGCCCAGCCGAGAGCGCTGGAATGAAGAGCTCAAATGAGCCCGAGGCTAGAAAATTAATGACAACGACGATAACTGAAGAAGAAGACTCTTATCAGAGTCTAACGGAGGCAAAGGTGGCCAAAAATCATGGGTTCAGACTTTGGTGCAGAGGAGACGATATATACAGCCCTGGGCATTGCTATCGTAATCGCCAGAGGCAGGCCTTCTTGTGGGACGAAGATACAGAACACCCAAAAAGTGAAACGCGACAATCTGAGATAGGGAAAGAGGAAGGAGAGACGGAATTCGAAGAGGAACAAGACGCAGACGATGTGAAGGAGTTGTGGCTTGCTGAGGAAATTGACTGTTCCGATAAAGGCTCACAGAAAACACAAACAACAGAAGGAGGTGATGAAGAGAATGCAGACTTGTCCGGAGACGATTTGGCAGAACGTGCGGCACCGATGAAGTTCTGGAAGAGGCCGAAACTATCTGGAGTTGGGTTGCAGAACAACGCAGAAGTAGAAGTAAGGAAGTGGGTAGAAGGAGAAGGGGGAGATGGTGATTTGGAGACGGAAACCGCAGGTGGGAGCAACGACGAGGTGTGGAAGAAGAAGATGGCTGCAACAAATGTGAAGGAGCGTACATTGCCAAAAACAAATTTGGAGATGCGAACTGCAATGGGGGTGTGCTGGAGGCTGCCCAGAGAAGAACGGTTAGAGAGTGATCACGTGCAGAAGTATTTGGGGGCTGTTGGCGTTAGATTTGAGGTATTTGGGCTTAATATATTTACTCAGGATCTGATTCAGGCTTTTAGAAAGGAAGAGACGCAAGGGGCTGAAGCAAAAGGAAGCCTTGGAAATTTTTTTTATATTGGGCCTAATGTAAATCATGGGCTTCT
Source organism: Gleditsia sinensis (assembly GCA_037074535.1). Lineage (NCBI taxonomy): Eukaryota > Viridiplantae > Streptophyta > Magnoliopsida > Fabales > Fabaceae > Gleditsia > Gleditsia sinensis. The sequence goes on along the minus strand of CM073464.1, from coordinate 33,388,340 downwards.
TGGAAAATACACTGAGGTCTTATGGGGTTGGAAGTTGGGCCACATCATTGAAGTTCAGATGAATATGGATCTAGTGCATATAAGATATTTGGAAGAAGTTGCAGCTGGTCCTAGAGTGTTTGGACCTCAAATAGTTATCCTTAACTGGATCCAGACCCTTAAAAAAAAAAGAGACAAATTTGGATCAATCAAAAGCAGGCCTTAGATATGTTATTAATTCACTTGGGCCCAATTGGGGTTATGGACTAATGGGAAATGGTGGGCTAGACCAAAGCTTTGCAAGCAGTAATAGAATTGAAGCTTCATTGGCTGAAAAAGAAAAAGAGGATGAAGATCAAGGGAAAAGGAAGAGAAAACAACTTCATGGAAAGAAGCTACCTATTCTTACCTCCACCACTCACCTTGAGGGCAAGGTGAAATTTCGGGGGCGGAGTAATGATGGAACCCACAGTTATTAGGAAGAATAAAGAGTAGTTTTGGGTTGTTATTAAGTTAGGACACATGGCATAATATAATAGGAGTAGTTAGTTAGGATTTTAGTTATAAATAGAGGGAGAGGAGAGTGGGAGAGGATATGAAAAATCTTATGAGTATTGGATATTGGGAGGATTCTAGCCCCTTTAAGTGCTGGAGGTCACTTTTATTGTATTTTCTCTGCATTTCTTCTATGTTTTCAATATAACTTCAGCATTTTATTTTCAGTTTCTTAGTAAAAATCCTGATGGAGATCTAGGTCTCCATCACAATATCACAATATTTTACCAGGATATCATAAAATAATAGTTCAATATGTGACCAGATTATGGTCTTCTTCAAATATTTACAGTGCCTTTAGCAATTTTTGGTTTTTTAAAACAGCAAATGGCTTCCAAAGGATGCTTTTAACATTGTTACAAATGCTATTTTCACGGGTTTCCTGTGGCACGTTTTGGAATATCATAATTTCTGTGTTTCTGTAAGATGTTTTAAAAAGGAATACCCATAGGCTTTTCCTTGATTGCTTGCAGGAAGAAGCTTGCTCGGAGGCTTCTTTTTGACAAGAGTGCTAATGATGACCATGAGAGAAGTATTTTGACCAAATTGAAGCAGCAATGTGGTGGTCAGTTCACCTCTAAGATGGAAGGAATGGTCAGTGTTCTCAATTTTTTATGAATTGAACTGATATGTTGAATTCGAGTACTTTTTTAGGATGTCAAAAGAGATTATCTAAATTTTTGTTGCTCCAATCAGGTCACGGATTTGACACTGGCAAAGGAAAATCAGACCAACTTCGAAGAGTATTTAAGCAATAATCCAAATGCAGACCCTGGAATTGATTTGACAGTTACAGTTCTGACTACTGGTTTCTGGCCTAGTTACAAATCTTTCGACCTCAATCTTCCAGCAGAAATGGTACATCTGGATCTTATTTATATGAACAATACAGCTAAGTTTTCAATATTACCTAACCCACATTTAGTTTATTATGGTTGACCACTAATATCTTCTTCTTTCTTGCTTTTTTTTTTCTTTTCTGTAGATTAGATGTGTTGAAGTTTTTAAGGAATTTTATCAAACAAAAACAAAGCACCGAAAACTGACATGGATTTACTCATTGGGTACCTGTAACATAAGTGGGAAATTTGAACCAAAAACTATGGAGTTGATCGTGACAACCTACCAGGTTGTATTTCTTATGATACACTCACCTGTAAAAGTTTATTTAGTAACCCTGCACTTAGCCCTTCTTTTCTGTTGCATTTTGTGATGTACATAGTTTTTTTTTATGGGTTTCTTAATGCTGATTCAATGCTGTCTCTCCTTTGTTTTCAACAGGCTTCTGCATTGCTGCTTTTCAATTCCTTAGATAGATTGAGTTATACTGAGATAATGACTCAGTTAAACTTGTTGGATGATGATGTTATTAGACTTCTCCACTCCTTGTCATGTGCCAAGTACAAGATCCTTAACAAGGAACCAAATACAAAAACAATATCTTCTACTGATTATTTTGAATTCAATTCAAAATTTACTGACAAAATGAGGAGGATCAAGGTACCAGTGTACATAAATCGTGTTTTTATTTTCTCTACTTTTTTTTTAATTCTTGGTTATCTTATTTTCTCCATTCAATCTTTCTGACTTCGAATGACATTTGATGCATCATTCATCATGCAGATTCCTCTTCCTCCTGTGGATGAGAAGAAAAGAGTAATTGAGGATGTTGACAAGGACAGAAGATATGCCATTGATGCCTCGATTGTGCGTATCATGAAGAGTCGAAAAGTGTTGGGTTACCAACAGTTAGTTATGGAGTGTGTTGAGCAGTTGGGTCGTATGTTTAAGGTCTGTATTGCACTGCTTGTTTCAAATAATCTCTCTCTCTATAATCCAGCTTTGTTAATTTTGTAATTGTACAGCCTGATGTCAAGGCAATTAAAAAGCGAATTGAAGATTTGATCTCGCGAGACTACTTGGAAAGAGACAAAGATAATGCAAATTTGTTCAGATACTTGGCATGATGTGACCTTGGTGATTGTCCAAATGAAGTGGTGACTGGTCACTGCAAATAGCAAAATGGGAGGATCATGTTTGGACTGGCAAAAACTAGGTGCCTCTTAGTTTGCTTGAGGATGGAACTGCAAGCGCTGTTACATTTTCCCACCCTGTCCAGGTATGGACTACTACTATAGATGCGTGCTCTTGTATAATATGTAATTCCAGCTCTGCCACTGGGAACTTTGCTAGCTTTTCTTTGTTTCTGCAGTTCCATCTCATGACATAATTGATACCTGTCTGTTGATGTTTTCTTATCCCCTCCCCCCCCCTCTCCAAAAGAAGAAAATAGGAATTGTGTATGTGTGTATCTTTAGTTCCAGTGAAATTGTATTTTGATTGTCAGTTTAGAAACTATCAGGTGAATGATCTGTCTTTTAAATCCAAATCCTGCTGTTATATGGTGTTTTACTTCAGTTGTTCATAATAATCTTTTACAGCAAAATCTAGTTCAATTTATAGTGTCCGACCAAGCCTACATGAAATTAGTCTCATCAGATGCTTGAGTTGTATGTGGAGAGCATTGTATCAAGGATTGAGGGGATTTGCTTTACATAAATTTGAGTGGATTGATTTGTTCTTTGTATTCTTGTCTCAATGGATATCTGGATGTACCATACCAAGACAATAATTGACTCAAAATTTTATGGGAGTATATTCTTTTGCCTAAAACTTGAATTCTTAAATTTGTGCCCCATTTTTTGAAAATTGAAGTTTTAAATTTTTAGCAAAACTCGCTTCCAAGATGCTCACAATCCTGGTGAACACAACCAATTCCTGTGTCTCCACTAATATCTCCTTCCAGCATCACTTCACTTTGGTCTATGAAATCATTGTTGTCTGCTTTTGTACGATGTGGGAGTTCAAGTATGATATGAGAACCAAAAATAAAGTCCGCCTAAGTATGTCTAGGATTGAACTGCTTTGTTAAGAAGCTCATAGAGGCTTCCAATTGCAAGGACTGGTCCTTTTTTTGTTTTCTTTTTCTTTTTTTGGGGTGGGGGGTGGTGTTGAAAGGTTTTGAACAGTGTCTTGAACATTTTAGGTTGAGAAGTGTTTGTAAAGAGTTTAGTTTCCATACGCTTAGTTCAGAGGAGGGTAATGCTATCTATATCAAGATCTCGAGTCTTCAAACGTTCTCCCTTTTTTTAACGCCTTTCACTGATTACAAAATTGCATGTATTTGGTTCTTTCTGATTGGGGGGGGGGGGGGGGGGGAACAGAATAGACCCATCATCCCAATTAATTATAGTTATCCTTCCCTTAAAAGCACAGACTATGTACGCGCAAGAGGTAAGAAAAAAAATGCAATACATCTCTTGAACTTGAATAAAGCCACACTATAAAGCCAGATATTTTGTTCTGCTTCCTAACATATAAGCAATTGCTTGTGTTTTATACATTTATGTATAATGTGAAGCACGTTTTTAGGAATATCGATGAGTCAGGATGCGGACATTTCGTACCGTGGGAAATTAATAATTAAGATCTTAGATGTCTTCAGTTAGTTTTATTAGAATCTATGGGAAAGGAAAAGTTATTTTTATGGGAAGTGTTGTTTTAGTTAAGTCTAGTGTGTTCGGCTAAAACATGAAGTTTGGTAGCGGAATATATTTTTATGTTGGAAGAAGAGGAAGTTGTTATGTTTTAAAGCAGTTCTTTTTTTTTTTTTTGTTGCAAAAGTACACTTAATAAAAATTAACTTCAAATGCGCAAAAAATTGATGAATTCCTTAATTTTTTGCAAATATTTTATTATAAAATTTATTATATAAGAATTTTTTATTATTAAAAAAAATATGATTATTCATTTTGATATATTTATTTATGTTTTTTCTTCGATTATATATATATATATATATATATATTGATTAAATAATTTTATATATTTATTGTGATTTTATTTTATTTAATATTTTATTAAATAAAAATGAAAAATAATTAAATTAATCATTTTAGATATTTTAAATTATTTCTCCATCCAAACGATATTGATGCAATAACATTTTTTCAAAAAAATTATTTTTGTAGTATTTTGACAGTGATTTGGTTTTTTTTTTTTTTTTTTTTTTTTTTTTTTTTGAGAAACTGGTAAATTAGTGACATTGATGAAGTATTTATTTGTTACAACACCATTCAAACTCATTTTGAAACAAATGCTTTCAAAATAAGAAAATATATTAATCATAATCAAACATGCACTAGTATATGCTTATTATTTTGAGTAAATTTTTTTTTTTTTTTTGTGAAAAGATATCTATTTTCTTAATTTGATCTATTTTCTCATTTTTTAATTTTCAAAGACTATTATATTTTTTAAAACAATTGACATGGTTTAAGTAAAAAGTTATTTTAGGTAAGTTTTTCTATTTGGTTAGCAAAGTAAATTTGTTAAAAAATATTTTAATAGAATAATGTAAATATGTTTTAAAAGATGTAACAATTTTTAATAACTGAAATAAAAAAAATTAATTATAAGAAATTAAATTGAATTTTAAAAGAAAATTAGTAGTTCTATCTTTAAAACAAACACTGGAAGGATTTTTTTTGTTAAAAAAGTTAATCGGCTGGTAACCTTGGGGAGATAATTTGGAAAACTTAAAGAGTTGTAAAGATGTTTTCTCTAAGATACATCACATGACACTGGTTTTCCCAAGTGGAAGTAAAATATCCAACTTTTGATGAATTAGACATGATTTTCTGTTATCAAACTCTTTAACAAGTTGGGAATAAATTTCAATTTCATGTCTAAATTCAATATTGAATAATAAAATGGATTTTTCATTAGAAAAGTAATAATAAAACAAGTTTCTAATATTGCAACCTACCGCTTTCGTCAATAATAATGTGTTAAACTTTTTTAGTATGGCATGAGCTTTTTATTTGTCTAAATCCTAGTTCAAGTGAAATATTGTTTTACCACTATGAAAGTTACGAGTATTGCATATGCAGTTATTTTCCTTTGTTTTTATACATAGTTTTTAATTATTTTTAGAAAATAATTTATTAAATAATAATCAATAAATAAATTAAAGTGACGGGATAGATAAAATATGTTTAATTCTTAAGCTTATTCTGATAGTTGAATATAAAACAAAAATGATGTAAAACTTATTTTTATTCAAAATTTTAACAATTTTTTAAAATTTAATCTAAGTAAAAATATTATAAAATTAAGTTATTTTTCATCTAATCTGTAATCATTAAATAAGCCTAATACACAATACAGTTATCTAATTGTTTGGTGACAGCATTGTCTCACTACAATTGTTACAATAGCAGCTATGCTTAATCAAATCTTATGAATCCACAACTAAATCAATAAGGTGACATTTGGTAGACGTACTTATAAACTTAAATACAAAAAATTTGAACAAGATCTATAGAAGAAAAAAAAAATATCCCTATATTGTTTAAGATATATCAAACTCACATTTTAAGTTTATTATATTATTTATATCCAAACATTATATAAATAGGTTTACAAATGCTTGCCAAAGTAAAATTTCGCACCCCAAAAACCGCTAAAGATTTTGGCAAAAATTTGGATTAAAGGCTCAGCAAGACATTTCTGTTTTTTATTATTTTTATTTTTTGTTATTTGACTCGAATGAATTAACTCCAGTACCACTAACCCAATGTGTTAATTAAAATGTTTAATACATATATGAACGAATGCCAAGCAAAACACTACCACTGTACTTCTCTAAAATCATTAAGAAATGTAATTGTCGGGACAACATAAAAAGATATATAAATGTAAGTGTGAAAACTCTTGAATGCCAATTGCTGAACTACTGACAAGAATTTCGGTTTTGCCGTACTGTTTTGGGATCTCTTCTATCACTTATTTCCTCATAAGCATGCATTACAATGTCCAAGACAATCAACTAAATTTCCTTTTGAAAGAAGTACAAATGAAATAAAAAATATTTAGGTCAGTAAACTCACATTCATATTACTTGATGGTGGGACAATGGAGCCTCTAATTTTTAGGTATGTTATCCTGCTTAAGATAAAATTCTTTAAGTATTGCATTTTTGTATAAATCACTTTTGTTGGTCAAGGAGAAAATGCTAGAAGGTATAAGCCCCTTACAGTAAGCAACCCTCCTGTGCCTCTAACTAAAGAAAAGTAATAAGACAAACTAAAGCAAACTTTGCTTGTATTAAACAATTTTGCAAAGAGCCCACATCTAACATTACATATAATAGTTTCTTTGATTTCAATTTTGCTTGTATTCATCGCTAGTTTCTCTGCTTTCAGTCTCTGGTGCCCATAGCGCCGCATCTCTCCCTCAAAGAACTACCTCCGCAGCTGCTTCGGGGGTTGGGGGGGGGGGGGGAGGGGTTGCTGCCAATGGTAGCTTCCTCCCCCCTCTATCCCATCTTCTCTATTCTTTTTTTTTTTTATGATTATCTTCTTGTCTTCTTCCATTAGGGATTTTTTTTTCTATTAGAGAAGTTATTTTTTCTATTAGGAAAATATTTTCCTTCTTTTTAAGAAGATTTGTTCTCTTTGATAGAAATTATCAAGTGTTTACCAGTTTTAAAAGATTCACATCTTTTTGCTCCAGATCTATAACATTTTAAGGTCGGAAGAATTTACAACATTAAAAATTATGATCTTCAGAAAAGATTGGAATGTGTGTTGTCTTTCTTTGAAAAACTTTAATTTCTTCCCTTCAATTTTAAAGCTAATTGTATCCGAGTAAAATTTGTTATTTTTTTATGATATTGGTAATAATAGTTAAAATGTGTGTTACTTTGTAATATAGATTTTTGTCTATCTTTTAGAAGTGTAGGCAGATTTATAATTTCTATATTTATTTTTGCCTTGCAAAGGTTTCTGTAAGTTTCAGGTTTGATGTTTATACGATGAATATTATGACTTTTGATCTGTAAAAAAAAATCTATATTCACTTTTTTTGAAAATTTTGAAATCTATGCTTATACTCCACTAATTTCAATTTATACAAAAATTTCTTTTTCATTTAATAAATTGTTAATGAAATTTGTACTTGGTGTAGTTTTTTTTAAAAAAACTTATAAATAATCTTATTCAATGTAATACAAATAAGCAAAAGATAAAATTAATACATATAAAAATTTAAAATAAAAGTTATTCTTGAGAGGGTATAATGTAAGTATATGTTTTATAAACTTTAAACAAAATTCTTGTCTCAATTTAAAACTAGAAAGAATGTGAAGGTAATTTTCACAAACTTTTGAAAAGGTAAATCTAGTTTACTCTAGCTTATTTGTTTTTGCATGTACTCATGATATGGGAAAAAATGAGTGTCACGTGTAACAACTCTAATTTTTTTAAATATATATATTTGTAAAGTTTCATAAAGTTATTACTTATTTACTTCTAATTATTTAACTAATAATAACATTCAATTAATTTAACTAAACATAATCAAAGTTTAAAGTCTACCATTAATACTGATATAATTATGAGTTCACATATACATTATTAATCAAAACGTTTGTATAAAAATTAAACACATAAATATCTACATCTTATTCATCTATGTTAACCAATTCTGAAGATACGGGTACGAGTGGTTGCACCTTTACTGATATCTTAGCCAACTCAACCACAAACACCTTATTAATTTTAGGGATCTGCTCAACATCGAATAACTCGATCTAATGTGCACTAAAAGCCAGAGTGTAACACCTACCAACTAGCATCTTTATTTCATACACCCATATCATAGAATATTTCCTAAAACTACCTTTTAGTATTATATTTCTTTTTCTTATCTGTAAATTTCTAACAATGTCTATCTAGCCCATAAATTCATCTATTCACTTATAATGTTAGTTATCTTTCTTGGATAAGCATGCAAGTGCTTCAGCCTATTCCAAATATTTTCAAATTTCATTTCCTTATAGGCAACTACCTAAGCATGATATACATTACTTACAACAAAAAGGTTCTCATGCCATAAAAGAAAAAGGTACAGTCCATAACTTATTTTACATCACATTATAAGCTGTCTAAAAGGGACTTAGCACTCAACTAAGCCATCCCACATATATTACACAACCAAAGAAAATACAATCCATATCCATATTCATATGAGTCGACCTTAGGACCCCTGTTGCTCACTTCTTGTTGGAGTACTTGGAATGTGATTATGTGGACATAAAAAGATGATATGACAATCTCAATAACTAGCAAATTTTTTAGAAAAACAGTATACATTCCATTCCTTAAAACATCTCAATTTATTTCACTAAAATATAAGTACTGACCATACATACATACATAATCTTAGTCACACCAGGGACCCATAACACTTTGATCTACTTACTCAATGCAGTCCCATACCTACAAAAGGGTTATGCATATCTTATTATTGGCTTACTTGGCACACTTTGGGCACCCCTCAATTTTCGAGAATGCATACATAACATATCTTTAGACCATCATTCATCATAGCATAAAAGTCAAGCAACCAGTGAAATTGATAAATTCAAGTTCATAAACATAGAGAGTGTTTTAAGGAAAAGTTAACTATCTCAATTCCTGCACAATCACTTTCTTTCCAAGGCTGCCAATGTTACAACAAGCTACTAAAACAAAAACATATAAGAGCTTTTGGTTAATGTATGCATATTAGCACTAAAAGTCAGAGTGTAACACATACCGACTAGCATCTTTATTTCATACATCCACATCATAGAATATTCTCCAAAACTACCTTTTAGTAATATTTTTTTTTCTTATATGTAAATTTCTAACAATATCTACCTAGCCCATAAATTCATCTATTCACTTATATTGTTAGTTATCTTTCTTGGATAAGCATGCATGTACTTCAGGCTATTTCATACATTTTCAAATTTCATTTCCTTATAGGCAACTAATTAGGCATGATATGCATTACTTAAAACAAAAAGGTTCTCATGCTATAAAAGAAAAGGGTACAGTCCATAACTTATTTTACATCACATTATAAGATGTCTAAAAGGGACTTGCACTCAATTAAACCATCCTACATATATTACACAACCAAAGAAAATACAATCCATATCCATATTCATATGAGTCGACCTTGGGACTCCTGTTGCTCACTTATTGCTGGAGTACCTGGAATGTGATTACGTGGACATAAAAAGATGAGATGATAATCTCAATAGCTAGCAAAATTTTCAGAAAAATAGTATACATTCCATTTCTTAAAACATCTTAATTTATTTCACTAAAATATAAGCACTGACCATATATACATACACCATCTTGGTCACCTTAGGGACCTATAACACTTTGGTCTACTTACCCAATGTAGTCTCATACCTACAAAAGAGTTATGCATATCTTATTATTGGCCAATACATGAGAGAAATGAGGCTTACTTCGCACACTTTGAGCACCCCTTAATTCCCGAGAATGCATACATAACATATCTTTAGACCATCATTCATCATAGCATAAAAGTCATGCAACCAGTGAAATTGATAAATTCAAATTCATAAACATAAATAGTGTTTTAAGGAAAAGTTAGCTATCTTAATTCCTGCACAATCACTTCCTTTTCAAGACTGCCAATGTTACAACCAGTTACTAAAACTAAAACATATAAGAGTTTTTGGTTAATGCATGCATATTAGCACTAAAAGTCAAAGTGTAACACCTACCGACTAGCATCTTTATTTCATACATCCACATCATAGAGTATTCCTTAAAATTTCCTTTTAGTATTACATTTTTTTTCTTATCTGTAAATTTCTAACAATGTCTACCTAACTCATAAATTCATTTTTTCATTTATATTGTTAGTTATCTTTCTTGGATAAGCATGTAAGTGCTTCAGGTTATTCTAAGCATTTTCAAATTTCATTTCCTTATAGGCAACTAACTAGACATGATATGCATTACTTACAACAAAAAGGTTCTCATGCCATAAAAGAAAAGAGTACAGTCTATAACTTATTTTACATCATATTATAAGCTGTCTAAAAGGGACTTGGTGTAACAACTCTATTTATGTAACAACTCAATTTTTTTTAATATTTGTAAAATACCATGAAGTTATTACCTTTTTACTACTTAACTTATAATAACATTTATTTAATTTAATCAAGCGTAATTAAGGTTTAAAATCTACCATTATTATTGATACAATACTGAGTTCACATACACATCATTAATTTACAAATATTCGTACAAAAGTTTAACATATACATGTACATATGAGACCTAATTATTCACGTAGACTACTTCCAGGGACACAGGTGCGGGTGGCGGCACCTCCACCGGAATCTCAGTCACGTATACTACTGATACATTTGATATAATCGGTAGTTGCCCAAGGTAGGGTACCTTGATCCAATATACAACAATAATAAGAGTCATGGAAAATAGCTGCATATTTAATCTTTTGAACATGATATGGAAAAATAGTGAAAATTAAATCCTAGTAGGTTCAACAATAAATCATAATCATCATCAATATAGCTTATCACATCATGTTTATCTGTATAAACTACAGCAAAAACCTTTGGTCACATGAATGCACTTTATCTATGCCCATGAAAATCGTACAATAATGACATGTATGGCATGATTAATTATTTTTAGAATATCATATGATGATTATCAATTTATTCTCATATCAAGTTACCCCGGTCAGGGTGAGTATTTTCTACTCTCCAGTACGGGCTTTTCTCACTCCGTCTGACATGGTACACTTTCTCTTTCTTTTCTCATTAACATAATCATAACCGTTGGTAAGGCATCCCCTACTGGTGCACCACACGGATTGCCATGTGACCATATTCATTTTTTTTTCACAATAATAGCCAAAAAATATGATTTCAATAATAAGTCTGTTCATTAAACTTACATCAAAATATATTTATTATCAAAAAAATCATTGGTAATCATGCCATGAACATAACCGTTTCAAATATCACTTTATAAAATATTTTCATGTCAAAATCACACACTTAAGATGGTAAGAAGTTCATGCAATGGCAATGACAATGACATATACTAGTCATTTATTATTTTTATTTATAAGATTCTTCTTCTTTTTTAAATATTATTTTTATCTCTTTATTTCCTTGATGCAGGTTTTTATCCTATCTGACATTCTCTTACTAATCAAAACATAATTCCCTCATTTGAACTCTGATTTAGGTGATCTTGGTGTCAATTTAAAGATAAAAACATTATCTAAAACTATTATGTTGAACAGTTTAGTCAAATATTAAATATTCTTGGTGAAATTACTCCCTCAAGTGACAGGTTATTCCTTCTCGGGTAGGTTCTGACCTCTACTTACTAATCTGTCCATATCTCTCTCATAAGAATTATAAATTGAGTTATTCTAGTGGCTAAAACATTTGTGACAGATATATCTATAATTCGTATGTTAATCAATTATTTTAATTCTCTACAGAATGTTCTTAGAAATTCAAACACAGAAACTTTCCTAACAGATTCTTCCCTGGTTAATCATTTTCTGACCACTGTTTATTAATCGGACCATATATACCTCATATGGATTCCAAATTGAGTGATTTCAGTGACGAAAAATCCGTGAAACATAGATATAAATTTTTCATATTAAGAATTGCTTTTAATTAATTACAGATTTATCCCAAAAATTCAAACACAGAAGCATACCTAACAGATTCTTCTCTAGTTAACCATTTTCTGAGCACTGCTTACTAATCAGACCATATCTACTTTATATGGACTCCACATTGAGTGATTCTAGTGGTTAAAAATTTGTGAGACATAGATCTACATGTTTTATGTTAACTATTTATTTTAATTCCTTACTGATTCTTTTTAGAATTTTAAAAACAGAAGCTTCAAATTTTGCCAGCCGTAACCATACCTATGCAGAACTTTTTACACCTGCCTAAGTATTCAAACATACATCACATGCAAGATCAATATGTAACATGATATAGCAACATTCATGACCAATCATCAAATTTCTAATATCAAAATCCTATATAAATGTTACAAATTTCAAAATTTTTCTTCAAAAAGAAATATTGTTAAACCTACCTTGAGCACTTAGTCATATAAACTTCTCCTTCCTCTTTCTTCCTCTTTTCCTCTCCTTTCCTCACTCTACCTTGCTTATATTTTTCCTCTCCCTCACTTGGACGAAATTCTAATGTTATAAGGGTGGGTTTTGCTTAAATAGACTATCAAATAATTCAACTTTTATGATCATGGGTCTATCTTATCAAAATTAGGATGCACTTGGTTGATTTTTGGAAAACAAACAACTCATGTTTTTGTCTTCCTCTTCCTTAGTCAAGATATGCATAGAAAAATGAGATTTGTATTTTGAAAATTATGCTAATATGTTCTTAAGACAAGGGATAAGGTCCCTTTGATTTAGGGATTCATTTCCTTTTTTTTGTTTGTCTTAATCAAGTATGATAGGTTTGTCTTTTTAGGTGGCAAATTTCCAACCCTTGAATCTTCCTTGCTTAGCTAAAATTATTTGTGTAGGATAAGGATGTTTTGTCATAATGTTATGTATTATTACCCACTTGTTAAAATTATGAGTGTAGGATATAGATGTTTTGTCCTAATGCCATGTATTATCATACCACTTGCTAAAATTATGAATGTAGGATATTGCACCACTTGCTGAATTTTTGTCTTAATGCCATGTAACCTAATCTTTATTATTATTACACTATTATTTCATCACATGATTTATTTTATTTTATTTTTCCTCTTGGATTTGGCTCATTCCTACCCATTTTCTTTGCTTTGGATAAAATTCTACCTTTTTTGAAGGGTTTGGTCATATTTTCATAATTTTTGGGCTATCGGTCCAACTTCTATATCCTAGTCCAATTCTATGTTTTATTTCTTGCTTAGGTTATCCAATGGGCTTGCTAGAAATTTATGTGAAGTGAAAAAACTCTATATGAAGTGTCCATAGGTGAAAGCCCAATTTATGGTTGGAGATATTAAACTTAGAAATTTCTAACTCTTGAATTACGAAAAATTACTCTAACCCAATCTTCTTAAAATTTTAAGACCTTTACTTACTTCACAAAAATTTATCTTCCTTACCAAAGAATTTTGCCTCTCTTTAGTATGCTATTTCTAATTTTTCCTATTAGGTTTTCTCTCTTTACTTCTTGCCTTAATGTTAGAAATATTTTCTATGCATATACATAAGGTGAAGAATTTCTAAGGATTATATTTCCTTAGATATCTAAACATTGTCTAATAAATTTTCTTTCCTTAATTAAATATTTATATATCTTTAAAGAAACAAAATTAGGGATGTTACATTAAATATTTATATACCTTTATTAATAAAAGAAACGAAATTAAGGATGTTACACTTGTCACTCAACTAAGCCATCCTACATATATTACACAACTAAAGAAAATACAATCCATATCTATATTCATATGTGTTGACCTTGGGACCTGTTGCTCACTTCTTGTTGGAGTACCTGGAATGTGATTATGTGGACATAAAATGATGAGATGACAATCTCAATAGCTAGCAAAATTTTAAAAAACAGTATACATTCCATTCCTTAAAACATCTCAATTTATTTTACTAAAATATAAGCACTGACTATACATACATACATCATCTTGGTCACACTAGGGACTCATAACACTTTGGTCTACTTACCCAATGCAGTCCCATACCTACAAAAGGGTTATGTATCTTTTATTATTGGCCAATACGTGGGAGAAATGAGGCTTACTTGGCACACTTTGAGCATCCCTTAATTTTCGAGAATGTATACATAACATATCTTTAGACCATCATTCATCATAGTATAAAAGTCAGGCAACTAGTGAAATTGATAAATTTAAGTTCATAAACATAAATAGTGTTTTAAGGAAAAGTTAGCTACTTCAATTCCTGCACAATCTCTTCCTTTGAAAGGCTGCCAATGTTACAACTAGCTACTAAAACTAAAACATATAAGAATTTTTGGTTAATTCATGCATATTAGCACCTAAAATCATAGGTCTCTAGTTTAAGAGCTTTTGCTCCTCAAAACAAAACTGTGATTCTGTTTAGATTTGGGATTATTATTAAATATGACAAAAGTCCTCTAAAAATTTTTAAATTTTCCATGGAGGTTCATATACATGTCTATTTTATTTCTTGTATCTCTCAGTCCTTAAATATTCCATTCACCCTAAGAAGTACCTCTATAATCCAGAATAATGTAGTTTGTTTTCGATTCCATTTCTATTCTGTTTTCCATTCCTTTGGATAGGTAAAATTTCTTCAAAATTCATAATATTTTATATGGAACATCCTAGATATGTGATATATTCACCATAAAAATTTCAAGTAAAAAGTAATTTATTTGATCCCTTAAGTAACACACTTTTTATGGCTGATTCTAGTTCTGGTATGTTCTGACTCACTTCCTGCCGCACCAAATTTCAATATTTTATTATATGCTTTAAACTATCCAAAATTCTCTCAAATATGGTGGGGTATTTAATTAGGATCTCTATAACATGCCATAAAATTTGCATATGAAAATTCAACATCTAACCCCTTCAATGTTTAGTATTTCCATCAACAACCTAAGTTGTCCAGCATATTTGTTTCAGCACTATTTTGATTGCAAATGACCTATTTGTAGGTTCTCAAAAATCACAAAAATTTTCAAAATGAATTATCAATATTTTAAGACTTTTCTCACCAAATATTAGAGATTTTAAAGGCTATTTACCCAATCAAACAGTCCAAGAACACAGGGTATAAATATTTTAGGTGCAAGAATAATAACTTCCTAGTGCAGAATGTGTGGTGTTTCAACATATTTGTTACGTAGATGGCAAAGATTGTTCCCTACCACTAGAGTTCCATATTTTCAACTTTAACCTCTTGCATCTCATGCTTAAGAATCATCCATGCAGAGCCGAAAATGAGCTCAACTCACTACAAACCAACTTTCCTCAAGAGGAGAAACTCACCTTGTGCAGAAATATTCCTATAGCTCTCAAATTTCAGCTTGCTTTTCGTCTTGGTTTCTCTTGCAAATTAGCTACGTTTTTTCTCACTGCTCTCCCCCTTTGGCTCTAAATTTTTTGGCTGCCTTCTCTCTCTCTTGGGTGCTAATTAAGGAATTAATTCATTCCCCTGGTTAAGTATGTTCCATATTGGACACCGATATAAAGCAATTAAGGAATTAATCTATTCCCCTGGTTAAGGTGTTATGGGAAGGTTTGACTTTGGAAGAATCAACTTGGGAGCTGGAAGAAGTCATGAGGAAGAAATATCCACAACTGTTCGTATTAGGTAATTTCTAAAATTTTAAGGACAAAATTTCTTTTTGGGGGAGAGAAATGAAACATCCTTAATTTCGTTTCTTTTATTAAAAAGGTACATAAATATTTAATTAAGGAAATAAAATTTATTAAACAATTTTTAGAAATCTAAGAAATTATAAGTCTTAGAAAATTTTCACCTTATGTGTATGTATAGAACATGTTTTTAACATTAAGGGAATAGGTAAAGAGAGAAAACATAATTAAAAAAAAATCAGAAATAACATCCTAAAGAGGGGTAAAATTCTTAGGAAAGGAAGAAACTTTTTTGGAAGTAAGTAAAGGTTTTGAAAATTTAAGAAGATTGGATTAGGGTAATTTTTCTTAATTCAAGAGCTACAGTTCCTATGTTTAACATTTCCACCCACACATTTAGGCCTTCACCTATGGATACTTAATATAGAGTTTTTCCACTTCACATGAGTTTTTAGCAAGCCAATTGGATGGCCCAAGCAAGAGATATAACTTAGACTAGTGTAACATCCATAATTTCGTTTCATGTATTAATAAAAGTACAAAAGTATTCAAAGTAACATCCATAATTTCATTTCTTTTATTGATAAAGGTACATAAATATTTAATTAATGAAATAAAATTTATTAGACAATTTTTAGATAACTAAAGAAATATAATTTTTAAAAATTCTTCACCTTACGTGTATGTATAGAGATGTTCTAATATTAATGGAATAGGTAAAGAAAGAAAACCTAAGAGGAAATATTAGAAATAAACATGCTAAAGAAATATGAAATTCTTAGGTAAGGAAGATAAATTTTTGTGAAGTAAGTGAAGGTCTTAAAATTTCAAGAAGATCGGATTATGGTAATTTTTCTTAATTTAAGAGTAAAAGTTACTAAGTTTAGTATTTCTACCCATAAATTGGGCTTTTACCTATGGACACTTCATATAGAGTTCTTCTACTTCACATAAACTTTTAGCAAGCCATTAGGATAGCCCAATGAAGAAATAAAACATAGACTTGGACTAAGATATAGAAATTGGACCGGTAGCCCAAAAATTATGAAAATGTGACCAAGCCCATTATGAAAGGTAGAATTTTAACCAAAGTACAGAAAATGGGCAAGAATGAGCCCAAACCCAAGAGGAAAAATAAAAATAAAAATAAAATTAAAGTGATGAAATAATGGTGTAATCAAGATTAGGTGACATGGCATTAAGAAAAAAATTTAGCAAGTGGTGTGATATCCTACATTCATAATTTTAGCAAGTGGTATGATAATACAAGATTTTAGGACAAAACATCTATATCCTACACTCATAATTTTAGCAAGTGGTATGATAATACATGGCATTAGGACAAAACATTCCTATCCCACACAAATAATTTCAACCAAATAATGGAGATTCAAAGGCTAGAAATTTGCCACCTAAAAAGGAAAATCTATCATATTTGATTAAGACAAAAGAAAAAGTAAATGAATTCTTAAATCAAAGGGACCTTGTCCCCTATCTTAGAAACATATTATCATAATTTTGAAAATACAAATCTCCTTTTGCTATGCATATCTTGACTAAGGAAGAGGAAGACAAGAACATAAGTTGTTTGTTTTCCAAAAATTCAACCAAGTGTATTCTAATTGTGATAAGGTAGACTCATGATCATAAAAGGTGAATTATTTGATGGTCTATTTAAGCAAAACCCACCCTTACAACATTAGAATTTTCGTCCAAGTGAGGGAGAGGAAAAATAGAAGCAAGGTAAAGTGAGGAAAGGAGAGGAAGAAAGGAAGAAAGAGGAAGGAGAAGTCAGTGTTCCAGGTAAGTTTAATAATATTTCTTTTTGAAGAAAAGTTTTGAAACTTATAATATTTATATTAGATTTTAATCTTAGAACTTTAATGATTGGTCATGGATGTTGCTATATCATGTTACATATTATGTATGTTTGAATACTTAAGTTGGTGTAGATAGTTCTGCATAGGTATGGCTATGGGTGAAAAACTTTTATGCTTCTGTTTTTAAAATTCTAGGAAGAATTGGTAAGGAATTAAAACAAATGGTTAACATGAAAAATGTAGATGTATGTCTCATGGATTTTTACCCACTGGAATCACTCAATTTGGAGTCCATATGAGGCAGATATGGTTCGATTAGTAAGTAATGGTCAGAAAATGGTTAATAAGGGAAGAATATGTTAGGATAGTT
Source organism: Gleditsia sinensis (assembly GCA_037074535.1). Classification (NCBI taxonomy): domain Eukaryota; kingdom Viridiplantae; phylum Streptophyta; class Magnoliopsida; order Fabales; family Fabaceae; genus Gleditsia; species Gleditsia sinensis. Next base: position 33,370,323 of record CM073464.1, on the reverse strand, counting down.
TTTGTGTTTTAATTTCTGGGAACATTCTGTAGGGAATTAAAATAAATGGTTAACATAAGAATTATAGCTATATGTGTTACAGAGTTTTAGCTACTGGAATCACTTAATTTGGAATTAGTATGATGGAGATATGGACAGATTAGTAGGTAGAGGTCAGAACCTACTCGAGAAGAAATAACATGTTCTTTGAGGGAGTAATATCACCATGATTTCTTAATATTCTGTTCAACTGTTCTACATAAGAGTTTTAGATAATTGTTTTCTCTTTAAATTGATATTAAGATCACCTAAATCGGAGTTAAATTGAGGGAGTTATGCTCTAATTAGTAAGAGAAGGTTAGATAGGATGAAAACCTGCATCAAGAAAATAAAGAAATAAAAATAATATTTAAAAAAGAAGAAGAATCTTATAAATGAAAATAATAAATGACTAGTATATGACATAGCTATTGCCATTGTATGAACTTCTTACCATCTTAAGTGTGAAGTTTTGACATGGAAATATTTTATAAAGTGATATTTTTAATGGTTATGTTCATGGCACGATTACCAATGATTTTTGGTAATAGTTATATTTTGTTGAACATACTTGTTATTGAAAGCATATTTTTGGCTATTATTGTGAAAAGAAAAGAAATGAACACGGTCACATGGCAATTCGTGTGGTGCACCAGTAAGGGACGCCCTACCAACAGTTATGATCATGTTAGTGAGAAAAGAAAGAGAAAGTGGGCCATGTCGGATGGAGCGAGAAAAGCTCGTACCGGAGAGTAGAAAATACTCACCCTGACCGGAGTAGCTTGTTATGAGAATAAATTGATAGTCATCATATGATATTCTGAAAATAGTTAATCCTGTCATACATGTCATTATTGTACGATTCTCATGTGCATAGATATAAGGCATTCATGTAATCAAAGATATTTGTTGTAGTTTATATAGCTGAACATGACGTGATGAACTATATTGATGATGATTTATTGTTGAACTTACTAGAATTTAATTCTCACTATATTTCCATATCATGTTCAAAAAATTAGTTATGTAGATTTTTCTATGACTCTGGCTTTTAGTGCACATTGGATCGAGTAGTTTATGTTGGGCAAATCCCATAAGCAAATAAAATGTTTGTGGTCGAGTTGGCTTAGATCCCGGTGAAGGTGCAACCACCCGCACCTATATCTCTGGAATTGGTCAACCAGAATAAATAAGATGTAGATTTTTATATGTTTGATATGTTGTACGTATGTTTTGATTAATGACATGTATGTAAACTCTGTATTGTATAAATTAAATAAATGTTATTTTGATTTAAGTTGTAACGAGGTAATAACTTCATGGTATTTAAAAAAAATTGATACTTAAATGGAGTTGTTACAACTAGGAGTAGGATATAGAAGTTAGACTGATAGACCAAAAATTATGAAAATGTGATCAAACCATCTATGAGAGGTAGAATTTTAACCAAAGCAAAGGAAATGGACAAAAATGAGCCCAAATCCAAGAGGAAAAAATAAGAACTATGTGATAAAATAGTAGTGTAATAATAATCAAGATTAGGTCACATAGCATTAGGACAAAACATCTATATTTTACACTAATAATTTCAGCAAGCCATGTGATGAAATTATAGGTAATAATACATGGCATTTGGACAGAACATCTATATCCTACAAATAATTTTAGCAAGCCATGTGATGATATATTAGGTAATAATACATGGCATTAGGACAAAGCATCCCTATCTTACACAAATAATTTCAGCCAAGTAAAGGAGACTCAAGGGCTGGAAATTGGCCACTTAGAAGACAAATCTATCGTACTTGAGTGAGACAAAAGAAAAAGGAAATGAATATCTAAATTAAGCAGACCTTGCCCCTTGTCTTGAGAACATTTTATCATAATTTTCAAATAACAAATCCTCCTTTTGCTATGTATATCTTGACTAAGGGAGAGGAAGACAAGAGCATGATTTGTCTTCCCCTCAAAAAATAACCAAGTGCATCCTAATTGTGATAAGGTAGACCCATGATTATGAGTGGTGAACCACTTGAGAATTTATTTAAGTAAAAACCACCCTTATAATATTATAATTTCATCCAAGTAAGGGAGAGGAAAAATAGAAGCAAGGTAGAGTGAGGAAATGATAGAAGAAGAGAGGAAGGAAGAGAGGAGAAGAGAGGAAGGAAGAAGAATGAGAAGTCTAGAGGACTAAGTACTCGATGTAAGTTAGCTTAATCTCCACTAGAATCCATCTTTTCTTTTCATTCTTGGGGTTCAAAACTCACCATCCCTCTCTTATTCAAGCTACTAGAAATGCTAAGGGAAGGGAGGAATCTTGCCACTTACTTCAATTGGAAACAAGAAAAAGAAATTACTAAGTGAGCTAGGGAGATCTTTAGGTAGGTTTAACAATTTCTTTTTTTGAAGAAAAGCATTGAAATTTTTAACATTTATTTGGGATTTTGATCTTAGAACTTTGATAAAATTTACAATATTTGCTATTTTGATGATTGGTCATGGATGTTGCTATATCATATTATATGTTGATCTTATATATAATGAATGTTTTAAATACTTTGGTTGGAGTGGAAAGTTTTGCATAGGTATGGCTATAGGTGCCAAAATTTAAGGGATTTTATTCTACTATCATGTATATTTGAATGTGGTAAAAAATTGATAGAATATAATTAGATTGATAAAAAGAGTATGGCATTAAACATTTAGAAGAAGACCATGAGACATTTTTATTAGGAAGCACCCTTTATAATATATGATTTGATTTCTATTTTCTTGAGAAGTAGATGATGGAATATGTTAAATTAAGTGTAAGGAATCTAATTAAAATGTTGAAATGATTAATCCTATGAATAGATGTAAATTTGGAAGAAAAAGAAAGAAGACGTAATAAAAGGATGAACTTTGCATGTAGGTTCAGGGCCAGACCGACTACTCTAAGAGCACTCATCCATAAACCGGTTACTGGTACAAATAACATAAAGAAATGTAACCAACGTTTATTGGAAAAAGCAACCCCAAAGATTTGGGACCAAAAGCAGTTAGCGGTAACCATTGAATAAGTTTCTTCAGCTTGAGTTGTGTTAAAAGCACAGAATGTATTTGCGCCATCACCATCTTCAAATAAAGTATTTTCCACAGTAGCACCATGAATAACGCACAATAGAGCAGCGCCCAATACACTAGTAACTCCCATCATATGAAATGGGTTCAATGTCCAATTATGAAACCCTTGGAAAAAGGGGAAGAATCGAAAAATAGCTGCTACACCAAAACTAGGCGCAAAGAACCAACCGGACTGACCCAGTGGATAAATTAGGAATACAGAAACAAAAACAACAATTGGACTAAAGAATGCGATTGCATTATAGGGACGCAATTGAACAGATCGAGCAAGTTCAAATTGACATAACATGAAACCTATTAGTCCGAAAGCACCGTGGAGAGCAACAAAAGTCCACAGACCACCTAATTGACACCAACGGGTAAAATCTCCTTATGCTTCAGGACCCTATAGTAATAACAAATAGTATGTTAAACTATTAGTAGGAGTAGAGATTGCAGCGGTTAAGAAGTTGCAGTCTCCCGAATAGGAACTTGCCAATCCATAAGTATACCATGAAGTTACAAAGGTTGTACTTGTAAACTAATCCCCAAGGCGAAATAGGCGCAAGGAAAGAGCAATAGACCGAACCAACCTAGAAAAATGAAACGGTCCTTCCGTAACTAATCATCCATAATATCAAATAAATCATTTTCATCTTTGGTAAATTTACCAAGAGCTATAGTCATAGTGATCCTCTTATTCAACTACTTCAACCATTTTTGAACACCTCATAGCATTTTTAAGGTCAAGGCCAGGGCCTTCTTTATTATTTCCGTATGATTTGATTTCTTGTAGACTGTCCCTTTTTTTTCTAATGGGTTTCAAATATAAAATTTATTGGTCTATTGACCTAGGTAAAATCCATGAACTCGATTCGGTTATTCCTTTATATTCTTAAAAACCCTTTAATCCCTGAATTATCTTATGACTCATAAATTAGATAGATGAATTTTTTGAAAGAACTATTCAAGAAACAAATCATCCCTTTTTTCACTACCAGTTGATCCTCAGACATACTAATCTCGTTTCATCAAAAAATCTTATTTTTGAATCTTGTTCGTGAAATTAAGAAAAATAAATAATTTTATGCATTCTTCTAATTTCTATGTGTAGTAAACTACTACAGTATCATATATTTTATTACTTTCTATTTTATTCTTTCATTTTTTTTCTTTTATTGTCTTCTTTGTTATATTTTCCTTTCTTTCAGATTAATAAAAAAATATCCAAAGTCTATTTTTTTGCAGATCGAGGAAAGAAATACACTTCAAATATTTTTTCTATGTACTTTTATCTGTCAGAAAAATTAGAATGAATTTCCTATTATTTAATATTGTATTGAATTTAATAGAATTTAATAATAAGAGACTGTAAGTGAAAGTATCTTTCTCGCATCCATCAATTGTCGAAGAAAATATCATATGCATCGATATGAAAATAATTGATACGTTAAGCCATGACTTGATAGATTTATTTTAGTTTTATTTAGATATATCATATCTAAATAATATAAATGTAAATTGATCTCTTCTTTTCTTGTGTTCTAAAATAAATAAAAAAGATATTTAAAATGAAAATGACTTGTATGTTGGGACTTGGAATAAACTTTTCTACGTGGAGGAAGGGAATAACAATTTATTCCTATAGAACCTCTAGGAACAAGAGGATTTAATCCGAAATATCGACAGATTCTTATATATTATATATATAAATAAAATAATTTTATATTAAAATAATAAAATATTAATTATAAAATAATTTTGGGAAGAAAACTGGATTTCAGAGTAACTAGGGAAGCTTCTATTTTTGAAATTTTGGGAAGAATTGGTGACAAATTAAAAGAATTTGTTAACATGAAAAATGTAGATATATGTCTCAAACATTTTTAACCACTAGAATAACTTAATTTGGAGTTAAAATGAGGTAGATATGGTCCGATTAGTAAGAAGTGTTTAGAAAATGGTTAAACAAGGAAGAATCTTTTAGGTAAGTTTCAGTGTTTGAATTTCTGGGAAAAATATTAAGGAATTAAAATAAATAGTTAAAATGATATATATATATATATATATATATATATATATATATATATATATATATATAATATCACGAATTTTTAACCACTGGAATCATTCAATTTGAAATCCATATGAGCGAGATATAGTCAAATTAGTATGCAGTGGTCAGAAACTAGTTAACCAGGGAAGAATCTGTTAGGTAAGGTTATATGTTTAAATTTTTGGGAGCAATTTGTAGGGAATTAAAAGAAATGGTTAATATGAAAAATATAGATATATGACTCACAAATTTTTATTCATTGGAATCAATCAATTTAGAGTCCGTAGGAGGGAGATATGGTTAGATTAGTAAGTAGAAGTTAGAACCTACCTAGCAATAAATAACATTGAATTTGAGGGAGTAATAACACCAATATTCCTTACAATTTCACTACAATGTTCAACATAAGAGTTTTAGAGGATTGCCTTAACTTTAAATGGACACTAGGATTACCTCAATTGGAGTAAAAATGAGGGAGTTATTCTCTGATTTGTGAGAGATGAAAATAATATTTAAAAAGAAGAAGTATTTTATAAATAAAAATAATAAATAACTATTGTATGCCCTAGCTATTGCCATTGCATGAACTCCTTACCATCTTAAGTGTGTAATTTTGACATGGAAATATATTATAAAGTGATATTTGAAAATGATTATGTTCATGGCATGATTGCATTTTACCAATGATTTTAGGTAATGGTTATGCTTTGATTATAAATTATGGCATGTGAGTATAATGAACATACTTGTTATTGAAATAATATTTTTGGCTATTAATGTGAAAAGAAAAAAAAAGACGAGCACGATCACATGGTGGTCTGTGTGGTGCCCCAGTAGGGGACGCCCTAGTCACAGCTATGACTATGATAATAAGAAAAGAAAGAGAAAGTGTGTCATGTCAGACGAAGCAAGAAAAGTCCTTATTGAAGAATAGAAAGTACTCACCTTGACCGGGGTAGCTTGATATGAAAATAAGTTGATAGCTATCATATGATATTTATAAAATAGTAATTCATGCCATATATGTCATTACTATATGATTTTAATGTGCAAAAATAAAGTGCATTCATGTGACCTAAGATATTTATTGTACCTTATACAGATGAACATGACATGATGAGCTATATTGATGATAATTATGATTTATTGTTAAACCTATTAGGATTTAATTCTCACTATATTTCCATATCATGTTCAGGAGACTAAATATGCAGATATTCTCTAAGACTGGCGTTTAGCATACATTGGGTCGAGTTGGCTAAAATTCTATTGAAAGTGCAACCACCCATACCCGCACCCGTATCCTTAGAATTGGTCAATATGGATGAATAAGATATAGACATATATGTGTTTGATTTTTGTAGGGACATTTTTATTTAATGATGTATATGTGAACCCATAATTGTATCAGTGTTAATGGTATACCATAAACTTTAATTATGCTTGGTTAAGTTATTTGAATGTTATTATGAGTTAAATAGTTAGAAGTAAAGAAGTAATGACTTGATGGGATTTTACAAATATATATATGTATATATGTAGAAAAAAAATGGAGCTGTTACATTGGGTACTAATAAAGGAAATGGTTTTGTGATGCAAGTAAAAAAATTAAGAGGAAAACAAGCACTATTTGGGTTTGTTAGGTGCCTAAACAGTAGAGTTCTTGAATAATAGAAGCAAAGATACATTTAAAGAAGGATATAGGCATCTTTTTACTAAGAAAAATAGGACTAAAGGCAAAATGAAAGCAAACATGTGCCTAAAGAATGAATTAGGCATCGTGTATGCTTTATAAGTAACCGTAAGTGCACAGCGTAGGTGTAGCTAGTCCGGCGAGTACGGGTCATATCCCACAGAGAACAATTATCAATTACTAGACTTTACGAAGTATGCTATCTAAATCAATGTGATTCGATGAGAGAGTGTGTCACAATTAAGTAAATAAGTAATTCAATTAATAAAAGCCTAGGGTTAGGGTTTACCACACTTATGATATTCAACAATCAATATGTACTTCTAATTGCAATTATGTAGGTAATTGGAGATGGTTTAACCTTAATTAACTAGCAACCTCTTTCAAGTGTTACTAATCATACCTAGGTTAATCCAATTGCCTACTTTCGTGGTTCTTAGTTCAACCTAAGTCCATTAATTTCTAAGCCAACCATAGAATTCAATTAATCGGTTTTCTCGTGTTCACTAATTGATTCATTTCTAGAGAACTTTAAACTACTTTCATGATTAAGATATCCCTAATTAACTATTAGGTTTCAGAATTAATTTTCACCATTCAGTTCATTAGTTAATATCCTAAGACGTGATAAATATTGGCCAGACATTCATAAACTCATATAATCAATGCATAATAGTCAATCCTAATTAACCTTGGATAATACAATTAGGGTTCCAACAATTTAATTAGCAGAGTATATCATCACATCATAATTAGGTTTATCAAAACCCTAGATCAAGTCTACTCAAGCATAATAGAAACATAAACCAAAATCATATTTATTAAGTAAATCATAATATTTCAATATAAACCAAGATAGATGAGTAAAAGTAGAGATGGAAGTAAAGTAGAAAGATAAAACCTGGTTTACAGAATGTAAATATAAAATACAATGCTTGAATTGTTGTAAATTCTACTCTAAGAACATGAATTAATCACTAATCCTGCTGTAAACCTAATCTAATGGTGTTTTCTAAGCCTAAAACTGAGTAAAAGTAAGTATAAATGTGTCTCTCTTCTCTTGGCTGTGTTTCCCCATATATTTATATCCCTTCGGCTACTGAAAACCCTAAAAAATATAGTGTACAGACACAAAGCACGGTTGTGCTTCATGACACATCCTGGTCGTGCTTCGTGTTGAAAAATTGGAAAAAATCACGTTCTTTGTATAGAGCACGGCCTGACCGTGTTTAAGGCTGCTAGGCTCTTTTCTTGCCAATTTCTTCAGGGTTGCCTCCTTGCTTCCTCCTCAGCATATTCCAAGTCCATATGGCTCCTCGCATGAGTGTTTTCCCTTACTTCTTAGCCTCTTTTGCTCACCTACAAACATAAAACAAACCAAAGTAGTATCCAAAGCAAAGCATAACCAAAAGTAGGGAAATAATCACAAATTTACTATTAATTAGGTGATAAAATATAACCATTAAACACTTAATTTTCCCCTTTATTAACTCTTCCATGCTTAAACCTTTTCTTATTCTCAAGAAAACAACATGACATATCAGTAGGAAGGGGGAATATGCATTCAGAATCCAAAAAAAAATGCAATACAAGCAATTCTTCACTCAATCAATGTGAACACAACAGATATATGAATAGACATTTATCATATAGTCTCTGTTTTTCTAAAACTAAACCCAAATTCTCCTATTATATATCTACTTCTATTGTTACCATTGAACGTATGCACCAAATTGATTTTTAAACACTCAAGTAAGCCACCTCATCATTTAAATCTCCCTATGTTGCGTTACCCTTATTTCTATTTTTCTCACTCTTTTTTTGACTCAAATTCTTTTGCTTCTCATCATTTTTTTTATATATTTCATTCATCATTGTTTTTATAGAAATATACAGTGAGTGCATTTTATGCTCCATCTCACTAGGGTAAAGGCAACTAGGTACTCATACTAAGGCCTTTTTGGTGCCTTAAAGGGGTACTAAGAGTGAAAACTTTTTAGGGTTTCACATTCCCTTATTTTTCACCTCTCCCTTCCTTCACACTCTCATAGTGTTAAAATGAATAATAACATACAGTTCATAGCACAATAGAAGAGATATTTTTCAAAAAATTAGAGGTTTAAAACTCGAAGAGAGAGACTAAAATGATAACTTCCTATTTCTTATTCTACTGTGCATCACATGTTCATAAGCTAAAATCAACCTATATTACATCAATCTATCTCTGAAACAGCAAACTTTGTGATTATGTAATGAAATAAGAAATATTTAGCCAATAATAACAAAAAAATTCAATCAGTGAAAACCACAAGCCTAAAGTCTACTCCCCTATGCTTAAACTTGACATTGTCCTCAATGTCAATAACAATGAAAGTACAGGATAAGGGAGATTTAACTTACTTGTTTACTGGTCTTTTGAAGGAGGTGGAGGTGGGTTTTAGCTCTTTTAGGGCCCATTTATAATGATATGCAATAAAATGTAATGGGGGAATGGGGTGAGGGGTGAGCAGGACCAAAAGTTAATTAACAATCTAATTCAATCACAATGATAAACAAAAAGAATCCAGTGCAAAGTAGGGAAAAGTCTTGGAAAACTAGTGTTAAGAGAGTCAATACAAGGTACTAGTAATTCAATGTTTACAACCAGCAACAATAACAGTTCAAACCAAATTCCTATAGTATCTTATGCCAATCTAAACCAGATAAATAATGTAGAAAATCCAAACCAAATATAGTATCTTATGCCAATCAAAAGTAATAATCCAACATCCCAAAAAATTCAAGGCCAATTCCTAATCCAAAATAATGTAGGCTAGCAGAATTCTATTTAAGATTCAAAACTTCCAGGATGAGATTAATTAATCACATATATGTTCAATTCAAACTTAGCCAACAATAATCAGGAAATACCAAGGAAACTCAGTGTAGCAGACAAATTCATATCCAAATTAGTTCAAATTCAAACAGATTATTGAAGCACAAAAAAATTCTATTATGGTTTAATCAAAACAAGATGGTGCAAAGTGTCTAGCATACATAAAAACTAGGGGACTTACTATCACAGAATCAAATGCTAGACAAAACAGAGAGTTCAGTGAAGTTAGCAAACATTCATCCTTAAGTGCAATACAAGAAATCCACCAGAGAATTCAGTATGGCATTCCAAATTCTTTTTCCCTGTATCTTAGGCAAACCAGTAAAATAATGAACTCCAGCAACCAAAATTTCCAATTCAGAAGGAATAAACCACAATGCATAAAATTTAGAAATTACCTGGAGGAGAAAAGCCACAAAATATATTGAACCAGTAGCAAGGTAAAGCCACGAACATAATCTGGGTGTAGGGGAATAATGGGAGAAGGAGTGGGTGAGCACGGGTAAGGTGGTGCTAGTGCAGGGGAATAGGCTGAGGTAGCGAGTGGAAGGAAGATGGAAGAGAGTTAGGAGGGAGCATGGGAATTTTTGGGTGCAGAGATGGGCACAGGTTGGCTGGGATTTAGGTTGCAGAGGGAATTCGCTGGGTGTGTGTGTGGGGGGGGCTTCGGGTTGGCTAGGTGAGGGACGGGTTTGGGAGAGAAGATGGGAATGATGGATGTATGTGGGTTGGCACGGGAAAGCTAGTGTGCAGGGGAGATTTTCTGTGTTTAGGAAAGCTGGGATTTGGGATGGAAGGCTTCGAGTTTCTCTTCACTAGGGCACAGGTTGGGAATAGAGACTGAAGAGGAGCATGGGAATGGGATGAAATTGTAGAGAGTTTGGCAAGGAAATTAGAGGGAAGAGGGCTGGAAAAAGATAGGAGAAGAACACAGATGAGGGAGGAAGAAGCACGAGAAGAAAAGAGGCTGGGGCACAGGCTAAAAAGGGGGAAATTTGGGCTTTTTAACTTGCTGGGCCTGAAGCACAGCCGTGCTTCGGGCTAGATTACAATTCCCCTTCTTTTTAAACCACTTACTTGGGGCACAGGTTGGGCCAGACCGTGTTTGGAAACACGGCCCACCCGTTCTTGGCGCTAGAAATCCATTTTTCTCCGGGATTTGGCCCGTGTTAAGGAACACGGGCAAGGTGTGCTGGCTCTGGATGTGGGGCATGTAACGACTCCATTTAAGTATCAATTTTTTTTAAAAATACCATGAAGTTATTACCTCGTTACAACTTAACTCAATATAACATTTATTTAATTTATACAATACAGAGTTCACATACATGTCATTAATCAAAACATACGTACAACATATCAAACACATAAAATCTACATCTTATTTATTCTGGTTGACCAATTCCGGAGATACAGGTGCAGGTGGTTGCACCTTCACCGGGATCTAAGCCAACTCGACCACAAACATTTTATTTGCTTCTGGAATCTGCCCAACATAAAGTACTCGATCCAACGTGCACTAAAAGCCAGGGTTATAGAAAAATCTGCATAACTAATTTTCTGAACATGATATGGAAATATAGTGAGAATTAAATCCCAGTAAGTTCAACAATAAATCATCATCAATATAGCTTATCACGTCATGTTCAGCTGTATAAACTACAGAAAATTTCTTTGGTCACATAATGCATTATATCTATGAACATAAGAATCATACATTAATGATATGTATGACAGGATTAACTATTTTCAGAATATCATATGATGGCCAACAACTTATTCACATTTCAAGCTACCCTGGTCAGGGTGAGTATCCTCTATTCTTCGGTACGGGCTTTTCTCGCTCCGTCCGACATGGCACACTTTCTCTTTCTTTTCTCAAAATCATAATCATAACCGTTGGTAGGGCGTCCCCTACTGGTGCACCACACAGATTGCCATGTGACCGTGCTCATTTCTTTTCTTTTCACAATGATAGCCAAAAATATGCATTCAATAACAAGTATGTTCATCAAAATATAACTATTACCATAAATCATTGGTAATCATGCAATGAACATAACCATTTCAAATATCACTTTATAAAATATTTCCATGTCATCATTTTACACTTAAGATGGTAAGAAGTTCATACAATGGCAATGGCTATGGCATATACTAGTCATTTATAAGATTCGTCTTCTTTTTTAATATTAATTTTTTTTCTTTTTTTTTTCTTGATGCATGTTTTCATCATATATAACCTTTTCTTACTAATCAGAGCATAAGTCCCTCAATTCAACTTCGATGTAGGTGATCTTGGTGTCAATTTAAAGATAAAACAATTATCTAAAACTATTATGTTGAACTTTGTAGTGAAATATTAAGAAATCGAGGTGATATTACTCCATAAATGTATAGGTTATTTCTTTTCGGATAGGTTCTGACCTCTACCTACTAATTGGACCATATCTACCTCATATGGACTCCAACTAGAGTGATTCCAGTGGCTACAAATCCTTGACACACATATCTATAATTCTTATGTTAACCATTTATTTTAATTCCATATAGATAATTGCCCGCAATGAAGATACAGAAGTTGTCCTAAGATATTCTTCCCTGATGAACAATTTTCTAACCTTTGACTACTAATAAGCTCATATCTTCCTTATATGGACTCCAAATTGAATGATTCCAATGGATAAAAATCCATGACACACATAGATATAATTCCTATGTTAACCATTTATTTTAATTCCATACAGATAATTCCCAAAAATTAAAATACAGAAGCTGTCGTAACATAATCTTCTCTGATGAACCATTTTCTAACCTTTGACTACTAATTAGCTCATATCTTCCTCATACAGACTCCAAATTGAATGATTCTAGTGGCTTAAAATCCATGACACACATAGATATAATTCTTATGTTAACTATTTATTATAATTCCATATAGATAATTCTCAAAAATTAAAATACAGAAGTTGTCCTAACATATTCTTCCCTGATGAACCATTTTCTGACCTTTGACTACTAATAAGCTCATATCTTCCTCATATGGACTCCAAATTGAATGATTCCAGTGGCTCAAAATCCACGACACACATAGCTATAATTATTATGTTAACCATTTATTTTAATTCCATACAGATAATTTCTAGAAATTAAAATATAGAAGCTGTCCTAACATAATCTTCCCTGATGAACCATTTTTTGACCTTTGACTACTAATCAGCTCATATCTTCCTCATATGGACTCCAAATTGAATGATTCCAGTGGCTTAAAATCCATGACACACATAGCTATAATTCTAATGTTAACTATTTATTTTAATTCCATACAGATAATTCCCAGAAATTAAAATACAGAAGTTTTCCTAACATATTCTTCTCTGATGAACCATTTTCTGACCTTTGACTACTAATAAGCTCATATCTTCCTCATATGGACTCCAAATTGAATTATTCCAGTGGCTAAAAATCCGTGACACATATATCTTTAATTGTTATGTTAATCATTTATTTTAATTCCCTATAGATAATTCTCAGAAATTAAAACACAGAAGCTATCCTAACATATTTTTCCCTGATGAACCATTTTATGACCTTTGCTTACTAATCGGACCATATCTACCACATATGGACTCCAAATTGAATGATTCCAGTGGATAAAAATCCGTGACACATATATCTTTAATTCTTATGTTAACCATTTATTTTAATTCCTTATAGATTGTTCCCAGAAATTAAAACACCGAAGCTCAAAATTCTGCCACCCATAGCCATACCCATGCAGAACTATCTACACCAACCTAAGTATTCAAACATACATCACATGCAAGATCAATATGTAACATGATATAGCAACATCATGACCAATCATAAAAGTTCTAAGATCAAAATCTGATATAAATATTAGAAGTTTCAAAGTTTTATTCAAAAAGAAATATTGTGAAACTTACCTGGAGCACTAAGTCCCCTAGACTTCTCCTTCCTCTTTCTTCCTTTCTTCCTCTCCTTTCCTCACTCTACCTTGCTTCTATTTTTCCTCTCCCTCTCTTGGACAAAATTATAATGTTGTAAGGGTGGGTTTTCTTATATAGACCACCAAATAATTCACCTTTCATGATCATGGGTCTACCTTATCATAATTAGGATACACTTTGTTGAATTTTTGGAAAACAAACAACTTATGTTCTTGTCTTCCTCTTCCTTAGTCAAGATATGCATAGGAAAAGGAGATTTGTATTCTGAAAATTATGATGATATGTTCTTAAGATAAGGGACAAGGTCCCTTTGATTTAGGAATTCTTTTCCATTTTCTTTTGTCTTAAACAAGTATGATAGGTTTTCCTTTTTAGGTGGCAAATTTCTAGCCCTTGAATCTCCATTATTTGGTTGATATTATTTGTGTGGGATAGGAATGTTTTCTCCTAATGGCATGTATTATCATACCACTTGCTAGAATTAAGAGTGTAGGATATAGATGTTTTTGTCCTAAAGCCTTGTATTATCATGCCACTTGCCAAAATGATGAATGTAGAATCACACCACTTGCTAAATTTTTGCTTAATGCCATGTAACCTAATCTTTATTATTACATTATTATATCATCACCTAATTTATTTTATTTTATTTTTCCTCTTGGATTTGGGCTTATTCCTACCCATTTTCTTTGCTTTGGATAAAATTCTACCTTTCTTGGAGGGCTTGGTCACATTTTTATAATTTTTGGGCTATTGGTCCAATTACTATATCCTAGTCCAAGTCTATGTTTTATTTCTTGCTTAGGTTATCCAATGGCCTGCTAGAAACTTACGTGAAGTGGAAAAACTCTATATGAAGTGTCCATAGGCAAAAGCCCAATGTATGGGTAAAGATTTTAAACTTAGTAACTCTAGTTCTTGAATTAGGAAAAATTACCCTAATTCAATGTTCTTGAAATTTTAAGACATTTACTTGTTTCTAAAAATTTATTTTCCTTATCCAAGAATTTTGCATCTCTTTAGTATGTTATTTCTAATTTCTTTCCTATTAGGTTTTCCCTCTTTATTTGTTCTCTTAATGTAAGAAACATTTTCTATGCATATACATAAAGTAAAGAATTTCTAAGGATTATATTTCCTTAGATATTTAAAATATTGTCTAATAAATTTTATTTTCTTAATTAAATTTTTATGTACTTTTATCAATAAAAGAAACGAAATTAGGGATATTACATTTCTCTCCCCCTAAAAGAAATTTTTGTCCTCAAAATTTCAGAAATTACCTTATAAGAAAAATTGCGGATATTTCTTCCTCATGACTTCTTCCAGCTCCCAAGTTGCTTCTTTCGGAGTCAAACCTTCTCATATCACTTTAACTAGGGGAATGATTTTATTTCTCAGTTGCTTCACGTCAGTGTCCAATATGGATGCAGGTACTAGCTGGTATGTCATGTTCTCCTTTGTTTGGATTGGTTCATCCTGTATTACATGTGATGAATCTGAAAGATACTTCCGCAGCTGTGATACCTCGAAAACATTATGCAGGTTGGACAAATTAGGTGGGAGAGCAACTTGATATGCTGATGTCCCTACTTTCGTCAGAATTTGGTAGGGTCCTAAAAATCGCGGACTTAACTTTCTTGTTTTGAGAGACCTACCAACTCCAGTGGTTGGGAAAAGTTTCAGAAATACATGGTCTCCTTCCTCAAACTCTAGAGGTCTATGTCTCTTATCGTAGTAACTCTTTTGCCGACTCTGAGCTGTAAATATTTTGTTTTGTATCATCCTGATTTGTTCAGTGGTTTGTTGAACTAAATCAAGACCCAACAAGTTCTTTTCTCCTACCTCGAACCAACATAGTGGAGATCGGCACTTTCTACCGTATAAAGCTTCATAGTGGGCCATCTTAATACTAGAGTGATAGCTATTATTATAAGCAAACTCTACTAAAGGTAGGTACTTATCCCATCCTTTACCTTGCTCTATCACACAGGCCCTCAACATATCTTCTAGGGTTTGAATTGTTCGTTTTGTCTGCCCGTCAGTCTGAGGAAGGTAGGCAGTACTGAACCGCAACTGAGTACCAAAAGCTTCCTGCAACGCCTTCGAAAACCTCAACGTGAACCTCGGATCTCTATCAGAAACAATATTTAAGGGAATGCCATGGAGTCTAACTATTTCCTGGACGTACAATTGGGCCAATTTATCCAGTGAAAAGTTAATTTTTATGGGCAAAAAGTGAGCAGATTTGGTTAATCTGTCAACTATTACCCAGATAGAGTCATGTCCCACTGAAGTCTTAGGTAAACCTACAACAAAGTCCTTCGAGATACTATCCTATTTCCATTTAGGGATCTCAAGAGGTTGTAGAAATACTGCTGGCTTTTGATGCTCCACCTTCACCTTTTGACAAATGAGACATTTCGCCACAAACTCGGCAATGTCCTTTTTCATCCCTGGCCACCAATACATCCTTTTTAAATCTTGGTACATTTTAGTGCATCCATGATGGACTGTGTATTTACTCTCATGTGCTTCCTGCAGGATCTTAGTCTTCAACTCTCGTTCTTGAGGGACACAAATCCTTCCCTGATACATGATTGCTCCATCTTCCATGACAGAAAAATTACCTTGGTCTTTATGATCCTGTAAGTATTGGTCATGAGCTTGAGCCTCTTTGATCAGGGATCTAAGGTCACACCCTATACTTAAACCATTAATGGTTAGCTTCTTTGAGGAAAAAGTAGTGTCCAGCTTCAAATTCTAAAACTCCTCTAGCATTTGCATCTCATACAACATCATCTGGCCCATGTGTAGAGATTTTCGACTTAAGGCATCAGCTACAACATTCGCCTTTCCTGGATGATATTTTATCTCAAACTTGTAGTCATTGAGAAATTCCACCCATCTTCGTTGCCTTATATTTAACTCCTTTTGATCAAAGATATATTTAAGACTCTTGTGATCGCAATATACTTCAAAGATTGCTCCGTATAAGTAATATCGCCAAATCTTTAAAGCAAACACCACCGCCGCCAATTCAAGATCATGGGTTGGATAGTTTCCTTCATGGGGTCTTAGTTGTCTAGAGGCGTAAGCAACTACTCTCTTGTCTTGCATTAGCACACACCCTAGCCCTTTCTTTGAAGCATCACTATACACTTCAAAATGTCCTGTGGGGTCTGGAATAATTAAAACTGGAGGAGTGGTCAGTCTTGTCTTAAACTCCTGAAAACCACCTTCACATTGATCAGTCCATTTGAAAGGACTTCCCTTCCTGGTCAATTTAGTCAATGGCAAGGCTATATGAGAAAAGTTTTGTATAAACCTCCTGTAGTATCCTACCAAACCCAGGAAACTTCTGACTTCCGTAACCGTCTTTGGTCTCTCCCACTGAATCACTGCTTCCGTCTTACTAGGATTTACAGCTACCCCACTATTAGAGATGACATGTTCGAGAAACTTCACCTTTGACAGCCAAAATTTACACTTCTCCAATTTGGCATATAACTTTTTCTCTTTCAGCATTTGTAGCACGATTCAGAGATGTTGTTCATGTTCTTTCTCACTCTTAGAGTATATCAAGATGTCATCAATGAACACTACAAAAAATTGATCTAGGTAGGGTCAAAAAATGCGATTCATGTAATCCATGAAAATTGCAGGTGCATTCGTCAACCCGAAGGGCATTACGAGAAACTCATAGTGCCCATACCTAGTCTTAAAGGCAGTTTTTGGTACGTCCTCCTCCTTAATCCTAATATGGTGATATCCTGACCTCAAGTCAATTTTAGAAAAAATGGAGGCACCCTTCAATTGATCCAATAAGTCATCTATCCTAGGGAGAGGGTACTTGTTTTTTATAGTGACCTTATTTAGCTGTCTGTAATCTATGCATAGTCTTAAGCTCCCGTCTTTCTTCTTAACAAACAATACAGGAGCTACCCAAGGTGATACACTCGGTCTAATGAATTGCTTGTCTAATAGTTCCTCCAACTACTTCTTTAGTTCTTGTAGTTCCTTCGAGGCCATTCGATATGGTGCAATAGAGATAGGCCCTATCCCAGGTAGGAGATCAATAGAGAACTCTATCTCTCTCTTGGGAGGTAAGCCTGGAATATCTGATGGAAATACTTCAGAAAACTCGTTGGCTATTGGGATTTCATCAAGCTTCGATTCGACTTCTAGGTTTGATAAATACAAGAGAATGTATCCAAGTACTCCATTCTTCAACTCCCTATTAACTTGATTAGCATTTAGCATCAATAACTGGACCTCCTCTTTCGGAGTAGGAGGTAGAAATTCAACAGTCTTGTTACAACAATTCAACAAGACTCGATTTCTAGACATCCAGTCTAACCCTAGAATGACCTCAATACCTCTTAAAGGTAAACAGATGAGGTCTACAGAAAACGTTCTCTCCTGGATAGTGACTTGACAGTCCTTACATATAGAGGAAGTTAATACCTATTCCCCTGTAGGGGTTACTACGGATAGCTCATAGGGAGTTTCAAAAATAAGAAATTGAAACTTCCTAATACATTCTTCCGATATAAATAAATGACTAGCACCAGAGTCAAATAACACCATAAGAGCAAATCCATAGATATAGCATGTACCTTGAATCATTTCAGAAGATTGGGCTGCCTCTTGGCCGCTCAGGTTGAAAACCCTTCCTTTCACCTGAGGCCTTTGTTCTGGCTGCTTCCCCACATTCTGTGGGCAGTATTTCGTAAAATGTCCCTTCTGTCCGCAATTGAAGCAGACATCTTGTCCCATGTAACATGGTCGGTTACCATGCATGCGTCCACACTTAGCGCACTTGACTGAGGCCAGGTCTTGTTGAAAAGGCCTAGGACCCGCAATCAATGGGCTCTTACCAGCTCCATATCCACTTCTTCTGACGTTCTTTCCAGGGTTGGGAAAATTTTTCTTCCTTTTCCATAGGTTTCACCTTTGCTTTTCGTCCTCCACTGCCTTTAAACTCTTTTCCAGGAGTCTGCATTTATTTATCAGAGGTACAAACTCCCTGATCTCCATAGCTATAACATCATTCTTTATCTCCGGGTTTAGTCCCGCTTCAAACTTAATCGCCTTCCATGCTTCATCTGGATTATATCGTAGATAAGAGGAGAACTTAGACAGCTCCTCGAACCTTGCGATATACTGGTCCACGGTCATGCTGCCTTGCCTGAGTTGGAGAAATTCGATCTCTGTCTCTGCCCATGCAGTACTTGGAAAGTACTTTTCAAAAAAAATGTCCTTGAACACTTACCAGGTGATCCGTCTTCCCTGATGAGCTAAAAGTTCTCTAGCTCCATGCCACCAGTATTTTGCTTCATCCTTTAACATATATGCAACAAAAATAATTTGCTGCTCTTCAGTACAGCCCATCACTTCAAAGATTTTCTCTAATTCCCTAATCCATCTTTCGGCTACCGTTGGGTCATAGCCACCTTGGAACAAGGTGGTCTAGTCCTCAGGAACTCGGATATGCCATTATTTTTTCCAGCCATCCAGTTGTTAGCACCATTCTCACCATTTGGGTTATTAGCATTCTGGAGATATTGTAAAATTTGGTTGGTGGTCATGACTTGGTCTCGAATTGCCGTGGCCAGGTTGTGCAGGGTTTCCTCTGCATTGGTTGCTGGATTCCCCCTTGGTGGTGCCATTTCCTACTATGGCAAAAACAAAGTTAAGCTGCTATTGAGGTGATCAAGCCCAATAGTTAGTTCAAAAATATTTAATAGCAGTCATAACACCACCTCAGCATATAGATTGAAAACACTAGTAATTTCTTTTCACAATGATAGCCAAAAATATGCTTTCAATAACAAGTATGTTCATCAAAATATAACTATTACCATAAATCATTGGTAATCATGCCATGAACATAACCATTTCAAATATCATTTTATAAAATATTTTCATGTCAAAATTTCATACTTAAGATGGTAAGAAATTCATACAATGGCAATGGCTATGGCTATACTAGTCATTTATTAAGATTCATCTTCTTTTTTAAATACTAATTTTATTTCTTTATTTTCTTGATGCAGGTTTTCATCCTATCTAACCTTCTCTTACTAATCAGAGCATAACTCCCTCAATTTAACTCTGATATAGGTGATCTTGGTGTCCATTTCAAGATAAAACAATTATCTAAAACTATTATGTTGAACATTGTAGCGAAAAATTAAGAAACAAAGGTGATATTACTCCATCAAAGTACAGGATAGTTCCTCTCGGATAGGTTCTGACCTTTACTGACTAATTAGACCATATCTCCTAAATTGGAACTCCAAATTGAGTGATTCCAGTTGGTAAAAATCCATGAGCCATATATCTATAATTGTTATGTTGGCGCGCTATTTTAATTCCCTACAGAACATTCCCAGAAATTCAAAAACTAAAGCATTAATAACATACTCTTCCCTGAATAAACATTTTCTGACCTCTGCTTACTAATCGGATCATATCTACCTCATATGAACTCCAAATTGCATAATTCCAGTGGGTATATTTCCATGAGACATAGATATATAACTTTAATGTTAACTATTTATTTTAATTCCATACAGATAATTCCCAGAAATTAAAATACAAAAGCTGTCCTAACATAATCTTCCCTGATGAACCATTTTCTGACCTTGGCTTACTAATCGGACCATATCTACCACATGTGGACTCCAAATTGAATGATTCCAGTGGCTAAAAATCCATGACACACATATCTTTAATTCTTATGTTAACCATTTATTTTAATTCCCTACCAATAATTCCCAGAAATTAAATTACCGAAGCTATCCTAACATATTCTTCCCTGATGATTCATTTTCTGACCTTTGACTACTAATCAGACCATATCTACCTCATATGGACTCCAAATGGAATGATTCCAGTGGGTGAAAATCCGTGACACATATATCTTTAATTCTTATGTTAACCATTTATTTTAATTCCTTATAGATTTTTCCCAGAAATTAAAATACCGAAGCTTATAATTCTGTCAACCATAGCCATACCCATGCAGAACTATCTACACCAACCTAAGTATTCAAACATACATCACATGCAAGATCAATATGTAACATGATATAGCAACATCCATGACCAATCATCAAAGTTCTACGATCAAAATCTCATATAAATATTATGAGTTTCAAAGGTTTTCTTCAAAAAGAAATATTGTTAAACTTACCTGGAGTACTTAGTCTCCTAGACTTCTCCTTCCTCTTTCTTCCTTTCTTCCTCTACTTTCCTCACACTACCTTGCTTCTATTTTTGCTCTCCCTCACTTGGACGAAATTCTAATGTTGTAATGGTGGGTTTTCTTATATAGACCACCAAATAATTCACCTTTCATGATCATGGGTCTACCTTATCACAATTAGGATACACTTTGTTGAATTTTTGGAAAACAAACAACTTATGTTCTTGTTTTCCTCTTCCTTAGTCAAGATATGCATAGAAAAAGGAGATTTGTATTTTGAAAATTATGATGATATGTTCTTAAGATATGGGGCAAGATTCCTTTGATTTAGGGATTCATTTCCTTTTTCTTTTGTCTTAATCAAGTATGATAGATTTGCCTTTTTAAGTGGCAAATTTCTAGCCCTTGAATTTTCCTTACTTAACTAAAATTATTTGTGTAGGATAATGATGTTTTGTCATAATGCTATGTATTATTACCCACTTGCTAAAGTTATGAAGGTAGGATATAGATGTTTTTGTCCTAAAGCGTTGTATTATTATGCCATTTGCCAAAATGATGAATGTAGAATCACACCACTTGGTAAATTTTTGTCTTAATGCCATGTCACTTAATCTTGATTACACCAATATTTCATCACTTTAATTTTATTTTTATTTTTATTTTTCCTCTTGGGTTTGGGCTCATTCTTGCCCATTTTCCTTACTTTGGTTAAAATTCTACCTTTCATAATGGGCTTGGTCATATTTTCATGATTTTTGGGCTACCGGTCCAATTTCTATATCCTAGTCCAAGTCTATGTTTTATTTCTTCCTTGAGCTATCCTATTGGCTTGCTAAAAATTCATGTGAAGTAGAAAAACTCTATATGAAGTGTCTATAGGTTAAAGCCCAATTACGGGTGGAGATACTAAACTTAGTAACTTTTGCTCTTAAATTAAGAAAAATTACCATAATCCGATCTTCTTGAAATTTTAAAACCTTTACTTACTTCACAAAAATTTATCTTTCTTTACCTAAGAATTTCACCTTTCTTTAACATGTTTATTTCTAATATTTCCTCTTAGGTTTTCTTTCTTTACCTATTCCATTAATATTAGAACATTTCTATGCATATATGTAAGGTGAAGAATTTCTAAGGAAAATATCTAAAAAATTACGGGATGTTACAAAGTTCACATACATGTCATTAATCAAAACATACGTATAACATATCAAACACATAAAATCTACATCTTATTTATTCTGGTTGACCAATTCCGGAGATATAGGTGCAGGTGGTTGCAACTTCATCGGGATCTAAGCCAACTCGACCACAAACATTTTATTTGCTTCTGGAATCTGCCCAACATAAAGTACTCGATCCAACGTGCACTAAAAGCCAGAGATATAGAAAAATCTGCATAACTAATTTTCTGAACATGATATGGAAATATAGTGAGAATTAAATCCCAGTAAGTTCAACAATAAATCATCATCAATATAGCTCATCACGTCATGTTCAGCTGTATAAACTACAGAAAATATCTTTGGTCACATAATGCATTATATCTATGCACATAAGAATCATACAGTAATGATATGTATGACAGGATTAACTGTTTTCAGAATATCATATGATGGCCAACAACTTATTCACATTTCAAGCTACCCTGGTCAGGGTGAGTATCCTCTATTCTTCGGTACGGGCTTTTCTCACTCCGTCCGACATGGCACACTTTCTCTTTCTTTTCTCATAATCATAATCATAACCGTTGGTAGGGCGTCCCCTACTGGTGCACCACACGGATTGCCATGTGACCGTGCTCATTTCTTTTCTTTTCACAATAATAGCAAAAAATATGCCTTCAATAACAAGTACGTTCATCAAAATATAACTATTACCATAAATCATTGGTAATCATGCCATGAACATAACCATTTCAAATATCACTTTATAAAATATTTCCATGTCAGAATTTTACACTTAAGATGGTAAGAAGTTCATACAATGGCAATGGCTATGGCATATACTAGTCATTTATAAGATTCGTCTTCTTTTTTAATATTAATTTTTTTTCTTTTTTTTCTTGATGCATATTTTCATCATATATAACCTTTTCTTACTGATTAGAGCATAAGTCCCTCAATTCAACTCTGATGTAGGTGATCCTTGTGTCAATTTCAAGATAAAACAATTATCTAAAACTATTATGTTGAACATTGTAGTGAAATATTAAGAAATCGAGGTGATATTACTCCCTAAATGTATAGGTTATTTCTTCTCGGATAGGTTATGACCTCTACCTACTAATTAGACCATATCTACCTCATATGGACTCCAACTTGAGTGATTCCAGTGGCTACAAATCTGTGACACACAAATCTATAATTCTTATGTTAACCATTTATTTTAATTCCATATAGATAATTTCCAGCAATTAAAATACAGAAGCTGCCCTAACATATTCTTCCCTGATGAACAATTTTCTAACCTTTGACTACAAATAAGCTCATATCTTCCTCATATGGACTCCAAATTGAATGATTCCAATGGATACAATTCCATGACACACATAGATATAATTCTTATGTTAACTATTTATTTTAATTCCATACAGATAATTTCCAAAAATTAAAATACAGAAGCTGTCATAACATAATCTTCCCTGATGAACCATTTTCTGACCTTTGACTACTAATCAGCTCATATCTTCCTCATATGGACTCCAAATTGAATGATTCTAGTGGCCTAAAATCCATGAGACACATAGATATAATTCTTATGTCAACTATTTATTTTAATTCCATACAGATAATTCCTAGAAATTAAATACAGAAGCTGTCCTAACATATTCTTCCCTAATGAACCATTTTCTGACATTTGACTACTAATAAGCTCATATCTTCCTCATATGGAGTCCAAATTGAATGATTCCAGTGGCTTAAAATCCATGACACACATAGCTAGAATTTTTATGTTAACCATATATTTTAATTCCATACAGATAATTTCTAAAAATTAAAATACAGAAGCTGTCCTAACATAATCTTCCCTGATGAACTATTTTTTGACCTTTGACTACTAATCAGCTCATATCTTCCTCATATGGACTCCAAATTGAATGATTCCAGTGGAATAAAATCCATGACACAAATAGCTATAATTATTATGTTAACTATTTATTTTAATTCCATACAGATAATTCTCAGAAATTAAAATACAGAAGCTGTCCTAACATATTCTTCCCTGATGAACCATTTTCTGACCTTTGACTACTAATAAGCTCATATATTCCTCATATGGACTCCAAATTGAATGATTCCAGTGGATACAAATCCGTGACACATATATATTCAATTCTTATGTTAATCATTTATTTTAATTCCCTACAGATAATTCCTAGAAGTTAAAACACAGAAGCTATCCTAACATATTCTTCCTTGATGAACAAGTTTCTGACCTTTGCTTACTAATTGGACCATATCTACCACATATGGACTCCAAATTGAATGATTCTAGTGGATAAAAATCTGTGACACATATATCTTTAATTCTTATGTTAACCATTTATTTTAATTCCTTATAGATTGTTCCCAGAAATTAAAACACCGAAGCTTAAATTTCTGCCACCCATAGCCATACCCATGCAGAACTATCTACACCAACCTAAGTATTCAAACATACATCACATGCAAGATCAATATGTAACATGATATAGCAACATCATGACCAATCATAAAAGTTCTAAGATCAAAATCTCATATAAATATTATAAGTTTTAAAGTTTTATTCAAAAAGAAATATTGTGAAACTTACCTGGAGCACTAAGTCCCCTAGACTTCTCCTTCCTCTTTCTTCCTTTCTTCCTCTCCTTTCCTCATTGTATCTTGCTTCTATTTTTCCTCTCCCTCACTTGGACGAAATTATAATGTTGTAAGGGTGGGTTTTCTTATATAGACCACCAAATAATTCACCTTTCATGATCATGGGTCTACCTTATCATAATTAGGATACACTTTGTTGAATTTTTGGAAAACAAACAACTTATGTTCTTGTCTTCCTCTTCCTTAGTCAAGATATGCATAGGAAAAGGAGATTTGTATTTTGAAAATTATGATGATATGTTCTTAAGATATGGGACAAGGTCCCTTTGATTTAGGGATTCATTTCCATTTTCTTTTGTCTTAAACAAGTATGATAGGTTTGCCTTTTTAGGTGGAAAATTTCTAGCCCTTGAATCTCCATTATTTGGTTGATATTATTTGTGTGGGATATGAATGTTTTGTCCTAATGGCATGTATTATCATACCACTTGCTAGAATTATGAGTGTAGGATATAGATGTTTTTGTCCTAAAGCTTTGTTTTATCATGCCACTTGCCAAAATGATGAATGTAGAATCACACCACTTGCTAAATTTTTGTCTTAATGCCATGTAAACTAATCTTTATTATTACATTATTATATCATCACCTAATTTATTTTTTTATTTTTTCTCTTGGATTTGGGCTTATTCCTACCCATTTTCTTTGCTTTGGATAAAATTCTACCTTTCTTGGAGGGCTTGGTCACATTTTTATAATTTTTGGGCTATTGGTCCAATTACTATATCCTAGTCCAAGTCTATGTTTTATTTCTTGCTTAGGTTATCCATTGGCTTGCTAGAAACTTATGTGAAGTGGAAAAACTCTATATGAAGTGTCCTTAGGTAAAAGCCCAATGTATGGGTAAAGATTTTAAACTTAGTAACTCTAGTTCTTGAATTAGGAAAAATTACCTTAATTCAATGTTCTTGAAATTTTAAGACCTTTACTTGTTTCTAAAAATTTATTTTCCTTATCCAAGAATTTTGCATCTCTTTAGTATGTTATTTCTAATTTCTTTCCTATTAGGTTTTCCCTCTTTATTTGTTCTCTTAATGTTAGAAACATTTTCTATGCATATACATAAAGTGAAGAATTTCTAAGGATTATATTTCCTTAGATATTTAAAATATTGTGTAATAAATTTTATTTCCTTAATTAAATTTTTATGTACTTTTATCAATAAAAGAAACGAAATTAGGGATTTCACAGGGCACGGCCATGTCAGGTGACATGACCTGACCGTGGTTGTTGCTGAAAGGGCCAAAATCTCCAAAATTTGGCCCGTGCTTGAGGTGCATGACACGAGCTGCCCATGTTGCTTGCTAGAATCAATTTTTCTTCGAATTTTGCCTTGCTTTTTTTTATTCCCTTTAATTTTCCTTGATTATCATCTTTTCTCCAACCTTAGGGACATGGAAATTTACCTATAAAACATATGGAAACACTCATTAAACTCTTAACCTAAGAAATTAACTAAATTAAAGATAAAAACAAAAACTAAAAGCAAGAAAACAAAAAAAAATGAAACTTAAAAATTAAAATGTGGGTTGCTTCCCACAAAGCGCTTGTTTAAAGTCATTAGCTTGACTTCTTTTCGTGCTTTCCACTCAAGGAGGCTTTAATAGAGTTTGAATAATTCTCTTTGCTATCCATTTACTCTTAGTATGGTGCTTGAGGCTTTGCCTAATAACCTTGAAGGATCCTTTTGGCTAATTCTTTTCCTCCTTAGCTCGATTAAGGTTGAGAAGAGGTGGCTTAGGTTCTACTTTTAGAGCTTGGATTGCCTCCTTAACAACCAGCTTTTCTTTTCCCTGTTTATCATAAACAAAATAACTTTACACATAGCATAACTTAAGTGGGTTAGAAGGAGGAAAATTCATGATATAATCATCCATATTTGGTTTAGGTAAACCAATCATACAACAAGATTCATTTAGAGATGGGGGTTTGATGGCATCATTCAAATTAGATTCTACTTTCTCATCCCTTACATTCAAAGAAAGCTTTCCATCTTTTACATTGATGTTTACACCAGTTGTGGCTAGGAAAGGCCTTCCAAGAATGATAGGGATTTTGTCATCTTCCTTCATCTTTAAAATAACAAAATCAACCAGTATGCAAAATTTACCTACCTTTAGAGGAACATCCTCTAATATACCTACCGGATGCTTAATGGATCAGTCAGCCAAATGAAGAGAAAGAGTGGTAGGCTTCAAGTCACCCATCTGAAACTTCTTGCAAACTGAAAGAGGCATGAGACTCACACTTGCTCCAAGATCATATAGGACTTTATCAATTTTCATATCACCAATAGAGCAAGGAATTGAGCAGCTTCTAGGATCCTTAAGCTTTTGTGGTAGCTTATTCTGGATTAATGCACTTGATCCCTCTGTCAATGCCACAACAGCATACTCTTCAATTTTTCTCTTGTTTGAGAGGATTTCCTTCAAAAACTTTGCATAGGAAGGCATTTGGGAGATCGTTTCTAGTAATGGAATGTTAATGTTCAACTTCTTCAAAATATCTAGAAACCTCCCAAATTGCTTCTCTAACTTAGCCTTAACTAGTCTTTTGAGGAAAAGGGATTGGTGGCTTGTAAGGTGTAGGAGCCACATATTTGGGCTCTTCTTCCTTCTTTTCCTCTTCTTTTGATTCCTCTTCTCTTCTTTTCTCAGATGAAGCCTGAGGTTCATCTTCTTTTATCTCTCCTCTTCTTTCTAATTTAGCAAATTATTTACCACTTCTTAGGGTAATGGCATTACAGTGCTCTCTAGAGTTCTCAGCCTGGCCTAAAAGTCTGCCAAAGTTCCTATTAGATAGATTCACTTGCTATGCAATCTGAGTTTCTAGCATCTTATTATGGGTAGCAAGAGAGTCAACCTTAGAGGCTAAATTTTTTATATCCTCATTCATTGAGTGGTGCTGAGCTCTGAACTCATCATTCTATTTCGTTTGAGTAGTTATGAAATTTTCCATCAGAGGCTCTAGATTTGGCTTTGGCTAAGGAGAAGGATTAAATAGCCTCTGATTCTAAAACCTAAGAGGTTGCTTGAAGTTATTCTAAGGAGGCTAATTTGCATTTGGCTTGTATGAGAGATTTGGATGATTCCTCCAGCTTGGATTGTATGTATTGCTGTAAGGATTGTTTTTTTTATTATGGTTCACAAAGTTCACCTGTTCACAATCTTGAGGTGCAAAATTTCCAAGTTGGCATTCATTGGCTATATGGCCAACACATTCACAGATCTTACATGCAGAAGATGGAGAAGAACCAACATCATTGATGCTTAATTTATCTAATTTCTAAAATAATGCATCAACTTTAAAAGTTAGATGATTAAACACACCTACTGGTTTTCTTGGTTGCCTCTCACTAGACCATGAGTAATGATTCCGAGCCATATCTTCAATCAGCTCATATGCCTTATCAACTTTTTTATTCATAATGGCTCCTCCTACTGCAGCATCCACAGACATTCGAGTGTTGTATGCTAGTCCATTGTAGAATGTATGGACTATGAGCCACTTTTCCAACCCATGGTGTGGACATATCCTAAGAAGTTATTTAAATCTCTCCCAAGCTTCATACGAAGACTCACTATCTTTTTGAGCAAAGGTAGTGATTTGGTTCCTAAGATGAGCTGTCTTACTTGGTGGGAAATACTTGGCCAAGGAAGCTTCAAAAAGTTGATGCCAAGTATTTATGGACCCTGATGGAAGAGAGTGCAACCATGCATGGGCCTTGTCCCTTGGAGAGAATGGGAACAATCTCAGTCTGATGACATTAAAGGATACTCCATTCAATTTCAAAGTGTCACAATACTCTAAAAACACTGATAGATGGAGATTAGGGTCTTCAGTAAGTGACCCTCTAAACTGATTCTGCTGAACCATCTGCAAAAGAGAAGGCTTTAGCTCAAAATTATTGGCCTCAATAATTGGTCTGACAATGCATGTGTTCAAGCCATACATATCCAGGGCGATGAAATCTTTAAGAGATCAGTTATCTCTATCCGCCATGGTAGGTGCAGCGGGATCTTGCTACTGTCTTCTTCTTCTCCTTTGTAAGGTGCGTTCAATTTTCGGATCAAATTCAACAAAGAATTCACAATCTCTTTGCGTAAAAAAGCAACACACCTATAAAGGAAGAAAAAGGAGACAAAAATCAGCAAGATAAAATTATGTAGAAAATTAAAAGAAAAAGATTTATTCTAACTATTTCGTAAAATATCTAATATTGACTATTGCTCCTTGGCAACGGTGCCAAAAACTTGTTGTATATGTTTTATAAATAACTGCAAGTGCACGGCGTAGCTGTAGTTAGTCCGATGAGTACGGGTTGTATCCCACAGAGAACAATTATCAATTACTAGACTTTATGATGTATGCTATCTAAATCATTGTGATTCGATGAGAGAGTGTGTCACAATTAAGTAAATAAGTAATTCAATTAATAAAAGCATAGGGTTAAGGTTTATTGTAACGCTCAGAAATCTATTAATTACATTCACAAAATGGAATATTAAGAAAGGATTAAATGGGGTAATTATAAGGAAATAATTGTGAATATTTAATAAGAGATTTCTCATTTTTGGAAGAGATGTTTAAGAAGGAGGTAGTAATTTCTTTATTTGTAGGGCTATATTTGGGCAGTAAAAATAAATATGAGGAGCTATGAAGAAAGTTGCACAAAAATCCATTGGAATATGTCTCAAGAAAGAATTAAATACTTGGTAAGTTTTCCCTTCAACCAAACAATGCCTTAGCTAACTATATAGTTCCAATGTAATGGAGTGGCAATCTTGAAATTCTTAGGGATTTAGAGGGTCTTGGTTAAGGGGCAAAGTGACTTCTTGGAGAAGCTAACATTAAAATATTCAACTAAGGTTTCTTGTTGACTTGCTAAAGCAAGTCACCAGCTAGCCAAGAGGAAGTAGGTGAACCCATGGCCAAAAGGAAGAAAAGAGGAGAAAGAAAAAGGAAGACAAGAAGAAGAGAGAGAGAGTGAGAGCTGAAATCCAAGGAAAAGAGGTAAGCTTTGGGACTCTTGATCTTCTCTAACCCATGTATATTTATAAGTTTCCATGGAAAGCTAATGGTTGGGTGAAAATCTATAGTTTGGTAGAGATTTCTAGAGTGAGAAACTAAGCTGAAATTAGTGAGAGAATCCTTTTGGGGATAAAGAAAAGGTAAGATCAACATCCTCTTTTATAAATTTTGGTTGGATAACTTGATGGCTAACTTGTATGTGTGTATTAAAGTATGTTGGAAGGGTAGATAGAACTTTTGATGAGGAATTTATGGTAGTAATGGCCGTTGTTCACTTATATGCATGAGGTAATGATTTAGGGAAATTTTGTGTAGTTAGTTTTGAGGTTAAATCTATGTTTTAAGTAGTCATATGCTGTGGAAAAATTAGGTTTTTCATGCTTAAAATGTTGGTGTAATTGTTGGTTGGTTTTCTTGGATGGTTTAGGAGAAAAAGATAGAATTTTGTGAGTTTCGCACCCAGAGTAAGGCCATGTTGTGGGCTGGAGGTGGAAAAGAATGAAGCACATGGCCTGAAGCACAGTCGTGCTTGTTGACACGGCCAGCCATGCTTGGTGCGGGTTTGTGTGTAACACGACCACATTGTGAGGGAAGCACGGGGGTAAGCATAGACAAGAAGCACGACTGTGCTTGGTGACATGGCTAGGCCATGCTTCAAGCTGTCTCACCCCTTTTCAGCGTTTTCTGTTCCCTTTTTAAATCCTAATTAATCATCAATGTTTATGGAATGATAATAGGAGTTTGATGAGTCATGTATGTTAAAATAAATATGTAATATCTAATTGATTATTTATGCTCATTGAAATAACTATGTAAGCATGAAGGAATGATGCCTGCATATTTTAATTGAATGTTATAGATTACTTGTATGTGTAGCCATAAACAAGTAAATGATGTGTGAATAGTAGGAAATAATGTAAGAGCATTGTATGTTTAACACATTATATAATTGTTATAGCATGCATGAGAAGGAATGTGGTTTATGCTCATGATGATTATTAATATGTATACTCTTTGTTGAATTAAGTGGGTCGAAAAATATATAAAAGACATAAGTTTGGTTAGGAGGACCCTCTCTTAAGCAGGGTGGCCTGGCAACAGGCATTACCTTGCTGTATTGAGGCGACTGACGGTCAAGATGATCCTATCTAAAGTAGGGTGGCCTGGCAAAAGTTGTCTCCCTTGCTATATTGAGGAGATTGACAAGTCCAGGATTACCCTTACCCACTAAGGTGACCTGGAGACATGTGGCACCTTATGGAGATAAGGTGTAACAACTTTTTTTTATATTTTATTTATTATTATACAATATAAAGTTCACATATCAAAACGTACGTACAACATTTCAAACACATAAATATCTACATATTATTTATTCTGGTTGAACAATTCCAGAGATTCGGGTGCGGGTGGTTGCACCTTCACCGGGATCTATGCCAACTCGCCCACATTTTATTTAGGATCCACCCATCATAGAATAACTCGATCCAACGTGCACTAAAAGCCAGAGCTATAAAAAAATATGCATAACTAATTTTCTGAACATGAGATGGAAATATAGTGAGAATTAAGTCCCAGTAAGTTCAACAATAAATCATTATCAATATAGCTGATCACGTCATGTTCAGCTGTATAAACTACAGTAAATAACTTTAGTCACATGAATGCACTATATCTTTGTACATGGGAATCGTACAGTAATGACATGTATGACATGATTAATTATTTTCAGAATATCATACGATGACTATCAATTTATTCTCATATCAAGCTAACCCGGTCAGGGTGAGTATTTTCAACTCTCCGGTACGAGATTTTCTCGCTCCGTCCGACATGGCCCACTTTTTCTTTCTTTTCTCATTAACATGATCATAACCGTTGGTAGGGCATCCCCTACTGGTGCACCACACGGATTGCCATGTGACCGTGCTCATTTCTTTTCTTTTCACAACGATAGCCAAAAATATGCTTTCAATAACAAGTATGTTCATCAAAATATCACTATTACAAAAAATAATTGGTAATCATGTCATGAACATAACCATTTCAAATATTACTTTATAAAATATTTCCATGTCAAAATTTCACACTTCAGATGGTAAGAAGTTCAAACAATGGCAATGGTTATGGCTATACCAGTCATTTACTATTTTTATTTATAAGATTCATCTTCTTTTTTAAATATTAATTTTATTTCTTTATTTTCTTGATGCAGGTTTTCATCCTATCTAACCTTCTCTTACTAATCAGAGAATAACTCCCCCAATTTAACTCTGATGTAGGTGATCTTAGTGTTAATTTCAAGATAAAACAATTATCTAAAACTATTATGTTGAACATTGTAGCGAAATATTAAGAAATCAATGTGATATTACTCCCTCAATGTACATGTTATTTCTTCTCGGATAAGTTCTGATCTCTACCTACTAATCTGTCCATATCTCCCTCATAAGAATTCCAAATTAAGTGATTCCAGTGGCTAAATATCTGTGACACATATATCTATAATTCATATTTTAACCATTTATTTTAATTCCTTATATAATGTTCCCAGAAATTATAACATCGAAACTATCCTAACATATTCTTCCTTAATTAACCATTTTCTGACCTTTGTTTACTAATCGGAACATATCTACCTCATATGAACTCTAAAAGGAATGATTCCAGTGGCTACAAATTCGTGACACATATATCTATAATTCATATGTTAACCATTTATTTTAATTCCATATAGAGTGTGCCCAGAAATTAAAACACCGAAGCTATCCTAACATATTCTTCCCTAATTAACCATTTTCTGACCTTTGTTTACAAATCAGACCATATCTACCTCATATGAACTCTAAATTGAATGATTCCAGTGGCTAAAAATCCGTGAGACATAAATCTACATTTGTTATGTTAACCATTTGTTTAGATTCCCTATAGAATATTTCCAGAAATTAAAAAACAGAAGTTTAAAATTCTGCTACCCATAGCCATACCCATGCAGAACTATCTACACCAACCTAAGTATTCAAACATACATAATATGTAACATGATATAGCAACATCCATGAC
The DNA here is from genome assembly GCA_037074535.1 of Gleditsia sinensis. Lineage (NCBI taxonomy): Eukaryota > Viridiplantae > Streptophyta > Magnoliopsida > Fabales > Fabaceae > Gleditsia > Gleditsia sinensis. The sequence continues at coordinate 33,337,433 of CM073464.1, read as the reverse complement.
AAATAATCAAAGTTCTACGATCAAAATCCCATATAAATATTACCAGTTTCAAAACTTTTCTTCGAAATGAAATAATGTTAAACTTACCTGGAGCACTTAGTCCTCTAGACTTCTCCTTCCTCTTTCTTCCTCTCCTTTCCTCACTCTACCTTGCTTCTATTTTCCCTCTCCCTCACTTGGAAGAAATTGTAATGTTGTATGGGTGGGTTTTCTTATAATGACCACCAAATAATTCACCTTTCATGATCATGGGTCTACCTTATCACAATTAGGTTACAGTTGGTTGAATTTTTGGAAAAAAAATAACTTATGTTCTTGTCTTCCTCTTCCTTAGTCAAGATATGCATAGGAAAAGGAGATTTGTATTTTGAAAATTATGATAATATGTTATTAAGATATGGGACAAGGTCCCTTTGATTTAGGGATTCATTTCCATTTTCTTTTGTCTTAAACAAGTATGATAGGTTTACCTTTTTAGGTGCCAAATTTCTAGCCCTTGTATCTCCTTTATTTGGTTGAAATTATTTGTGTGGGATAGGAATGTTTTGTCCTAATGCCATGTATTATCATACCACTTGCTAAAATTATGAGTGTAGGATATAGATGTTTTTGTCTTAAAGCCTTGTATTATCATGCCACTTGCTAAATATTTGTCTTAATGCCATGTCACCTAATCTTGATTACACCATTATTTCATCACTTTTATTTTTATTTTTCCTCGAGTTTGGGCTCATTCTTGCCCATTTTCTTTACTTTGGTTAAAATTCTATTTGTCATAATGTGCTTGGTCACATCTTCATGATTTTTGGGCTACCGGTCTAATTTCTATATCCTAGTCCAAGTTTATGTTTTATTTCTTCATTGGGCTATCCTATTGGCTTGCTAAAAATTTATGTGAAATAGAAAAACTCTATATGAAGTGTCCATAGGTGAAAGCCCAATTTATGGGTGGAGATACTAAACTTAGTAACTTTTGCTCTTAAATTAAGAAAAATTACCCTAATCCGATCTTCTTGAAATTTTAAGACCTTTACTTACTTCGCAAAAATTTATCTTCCTTACCTAAGAATTTCACCTTTCTTTAGCATGTTTATTTCTAATATTTCCTCTTAGGTTTTCTTTCTTTACCTATTCCATTAATATTAGAACATTTCTATACAAACACATAAGGTGAAGAATTTCTAAGGATTATATTTCCTTACATATCTAAAAATTGTCTAATAAATTTTATTTCCTTAATTAAATATTTATGTACCTTTATCAATAAAACAAATGAAATTATGGAGTTACTTTGAATACTTTTTTACTTTTATTAATACATGAAACGAAATTAGGGATGTTACATTTCTCTCCTCCTAAAAGAAATTTTGTCCTCAAAATTTCAGAAATTACCTAATAAGAACAATTTTGGATATGTCTTCCTCATGACTTCTTTTAGCTCCCAAGTTGCTTCTTCTAGAGTCAAACCTTCCCATAACACCTTAGCTAGGGGAATAGTTTTGTTCCACAATTGCTTCACGTCAGTGTCCAATATAGATGCTGGTACTAGCTGGTATGTCATGTTCTCCTTTATTTGAATTGGTTCATCTCGTATCACATGTGAGGAGTCTGGAAGATACTTTCAAAACTGTGATACATGGCAAACATTATGCAAGTTGGACAAATTAGGTGCGAGAGCAACTTGATATGCTGACGTCCCTACTTTCTTCAGAATTTGGTAGGGTCCTAAAAATCGCGAATTTAGCTTTTTGGTCTTGAGAGACCTACCAACTCCAGTGGTCGGAGAAAGTTTTAGAAATACATGGTCCCCTTCTTCAAACTCCAGAGGTCTATGTCTCTTATCATAGTAACTCTTTTACCTACTTTGAGCTGTGAGTATTTCATCTCGTATCATCCTGATTTGTTCAGTGGTTTGTTGAATTAGATCAGGACCCAGCAAGTTCTTTTCTTTTACCTCAAACCAATATAGTGGAGATCGACACTTCCTATTGTATAAAGCTTTGTAGGGGGCCATCTTAATACTGGAGTGATAACTATTATTATAAGCAAACTCTACTAAAGGTAGGTACTTATCCCATCCTTTACCTTGCTCTATCACACATGCCCTTAAGATATCCTCTAGGGTTTGAATGGTTCATTCTGTTTGCCCGTCAGTCTAAGGATAGTAGGTAGTACTGAACCGTAACTGAGTACTAAATGCTTCTTGCAATGCCTTCAAAAACCTCGATGTGAAACTTCGATCTCTATTAGAAACGATATTTAAGGGAATTCCATGCAGTCTAACTATTTCCTAGACGTACAAATGGGGTAATTTATTTAGTGAATAGTTAATTTTTATGGGCAAAAAGTGAGCAGATTTGGTTAATCTGTCAACTATTACCCAGATAGAGTCATGTCCCACTAAAGTCTTAGGTAATCCCACAACAAAGTCCATTGAGATACTGTCCCATTTCCATTTAGGGATCTCAAGAGATTGTAGAAATCTTGCTGGCTTTTGATGCTCTACCTTCACCTTTTGACAAATGAGACATTTCACCACAAACTCAGCAATGTCCTTTTTCATCCCTGGCCACCATTACATCCTCTTTAAATCTTGGTATATTTTAGTACATCCAGGATGGATTGTGTATTTACTCTGATGCGCTTCCTGCAGGATCTTAGTCCTCAACTCTCGTTCTTGAGGGACACAAAAATCCTTTCCAGATACATGATTGCTCCATCTTCCATGTTAGAAAAATTACCTTGGTCTTTATGATCCTGTAAGTATTGGTTGTGAGCTTGAGCCTCTTTGATCTGAGCTCTAAGGTCACACCCTATACTTAAACCATTAATAACTAGCTTCTTTGGAGTAAGAGTTGTGGCTAGCTTCAAATTTTGAAACTCCTCTAGCATCTGCATCTCATACACCATCATCTGACCTATGTGCAGAGATTTTTGACTCAAGGCATTTGCTATAACATTCGCCTTTCCAGGATGATACTTTATCTCAAACTTATAGTCATTGAGGAATTCTACCCATCTTCGTTGCCTCATATTTAACTCCTTCTGATCAAAGAGGTATTTAAGACTCTTATGATCACAATATACTTCAAAGGTTGCCCCGTACAAATAGTGTAGCCAAATCTTTAAGGCAAATACCACTGCCGCCAATTCAAGATCATGGGTTGGATAGTTTCCTTCGTGGGGTCTCAGTTGCCTAAAGGCATAAGCAACTACTCTCTTATCTTGCATTAGCACACATTCTAACCCTTTCTTTAAAGCGTCACTATACACTTTAAAATGTCCTGTGGGGTCTGGAATAATTAAAACAGGAGGAGTGATCAGTCTTGTCTTAAGCTCTTGAAAACTAGCTTCACATTGATCAGTCCATTTGAAAAGACTTCCCTTCCTGGTCAATTTAGTCAATGGCAAGGCTATACGAGAGAAGTTTTGTATAAATCTCCTGTAGTATCTTGCCGAACCCAGGAAACTTCTGACTTTCGTAACCGTCTTTGGTCTCTCCCATTGAATTACTACTTCTGTCTTGCTAGGATGTACGACTACCCCTTTATTTGAGATGACATGTCCGAGAAACTTTACTTCTGACAATCAAAATTCACACTTCTCCAATTTGGCATACAAATTTTTCTCTTTCAGTACTTGCAGCACAATTTGGAGATGTTGTTCATGTTCTTTCTCACTCTTAGAATATATCAAGATGTCATCAATGAACACTACCACAAATTGATCTAGGTAGGGTCGAAAAATGCTATTCATGTATTCCATGAAAATTACAGGTGCATTTGTCAACCCGAAAGGCATTACGAGAAACTCATAGTGCCCATACCTAGTCCTGAAGGCAATTTTTGGTACATCCTCCTCCTTGATCCTATTCTGATGATATCCCGACCTCAAGTCAATCTTAGAAAAGATAGAGGCTCCCTTCAATTGATCCAATAAGTCATCTATCCTAGGGAGAGGATACTTGTTTTTGACAGTCACTTTATTTAGCTGTTTAGAGTCTATGCATAGTCTAAGGTTCCGTCTTTCTTCTTAACAAACAATACAAGAGCTCCCCAAGGTGATACACTTGGTCTAATAAATTGCATGTCTAACAGTTCTTCCAACTGTTTCTTGAGTTCCTGTTGTTCTTTCGAGGCCATTCTATATAGTGCAATAGAGATAGGCCCTGTTCCAAGTAAGAGATCAATAGAGAACTCTATCTTTCTCTTAGGAGGTAAGCCTATGTTTTATTTCTTGCTTAGGTTATTCAATGGGCTTACTAGAAACTTATGTGAAGTGGAAAAACTCTATATGAAGTGTCCATAGGTAAAAACCCAATGTATAGGTAAAGATTTTAAACTTAGTAACTCTAGTTCTTGAATTAGGAAAAATTACCCTAATCCAATGTTCTTGAAATTTTGTGACCTTTACTTGTTTCTAAAAATTTATCTTCCTTATCCAAGAATTTTGCATCTCTTTAGTATGTTATTTCTAATATTTCCTCTTATGTTTTCTTTCTTTACCTATTCCATTAATATTAGAACATTTCTACGCATATATGTAAGTTGAAGAATTTATAAGGAAAATATCTAAAAATTACGGGATGTTACAATATGCATAACCCTTTTGTAGATATGGGACTACATTGGGTAAGTAGACCAAAATGTTATAGGTCCCTAGTATGACCAATATGATGTATGTATGTATGGTCAGTGCTTATGTTTCAGTGAAATAAATTGAAATGTTTTAAGGAATGGAATGTATACTTTTTTCTGAAAAATTTGCTAGCTATTGAGATTGTCATCTCATCTTTTTATGTCCACATAATCACATTCTAGGTACTCTAGCAAGAGGTGAACAATAAGGGTCTCAAGGTTGACTCAACGGATTATGGATTGTATATTTTCTTGTTGTGTAATATATGTGAGATGGCTTAGTTGAGTGCCAAGTGCCATTTAAACAGCTCGTAATGTGATATAAAATAAGTTATGGACTGTACACTTTTCTTTATGGCATGAGAGCCTTTTTGTTGTAACTAATGCATATCACACCTTGTTAGTTGCCTATAAGAAATGAAATTGTAAAATGCTTGGAATAGCTTGAAGCACTTGTATGCTTATCCAAGAAAGATAACTAACAATATAAGTGAAAAGGTTAATTTATGGACTAGGTAAACATTGCTAGAAAGTTATAGATAAGAAAAAAGATTTATAATACTAAATTCTCTTAAGGGGAATATTCGATGATGTAGATGTATGAAATAAGATGTTAGTCAGTAGGTGTTGACACCAGTTCCCTTTCATTTATGGCACACAAGCCCTAAGAATATCTTCTAAAGTTTGAATTATTTTCTCAGTTTGCCTATTAGTTTGTGGATGGTAGGCCATGCTAAACCTAAGTTTAGTACATAAGGCATCTTGTAAAGATCTCCAATCTAGAAGTAAACATGAGGTCTCGATAAAAAATAATACTTCTTGGTATCCCATGGAGCCTGAAAATTTCATTAACATACACTTGTGCTAACTTGTCCAGAGTATAAGTAGATTTAATGGCTAAGAAGTGGCTAGACTTGGTTAGTCTATCCACATTTACCCAAATTTCATCATAGCCAGAAGATGTCCTAAGCAAACCCATGATAAAATCCATCGAACTGTTATCCCATTTCTACTTAGAAATATCTAAGGGTTGGAGTAATCCTACAGGCTTTTGGTGTTCTACCTTGACTCTTTGACACACTAAGCACTTAGACACATATCAGGTTATGTCCATTTTCATCCTAGGCTACCAGAAACTCTTTTTTAAGTCTTAATACATCTTAGTGGCTCCAGGATGCAGGGTATACCTACTATTGTGAGCTTTATCCAGGACACTATCTCTTAATTCATTAACCTTAGGTATACATAGTCTTTCTCCAAACGTAATAAGTGCATCCTTAGAAATATATAACTCTTTAGACTTGCCCTGGGATATATGTTCTCTAATGTAGATATGAATCAGAAGCTTGGGGGCATCTTTAATTATATCAGATCATTCTAAATTCTTAATTCACTCATAAGGCGGATACTAGGATGTAAAGAAATGGAGAGATTCAAATCTCTCATGCCCTCAATTAATTCATGTTCCTTAAGTATTAATGATGCCATATGCATTGACTTTCCTGCTTAGGGCATTCGTAACCACATTTGCTTTGCCCGAATATACTTAAGGGTATAATAACAATATTTTAGAAATTCCATCCATCTTCTTTGCCTCATATTTGACTCTTGTTTGTCAATAAGGTACTTAAAGTTCTTGTGATCATTGAAAACTTTAAACTTGGCACCATACAAATAATGTCTCCAAATCTTAAGGATAAACACTACAAGTGCTAGTTCTAGATCATGTGTGGGGTAATTCTCCTCATGATGTCTAAGCTGCCTAGAAGCGTAAGCTACTACTTCACCCTGCTGCATTAAAACACACCCTAAACCCATCTTAGATGCATCACTATATATTGTAAAAGGTTTACTAGGGTCAGGTATCACTAGCAATAGGGTGGAGGTTAGCCTAGCTTTTAATTCTTAGAAATTACTTTCACATCGATTATCCCACACAAACGGTTGGTTCTTCTTGGTTAACCTAATTAGAGGCATGGCTATAATATCCAACTAAGCCTAGAAAGCTCTATAATTCATTGACCATTTTTTATCTCTCCTAGTTAACCACTTCTTCCACTTTACTAAGGTCTCTTGTTATCCCTTTTTGGAGACAACATGCCCTAAAAATCTTATCTCTGTTAGCCAAAATGCACACTTGCTAATCTTGGCATACAATTTCTTATCCTTTAGGGTTTACAACACTATTTGAAGATGAATCTCATGTACTTCAAGGCTCTTAGAATAAATTAATATTTTCTTAATGAAAACCAAAATAAACTTATGTAGGTATGGCCTAAAAGCCCTATTCATATAATCCATAAAAATGGTTGGAGCATTGGTTAATTCAAAAGGCATGACTAGAAATTCATAATGTCTATATCGGGTTGAAAAAGATGTCTTTGGGACATCTTCGGCCTTAATTCTCAACTGATGGTACCCTGACCTCAAATCTATCTTAGAGAAGACATTTTCAAAATACATTTCCTTAAAGAAAGTGGTTCAAGCTATACAGGCATGAGATGCATTACTTACAACAGAAAGGCTCTCTTGCTATATACAAAAAAAATGTACAAATCCATAACTCATTTTACATCAAATATATGCTATCTTATAGGGACTTGGCACTCAACTAAGCCATCCCGCATATGTATGCAATCATAAAAATATTTATTCATATACATAGGTGATGAGTCATGTAACGCCCACAATTTATGGGCAGGTGAAACAAACATTTTTTTTATTTTGCGCAATCAGATATTTTTTATAACATGCATAACACTATTTATCATAGAAATAGATACATATAGGTTCTCTTATGTATGTATATTATACAGACAAAGTTATAAATGTCAAAGTAACAACAGAAGCAGGGATCTTGCTTGTAGCATTTAGAGCACACTCTAGAATACAAACACAGTATAATTCAAAACTGTGATCCTTGAAAGCAACATAGACTCACCCAGAGAATATGTCACCTAACTGATCACCTATCTGTAGGATCAGACTTTGTATTCTTATCTGAAAAATGTGGAAATATCATGTAGTGATTTTGACAACTTAGTGAGCAAATAATACCTCCTATCACCTCTTAGGTAAGTATATAGATGTACTCTTGTTTTAAAATTTGTCACATAGAAAATACAGTTCAAAAGTACATCCATATGGGACCCGTATTTCAAATATTCTCAAATAAAAGGATATTCAGATATCAAAAACCATATTCAACAGGGTATGATCATTAAACAAATGTTGTTATGCTCAGCTGTATAAACTATAGTAAATTATTAAGATTTTGAGATAAAGTTATAACTTTTAAAATGACTTATAGACTACAGTCACAATAGTGAACAGGGAATGTGAGTTCATCACCTATCTGCCTCCTCACATTACCACTGTCACCCGGTTGAAGCGACCCTCTCTCGGCTCACTCAGGCTAATAGGGTGTCCCCTATTCGGTACTGTCACAAGCCATACAACCCATCAATATTCATCCATACATATAAATAAATACATACATATATATATATATATATATATATATATATATATATATATATATATGCATATTCATCAAATGCAATGTAAAATTATCAAGCAACTCGTCATGAGCTTTACGCTTGTCATTCAATCATAATCAGCAACTATATAGTCTTACAAATCAATGCCTCATGCACATAATATTCAATTTTTCAAATAATGATAAATACATTTAGAATCACAAATACATACCCTTTCTTGAGGCAATCATATAACTTTATAAATCAATATCATGTGCATAAATATTCATTTAACCATTTAATGAGAAATACATGTGAAATCAGATATACCATGAGTTCAAAAATCTATTTCTCAAAAGTATACGCTTCTTGAATTATAATCAAAATTGTAAGCAATTTAGATAATTTTAATGCATTTCAAAAACATATAAAAGTGTAAATATTTTATAAACATAATCAAATACACGTTTAAAGATCAAGAAGAGTATAAGGCAAGTCATAGAAAGAATTATCCACTCATAGGTCAAGCTTCCAGGTTGGATAGCCCTAAATGTATTTTTCCAAGTAAAATATGATCAAATGTATCTCAAAAATGAGTCCGGGGGGTCCAAAAACCTAAAAAATGATTCCGGGAGCTTGGTCAGCATTGGTCACTATTCATCGCCAAAAATACTATTTATTGCCATAAAATACTATTCACTGCAGGAAAATACTATTCATACTCATCGGATTTACTGCTCATGACGCACAAAAAGTTGTCAAATGGTCGAAAAAATTCATATCCTAAGGTTTATCTAGCTCCTGAATCCATCTACGATGTCAGATTTTCAAGTTGAGGTCTCTAAATAGAAGTTCAAAAACTTACCCTTTTTTAAGATTTTCTACTTCCAATCTGCAGCAATTCTGTGGTTGGTTTAAAAAATTGTTCGGTCAAAGTCGTAGTATTCTCCATCCTAAATCCAGTGGTATCCTTAATTTTGAGATCGGAAGCCAATAGACACTCCAGATTTAAAGAGAAAAAAGAAAGTTACTATTCACACTATTCATCAGTTATGGAAATCGTATCCCTCCTTCACGCTTCTGACTCCCCTTCCCCCTTTTCTGTCCTTTTATTTTATTATTATTATATTTACTTAATAATTAAATATTTAAAATTTGGTATTATTATTTTTATTATATACATATAAATACAATTTTTCAACCTAAAATATCCCAATTTTTTTTTAAAATTTACATTCTTATAAAACTTTAGTTGAACTCTTAAATCATGACTTTTCTTGATAAAGTTTTTAATAAAACATCACAAAATAAAATATCTTTATGCATAGTAAAAGAAAGAATATCACTAAAAATAGAACAAAAATTTATTAGAGGCCAATATAATTATTTTAAGCAAAATAATAATTATTTTAATTAAAAGTATACTTACTTTTAGCAAAACATAATCATTCAAAGTAAAAATATATTTTTTATTGTAAAACATTATTATTTAAAAATTATAGGATATTACATTCTTCTCCCTTTAAAAAATCCGGTCCCCGAATTTTAAACCATCCTATCATATGTAGGGAAAGAAATCAAGGCATAATTCAGAGTTTCAACTTTATTACTCAAATAATTGGGGATATTTTTTTTTGGTATATCATATTTACTTTCTAAGAAATCTCTTCACTTATGTGATTTTGTCATATAACCTTAACTATAAAGATTTTCTTCGACCATAAGTTCTTGACTTTTGAATCAATAATAAGTATCGATTTTTCTTCATGATTAAGCCAAGTTCTTGTCCAATTGAATTTTTTAGAATTAGATAACATGAGAAAAATATGATAAATACTTCCTTAGCATTGATGTAAGAAAGACTGTACCAACATCACTTAATTTTGATGGTAAAGCTAAGCGATATATACTATGCATACTTTATCCAAGATTTCAAAAGAGACTATATACTAAATCTTAACTTTTTCCTTCTTTCCAAACCTCATTAACTCTTTCATGGGTGAGTCCTTTAAGAAAATTTGATCACTAACTGATAATTTCTAGTGCTCAATATTCATGGTTCTTATAGACTTTTGGCCTGTATTGAGTTTCTTGTATATATATTTTTTCTAATCAATTTCACTTTATTAACGACATCTTACCATAAGTTTGATTCCACCGAGTCATCTAATAGAAAGGTTTTAACACCTCTTACATAAGGATTTAAGTCATTCAATAACACTTTATTATAGGCAAATTCTGCTAAGGGATCTCTCTCCAAACTCGAAAACATATGCTTGAAGCATACTCTCTAAATTAACATCATCAATTTAGGTTAGTCATATTATATGTATTTCATGATATTCCAAATTAGATTTCAAAAATTTAACCTTATTCAACTCATCCACCTATTAGGAGTCCTACGATGTTTAATGTAAAACCTCAAATAGTGCCATTTGTTTGAAAAGCCTGATAATTCAACTAAGGATAAATGATTTTCTCCAAAATTTCACCAAAATTATATAAAAATACCTAAAGCATAACTTCTAATGTATAAACACTTACTTTAGATTTACTCTTAGCCATACTATAATCTAGCTAAAATCCTAAGCTTCCTAATTAGCTCTCTTAAAATAATATATTCAATTTTTACTTGTTGTCACACCAAACAACAGAAGAAATATCACTTGTATATTCTTTTTACCATTATACTAGTACAATTCTTTCATATGTTAGTATATCCTTATTGCCTTAGGGTTATCAATATTCAAAATCTATGAATTTTCTAAAATTTCCTTTCTCAACAAATATTCACACATGAATTTTCAACCTCAACATAATTTACATCCTCGATACATCTTAGATACTAGACTCAAATTATTCTCCTTTCCCTTGTCAACCACATTAGGTAAACTTAAGTGTTCTTCATACCTTAATACTCAATCCGTATATATTGTAAACTCATTATTCTTTCTAATTTGCACATAATCTGCCAACTTACATAGTTATACATACTTGATATAAAGATTTTTTTTTAAATGCGTTCTTTGTTAGATAAATTCTTTCAAAACCTCCACACTTTAACCTACTAACGACTTGGACACCATAATAACTGAGTTTCAAAGAAAAGAAATTAACTTTCTTGTAATGAGGGAAACAAACTTTACATTTAATGCCAAACATTAATAAGGGAGAATGCAGTAGAATAGACGAAAAGCATAATAAAGAACGATGCCAAAATAGAAAGCCAAAAATTTGGACAAAGCATTAAAAAAAAAAATTAAACTTGGTGGCCGTAATTCTTGAAAATCTATAAACAAAATCTAGCTGTTATTTTGAAAAAAATCGGTGGCTGCAAGTTTTGAATATATGTGCCAAAATCTACTTTAAAGCTATTGGTATTCGGTGGAAAAGAAACATTTCTGAGCTTATAAAAGTCTGTGAAAAACAAAGAATACATAGTTAATTGGTACGATGCAGTTGATTGCTTCAAAATAGATGTAATCAATCAATTGTAAAATAAACCAGTCCAAATTAAAAAATTTCAAAATAGCTAGTTAACTTAATAATACCCATAGTCGACTAACAAGAATATTGGAAAAACAAAATAAACCATTTGATTGTCCCTCTTCAACAATTAATTTGTTAGCATTTTCCCTCTTTTTGTTTTTTTACAATTACGCCTATCACCTACAACTTTCCTACAATAATCAAGACATCAATGCTTCATCAAGGACAGCAAGGAAAAAGACAAATTTCTGGTGATATCTTAACCTTTTTCTCTTTATGTGTTAATATGAACCACGATCACAACTACTGTACATATACATGTTTGCCGTCATTTTTGAAAATTTTCACCTTCAATTTAGCAAATATACACCAATCACTCACTTAGCTATTCTAATAATGCCCGATTTATTTGCATAGCTATTATAAGTATGTCCTTCTCTGAGTTCTATAAATGCTCACGTTAGTATCTTTACCTTCACACTCAAAGTTAAGGTGTGTGAAGCTATAAAGGGAATCGTATTCTGTCAGTTTTGAAATATTTGTATCTTTTATGGTTGTAGTCCTGGAAAAGATAGAGAGTATTTGAAAGTTACACAAAACTTAGGTATGGTGCTGGCCAGAAGAAAAAAATCATTTAGTGTATAGTGGAGGTAACTGTTGGTTAATAGGGTGTCTGTCTACAGCTGCACATATAGGAGGATGTCAAGTTCTAGGTATTATTCTTACGGCTCTAACTGCATCCAACATTATAGGGAAGACAATTGGGGAAGAATTTAGGGTAACTTCCATGCATGAGTGCATGGCTAGAATTATAAGCAATGCCGATGCCTTTATTGCCTTACCAAGGGGTTTTAGTACTTTAGAATAGATTTTTCTGGTAGTCTCCTAGGCATAACTAAATATCCATCTGGTGTGTACTGTCGCAGGTACTCCCAAATTGATACCTTACCTCAAAACTAACCTGTAGTAGTGGGAGTAAGGGTCGATCCCACAGAGACTGGAATTACCTTATGTGATTGAAAAAGGGGGGATTGATAGTTGCAATTAAAATAAAGTAACTAATAATGAAAATAATTAAGAGAGTAATTGATGAGAAAAGCGTTGGTTTCGGTTGATATCCACCGTCAAGGGATTACATTGATCATTGACAACATAATCAATCTGTAATCGAATATCTATCATTGGGTTTCTAACCCTGTTCCTCCTTAAGTCTAGTAAATTAATGACAATCGCACTAATTAAACCCTAATTAACAAGTAATCCTTTAGCACATCGGTAAAGCATAACTTATTAATCGCATGAAGAACTAGAGAAACTGACAGAGCTAAACAAATATAAACACATCGGCTATATCTAATTTAGTTAATCATTCATCATAGGTTCAATGATTTATAATCCAAAATCCTCAAACCTATTTGCCTCATGAATCACATAATTGAAGACTTTGTTCAAAACATAATTCAGCGGTAGATTCAGACAGACAATATACTAGTAGGCCTCCCTAGCAATCATATGAATGATCATTGAGAAAAAGAGCAGATGAATAATCAATACTCAATTCAAATTGAAATTGTAAAATCAAATCCACATCTCACAATGTATAAAAATCCCTTAAGGTTTCAACCTACCTCAACCAACTAAAAAGAACTAGCCACGCAGGGCCATAAGAAAATCTAAAGAAGAATTGAAGAACTTGGATGAAGGATTGGATGAATTCTCTGCTTGTTTTTCTCCCTTTTTATAGATTAACTCCTCCTAATCGAAGTAGGATTGTATTTAGGTCAAATCCCCGTCCATTGGGTTTCATTTGGAGTGAAAAAGACCTTAAATCACAAAAATCATCATTCTGGTGCGACGGGGGGCACCGCGACGCTCAAGTAGAGCGCCGTGGCTCTTCGGAGAGAAGGCCATGGGGCGCCGCGGCGCCCAAGTAGAGCGCCGCGGCGCTCACTTGCTGTGAAGCTTGCTGGGTTGTTCAGCGCCGCGGTGCTCTCTTGAAAGTGCCACGGTGCCTAGAAACCGCCAGAATTTGCGAAAGTACCAAACACAAAAGTTGTAACTCTATGTCTCTTCTTTCCATAGCCACTGAAATCGCCTTAATCCAATCAAAATTGAAGGAGATATACAAAATTTGTTACCAAAGGTCAGAATTCATCTTGCTGCACTATGATGCTGATTGGTAAGCTCTGTAACGCCATGAAATATCCCAAATTTAACCAAGTGTTCAACATAACAGTTGTAGATTATTGTGTTATATTTTCACAGCCACTTGAATCACTTTGATTGGAGTTTATAAGAGGGAGATATGCTCAAAACAGTGCTGAAAGGTCTGGAATCGTTGCAATGTAGCATTTTTGCATGAATTTCTTATCTTTTTCTTCTTTTTTCTTTTTCCTTTGTTCCTACAACACAAAACACAAAACTAAGCTAATTCCTAATTATATTTCACTTAAATCAAACAAAAAGTAAGTTTAAAGGTATTAATATCATGCTTAATTAAGATCACATCAAATACCCCCACACTCAACCTTTTGCTTGTCCTCAAGCAAAATAAACCCTAAAGACAAAAACACAACAATCAATAATGTAGTGAGTGTTAGGCTTACCAAAAATTTGCCTCATAACATAAAAATATACTCTAGAAAAAATTTGGAAGGTCATAATCATGCACAAGATTAACACAAATGCAATATATTATTTTATCCTTCTGAATCCCAAGTGTGTGTGTGTTTTGGGCCATTAAATTTCCTTTTACCCGAATGAGTTTATACATCCCAAAATTTTGGTTGTAGATCTCTAAATAGTTTAGGATTTCCATATGCTTATTTTTCATGCCACTCTCCACTAATGTATGCCAAAACTACCTCTAGGATCAAAAGGACTTTATTTAGCTTGTAATGTGGCCAAGGTAATAAGGTGGGATAAAGGATACAAATTTAAGCTCAATCACCTAGCACCACACGATTAAATATGATCTCTTGAGCTTTTATAAATTTGGAGAGATTTTCCCCTCACACTCATTTTCTTGTTTCAATTGAATTTGATCCATCCTTTTTCTTGATTCTCAAAAAGTTTTTTTTTTCTTTCCACCCGCAACATATGTTTTTATTCTCTTTGGATTTTTTTTTCTTCCTTTTACATAATTCATTTTTTTTGTATAATTCTTTTCTTTTCCTTGCTCCACCCTTCCACCCTTTTGTCAATTCAAACTCTACAAAACAAGCATTCATCAAAATAATCATGGAGTGAGTGAATAGGGTAAAGAAAAAATAAGGATATTCATACAAATTTTTGCTTTAGGCTCATTTGTGGCTTTTAGAAGGAAAAGTTCATCAAGCTCAAAATAGAGGAACTAGGGATATTTCATTGCTTAGGTTAGGCTTGAAAGGCTCAATTTATCAAATAATGCCTAAATCATCTCCTAAATAATAGTATTAACCTAGGATTTCACCTCAAGTAGCATTCAAATAAGTTCTAGAATCCTGTTGATATCATGAAATATTTTTGACTTATATAAACCTTCTCTAAGTAAAAGATAAATCGAATGCCCAAATTTATTGTGCAAAATATTTCAAGATTCTAAAGTCAAAAGTAATAAATTGCATACAACCATGAAGTTTCTACATTTTTCAAGAGCTAAAAAAAATTGGATAGTCATATCATTGGCTGTTGGTTATGCCTAACATCCCAAAACATAAATTGAAACACTCACACAATCACTCAACTTGTTAAACGCAATAAAAATGCATTAATAGTGAAAATCAGAAAATTGATGCTCATAATAGTGTCACAATGATTCAGACAAATAAACTTCCACCCCCACACTCAAACTTTACATTGTCCTCAATGTAAAAGAAAGATAAGAATTAGGGAAAGATATAGAAAAACATATGAGTTAAGTGAATTTCCCTGAATTTGTTTGGAGTCGAATGCGCATGTTGCATTATTGGACCATGAATATTTCTGATTCACACTTTTCTTTTTCTTTTTATGTTGGGTTGCCTCCCAATAAGCGCCTTTGTTTAATGTCGTTGGCTTGACCCAGCTCCCTATCTTTGTAAATGAAGGCTCTTTGATGTTCACTTTAAATTTTTGGGACTGATTCAATCCTTGAAATTCAACTGCATAACCAGAAGCCACATTAGTAATAACAAGTGGTCCTAACCAAGGGAGAGATTTCTTACCTTTAAGGGGTCTAACCCCTTTGATTTCTAGAACTTGATGCAACTCTACAGTCAGGTCTATGCCTTTAAGGTTTGCAATTGTTTTTATAATGACATTTCTTTTTTTCTGAAGAATATGCATCAATTCCTCTTCTTTTTTAACACCCAAATTCTTGGCAACTAAAATAGGTGATGCATCTCCTACTTCCAAGTATTTCAAGTGATTGGGAAGAGGTGACAAATTTGACCCAGGATCCTACAAAATAGAAGGTGCATTTGCATTAGAATTTGGTGCTGAGGTAAAGGGATCCTTACCTGTTTGCTGCACTGGAGCTTCTACATTATTCTCCTACAAGTGAACAATCAAGGTTGATTTCTCAACCTTTGTCTCTAAAGGCTCAACATCCTGTGCTATAGAATTTACCATATTAATAGCATAGGCAGTGAGATCTTTCATGGCACTACAATTACTAAATTTCATAATTTTTTCTTCAAATTCCATTGTCAGTGTGCCACTATGAACATCTATTATGGACTTGGATGTTTTTAAGAATGGTCTCCCTAACAAAATTGGAGTTGTTTGATCATCACTCTCCATGTTAAGTACATAAAAATCAACAGGAAAAATCATATCACCAACTTGTACTAAAACATCCTCAACTACACCCTCAAGGAGGGTGTTAGATTTGTCAGCCAATTGTATTATAACACTAGTTTCTTTCAGAGGTCCTAGTGCTAAAGATGCATAGATAGAGTATGGCATGATATTAATAGATGCTCCTAGATCTAGCATGGCCTTATCAAATGTATTGTTGCCTATAGAGCAGGGAATAGAAAACATACCTGGGTCCTTGCATTTTGTAGGGAGTTTTCTCTGAATAATTGCAGAAACATGCTCACCTACTTTTAGTTTCTCAGCTCCTTTCAACTTCTGCTTCCTCTGTTGGGTGTGTAATTCTCGTAAGAAATTGGCATGGTGAGGATCTTGACTGATTGCATCCAAAAGAGGAAGATTTACCTTGCACTTTCTAAAGGTATCATATAGTTCAGAAGTTCTCTCATTCATCCTATTTTCCTTCAAAGCTTTAGGAAAGGGAGGTTTAGATTTATATTTAGAGAAAGGTTCAGACTTACCTTTTGGATGCTTACCTACCATGGTTGCATCATTCTTGTCTTCCTCTTGCTCAATTGGTGCATGTAACTCTTGCATTGGTGTCTCAACTTCTTTATCACCTTGTAGCATGATTGCACTCACATTTTCCCTTAGGTTTACCACAGTTTGTGAAGGTAACTTACCTGAGTTTTGAGCATCCAATCGACTCACTGTGGTTGCTAACTGACCTACTTGAGTTGTCGGGTTCTGAATGCTAGCTCTTGTCTCTTGCTGAAATTGATGAGAGTTATGTACAAGAGTTTTCACAATGTCTTCTAATGGATAACTTACCTAGTGATCTTGGGATGCATTCTGTCTAGGATAATAGGCTTGTTGGTTTTATTGAAAATTTTGTCCTGCAGGCCTATTTTGTGTATTCTCATACCTGAAACTTGGATGATCCTTCCATCCAGAATTGTATGTATTAGAATAAGGATCATACCTATTTGGTTGGCTAGGAAAACCTCCTGTAGCGTTAGCATGTTCTATGGATTCCTCTTGAAGTGTAGGGCACATATCAGTAGGGTGCCTTGTCGCTGAACATATTCCGCAGACTTTAACTTCCTGAAGTGTACCTGTAGCTATTTGGCGCACAACAGAAGTAAGTTCAGATATTTGATTCTGTAGAGAAGTGGTACTTACCTCATGGGCATGCCTAATAGAAGGATCATGCCTAATGCCAAATTGTTATGAATTGGCAGCCATATTTGATATCAGGATTCTGGCTGCTTTAAGAGTTTTATCTACTAGTGTTCCTCCACTAGCTGCATCTATCATGCTCCTATCTCCCTACAAAAGACCTTCATAAAAATATTGGATTAGTAGCTGTTCACTAATCTGATGATGTGGGCAGCTTGCACAAAGTTTCTTAAACCTCTTCCAATATTCATAAAGCGTTTCACCATGCAATTGCCTAATGCCGCATATTTCTTTCCTAATAGTAGCGGCTCTAGATGCAGGAAAATAACGTTCTAAAAACATTCTCTTCATCTCATTCCAGGTAGTGATAGTACCAGAGGGCAAATAATACAACCAATCTTTGGCTGAATCTTTTAAGGAAAAAGGAAAAGCCCTGAGTTTTATTTGTTCCTCAGTTACTCCAGGTGGCTTCATACTGGTACATACCACATGGAACTCCTTCAGATGTTTATGCGGGTCTTCACCTGCAAGACCATGAAAACTTAGTAAGAGATGAATTAATCCAGATTTTAACTCAAAATTAACATTGTCATCAAGATTAGGAAAAGTAATGCATAAGGGTTGCTGATGCAAATCAGGAGCTACAAGCTCCTTTAGAGTGGAGTGTCTGGCCATGATCACTTCCTCCCTATCCTGATCAACATCTTCTTGAATTTCTCTTCTGTGCCTGTATACTAATTTTCCAATATCTGGATTGAATTGTAAATCTTGAGAATTAGAAGAACGAGTTACAGGCATAAATCAAAAAAATTACAAAAAGTAATGACACAGTCCCCGGCAACGACGCCAAAATTTGGTGCGTACTGTCGTAGGTACTCCCAAATTGATACCTTACCTCAAAACTAACCTGTAGTAGTAGGAGTAAGGGTCGATCCCACAGAGACTGGAATTACCTTATGTGATTGAAAAATGGGGGATTGATAGTTGCAATTAAAATAAAGTAACTAATAATGAAAATAATTAAGAGAGTAATTGATGAGAAAAGCGTTGGTTTCGGTTGATATCCACCGTCATGGGATTACATTGATCATTGACAACATAATCAATCTGTAATCGAATATCTATCATTGGGTTTCTAACCCTGTTCCTCCTTAAGTCTAGTAAATTAATGACAATCGCACTAATTAAACCCTAATTAAAAAGTAATCCTTTAGCACATCGGTAAAGCATAACTTATTAATCGCATGAAGAACTAGAGAAACTGACAGAGCTAAACAAATATAAACACATCGGCTATATCTAATTTAGTTAATCATTCATCATAGGTTCAATGATTTATAATCCAAAATCCTCAAACCTATTTGCCTCATGAATCACAGAATTGAAGACTTTGTTCAAAACATAATTCAGCGGTAGATTTAGACAGACAATATACTAATAGGCCTCCCTAGCAATCATATGAATAATCATTGAGAAAAAGAGCAGATGAATAATCAATACTCAATTCAAATTGAAATTGTAAAATCACATCCACATCTCACAATGTATAAAAATCCCTTGAGGTTTCAACCTACCTCAACCAACTAAAAAGAACTAGCCACGCAGGGCCATAAGAAAATCTAAAAAAGAATTGAAGAACTTGGATGAAGGATTGGATGAATTCTCTGCTTGTTTTGCTCCCTTTTTATAGATTAACTCCTCCTAATCGAAGTAGGATTGTATTTAGGTCAAATCCCAGTCCATTGGGCTTCATTTGGAGTGAAAATACCAAAAATCGCAAAAATCATCATTCTGGTGCGACGGCGGACGCCGTGGCGCTCCGGAGACAAGGCCACGGGGCGTCACGGCGCTCACTTGCTGTGAAGCTTGCTGGGTTGTTCAGCACGAAAACGCCAGAATTTGCGAATGTGCTGAACACAAAAGTTGTAGCTCTATGTCTCTGCTTTCCATAGCCACTGAAATCACCTTAATCCAATCTAAATTGAAGGAGATATTCTAAACTTAGTGACCCAAGGTCAGAATTCATCTTGCTGCACTATGATGCTGATTTGTAACCTCTGTAACGCCATGAAATATCATGAATTTGACCAAGTGTTGAACATAAAAGTTGTAGATTATTGTGTTATCTTTACACAACCACTTGAATCACTTTGATTGGAGTTCATAAGAGAGAGAGATGCTCAAAATAGTGCTGAAAGGTTTGGAATCGCTGCAATGTAGCATTTTTCCACGAATTTCTTATCTTTTTCTTCTTTTTTCTTCTTCCTTTGTTCCTACAACACAAAACATAAAACTAAGCTAATTCCTAATTATATTTTACTTAAATCAAACAAAAAGTAAGTTTAAAGGTATTAATATCATGCTTAATTAAGATCACATCACCATCACAAACCAGTAGGTTTGTTAAATATTAACCATTTCTTTGATGGTATGTTGTCTTTTCTTGATCAAGCTATGGAACAGAGGGTCATCTCATACTGAACACGATGAATTCTCATCTCAGCTTCGAATGTTGAGGAGTTGATTGATGCTTTACAAGTATATGTTCATGTACCTGATCCATGAAAAACGCAAGTTAGATTTGGATCTTCATTTGTAACTGTAGTAGGGCATGCCATTGTTGTACTACTTCTACTTTCTTAGGGTCAACTTACATACCATCCTTACCAACCATACTCCCTTAGAATTGGTAAAACTAGCTTTAAATGTTGCTTATGATCCTTTGTACTCTCGAAACATATTATTATTTAATTAATAAAGATAATAATAAATTTATCCAAGATTAGTTTAAATACTCTATTCATTAAGTCCATGAATGCAACTGGGACATTTGTCAAACTAAATGACATCACTAAGAACTCATAATGCCTATAATGAGTCTTAAAAGAAATTTTTCGAATATCCTCTTATCTTATCTTCAATTAATGATACTCATATCTCAAATCAATTTTTTTTTAAATATTGAGCACCTTGTAATTGGTCAAACAAATCATCTATACGAGGTAATGGGTTTTTATTACACACTATCACCTTATTCAACTGTCTATAATATATACATAGTCATAATGATACATCTTTATTTTTCACAAATAGATCTATAGTGTAACAACTTCATTTTTTTTACATAAATACATATATTAAAATCCCATGAAGTCATTACCTTTATTTAACTCATAATAACATTCAATTAATTTGACAAGGCATAATATGTATACATCTTATTCATCCTTGTTGACCAGTTCTGAGAATACGGGTACGGGTGGTTGCACCTTCACCAGAATCTTAGCCAACTCGACCATGAACACCTTATAAATTTTTGGAATCTGTCCAATATAGAGTAACTCGATCCAACGTACACTAAGTGTAACAACCTTTTTTTTTCCTTTATTATTATACAATATTGAGTTCACATACATGTCATTAATCAAAACATACGTATAACATATCAAACAGATAGATATTTACATCTTGTTTATTTTGGTTGACCAATTCCGGAGATACAGGTGCGGGTGGTTGCACCTTCACCAGGATCTGAGCCAACTCGACCACAAACATCTTATTTGATTCTGAAATCTTCCCAACATAAAGTAACTCGATCCAATGTGCACTAAAAGCCAGAGCCTTAGAAACAAAAGCTGCATAAATAATTTTCTGAACATGATATGGAAATATAGTGAGAATTAAATCCCAGTAAGTTCAACAATAAATTATAATCAGTAAAGCTCATCACGTCATGTTCAGCTGTATAAACTACAGAAAATATCTTTGGTCACATGAATGCATTATATCTATGCACATAAGAATCATACTGTAATGATATGTATGACAGGATTAACCATTTTCAAAATATCATATGATGGCCATCAACTTATTCTCATTTCAAGCTACCCCGGTCAGGGTGAGTATCCTCTACTCTCCGGTACGGGCTTTTCTCGCTCCGTCCGACATGGCCCACTTTCTCTTTCTTTTCTCATTATCGTGATCATAACCGTTGGTAGGGCGTCCCCTACTGGTGCACCACACAGATTGCCATGTGACCGTGCTTATTTCTTTTCTTTTCACAATGATAGCCAAAAATATGCTTTCAATAACAAGTATGTTCATCAAAATATAACTATTACCATAAATCTTTGGTAATCATGCCATGAACATAACCATTTCAAATATCACTTTATAAAATATTTCGATGTCAAAATTTCATACTTAAGATGGTAAGAAGTTCATACAATGGCAATGGCTATGGCTATACTAGTCATTTATTAAGATTCATCTTCTTTTTTAAATACTAATTTTATTTCTTTATTTTCTTGATGAAGGTTTTCATCCTATCTAACCTTCTCTTACTAATCAGAGCATAACTCCCTCAATTTAACTCTGATGTAGGTGATCTTGGTGTCCATTTCAAGATAAAACAATTATCTAAAACTATTATGTTGAACATTGTAGCGAAAAATTAAGAAACAAAGGTGATATTACTCCCTTAAAGTACAGGATAGTTCCTCTCGGATAGGTTCTGACCTTTACTAACTAATTAGACCATATCTCCCAAATTGGAACTCCAAATTGCGTTATTCCAGTTGGTAAAAATCCATGAGCCATATATCTATAATTGTTATGTTGGCGCGCTATTTTAATTCCCTACAGAATATTCCCAGAAATTCAAAAAAACTAAAGCATTAATAACATACTCTTCCCTGAATAAACATTTTCTGACATCTGCTTACTAATCGGATCATATCTACCTCTTATGAACTCCAAATTGCATAATTCCAGTGGTTATATTTCCATGAGACATAGATATATAACTTTCATGTTAACCATTTATTTTAATTCCATACAGATAATTCCCAGAAATTAAAATACAAAAGCTGTCCTAACATAATCTTCCCTGATGAACCATTTTCTGACCTTGGCTTACTAATCGGACCATATCTACCACATGTGAACTCCAAATTGAATGATTCCAGTGGCTAAAAATCCATGACACACATATCTTTAATTCTTATGTTAACCATTTATTTTAATTCCCTACCAATAATTCCCAGAAATTAAATTACCGAAGCTATCCTAACATATTCTTCCCTGATGATTCATTTTCTGACCTTTGACTACTAATCAGACCATAGCTACCTCATATGGACTCCAAATCAAATGATTCCAGTGGGTGAAAATCCGTGACACATATATCTTTAATTCTTATGTTAACCATTTATTTTAATTCCTTATAGATTGTTCCCAGAAATTAAAATACCGAAGCTTAAAATTCTGTCAACCATAGCCATATCCATGCAGAACTATCTACACCAACCTAAGTATTCAAACATACATCACATGCAAGATCAATATGCAACATGATATAGCAACATCCATGACCAATCATCAAAGTTCTAAGATCAAAATCTCATATAAATATTATGAGTTTCAAAGGTTTTCTTCAAAAAGAAATATTGTTAAACTTACCTGGAGCACTTAGTCTCCTAGACTTCTCCTTCCTCTTTCTTCCTTTCTTCCTCTCCTTTCCTCACACTACCTTGCTTCTATTTTTGCTCTCCCTCACTTGGACGAAATTCTAATGTTGTAAGGGTGGGTTTTCTTATATAGACCACCAAATAATTCACCTTTCATGATCATGGGTCTACCTTATCACAATTAGGATACACTTTGTTGAATTTTTGGAAAACAAACAACTTATGTTCTTGTCTTCCTCTTCCTTAGTCAAGATATGCATAGAAAAAGGAGATTTGTATTTTGAAAATTATGATGATATGTTCTTAAGATATGGGGCAAGATCCCTTTGATTTAGGGATTCATTTCCTTTTTCTTTTGTCTTAATCAAGTATGATAGATTTGCCTTTTTAAGTGGCAAATTTCTAGCCCTTGAATTTTCCTTACTTAACTAAAATTATTTGTGTAGGATAATGATGTTTTGTCATAATGCTATGTATTATTACCCACTTGCTAAAGTTATGAATGTAGGATATAGATGTTTTTGTCCTAAAGCCATGTATTATTATGCCACTTGCCAAAATGATGAATATAGAATCACACCACTTGTCAAATTTTTGTCTTAATGCCATGTCACTTAATCTTGATTACACTAATATTTCATCACTTTAATTTTATTTTTATTTTTATTTTTCCTCTTGGGTTTGGGCTTATTCTTGCCCATTTTCCTTACTTTGGTTAAAATTCTTCCTTTCATAATGGGCTTGGTCACATTTTCATGATTTTTGGGCTATCGGTCCAATTTCTATATCCTAGTCCAAGTCTATGTTTTATTTCTTCCTTGGCCTATCCTATTGGCTTGCTAAAAATTCATGTGAAGTAGAAAAACTCTATATGAAGTGTCTATAGGTTAAAGCCCAATTACGGGTGGAGATACTAAACTTAGTAACTTTTGCTCTTAAATTAAGAAAAATTACCCTAATCCGATCTTCTTGAAATTTTAAGACCTTTACTTACTTCACAAAAATTTATCTTTCTTTACCTAAGAATTTCACCTTTCTTTAACATGTTTATTTCTAATATTTCCTCTTAGGTTTTCTTTCTTTACGTATTCCATTAATATTAGAACATTTCTATGCATATATGTAAGGTGAAGAATTTCTAAGGAAAATATCTAAAAATTACGGGATGTTACATTCTTCCCCCCTTAAGAAATTCGGTCCCCGAATTTTCAATCCATCCTACCACATGTAGGGAATGAAATTAAGGCATTATTCAGAGTTACCAAGCTTATTACCTAAATAATTAGAGATTTCTTTTCTGTATGACATCTTTACTTTTTAATATGTCTATTCACTTGAGTGATTTTGCCATATAACTTAACCATAAGGATTTCTTTCAATCATAAGTTCTTCAATTGATATCCTCTATCCCGTATGGATATATCTATCGGTCGATATTAGAAAACACACATATAAAGGAACATATACACCTTCATATTGTGTAACTATCTTTTCTAATTCCAAACTTCTATCAAGTCAAATTTTTTTTTTTTTCATATATCAACATCATCCCCTGAATATCATCATCTTAATCTATCATCTATTTTTATCCTCAAATCCTTTAATCAACATGTTAAACATACGTAGCAATAAATCCTTCAAACCTTTAATAACGTTTATGTACCATTGACACATGTCTAATAATTCCAACTTACCTCATCACAGTAATTCTATACAAGCTTATTAACACCATTAAACTCATTGTCAAAAATTTCAATTATTTCTTCTATCATATCCAAAAGCACCTCATTCTAGCTTATGCCAATCCCATTTAATTCACCCAATCATTTGAAGAAGATTTGTGTTTTTTTTTCCTAACAATTACTCATACATGAATTCTCAATTCCAACATAATTCAATTCCAACATAATTCACATCCTAGATACTAGACTCAATTTAGCATGATATAATCCTTTAACACAAATATCTTGATAACCTACATTATTTCCGGACATGGTTCTCAGAATATTCTCTATATTTCCAAATTAAGAGTTCAAAGACTAACTTAAATCCTACTTCCTATATTTTATTCCTCGAGAACTTCAACACCACTAATTCTCTTGATTACATTCGTCAAAACACCATAAGACCATCATCCGTCCATTCTTTTCAAACCTTTCATTATTTAACCTATTAACAACTTAGACACCATAATAACCAAGTTTCAAAGGAAGAAATTATCTTTAATTGTAATGAGGGAAAATAACCTTGCATTTAATGCCAACCGTTAATGAGTGAAACAGACGAAAAGCATAATAGAGAATGGTTCCAAAAGAGAAAGTCAAAAGTTTTAACAAAGCATTGAAAAATATTAAAATCGGTGGCCGCAATTCTTGAAAATATGTAAACAAAATCTATCTATGATTTCAACAAAATCGGTGGCCGCAAATTTTGAATATATGTGTCAGAATCTACTTTAAATCTATTGGTATTCGGTGGAAAGATATCACATGGAAAAAGAAACATTTCTGAGCTTATAAAAGTCTGTGAAAATCAAAGAATATGTAGTTAACTGGTAGGATGCAGTTGATTGCTTCAAAATAGATGTAATCAATCAACTGTAAATTAACCAGTCCAAATTAAAATTTCTCAAAATATCTAGTCGACTTAATAATACTGATAGTCGACTGGCGAAAACATTGAGAATACAAAATAAATCATTTGATTGCATTTTTTTTTCAATGACGGCTATCACCTATAACTTTTCTACAAGAATCAAAACATCAATGCTTCATCAAAGACAATAAGATAAAGACAGATTTCTGGTGATATCTTATCTTATACTCTTTATGTGCTTAATATGGGTCACAGTCATACTACTGTACATATACATGCTTGCCGTCATTTTTGAAATTTTTTTTTATTTACCTTTAATTTAGTTGATTTCCACCAATCACTCACATAGTTGTTCTAATAATACCCGGCCTAGTCGCATAGCTATTAGAAATATGCCCTTCTCTGAGTTCTATAAATACTTACATTAGTATCTTTGTCTATTCTCAAAGTTAAGGTGATAGAAATTATGGAGGGAACCGCATTCCGTCAGTTCTGAAATATCTGTGTCTTTTGTGGTTCCAGTCCTGGAAAAGATGAGGAGTATGTTAAAGCAGCACAAAATCTGGGTATGGTGCTGGCTAGGAGAAAAATTCATTTAGTGTATGGTGGAGGTAACTGTGGGTTAATGGGGTGTGTGGCTACAGCTGCACATGCAGGGGGATGCCAAGTTCTAGGTATTATTCCTACAGCTCTAGCTACATCCAGCAACATAGGGAAGACAATTGGGGAAGAATATAGGGTAGTTTCCATGCATGAACGCATGGCTAGAATGATGAGCAATGCTGACGCCTTCATTGCCTTACCAGGTGGTTTTGGTACTCTAGAGGAGATTTTTCCAAATAGTCTCTTGGGCACAACTGAATATGCATCACAAACCGATAGGTTTGTTAAATGTTAATCACTTCTTTGATGGTTTGTTATCTTTTCTAGATCAAGTTGTGGAACAGAGGTTTATCTCACACTCAGCACGGCAAATTCTCATCTCAGCTTCAAATGCTGAGGAGTTGATTGATGCTTTACAAGCCTATGTTCATGTACCTGATCTAACTATTACTCCAATAGAATGGACGGCAGATAACCGCAGGAAGCGTAAATTGGATTTGGATCTTCATCTTTAAATGTAGTAAAACGTAGCTATTATTGTACTACTTTTACTTTCTTAGACTCTACTTGTATACCATATTTACCAACCATACTCCTTTAGAGTTGGTAAAACTATCTTTGAATGTTGCTTATGATCCTCTGAACTTTTGAAATCTTCTAGTATATCATCCATATATATAATAACAAATTATTCCAGGGATGACCTAATTACTATTCATTAAATCTATGAATGCAGCTAAAGATTTGTCAATTTAAATGCATCACCAAGAACTCATAATGCCATAATAAGTCCTACATCCTCTTCTCTTATTCCTAATTAATGTTACTCATATCCCAAATCTATTTGTGGAAAAATATTGAACACGTTATAACTGGTCAAACAGGTAATCTTTACGAGCTAATGGGTTTCTATTTTACATTGTCACCTTATTCAACTGTCTATAAACTATGCATAGTCATAGTGATCCATCTTTCTTTTTCACAAATAGAACTAGAGCACTCCAAATAAAAGTACTAGGGCATTTAAATCCCTTGTCTAACAAGTCTTGTAAATTTTTTTTTTCCAGTAACTAGAATAATTCTTTTCTGATGTGGAAATACTGCAACCACGGAGCATACTAAGATTTTTCAAATAAAACCGGCACTTTCAAAACTTCTTGGAAATTTTATATGAGTACTAGGGTAAATTCCATGTTAAAATTCCACACTAATATCTCGGTAACTGGATAGTAATTGTAGTCTGTAAACAGCGCACCAGAAAAGTTCCCAGGAAAGAGAGGTGGGTCACTAATGGACACGCTTAAGTACCAAGTCTTTCCTTGCCAGAGCTTTCCTTAGACATGCACTTTTCACAAATCACAATTTTTTTTTTAAATTCAATCGATATCATTCTATATAGGGATATAGATACTAGTTGGGTTCTAAGGAGTAAATCAATACCAAATTCCCGAATTACTGTGGCAAGGTTGTGCAAGATTTTCTCCGCATTGTTTGCCGGATTCCGCCTTGGTGGTGCCATTTCCTACTGTGGGAAAAATAAATTTATGCTACTATTGAGGTGATCAAGCCCAATAGTTAGTTTCAAGACAATATTTAACAGCAGTCATAACACCACCTCGGCATATAGATAAGAAACACTAGTAATTTCTTACCTATATGAGTCACAGATCCCCTACACAGCACAACGACAACATACTCAAGACACTATAAGATCGATTCAGATAACCATCCACCCACTGGCCATCTAGGATCGACCTGCTCTGATACCAATTATGTAACAACCTTTTTTTTTCCTTTATTATTATACAATATTGAGTTCACATACATGTCATTAATCAAAACATACGTATAACATATCAAACAGATAGATATTTACATCTTGTTTATTTTGGTTGACCAATTCCGGAGATACAGGTGCGGGTGGTTGCACCTTCACCAGGATCTGAGCCAACTCGACCACAAACATCTTATTTGATTCTGAAATCTTCCCAACATAAAGTAACTCGATCCAATGTGCACTAAAAGCCAGAGCCTTAGAAACAAAAGCTGCATAAATAATTTTCTGAACATGATATGGAAATATAGTGAGAATTAAATCCCAGTAAGTTCAACAATAAATTATAATCAGTAAAGCTCATCACGTCATGTTCAGCTGTATAAACTACAGAAAATATCTTTGGTCACATGAATGCATTATATCTATGCACATAAGAATCATACTGTAATGATATGTATGACAGGATTAACCATTTTCAAAATATCATATGATGGCCATCAACTTATTCTCATTTCAAGCTACCCCGGTCAGGGTGAGTATCCTCTACTCTCCGGTACGGGCTTTTCTCGCTCCGTCCGACATGGCCCACTTTCTCTTTCTTTTCTCATTATCATGATCATAACCGTTGGTAGGGCGTCCCCTACTGGTGCACCACACGGATTGCCATGTGACCGTGCTTATTTCTTTTCTTTTCACAATGATAGCCAAAAATATGCTTTCAATAACAAGTATGTTCATCAAAATATAACTATTACCATAAATCTTTGGTAATCATGCCATGAACATAACCATTTCAAATATCACTTTATAAAATATTTCGATGTCAAAATTTCATACTTAAGATGGTAAGAAGTTCATACAATGGCAATGGCTATGGCTATACTAGTCATTTATTAAGATTCATCTTCTTTTTTAAATACTAATTTTATTTCTTTATTTTCTTGATGAAGGTTTTCATCCTATCTAACCTTCTCTTACTAATCAGAGCATAACTCCCTCAATTTAACTCTGATGTAGGTGATCTTGGTGTCCATTTCAAGATAAAACAATTATCTAAAACTATTATGTTGAACATTGTAGCGAAAAATTAAGAAACAAAGGTGATATTACTCCCTCAAAGTACAGGATAGTTCCTCTCGGATAGGTTCTAACCTTTACTAACTAATTAGACCATATCTCCCAAATTGGAACTCCAAATTGCGTTATTCCAGTTGGTAAAAATCCATGAGCCATATATCTATAATTGTTATGTTGGCGCGCTATTTTAATTCCCTACAGAATATTCCCAAAAATTCAAAAAAACTAAAGCATTAATAACATACTCTTCCCTGAATAAACATTTTCTGACATCTGCTTACTAATCGGATCATATCTACCTCTTATGAACTCCAAATTGCATAATTACAGTGGTTATATTTCCATGAGACATAGATGTATAACTTTCATGTTAACCATTTATTTTAATTCCATACAGATAATTCCCAGAAATTAAAATACAAAAGCTGTCCTAACATAATCTTCCCTGATGAACCATTTTCTGACCATGGCTTACTAATCGGACCATATCTACCACATGTGAACTCCAAATTGAATGATTCCAGTGGCTAAAAATCCATGACACACATATCTTTAATTCTTATGTTAACCATTTATTTTAATTCCCTACCAATAATTCCCAGAAATTAAATTACCGAAGCTATCCTAACATATTCTTCCCTGATGATTCATTTTCTGACCTTTGACTACTAATCAGACCATAGCTACCTCATATGGACTCCAAATCAAATGATTCCAGTGGGTGAAAATCCGTGACACATATATCTTTAATTCTTATGTTAACCATTTATTTTAATTCCTTATAGATTGTTCCCAGAAATTAAAATACCGAAGCTTAAAATTCTGTCAACCATAGCCATATCCATGCAGAACTATCTACACCAACCTAAGTATTCAAACATACATCACATGCAAGATCAATATGCAACATGATATAGCAACATCCATGACCAATCATCAAAGTTCTAAGATCAAAATCTCATATAAATATTATGAGTTTCAAAGGTTTTCTTCAAAAAGAAATATTGTTAAACTTACCTGGAGCACTTAGTCTCATAGACTTCTCCTTCCTCTTTCTTCCTTTCTTCCTCTCCTTTCCTCACACTACCTTGCTTCTATTTTTGCTCTCCCTCACTTGGACGAAATTCTAATGTTGTAAGGGTGGGTTTTCTTATATAGACCACCAAATAATTCACCTTTCATGATCATGGGTCTACCTTATCACAATTAGGATACACTTTGTTGAATTTTTGGAAAACAAACAACTTATGTTCTTGTCTTCCTCTTCCTTAGTCAAGATATGCATAGAAAAAGGAGATTTGTATTTTGAAAATTATGATGATATGTTCTTAAGATATGGGGCAAGATCCCTTTGATTTAGGGATTCATTTCCTTTTTCTTTTGTCTTAATCAAGTATGATAGATTTGCCTTTTTAAGTGGCAAATTTCTAGCCCTTGAATTTTCCTTACTTAACTAAAATTATTTGTGTAGGATAATGATGTTTTGTCATAATGCTATGTATTATTACCCACTTGCTAAAGTTATGAATGTAGGATATAGATGTTTTTGTCCTAAAGCCATGTATTATTATGCCACTTGCCAAAATGATGAATATAGAATCACACCACTTGTCAAATTTTTGTCTTAATGCCATGTCACTTAATCTTGATTACACTAATATTTCATCACTTTAATTTTATTTTTATTTTTATTTTTCCTCTTGGGTTTGGGCTTATTCTTGCCCATTTTCCTTACTTTGGTTAAAATTCTTCCTTTCATAATGGGCTTGGTCACATTTTCATGATTTTTGGGCTATCGGTCCAATTTCTATATCCTAGTCCAAGTCTATGTTTTATTTCTTCCTTGGCCTATCCTATTGGCTTGCTAAAAATTCATGTGAAGTAGAAAAACTCTATATGAAGTGTCTATAGGTTAAAGCCCAATTACGGGTGGAGATACTAAACTTAGTAACTTTTGCTCTTAAATTAAGAAAAATTACCCTAATCCGATCTTCTTGAAATTTTAAGACCTTTACTTACTTCACAAAAATTTATCTTTCTTTACCTAAGAATTTCACCTTTCTTTAACATGTTTATTTCTAATATTTCCTCTTAGGTTTTCTTTCTTTACGTATTCCATTAATATTAGAACATTTCTATGCATATATGTAAGGTGAAGAATTTCTAAGGAAAATATCTAAAAATTACGGGATGTTACATTCTTCCCCCCTTAAGAAATTCGGTCCCCGAATTTTCAATCCATCCTACCACATGTAGGGAATGAAATTAAGGCATTATTCAGAGTTACCAAGCTTATTACCTAAATAATTAGAGATTTCTTTTCTGTATGACATCTTTACTTTTTAATATGTCTATTCACTTGAGTGATTTTGCCATATAACTTAACCATAAGGATTTCTTTCAATCATAAGTTCTTCAATTGATATCCTCTATCCCGTATGGATATATCTATCGGTCGATATTAGAAAACACACATATAAAGGAACATATACACCTTCATAATGTGTAACTATCTTTTCTTATTCCAAACTTCTATCAAGTCAAAATTTTTTTTTTTTCATATATCAACATCATCCCCTGAATATCATCATCTTAATCTATCATCTATTTTTATCCTCAAATCCTTTAATCAACATGTTAAACATACGTAGCAATAAATCCTTCAAACCTTTAATAACGTTTATGTACCATTGACACATGTCTAATAATTCCAACTTACCTCATCACAGTAATTCTATACAAGCTTATTAACACCATTAAACTCATTGTCAAAAATTTCAATTATTTCTTCTATCATATCCAAAAGCACCTCATTCTAGCTTATGCCAATCCCATTTAATTCACCCAATCATTTGAAGAAGATTTGTGTTTTTTTTTCCTAACAATTACTCATACATGAATTCTCAATTCCAACATAATTCAATTCCAACATAATTCACATCCTAGATACTAGACTCAATTTAGCATGATATAATCCTTTAACACAAATATCTTGATAACCTACATTATTTCCGGACATGGTTCTCAGAATATTCTCTATATTTCCAAATTAAGAGTTCAAAGACTAACTTAAATCCTACTTCCTATATTTTATTCCTCGAGAACTTCAACACCACTAATTCTCTTGATTACATTCGTCAAAACACCATAAGACCATCATCCGTCCATTCTTTTCAAACCTTTCATTATTTAACCTATTAACAACTTAGACACCATAATAACCAAGTTTCAAAGGAAGAAATTATCTTTAATTGTAATGAGGGAAAATAACCTTGCATTTAATGCCAACCGTTAATGAGTGAAACAGACGAAAAGCATAATAGAGAATGGTTCCAAAAGAGAAAGTCAAAAGTTTTAACAAAGCATTGAAAAATATTAAAATCGGTGGCCGCAATTCTTGAAAATCTGTAAACAAAATCTATCTATGATTTCAACAAAATCGGTGGCCGCAAATTTTGAATATATGTGTCAGAATCTACTTTAAATCTATTAGTATTCGGTGGAAAGATATCACATGGAAAAAGAAACATTTCTGAGCTTATAAAAGTCTGTGAAAATCAAAGAATATGTAGTTAACTGGTAGGATGCAGTTGATTGCTTCAAAATAGATGTAATCAATCAACTGTAAATTAACCAGTCCAAATTAAAATTTCTCAAAATATCTAGTCGACTTAATAATACTGATAGTCGACTGGCGAAAACATTGAGAATACAAAATAAATCATTTGATTGCATTTTTTTTTTCAATGACGGCTATCACCTATAACTTTTCTACAAGAATCAAAACATCAATGCTTCATCAAAGACAATAAGATAAAGACAGATTTCTGGTGATATCTTATTGTGAATATACGTAAGGTGAAGAATTTCTAAGGATTATATTTCTTATATCTCTAAAAATTGTCTACTAAATTTTATTTCCTTAATTAATTATTTATGTACGTTTATTAATAAAAGAAACGAAATTATGGATGTTACATTAAATATTTATGTACCTTTACCAATAAATAAATAAAAATTAGGGATGTTACAATATTACTTCTAACCATAAAAGGTACCACATATTTTATAAAGACTTTATTGTCAAACAACTAAACATTTTAATTCTTGATCATATGTGTCTTCTACTTATTCTTAAATTTATCTAACATTATTAGATACTTAGGATGTTACACGCATCCTCATCTCCTCTCGTTCTTTCGCAGCAACCTCTTTATATATTTTCCTCTTTTACAGTTAAAGGTCTTGAGAAGTGATTGTCAGTGGCTGTCTTAGAGGGAGGTTTAACATGATATCCTTTGCTACAAAAATACCCCATCCTTTGACCAAGTACTTTTGTCAATATTTCGTCATTTCTTATAGGAGGAGTTTTTTCTTGAGATTGCTTAGCTACAGTATATTGTAGTCAACCCTATATTTATATCGAGCAAAGATTTATAATAAGAACAATAATATAAATTACAATTTATAAAAATTAATAAAATTAAACTATACATGAATTTATTGGGACTTTGCATCTAACCATATAACATTCCCATCCTTACTATTACGGTTATGCTATCGATCTGTCATGAATTTGCTGGCAATTAATATAGAGCTATAAACAATGGAGGTCCCTTACCGAAGAAAATTCATTGTCATTGTGAATCTGCTCGCAGTTAATATAGTGGAAGTTGTAAAAACTCCATTTTTTTACATACACACACATACACACACACACACACACACACACACACATATATATATATATATATATATATATTTAAAATCCCATAAAGACATTACCTCTTTACTTATAATTGTTTAACTCAAAATAACATTCAATTAATTTAACCAATTATAATCAAGGTTTAAGGTCTACAATTCTGAGTTCACATACACATAATTAATCAAAATGTACGTACAAAAATTAAACACTTAAATATCTACATCTTATTTATTCATGTTGACCAATTTCGGAGATACGAGTGTGGGTGGTTGTACATTTATCGAGATCTTAGCCAACTCGATCACAAACATCTTATTAATTTTTGGGATCTATCCAACATAGAGTAACTCGATCCAACGTGCACTAAAAGCAAGAGCCATAGAAAAATCTGCATAACTAGTTTTTTGAACATGATATGGAAATATAGTGAGAATTAAATCCTAGTAGGTTCTACAATAAATCATAATTATCATCAATATAGCTCATCATGTCATGTTCATATGTATAAACTACAACAAATATGTTTAGGTCACATGAATGTACTTTATCTATGCACATGAAAATTGTACAATTATGACATGTATGGCATGAATAACCATTTTCAGAAAATTATATGATGGCTATCAACTTATTTTCATATCAAGTTACCCCGTTTAGGGTGAGTACTTTCTACTCTCCGGTACAGGATTTTTTCGCTCCATCCGACATGGCACACTTTATTTTCTCATTAACATAATCATAGCCACTGGTAGGGCGTCTCTTACTGGTGTACCACATGGACCGTCATGTGACCATACTCATTTCTTTTCTTTTCACATTAATAGCCAAAAATATGATTTCAATAACAAGTATGTTCATTATACTCACATGCCATAATTTTTCATCAAAATATAACCATTGCCAACAATCATTGGTAATCATGCCATAAACATAATCGTTTCAAATATCACTTTATAAAATATTTCCATGTCAAAATTAAGCACTTAAGATGGTAAGGAGTTCATGCAATGGCAATGGCTATGGCATACACTAATCATTTATTATTTTTATTTATATGATTCTTCTTATTTTTTAAGTATTATTTTCCTCTCTCACTAAACAGAGCATAACACCCTCATTTTAAATCTTATTGAGGTGATCTTGGTGTCAATTGAAAGATAAGACAATCCTATAAAACCCTTGTGTTGAACATTTTAGTGAAATCTTAAGTAATCATTGTGTTACTAGTCCCTCAAACTTAATATTATTTCATCTCGAGTAGGTTCAAACCTTTACTTACTAATCTGACCATATCTCCCTCATATGAACTCCTTTTAAGGTGATTCTAAAGACTATAAAAATTTAATACAATTATATACAACTTTCATGTTTATCATTTCTTCATATTCCTTACTAATTATTCCCAGAGAAATGAAAACAAAAACGCTTACATTTACCACCCTTGATTCTAGACTGATTTTGACCTTTATTCATTAATAAGCCATATCTCCTTTATATAGACTACAAATTAAGTGATTTCAGAGCCTATAGATTCATGATACATATATATATATATATATATATATATATATATATATATATATATATATATATATATATATATATATA
Organism: Gleditsia sinensis; assembly: GCA_037074535.1. Taxonomy (NCBI): domain Eukaryota; kingdom Viridiplantae; phylum Streptophyta; class Magnoliopsida; order Fabales; family Fabaceae; genus Gleditsia; species Gleditsia sinensis. The sequence continues at coordinate 33,302,037 of CM073464.1, read as the reverse complement.
TATATATATATATATTATGTTAACAATATCATTTAATTCCCTATAGATTTTTCCCAGAAATTCAAACACAGAAGCATACTTAACAGATTCTTCCCTTGTTAGCTAGTTTCTGACCTCTGATTACTAATTGAACTATATCTGCCTCATATTGATTCTAATTTGAATGATTCCAGTGGCTAAAAATGTGACATACATATATCTATATTTATCATGTTAAGCATTTCTTTTAATTCCCTACAAATGTATCCCAGAAATTTAAACATAGAAGTATACCTAACAAATTCTTCACTGGTTAACCATTTTCTGACAACTTCTTACTAATCAAACAATATATCCCTCATCTAGACTCCAAATTAAGTGATTCCAGTGGCTAAATATTCGTACGACATATATCTATATTTTTCATTAAACCATTTTTTTTAAATTCCTAACTGATTTTTCCCAGAATATAAAAAACAAAAGCTTTTCTGGTTACTCCGATATCCAACTTCCTAATCAAACCTTTCCTAAGATTTTAATTCATCATTATATTACGTCATCTTCCATCTTCTTCCTAATTTACATCTAATCATTTTCCATCAATTTTTCACCACATTCAAAAATACAAAAATAGCAGTATAAAAATCCTAACATTTTTCCACACATAGCCATACCTATTCAAAACTTTCCACACCAACCGAAATGTTCATAACATCCATCATATGCAAGATAACATGTAACATGATATAGCAACATCCATGACCAATCCTCAAAGTAGCAAATATTATAAATTTTATCAAAATTCTAAGATTAAAATCCCATATAAATGTTACAAATTTCAAAACTTTTCTTCAAGAAGGGATATTGTTAAACTTACCTAAAAATCTCCCTAGCTCACTTAGTGAATTCTTTTTCTTGTTTCCTCTTGAAAGAAGTAACAAGATTCCTCCCTTTCCTTAGCCTTTCTAGCAACTTAAATAAGAGAAGAAGGGTGAGTTTTGAACCCCAAGGATGAAGAGAAAAGATGAATTCAAGTGGACATTAAGCTAATTTACCTTGAGTACTTAGTCCTCTAGACTTCTCTTTCTTATTCCTTCCTTTCTTCTCCTCTCTTTCTTTCCTTTCCTCACTCTACCTTGCTTCTATTTTTCCTCTCCCTCACTTAGACGAAACTATAATGTTATAAAGGTGGGTTTTGCTTAAATAAACTATCAACTGGTTCACCTTTGATGATCATGGGTCTACCTTATCACAATTAGGATGCACTTGGTTATTTTTTGGGGAAAGACAACTCATGTTCTTGTCTTCCTCACACTTAGTCAAGATATGCATAGCAAAAGGAGATTTGTATTTTGAAAATCATGATAAAATGTTCTTAAGACAAAGGACAAGGTCCTTTTGATTTAGGGATTCATTTTCATTTTCTTTTGTCTCACTCAAGTACAATAGGTTTGCCTTTCTAGGTGGCAAATTTTCAGCCCTTGAGTCTCCCTTGCTTCGCTGAAATTATTTGTGTAGGATAAGGATGTTTTGTCATAATGATATGTATTATTACCCACTTGTTGAAATTATGAATATAGGATATAGATGTTTTGTCCTAATGCCATGTATTATTACCTACTTGTTGAAATTATGAATGTTTGATATAGATGTTTTATCTTAATGCCATGTGACCTAATCTTGATGAATATTACACTACTATTTTCTCACATGATTCTTATTTTTCCTTCTTAGATTTGGGCTCATTCTTACCCATTTCCTTTGCTTTGGCTGAAATTTTACCTTTCATGATGGGCTTGGTCACATTTTCTTGACTTTTTGGGCTATCGGTCCAACTTCTATATCCTAGTCCAAGTCTATGTTTTATTTCTTGCTTGGGCTATCCTATTGGCTTGCTAGAAATTCATGTGAAGCGAAAAAAAACTCTATATGAAGTGTCCACAGGTGAAAGCCCAATTTATGGGGTGAAGATGTTAAACTTAGTAACTCTAGCTCTTGAATTAGGAAAAATTACCCTAATGCAATCTTCTTGAAATTTTAAGACCTTTACTTACTTCACAAAAATTTATCTTCCTTACCCAACAATTTCTCTTTTCTTTGGTATGTTATTTCTAATTTTTCCTATTAGGTTTTCTCTCTTTACCTATTCCCTTAATTTTAGAAACATTTTCTATGCATACACATAAGGTAAGGAATTTCTAAGGATTCTATTTCCTTAGATATCTAAAAGTAGTCCAATAAATTGTATTTCCTTAATTAATTATTTATGTACCTTTATTAATAAAAGAAACAAAATTAGGGATGTTACATTAAATATTTATGTACCTTTATTAATAAATGAAATGAAATTAGAGATGTTACAGAAGTAACTACACCTGGGCTAGCTCTTTCAACATTAGTACCCCAGTGGTGATGGCCATAGGAGCATTAGTATAGTAGACTAATATATTTTTTGTTAATAGGCTAACTCATTGTTTTGGTGTAACCACACGGTACTTCTCCTTTTGAGTATAATGCTTAGTACCTAGGGTTACACTTGTACATACAAGCTAATATCTGATGTAATGTAGACATATGTGTATGTGTGTGTGTGTGTGTGTGTGTGTGTGTGTGTATATAAAAAAAAATCGATCATTACAACAAGACCAAGCTGTGCTTTTTGCTGCCTTAAGAATCAATGGCACAATTGCATTAGTTTCAAGCACAACTGTGTCATGGAGGAAGTTCAGGTTGTGCTTAAGTTGTGCTTTATGGAAGTTGCATACACACTTACACACACACACACAGATATATATATATATATATATAAAATGATTTTTCAAGAGCAATCCATAGTGATTGAGTAATTACATTGATATATGCATATGTAAGATGTTGAACAAATATATGCTATGCATTATGTCAAAAGAAAATATGTGGTTTTATTATGTTAACAAATTAATGTCTAGAAGAATCAATATAATAATTTGGTTGGTTTTAAGAAAAGAAAATGAAAACACTCAAAAGGGAGAAGATCCTTGGTGGCACAAGGTGACCTTAGGAGTCATGGCCTCCATATTGGTACCCAAATAAGAAATGCCCTATTCATAGATAGAAAAGAAAATATGAATTTTACCATGCCTAGATAGTTTTTGGCAAACACATTTAAGGGTGAGTTGATGCTTATTTGACCTCTATTAATAGTGAGTTAATGCTTACAAAATTTTAGAATCAATAAATCAACTAAAGAAAGAGAAATAACTTGATAATGAGATAAATTCTTATATATGAACATGTGATATGATATTGATATACTTATTATACAACCTAGTCTGCCATGATTGCTATGTTTACATGATATCATATACATCAGCATACTATAATGGTTATGACTAAATGCATTCTGTAGAATATACAACTGAACATGATATGATAATTAAGATATCATATGCAATATTATCACTATAAGACTTATTGGAAATTTCTATTCTCACTATTTGTTTATATTATGTTAAGATTAGTAGATTACCATGGTAGTCTATATCATTACTCTAATGTTTGTGGTTTATTGGGTCGAGCTGCCTTGCCTTGGGCATATACTAGTGGTGCAAGAGTTAGCAGTAGTTCATTTATCTGAACTTCTACTGCATATGTGTCTAACACCACTTGTTGCACCAAGAGAGCCAGATGACTAAAATAGTGATAGTCTTGAATAAATAGTAAATAGCTATACTAACTTGACCTAAGAGATTATTGTTTTGAAATGGTGATCAAGTGCCCTTATACTTTTTATACTATAGATAGTACCCTAGTTACCATAATCTGTATATAAAAATGTCCATGAATTCTATGCTGATGAAAAGCTCTTTGATGCAAAATAAGTTTATTATGTTAAGTCTATGTTTTATTGTGGTGCTATATTATATTGGTCTGTCATTAATTAATTAACTCAAGTAAAGAGCAAGCGAATGAATATAGTAAAGAAAATAGGTAATAACTCATGATTTTCAAATACAAATCTCTTTTTGCCATGCATATCTTGACTAAGAGAGAGGAAGAAAAAAACATGAGTTGTCTTCCCCCAACAAGCAACCAAGTACATCCTAATTGTGATAAGGTAGACCCATGATTATGAGAGGTGAACCACTTGATAGTTTATTTAAGCAAAAACCATCATTATAACATTAAAATTTCATCTAAGTGAGGGAGAGGAAAAATAGAAGTAAGGTACAATAAAGAAAGGTATCACGCCCCAATTTAATAAAACGTGAATAACACCACTAATACATAACTTAACCTTTATTTATTTACATAGGACTTCACAACATCACATAACAGGAAAATATCATTTGTTTACAAGTTTCCAATATAGCTAATTATACATGCCAAAACTACACTTAACATTACTATAGCAAAAGCAAGGATCCTACTTGTGGCATTCAGAGCATATTCTAGATTACAAATGTAACATCCCTAATTTCGTTTCTTTTATTGATAAAAGTACATAAAAATTTAATTAAGGAAATAAAATTAATTAGACAATATTTTAGATATCTAAGGAAATATAATCCTTAGAAATTCTTCACCTTATGTATATGCATAGAAAAAGTTTCTAACATTAAGAGAACAAATAAAGAGGGAAAACCTAATAGGAAAGAAATTAGAAATAACATACTAAAGAGATGCAAAATTCTTGGATAAGGAAGATAAATTTTTAGAAACAAGTAAAGGTCTTAAAATTTCAAGAACATTGAAATAGGGTAATTTTTCCTAATTCAAGAACTAGAGTTACTAAGTTTAAAATCTTTACCCATACATTGGGCTTTTACCTATGGACACTTCATATAGAGTTTTTCCACTTCACATAAGTTTCTAGCAAGCCATTGGATAACCTAAGCAAGGAATAAAACATAGACTTGGACTAGGATATAGTAATTGGACCAATAGTGCAAAAATTATGAAAATGTGACCAAGCCCTCCAAGAAAGGTAGAATTTTATCCAAAGTAAAGAAAATGGGTAGGAATAAACCCAAATCCAAGAGAAAAAATAAAATAAAATAAATTAGGTGATGATATAATAATGTAATAATAAAGATTAGGTTACATGGCATTAAGACAAAAATTTAGCAAGTGGTGTGATTCTACATTCATCATTTTGGCAAGTGGCATGATAATACAAGGCTTTAGGACAAAAAAATCTATATCCTACACTCATAATTCTAGCAAGTGGTATGATAATACATGGCATTAGGACAAAACATTCCTATCCCACACAAATAATATCAACCAAATAATGGAGATTCAAGGGCTAGAAATTTGCCACCTAAAAAGGCAAACCTATCATACTTGTTTAAGACAAAAGAAAATGGAAAAGAATCCCTAAATCAAAGGGACCTTGTCCCTTATCTTAAGAACATATCATCATAATTTTCAAAATAAAAATCTCCTTTTCCTATGCATATCTTGACTAAGGAAGAGGAAGACAAGAACATAAGTTGTTTGTTTTCCAAAAAGTCAACAAAGTGTATCCTAATTGTGATAAGGTAGACCCATGATCATGAAAGGTGAATTATTTGGTGGTCTATATAAGAAAAACCACCCTTACAACATTATAATTTCATCCAAGTGAGGGAGAGGAAAAATAGAAGCAAGGTAGAGTGAGGAAAGGAGAGGAAGAAAGGAAGAAAGAGGAAGGAGAAGTCTAGGGGACTAAGTGCTTCAGATAAGTTTAACAATATTTCTTTTTGAAGAAAACTTTTGAAACTTATAATATTTATATGAGATTTTGATCTTAGAACTTTGATGATTGGTCATGGATGTTGCTATATCATGTTACATATTGATCTTGCATGTGATGTATATTTGAATACTTAGACTGGTATAGAAAGTTCTGCATGGGTATGGCTATGGGTGGTAGAATGTTAAACTTCTATGTTTTAATTTCTGGGAATTAGCTGAAGGGAATTAAAATAAATGGTTAACATAAGAATTAAATATATATGTGTCACGGATTTTTAGCCACTGGAATCATTCCATTTGGAGTCCATATGAGGTAAATATGGTCCGATTAGTAAGCAAAGGTCAGAAAATGGTTCATCAAGGAAGAATATGTTAGGATAGCTTCTGTGTTTTAATATCTGGGAATTATCTGTAGGAAATTAAAATAAATGGTTAACATAAGAATTACAGATATATGTGTCACGGATTTTTAGCCACTGGAATCATTCAATTTGGAGTCCATATGAGGTAGATATGTTTCGATTAGTAGTCAAAGGTCAGAAAATGGTTCATCAGGGAAGAATATGTTAGGACAGCTTTTGTATTTTAATTTCTGGGAATTATATGTATGGAATTAAAATAAATGGTTAATATAAGAATTATATCTATGTGTGTCATGGATGTTTAGCCACTGGAATCATTCAATTTGGAGTCCATATGAGGAAGATATGAGGTAATTACTAGTCGAAGGTCAGAAAATGGTTCATCAGGGAAAAATATGTTAGGACAGTTTCTGTATTTTAATTTCTGGGAATTATCTGTATAGAATTAAAATAAATAGTTAACATAAGAATTATAGCTATGTGTGTCATGGATTTTTAGCCACTGGAATCATTCCATTTGGAGTCCATATGAGGAAGATATGAGCTGATTAGTAGTCAAAGGTCAGAAAATGGTTCATCAGGGAAGAATATGTTAGGACAGCTTCTATATTTTAATTTTTGGGAATTATCTGTATGGAATTAAAATAAATGGTTAACATATGAATTATATCTTTGTGTGTCGTGGATTTTTATCCACTAGAATCATTCCATTTGGAGTCCATATGATGAAGATATGATCTGATTAGTAGTCAAAGGTCAGAAAATGGTTCATCAGGGAAGAATATGTTAGAAAAGCTTCTGTATTTTAATTTCTGGGAATTATCTGTATGGAATTAAAATACATGGTTAACATAAGAATTATAGATATGTGTGTCACGGATTTTTAGCGACTGTAATTACTCAAGTTGGAGTCCATATGAGGTAGATATGTTCTGATTAGTAGGTATAGGTCAGAACCTATCCGAGAAGAAATAACCTGTACATTTAGGGAGTAATATCACCTTGATTTCTTAATATTTCGCAACAATGTTCAACATAATAGTTTTAGATAATTGTTTTATCTTGAAATTGACACTAAGATCACCTACATCGGAGTTCTATTGAGGGAGTTATTCTCTGATTAGTATGAGAAGGTTAGATATGATGAAAACCTACATCAAGAAAATAAAGAAATAAAATTAATATTTAAAAAAAGTAGACGAATCTTATAAATGACTAGTATATGCCATAGCCATTTCCATTGTATGAATTTCTTACCATCTTAAGTGTAAAATTTTGACATGGAAATATTTTATAAAGTGTTATTTGAAATGGTTATGTTCATGGCATGATTACCAATGATTTATGGTAATAGTTATATTTTGATGAACATACTTGTTATTGAAAGCATATTTTTGGCTATCATTGTGAAAAGAAAATAAATGAGCACGGTCACATGGCAATCCGTGTGGTGCACCAATAGGGGATGCCCTACCAACGGTTATGATTATGATTATGAGAAAAGAAAGAGAAAGTGTGCCATGTCGGACGGAGCGAGAAAAGCTCGTACCGGAGAGTAGAGGATACTCACCCTGACCGGGGTAGCTTGAAATGAGAATAAGTTGATGGCCATCATATGATATTCTGAAAATAGTTAATCCTGTCATACATATCATTACTGTATGATTCTTATGTGCATAGATATAATGCATTCATGTGACCAAAGATATTTTCTGTAGTTTATACAGCTAAACATGATGTGATGAGCTATATTGATGATGATTTATTGTTGAACTTACTGGGATTTAATTCTCACTATATTTCGATATCATGTTCAGAAAATTAGTTATGCAGATTTTTCTATAGCTCTGGCTTTTAGTGCACGTTGAATCCAGTACTTTATGTTGGGCAGATCCCAGAAGCAAATAAAATGTTTGTGGTTGAGTTGGCTTAGATCCCGGTGAAGGTGCAACCACCCGCACTTGTATCTCCAGAATTGGTCAACCAGAATAAATAAGATGTAGATTTTTATGTGTTTGATATGTTGTACGTATGTTTTGATTAATGACATGTATGTGAACTCTGTATTGTATAAATAAAATAAATGTTATATTGAGTTAAGTTGTAGCGAGGTAATAATTTCATGGTATTTTAAAAAACAAAATTTGATACTTAAATGGAGTTGTTACATAATTGGTATCAGAGCAGGTCGATCCTAGATGGCCAGTGGATGGATGGTTATCTGAATCGATCTTATAGTGTCTTGAGTATGTTGTGGTTGTGCTGTGTAGGGGATCAGTGATTCATATAGGTAAGCAATTACTAGTGTTTCTTTTCTATATGCCGAGGTGGTGTTATGACTGCTATTAAATATTTTTGATCTAACTATTGGGCTTGATCACCTCAATAGCAGCATAAATTTGTTTTTTCCATAGTAGGAAATGGCACCACCAAGGAAGAATCCAGCAACCAATGCAGAGGAAACCTTGCACTACCTGGCCACGGCAATTCGAGACCAAGTCATGACCACCAACCAAATTTTACAATATTTCCAGAATGCTAATAACCCAAATGGTGAGAATGGTGCTAACAACCGGATGGCTGGAAAATATAATGGCATATTCGAGTTCCTGAGGACTAGACCACCTTGTTTCCAAGGTGGCTATGACCCAACGGTAGCCGAAAGTTGGATTAGGGAATTAGAAAAAATCTTTGAAGTGATGGGCTGTACTGAAGAGCAGAAAATTATTTTTACTGTATATATGTTAAAGGATGAAGCAGAATACTGGTGGCGTGGAGCTAGAGAACTTTTAGCTCATCAGGGAAGACAGATCACCTGGCAAGTGTTCAAGGACATTTTTTTTGAAAAGTACTTTCCAAGTACTGTACGGGCAGAGAAAGAGATCAAATGTCTCCAACTCAGGCAAGGCAGCATGACTGTAGACCAGTATATCGCAAGGTTCGAGGAGCTGTCTAAGTTCTCCTCTTATCTGCAATATAATCCAGATGAAGCATGGAAGGCGGTTAAGTTTGAAGCGGGACTAAACCCGGAGATAAAGAATGCTATTATAGCTATAGAGATCATGGAGTTTATACCTCTGATAAATAAATGCAGACTCCTGGAAAAGAGTTTAAAGGCAGTGGAGGATGAAAAGCAAAGGCGAAACCTATGGAAAAGGAAGAAAAATTTTCCCAACCCTAGAAAGAACATGAGAAGAAGTGGATATGGAGCTGGTAAGAGGCCATTGATTGCGGGTCCTAGGCCTTTTCAACAAGACCTCACCTCAATCAAGTGCGCTAAGTGCGGACGCATGCATGGTAACCGGCCATGCTACATAGGACAAGATGTCTGCTTCAATTGCGGACAGAAGGGACATTTTGCGAAAAACTGCCCACAGAATGTGGGGAAGCAGCCAGAACAGAGGCCTCAGGTGAAAGAAAGGGTTTTCACCCTGAGCGGCCAAGAGGCAGCCCAATCTTCTAAAATGATTCAAGGGACATGCTATATCTATGGATTTGCTCTTATGGTGTTATTTAACTCTGGTGCTAGTCATTCATTTATATCAGAAGAATGTATTAGGCAGTTTCAGTTCCCTATTTCTGAAACTCCCTATGAGCTATCCGTAGTAACCCCTACAGGGGAACGGGTATTAACTTTTTCTGTATGTAAGGACTGTCAGGTCACCATCCAGGAGAGAACTTTTTCTGTAGACCTCGTCTGTTTACCTTTAAGAGGTATTGAGGTCATTTTAGGGTTAGACTAGATGTCTAGAAATCAAGTCTTGTTGAATTGTTGTAACAAGACCGTTGAATTTCTACCTCCTACTCCGAAAGAGGAGGTCCAGTTATTGATGCTAAATGCCAATCAAGTTAATAGGGAGTTGAAGAGTGGAGTACTTGGATACATTCTCTTGTATTTATCAAACCTAGAAGTTGAATCGAAGCTTGATGAAATCCCAATAGTCAACAAGTTTCCTGAAGTATTTCCATCAGATATTCCAGGCTTACCTCCCAAGAGAGAGATAGAGTTCTCTATTGATCTCCTACCTGGGACAGGGCTTATCTCTATTGCACCATATCGAATGGCCTCGAAGGAACTACAAGAACTAAAGAAGCAGTTGGAGGAACTATTAGACAAGCAATTCATTAGACCGAGTGTATCACCTTGGGGAGCTCCTGTATTTTTTGTTAAGAAGAAAGACGGGAGCTTAAGACTATGCATAGATTACAGACAGCTGAATAAGGTGGCTATAAAAAACAAGTACCCTCTCCCTAGGATAGATGACTTATTGGATCAATTGAAGGGTGCCTCCATCTTTTCTAAAATTGACTTGAGGTCAAGATATCATTAGATTAGGATTAAGGAGGAGGACGTACCAAAAATTGCCTTCAGGACTAGGTATGGGCACTATGAGTTTCTCGTAATGCCCTTTGGGTTGACGAATGCACCTGCAATTTTCATGGATTACATGAATCGTATTTTTCGACCCTACCTAGATCAATTTGTTGTAGTGTTCATTGATGACATCTTGATATACTCTAAGAGTGAGAAAGAACATGAACAACATCTCCGAATCGTGCTGCAAGTGCTGAAAGAGAAAAAGTTATATGCCAAATTGGAGAAGTGTGAATTTTAGCTGTCAGAGGTGAAGTTTCTCGGACATGTCATCTCTAATAGTGGGGTAGCCGTAGATCCTAGCAAGACGGAAGCAGTGATTCAATGGGAGAGACCAAAGACGGTTTCGGAAGTCAGAAGTTTCCTGGGTTTGGCAGGATACTACAGGAGGTTTATACAAAACTTCTCTCGTATAGCCTTGCCATTGACTAAATTGACCAGGAAGGGAAGTCCTTTCAAATGGACTAATCAATGTGAAGCTAGTTTTCAGGAGCTTAAGACAAGATTGACCACTCCTCCAGTTTTAATTATTCCAGACCCCACAGGACATTTTGAAGTGTATAGTGATGCTTCAAAGAAAGGGCTAGGGTGTGTGCTAATGCAAGACAAGAGAGTAGTTGCTTACGCCTCTAGACAACTAAGACCCCACGAAGGAAACTATCCAACCCATGATCTTGAATTGGCGGCGGTGGTGTTTGCTTTAAAGATTAGGTGACATTACTTATACGGAGCAACCTTTGAAGTATATTGCGATCACAAGAGTCTTAAATATCTCTTTGATCAAAAGGAGTTAAATATGAGGCAATGAAGATGGGTGGAATTTCTCAATGACTATAAGTTTGAGATAAAGTGTCATTCAGGAAAGGCGAATGTTGTAGCTGATGCCTTAAGTTGAAAATCTCTACACATGGGCCAGATGATGTTGTATGAGATGCAAATGCTAGAGGAGTTTCAGAATTTGAAGCTGGACACTACTTTTTCCTCAAAGAAGCTAACCATTAATGGTTTAAGTATAGGGTGTGACCTTAGAGCCCTGATCAAAGAAGCTCAAGCTCACAACCAATACTTACAGGATCATAAAGACCAAGGTAATTTTTCTGTCATGGAAGATGGAGCAATCATGTATCAGGGAAGGATTTGTGTCCCTCAAGAACGAGAGTTGAGGACTAAGATCTTGTAGGAAGCGCATGAGAGTAAATACACAGTCCATCCTGGATGCACTAAAATGTACTAGGATTTAAAAAGGTTGTATTGGTGGCCAGGGATGAAAAAGGACATTGCCGAGTTTGTGGCGAAATGTCTCATTTGTCAAAAGGTGAAGGTGGAGCATCAAAAGCCAGCGGAATTTCTACAACCTCTTGAGATCCCTAAATGGAAATGGGATAGTATCTCGATGGACTTTGTTGTAGGTTTACCTAAGACTTCAATGGGACATGACTCTATCTGGGTAATAGTTGACAAATTAACCAAATCTGCTCACTTTTTGCCCATAAAAATTAAATTTTCACGAGATAAATTGGCCCAATTGTACGTCCAGGAAATAGTTAGACTCCATGGGATTCCCTTAAATATTGTTTTTGATAGAGATCCGAGGTTCACGTCGAGGTTTTGGAAGGCGTTGCAGGAAGCTTTTGGTACTCAGTTGCGATTCAGTACTGCCTACCATCCTCAGACTGATGGGCAGACAGAAGGAACCATTCAAACCCTAAAAGATATGTTGAGGGCCTATGTGATAGAGCAAGGTAAAGTATGGGATAAGTACCTAACTTTAGTAGAGTTTGCTTTTAATAATAGCTATCACTCTAGTATTAAGATGGCCCCCTATGAAGCTTTATACGGTAGAAAGTGCCGATCTCCACTATGTTGGTTCGAGGTAGGAGAAAAGAACTTGTTGGGTCCTGATCTAGTTCAACAAACCACTGAACAAATCAGGATGATACAAAACAAAATACTTACAGCTCAGAGTCGGCAAAAGAGTTACTACGATAAGAGACATAGACCTCTAGAGTTTAAGGAAGGAGAACATGACATACTAGCTAGTACCTGTATCCATATTGGACATTGACGTGAAGCAACTGAGAAATAAAACCATTCCCCTAGTTAAGGTGTTATAGGAAGGTTTGACTTCGGAAGAAGCAACTTGGGAGCTGGAAGAAGTCATGAGGAAGAAATATCCGCAATTGTTCTTATAAGGTAATTTTTGAAATTTTGAGGACAAAATTTCTTTTAGGGGGAGAGAAATGTAACATCCCTAATTTCGTTTCTTTTATTGATAAAAGTACATAAAAATTTAATTAAGGAAATAAAATTAATTAGACAATATTTTAGATATCTAAGGAAATATAATCCTTAGAAATTCTTCACCTTATGTATATGCATAAAAAATGTTTCTAACATTAAGAGAACAAATAAAGAGGGAAAACTTAATAGGAAAGAAATTAGAAATAACATACTAAAGAGATGCAAAATTCTTGGATAAGGAAGATAAATTTTTAGAAACAAGTAAAGGTCTTAAAATTTCAAGAACATTGAATTAGGGTAATTTTTCCTAATTCAAGAACTAGAGTTACTATGTTTAAAATCTTTACCCATACATTGGGCTTTTACCTATGGACACTTCATATAGAGTTTTTCCACTTCACATAAGTTTCTAGCAAGCCATTAGATAACCTAAGCAAGGAATAAAACATAGACTTGGACTAGGATATAGTAATTGGACCAATAGCCCAAAAATTATGAAAATGTGACCAAGCCCTCCAAGAAAGGTAGAATTTTATCCAAAGTAAAGAAAATGGGTAGGAATAAGCCCATAATGGGTAGGAATAGGCCCAAATTCAAGAGGAAAAATAAAATAAAATAAAATAGGTGATGATATAATAGTGTAATAATAAAGATTAGGTTACATGGCATTAAGACAAAAATTTAGCAAGTGGTGTGATTCTACATTCATCATTTTGGCAAGTGGCATGATAATACAAGGCTTTAGGACAAAAACATCTATATCCTACACTCATAATTCTAGCAAGTGGTATGATAATACATGGCATTAGGACAAAACATTCCTATCCCACACAAATAATATCAACCAAATAATGGAGATTCAAGGGCTAGAAATTTACCACCTAAAAAGGCAAACCTATCATACTTGTTTAAGACAAAAGAAAATGGAAAAGAATCCCTAAATCAAAGGGACCTTGTCCCTTATCTTAAGAACATATCATCATAATTTTCAAAATACAAATCTCCTTTTCCTATGCATATCTTGACTAAGGAAGAGGAAGACAAGAACATAAGTTGTTTGTTTTCCAAAAATTCAACAAAGTGTATCCTAATTGTGATAAGGTAGACCCATGATCATGAAAGGTGAATTATTTGATGGTCTATATAAGAAAACCCACCCTTACAACATTATAATTTCATCCAAGTGAGGGAGAGGAAAAATAGAAGCAAGGTAGAGTGAGGAAAGGAGAGGAAGAAAGGAAGAAAGAGGAAGGAGAAGTCTAGGGGACTAAGTGCTTCAGGTAAGTTTAACAATATTTCTTTTTGAAGAAAACTTTAGAAACTTTTAATATTTATATGAGATTTTGATCTTAGAATTTTGATGATTGGTCATGGATGTTGCTAATCATGTTACATATTGATCTTGCATGTGATGTAAGTTTGAATACTTAGACTGGTATACAAAGTTCTGCATGGGTATGGCTATGGGTGGCAAAATTTTAAGCTTATGTGTTTTAATTTATGGGAATTAGCTGAAGGGAATTAAAATAAATGGTTAACATAAGAATTAAATATATATGTGTCACGGATTTTTAGCCACTGGAATAATTCAATTTGGAGTCCATATGAGGTAGATATGTTCCGATTAGTAGTCAAAGGTCAGAAAATGGTTCATCAGGGAAGAATATGTTAGGACAGCTTCTGTATTTTAATTTCTAGGAATTATCTGTATGGAATTAAAATAAATGGTTAACATAAGAATTATATCTATGTGTGTCATGGATGTTTAGCCACTGGAATCATTCAATATGGAGTCCATATGAGGAAGATATGTTTCGATTAGTAGTCAAATGTCAGAAAATGGTTCATCAGGGAAGAATATGTTAGGACAGCTTCTGTATTTTAATTTCTGGGAATTATCTGTATAGAATGAAAATAAATAGATAACATAAGAATTATAGCGATGTGTGTCATGGATTTTTAGCCACTGGAATCATTCAATTTGGAGTCCATATGAGGAAGATATGAGCTGATTAGTAGTCAAAGGTCAGAAAATGGTTCATCAGGGAAGAATATGTTAGGACAACTTCTATATTTTAATTTTTGGGAATTATCTGTATGGAATTAAAAAAAATGGTTAACATAAGAATTATTGCTATGTGTGTCATGGATGTTTATCCACTGGAATCATTTAATTTGGAGTCCATATGAGGAAGATATGTTTCGATTAGTAGTCAAAGGTCAGAAAATGGTTCATCAGGGAAGAATATGTTAGGACAGCTTCTGTATTTTAATTTCTGGAAATTATCTGTATAGAATTAAAATAAATAGATAACATAAGAATTATAGCTGTGTGTCGTGGATTTGTAGCCACTGGAATCATTCAATTTGGAGTCCATATGAGGAAGATATGAGCTGATTAGTAGTTAAAGGTCAGAAAATGGTTCATCAGGGAAGAATATGTTAGGACAGCTTCTATATTTTAATTTATGGGAATTATCTGTATGGAATTAAAATAAATGGTTAACATAAGAATTATAGCTTTGTGTGTCATGGATTTTTATCCACTGGAATCATTTCATTTGGAGTCCATATGAGGAAGATATTATTTGATTAGTAGTCAAAGGTCAGAAAATTGTTTATCAGGGAAGAATATGTTAGGACAGCTTTTGTATTTTAATTTCTGAGAATTATCTGTATGGAATTAAAATACATGGTTAACATTAAAATTATAGATATGTGTGTCACGGATTTTTAACCGCTCGATTTACTCAAGTTGGAGTCCATATGAGGTAGATATGGTCCGATTAGTAGGTAAATGTCAGAACCTATCCGAGAAGAAATAACATGTACATTTAGGGAGTAATATCACCTTGATTTCTTTATATTTCGCAATAATGTTCAACATAATAGTTTTAGATAATTTTTTTATCTTGAAATTG
The DNA here is from genome assembly GCA_037074535.1 of Gleditsia sinensis. Lineage (NCBI taxonomy): Eukaryota > Viridiplantae > Streptophyta > Magnoliopsida > Fabales > Fabaceae > Gleditsia > Gleditsia sinensis. Next base: position 33,286,441 of record CM073464.1, on the reverse strand, counting down.
ACACTAAGATCACCTACATCGGAGTTGAATTGAGGGAGTTATTCTCTGATTATTAAGAGAAGGTTAGATATGATGAAAACCTACATCAAGAAAATAAAGAAATAAAATTAATATTTAAAAAAAGAAGACGAATCTTATAAATGACTAGTATATGTCATAGCCATTGCCATTGTATGAACTTCTTACCATCTTAAGTGTAAAATTCTGACATGGAAATATTTTATAAAGTGTTATTTGAAATGGTTATGTTCATGGCATGATTACCAATGATTTATGGTAATAGTTATATTTTGATGAACATACTTGTTATTGAAAGCATATTTTTGGATATCATTGTGAAAAGAAAAGAAATGAGCACGGTCACATGGCAATCCGTGTGGTGCACCAGTAGGGGACGCCCTACCAACGGTTATGATTATGATTATGAGAAAAGAAAGAGAAAGTGTGCCATGTTGAACGGAGCGAGAAAAGCTCATATCGGAGAGTAGAGGATACTCATCCTGACCGGGGTAGCTTGAAATGAGAATAAGTTGATGGTCATCATATGATATTATGAAAATAGTTAATCCTGTCATACATATCATTACTGTATGATTCTTATGTGCATAGATATAATGCATTCATGTGACCAAAGATATTTTCTGTTGTTTATACAGCTGAACATGATGTGATGAGCTATATTGATGATGATTTATTGTTGAACTTACTGGGATTTAATTCTCACTATATTTCCATTTCATGTTCAGAAAATTAGTTATGCAGATTTTTCTATAGCTCTGGCTTTTAGTGCACGTTGGATCGAGTACTTTATGTTGGGAAAATCCCAGAAGCAAATAAGATGTTTGTGGTCGAGTTGGCTTAGATCCCGGTGAAGGTGCAACCACCCGCACCTGTATCTCCAGAATTGGTCAACCAGAATAAATAAGATGTAGATTTTTATGTGTTTGATATGTTGTACGTATGTTTTGATTAATGACATGTATGTGAACTCTGTATTGTATAAATTAAATAAATGTTATATTGAGTTAAGTTGTAGCGAGGTAATAACTTCATGGTATTTTTTTTAAAAAAATTTGATACTTAAATGGAGTTGTTACAACAAAGACATAATATTTAAACATTTCAAGCCTTGAAAGCAACATAAGCTCACCTAGAGAATATGACACCTAGCTGATTATGTAGCAGTAAGACCAAACTATATATCTTTATATGAAAAAAAATGTAAGTATCGTGTAGTGAGTTTGACAACTCAGTGAGCAGATAACACCTCCTATGACCTCTTTGATTAACATATGGATGTACTCATATATTAAAATTGACCACATCAAAAATTACGATTAAGAAGTACATCCATATAGGAACTGTATTTTCAAATATTCTCAGTTCAAATCACATTCAAATATTTGTAACCATATATGATACATTATGATCATTATTCAAACATTGATATGCATTAAAAACATTTCTTATAAAAGTATTAGGAGGATCCTATATCAGAACCACCATAAAAGAATTCAATCCCTTCCGTACTTTGTTGGTGTAGGATTTGTCTATACTTAACATCTCAGCCAAAGTTTGCCTTACCACCGTTCAAGAGGACACGCGAAGGGACTCTAATATGAGCAATTTTTCAAGCACAAAGCAAGGGAAGGCAAATGACATTTCATATAACTGGCATCTTGCCCATATAGGAGGCATCTCCATCACATATCATATCTCGTGTGTTGGCCCTCACACGAGGCTAGCACCACCCTTGCTAGTTGAGGTATCAAGGTACACCAGGGCTAACATCACCTGTTGTTAGCAAACAGTGTTTCCATTAGAATTTCTCTACTAAATTATCTTATTCACATATTCCATATAATTGAAAACAAGCCTTCCAGTATAATATAGAATCTCAGTCTCAATACAACTCATCTGTCATAAATCACCCAATCATGGTTTATCACATATACATGCCATTTCTTGAGGTAATCATATAGCTTTATAAATCAATGCCATGTGCATAAATATTCACTTTATCATTTAATGAGAAATACATGTGAAATCAGATATACCCTGAGTTCAGAAATCCATTTTCAAAACTATACTCTTCTTGAACTATATTCCAAATTGTAAGTAATTTAGATAATTTTAATGCATTTTAGAAACATATAAATGTGTAAATATCTTATAAACATAATCAAATACACGTTTAAAGATCAAGAAGAGTATTGGGCAAGTCATACAAAGAATCATCTACTCACAAAGTTAGGGTTTCGAGTTGGACAACCCCAAAATCTACATTTCTGGTCCGAATTCGGTAAAATAGACCCCAAAAATAAGTCTAGAAGGTCTAAAAACCTTAAGAATGACTCCAAATTTGTGAAATTTGGTCTCCAGAAGCTCGATCAATGCAAGTCAACGCAACAGGATGCTGAATCATGCGCTACACATGCCACCAGGGGAAGCTGCGCGTGGGCATCATTTGCCGAGGAAGAAGCGGCGCATGGGGGCACATGCAAAGGAGGATGAACCTGAAATTTGAGATCCTAAGATTTTGGCACCTTTTGGATCGATCTACAGTGTTAGGTTTTGCGTTTGAGAACTATAGATAGGAGTTTCAGAAATTGCCTCTTTAAGTGGTTTTTCCCTCCATTTTCTAGCCAATCTCCAGCCAATTTTCTAAAAACTAATTGGATGGATTTGTAAAACTCTTCATCCTGAGTCCATTGGTGGTGGTGGTTTCAAAGTTTGAGGTGCAAAAGTGGTAGAATCTTAGAGAGAAGTTTTAGGGTTTCGGGAGAGAAAATTTGCAAGAGAGAGAAAAAAATCCGACTTTTGCTGCTTTTTGGGTGGCTGAGGCCCTTAAAATATCCCGAGGGACTTTTTTGCAAAAAAATAATTTTAGAGGGAGGTCCTTGCAAATTTTTCTTATTTACATTTTAACCCCTAAAACTTTTAAGAAATTGCATTTTGGCGCCAAAACGTAAATTCTCATAAACATATTTTCAACAGTTCTTATCTCCATTTTCAAAATCTTCTCTTTTATTCAATATTTTTTTTAATTTAGAATTCTCTTTAATTTTTAAGGCTATTACATTCTTCCCCTTTAAAGAAATTCGGTCCCCGAATTTCATCACCATAGTTGAAAATAAACACTAACCTCATTATTCAAACAAATGTGGGTACCTGGTGCGTATGTCATCCTCTCTTTCCCAAGTAGCCTCTTTGGAAGAGTGATTCTACCATATCACTTTCACCGTAGGTATTTCTTTTGAAAGTAACTTCTTTACTTATCTGTCCACTATCACTACTGGTTGTTCCTTATAAATTAATTCTTTCCGTAACCGAATCTATGGATACTGTATAACATGTGTATGATCCGGTAAATACTTTCGTAGCATAGACACATGAAAAACTAGATGTATATTACCTAATTCAAGGGATAAAGCTAAACGATAAGCTACTAGACTAATCCTATCAAGAATTTCAAATGGTCCTATGTACAGGGGGCTTAACTTCCCTTTCTTCCTAAATATTACTACTCCTTTCATAGGAGATATTTTGAAAAAGATATGTTCACCTATGGAAAATTCTAATGGTCAATGTCTATTATCAACATAGGCTTTCTGTCTACTCTGAGCTGTTAATAACTTGTCCTTAATTAATTTTACCTTGACTAGTGCATCTTGTACCATATCAGGCCCTCAAATCTTAGCTTCGCCCATCTCAAACCATCCAATCAGAGAACGGCAACACCTACCATATAATGCCTCAAAAGGGGCCATTTGTATACTGGCTTGGTAGCTATTGTTATAAGCAAATTTAGCTAGGGGCAAAAATCTTTCCCAACTTCCTTGAAAGTCTAGCACACATGCTCATAGCATGTCTTCTAATATTTGGATGGTTCGCTCAGACTGTCCATCTGTTTGAGGATGGAATGCAGTACTGAGATTTAACTATATGCCCAAAGCTTCTTAGAAAGCTTTCCAAAAAGGAGCTATGAACTGTGGTCCTTGATCAGAAATAATTGATATTGGCACTCCATGAAGTCTCACTATTTTATTCAAATATAAATTTTCATACTGAGCTACATTGTATATGGGTTTCACTGGTAGGAAATGTACTGACTTAGTCAACCTATCAATGATCACCCATATTGAATCAAACCCTTTTGGTGTTAGCAGTAGCCTTGTAACAAAATCCACAATTATTATTTCCCATTTCCATTCAGGTATCTCTATCTGCTGATGTAATCCTATAGACATTTGATATTCTGCTTTTACCTATTGGCAAGTTAAGCATCAAGAAACATAATCAACTATGTCTTTCTTCATACCTTCCCACCAATAAATTTCTTTTAGATCCTTATACATTTTAGTTATGCCAGGATGAATGGTATACATGGATCTATGGGCTTCCTCTAAAATTTCTTTCTTAAGTTCTTCTTTATCAAGTACACATAACCGCTTGCCCAATCTCAAAATTCCTTCAGAGTCTACAGTAAATTCAACTTCACCATCATTCTTCACCTCTTTAATTTTCTTTCATAAATAGGCATCCTCTTTTTGTGCCTTTTCACCTGCTCGACCAAAGATAATTGAAACTGTATATGGGTCAATAGTATCCCAGGCTCCTTTACTTCAAATCATACCCCATGACTTTCCAATTTATGCATTTCTTTAACCAACAGCTTCATTACCACAAACTACTCATAGACTTGCTACTTAATGCATCAGCCACAACATTGGCCTTACCTGGATGGTATAGTATTGTGCAGTCATAATCTTTAAGTAATTCCATCCATCGTCTTTATCTTAAATTAAGATCTTTTGTTGGAAAATATATTTGAGAATTTTATGATCTGTATAAATTTCGCATATCTCACCATATAGATAATGCCTCTAAATTTTGAGAGCAAAAACTACTGCTTCCATTTCCAAGTCATGAGTCGGATAGTTCTAGTCATGTGGTTTAAGCTTTCTAGATGCATATGCAATGACTCGACCATTTTGCATCAACACACATCTTAATCCAATTCTCAATGTATCACAATATACTGTATATCCTCTAGTGCCTGAAAGAATAGCCAATACTGGCGTCGTAGTCAAGCATTCCTTAAGTTTCTAGAAACTTCTTTCACATTCGTCTAACTAGTCAAAATTTATTCCCTTCCTTGTTAACCTCGTCAAAGAAGCAGCTATTTTTGAAAAATCTTTACTGAATTTGCAGTAATAGCCTGCTAAACCAAGAAAACTACGAATCTCTATAATTGTCATAGGGTGTGGCCATTACTGCACCAGTTCTACCTTTTGAGGATCAACTTGAATACCATCCTTGGTAACCACATGCCCTAAGAAGGTAACACTACTAAGACAAAATTCACATTTTGAAAACTTGGCATACAGCTAGTGTTCTCTTTAAGTTTGCAAAGCTATTCTTAAATGTCGCTCATGCTCTTCTCAACTCTTTGAATATACTAGGATATCATCTATAAATATAATAACAAATTGATCCAGGAAAGGTTTAAATACTCTATTAATCAAATCCATGAATGCAGCTGGAGCATTTTTTAAACCAAATGGCATTACTAAGAACTCATAATGCTAGTAACGAGTCTTAAAAATAGTTTTCGGAATATCCTCCTTCTTTATCCTCAATTAATGATACCCAGATCTCAAATCAATTTTTGAAAAACTTTGGGCACCTTTGTAGCTGGTCAAATAGATAATCTATATGGGGTAATGGATACTTATTATGTATTGTCACCTTATTCAACTATCTTTAATCAATACACGGCCGTAGCGATCCATTTTTATTTTTCATAAATAGGACCGGTGCACCCCAAGGAGAAGTACTAGGGTATATAAATCCCTTGTCTAACAAGTCTTATAACTGGTTTTTCAATTCCTTGAGCTCAGTCAGTTCCATTCTTTATGGGGGTATAGAAACTGATTTAGTTCTAGGAAGTAAATCAATACTGAACTTAATTTCTCATTTTGGGAGTAACCCTAGCAACTCATCAAGAAACACATCAAGAAATTTCCTAACCACTGGAACCTGCTCTACCTTGGTGTACTTCATATGAACATCTTTAACTACTGCTAAATACCTTTGACATCTTTTTTGTAACAGCTTATGAGCTGTTAGAGCTGAGATTAAGTTACTAGGTACCTCACTATGATCTCATTGTATCAAGAAGGAAGATTCTCTAGGAATATTAAACTTAATCACCTTAAGGTGACAGTCTAGAATAGCATGGCATGATGACAACCAATCCATTTCTAGTATCACATCAAAGTCTACCATATCTAGAACTATCAAATCTATAAGAGTCTCCTTATCTTTTATTGAAATCTCGCATCATTTATACACATAATTTACTAATAAGAATTCTCCCATTGGTGTAGCAACCATGAAGAACAATGTAAACTAGTAGGATCTCTATCCAATTTCTTAGCAAAGTAAGGTGATATATAAGAATCGGTAGAGCTAGGATCGAATAAGACATATGCTTTATGGGAACATATTGATAATGTACTTGTCATAACTGCATTTAAGGCCTAAGAATCCTGTCGTGTCAAGGCAAAAACTCGAGCTTGTTCTCGGCCTCGACTTGCTGATCCTCTACCAGTACCACCACTACTTGCTTAAACTAAAGCTACTCTATTTGGTTGAGCTGGTACAAATGCATGGGGTTTCAACTTGAGGAATTATAGTAATGCCACCTCAATCCCTGTAAACTTTTTCTCTTACTTAGCTGTTATTCTCAGTTCTTGCGCTTTAGGAGCATTTTTTGGTGACTAGCCATCCCTTCTGCCCTGTTCTACTATAAATCCAGCCAATGTCTCTAAACTCCTATGTATACCAGCAATTATATCAGTTATTCTATCATGTGGCTCCTGAGGGGGTTCTACTCTCTCCCTTCAAGAACTCTATCAGATACCTAAGCCTGCTCATCCTGTCTCGGGTTTCTCATTCCCCGTGCATGCCCTTGGCCTCTGCCTCTTCCTCTAGGTCAGCCTCTACCACGACCTCTTTGTACTAGAATTGTAGATTGTGCAGACTCTTTTGTAGAGGGTGCACGATCTACAGCTTCTCTAGTAACCGCTCTAGTTCTTGGTGGCATCATCGACTATACAAAACAAAACACCTTTTTAAGAGACCATAATGTTTAATCAAACCTTATACTAAGAACTTTAACAAACTTGGAATGGAAAGGAAGTTAATATCCTATAGAATCCCTCAATAGCACCTGAAGTATAAATATTTCTGGCTCATATCCATACTTAAGGTGCTACTCAAGAATCCTTTGCTTTGATAGCCACATGGAAACCTAATGCTCTGATACCAACTTGTCACGCCCCAATTTAATAGAACGTGAATAACACCACTAACAGATAACTTAACCCTTATTTATTTGTATATGGCTTCACAATATCACATATCCGAAAAATATCAGACGTTTACAAGTTTCCAGTGTAACTAATTATACATGCCAAAACTACAGTTAACATTATTATAGCAGAACCAGGGATCCTACCTGTGGTATTCAGAGCATACTCTAGATTACAAAGACATAATATTTAAACATTTCGAGCCTTGAAAGTAACATAGGCTCACCTAGAGAATATGACACCTAGCTGATCACGTAGAAGCAGCACCAAACTCTGTATCTTTATCTATAAAAAATGTAAACATCGTGTAGTGAGTTTGACAACTTAGTGAGCAGATAACACCTCCTATGACCTCTTAGATCAACATATGGATGTACTCATATAATAAAATTTATCACATCAGAAATTACAGTTCAAAAGTACATCCATATGGGACCGGTATTTTCAAATATTCTCAGTTCAAATCACATTCAAATATCTGTAACCATATATGATACATTATGATCATTATTCAAACATTGATATGCATTAAAAACATTTCTAATAAAAATATTAGGAAGATCACATATCAGAACCACTATATCAGAGTTCAATCCCTTTCGTACTTTGTTGGTATAGGATTTGCCTATACTTAGCATCTCAGCCAACGTTTGCCCTACCACCATTCAAGAGGACACGCGAAGGGACTCTAATATGAGCAATCTTTCAAGCACAAAGCAAGGGAAGAAAAATCACATATCATATAACTGGCATCTCGCCTAGATGGGAGGCATCTCGCTCTCCATCACATATCATATCTTGTGTGTTGGCTGTCACACGAGGCTAGCACCACCTTTGCTAGCTGAGGTATCAAGGTGCACCAGGGCTAACATCACCTGCTGTTAGCAAACAATGTTTCCAATAGAATTCCTCCACTAAATTATCATATGCACATATTCCATATCATTCAAAACAAACCTTTTAGTATAATACAGAATCTTAGTCTCAATACAGCTCATATATCATAAATCACCCAATCAAGGTTTATCATATATAGATGCCCTTTCTCGAGGCAATCATATAGCTTTATAAATCAATGCCACATGATAAAATATTCACTTTATCATTTAATAAGAAATACATGTGAAATCAGATATACCTGGAGTTTAGAAATCCATTTTCAAAACTATACTCTTCTTGAATTATATTCCAAATTGTAAGCAATTCAAATAATTTTAATGCATTTCAGAAACATATAAATGTGTAAATATCTTATAAACATAATCAAATACATGTTTAAAGATCAAGAAGAGTATAGGGCAAGTCATAGAAAGAATCATCTACTCACAAATTGAGGGTTTTGAGTTGGACAACCCCAAAATCTATATTTTCGGTCTAAATTTAGCAAAATAGACTGCAAAAATGAGTCCAGAAGGTACAAAAACCTTGAAAATGACTCCGAATTTATGAAATTTGGCCTCTGGGAGCTCAATGAATGCAACAGGGTGCTGAATCATACACTACACGCACCACCAGGGGAAGCTGCGCGTGGACGTCATCACTGAGGAAGAAGCAGTGTGTGGGGGCGTGTGCAAGGGAGGATGAGCCTGTAATTTAAGATCCTAAGGTTTTGGCACCTTCTGGATCAATGTGCGGTGTTAGTTTTTGCATTTGAGAACCATATATAGGAGTTTTGAAAATTACCTCTTTAGGTTATTTTTCCATTCATTTTCTGGCCAATCTCTAGCCAATTTTCCAAAAAACCAATTATATGGATTTGTAGAACTCTTCGCCCTAAGTCCGTTGGTGATGTTGGTGTTGAAATCGGAGGTCTAGAAGCGGTAGAATCTTAGAGAGAAGTTTTTGGGTTTTGGGAGAAAAAATTTAGAGGAGAGAGAAAAAAATCTAACATCTACTGCTTCTTGGGTGGCTGAAGCCTTTAAAATATCCTAGGGGGGCCTTTCTGAAAAATTCAATTTTAGAGGGTGGTCCTTGCAATTTTTTCCTATTTATATTTTGACCCTTAAACTTTTAAGAAATTACATTTTGGCCCCGAAACATAAATTCTCATATTTTCTTTGTAATTCTTAAACCCATGTAATAAATAAACATATTTTTTACGGTTCTTATCTCCATTTTCAATATCCTCTCTTTTATTCAGAATTTTCTTTAATTTAGAATTCTCTTTAATTTTTAAGGCTATTATAAAATGAGAGAAAGAGAGGAGAAGAAAGGAAGAAAGAAGAAGGAGAAGTCTAGAAGACTAAGTACTTAAGGTAAGTTAGCTTAATCTATATTTGAATCCATCTTTTCTCTTTGTCATTGGGGTTCAAAGCTCACCTCCCACTATTACTCAAGCTGCTTGAAAAATCGAAGGGAAGAGAGGAATCTTGCCACTTTCTTCAAGAGGAAACAAGAAAAAGAATTCACTCAGTGAGCTAGGGAGATCTTTAGGTAGGTTTAATAATATCACTTTTTGAAGAAAAGTTTTGAAATTTGTAACATTTATATGGGATTTTGATCTTAGAACTTTGATCAAATTTACAATATTTTCTACTTTGATGATTGGCCATAGATGTTGTTATATCATGTTACATGTTAATCTTGTATGTGATAAATGTTTTGAATACTTCGGTTGGTAAGGAAAGTTTTGCATAGATATGGCTATGGGTCGCAAAAATTTAGGGCTTTTATGCTACTATTATTTATATTTGAATGTGATGAAAAATTAATTTAATATGATTAGATTGATAAAATGATTATGGCCTTAAAAATTTAGAAGAAGACCATGAGAAATTTTTGTTAAGAAATACACTTAGTGATGCATGATTTTATTCTATTTTTCTTTTGAAGTGGATGATGGAATATGTTAAATAAAGTAAGAAATATAATTAAATGTTGAGATGAGTAATTCTTTGGTTAGGTGTAAATTTGGAAGAAAAATGGAAGAGGACTTAATAAAAGGATGAACTAGAACTTTAGGAAAGGCTAGGCTAAGAAAACTAGATTTTGGAGTAACCAGGGAAGCTTCTATTTTTGAAATTTTGGGAAGAATAGGTAGGGAATTAAAGGAAATTGTTAACATAATAAATATAGATGTATGTCTCATGGATCTATAGGCTCCAAAATTTCTTAATTTAGAGTCCATATGAGGGAGATATGACTGATTAATTAGTAGAGGTCAGAATTAGTCTAGAATCCAAGGTGGTAAATGTAATAGTTTTGGTTGTCGATTTTCTGGGAATAATTCGTAAGGTATCTTAAGAAATGATAAACATGAAAGTTGTAGATAAGTTTCGGTACTTTTTATAGGCTTTGGAATCACCTGAAGTAGAGTTTGTATGATGGAGATATAGTTGAATAAGTAAGGAAAGATCACAAAATAAGGCAGGCCGTGTTCTGGATTGCTTTAGCACGGGTAGGCTTTGTTCAGGGTTGTTTTTTAGTACGTTTGAAGTATTTTTTAAGCAGGCCATGTTGGGAGCTGGTAAAGCTTATTTTTAACATTTTTCTACCCTAAATGAACCTCATTAACTATATGGTAATAATAAAAACCAAATTGGAGAAGAATGCACTATAAAATTTGTGAGAATATGTGTTAGAAATGATATAAGTAGGTGGAAAGTAACTAGAGGCCAAGCATAAAGAAAATGAAAAGATGAAAATAATATTTTTCTAAAAAGAAGAATCTTATAAATGGAAATAATAAATAAATAGTGTATGCCCTAGCCATTGTCATTGCATGAACTCCTTACCATCTTAAGTGTGTAATTTTGACATGGAAATATTTTATAAAGTGATATTCAAAAATGGTTATGACCATAACATGATTCCATTTTACTAATGATTTTTTGTAGTGATTATGCTTTGATGATAAATTATGGCATGTGAGTATAATGAACATACGTGTTATTGAAATCATATTTTTTGTTATTAAGGTGAAAAGAAAAGAAAAGAAAAGAGACGATTACGGTCACATGGTGATCTGTGTGGTGCACCAGTAAAGGATGCCCTATTCACGGCTATGATTATGTTAATGAGTAAAGAAAGAGAAAGTGTGCCACGTTGGACGGAGTGATAAAAGCTCGTACGAGAGAGTAGAAAGTAATCACACTAACCAGGATAACTTGATATGAAAATAAGTTGATAGCCATCATATAATACTCTAAAAATAGTTATTCCTTTGATACATGTCATTACTATACAATTTTCATGTGCATAGATAAAATGCATTCATGTGACTTAAGATATTTATTGTAGCTTATACAGATGAACATGTTATGATGAGCTATATTGATGATAATTATGATTTATTATTGACCCTACTGAAATTTAATTCTCACTATATTTCCATATCATGTTTAGAAGACTAAATATGCAGATATTCTCTATGACCAGCTTTTAGCATACATTGGGTCAAGTTGGTTAACATCTCAGTGAAGGTGCAACCATCCGCACCCGTATCCCCAGAACTGGTCAATATGGATGAATAAGATGTAGACATATATGTGTTTGATTTTTGTATAGACATTTTTAATTAATGATGTGTATGTGAACCAAGAATTGTATCAGTATTAATGGTATACCATAAACCTTAATTATGTTTAGTTAATTTAATTGAATGTTATTATGATTTAAATAGTTAGAAGTAAAGAGGTAATGGCTTCATGGGATTTTAAAAATATATATATGTATATATGTAAAAAAATGGAGTTATTACATAATTGGTATCAAAGGCAGGTTAATCCTAAATGGCCAGTGGGTGGATGGTTATCTGAATCGATCTTATAGTGTCTTGAGTATGTTTGTGGTTATGTTGTGTAGGGGACCAGTGATTTCATATACGAGATCATAATGATCAGGATGATTTTTCTGTCTCGGAAGATGGAGTAATCATGTATCAAGGAGGGTCTGTGTTCCTCAAGAACGAGAGTTAAGGACTAAGATCCTACAAGAAGCGCATCAGAGTAAATACACAGTCCGTCCGGGATCCACTAAAATGTATCAAGATTTAAAGAGGATGTATTGGTGGCCAAGGATGAAAAATGAAATTGTTGAGTTTGTGGCAAAATGTGTAATTTTTCAAAAGGTGAAGGTAGAGAATCAAAAGTCAACGGGATTTCTACAACCTCTTGAGATCCCTAAATAGAAATGAGACAGTATTTCGATGGACTTTGTGGTGGGCTTACCTAAGAATTCATTGGACATGACTCTATCTAGGTAATAGTTGACAGATTAACCAAATGCGCTCACTTTTTGCCCATAAACATTAACTATTTGTTGGACAAATTGGCCAGTTGTACGTCTAGGAAATAGTTAGACTACATGGAATTCACTTAAATATCATTTCTGATAGAGATCCAAGGTTCACGTTGTGGTTTTGGAAGGCTTTGTAGGAAGCTTTTGGAACCCAGTTGTGGTTCAGTACTGCCTACTATCCTCAAACTAACGGGTAGACATAATGGACTATTCAAACCCTAAAAGATATGTTAAGGGCCGGTGTGATAGAGCAAAGTATAGGATGGGATAAATACTTACCTTTAGCAGAGTTTTCTTATAATAATAGTTATCACTATAGTATTAAGATGGCCCACTATGAAGTTTTATACAGTAGGAGTGTCGATCTCCACTATGTTGGTTTGAGGTAGGAGAAAAGAACTTGCTGGGTCCTAATCTAGTTCAATAAACCACTAAACAAATCAGGATGATACGAGACAAAATACTTACAGCTTAGAGTCGGCAAAAGAGTTACTATGATAAGAGACATAGACCTCTGGAGTTTGAGGAAGGATACCATGTATGTCTGAAACTTTCTCAGACTACTGGAGTTGGTAGGTCTTTCAAAACCAAAAAGTAAGTCCACGAGTTTTGGGACCCTACCAAATTTTAAAGAAAGTGCTAACATCAGCATATAAAGTTGCCCTCCCACCTAATTTGTCCAATCTACATAATGTTTTCCATGTATCACAGCTCCGAAAGTATCTTGCAGATTCATCACATATAATACAAGATGAACCAATCCAAGTAAAGGAGAACATGGAAAACCTGCTAGTATCGACATCCATATTGGACACTGACGTGAAGCAATTGAGGAATAAGACCATTCCCCAAGTCAAGGTGTTATGGGAAGGTTTTCTTTCAGAAGAAGTAACTTGGGAGCCAGAAGAAGTCATGAGAAAGAAATATTCGTAATTTTTCTTATTAGGTAATTTCTGAAATTTTGAGGAAAAAATTTCTTTTAGGGGGAGAGAAATGTAACATCCCTAATTTTGTTTCTCTTATTAATAAAGGTACATAAATATTTAATTAAAGAAATAAAATTTATGAGACAATTTTTAGATATCTAAGGAAATATAATCCTTACAAATTCTTCACCTTATGTGTAGGCATAGAAAATGTTTCTAACATTAAGGGAATAGGTGAAGAGAGAAAACCTAATAGGAAAAAGTAGAAATAACATACTAAAGAAAGGTGAAATTCTTGGCTAAGAAAGATAAATTTTTGTGAAGTAAGTAAAAGTCTTAAAATTTCAAGAAGATTGGATTAAGGTAATTTTTCCTAATTCAAAAGCTAGAGTTACTAAGTTTTACATCTCCACCTATACATTGGGCTTTCACCTATAGACACTTCATATAGAGTTTTTCCACTTCACATGAATTTCTAGCAAGCCAATAGGATAGCCCAAGCAAGAAATAAAACATAGACTTGGACTAGGATATAGAAGTTGGACTGATATCCTAAATATCATGAAAATGTGACCAAGCCCTTCATGAAAGGTAGAATTTCAGCCACAGCAAAGGAAATGGGTAAGAATAAACCTAAATCCAAGAAGGAAAAATAAGAATTGTGTGAGGAAATAGTAGTGTAATAATAATCAAGATAAGGTCACATGACATTAAGACAAAACATCTATATCTTACATTCATAATTTCAACAAGTAGGTAATAATACATGGCATTAGGACAAAACATCTATATCCTATATTCATAATTTCAACAAGTGAGTAATAATACATAGCATTATGACAAAACATCCTTATCCTACATAAATAATTTCAACCAAGCAAGAGAGACTCAAGGGCTAAAAATTTGCCACTTAGAAAGGCAAACCTATCATACTTGAGTAAGACAAAAGAAGGAAATGAATCCCTAAATCAAAGGGACCCTGTCCCTTGTCTTAAGAACATTTTTTCATGATTTTTAAAATACAAATCTCTTTTTGCTATGCATATCTTGACTAAGAGAGATGAAGACAAGAACATGAGTTATCTTTCCCCAAAAAACAACCAAGTGCATCCTAATTGTGATAAGGTAGACCCATGATCATGAAAGGTGAACCGCTTGATAGTTTATTTAAGAAAAACCCACCCTTATAACATTATAATTTCATCCAAGTGAGGGAGAGGAAAAACATAAAAGCAAGGTAGAGTGAGGAAATGAGAGAAAGAGAGGAGAAGAAAGAAAGGAAGAAGAAGGAGAAGTCTAGAGGACTAAGTACTCAAGGTAAGTTAGCTTAATCTCCACTTGAATTCATCTTTTCTCTTCATCCTTGGGGTTTAAAAATCACCCTCCTTCTCTTATTTGAGCTACTAGAAAAGTTAAAGGAAGGGAGGAATCTTGCTACTTATTTCAAGAGAAAACAAGAAATATAATTCACTAAGTAAGCTAGGAAGATCTTTAGGTAGGTTTAACAATATCTTTTTTGAAGAAAAGCTTTGAAATTTGTAACATTTATATGGGATTTTGATCTTAGAACTTTGATGAAATTTACAATATTTCTTATTTTGATGATTGGTCATGGATGTTGCTATATCATGTTACATGTTATTTTGCATATGATGGATGTTTTGAACATTTCGGTTGGTGTGGAAACTTCTACATAGGTATGGCTATAGGTGGTAAAATTTTAGGATCTTTTATCCTTCTGTTTTGTATATTTAAAGGTGGTGAAAAATTAATGGAATATGATTAGATGTAAATTAGGAAGAAAATGAAAGAGGATGTAATATAATGATGAATTAAAACCTTAGGAAAGGTTTGGTTAGGAAACTGGATTTCAGAGTAATTAGGAAAATTTTTATTTTTGAAATTCTGGGAAGAATTAGTTAGGAATTAAAAGAAATGGTTAACATTAAAAATGTAGATCTATGTCTCACAGATTTTTAGACACTGGAACTACTTAATTTGGAGTCTAGATGAGGGAGATATTGTCCGATTTGTAAGCAGTTGTCAGAAAATGGTTAACCAGGGAAGAATCTGTTAAGTATGCTTATGTGTTTAAATTTATGGGAAAAATTTGTTGGGAATTAGAAGAAATACTTAACATGCTAAATATAGATATATTTTTCACTAATATTTAGCCACTAAAATCATTCTAATTGAAATCAATATAAGGGATATATGGTCAGATTAGTAAGCAGAGGTCAGAAACTAACTAACCAGGGAAAAACATATTAAGTATGCTTTTGTGTTTGAATTTTTGGGCCAAATCTTATGGGAATTAAAGGAAATTGTTAACATAATAAATATAGATATATGTATCATGGACTTATAGGCTCTAAAATCACTTAATTTGGAGTCCATATGAAGGAGATATGGCTGATTAATTAATAAAGGTAAGAATCAGTCTAGAATCAAGGGTGGTAAATGTAAGCATTTTTGTTTACAACTTTTTGGGAATAATTAGTAAGGAATCTAAAGAAATTATAAACATGAAAGTTGTATATAAGTGTCTTAGATTTTTATATGCAAGAGATATGGTCAGATTAGTAAGTAGAGATCTAAACCTACCTAAGAAAAAATAACATTGAATTTGAGAGAGTAGTAACACAACGATTACTTAAGATTTCACTAAAATGTTCAACATAAGGGATTTAAAGGATTATCTTATCTTTCAATTGAAACCAAGATCACCTCAATCGGATTTAAAATGAGGGTGTTATGCTCTGTTTACTGATATAGGAAAATAATATTTAAAAAAGAAGAAGAATCTTATAAATAAAAATAATAAATCACTAGTGTATGCTATAGCCATTTCCATTGCATGAACTCCTTACCATCTTAAGTGTGTAATTTTGACATGGAAATATTTTATAAAGTGATCTTTGAAATGATTATGTTCATGGCATGATTACTAATTATTTTTGGTAATGATTATATTTTCATGAAAAATTATGCCATGTGAGTATAATGAACATACTTGTTATTGAACTAATATTTTTAGTTATTAATGTGAAAAGAAAAGAAAAGAAAAGAAAAGAAATGAGCATGGTCACATGGCGGTCCGTGTGGTGCACCAGTAGGGGACGTCCTACCAACGGCTATAATTATGTTAATGAGAAAAGAAAGTGTACCGTGTCAGACAGAATGAGAGAAGTTCGTACCAGATAGTAGAAAATACTCACCCTGATTGGGGTAGCTTTATACAAAAATAAGTTGATAGCCATCATATTATATGTTGAAAATAGTTATTCATGCCACACATATTTTATTGTTGAACCTATTGGGATTTAATTCTCACTATATTTCCATATTATGTTCAAAAAACTAAGTTATGTAAATATTCTCTATGAATGGCTTTTAGCGGACGTTAGGTCGAGTTGGCTAAGATCTCGGTGAAGGTGCAACCACCCGCACCCGTATCTCCAGAACGGGTCAATATGGATGAATTAAATGTATACTTATATGTGTTTTATTTTATACAGATATTTTGATTAATAATGTGTACGTGAACCCAAAATTGTATAAGTGTTAGTGGTATTTCATAAACCTTAACTGGGTTTGGTTAATTTAATTGAATGTTATTATGAGTTAAATAGTTAGAAGTAAAGAGGTAATGACTTCGTGGAATTTTAGAAATATATATATATATATATATATATATATATATATATATATATATATATATATATATATCTGTATATATGTGACATGCTATAAATTAAGCATGTCTTTAGCATGCTTTAAGTTGATTTTTATTTAATTTGAGTAGGAAATAAATAGAATTTAATTTAGTTTTGTGTTTTATGTTATAGGAATAATAATGAAGAAAAGAAGAGGAAAATAGAGAGAACATATGGAAAAATGCTGATTTTTGATCTTCACTCACTAATTGAGGGATATCTCTCACATTTGAACTTCGATTGAGGTGATTCCAGCGACTATAGAAAGAAGAGACATAAAGATACAACATTTGTGTTTGACACTTTGGAAAAATCTGGAAGTAACTAGGTGCCGCTTTTGGGCGGATCTGGAGCACCACGGTGCCCTGCTGCCAGAATTCCGAAGTGTCACGTTGCCCCGACAGTCTATTTCTGTAGTGCCGTGGCACCCGAGTAGTGCGCTGCTGCGCTCGTCGCAACACCAGCTTGTTGATTTTGCCATTTTTTGGTCTTTTTGACTCCAGTTGAAGCCCAACGGATCAAATTTTGACCTAGAAACAATTCTACTTTAAGGAGGAGAAGCCAATCTATAAAAAGGGAAGAAATGAAGCATCACACAGGATTGAAGCTCTTAATTACCTTATGTAATTCTTGTTAAGATTTTCTTATGGCCTTGTGCGGCTAATTTATTTTTAGTTGGTAGAGGAAGATTGAAACCTCAATGGATCGTTATGCATTGTGAGATTTCGAATTGGTTTTATTAATTTAATCTTAACCGGGTATTGATTATTCATCTACTCTTATCTTTTCTTAATGATTGTTGATATGATTGCTAGGGAGGCCTACTAGTATATTGTATGTCTTAATCTACTGCTAAATTAGGTTTTGAACAAATAGGATTAATGATTTTGGATTATAAATCATTAACCCTATGATGAATGATCAACTAAGTTAAATACAACTGATGTGCTTATATTTATTTAACTCTATCAGTTTCTCTCGTTCTTTATGCAATTAATAGGTTAGACATTACCGATGTGCTAAAAGATATCTTATTAATTAGGGTTTAATTGGTATGATTGTTATCAATTCATTAGACTTAAGGAGGAACATGGATATTATCCCAATGGTAGATATTTGGTTTAAGATTGATGATTTTGTCAGTGATCAATGTAATCCCTTGATGGTGGATATCGACTGAAACCAACACCTCTCTCATTAATTACTCTCTTAATTGCTTTCATTATTTTTTTCTTTACTATTTACAATTATCAAATCCCCCTTTTTCTTAATCACATAAGGTAACACCAATCTCTTTGGGATCAACCCTAACTCCCACTACTACAGATTAGTTGAGAGGTAAGGTATCAATTTGGGTGTACTTGCGGTAGTACAAACCAAATTTTGGCTGCATTGTTGGGGACTGCGTCTATTACCTTTTTGTGGTTTTTATTTTGATTTATGCATATGACTCATTCTTTTAATTCTCAAGATTTACAGTTCAATCTAGATATTGAAAAATATGTATACAGACACAGAAGAGAACTTTAAGGGGACACTGATCAAGAAAAGGAGGGAGTAATCATGGCGAGATACCCCACTCTAAAGGAGCTTGCAGATCCAGATTTGCATCAGCAACCCTTATGCATTACTTTTCCTAATCTTGATGACAATGTTAATTTTGAGTTGAAATCTAGATTAATTCATCTCTTACCTAATTTTAGACCACCATAAACACTTAAAGGAATTCCATGTGGTATATACCAGCATGAAGCCCCCTAGAGTAACTGAGGAACAAATAAAACTCAAGGCTTTTCCTTTTTCATTAAGAGACTCGGCCAAAGATTGGCTATATTATTTACTTTATAGCACTATCACCACATGGAATGAGATGAAAAGAATATTTTTAGAATGATATTTTCGTACATCTAGGGCCGTTAATATCTGGAAAGAAATATGTGGCATTAGACAATTGCATGGAGAGACATTTTATGAATATTAGGAGAGATTTAAAAAGCTTTGTCCAAGCTTCCCTTATCATCAGAGTAGTGAGTACCTACTAATCCAATATTTCTATGAAGGTCTTTTGTAGGGAGACAGGAGTATGATAAATGCAACTAGTGGAAGAGCACTAGTAGATAAGACACTTGAAGCAGCCAGAGTCCTGATATCAAATATAGCAGCCAACTCCCAACAATTTGGCATTAGGCATGATCCTCCAAGACATGCCCATGAGGTAAGCACCACTACTCTTCAACAATAGATATCTGAACTTACCTCTCTTGTGCGCCAAATGGCTACAAGTACACCTCAGTAAGTTAAAGTATGTGGAATATGTTTAGCCATAGGGCACCCAATTGACATGTGTCCTACACTTCAAGAGGAATCCACAAAACAAAGGAATGTTGTAGGAGGTTTTCCTGGCCAACCAAGAAGATATGATCCTTATGCTAATACCTATAATCCTGGATGGAAGGATCATCTCAATTTCAGATATGGGAATGCACAAAATAGGCCTATAGGACAAAATTTTCAACAAATCAACAGGCCTATTATCCTAGACAGAATGTATCCCAGGATCACCAGGTAAGTAATCCATTGGAAGAGATTGTGAAAACTCTTGTACATAATTCTCATCAATTTCAACAAGAGACAAGAGCTAGCACTCAGAACTTGACAACTCAAGTAGGCCAATTAGCAACCACGGTGAGTCGATTAGATTCTCAAAACTCATGTAAGCTACCCCCTGAAATTGTGGTAAATCCCAGAGAAAATGTCAGTGCAATTATTTTAGGGAATGGTAAGGAAATTGAAGGCCCACCATCCCTTTCTTCGCCTAAGGAGCATGAGAAATTAAATAAGGAGAAAGAAGAATCTACAAGTAAGTCTCCATCTAATTTAAATTATGAAGTAGTGCCTCCTTTTCCAGAAGCTCTTAAAGAAAACAGGCTGCATGAGAAAACTTCTGATTTATATGAGACCTTTAGAAAAGGTGAAGTTAATATTCCCCTTCTAGATGCTATTAAATAGGTACCAAGATATGAAAAGTTCTTGAAAGACCTATGTAATTAAAAAAGAATGCAAAAGTTGAAAGGATTTGAAAAGGTTCAAATGTGTCATAATGTATCTACCATGATACAAACAAAACTCCCCACTAAATACAAGGATCCAGGTATGTTTACTATTCCTTGCAAAATTGGGGATACTCGTGTTGATAAAGCTATGTTGGATTTAAGAGCTTCCATCAATGTCATGCCATATTCAGTATACATATCTTTGAATTTGGGACCATTGAGCTCTACAAATCTGATAATTCAAGTAGCAGACAGGTCCAATGCATATCCTAAGGGAATAATTGAGGATGTTTTGGTTCAGGTAGATGATTTGATTTTCCCTGTATATTTTTATGTGCTTGACATGGAAAATGGAGATTTTACTTCTCCAATATTATTAGGGAGACCATTCTTGAAAATATCTAAGACCAACATAGATGTTCACAACAGTACACTCACTATGGAATTAGATAGTTAAGTAATAAAATTTAATATGTATAAAGCCATGAAACACCAAGGTGATAACACTCCTGTTTACTCTATTTATGTCTTTGATTCTTTAGTACACAATGTGTTTCAATCAGGTGAAAAGGATAAATTGGAGGACAGTGTGAGCAAATCTATAAAGAAATATGATGGTGAGATAAACCTAGATATGAAAACAAAAGTGGAACTAGTTGCACTCAATGATTTTTTAGAAGGGTCACCAACACGTAAGGTTGCTTCTATGACATTACCAATTTCTTAAACTACTCTTGCACCTTCTGTTTTGCAAGACCTTGGATCACATTTATCACCTCTTCCTAATCACTTGAAATACTTGGAAGTTAGAGATGCATCATCTATCATTGTTTCTAAAAATCTAGGTGCTAAAAAAGAAGAGATGTAACAACTCCATTTAAGTAATAATTTTTTTTAAATACCATGAAGTTATTACCTCGTTACAACTTAACTCAAAATAAAATTTATTTAATTTATACAATACAGAGTTTACATACATATCATTAATCAATAACATCCGTACAAAAGTCTAACACATATATAATTAGATCTTATTCATCCCTGTTGACCAGTTTCGGAGATACGGGTGCGGGTGGTTGCACCTTCACCGGGATCTTAGTCAACTTGATCATAGACACCATATATATTACTGGGAATAGCTCAAAATAGAGTAACTCGATTCAACATACGCTAAAAGCCAATGCCATAGAGAAAATCTGTATAATTATTCTTTTGAACATGACATGGAAATATAATGAGAATTAAATCCCAATAAGTTCAACAATAAATCATCATCAATATAGCTCATCACGTCATGTTCATCTGTATAAACTACAACAAATATCTTTGGTCACATGAATGCACTATATATATGCACATGAGAATCGTACAATAATGACATGTATGACAGGATTATCTATTTTCAGAATATCATATGATGACTATCAATTTATTTTCATATCAAGCTACCCCGGTCAAGGTGAGTATTTTCTACTCTCCGATATGGGCTTTTCTCTCTCCGTCCGACATGGCACACTTTCTCTTTCTTTTCTCATTAGCATAATCATAGCCGTTGGTAGGGCGTCCCCTACTGGTGCACCACACGGATCACCATGTGACCGTGCTTATTTCTTTTCTTTTTACATTAATAGCCAAAAATAAGATTTCAATAACAAGTATATTCATTATACTCACATACCATAATGTATCATCAAAATATTTCCATGTCAAAAATTACACACTTAGAAAGGTCAAAAGTTCATGCATTGCAATGGCTATAGCATCTTCTAGGTCATTTATTATTCATTTATAAGATTCTTCTTCTTTTTTAAATATTAATTTTATTCCTTTATTTTCTTAATGCAGGTTTTCATCCTATCTGATTTTCTTACTAATCAGAGCATAACTCCTTAAATTTAACTCCGATTTAGATGTTCTTGGTGTCAATTTAAAAATACAACAATTATCTAAAACTATTATGTTGAGTAGTTGAGAGAAAAGTAAGAAATCATGGTGATATTAATCCCTCAAAATACAGGTTATTTCTTCTCGAGTAAGTTCTGACCTCTACCTACTAATCTCTCCATATCTCCCTCATGAGAATTCCAAATTGAGTGATTCCAGTGGGTAAAATTCCGTGACACATACAGATATAATTTTTATGTTAACCATTTATTTTAATTCCCTATATAATGTTCCCAGAAATTAAAACACAGAAGCTATCCTAACATATTCTTCCCTCATTATCCATTTTCTGACCTTTGCTTACTAATCGGACCATATCTACCTCATATGGACTCTAAATTGAATGATTCCAGTGGCTAAAACTCCGTGAGACATAGATCTACATTTGTTATGTTAAACATTTGTTTTATTTCCCTATAGAATGTTCCTAGAAATTAAAACACACAAGCTATCCTAATATATTCTTCCCTGATTAACCATTTTCTGACCTTTGCTTACTAATCAGACCATATCTACCTCATATAGACTCTATATTGAATTATTCCAGTGGATAAAAATCCGTGAGAAATAGATCTACATTTTTTATGTTAACCATTTGTTTTAATTTCTTACTGATTCTTCCTAGAAGTTTAAAAATAGAAGCTTAAAAGTTTGCCACCCATAGCAATACCTATGCAGAACCATCTACACCAGCCTAAGTATTCAAACATACATAATATGTAACATGATATAGCAACATCCATGACCAATTATTAAAGTTCTAAAATCAAAATCTCATATAAATATTACAAGTTTCAAAACTTTTCTTCAAAAAAAAAATATTGTTAAACTTACCTGGAGCTCTTAGTCCTCTAGACTTCTCCTTTCTCTTTCTTCCTTTCTTCCTCTCCTTTCCTCACTCTACCTTGCTTCTATTTTTCCTCTCCCTCACTTGGACAAAAATTATAATGTTATAGGGTTGGGTTTTGCTAAAATAGACCACCAAATAATTCACCTTTCATGATCATGGGTCTACCTTATCACAATTAGGATACACTTGGTTGAACTTTTGGAAAACAAACAACTCATATTCTTGTCTTCCTCTTCCTTAGTCAAGATATGCATAGGAAAAGGAGATTTGTATTTTGAAAATTATCATAATATGTTCTTAAGATAAGGGACAAGGTCCCTTTGATTTAGGGATTCTTTTTCTTTTTCTTTTGTCTTAATCAATTATGATAGGTTTGCCTTTTTAGGTGGCAAATTTCTAGCCCTTGAATCTCCATTACTTGGTTGAAATTATTTGTGTGGGATAGGAATGTTTTGTCCTAATGTCATGTATTATCATACCACTTGCTAAAATTATGAGTGTAGGATATAGATGTTTTGTCCTAAAGCCTAACGATGAGTGTAGGATATAGATGTTTTGTCCTAAAGCCTTGTATTATCATACCACTTGCTAAATTTTTGTCTTAAAGCCATGTAACCTAATCTTTATTATATTATCACATGATTTATTTTATTTTATTTTTCCTCTTAGATTTGGGCTTATTCCTACCCATTTCCTTTGCTTTGGATAAAATTCTACCTTTCTTGGAGGGCTTGAACACATTTTCTTAATGTTTGGGCTATTGGTCCAATTTCTATATCCTAGTCGAAGTCTA
The DNA here is from genome assembly GCA_037074535.1 of Gleditsia sinensis. NCBI lineage: Eukaryota > Viridiplantae > Streptophyta > Magnoliopsida > Fabales > Fabaceae > Gleditsia > Gleditsia sinensis. Next base: position 33,262,542 of record CM073464.1, on the reverse strand, counting down.
TGTTTTATTTATTGTTTAGGTTATCCAATGGGCTTGCTAGAAACTTATGTGAAGTGAAAAAACTCTATATGAAGTGTCCATAGGTGAAAGCCCAATGTATGGGTGAATATGCTAAACTTAGTAACTCTAGTTCTTGAATTAGGAAAAATTACCCTAATCCAATGTTTTCTCGAAATTTTAAGACCTTAACTTGTTTCCAAAAATTTATCTTCCTTACCCAAGAATTTCACCTTTCTTTAGTATATTATTTCTAATTTTTCCTGTTAGGTTTTCTTTCTTTACCTATTCCATTAATGTTAGAACATTTCTATGCATACACGTAAGGTGAAGAATTTCTAAGGATTATATTTCCTTAGATATCTAAAAATTGTCTAAGAAATTTTATTTCCTTAATTAAATATTTATGTACCTTAAAAGAAATGAAATTAGGGATGTTACTTTGAATACTTTTGTATTTTTATTAATTCATGAAACGAAATTAGGGATGTTACAAGAGACATTGATGGATATTCTTCAAAAACAAAAAGAAATGCCATTACAAAAACAATTGCCAATCTTAAAGGCATAGACCCAACTGTAGAGTTGCATCAAGTTCTAGAGATCAAAGGGGTTAGACCCCGCAAGGATAAGAAAACTCTCCCTTGGTTAGGACCCCTTGTCATTACTAATGTGGTTTTTGGTCGTGCAGTTGAACTTCAAGGATTGAATCAGTCCCAAAAATTTAAAGTGAACATCAACCGAACAATAATTCTTCTTCTTATTCTTCTTTTTCATAGTTTTATTTTTTCTTTAATAAAAAAATTTGGACTTGCAGATGCACAGCACTGCGGTGCACATCGTCCAAATCGGGCGAGCGCCCCTATGCTCTCTATAAGAGGCCCACAACCTTTTCATCCTCAGCAGCATTTTTGCATTCCCCTTCACCCCCCAAATACAAATTCCTAGCTCTAATCAACCATAATAACCTCTCATTAAGTTTCCTTGCTTAAATTGCATGGTTTTTCATCTTCTTTTGTAGGATTAAACAACTCTTTCAGTATTTGGGTTGGATTCAATGAAAATTTTCTAGGGTTCTAAGGAAATTTTGATCTTGCATTTTCCAGCCACAAATCAAGATAAATTGGGTATTTACTTCATTTTTTCTGCTGAAGTTGATCTCTATACTTAATTGTTACTGGTTTGCATTGAATTGGGACTTCAAGTTGAGAATCCACCACCCATTCTTCCAATATTTCAAGAGCGCACACAAGGTGTTCTGTAAAATGCCTAAGTGAATTTTGTAAGCCTAATCGCTCCAAAAACTTCAAAATTGGACCTCTCAAAAAGGAAGAATAAGGCCAAAGACCCTTCAGCATTCAAAAATATGGCATTTGTGACTGTAGAGGTTTATCAACACTATATCAAAATGGTGGTGCATAAACCCATCATTCCAAAACGAGGATTTGTTGTCACTATTGGGCTATCTCGTTGAGACAATATCCTCCATAGGCATTGGGAGATTTTCTATTGGAACCCAGAACCAGGGGTCATTCCCATGGTATAAGAGTTTTACTCCCATGCTACAATCCACGAATGTCATAAAGCATGGGTTAGAGGCAAGATGGTGAAATTCGCTCCACATGCCATCAATGAGTTCTACTCACTGCTTGACATTGAGGATGACGAATACTCGGCACTTCTTCAATCATACATTGACTTTGAAGACATTATTTGCAATCTTTGCTATAGGGTGCTTCTTGGAAATTGGATAGCAACAGCCAACCAGTGTATTTTGTCAAGGCTAATATGAATAAAGTCGCTAAAGCCTGGCACTATTTTGTGTCAGCAAGATTCATGTCCAGCTTGAACATGAGTGAAGTCAGGAGGGACAGGGCTACTCTCCTTTATGCTATACTAAAGGGCCTTTCTATTGATGTAGGAAAAATTTCTAACATCCCGTAGTTTTTGTTTTTCAATAATAATGTTTTGTTACAAAAAAATATATTTTTATTTATTTAAAAAGGATTATGTTATGCTAAAAGCAAGTATATTTTTAATTAAAATAATTATTGTTTTGCTTAAAATAATTATATTAGCCTTTAATAAATTTTGTTGTATTTTTAGAAATATTCTTTCTTTTATTATGTATAAAGATATTTATTTTGTAATTTGTTTTATTAAGATTTTTATCAAGAAAAATCATGATTTAAGAGTTTAACTAAAGGTTTATGAGAATGTAAATTTTTAGAAATTTTTGGAATATTTTTGGATGAAAAATAGTATTTATATGAATATATATAAAATAAAATCCTATTATTCAATTATTAAATACTTATTATTATTATAATAAAATAAATAAACAAAAGAAGAAGGGGAAGGGGGAAACGAAGATGGAGACAGAAATCGTGCACAAATTCTGAAACCGATGAATAGTAGAGTGAATAGTGATAAATAGTAACTTTCAATTTCTCTCTAAATTTAGAGTGCCTATTGAGTTCCGATCTCCAAACTGAGGATACCACTGAATTTAGGACGGAGAATACTACGGTTTTGACCGATTAACTTTTTAAATCAGTCGTTGAATCGTCGTAGATCTGAAGTAGAAAATCTCAGAAAAAGGTAAATTCTGAAACTCTTACTTATAGACTTATAATTGAAATTCTGACACCGTAGATGGATTCAGGAGTTAGATAAACCTTAGGATATGAATATTTTCAACCATCTAACAGTTTTTTGTTCGTCGTGAATAGTGATTTTCAGTTGGTGAATAGTGACCAAGCTCCCGGAGTCTTTTTTTAAGTCTTTGGACCCTCCCGACACGTTTTTGAGGTCAAATTAGTCAAATTCGGCTTAGAAAAGTACATTTTAGGGCTGTCCAACCAAGAGCCCTACCCTGTGAGTAGAGAATTCTTTCTGTGACTTGCCCCATGCTCTTCTTGAACTATAAATGTATTATTGTTTCTGTTTATAAATTATTTATACTATTATAAGTTTCTGAAATGTGTTAAAATATTTGTTATACTTATAAAATGGCACATAGTTCAAGAAAAGTATGGTTTTAGAAATGAATTTTGGAACTCATTGAATATGTGGTTCTAAATGTATTTATCATTATTTGATAAAGTGAATATTATGTGCATGATGCATTGATTTGTAAAGCTATATACTTGTGAAAATGATGCATGTCATATTATAAATGAGATTGAATGGCAAGCGTAAAGCTCATGGCGAGTTGCTTGATAAATATGACAAGCGTAAAGCTCATAGCGAGTTGCTTGATAATTTCACATGTATCTATATGTTTTGATGAATATCGGCTGGTTGTATGGCTTGTAACAGTACCGAATAGGGGATGCCCTATTAGCCTGAGTGAGCAGAGGGAGGGCCGGTCCAACCGGGTGATAGTGGTAATGTGGGGGGGGGTAGGAGGGTGATGTACTCACATTCCCTGATCACTTATTATGACTATGGTTGAGGTCACTATGCGTATGAAAAATGAGTTATATTTTCATTGCATTAACCAGATTGTTGAGTGAGGCAGGTGCATTAAAAGTAATGATTTTATCTCTAAATCTTCATATTTTACTATAACTTATATAGCTAAGTATAACAACATTTGTTTATTGATCATACCGTGCAGCATATGGTTTTGGATATCTGAATATCCTTTGATTTGAGAATATTTGAAATATGGGTCCCATATGAATGTACTTCTGAACTGTATTTTCTATGTGACATATTTTAAAATATAAGTACATCCATATGCTGACCTAAGAGGTCATAGGAGGAATTATTTGCTCACTGAGTTGTCAAACTCACTACACGATATTTTCACATTTTTCAGATAAGAATATGGTGAGTCTACGTTGCTTCCGAGACTCACGGTCTTTGAATTATACTGTGTTTGTATTCTAGAGTGCTCTGAACGCTATAGGCAAGATCTCCGTTTCTGTTGTACTTTGATGTTTATAGACTTGTTCTGTATATTGTGTATACATGAGAGATCCTATATGTATTTGTTCCCATGATAAAGAATTGAATTATGTATATTTATGAAAAATATCTGATTGTGGAAATAATAATTAAAAAAATGTTTATTTTATGTAACATAAATTGGGGGCATTTACAAGTTGGTATCAGAGCATTAGGTTTTCCTATGGCTAACAGAGCAAAGAATTCTGTAATAGGACTTTGAGTATGGGTATGTAACTGCAGACATATTTATACTCACGGTGTTGTTGTAGAATTCTATAGGGTGTCATCCTTTTCTTCCTTCTAACTCTTTTCCTTAGATATGTGAGGTTTAAACATGTATGCGTATGTCCTAGATGGTACCTTTTGTGTGTGGACTACTAGTTTAGCTTTTGAACTTGTTTTGACGAAAAGTCATAAAGAGAACCCTTTTGGAAAATTAGCTGAAAATAAGAAAATTCTATCTGAACACAAAGGGAATGGCTTGTTTGGATGTCAAGAAGGTTTGAATTGATTGTTTGATTTGCTTATGTGAAACAATATGACGAATGGATAATATAATATTGATGGTGGGTTATGATGTGATCAAGATTGCCAACTCTAAGATAATGATTTAAAATAAAGTGAGTGTTTTGAAAATATATTTAAATCTCTTTTTGGATGGATGAGTTGGAATCTATATATAAATGGATTTGGTAAGTTGTGGGTTGGATTGAATTTGAGAGCGGAGAATCTATGAAGATAATATTTTCAGTGATATATTTTGTAGATATAAGGAATTCGAAGACAGTTTAGTTTTCAATAATACTATGTATAAGCATTATGATAAAGGAAGGTTTACACATGGAAATTTAAAATTTAAGGTATGAAAAATGGGTAATTTATGTGAAGGGCTCTTGGATAGACATAAGTTTTCCATTAATTGTTAAGATATTGCATGAATAAAGTCACAATAGGTTGAATTTGTTTAAGTGTTTTGAAGTGCGATCTCATTGATACAATATGAAGATGTCATCAATAGCAGAAAATGTTAGTAAAGGAGTTGCAAATAGTGATCAATCATGGAAGCAAGTACCCAGTAATTTAATTTCACCTTTAGCAACCATAAGTTATTACAAAAAATGGGTGCTAAGGATATTTGGCAGTGGTAAGAGATGTTAATATAAAGTATACTAATGTAGATCAGGTTCCAGTAGTTAGGAAATTTCTTGATGTGTTTCCAGAAGAATTACCTAGAGTACCCCCAACTAGAATTTGATATGGATTTACTTCTTGGAACCCAACTAGTATCTATATCCCTATATAGAATGATATCGATTGAATGTTAAAAAAAAAATTAGTTACAAGACTTGTTAGATAAGGGATTCAAATGCCCTAGTACTTTTATTTGGAGTGCTCCAGTTCTATCTGTGAAAAAGAAAGATGGATCACTATGACTATGCATAAATTATAGACAGTTGAATAAGGTGACCATGTGGAATAAATACCCATTACCTCGTATAGATGATCTATTTGATCAGTTACAAGGTGCTCAATGTTTTTCAAAAATTGATTTGAGATATGAGTAACGGTAATTGAGGATAAGAGAAGAGGATGTACGAAAATTTTCTTTTAGGACTCATTATGGGCATTATGAGTCCTTTGTTATATTATTTAGTTTGACAAATATCCTAACTGCATTCATAGATTTAATGAATAGTAATTAGGTCATCCCTGGATCAACTTGTTATTATATTTATTGATGATATACTAGAATATTTCAAAAGTTTAGAGGATCATAAGCAAAATTCAAAGATAGTTTTACCAACTCTAAGGGAGTATGGTTAGTAAAGATGGTATCCAAGTAGACTCTAAAAAAGTAAAAGTGGTACAATAATAGCTACGTTTTACTATATCTAAAGATGAAGATCCAAATCCAATTTGTGCTTCCTTTAGTTGTCTGCCATCCATTCTATTTGAGCCATAATTGGATCAGGTACATGAATATATGCTTGTAAAGCATCAATCAACTCCTCAGCATTTGAAGCCGAGATGAGAATTCGTCATGTTGAGTGTGAGATGAACCTTTGTTCCACAGCATAATCAAGAAAAGACAACAATCCATCAAAGAAGTGGTTAACATTTAACAAACCTATCGGTTTGTGATGCATATTTAGTTGTGCCCAAGAGACTATTTAGAAAATTTCTTCTAAAGTACCAAAACCACCTGGTAAGGCAATAAAGGCATCAGCATTGCTCATCATTCTAGCCATGCGCTCATGCATGGAAGCTACCCTAAACTCTTCCCCAATTGTCTCTCCTACGATGTTAGATGCAGTTAAAGCTGTAGGAATAATACCTAAAACTTGGCATCCTCCTACATGGATAGCTGTAGACACACACCCCATTAATCCACGGTTACCTCCACCGTAGACTAAATGAATTTTTCTCATGGCCAGTACCATACCCAGGTTTTCTGTAGCTTTCACATACTCTCCATTTTTTTCAGGACTAGAACCACAAAAGACACAAATATTTCGAAATTGACGAAATGTGATTCCCTCCATAGCTGCACACACCTTAACTTGGAGTATGAAAGTAAAGAAATTAACGTGTGCATTTATAGAACTCAGAGAATGGCATACTTATGATAGCCATCTGAATAGGCCGGGAATAATTAGAAGAGTATGTGAGTGATTGGTGAATATTAGCTAAATTGAAGGTGACATTTTCAAAAATGATGGCAAGCATGTATATGTATAGTAGTTGTGATAGTCGCTCATATTAGGCATATAAAGAGAATAAGGTTAAGATATCACCAGAAATTTGTCTTTTCCTTATTGTCCTTGATGAAGCATTGATGTCTTGATTCTTGTAGAGAAGTTGTAATTGATAGGCGTAATTATAAAAAAAATAGTTAAAATGCAAATAAGTTAGTTGTTGAAGAGGGACAATCAAATGATTTATTTTGTTTTCCCAATGTTTTTGCCAGTCGACGATCGGTATTATTAAGTCGACTAGCTATTTTGAGAAATTTTAATTTGGACTAGTTATTTAACAGTTGATTGATTATATTTATTTTAAAGCAATCAACTACATCCTACCAGTTAATTACGTGCTCTTTATTCTTCACAAACTTTTATAAGTTCATAAATGCTTTTTTTCCATGTGATATTATTCCACCGAATGACAGTAGCTTTGAATTAAATTTTGGCACATATATATTCAAACCTTGCGGCTACCGATTTTTGCCGATATAACAGCTAGATTTTTGTTTATAGATTTTCAAGAATTACGGCCACCGATTTTAATTCTCTCCAATGCTATGTCCAAACTTTTGACCTTCTATTTTGATACCGTTTTCTATTATGCTTTTTTTCTGTTCTACTGCATTCTCCCTTATAATGTCCAAGTTGTTATTAGGTTAAAGTAATGAAAAGTTTGAAAGGAATGGATGGATGATGGTCGTATGGTGTTTTGATAAATGCAATCAAGAGAATTAGTGGTGTTGAAGTTCTTGAGGAATAAAGTATGGGAAGTAGGATTTAAATTAATCTTTGAACTCTTAATATGGAAATATGGAGAATACTATGAGAATCATATCCGAAAATAATATAAGTGATTAAGATATTTGTGTTAAAGGTTTATATTATGCTAAATTGAGTCTAGTATCTAGGATGTGAATTATGTCGAAATTGAGAATTCATGTATGAATAATTGTTAGAAAAAATCTTATTGAAGTGATTGGGTGAATTAAACGGGATTGATATAAGTTAGAATAAGGTGCTTTTGGATATGATAAAGAAAGGTTTGAAATTTTTGATAATAAATTTATTGGTGTTAATAAGAGGGTATAAAGTTACTGTGATGAGATAAGTAGAATTATTGGACATGTGCCAATAGTACATAAACGTTATAAAAAGGTTTGGTGGATTTATTACTACATATGTTTAACATATTGATTAATGGATTTTAGAACAAAAAAATAAATGATAGATTAAGATGATGATATGCATGGGATGATGTTGACTGTAAGAATCAAAGATGACTTGATAGAAGTCTGAAATAAGAAAAGATAGTTATCCCAATATGGATGTGAATATGTTCTTTTATAGGTGTATTTTCTAATATCGACCTATAGATATATCTATATGAGCTTGAGGATATTAGAAAAGAAATACAAACAATTCAATATAGGCCAAAAGTTTATAAGGACCGTGAATGTTAAGCACTAGAAATTATCAGTTGGTGACCATATATTCTTGAAGGACTCACCAATGAAATAAGTAATGAGGTTTGAAAAGAAGGAAAAAGTTAAACTCTAGTATATATGCTCTTTTGAAAACTTGAACAAAGTAGGCATAGTAATACATTGCCTAGCCTTGCCATCAGGATTGAATAATGTGGATATAGACTTTCTTGCATCAATGCTAAGGAAGTACCTATTAAATTCTTCTTATGTTACCTAATTTCAAGAAATTCAATTGGACAAAAATTTGGCTTAACTATGGGTACAATTGATGTTTATTGTTGATCGACAAGTGAAGAACTTATGGATGAAAGAAATCCCTATGGTTAAGTTATATGGCAAAATCACTCAAGTGAAGAGACATTTTAAAAAGTAAAGATGTTATACAAAAAAGATATCCTCAATTATTTGAGTAATAAGGTTGGTAACTTTGAATTATGCCTTGATTTCATTCTCTACATGTGATAGGATGGGCTGAAATTCGGGGACCGAATTTCTTAAGGGTGGAAGAATGTAACATCCCGTAATTTTTATTTTTCAATAATAATGTTTTGTTACAAAAAAAAAATATTTTTATTTATTTAAAAAGGATTATGTTATGCTAAAAGCAAGTATATTTTTAATTAAAATAATTATTGTTTTGCTTAAAATAATTATATTGGCCTTTAATAAATTTTGTTGTATTTTTAGAAATATTCTTTCTTTTATTATGTATAAAGATATTTATTTTGTAATTTGTTTTATTAAGATTTTTATCAAGAAAATCATGATTTAAGAGTTTAACTAAAGGTTTATGAGAATGTAAATTTTTAGAAATTTTTGGAATATTTTAGGATGAAAAACGGTATTTATATGAATATATATAAAATAAAATCATATTATTCAATTATTAAATAATTATTATTATTATAATAAAATAAATAAATAAAAATAAATAAAAGAAGACGGGGAAAGGGGAAACGAAGACGAAAATCATGCACAAATTCTGAAATCGATGAATAGTAAAGTGAATAGTGATGAATAGTAACCTTCAATTTCTCTCTAGATTTGGAGTGCCTATTGACTTCCGATCTCCAAACTGAGCATACCACTGGATTCAGGACGAAGAATACTACAGTTTTGACCGATTAATTTTTTAAATCAGTCGTTGAATCGCCGTAGATTTGAAGTAGAAAATCTCAAAAAAAGGTAAATTCTGAAACTCTTACTTATAGACTTCTAATTAAAATTCTAACACCGTAGATGGATTCAGGAGCTAGATAAACCTTAGGATATGAATATTTTCAACCATCTGATAGTTTTTTGTTCGTTGTGAATAATGATTTCCGGTGGATAAATAGTGTTTTTTGACGAGTGAATAGTGACCAAGCTCCCGAAGTCATTTTCTAAGTCATTGGACCCTCCGGACACATTTTTTAGGTTAAATTAGTCAAATTTGGCTTGGAAAAGTACATTTTTGGGCTATCCAACCAAGAGCCCTACCTTGTGAGTAGATAATTTTTTCTATGACTTGCCCCATGCTCTTCTTGAACTATAAATGTATTATTGTTTTTCTTTATAAATTATTTATACTATTATAAGTTTCTGAAATGTGTTAAAATATTTGTTATACTTATAAAGTGGCACATAGTTCAAGAAGAGTATGGTGCATGTCATATTATAAATGAGATTGAATGGCAAGCGTAAAGCTCATGGCGAGTTGCTTGATAAATATGACAAGCGTAAAGCTCATAGCGAGTTGCTTGATAATTTTATATGTATTTATATGTTTTGATGAATATCGGCTAGTTGTATGGCTTGTGACGGTACCGAATAGGGATGCCCTATTAGCTTGAGTAAGCCGGGAGAGGGCCGCTCCAACCGGGTGATAGTGGTAATGTGGGGTGGCAGGAGGGTGATGTACTCACATTCCCTGATCACTTATTGTGACTGTAGTCGAGGTCACTATCCTTATAGCAAATGAGTTATATTTTCATTGCATTGACCAGATTGCCGAGTGAGGCAGGTGCATTGAAAGTAATGATTTTATCTCTAAATCTTAATATTTTACTATAACTTATACAGCTGAGTATAACAACATTTATTTATTGATCATACCGTGCAACATATGGTTTTGGATATCTGAATATCCTTTGATTTGAGAATATTTGAAATACGGGTCCCATATGAATGTACTTCTAAGCTATATTTTCTATGTGACATATTTTAAAATATAAGTACATCCATATGCTGACCTAAGAGGTCATAGGAGGAATTTTTTGCTCACTGAGTTGTCAAACTCACTACACGATATTTCCACATTTTTTAGATAAGAATATCAGAGTCTGATTCGGTAGATAGATGATATATTCTCTAGGTGAGTCTACGTTGCTTCCAAGACTCATGGTCTTTGAATTATTCTGTGTTTGTATTCTAGAGTGCTTTGAATGCTACAGGCAGGATCCCGTTTCTGTTGTACTTTGATGTTTATAAACTTGGTCTGTATATTGTGTATACATGAGAGATCCTATATGTATATGTTCCCATGATAAAGAATTGAATTATGTATCTTTAGGAAAAATATCTTATTGTGGAAATAATAATTAAAAAAAATGTTTATTTTACGTAATGTAAATTGGGGGTGTTATAAAATTACCCACAGACAGATGCTAGGCTGCATTAACTCTTGAGGCGGCTCCCTTTTTGCCCCCAGTCTAATCACTGGTCTATGTAGGAATACAGGAGTAAGTTGGGATTCCACTGAGGCTCTCATCCAACCAATGAGACCTATATCCTATGTAGACATACGAAAAATATAAAGGGCATGAGGAAGTAGAAGAAGAGGAGTTAGCGGTTTAGTCAATTATTGCAGGGGAACCTAGTAGCAGTTTAGCTCCACCACTAGCCCAGCACACTATTGGCGAATTATGGGAGCGAAATGAGTAGTTGATGTAATGTCCGGTTTTTTTTTTTTTTTTTTTTTTACATTACGCATGTTAAAATATGCCATATGTAAAAACACATTATATATATATATTTATTACAAACCTCATACATGTTATATTTATACAATACAACATTTTAGTACATAAATAAGAGTTTTTATACAACACTTCACCCTTGAAATACAAAGGGTGAGAAGGTGGTGCTGACATCTAGATCTCCATCAGTAACTCCCTTTTGTGTTGTATCTCATTTCTTTTTATCTGAACATAACACCACAATAATAGTGAGAACAAAGGTTCCCAGTAGACTTAACATAAATAAAATATGCTGAGAAAACAGGAGTTATGTTCAGCTGTATAAGCTACAGAAAAAAATATCAAAATTTTGAGATAAAAATCATACTTTTTGTTTATGCATAATTATCATACTACACTCGCACCAGAAGTCCATTTTTTTTCTAATACTCAGCCCTATTACGGCTTTTAATTTACTCTTTTGCTATATGCATAGTGACCGATCGACTACAGTCACAATAAGTGATCAGGGAATGTGAGTACATCACTCTCCTGCCTCCTCACATTACCACTGACACCCAGTTGGAGCGGCCCTCCCTTGACTCACTCAGGCTAATAGGGCGTCCCCTACTCGGTACCGTCACAAGCCATACAACCTGTCGATATTCATTCATACATATAAATACATATATATATATATATATATATATATATATATATATATATATATATATATATATATATATATATATTAATGCATATTCATCAAATAGAATGTAAAATTATCAAGCAACTCGCCATGAGTTTTACGCTTGCCATTCAATTTCTTTCATAAAATAACATGCATAATTTTCATATCCAACAATTAATAATTATTCATCACATATCAAATGTCCAATATAATAAATTTTGAATCAAATAAATAAAATGATAATTTTCTTGGACATTTGTCTTCTAAAAATATTTCAACAAATAAAACTATTTTTAGGTAAAAAAAAACAATGAAATGTTATGTGACCTTTGTTCACTTATTCAATAATATCTCCCTCATATGAATTTCGATTGAGGTTATTTCAAAGCCTATACAAAGCTAAGACAATTATTTACAACTTCTATGTTTATCAGTTCTTCAAATTCTTTACGGTTTATTCCCAAAAAATTAAAAATTAAACACTTATTTTTACTATCCTAAATTCTAACCTTTGCTCAATTAATTAACGATATCTCCCTCATATAAATTTCGATTGAGGTGATTTCAAAGCCTATAAAAATCTAAGACAATTTTCTATAACTTCTATGTTTATAATTTCTTCAAGTTCTTTACGGTTTAGTCCCAGAAAATTAAAAATTAAACACTTATATTTACTATCCTGAATTTCGACCTTTGCTCAATTAATTAACCATATCTCCCTCATATAAATTCCGATTGAGGTGATTTCAAAGCTTATAAAAATATAAGACAATTTTCTACAACTTCTATGTTTATTATTTCTTCAAATTCTTTACGGTTTATTCCCAAAAAATTAAAAATAAAACACTTATTTTTACTATCCTGAATTCCGACCTTTGCTCAATTAATCAACCATATCTCCCTCATATGAATTCCGATTGAGGTGATTCCAAAGCCTATAAATCCGTGAGACATATATCTACAATTCATATGTTTACCATTTCTTTAAAATCCGTTCCGCATTTTCTCAGAATTCCAAAAACCGAAGCTACCCCAATTATTCCGAAATTCAGCTTATATAATCCCATACACCCATATGCATGTCCAAACATACAAAACAGAATTTCATATAAATATCCAGACCACATGTTATCCAAAATCACATATAAATAAATCTAAAAATTTATATATAATTTTGTACAAAATTTATTAAATAGATGTTAAACCTACCTCAGATAGATTCTTAAACTTGTTTTCCTCTTTCTTTTCCTTCTTCTTCCTCTTTCTCTTCTCTTCTTTTTCTTCTTTTCTTTCTTTCTCTCTTTCCTTTCTCTTCTTTTTCTTCTTTTCTTTCTTTCTCTCTTTCCTTCCGTCACCTCCCCCTTCCCCTTCTTATCTTTCATTTTTATTATTATTTTATTATTATTATATTATATATTTTTCTTTCCCTTCTTACCCCCTACCTACCTCCTCCCTTTCTCAAAAATACCCTTGCCACCATCCCTAATTTCATAAATGCCATCCTCCATTAATTACAAAAATGTCATTTCAATGAAATTACATAAATGCCATTTTAACCATCCTACTATCTTCTTTTACCTGAGTAAAATTGTAAAACGATTTAATCCTCCCGTGAAGTCCAAAATGCTTTCTCCTCTCTGAACAAAAATTTCAATTAGTAACATAAAGGAAAAATCGGGGATGTTATAGTTCTTCCCCCCTAAAAAGAATTTTGACCTCAAAATTCAAGGTTTACTTGTCTTCAAACAGTTGTGGATACTTCTGTCTCATGTCATCTTCCCTTTCCCATGTGGCTTCTTCCGTTGTTAAACTCTCCCAACCTACCTTCACCAATGGATGGTTTTATTTCTCAACTGTTTCACGTCTTTATCCAGAATTACTATCGGCCTCGGTCGGTAGGTTAGATTCTCATCTACAGTTATTATTTCTTCTTGAATTATGTGCGACGGATCTGGTAGATACTTTCGAAGTTGAGAAACATGGAACACATCATGCAGATTTGACAAATGCGGAGGAAGTGCAATCTGATACGCCGATGACCCTATCCTTTTTTGAATTTGATATGGTCCTAAATATCTCGGACTCAATTTCTTAATTTTCATTGCTCGGCCAATTCCGGTAGTAGGAGAAATTTTCAAGAACACATGCTCACCTTCTTGGAATTGTATCGGTCTCCTTCTCCTATCGAAATAGCTCTTTTGTCGACTCTGAGCTGTTCGCATTTTATCTCGAATTATCTGTACTTGCTCAGAAGTATGTTGCACTAATTCGGGCCCCAATAACCTTTTCTCCCCCACTTCATTCCAACATAATGGCAGTTTACATCTCCTACCATACAAAGCTTCATATGGTGCCATTCCGATGCTAGAATGATAACTGTTATTATACGCAAACTCAGCCAGTGACAGATATCCATCCCATCCTTTTCCTTGCTCTAGCACGCACGATCTTAGCATATCCTCTAAAGTCTGTATAGTTCTCTTCGTTTGACCGTCTGTTTGAGGATGATATGCAGTACTAAAACACAAACGAGTACCAAAAGCTTCTTGTAGTGCTCTCCAAAATCTGAAAGTAAATCGAGGATCTCGATCTGAAATGATACTATTAGGAATTCCATGCAACCGTACAATTTCCTTCATATACAACTGGGCCAACTTATTCAACGAGTAGTTTTTCTTAATGGGTAGAAAATGCGCAGATTTCGTCAGTCTATCAACTATTACCCATATCGCATCATAACCTGTCTGAGTCTTAGGTAATCCAACAATAAAATCCATAGATATACTATCCCACTTCCACTCAGGGATTTCTAAAGGTTGTAACATCCCAGAAGGTTTTTGATGTTCTATCTTCACCTTTTGACAAACCAGACACTTAGACACATATTCAGCAATGTCTCTCTTCATTCCTGGTCACCAGTATAATCTTTTCAAATCTTGATACATTTTTGTAGATCCTGGATGGATTGTATACTTACTTTGATGAGTTTCTTCCAGAATCTTAGCCTTCAAATTCTCTCCTTGTGGTATACATGTTCTGCCCTGGTACATAATAATTCTATCATCTGACATTGCAAAGTCAGGTTGATCTCTTCGATCTTGTAAAAATTGATCATGTGTCTGCGGTTCTTTAATCTGAGTCTTCAAATCACTTTCAATTTTTAATTCACTAACAATCAAACTACCCGGGACAGTCATAACTGATAATTTCAAATTTCTGAATTCCTCAATTAACTCCATTTCCTTTATCAGTATATTTCAAATACAGCTCCATACAAGTAGTGTCTCCACATCTTCAGGGCAAAAACTATTGCAGCCAATTCTAAATCATGAGTAGGATAGTTCTCCTCATGCGGTCTCAATTGTCGAGATGCATAAGCAACTACTCTACTTTCTTGCATCAAAACACAACCTAAACCTTTCTTGGAAGCATCCGTATAGACTACAAAGCATTCAGAAGGGTTAGGAACAACTAGAACAGGTGGAGAAGTCAATTTGACTTTAAGCTCTTGGAAACTATTTTCGCATTCTTCAGTCCAATTAAAGAGGCTTCCCTTTATGGTCAATCGAGTCAAAGGCAAAGCTATTTGAGAGAATCCCTATATAAACCGTCTGTAATATCCCGCTAAACCCAAGAAACTTCTAATTTCAGTCACAGTTTTAGGTCTCTCCTATTTCAGCACTGCTTCAGTTTTACTAGGATCCACGGACACTCCATCTTTAAAAATTACGTGACCCAAAAACTTCACTTCTTCCAGCCAAAATTCACATTTTTCCAACTTAGCGAAAAGTTTGTTTTCCTTCAAGACCTGGAGTACTAATCGGAGATGCTGGTTGTGTTCTTTCTCACTCTTAGAGTAGATTAAAATATCATCTATGAAAACTACTACGAATTGATCCAAGTAAGGTCTAAAAATGCGATTCATGTAGTCCATAAAGACTGCAGGTGCATTTGTGACCCCAAAAAGCATGACTAAAAATTCGTAGTGTCCATACCGAGTTCGGAAAGCTGTTTTTGAAATGTCTTCTTCTTTAACTCCGATCTGATGATATCCTGACCTCAAGTCGATCTTAGAGAAAATAGTAGCTCCCTTTAATTGATCTAGTAGATTGTCTATTCTGGGCAATGGATACTTATTCTTAATAGTCGTCTTATTCAATTGCCTGTAATCAATACACAATCTCAAACTGCCATCTTTCTTCTTTACAAACAATACAGGTGCTCCCCAAGGTGATACGCTAGGTCTGATAAAATTCTTTTCTAACAGCTCTTCGATCTGCTTCTTCAGCTCTTGTAGTTCCACAGGAGACATTCTATAGGGAGTGATAGAAATAGGCCTCGCCTCTGGTGCTAGATCGATGGAAAATTCCACTTCTCTCTTCGGTGGAGGTTCAGAAATTTCAGAGGGAAAAACCTCTGGAAATTCACGGACTACCGGAATCTCAAGCAATTCCTGTTTCTCACTCGGATTGATGGTATACAAGAAAACACATTTCAAATCCGCATCCCTCATCTTTTTATAGAGTCGGTGAGCACTAATAATGCTATACTTTTGGTCCTCTGGTGGATCCGAGAGAAACTCAAAAGTCTTATTGCAGCAATCTAGTAGGACTCGGTTCTAACTTAACCAATCCATACCCAAGATGACATCTATACTGTCTAGAGGTAGACAGATCAGATCCACTACAAAGGATCTTCCATTCAATACAATGGGACAATTCAAACACACTGAGGAGGTAATTATTTTTCCTCCTGTAGGTGTCACCACCGCTAACTCATATGGTAACTCTGCAATAGAGTGTTGTAATTTCCCCACACATTTTATTGCTATGAAAGAATGGCTCACGCCAGAATCAAACAATACATTCAGAGATAAATTGTTGATACGGCACGTACCTTGCATCAAATCAGGAGCTGTCTTTGCTTCAGCACCACTTAAGGTGAAAACTCTTCCTGTTGTTTGTTGTGTTCGTGCAATACCTTTCTCTCTTCCCAGTGGACAATATCGTGCCACGTGCCCCTTCTGTCCGCATTGGTAGCAAGTAACTGAATCAAAATAACATGGCTTATTCCCATGGAATTTCTCGCATTTTCCACACTGACCCGTTGTTGGATTTTTCAGAAAAGGTCTAGGTTCCACAATTGCTGGTTGTTTACCTCTCATAATATTCTTCCCTCTGGTATTTCTATCCATAACTGAGAACTCTCTCTTCCGCTTCCACTGAGTACGCCTCTCCTTTTCATCCTCAACTGCTTTTAGACTTGTCGCCAGCATCCGACATTTATTTACCAACGGGGCATATTCCCGAATCTCTAATGCCACCACAGCATTTCTAAGCTCTGGGTTCAGTCCTGATTCAAACTTCACTGCCTTCCAAGCTTCATCTGGATTATTTTTCAAAGTACTTGAGAACTTAGACAGTTCTTCAAACTTGGTAATATAGTGCTCAATGGTCCCATTTCCCTGTCTAAGCTGAAGAAACTCAATCTCTTTCTCAGCTCTCACATTACTGGGAAAATATTTGTTCAGAAAAGTCTCTCAGAACAAGTGCCATGTAATTTCCCCGTTTTGATGTACCAGTAACTCTTTTGCTCCTCTCCACCAGTATTCAGCTTCTTCCTTCAGCATATATGTCCTAAGATTAACCTTCTGCTCATCAGAACAATTTAGAAATTCAAAAATCTTCTCGAGTTCCGTCAGCCATCTCTCAGCAACTATTGGGTCATATGCACCCACAAAAGACGGAGGTCGCATTCCCATAAATTTAGACCATCCATTACCATTTCCAGTTCTGTTCCCATTTCGATTTCTTTCATCTCCCCTAACCTCATCATTATTATTAATATTTTGGAGATGCTACAGAATCTGATTCGTAGCAGCTGCCTGAGCTTGAATAGCTGCGGCTATGTTATTTAAGGTAGCATCTGCGCTGCCTGGCAGATTCCTTCTTGGTGGTGCCATAACTCACTGTATTTGTAAAGAAAAATATTAGTCACTATTGAGGTGATCAAACTCAACAGTAGTTCAAAATTTTACAGCAGTTATCACACTACACAAAATTATAAATAGGAAATACTAGTACTTTCCTACTGTATTTATCCGCTACCTTATACAACGTTTCCACATAACTATTCAAGACTCCTCTAAGTCAATTTAGGTGACCACCCACCCCATGGTCGCCTAAGATCGACCGCTTTGATACCAACTTTGTAACGTCCATTTTTTTTTTTTTTACATTACGCATGTTAAAATACGCCATATGTAAAAACACATTATATATATATATATATATATATATATATATATATATATATATATATATATATATATATTTATTACAAACCTCATACATGTTATATTTATACAATACAACATTTTAGTACATAAATAAGAGTTTTTATACAGCACTTCACCCTTGAAATACAAAGGGTGAGAAGGTGGTGCTGACATCTAGATCTCCATCAGTAACTCCCTTTTGTGTTGTATCTCATTTCTTTTTATCTGAACATAACACCACAATAATAGTGAGAACAAAGGTTCCCAGCAGACTTAACATAAATAAAATATGCTGAGAAAACATGAGTTATGTTCAGCTGTATAAGCTACAGAAAAAAATATCAAAATTTTGAGATAAAAGTCATAATTTTTGTTTATGCATAAATATCATACTACACTCGCACCAGAAGTCCATTTTTTTTCTAATGCTCAGCCCTATTACGGCTTTTAATTTACTCTTTTGCTATATGCATAGTGACCGATCGACTATAGTCACAATAAGTGATCAGGGAATGTGAGTACATCACCCTCCTGTCTCCTCACATTACCACTGACACCCGGTTGGAGCGACCCTCCCTTGACTCACTCAGGCTAATAGGGCGTCCCCTACTCGGTACCGTCACAAGCCATACAACCCGTCGATATTCATTCATACGTATAAATACACACACACACACACACACACACACACACACACACACATATATATATATATATATATATATATATTAATGCATATTCATCAAATAGAATGTAAAATTATCAAGCAACTCGCCATGAGTTTTATGCTTGCCATAATTATCAAGCAACTCGCTATGAGCTTTACGCTTGCCATTCAATTTCTTTCATAAAATAACATGCATAATTTTCATATCCAACAATTAATAATTATTCATCACATATCAAATGTCCAATATAATAAATTTTGAATCAAATAAATAAAATGATAATTTTCTTGGACATTTGTCTTCTAAAAATATTTCAACAAATAAAACTATTTTTAGGTATAAAAAAAACAGTGAAATATTCTGACCTTTGTTCACTTATTCAATAATACCTCCCTCATATGAATTTCGAATGAGGTGATTTCAAAGCCTATAAAAAGCTAAGACAATTATTTACAACTTCTATGTTTATCATTTCTTCAAATGCTTTACGGTTTATTCCCAGAAAATTAAAAATTAAACACTTATTTTTACTATCCTGAATTCTGACCTTTGCTCAATTAATTAACGATATCACCCTCATATAAATTTTGATTGAGGTGATTTCAAAGCCTATAAACAGCTAAGACAATTTTCTACAACTTCTATGTTTATCATTTCTTCAAATTCTTTACGGTTTATTCCCAGAAAATTAAAAATTAAACACTTATATTAACTATCCTGAATTCTGACCTTTGCTCAATTAATTAACCATATCGCCCTCATATAAATTCCGATTGAGGTGATTTAAAAGCTTATAAAAATCTAAGACAATTTTCTACAACTTCTATGTTTATCATTTCTTCAAATTCTTTACGGTTTATTCCCAGAAAATTAAAAATAAAACACTTATTTTTACTATCCTGAATTCTGACCTTTGCTCAATTAATCAACCATATCTCCCTCATATGAATTTCGATTGAGGTGATTCCAAAGCCTATAAATCCATGAGACATATATCTACAATTGATATGTTGACCATTTCTTTAAAATCCTTTCTGAATTTTCTCATAATTCCAAAAACCGAAGCTACCCCAATTATTCCGAAATTCAGCTTATATAATCCCATACACCCATATGCATGTCCAAACATACAAAACAGAATTTCATATAAATATCCAGACCACATGTTATCCAAAATCACATATAAATAAATCTAAAAATTTATATATAATTTTGTACAAAATTTATTAAATAGATGTTAAACCTACCTCAGATAGATCCTTAAACTTGTTTTCCTCTTTCTTTTCCTTCTTCTTCCTCTTTCTCTTCTTTCTCTTCTCTTCTTTTTCTTCTTTTCTTTCTTTCTCTCTTTCCTTTCTCTTCTTTTTCTTCTTTTCTTTCTTTCTCTCTTTCCTTCCGTCACCTCCCCCTTCCCCTTCTTATCTTTCATTTTTATTATTATTTTATTATTATTATATTATATATTTTTCTTTCCCTTCTTACCCCCTACCTACCTCCTCCCTTTCTCAAAAATACCCTTGCCACCATCCCTAATTTCATAAATGCCATCCTCCATTAATTACAAAAATGTCATTTCAATGAAATTACATAAATGCCATTTTAACCATCCTACTATCTTCTTTTACCTGAGTAAAATTGTAAAACGATTTAATCCTCCCGTGAAGTCCAAAATGCTTTCTCCTCTCTGAACAAAAATTTCAATTAGTAACATAAAGGAAAAATCGGGGATGTTATAGTTGAGCCACCAAATGAATGATTTGGAACTCTACTAGTACTCCATAGCACATCATCACAATGCTTGTTTCAGTCAGTTGGCCCATGTCCTGAACCTTTCAATAGCATTGCCAGCACCTCCTGAACCGTCTATTAGGCCTACACCCGGGCAGGATGAGATGGATTGTAACAACTAATCAGAGAAGTTTCACTGAACCCCTCCTTATTTTATTACTTGTCTTTTTTTTTATCTTTATCTTTTTTATTTTACATTGGGGACAATGTAAGTTCTTAAGTGTAAATGGGTCACTTTATGATTCAGCTGGATGACTGTATAATAAATCATACACTTATGCACTATTTACTCTGCTTCTATGATTTATGCACTTTTGATTCCAATTATTGAATGTGATGAGCATGTGAATTTATTTCAATCTATGAGTTAGTGTTAGCTCAATCAATAGCCAATGATATAAATATTTAAATTGCTAATAGCTCTTGAGAAACGTAGGAAAATTATGATTATGTGTAATTTTAATTTTATTGCAATTTATTATTATCCATTTTTTAAGGATCCTAAAACTATTTTGCACAATTTCTTTGGGTATTTAATTTATCTTTTACTTAGACAAAGTTTATATAACTCAAAATATTTTATGATCTTAGCAAATTTGTAAAACTTATTTAAATGCTACTTGAAGCGAAATCCTAGGTTGATACTATTAATTAGGAGATGATTTAGGCATTATTTGATAAGATTTAGCCTTTCAAGTCAAACCTAGGAAATAAAATATCCTTAGCACCTATTTTTTGAGCTTAATTAATATATTCCATTTTTTTTTCATATCCACTACAAAGCCGAGACCAAATTTCATGATTAATTCCTTTAATTATTTTAACTGATTCACTCATCCCATGATTAATTTTGAAATGTTTGTTTTGTAGAGCTATATTAATAAAAGGGTGGAAGGGTGGAGCAAGGACAAAAGAAATAAAAAGTCCAAAAATACAGATGAAAGTCTAAGCAGTGAAAGAAAAAAAGAAAAAAAAAATGTGATGATGATGAATTCAGTAAAGTAAAGGAATAAGTGTGGGGAAAAAATTCCCCAAACTTGAGAAAGCTCAAGTGAAGTATAATTAATCATGTGGTATTGGGTGATCAAGCCTAAACTTATATCTTCTATCTCACCTTATAACTTAGCCACATTACAAGCTGATTAAAGCCATTTTGATCCTAAAAAGTAGTTTTAGCCTACATTAGTGGAGAGTAGCATGAAAAATAAGCATATGGAATCCTAAAAAGAGGTATATACCCAATTTCTTGAGATATATAAACTCATTTGGGTGAAAGATAGTTGAATAGCTCAAAGACACACACATACTCAAGGCTTTAGAAAATAAATCATGAATTGTTTTTGAGCTAAATATTGCACGCAATTATTAAATTTTCTAAAATATCTTTAAGAGCATACAATTTTTACTATGAGGCAACTTATTGGTAAGCATTTTACTCATCTCATATATTGAATATTGTTCACATGAATTAATTTGCTTGAGGACAAGCGAAAGAGTAAGTGTGCATATATTTGACATGCTATAAATTAAGCATGTCTTTAGCATGTTTTAAGTTGATTTTTATTTAATTTGAGTAGGAAATAAATATAATTTAATTGAGTTTTGTGTTTTATGTTATAGGAATAATAAAGAAGAAAAGAAGAGGAAAATAGAGAGAAAATATGAAAAAATGCTGATTTTTGACCTTCAATAACTAATTAAGACATATCTCTCTCATTTGAACTCTGATTGAGGTGGTTCCAGAGGCTATGGAAAGAAGAGACATAGAGATACAACCTTTGTGTTTGACATTGGCAAAATCTAGAACTTTTCGAGCGTCGCACTGCCAGAATTTCAAAGCACCGCGACTTTAGCTCAAGCGTTGTGGCGCCCCGATAGTCTATTTTTGTAGCACCATGGCACCAAAGTAGCGCACCGCGGCACTTGCCGCCGCACTAGGTTGCTATGTTCGGGATTTTTTATTCTTTTTTACTCCAGTTGAAGCCTGACGGGCTGAATTTTGACCTAGAAACAATTCTACTTCAAGGAGGAGAAACCAATCTATAAAAAGGGAAGAAAGGAAGCATCAAAGAGGATTGAAGCTCTTAATTACCTTCTTTAATTCTTGTTAAGATTTTCTTATGGCCCTATGCGGCTGATTTATTTTTAGTTAGTAGCGGAAGATTGAAACCTCAAGGGATTGTTATGCATTGTGAGATTTTGAATTGGTTTTATTAATTCAATCTTAACCGGGTATTGATTATTCATCTACTCTTATCTTTTCTTAATGATTGTTCATATGATTGCTAAGGAGGCCTACTAGTATATTGTATGTCTTACTCTACTGTTGAATTAGGTTTTGAACAAAATTTTCATTGCTTTATTCATGAAGCAAATAGGATTAAGGATTTTTGATTATAAATCATTAACCTATGATAAATGATCAACTAAATTAAATATAACCGATGTGCTTATATTTATTTAGCTCTATCAATTTCTCTATATCTTATTAATTAGGGTTTAATTGGTATGATTGTTATCATTTCACTAGGCTTAAGGAGGAACAAGGATAGAATCCCAATGATAGATATTTGGCTTAAGATTGATGATTTTGTCAATGATCAATGCATTTCCTTGATGGTAGATATCAACCAAAACCAATGCCTCTCTCATTAATTACTCTCTTAATTACTTTCATTATTATTTGCTTTACTATTTACAATTATCAAATCCCCCTTTTTCTTAATCACATAAGGTAACACCAGTCTCTGTGGGATCGACCCTTACTGCCACTACTACAGATTAGTTGAGAGGTAAGGTATCAATTTAGGTGTACTTGTGACAGTATGAACCAATATGTGAAAAAAATGGAGTTGTTACATAATTGGTATCAGAACAGGTCGATCCTAGATGGTCAATGGTTGGATGGTTATCTAAATCGATCTTATAGTGTCTTGAGTATGTTGTGGTTGTGTTGTATAAGGGATTAGTGATTTCATATAGGTAAAAAATTACTAGTGTTTTTTATCTATATGCCGAGGTGGTGTTATCACTGCTGTGAAATATTTTTAAAACTAACTTTTGGGCTTGATCACCTCAATAACAGCATAACTTTATTTTTGTCACAGTAAGAAATGGCACTATCAAGGAGGAATCCAGCAAATAATGCAGAGGAAACCCTGCACAACCTTGCCATGGCAATTTGAGACCAAGTCATGACCACTAACCAAATTCTACAATACCTCCAAAATGCTAGTAACTAGAATGCTGAGAATGGTGCTAATAACAGGATGGCAAGAAATGATAACGACATATCCGATTTCCTAAAGACTAGAACACATTCTTTTCAAGATGGCTTTGACCTGATTATAGCTAAAAGGTGGATAAGGGAACTAGAAAAAATCTTTGAAGTGATGGGTTGTACTGAGGAGTAGTAAGTTATCTTCGCTGTATATATGCTAAACGATGAAGCAGAATGCTGGTGGCGTGGAGCTAGAAAACTTTTAGCTCACCAAAGAAGGCAGATCACCTGGTAGGTGTTCAAAGACAACTTTTTGGAAAAGTACTTCCCAAGTACTATGTGGGCAGAGAAAGAGATCGAGTTTCACCAACTTAAGCAGGGTAGTATGACCGTAGACTAGTATATCGCGAGGTTTGAAGAGTTGTCTAAGTTCTCCTCTTACTTGCGATTTTACCCCAATGAAGCATGGAAGACTGTTAAGTTTGAAGCAGGATTGAACCCAGAGATTAGGAATGCTATTGTAGCTATGGAGATTAGGGAGTTTGTACCTCTGATAAATAAATGCAAACTCCTATAGAAGAGCTTAAGCACAGTGGCAGATGAGAAACAAAGACAGAACTTCTGGAAAAGGAGGAACGGACCACAAAACTCTGGTAGAAATGTCAGAGGAAAAGGATAGGGTACTGGCGAGAGGCCAATGACTGTAAGTCCCTAACCCTTCCAACAGAACTTTTCCACAGTCAAAGGTACTAAGTGCAAATGTATGCATGGTAACTGGCCATGCTACATGGGATTAGATGTTTGCTTTAATTATGGGCAGAAGGGTCATTTTGTAAAGAACTACCCACATAATTTGGGGAAGCATCCAAAACAGAAGCCTCAGTTGAAAGGAAGGATTTTCACCCTAAGCGGCCAAAAGACAGCTTAATCCCTTGAAATGATTCAAGGTAAATGCTATATCTATGGATTTACTCTTATGGTGTTGCTTGAATTTGGTGCTAGTCATTCATTTATATCGGAAGAATGTATTATGGTGCTTTAGTATCCTATTTTTGAAACCCCCTACAAGCTATGTGTAGTAACTCCCACAGGGGAAAGGTTCTTGACTTCCTTTGTATGTAAAGGCTGTCAGGTCACCATCTAGGAGAAAACTTTCTTTATAGACCTCGTTTGTCTACCTTTAAGAGGTATTGATGTCATTCTAGGGTTAAACTAGATGTCTAGAAATGAGGTCTTACTAAATAGTTGCACCAAAACCGTTGAATTTCTTCTTCAT
Source organism: Gleditsia sinensis (assembly GCA_037074535.1). NCBI lineage: Eukaryota > Viridiplantae > Streptophyta > Magnoliopsida > Fabales > Fabaceae > Gleditsia > Gleditsia sinensis. Next base: position 33,237,504 of record CM073464.1, on the reverse strand, counting down.
ACTCCACAAGAGGAGATGCAGTTATTAATGCTAAATGCCAATCAAGTCAATCGGGAGTTGAAGAGTGGAGTACTTGATTACATTCTCTTATATTTATCAAACTTAGAAGTCGAACTGAAGCTTAATGAAATTCCAATAGCTAATAAGTTTCTTGAAGTATTTCACAGAGAGAGTTCTCTATTGATCTTTTACCCGAGACATGGCTTATCTTTATTGCACCTTATAGAATGGCCTCGAAGGAACTATAAGAACTTAATAAACAGTTCGAGGAGTTTGATGAGTGGGTTTTATACTCATAAATTAAATATTTTCATCTTATCTTTTGCCATAATTAACCATAAATCTCCCTTACTTGCCTTTAGTTTTGTGTCTTTCTTACAGATTGAGAGAAGAGTAGAAAATGGACTTAATTGGAGCAATCAGAGCTAAATTGTGGTTCTTTGGGAATGATGTCTATAAATCAAGCAAATTCATTAAGGATGGCTGAGTAAGGAGCATTATCATATTGTCTCTTGAGACGCATCCTAATGGATATATGGAAAAATTTATTCTTGATTTATGATCACATTTCCAAAAGAACTAAAATATAAAGATTCAAGGCAAAGCACCCAATGTTGAGAATATGTTTGCTGGTTGCAGTCCAGCCCAACCTTACTGTAGTACTTGGGCCATATCTCCGAAAATACATATCCAATATGTATGAAATTTGGTAGGTGTGTAGCTACCACAATTGGGTACATCTTTCATGTTCAAGTGGTCAGACAATTCAGACACTAGAAGGGCCAAAAATGGGCTAGAAACGGATTTTTCTACTGCTGCAGTCCAGCCCGACCTTGCTCTAGTATTTTGACCATAAGTCACATCTTACGTATCCAATTTGTCCATGATTTGTCTTGACGGAAAGCTAAAAAAATTTTCTACAACTTTCATGTTGAGGGAGTCAGCAAATTTGGCGGATTTCAAGACGATATTCAAGGCTCAATTTCGGTGCACATGATGGAATCCAAATTGTCAATTTTGTACAACTTTCTACCTAACAACTTTGACAATTACCACACCTACCACACTTAATTGTATCTATAAATAGAGGGCTTGAGGGGTGAGTTGGGGAGTTTTTTTGAGTTTTTGGAGAGCTTTGGATAGAGCTTGGGAAAGCTTTGTTGGAATTCTACGAACTTGTAATGTTATTCTCTCTTTAGACATCTTGTATTTTTCATTTTTCTTTCGTAATATTATCATGTTTCTTCATCTTTCATTTTACTTTCTTGCCTTGATTATGGAGAACTAATCTCCTAATGCTAAGGTGAAAGGGTGAAACTCTTGGTATGAGAATAATAATTTATCTAACTCTTAATCTTAATGTTTATCTTTGATATTGTATTTACCCTCCTATTTCTTTTCTCATAATTATTTCTTAATGGCTGGTTTTATCATACCGCTGATTTCTTGTTATGTTATTGGCTGGTTTTATTAGACCGCCTATCTCTTATTATTTTCATGGTTGGCTTTGCCGCCTACTTTATTTTATTTTACTATTGGTTGGCTTCGCCACCGATTCTATTTCATTTTATTCTGTTATTTTAATTAATTTTCTACCTTTCATTTTTTTTGCATAAGTTAATCTTGTAAAATGTGAATTTTGATATATTGTAGACAATATAATGATTGGCACAATTTATGCTTGAATCCATTTACAAGTTATCTTTTGCATCTTTGTATTTTTAATCTTGTAAAGTGTGAACCTTGATACATTGTAGACAATTTTTGGCACAATAAATACTTGAATCACTCTTGATTTATTGTAGACAATATGATGATTGGCACAATGTACGCTTGAATCCATTTTACAAGAATGTTTTAATTATTAGAAAGGAGGTAAATATAATTCATGTATAAACAAAGTTGAGCTTAAATTAACATATTATCCGATTAGAACTTTATTCGTGTAAAGATTCTAATTGAGTAATTAAAGAGTTAAATTTATTTTTATTCGATATACCAAGAGCGGATCTCCTAACCTTAGCATGCTTCTTTACCTTGAATACATCTTCATTTAATTTCAGTATATTAGTTCTTTGCATATTTTGTTCAATATTCCTCTCACAAAACGAGACATCGGGAACTAGGTTAGAAGTATTTATTTTGGATCTATATTAGAATTTTCTCTCAATTAGCAATCTCTGTGGGATCGACCTTGCATACCACTAAATCTATACTCCAATAGATTCGTGCACTTGCGAGTTTTAATTAAAACAACAACAAGTTTTTGGCGCCGTTGCCGGGGATTGCGACGGAAAAGCTATTTGGATCCAGGTAAGTACTTTTCTTCCACTAGTTATAGTTAGAACATTTGTTTATTCTGTGTATAGAAATTTTTCTTTAGAATTGTTTCTTGAAAATTGGTGTAGTAATTTGGGTGTATAAAATTGGTTGATTCTGTCAACAAGGCTAAAAGCGCCTAAGGAGTATGGGTTTTAAGAGAAACCATTGTGATTCCTCCATATTTTCCTGGGAGTCTACCGATTAAATACTACCCATTATTACTAACACTTTGAAAAAAAAGGAGTTTGTATAATTTTGTGATTTTTATTTTGTGGTATTTGCATGTTGTAGCCGTTGTGTAGTTAGATACTTTTTCATAATTAGGAAGCAATTTTTTTAGTTTATGTGTGCTTGGAAACGTGATAAAGATAAGCGGTTGGTTAGGAAAAGTTTAGGGTCAACCATTGAGTGTACAATAGAGACATTAGATTCTGCTGGATCACCATTAAAAATGGAAGAACAAGTTGTGCATAATAAAACTCTTATGGAGTACTTCTCACCTATCATAGCCAATACTCCATCTTGCATAGTTTTACCCCAAACTACTGCAACTCATTTTGAACTCAAACCGGCCATACTCCAACTTTTACCATCATTTTATGGTATGGAAAGAGAAGATCCCTACATGCACATTAAAGAGTTTCTTGAAATTTGCTCGACTTTTCGCTTCCAGAATTTCAATGATGAATCAATCAGGCTTAGAATGTTTCCATTTTCATTGAAAGATAAAGCTAAAGCCTGGTTGAACTCCCTTCCTACAGGAACTATAACTAGTTGGAACCAATTAGTAAATAAGTTTCTGGCAAAATTTTTCCCTATGTCTAAAACTGATGCCCTTAGGAGAGAAATTTCTGATTTTTGTCAAAAAGAGAGTGAACAATTTTTTGAATGTTGGGAAAGATTTAATGATCTTCTTCTGAAATGTCCTCATCATGGTTTTGAAACTTGGAGATTGGTGAAATATTTCTATGATGGTTTAACTTCATCAAACCGTCAAATGATCCAAAGCATGCATGGTGGGAGATTTTTACAATTGAATGAGGGGGAAGCTTGGGAATCCTTAGGATCTTTATCTGAAAATTCTCAGCATTGGAACTGCATAGATCCCAAGGATAAAAAGTCTCAAACACAAAAAAAGGGAGGACTTTATGAAGTGAGTGATGATACAGATGTGAGAATTGCCTTAGCTAGCCTGACTAGAAAGGTAGAAGCTTTAACTTTAAGCCACACTTTAAACCCTTCTACCAATACTAGGATAGAGGCATGTGCCTTATGTTCTAGTACAGCTCACATTGCACAATCTTGTCCATCTATACCAGCTTACCAAGAGGCATTCTCTGAGCAAGCTAATTCTCTTCAAACTTATGGGAAGTCATCAGATAGCCCATTTGCACCCACATATAATCCAAATTGGAGGAATCATCCAAATTTCTCATGGAGGCAAAATCAACCTGCAATGAATCAAAGTGGGCAACAATTTGCCCCTTCTAATTCATACCCTCAAGTTCCTCATCATGCTCCTCCTTTCGGAGTATCTCAACAAAGAAAACCTTATTTGGAAGATACTCTACAGCAATTCATGCAATCAACCCAACAAGTTTTACAATCTCACACTCAGTCCATTTCAAAGATTGAAACACAATTGGGTCAATTAGCCAATGCTGTAGGAGAGAGAGAAAAAAGAAAATTCCCCAGTCAACCTATTCCTAATCCTAAGGGTCAATATGAAGTAGGATCATCAGCAAATCCTAAGGAAGAAGTAAAGTCTGTGACAACCCTTAGATCTGGAAAGGTCATTGATAATCATGTTCACATGCCAGAAAATGAGGAACAGAGTCAACATGAATCCCAAACTAATGACTCAAGTGAAAAGAAAAGTGAACAGACTTCTTATGCCCCCAAAGCTCCTTTCCCACAAAGACTTGCATCTATTAAGAAAGGTACTCAGTATAGTGACATTTTAGAGGTGTTTAAGCAAGTAAGCATTAACATCCCTTTTTTAGATGCTATCAAACAAGTACCCGCTTACTCAAAATTTCTGAAAGATCTTTGTACGGTGAAAAGGAAAACTAATGTTCCAAAAAAGGCATTTTTGACTGAACAAGTGAGTTCTATAATTCAGTAAAAGACTCCTGTCAAGTACAAAGATCCAGGTTGTCCTACAATTTCTTGTATTATAGGTGACCATGTGATTAACAGAGCCTTACTTGATCTAGGAGCAAGTGTGAATCTACTGTCGTACTCTGTGTATGAGAAACTTGGGTTAGGAAAGCTGAAACCTACATCAGTGACCCTTCAGTTAGCTGATAGGTCCACCAAAATCCCTAGAGGTGTCATAGAAGATGTGCTCATTAAGGTTGATAAATTCTACTTTCCAGTAGATTTCATTGTTCTTGACACTGAACCTGTTGAGAATACAGAGACACAAATTCCAGTCATTTTGGGTAGACCATTTCTGGCAACATCCAATGCAATTATCAATTGTCGAAATGGAATTTTGAATTTATCTTTTGGAAATATGACTGTGGAATTAAATGTTTTTAATGTCTCTCATCAACCTGTGGAGATGGATGATGTGCGTGAGGTCAGCATGATTGAGAGTATAATCTATGACTCATTTGTAAGTTCTTGTGATGATGACCCTTTGGAAAAATGTTTGGCCCACTTTAACATGGATTTGGATGAGGACTGTTTGATCAGTGAAGTAAATTCCCTGTTAGAGACCACTCCATTAATGGATACCAATAAATGGAAAGGTAAAACAGAGATACTTACACCTTCTGAGTCTATTTTATTGCCATCCATAGAGAAACCTCCCCAGGTAGAGTTAAAACCTTTACCAGATTCTCTGAAATATGTGTTTCTAGGACCTTCTGAAACCTTGCCTGTCATTGTAGCATCTGATTTAGATAAAGAACAGGAAGTTGAACTCATAAAAGTCCTCAGTGAACATAGTGAAGCCATAGGTTGGACAATAGCAGACATTAAAGGTATTAGTCCATCAATTTGCATGCACAGGATACATTTGGAGGATAATGCCAAAACCTCAAGAGATCCACAAAGACGTCTGAATCCGAACATGAAAGAAGTTGTGAGAGCCGAAGTGATTAAACTTCTTGATGTGGGTGTCATTTACCCAATTTCTGATAGTGCATGGGTTAGTCCTGTTCAAGTAGTTCCTAAGAAATCTGGCATTACTGTAGTCAAGAATGAGAATAATGAATTGATTCCCACTAGAGTACAAACTGGGTGGCTTGTTTGCATTGACTACCGTAAGTTGAATGCTGTTACAAGGAAAGACCATTTTCCACTTCCTTTTATAGATCAAATGCTAGAAAGGTTAGCTGGACATGCATATTACTGCTTTCTTGATGGATATTCTGGTTATAACCAAATTCCTATTGCACCTGAGGATCAAGAGAAAACTACATTCACTTGTCCTTTCGGAACCTTTGCCTATCGTCGAATGCCATTTGGATTGTGCAATGCACCTGCTACATTTCAGCGTTGCATGATAAGTATATTTTCTGACATGGTAGAGTGATTTCTGGAAGTATTCATGGATGATTTTTCTGTGCATGGGTCTAGTTTTGAGGAATGTCTACACCATTTAAGATTAGTCTTAATTAGGTGTAAAGAAAAGAACCTTGTTTTGAACTGGGAAAAATGCCATTTTATGGTTAAAAAGGGAATTGTTTTGGGGCATGTTGTGTCACATCAAGGTATTGAGGTAGATAGAGCCAAAATTGAACTGATTTCCAGTCTTCCACCTCCTCGGACAGTAAAAGAGGTACGTTCTTTTTTAGGCCATGCAGGGTTTTATCGCAGATTCATCAAAGATTTTAGCAAAATCTCTAGGCCTTTGTGTAATTTACTTACCAAAGATGCCTCTTTTATCTTTGATGAAGAGTGCTGTCAAGCTTTTGAAAAGCTCAAATTCTTACTCACCTCTGCACCTATCATTAGACCACCTGATTGGAATCTTCCCTTTGAAATCATGTGTGATGCTTCTGATTATGCAATTGGAGCTGTTTTGGGGTAGCGTCTTGATAAGTTTCCATATGTGATATACTATGCTAGTAAAACTCTTAATGATGCTCAATTGAATTATTCTACAACAGAAAAAGAGTTACTAGCTGTGGTATTTGCTTTAGACAAGTTTAGATCTTATTTATTAGGATCTAAGGTTGTAATTTTTACAGATCATGCTGCACTTAAGTATCTTCTTTCTAAGAAAGATGCTAAAGCCCGATTGATAAGATGGATACTACTGTTACAAGAATTTGATTTAGAAATTCGGGATAAGAAAGGATCTGAAAATGTTGTGGCTGATCACTTGTCCAGGCTGATAGTTGAATCGGGTGAAAATAACTTACCTATCAAAGACTCATTTCCAGATGAGCAACTCATGTCCGTTTCTCAGCTACCTTGGTTTGCTGACATTGCTAATTACCTTGTCACAGGTCAAATACCTACACATTGGAATAAGCAAGATCGGATAAAATTTTTAGCTGAAGTTAAAAAATTCTTTTGGGAAGATCCATACTTGTTTAAGTATTGTCCTGATCAAATCATTAGGAGATGTGTTCCGGAGAGTGAGCAATCTAGTGTTATTCATTTTTGTCATGATCATGCTTGTGGAGGTCATTTTAGTGCTAAAAAAACTGCTGCAAAGGTTTTGCAATGTGGCTTTTATTGGCCATCATTGTTCAAAGATTGCCATTTGTACTGTAGTTCTTGTGAGCGTTGCCAAAAATTGGGTAGTATCTCACGCAGGAACATGATGCCTCTAACTCCCATTCTTATTGTTGAGATATTCGATGTCTGGGGAGTTGATTTCATGGGTCCTTTTCCTAATTCTTTTGGCAATTTATACATCCTTGTTGCTGTGGATTATGTGTCAAAATGGGTCGAGGCTGTTGCATGTAAAGCAAATGATCACAAGATTGTGGTGAAATTCTTGAAAGAAAACATTTTCTCAAGGTTTGGCACACCACGAGCAATCATTAGTGATGGGGGGAAACATTTTTGTAATAGGCATTTTGATCATTTGATGAAAAAATATGGCATCACGCACAAAGTGGCAACCCCATACCACCCACAAACTAGTGGGCAAGTTGAGATTTCAAATAGGGAAATTAAAAACATTTTGGAAAAAACGATTAACCCAAATAGGAAAGATTGGTCTTTGAAACTTTCTGATGCTTTATGGGCTTATCGTACTGCTTTTAAAACCCCTATTGGAATGTCTCCTTACCGGCTTGTGTATGGCAAGGCCTGTCATTTACCTGTTGAAATAGAGCATAAAGCTTATTGGGCCATCAAACAGTTTAACTTTGCTCTTGACAAAGCAGGTTCTCACAGGAAGCTTCAACTCAATGAATTGGAAGAAATACGGAATGATGCATATGAAAGTGCAAAGTTGTATAAGGATCGAATGAAAGTTTTTCATGACAAACATATTTTAAGAAAATCATTTAATGTAGGTCAAAAGGTCCTTCTATATAACTCTCGTTTGCACTTATTTCCAGGGAAACTACGTTCTCGGTGGACAGGCCCATTCATTGTTCGTACTGTTTATCCACATGGTGCAGTAGAGATCGAAAATCCCAAGAACGGTGATGTGTTTAAAGTAAATGGTCAAAGATTGAAAGCATTTTTTGAATTACATAACCCAGAGATAGAGGAGACACATTTGCGTGATCCTATCTACCAGGATTGATTCGCCTCTGTTATTAAAGGTTGTCGTGCACGCTATCTAGGTAAGATCTTTCTTTATTTAACTTGCATTAATTTGTAATCTTCTTTTGAACTTCTATTGTTTCCTTGCTCTTGTTGTTTTTTTTCCTCTCTTTCACAAAAAAAAAAAAATTTGAGTCGATAATGGAGGACGTTCTCGCACAATTGAAAAATCATTTTCCTTCTTTTCCACCCAATGCATTGATAAAAATTTACAAAGCACGGGTTGAAAGATTGAGGTTAATGATGATAATGGGAATACCTGCTGATATTCGTTGGCTAATTGAAGCTAAGGTACGGTTATCAGGTGAATCTGCAAATGATTTCATCTCTTACATGCCTGGTTTAGGAAAAAGTAGTTTTGCTAAAAAGCACAGAGCTAAACGAATGGGTGTTTGTTACAAATGTGGACGTGAAACTTGTAACAAACGTTGCCGTTCTTTGGGTTGGGTGTCTGTAAATCGGGAAGACAAAATTAAGTTCATTAAGGATGGCTTGAGTAAGGAGTCATTGGATGATGACTTTCATCCAACGTCTCTTGAGACACATCCTAGTGGATCTGTGCATATCGGTATTGTCGGTCTATGGCCCCATTTCAAAAAAGAACATAAACGGTACAGTCTTGGGAATCTGACGTTAAAAGACCCTGTTTGCCAATTTATAAGAAAATTGGATGGGAAGCATATCCTCGACCCATAGAGGGCATTTAAGCCGTTACTGGACGTAAAACCAGAGGAAGATGTGAGCCACAATCGCAACTACTGTACATATGCATGCGTGCCGTCATTGTTGAATTTTTCACCTTTAATTTAGCTGACATTTTTCGGCCTACTCTTATAGCTATTGAAATTATGCCCCCGGCCTATGCACATAGCTATTACAAGTATGCCCTTATTTGAGTCTTATAAATGCGCACCTCATGATCTTCATCTTCATAATCAAAGTCAAGGTGAGTGCAGATATGGAAGGAATCGCAGTTCATCACTTTCGAAATATTTGTGTCTTTTGTGGTTCTAGTCCTGGGAAAAATGGAGAGTATGTAAAAGCAGCACAAACTTTGGGTATAGTACTAGCCAAGAGAAAGATTCATTTAGTGTATGGTGGAGGTTGTCGAGGGTTGATGGGGAGTGTGTCTGGATCTGCATATCTAGGAGGATGCCAAGTTCTTGGTATTATTCCTACAGCTCTAGCAGCATCAAACATAGTAGGAAAAACAATTGGGGAAGAATGTAGGGTATCCTCCATGCACTAGCGAATTGCTAAAATGATGTGCAACGCTGACGCCTTCATTGCCTTACCTGGTGGTTTTGGTACTTTAGAGGAAATTTTTCAAGTCGTCTCTTGGGCACAACTAAACATGCACCATAAACCATAGGTTTGTTGAATGTTAACAATTTCTTTGATGGTTTGTTGTCTTTTCTTGATCATGCTGTAGAACAAAGGTTTATCTCGCACTCAGCACGTCGGATTCTCATCTCGGCCTCAAATGCTGACGAGCTGATTGATGCGTTACAAGCATTTGTTCATGTACCTGATCCAGTTATAGCTCAAATAGATTGGACAACAGAACACCGTAGAAAGCGCAAACTGGACTTGGATCTTCATTTGCTTAAATAAATTTTTTATTTTCTGTTTAGTTTGTTGCAGGTTCATCTTTTCTTAGATCTCCTTCCAGGTAATATCTCTTTTAATCTTTATTGTTTATTTTGTGTTTCTTCATCTTTTAAAAAAAAATATATATATATATAAAAAAAAAAAAATTTGAGTGATGTCTTGGGATTAGGCAAAGCTAGCACCAATGATGAAAATGGTTTAAAATGCTTGTGACCTTTGAAAAATTGATGAGTTCTGAGTATTATGTGTGAACTTGAACTCTAATGTAACTTGTGTTTTATTTGAGAATCCTAATATCTTGTGCACTTAATCTTTTACATTTGACTTATTGTTTATTCAGAAAAGATTTGTGTGATTCAGATATGTCAATTGATCTCATAAGACTCTAGAACTTATTTGATTGTCACTTGAGGCAAAATCCTAGACTACTCTCCATTTAAGAAATGAATTAGGCATTGTTGGAATCGTTTGAGCCTTCCAAACCAACCTATACATTTTGTTATCCGTAGCAACCTATTTTGTGCCTATATTTATCTTTTCTTGAACACCTATATTTTTATCTAGCCTTTAAATAAAAATATGTCTAACTCTTACCCTTCACTCACAGGAATGATCATTTGAAAAGTTATGATTCAAGGGTGGATGGTAGAAGTTTAAAAAAAAAAAAAAAAGAGAAAAGAAAAAAAAAGAAAAAAAAAAGAAGAAAGAAAGTTAATACTCCCTAAATAAATAAGTTTGGGGGTGTTTATATTTAAAAAAAAAATTAGTATAAGCAAATAAATGTAAGGATGATGAAAAAGTTGGAGATAGAATTCAAAGTATAATATCCAAAGTATTTGGGAGGTTTTAAATGATCATGTACGTTGAAGAGTGAATTGAGTTTTCATTTATATCATTTTATCCACCTTTAACCTGTGCCATACATTACAAGCCTAATGAAAGTCCTAATGATCTTAAATGTTGTGCTCAGTCTACATTAGTGGAGAGTGACATGAAAAATAAGCTTATGGAGTCTCAAATGCATATGTCTAGAGATCTGTTTTAAATATTTGATTACATAAATTTATTTGAATGCAAAAAGTCCAATGTCATAAGACTATTACACACACACACTTGGGATTCAAGGGTAAACCACATGTTGTATTTGAATAAAAGTTCTACATAACCTTAGGATTCTGATATCTTTCTTGGTTGCACATTTTAAATCCTTGAGGAATGCTTAGTAAGTCAAAAACAATTCATCACTCACTCATAATTTGAATTTTGAAGTTTGTGTGTTTTACTTGAGGACAAGCAAAAGATTAAGTCTGGGGGTATTTGATGAGTGGGTTTTATACTCATAAATTAAATATTTTCATCTTATCTTTTGCCATAATTAAGCATAAATCTCCCTTACTTGCCTTTAGTTTTGTGTCTTTCTTACAGATTGAGAGAAGAGTAGAAAATGGACTTAATTGGAGGAATCAGAGCTAAATTGTGGTTCTTTGGGAATGATGTCTATAAATCAAGAAAATTCATTAAGGATGGCTGAGTAAGGAGCATTATCATATTGTCTCTTGAGACGCATCCTAATGGATATATGGACAAATTTATTCTTGATTTATGATCACATTTCCAAAAGAACTAAAATATAAAGATTCAAGGCAAAGCACCCAATGTTGAGAATATGTTTGCTGGTTGCAGTCCAGCCCAACCTTATTGTAGTATTTGGGCCATATCTCCGAAAATACATATCCAATATGTATGAAATTTGGTAGGTGTGTAGCTGCCACAATTGGGTACATCTTTCATGTTCAAGTGGTCAGACAATTCAGACACTAGAAGGGCCAAAAATGGGCTAGAAACGGATTTTTCTACTGCTGCAGTCCAGCCCGACCTTGCTCTAGTATTTTGACCATAAGTCACAACTTACGTATCCAATTTGTCCATGATTTGTCTTGACGGAAAGCTAACAAAATTTTCTACAACTTTCATGTTGAGGGAGTCAGCAAATTCGGCGGAGTTCAAGACGATATTCAAGGCTCAATTTCGGTTCACATGATGGAATCCAAATTGTCAATTTTGTACAACTTTCTACCTAACAACTTTGACAATTACCACACCTACCACACTTAATTGTATCTATAAATAGAGGGCTTGAGGGGTGAGTTAGGGAGTTTTTTTGAGTTTTTGGAGAGCTTTGGATAGAGCTTGGGAAAGCTTTGTTGGAATTCTACGAACTTGTAATGTTATTCTCTCTTTAGACATCTTGTATTTTTCATTTTTCTTTCGTAATATTATCATGTTTCTTCATCTTTCATTTTACTTTCTTGCCTTGATTATGGAGAACTAATCTCCTAATGCTAAGGTGAAAGGGTGAAACTCTTGGTATGAGAATAATAATTTATCTAACTCTTAATCTTAATGTTTATCTTTGATATTGTATTTACCCTCCTATTTCTTTTCTCATAATTATTTCTTAATGGCTGGTTTTATCATACCGCCGATTTCCTGTTATGTTATTGGCTGGTTTTATTAGACCGCCTATCTCTTATTATTTTCATGGTTGGCTTTGCCGCCTACTTTATTTTATTTTACTATTGGTTGGCTTCGCCACCGATTCTATTTCATTTTATTCTGTTATTTTAATTAATTTTCTACCTTTCATTTTTTTTGCATAAGTTAATCTTGTAAAATGTGAATTTTGATATATTGTAGACAATATAATGATTGGCACAATTTATGCTTGAATCCATTTACAAGTTATCTTTTGCATCTTTGTATTTTTAATCTTGTAAAGTGTGAACCTTGATACATTGTAGACAATTTTTGGCACAATAAATACTTGAATCACTCTTGATTTATTGTAGACAATATGATGATTGGCACAATGTACGCTTGAATCCATTTTACAAGAATGTTTTAATTATTAGAAAGGAGGTAAATATAATTCATGTATAAACAAAGTTGAGCTTAAATTAACATATTATCCGATTAGAACTTTATTCGTGTAAAGATTCTAATTGAGTAATTAAAGAGTTAAATTTATTTTTATTCGATATACCAAGAGCGGATCTCCTAACCTTAGCATGCTTCTTTACCTTGAATACATCTTCATTTAATTTCAGTATATTAGTTCTTTGCATATTTTGTTCAATATTCCTCTCACAAAACGAGACATCGGGAACTAGGTTAGAAGTATTTATTTTGGATCTATATTAGAATTTTCTCTCAATTGGCAATCTCTGTGGGATCGACCTTGCATACCACTAAATCTATACTCCAATAGATTCGTGCACTTGCGAGTTTTAATTAAAACAACAACAGAGTTGTTAGACAAGCAATTCATTATACCAAGTGTATCAACTTAGGGAGCTCCTGTATTGTTTGTTAAGAAAAAAGACGAGAACTTAAAACTATACATAGATTACAGACAGCTGAATAAGATGACTGTCAAAAATAAGTATCCTCTCCCTAGGATAGATGGTTTATTAGATCAACTGAAAGGAGCCTCCATCTTTTCTAAAATTGACGTGAGATCGGGATACCATCAAATTAGGATGAAGGAAGAGGATGTACCAAAAATACCCTTTAGGACTAGGTATGGACATTATGAGTTTCTCATAATGCCCTTCGGGTTAACAAATGCACCTGTAATTTTCATGGATTACATGAATCACATTTTTTGACCTTATCTAGATCAATTTATGGTATTTTTCATTGATGATATCTTGATGTATTCTAAGGTTGAGAAAGAATATGAACAATATCTCTGAATCGTGCTACAAGTGATGAAAAGGAAAAAGTTGTATGTGAAATTAGAAAAGTGTGGATTTTGGCTGTCAGAGGTAAAATTTCTCGAACATGTCATTTCCAATAAAGGGATAATCGTAGACCTTAGTAAGACAAAAGCAGTGATTTAGTGAGAAAGACCAAAGACGGTTATAGAAGTCAGAAGTTTCTTGGGTTTGGTAGGATACTATAGGAGGTTTATGTAACAACTCCATTTAAGTATCAATTTTTTTTAAATACCATCAAGTTATTACCGCGTTACAACTTAACTCAAAATAACATTTAATTTATACAATACAGAGTTTACATACATGTCATTAATCAAAAAATACGTACAACATATCAAACAAATAAAAATCTACATCTTATTTATTCTGGTTGACCAATTCCAGAGATACAGGTGCGGGTGGTTGCACCTTCACCGGGATCTAAGCCAACTCGACCACAAACATTTTATTTGCTTCTAAGATTTGCCCAACATAAAGTACTTGATCCAACGTGTACTAAAAGCCAGAGCCATTGAAAAAAATCTGCATAACTAATTTTCTGAACAAGATATGGAAATATAGTGAGAATTAAATCCCAATAAGTTCAATAATAAATCATCATCAATATAGCTCGTCACGTCATGTTCAGCTGTATAAACTACAGCAAATATTTTTGGTCATATGAATGCCTTATATCTATGCACATGAGAATCGTACAATAATGACATGTATGACAGGATTAACTATTTTTAGAATATCATATGATAACTATCAATTTATTCTCGGATTAAGCTACCCCGGTCAGGATGAGTATTTTCTACTCTCCGGTATGGGCTTTTCTCGCTCTGTCCGACATGGCCCACTTTCTCTTTCTTTTCTCATTAACATGATCATAACCGTTGGTAGGGCGTCCCCTACTGGTGCACCACATGGATTGCCATGTGACCGTGTTCATTTCTTTTCTTTTCACAATGATAGCCAAAAATATGCTTTCAATAACAAGTATGTTCTTCAAAATATAACTATTACCAAAAATCATTGGTAATCATGCCATGAACATAACCATTTCAAATATCACTTTATAAAATATTTCCATGTCAAAATTTCACACTTAAAATGGTAAGAAGTTCATACAATCGCAATGGCTATGGCATATACTAGTCATTTATTATTTTCATTTAAAAGTTTCTTTTTTTTTAAATATTAATTTTATTTCTTTATTTTCTTGATGTAGGTTTTCATCCTATCTATCCTTCTCTTACTAATCTGAGCATAACTCCCTCAATTTAACTCCGATGATGGTGATCTTAGTGTGAATTTCAAGATAAAACAATTATCTAAAACTATTATGTTGAACAGTTTAGTGAAATATTAATAAATCAAGGTGATATTACTCCCTCAATGTACATGTTATTTCTTCTCGGATAGGTTCTGACCTCTGCCAACTAATCGGTCCATATCTCCCTCATAAAAATTCCAAATTAAGTGATTCTAGTGGCTAAAAATCCATGACATATATATCTATAATTCATATGTTAACTATGTATTTTAATTCACTACAGAATGTTCCTTGAAATCAAAACACAGAAGCTATCCTAACATATTCTTTCCTGATTAACCATTTTCTGACCACTGCTTACTAATCAGACCATATCTACTGCATATGGACTCCAAATTGTGTAATTCCAGTGGCTACAATTCCGTCACACATATATCAATAAATCTTATGTTAACCATTTATTTGAATTCCCTACATAAAGTTCCCAAAAATTAAAACACAAAAGCTATCCTAACAAGATATTCCCTGATTAACCATTTTCTGAACACTGCTTACTTATCAGACCATATCTACCTCATATGGACTCCAAATTGAGTGATTCCATTGGCTAAAAATTCATGACACATATATCTATAATTATTATGTTGACCACTTATTTTAATTCCCTACAGAAAGTTACCAGAAAGGAAAATACAGAAGCAATCCTAAAATATTCTTCCCAGATTAACCAATTTCTGACCACTGTATACTAATCGGACCATATCTATGTCATACCGACTCCAAATTGAGTGATTCCAGTGGGTAAAAATCTGTGAGAGATAGATCTACATTTTTCATGCTAACCATTTATTTCAATTCCTTACTGATTCTTCTGAGAAATTTAAAAACTGTAGCTCAAATTTCTACCACCTATAGCCATACCCATGCAAAACTATCTACACCAACCTAAGTATTCAAACATACATGATATGTAACATGATATAGCAACATCCATGACCAATCATCAAAGTTCTAAGATCAAAATCTCATATAAATATTATAAGTTTCAAAAGTTTTCTTCAAAAAGAAATATTGTTAAACTTACCTGGTGCACTTAGTCCTTTAGACTTCTCCTTCCTCTTTCTTCCTTTCTTCCTCTCCTCCTCTCCTTTCCTCACTCTACCTTGCTTCTATTTTTTTCCTCTCCC
The DNA here is from genome assembly GCA_037074535.1 of Gleditsia sinensis. Lineage (NCBI taxonomy): Eukaryota > Viridiplantae > Streptophyta > Magnoliopsida > Fabales > Fabaceae > Gleditsia > Gleditsia sinensis. The sequence continues at coordinate 33,221,605 of CM073464.1, read as the reverse complement.
TCACGTGGATGAAATTCCCATGCTATAAGGGTGGGTTTTTGCTTATATAGACTATCAAATAATTCAACTTTCATGATCATGGGTCTACCTTATCACAATTAGGTTACACTTGGTTGAATTTTTGGAAAACAAACAACTTATGTTCTTGTCTTCCTCTTCCTTAGTCAAGATATGCATAGGAAAAAGGAGATTTGTATTTTGAAAATTATAATAATATGTTCTTAAGATATGGGACAAGGTCCCTTTGATTTAGTGATTCATTTCCTTTTTCTTTTGTCTTAATCAAGTATGATAAGTTTGCCTTTTTAGGTGGCAAATTTCTAACCCTTGAATCTCCATTATTTGGTTGAAATTATTTGTGTGGGATAGGAATGTTTTTTCCTAATTCCATGTATTATCATACCACTTGCTAAAATTATGAGTGTAGGATATAGATGTTTTGTCCTAAATCCTTGTATTATCATACCACTTGCTAAATTTTTGTCTTAATGCCATGTCACCTAATCTTGATTACACCATTATTTCATCACTTTAATTTTATTTTTATCTTTATTTTTCCTCTTGGGTTTGGGCTCATTCTTACCCATTTTCTTTACTTTGGTTAAAATTCTACCTTTCAAAATGGGCTTGTCACATTTTCATGATTTTTGCTTTTCGTCCTCCAATACCTTTAAACTTTTCTCCAAGAGTCTGCATTTATTGATCAGAGGCACAAACTCCCTAATCTCCATAGCTACAACAGCATTCTTTATGTCTGGGTTCAGTCCCGCTTCAAAATTAACAGCCTTCCATGCTTCATCAGGGTTAAATCGCAAATAAGAGGAAAACTTAGACAATTCCTCGAACCTCGCGATGTATTGGTCTATAGTCATGCTACCCTGCCGGAGTTGGAGAAATTCGATCTCTTTCTCCGCCCTCACAGTACTTTGAAAGTACTTTTTCAAAAAGGTGTCTTTAAACACCTGCCAAGTTATCTGCCTCCCCTGGTGAGCTAAAAGTTCTCTAGCTCCACACCACCAGTATTCTGCTTCATCTTTTAGCATATATGCAGCAAAGATTACTTGCTGCTCCTCAGTACAACCCATCACTTCAAAGATTTTCTCTAACTCCCTTATCCATCTTTCAGCTACAATCGGGTTAAAGCCGCCTTGAAAACAAGGTGGCCTAGTCCTCAGGAACTCGGATATGCCGTTATCATTTCCAGCCATCCGATTGTTAACACCATTCACACCATTCGAGTTATTAGCATTCTGGAGGTATTGTAGAATTTGATTAGCGGTCATGACTTGGTCTCAAATTGCCGTGGCCAGGTTGTGCAAGGTTTCCTTCGCATTATTTACTGGATTCCTCCTTGGTGGTGCCATTTCCTACTATGGCAAAAACAAAGTTATGCTGCTATTGAGGTGATCATGCCCAATAGTTAGTTCAAAAATATTTAACAGCAGTCATAACACCACCTAGGCATGTAGGTAGGGAACACTAGTAATTTCTTACCTATATGAATTCACTGATCCCTACACAGCACAACCACAAACATACTCAAGCACTATAAGATCGACTTGCTCTGATACCAATTATGTAACAACTCCATTTAAGTATCAATTTTTTTTAAATATCATGAAGTTATTACCTCGTTACAACTTAACTCAAAATAACAATTATTTAATTTATACAATACAGAGTTTACATACATGTCATTAATCAAAACATACGTACAACATATCAAACATATAAAAATCTACATCTTATTTATTCTGGTTGACCAATTCCAGAGATACAGGTGCGGGTGGTTGCACCTTCACCGGGATTTAAGCCAACTCGACCACAAACATTTTATTTGCTTTTGGGATTTGCACAACATAAAGTACTTGATCCAACGTGCACTAAAAGCCAGAGCCATAGAAAAAAATCTGCATAAATAATTTTCTGAACATGATATGGAAATATAGTGAGAATTAAATCCCAGTAAGTTTAACAATAAATCATCATCAATATAGCTCGTCACGTCATGTTCAGCTGTATAAACTATAGCAAATATCTTTGCTCACATAAATGCCTTATATCTATGCACATGAGAATCGTACAATAATGACATGTATTATAGGATTAACTATTTTTAGAATATCATATGATGACTATCAATTTATTCTCATATCAAGCTACCCCGGTCAGCGTGAGTATTTTCTACTCTCCGGTATGGGCTTTTCTCGCTCTGTCCGACATGGCCCACTTTCTCTTTCTTTTCTCATTAACATGATCATAACCGTTGGTAGGGCGTCCCCTACTGGTGCACCACACGAATTGCCATGTGACCATGCTCATTTCTTTTCTTATCACAATGATAGCCAAAAATATGCTTTCAATAACAAGTATGTTCTTCAAAATATAACTATTACCAAAAATCATTGGTAATCATGCCATGAACATAACCATTTCAAATATCACTTTATAAAATATTTCCATGTCAAAATTTCACACTTAAGATGGTAAGAAGTTCATACAATGGCAATGACTATGGCATATACTAGTCATTTATTATTTTAATTTAAAAGATTCTTTTTTTTAAATATTAATTTTATTTCTTTATTTTCTTGATGCAGGTTTTCATCCCATCTAAGTTTCTCTTACTAATTAAAGCATAACTCCATCACTTTAACTCCGATGTTGTTGATCTTGGTGTCAATTTCAAGATAAAACAATTATCTAAAACTATTATGTTGAACTGTTTAGCGAAATAGTAATAAATCAAGGTGATATTACTCCCTTAATGTACAGGTTATTTCTTCTCGGATAGGTTCTAACCTCTGCCTACTAATTGTTCCATATCTCCCTCATAAAAATTCCATATTAAGTGATTCTAGTGGCTACAAATTCGTGACATATATATCTATAGTTCATATGTTAACTATGTATTTTAATTCCCTACAGAATGTTCCTAGAAATTAAAACACAGAAGCTATCCTAACATATTCTTCCCTGATTAACCTTTTTCTGACCACTGCTACCTAATCAGACCATATCTTCCTCATATGGACTCCCAATTGCGTAATTCCAGTGGCTACAATTCCGTCACACATATATTTATAATTCTTATGTGAACCATTTTGTTTGAATTCCCTACATAATGTTTCCAGAAATTAAAACACAGAAGCTATCTTAACATGATCTTCCCTGATTAACCATTTTCTGGACACTGCTTACTAATCAGACCATCTCTACCTCATATGGACTCCAAATTGAGTGATTCCAGTCGCTAAAAATCCGTGACACATATATCTATAATTCGTATGTTGACCATTTATTTTAAGTCCCTACAGAAAGTTACCAAAAGTTAAAACACAAAAGCTATCCTAAAATATTCTTCCCTGATTAACCAATTTCTGACCACTGCATACTAATCGGACCATATCTATGAAATACAGACTCCAAATTGAGTGATTACAGAGGCTTAAAATCCGTGAGACATAGATCTACTTTTGTTATGTTAACCATTTCTTTTAATTCCTTACTGATTCTTCATAGAAATTTAAAAATTGTACCTTAAAAGTTTGCCACCTATAGCCATACCTATGCAGAATTATCTACACCAACCTATGTATTCAAACATACATGATATGTAACATGATATAGCAACATCCATGACCAATCAAAATCTCATATAAATATTATAAGTTTCAAAAGTTTTCTTCAAAAAGAAATATTGTTAAACTTACCTGGAGCACTTAGTCCTTTAGACTTCTCTTTCCTCTTTCTTTCTCTACTCCTCTCCTTTCCTCACCCTACCTTGCTTCTATTTTTTTCTCTCCCTCACCTGGACGAAATTCCCATTCTATAAGGGTGGGTTTTACTTATATAGACTATCAAATAATTCATCTTTCATGATCATGGGTCTACCTTATCACAATTAGGTTACACTTGGTTGAATTTTTGGAAAACAAACAACTTATGTTCTTGTCTTCCTCTTCCTTAGTCAAGATATGCATAGGAAAAAGGAGATTTGTATTTTCAAAATTATGATAATGTGTTATTAAGATATGGGACAAGGTCCCTTTGATTTAGGGATTCATTTCCTTTTTCTTTTGCCTTAATCAAGTATGATAGGTTTTCCTTTTTAGGTGGCAAATTTCTAACCCTTGAATCTCCATTATTTGGTTGAAATTATTTGTGTGGGATAGGAATATTTTGTCCTAATGCCATGTTTTATCATACCACTTGCTAAAATTATGAGTGTAGGATATAGATGTTTTGTCCTAAAGCCTTGTATTATCATACCACTTGCTAAAATTATGAATGTAGGATATCACACCACTTGCTAAATTTTTGTCTTAATGCCATGTCACCTAATCTTGATTACACCATTATTTCATCACTTTAATTTTATTTTTATTTTTATTTTTATTTTTCCTCTTGGGTTTGGGCTCATTCTTGCCCATTTTCTTTACTTTGGTTTAAATTCTACCTTTCATAATGGGCATGTCACATTTTCATGATTTTTGGGCTACCGGTCCAATTTCTATATCCTAGTCCAAGTCTATGTTTTATTTCTTCCTTGGGGTATCCTATTGGCTTGCTAAAAATTCATGTAAAGTAGAAAAACTCTATATGAAGTGTCCATAGGTAAAAGTCCAATTTATGGGTGGAGATACTAAACTTAGTAACTTTTGCTCTTAAATTAAGAAAAATTACCCTAATCCGATCTTCTTGAAATTTTAAGATCTTTACTTACTTCACAAAAATTTATCTTCCTTACTTGAGAATTTCACCTTTCTTTAGCATGTTTATTTCTAATATTTCCTCTTAGGTTTTCTTTCTTTACCTATTCCATTAATATTAGAACATTTCTATACATACACGTAAGGTGAAGAATTTCTAAGGATTATATTTCCTTGGTTATCTAAAAATTGTCTAATAAATTTTATTTCCTTAATTAAATATTTATGTACCTTTATCAATAAAAGAAATGAAATTATGGATGTTACTTTGTATACTTTTGTACTTTTATTAATACATGAAATGAAATTAGGGATGTTACAGTTTATACAAAACTTCTCTCATATAGCCTTGCCATTGACTAAATTAACTAGGAAAGGAAGTCCATTCAAATGGACTAATCAATGTGAAGCTAGTTTTATGGAGCTTAAGACAAGATTGGCCACTCCTCCTATTTTAATTATTCCCGGACCCCACAGGACATTTTGAAGTGTATAGTGATGCTTCAAAGAAAGGGCTCGGGTTTGTGCTAATGTAAGACAAGAGAGTAGTTGCTTACGCCTCTAGGCAATTAAGACCCCATGAAAGAAATTATCCAACCCATGATCTTAAATTGGCAACGGTGGTGTTCGCCTTAAAGATTTGGTGACACTATTTGTATGGTGGAGCATTTGAAGTATATTGTGATCATAAGAGTCTTAAGTACCTTTTTGACCAGAAGGAGTTAAATATAAGGCAACGAAGATGGGTAGAATACCTGAATGACTACAAGTTTGAGATAAAGTATCATCCAGGAAAGGCGAATGTTGTATCTGATGCCTTGAGTCAGAAATCACTGCACATAGGTCGGATGATGGTGTATGAGTTACAGATGCTAGAAGAGTTTCAAAATTTAAAGCTGGAAACTACTTCTACACCAAAGAAGCTAATCATAAATGTGTTAAGTATAGAGGGAGACCTTAGAGCCCAGATTAAAGAGGCTCAAGTTCACGACCAATACTTACGGGATCATAATGATTAGGATGATTTTTCTATCTCAAAAGATGGAGTAATCATGTATCAAGGAAGGGTTTGTGTTCCTCAAGAATAAGAGTTAAGGATTAAGATCCTACATGGAGCGCATTAGAGTAAATACACAGTCCATCTTGGATCCACTAAAATGTAGCCAGATTTAAATATGATGTATTGGTGTTCAATAATGAAAAAGGTCATTGCTAAGTTTGTGGCAAAATGTCTAATTTTTCAGAAGGTCAAGGTAGAGCATCAAAAGCTAGCGAGATTTCTACAACCTCTTGAGATCCCTAAATGGAAATGAGATAGTATTTTGATGGACTTTATGGTGGGCTTACCTAAGACTTCAGTTGGACATGACTCTATCTAGGTAATAGTTGACAGATTAACCAAATCTGCTCACTTTTTGTCCATAAAAATTAACTATTCACTGGATAAATTAGCCTAGTTGTACGTCTAGGAAATAATTAGACTACATGGAATTCCCATGAATAACATTTTTGACATAGATCCAAGGTTCACATCGACGTTTTGGAAAGCATTGCAAAATGCTTTTGGAACCCAGTTGTAACAACTCCATTTATGTAAATGTAACAATTTTTTTTTTATATTTGTAAAATTCTATGAAGTTATTACTACTTCAATTCTAACCACTTAACTCGTAATAATAATCACTTTAACCAAGCATAATTGTTATTAACAGTGATACAATACCGAGTTTCCATACACACCATTATTTTACAAACTACACACCATTATTTTACAAACATTTGTACAAAGATGCATATTAGTTCTAATCATCTATGTCGACTACTTCCGTGGATACTGGTGCAGGTGGCACCTCTACCGAAATCTCAGTCACATATACTACAGATACATTAGATATAATTGGTAGTTGCCCAAGGTAGGGCACCTCGATCCAACATACGGAAATAATAAGTGTCATTGAGAAAATCTGCATTATTCTTCTGAACATGATATGGAAATATAGTGAGAATTAAATCCCAGTAGGTTCACCAATAAATCATAATTTACCATCAATATAGTTCATCATGTCATGTTCAGCTGTAGAAACTATAGAAAATATCTTTGGTCACATGAATGCATTATATCTATGCACATAAGAATCATACAGTAATGATATGTATGACATGATTAACTATTTTTAGAATATCATATGATGGCCATCAACTTATTCTCATTTCAAGCTACCCCGGTCAGGGTGAGTATCCTCTACTCTCCGGTACGGGCTTTTCTCGCTCCATCCGACATGGCACACTTTCTCTTTCTTTTCTCATAATCATAATCATAACCGTTGGAAGGGCGTCCCCTACTGGTGCACCACACGAATTGCCATGTGACCGTGCTCATTTCTTTTCTTTTCACAATGATAGCTAAAAATATGCTTTCAATAACAAGTATGTTCATCAAAATATAACTATTACCAAAAATCATTGGTAATCATGCCATGAACATAACCATTTCAAATATCACTTTATAAAATATTTCCATGTCAAAATTTTACACTTAAGATGGTAAGAAGTTCATACAATGGCAATGGCTATGGCATATACTAGTCATTTATAAGATTCGTCTTCTTTTTTAAACATTACTTTTATTTCTTTATTTTCTTGATGCAGGTTTTCATCATATCTAACTTTCTCTTACTAATCAGAGCATAACTCCCTTAATTGAACTCCGATGTAGGTGATCTTGGTGTCAATTGCAAGATAAAACAATTATCTAAAACTATTATGTTGAACATTGTAGCGAAATATTAAGAAAGCAAGGTGATATTACTCCCTAAATGTACATGTTATTTCTTCTCGGATAGGTTCTAACCTCTACCTACTAATCGGACCATATCTACCTCATATGGACTCCAACTTGAGTGATTACAGTGGCTAAAAACCCGTGATACACATATATATATTTCGTATGTTAACCATTTATTTTAATTCCATATAGATAATTCCCAGAAATTAAAATACAGAAGCTATCCTAACATATTCTTCCCTGATGAACAATTTTTTGAACTTTGACTACGAATCAGTTCATATCTTCCTCATATGGACTCCAAATTGAATTATTCCAGTGGCTAAAAATCTGTGACACACATAGTCATAATTCTTATGTTAACCATTTATTTTAATTATATACAGATAATTCCCAGTAATTAAAATACAGAAGCTATCCTAACATATTCTTCCCTGATGAACCATTTTCTGACCTTTGACTACTAATTGGACCATATCTACCTCATATGGACTCCAAATTGAATGATTCCAGTGGCTAAAAATCCGTGACACATATCTCTTTAATTCTTATGTTAACCATTTATTTTAATTCCCTACAGCTAATTTTCAGAAATTAAAACACAGAAGCTATCCTAACATATTCTTCCCTGATGAACCATTTTCTGACCTTTGTTTACTAATTGGACCATATCTACCTCATATGGACTCCAAATTGAATGATTCTAGTGGCTAAAAATCCGTGACACATATATATTTAATTCTTATGTTAACCCTTTATTTTAATTTCATAGAGATAATTCCCAACAATTACAATACCGAAGCTATCTTAACATATTCTTCCCTGATGAACCATTTTCTGACCTTTGACTACTAATCGGCTGATATATAACTCATATGGACTCCAAATTGAATGATTCTAGTGGAGAAAAATCCGTGACACACATATCTATAATTTTTATGTTAACTATTTATTTTAATTTCATACAGATAATTCCCAGAAATTACAATACCAAAGATATCTTAACATATTCTTCCCTGATGAACCATTTTCTGAGCTTTGACTACTAATCAGCTCATATATTCCTCATATTGACTCCAAATTGAATGAATCCAGTGGCTAAAAATCCGTGACACACATAGATATAATTCTTATGTTAACCATTTATTTTAATTCTACACAGATAGGGCTTGTTTGATTCTGTTTTTGTCTTTTTGTTTTTAAAAACTGTTTTTGAAAACTATGTTTAAAAGTTGTTCTGTAGAACAAATGTAAAAAAAATCCTTTTGATAAACTATTTTAAAAATATATTGTTTTTTGCTTTTTTTTCTTCTGAAAACGAAAATTGGAAACAAAAACAACTTTTCATTGTTTCTGTTTTTCTGTTTTAAAAACAACTTGTTTCCAAAACTTGTTTTCGAAACAACAACAGAAAACAGTTACCAAACGAGTTTTTCTGTTCTGAAAACAACTGAAAATAGAAAACAGTTTTTAAAACTGAAAAACAAACAGACCCATTATTTCCAAAAATTAAAATACAGAAGCTATCCTAAGATATTCTTCCTTGTTGAACCATTTTCTGACCTTTGACTACTAATAAGCTCATATCTTCCTCATGTGGACTCCAAATTGAATGATTCCAGTGGATAAAAATCTGTGACACACATAGCCATAATTCTTATGTTAACCATTTATTTTAATTTCATACAGATAATTCCCAGCAATTAAAATACAGAAGCTATCCTAACATATTCTTCCCTGATGAACTATTTTCTGACTTTTTCTTACTAATCGGTCCATATCTACCTCATATGGACTCCAAATTGAATGATTTCAGTGGCTAAAAATCCGTGACACATATAACTTTAATTCTCATGTTAACCATATATTTTAATTCTCTACAGATAATTCCTAGAAATTAAAACACAGAAGCTAAAAATTTTGCCACCCATAGCCATACTTATGCAGAACTTTCTATACCAGTCTAAGTATTCAAACATACATCACATGTAAGATTAATATGTAACATGATATAGCAACATCCATGACCAATCATCAAAGTTCTAAGATCAAAATCTCATATAAATATTATAAGTTTCAAAAGTTTTCTTCAAAAAGAAATATTGTTAAACTTACCTAAGAATCTCCCTAACTTACTTAGTGAATTGGTTTTCTTGTTTCCTCTTGAAAGAAGTAGCAAGATTCCTCTCTTCCCTTAGCTTTTCTAGCAGCTTATGTAAGAGAAGGAGAGTGAATTTTTCAACCTCAAGGATGAAGAAGAAAAATGGATTCAAGTGGAGATTAAGGTAACTTACCTTGAGTACTTAGCCTTCTAAACTTCTTCTTCTTCTTCCTTCCTTTCTTCTCCTTTCTTTCTCTCCTTTCCTCACTCTACCTTGCTTCTATTTCTCTCTCTTCCTCACTTGGACAAAATTAAAATGTTGTAGGGGTGGGTTTTGCTTAAACATACCACCAAATAATACACCTTTCATGATCATAGATCTACCTTATCACAATTAGGATACACTTTTTTGAATTTTTGGAAAACAAACAACTTATGTTCTTGTCTTCCTCTTCCTTAGTCAAGATATGCATAGGAAAAGGATATTTGTATTTTAAAAATTATGATGATATGTTCTTAAGATAAGGGACAAGGTCCCTTTGATTTAGGGATTCATTTCCATTTTCTTTTGTCTTAAACAAGTATGATAGATTTACCTTTTTAGGTGGCAAATTTCTCGCCCTTGAATCTCCATTATTTGGTTGATATTATTTATGTGGGATAGGAATGTTTTGTCCTAATGCCGTGTATTATCATACCGCTTGCTAAAATTATGAGTGTAGGATATAGATATTTTTGTCCTAAAGCTTTGTATTATCATGCCACTTGCCAAAATTATGTATGTAGAATCACACCACTTGCTAAATTTTTGTCTTAATGCCATGTAACCTAATCTTTATTATTATTACATTATTATATCATCACCTAATTTATTTTATTTTATTTTTCCTCTTGGATTTGGGCTTATTCCTACCCATTTTCTTTGCTTTGGATAAAATTCTACCTTTCTTGGAGGGCTTGGTCACATTTTCATAATTTTTGGGCTATTGGTCCAATTACTATATCCTAGTCCAAGTCTATGTTTTATTTCTTGCTTAGGTTATCCAATGGGCTTGCTAGAACCTTATGTAAAGTGGAAAAACTCTATATGAAGTGTTTATAGGTAAAAGCCCAATGTATGGGTAAAGATTTTAAACTTAGTAACTCTAGTTCTTGAATTAGGAAAAATTACCCTAATCCAATGTTCTTGAAATTTTAAGACCTTTACTTGTTTCTAAAAATTTACCTTCCTTATCCAAGAATTTTGCATCTCTTTAGTATGTTATTTCTAATTTTTTTTCCTATTAGGTTTTCCCTCTTTATTTGTTCTCTTAATGTTAGAAACATTTTCTATGCATATACATAAGGTGAAGAATTTCTAAGGATTATATTTCTTTAGATATCTAAAATATTTTCTAATAAATTTATTTCCTTAATTAAATATTTATGTACTTTTATCAATAAAAGAAACGAAATTAGGGATGTTCCACCAGTTGCAGTTCAGTACTGCCTACCATGCTCAGACTGACGGGCAGACAGAACGAACCATTCAAACCCTAGATTATATGTTAAGGGCCTATGGAATAGAGCAAGGTAAAGGATGGGATAAATACCTAACTTTAGTGGAGTTTGCTTATAATAATAGTTATCAGTCCAGTCTTAAAATGGCCCCCTACGATGCTCTATACAATAAGAAGTGCTTATCTCAACTATGTTGGTTTGAGGTAGGAGAAAAGAACTTGTTGAGTCCTAATCAAATTTAACAAACCACTAAACAAATTAGGATGATACGAGACAAAATACTTACAGCTCAGAGTCGGTAAAAGAGTTACTATGATAAGAGACACAGACCTCTAGAGTTTGAGGAATGATACCATGTATTTCTGAAACTTTCTCGGACTACTGGAGTTGGTAGGTCTCTCAAAACCAGAAAGTTAAGTCTGCAATTTTTTGGACCCTACCAAATTTTGAAGAAAGTGGGGACGTCAGTATATCAAATTGCCCTCCCACCTAATTTTTCCAATTTGTATAATGTTTTCCATGTATCAAAGCTTCGGAAGTATCTTCCAGATTCATCACATGTAATAGGGGATAAACCAATCCAAATAAAGGAGAACATGTCAAACCTACTAATACCAACATCCATATTGGACACTGACGTGAAGTAATTCAGGAATAAGACCATTCCCCGGGTCAAGGTGTTATGGTAAAGTTTGACTCTGAAAGAAGCAACTTGGGAGCTAGAAGAAATCACGAGGAAGAAATATCCGCAATTGTTCTTATTAAGTAATTTCTAAAATTTTGAGGACAAATTTTCTTTTAAGGGGAGAGAAATGTAACATTCATAATTTTGTTTCATTTATTAATAAAGGTACATAAATATTTAATGTAACATCCCTAATTTTGTTTCTTTTAGTAATAAAAGTATATAAATATTTAATTAAAGAAATAAATTTATTAGACAATTTTTAGATATCTAAGGAAATATAATCCTTAGAAATTCTTCACCTTATGTGTATGCCTAGAAAATGTTTCTAACATTAAGGGAATAGGTAAAGAGAGAAAACTTAATAGGGAAAATTAGAAATAACATACTGAAGAAAGGCGAAATTCTTGGGTAAGGAAGATAAACTTTTGTGAAGTAAAGGTCTTAAAATTTGAATATCAAATAAGGTTAGTTTTTCCTAATTCAAGATTTTTTCGAAGTTAGTAAAGGTCTTAAAATCTCCACCCATAAATTGCGCTTTCACCTATGGACACTTCATATAGAGTTTTTCCACTTCACATGAATTTTTGGCAAGCTAATAGGATAGCTCAAGCAAGAAATAAAACATAAACTTGGATTAGGATATAAAAGTTGGACCAATAGCCCAAAAATCATGAAAATGTGACCAAGCCCTTAATGAAAGGTAGAATTTCAGCCAAAGCCAAGAAAATGGAGAAGAATGAGCCCAAATACAAGAAGGAAAAATAAGAATCATGTGAAGAAATAGTAGTGTAATAATAATCAAGAATAAGTCACATGGCATTAAGACAAAACATCTATATCGTATATTCATAATTTCAACAAGTAGGTAATAATATATGGCATTACGACAAAACATCTATATCCTATATTCATAATTTCAAAAAGTGGATAATAATAGATAACATTATGACAAAACATTCTTATCCTACTTAAATAATTTCAGCCAAGTAAGGGAGACTCAAGGGTTGAAAATTTGCCAATTAGAAAGGCAAACCTATCATACTTGAGTGAGACCAAAGAAAAAGAAAAAGAATCCCTAAATCAAAGGGACCTTGTCCCTTGTCTTAAGAACATTTTATCATGATTTTCAAAATACAAATCTCCTTTTGCTATGAATATCTTGACTAAGGGAGAAGAAGACAAGAACATGAGTTGTCTTTCCCCAAAAAATAACAAAGTGCATCCTAATTGTGATAAGGTAGACCCATGATCATGAAAGGTGAACCACTTGATAGTTTATTTAAGCAAAACCCACCCTTATAACTTTATAATTTCATCCAAGTAAGGGAGAGGAAAAAATTGATACAAGTTAGAATGAGGAAAGGAGAGAAAGAGAGGAGAAGAAAGGAAGGAAGAAGAAGGAGAATTCTAGAAGATTAAGTACTCAAGATAAGTTAACTTAATCTCCACTTGAATCCATCTTTTCTCTTCATCCTTGGGGTTCAAAACTCACCCTCCTTCTCTTATTTAAGCTGCTAGAAAAGATAAAGGAAGGGAGGAATCTTGCTACTTCTTTCAAGAGGAAACAAGAAAAAGAATTCACTAAGTAAGCTAATAAGATCTTTAGGTAAGTTTAACAATATCTTTTTTAAAGAATTTTTTTGAAATTTATAATATTTATATGGAATTTTAATCTTAGAACTTTGATGATATTTACAATGTTTTTTATTTTGATGATTGGTCATGGATGTTGCTATATCATGTTACATGTTATTTAGCATATGATGGATGTTTTGAACATTTCGGTTGGTGTGGAAAGTTCTGCATAGGTATGGCTATGGGTGGTAAAATTTTAATATTTTTTATGATGCTATTTTGTATATTTGAATGTGGTGAAAAATTGATGGAATATGATTAGATGTAAATTAGGAAGAAAATGGAAGAGGATGTAATATAATGATGAACTAAAACCTTAGGAAAGGTTTGGTTAGGAAACTAGATTTCGGAGTTTCCAGGGAAGCTTCTGTTTTTGATATTCTAAGAAGAATCGGTTAGGAATTAAAAGATATAGTTAACATGAAAAATGTAGACCTATGTCTCATGGATTATTATCCACTGGAACCACTTAATTTGGAGTTTAGATGAGGGAGATAGTGTTCAATTTGTAAGCAGTGGTAAGAAAATGGTTAACCAGCGAAGAATCTGTTAGGTATGCTTCTGTGTTTGAATTTTTAGGATAAATCTGTAGGGAACTAAAAGAAATACTTAACATGCTAAATATAGATATATGTCTCAAGAATTTTTAGACACTGGAATCATTCCAATTGGAATCAATATGAGGGAGATATGGTCAAATTAGTAAGCAGAGATCAAAAACTAGCTAACCAGGAAAGAATCTGATTAGTAGGCTTCTGTGTTTGAATTTTTAGGTCAAATCTATAGGGAATTAAAGAAAATTGTTAACATAATAAATATAGATATATGTACCCTATATGATATGTAATCCCTTAATTTGGAGTCAATATGAAGGAGATATGGCTGATTCATGAGTAAAGGTCAGAATCAATCTAGAATCTAGGGTGGTAAATGTAAGCATATTTGTTTTCAATTTTTTGGTAATAATTCATAAGGAATCTGACGAAATGATAAACATGAACATTGTATATAAGTATCTTATCATTTTGTATGCTTTGGAATTATCTCAATTGAAGTTCGTATGAGGGAGATATGGTTAGATTAGTAAGTAGAGGTCTGAACCTACCCAAGAAAAAATAACATTGAATTTGAGGGAGTAGTAACACCACAATTACTTAAGATTTCACTAAAATGTTCAACATAATGGTTTTAGAGTATTGTCTTATATTTCAATTAACACCAAAATCACCTCAATCATATTTTAAATGAGGGTGTTACGCTCTGTTTAGTGGGAGAGGAAAATAATATTTTAAAAAAATAATCTTATAAATAAAAATAATAAATGACTAGTGTATGCCATAGCCTTTGCCATTGCATGAACTCTTTACCATGTTAAGTGTGTAATTTTGACATGGAATTATTTTATAAAGTTATTGTTGAAACGATTATGTTCATGGCATGATTACCAATGATTTTTGGTAATGATTATATTTTGATGAAAAATTATGGCATGTGAGTATACTGAACATACTTGTTATTGAAATCATATTTTTGGCTAGTTATGTAAAAAGAAAAGAAATGAGCACCGTCAAATAGCGGTCCGTGTGGTGCACCAGTAGGGGATATCTTACCAACGACTATGATTATATTAATGAGAAAAGAAAGTGTGCCATGTCGGACGGAGCGAGAAAAGTCCATATCGGAGAGTAGAAAGTACTCACCCTGACCGGAGTAGTTTGATTAGAAAATAAGTTGATAGCCATCATATGATATTCTGAAAATAATTATTCATGCCACATATGTCATTACTATATTATTTTAATGTGCATAGATAAGTATATTCATGTGACCTAAGATAATTGTTGTAGCTTATACAGATGAACATGATGTGACAAACATTATTGATGATGATTATGTTTTATTATTGAACCTAATGGGATTTAATTCTCACTATATTTTCATATCATGTTCAAAAAACTAAGTTATGCAAATATTCTCTATAACCAGCTTTGAGCATACGTTGGGTTGAGTTGGCTAGGATCCCGGTGAAGGTGTAACCACCCACACCCATATCTTCAGAACTGGTCAATATGGATGAATAAAATGTAGACTTATATGTGTTTGATTTTTGTATAGATGTTTTGATTAATAATGTGTAGGTGAACCCAGAATTATATAAGTGTTAATGGTATTTCATAAACCTTAATTATGTTTGGTTAATTTAATTGAATGTTATTATGAGTTAAATAGTTAGAAGTAAAGAGGTAATGAATTTATGGAATTTTAGAAATATATATATATATATGTAAAACAGTTGGAGTTGTTACAAGTTGTCTAAGTTCTCCTCGTACCAGAGGTTTAACCCTGATGAAGCATGGAAGGTTGTTAAGTTTGAAACAGGATTGAACCCAGAAATCAGGAATACGGTGATAGCTTTGGAAATAAGGGAGTTTGTGCCCTTGATAAATAAATCTAGACTTTTGGAGGACGAGAAGCTAAGGCAAAACCTATGGAAGAGGAAGAAAAGTTTCCCTAACCTTGGCAAAAATGTGAGGTGAAGTGGATATGCAGCTGGTAAGAGACCATTGATTGTAGGTCCCCGACCTTTCCAATAAGAACTCGACATAATCAAGTGTACTAAGTGCAGATGTATGCATGGTAATCGGCCATGCTATATTTGACTATATGTCTACTTCAAATGCGGACAGAAGGATCATTTTACGAAGAAATGTGCACATAATATGGGGAAGCAGCCAGAACAGAGACCTCATATAAAAGGAAGGGTTTTGACCCTAAGCAGCCAAGAGGCAGCTCAATGCTCGAAATGATTCAAGGTATGTGTTACATCTATGGATCTACTCTTATGATGTTGTTTGACTTTGGTGCTAGTCATTCATTTATATCGAAAGAATGTATTAGGTAGCTTCAGTATCTTATTTCTGAGATCCCCTATGAGCTATCTATAGTAACCCCCACAAGGGAAAGGCTCTTAACTTTCTTTGTATGTAAAAGCTGTCAAGTCACCATCCAGAAAAAAAAAATTTCTATAAAACACGTCTGTTTACCTTTAAGAGGTATTGATGTCATTCTAGGGTTAGACTGTACGTCTAAAAATTGAGTATTGATAAATTGTTGTACCAAGACTGTTGTATTTCTTCCTCTTACTCCACAAGAGGAGATGAAGTTATTGATGCTAAATGCCAATCAAGTCAATCAAGAGTTGAAGAGTGGAGTACTTGGTTACATTCTCTTGTGTTTATCAAACCTAGAAGTCGAACTAAAGCTTAATGAAATTTCAATAGCTAATGAGTTTCCTAAAGTATTTCCACTAAATATTCTAGGCTTACCTCCCAAGAGAGAGATACAGCTCTCAATTGATCTTTTACTCGGGACAGGGCCTATCTCTATTGCACCTTATAGAATGGCCTCCATGGAACTACAGGAACTCAAGAACAGTTGCTTGAATTGTTAGACAAGCAATTCATTAGACCAAGTGTATTACCTTAGGGAGCTCCTGTATTGTTTGTTAATAAGAAAGACGAGAACCTAAGACTATGCACAGATTATAGACAGCTAAATACAGTGACTGTCAAAATTAAGTACCCCTGCCCCTAGGATAGATGATTTATTATATAAACTAAAGGGAGCCTCCATCTTTTCTAAAATTTACTTGAAAGTGGGATACCATCAAATAAGGATCAAGGAGGAGGATGTACCAAAAACTGCCTTCAGGACTAGGTATGGGCACTATGAGTTTCTCTTAATGCCCTTCGGGTTGACAAATGCACCTGTAATTTTCATGGATTACATGAATCGTATTTTTCAACCTTACCTAGATCAATTTGTGGTGGTGTTCATTGATGACATCTTGATATACTCTAAGAGTGAGAAAAAACATGAACAACATCTTCAAATCATGCTGCAATTGCTGAAAGAGAAAAAGTTGTATGCTAAATTAGAGAAGTATGGATTTTGGCTGACAGAGGTGAAGTTTCTCAAACATGTCATTTCCAATAAAGGGGTAACCATAGACCCTACCAAGATGAAAGTAATGATTCAATGGGAAAGACCAAAGACAGTTACATAAGTCATCAGTTTCTTGGGTTTGGCAGGATACTACAGGAGGTTTATACAAAACTTCTCTTATATAGCCTTGCCATTGACTAAATTGACTAGGAAGTGAAGTCCTTTCAAATGGACTGATCAATGTGAAGCTAATTTCTAGGAGCTTAAGACAAGATTGACTATTCCTCCTATTTTAATTATTCTAGACCACACAGGACATTTTGAAGTGTATAGTGACACTTTAAAGAAAAGGCTAGGGTGTGTGCTAATGCAAGACAAAAGAGTAGTTGCTTATGCCTCTAGGCAACTAAGACCCCATGAAGGAAATTATCCAACCCATGATCTTAAATTGGCAGCAGTGGTGTTTGCCTTAAAGATTTGGTGACACTATTTATACAGGGTAACATTTGAAGTATACTGTGATCAAAAGATTCTTAAGTACCAGTTTTATTAGGAGTTAAATATGAGGCAATGAAGATGGGTAGAATTGGTCAATGACTACAAGTTTGAGATAAAGTATTAGCCAGGAAAGGCAAATGTTGTAGTTGATGCCTTGAGTCAAAAATCTCTCCTCATGGGTTAGATTATGGTATATAAGATGCAGATGCTAGAAGAGTTTCAAAATTTAAAGCTGGTCACTACTCTTACCCCAAAGAAGCTAATTATCAATTGTTTGAGTATAGAGTGTGATCTTAGAGCCAAGATTAAAAAGGCTCAAGCTCATGACCAATACTTATAGGATCACCGAGAACAAGATGAATTTTCTGTCTCGAAACATGGAGTAATCATATTTTAAGGAAGGGTTTGTGTCCTTCAAGAACAAGAATTGAGGACTAAGATCTTGTAAGAGGCACATCAGAGTAAGTACAAAGTCCATCCTAGATCCACTAAAATGTATCAGGATTTAAAGAAGATATACTAGTGGAGAGGGATGAAAAAGGATATTGTTGAGTTTATGGCAAAATGTTTAATTTGTTAGAAGTTGAAGTGGAGCATCAAAAGCCAGCGGGATTTCTATAACCTCTTGAGATCCCTGAATGGAAATGGGACAATATTTTGATTCAATTGGTAGTGGATTTACCTAAGAATTCAGTTGGATATGACTCTATCTGGTTAATAATAGACAAATTAACCAAATCTGCTCACTTTCTGCCTATAAAGATTAACTATTAACTGGACAAATTGGCCCAGTTGTACGTCTAATAAAAAGTTAGACTGCATAGAATTCCCTTTAATATCGTTTTTGATAGAGATCCGAGGTTCACGTCGAGGTTTTGGAAGGCATTGCAGGAAGTTTTTGGAACCCAGTTACGGTTCAGTACTGCCTACCATCCTCAGATTGACGGACAGACAAAACAGACCATTCAAACCCTAGAAGATATGTTGAGGGCATGTGTGATAGAGCAAGGTAAAGGATAGAATAAGTACCTACATTTAGTAGAGTTTTCTTATAATAATAGCTATCATTCTAGTATTAAGATGCCCCCTACGAAGCTTTATGCGATAAGAAGTGCCGATCTCTACTCTGTTGGTTTGAGGTAGGAGAAAAGAACTTGTTGGGTCTTGATCTAGTTCAACAAACCACAGAACAAATTAGGATGATACAAGACAAAATACGTACATCTTAAAATTAGAAAAAGAGTTACAATGATAAGAGACATAGACCTCTGGAGTTTGAGGAAGGAGACCATGTATTTATGAAACTTTCCTCGACTATTGGAGTTAAAAGGTCTCTCAAAATCAGAAAGTTAAGTTTGTGATTTTTGGGACCCTACCAAATTTTGAAGAAAGTGAGGACGTCAGCATATCAAGTTGCCTTCCCACCTAATTTTTCCAACCTGCACAATGTTTTCCATGTATCATAGCTCCGAAAATATCTTCTAGATTCCTCACATATAATACGAGATGAACCAATCCAAATAAAGGAGGACATGACATACCAGCTAGTACCGGCATCCATATTCGACACCGACGTGAAGTAATTGAGGAATAAAACCATTCCCCGAGTTAAGGTGTTATGGGAAGGTTTGACTCTGGAAGAATCAACTTGGGAGCTGGAAGAAGTCATGAAGAGGAAATATCCACAATTGATATTATTAGGTAATTTCTAAAATTTAGAGGACAAAATTTCTTTTAAGGGGAGAGAAATGTAACATCCTTAATTTTGTTTCTTTTTTTAATAAAGGTACATAAATGTTTAATTAAGGAAATAAAACTTATTAAACAATTTTTCGATATCTAAGAAAAAAAATACAAGCCTTAGAAATTTTTCACCTTAGGTGCATGCATAGAAAATGTTTTTAACATTAAGGAAATAGGAAAAGAGAGAAAACTAAATAGGAAAAATTAGAAATAACATCTTTAATTTTTGGAAGTAAGTAAAGGTCTTAAAATTTCAAGAAGATTGGATTAGGGTACTTTTTTCTAATTTAAGAGTTAAAGTTACTAAGTTTAACATCTCCACCCATACATTGGGCCTTCAACTATGGAAACATCATAGAGTTTATTTTTCTGCTTCACATGAGTTTCTAGCAAGCCAATTGGATAGCCCAAGCAAGAGATATAACATAGACTTGGACTAGGATATAGAAGTTAGACCGATATTCCAAAAATTATTAAAATGTGACCAAGCCCTCCATGAGATATAGAATTTCAGTAAAAAAAAAAAAGGAAAGAGGAAAGAATGAGCCCAAATCCAAGAGAGAAAAATAAGAACCATGTGATGAAATAATAGTGTAATAATAATCAAGAATAAGTCGCATGGCATTAGGACAAATCATCTATATCTAACACTAATAATTTCAACAAGTCATGTGATGATATAGTAGGTAATAATACACGGCATTAGGACAAAACATCTATATCTTATCATTTTTGCAATTCATGTGATGATATAATAATACTTGGCATTATGACAAAATATCCTTATCATACACAAATAATTTTAGCTAAGTAAGGGAGACTCAAGGGCTGGAAATTTGCCACATAAGAAGGCAAACCTACCATACTTGAGTGAGACAAAAGAAAAAGAAAAAGAATCCCTAAATCAAAGTGACCTTGTCCATTTTCTTAAGAAAATTTTGTCATGATTTTCAAATACAAATCTCCTTTTGATATGGATATCTTGACTAAGGGAGAGGAAGACAAGAACATGAGTTGTCTTCACCCTAAAAAGCAACCAAGTGCATCCTAATTGTGATAAGGTAGACCCATGATTATGAGAGTTGGACCACTTGATAGTTTATTTAAGCAAGAATGACCCTTATAACATTATAATTTCATCCAAGTGAGGGAGAGCAAAAATAGAAGCAAAGTAAAGCGAGAGAAGGAGAGAAAGAGAGAAGAAGAGAGGAAGAGAGAAGAAGGAGAAGTCTAGAGGACTAAGTACTTAAGGTAAGTTAGCTTAATCTCCCTTTAAATCCATCTTTTCTCTTCATCCTTGGGTTCAAAACTCACCCTCCCTCTTTTATTCAAGCTGCTGGAAAAATCTAAGGGAAGGGAGGAATTTTGCCACTTCCTTCAAGAGGAAACAAAAAAAAAAAGATTTCACTCAGTGAGTATGGAGATCTTTAGGTAGGTTTGACAATATCACTTTTTCAAGAAAATCTTTGAAATTTGTAACATTTAT
The DNA here is from genome assembly GCA_037074535.1 of Gleditsia sinensis. NCBI lineage: Eukaryota > Viridiplantae > Streptophyta > Magnoliopsida > Fabales > Fabaceae > Gleditsia > Gleditsia sinensis. The sequence goes on along the minus strand of CM073464.1, from coordinate 33,200,512 downwards.
ATAGGATTTTAATCTTAGAACTTTGATGAAATTTACAATATTTTCTACTTTGATGATTGGCCATGGATCTTGCTATATCATATTACTTGTTGATCATGTATGTGATGGATGTTTTGAATACTTTGATTGGTATGGAAATTTTTGTATAAATATGGCTATGGGTGGCCAAAATTTAGAGCTTTTATGCTGCTATTATTTATATTTGAATGTGGTGAAAAATTTATGGAATATGATTAGATTAATAAAATAAGTATGGCCTTACAAATTTAGAAGAAGACCATGAGAAATTTCTATTAGGAAACACCCTTAGTGATGCATGATTTGATTCTATTTTTCTTTTGAATTGGATGATGGAACATGTTAAATTAAGTAAGAAATATAATTAAATATTGAGATGAGTAATTATTTGGTTAGGGGGAAATTTGGAAGAAAAATGGAAGAAGACTTAATTAAAGGATGAACTAGAACATTACGAAAGGCAAGGCTAAGAAAACTGGATTGCAAAGCAACTAGAGAAGCTTCTGCTTTTGAAATTTTACAAAGAATAGGTAGGGAATTAAAGGAAATTGTTAACATTGTAAAAATAGATATATGTCTCACAGATTTATAGATTCTGAAATCACTTAAGTTGGAGTCCATATGAGGGAGATATGTCTGATTAATGAGTAGAGGTCAGAATTAGTCTAGAATCCTAGGTGGTAAATTTATGCATTTTTGTTTTCAATTTTTTTGGGAATAAGTTTTAAGGCATCTCAAGAAATGATAAACATGAAAGTTGTATAAAAATGTCTTAGATTTTTATAGGCTTTGGAATCACCTCAATTAGAGTTTGAGTGAGGGAGAAATGGTTGAATAAGTGAGGAAAGGTCACAGAACACGGCCAAGCCGTGTTCTGTGTTGGTTTAGAATGGGTAGAATGTGTTCAAGGCTATTTTTGAGTATGTTTGAAGTATTTTTCAAGCATGGCCGTGTTGGGAGCTGGTAAAGCTTATTTCCAACATTTTTAACCCTAAATGAACCTTATTAACTATATGGTAATAATAGAAACTAAATTGGAGAAGAATGCCCTATAAAATTTGTGAGAACATGTGTTAGAAATTATATATGTAGGATGAATGTAACTAGAGGCCAAGCATAAAGAAAACGAAAAGATAAAATTAATATTTAAAAAAGAAGAAGAATCTTATAATTGAAAATAATAAATAACTAGTGTATGCCCTAACCATTGCTATTGCATGAACTCCTTACCATCTTAATTGTGTAATTTTGATATGAAAATATTTTTTAAAGTGACTCGAAAATGGTTATGATCATGACACGATTACATTTTACTAATTATTTTTTATAGTAATTATGCTTTGATGATCAATTATGGCATATGAGTATAATGAACATACTTGTTATTGAAATCATAATTTTAGCTATTAACGTGAACAGAGAAGAAAAGAAAAGAGACGAGCATGGTCACATGGCGGTCCGTGTGGTGGACTAGTAGGGGACGCCCTACTCACGGCTATAATTATGTTAATGAGAAAAGAAAGAGAAAGTGTACCATAGATATATATATATACATAGATATACGTATATATGTATATGTATATGTATATGTATATATATATATATGTATATGTATATGTATATATATATGTATATGTATTTGTGTGTGTGTATATATATATATATATATATATATATATATATATGAAGAATAAAACTTAGAGTTATGAAGGTTTAAGGAAGGAAAGAAGTGTTGAGGAGGTTGCATTTTTTTGGTAATAGAAAAATAGGTGGATTGCAAGCATGAAACACGGTCGCACCCCAGGACACAGCTAGGCCGTGTTTTGAGCTGCTACAAGAAATGCATGCCTGAGATAGAACATGGCTAGGCCTTGCTTGAGGCTATAATTGAACCAGAAAGAAGATATTTAAGAAAGTAATGCATGCAAGCTATAATGGAAGACAACAGAATACATATTGGGATAACTTGGCTGAATATAAACCCATAATAAAGTGTATATATGTACATGTTTTAAGATTAAGTTTAGTTAATGAATTAGTTAGTAAATAATAAGAAATGAAAACTAGTATTTGATAAATATGTCTTCATACAATAAGTTGATGAATGTCATAGAATCCTTAATATTAGGAGAGAATAACTTTGAAAAGTGACTATAAAATAAAATTACGCAAGAATTATTAATATGGTTTTTTTGTCGACTAAGTCGTATAAATAAAATTTATTAGGTTAAGATAAGCCTTAGTTAGGATAAAGTGGATATAAGGAAACATTCTATATTCATGGTAAGTAGAAAACTAAAGAAGATTATAAGTATAACTATGTAAGAGCCATCTCTTTTTTTGTGCCCTTGGATCCCATATATAAGATATACCATAATTAAGCTTTCAATCACACATATGGGAAACATCACATATTTCATTATCATTAAATAAAAAGAGGTTACATTAGTGTTTAGTGGTTATACTGGAGTAACACTAGGTCCACCACCTGGATCTCTGAGACTTGGGTCAGGAGAATTTTCGGCATCTTAGTTGCTTTTATCTGAACACATCACCAAAAATTAATGTGAATAAAATCTCAATAGGTTCATCATTAACATATCGTATAAAAAGTAAAAATAGGGTGATATGTTCAGATGTATAAACTATGAAAAATTATTCTTTAATGGCAAGGCATAATAATAACATATAGCATGTATAACTATATTATACATAGGTAATTAATAACACATTTACAATATATTTTATATCATGCATAATAATTGAATATCCGTCATCCAACAATGTCTCAGTAATAGGGTAGTATAAGCCATTCATCCTCCTACTACTTATATACCATTATTACCTGGTCGGAGTGACCATACTCTCCCTCAGCTCACTCAAGGATAATAGGGCGTCCTCTATTCAGTAACGTCTCAAGCCATACAACCCCGTCAAGTCACCTTATCACCACAAGGTTCTGCGTGTCACTGGGTCACCTTGCTATAGTAAGGATCATCCCAAAGATTCTGTCTAATCAATATATCAAGTATGCATCTCATCAACATAACAAGCATACATCTTATCAATATCTCAATCATGCATCTCATCAACATAACAAGCATACATCTCATCAATACCTTACCTTTACTAGTATCATGCTTACCATCTTCATCTCAATGGAAATTTTACATCAATCCTATATCTCACTACATCATTCAACAACTATGTATTAATACACAATGCATGATCTAGTTTCACATTGCAAAGGATGATGAAACAAACACTACAATGCATCAATTTGAAGGCATTCATCTGTATTTTAGCTCCTCTCATTATCATCTATCTGTTGGGATTCGTTTAATGTCATTTACAACTATAATATAGTAAAATCAACTCCAAGCACGGCCTAGCCGTGTCTCAGAACATGCCTATGTCCTGACTACTCACAATTTCCCACCTGTGCACAGCTCGGCCAAGCCGTGTCTTACAACATGGCTGTGTTAGGGATACCACACAGTGTATGTCTTCACCGTGTTTTGTAGCATGGCCACTTTGATAATAGCAACGACATGCACCCCCTATTTTCCCCTTTGTTTTCTCACTTCTATACAATTCCACAAACACTAAAACAACCATCCACGAATGTATGCACAATTATTCAGGAATTTATTCAAATAAAACACACACCAAAGAGATTATTTAGTTTTAAAACCCTATTAAAGATTCTCCTAAATCTAATATTTCATATTTTACCCTAGAATCATCTCAAAACTCCATCAAATAGTTCCAAGGGGTGCTCACATATATCAATACACAACATATATCATAAATCAACCATTAAAAAAATTAGATTTCACAAAGAGTTAATGTTAAACCTACCTAAAAATCTAGTTCTCTTGCCTATTATCCAAAACCCTTTTTGAAGCTCCTTGACTCTAGCAACTTTCACCTCTTCTTCCTACCAAATTTCTACATCAAACACCATAGATAAAAAGTTTAAGAGGATTAAAGTAATGAAGAGAAAGGATTTAGGAATCTAGAAGCACAGGAAATAACCTTGGTTCTTCCCCTAAGTTGTTCCACTCTATTCTTTCTCTCTCCACCCTTTCTTTCTTTTCTCTCTCTTTTCTCCTTGGGCACTGGTTTTCTACTTTCCCCCTCCTTTGGTTGACCATCTTAAAGAATCACCCAAACAAATATTAAAAAAGTTACACATTCTAGAAGCTCCTAATCCCCTTCCAACTATATCCCCTAACTAGAAATTATTTACAAGAAAGTCATTCTATTACATTCCAACTATTCCTAAACAAGGGTCATGTTTGGCTTTCCAAAAATTTTCCAAATGTAATATCCCAAAATTTTTATTTTTAAATAATATTTTATTATAAACAAATATGATTTTTTTTAAAAATGACTATGCATGTTTTGGTGTAAGTAAATATATTTTTGTTTAAAAGAATTATTTTTTTGCTCAAAATAATTATATTGGCCTCTAAACAATGTTTGTGGTATTTTTAGAAATATTATTTCTTTTATTATGTATAAATATATTTATTTTGTGATTTGTTTTATTAAGATTTTTATAAAGAAAAGTCAAGATTTTAGAGTTTAACTAAATGTTTATGAGAATGTAAATGTTTAGAAATTTTTGGGATGTTTTAGGATGAAAAACGGTATTTATATAAATATATATAAAATAAAATCCTATTATTCAATTATTAAATAATAATAAAAATAATTATTATAAATAAATAAAAGGGAAAAGAGAAACAGGGAGGGGGAGACAAAAACAAAGAGAAATCTACAGAATTATGAATAGTGTGAATAGTACCTCAATGTTTTCTCTTTAGATCTGGAGTGTCTACAGGCCTCCGATCTCAAAACTGAGAGTACAACTGGATTCAAGACGGAGAATACTACGATTTTGACCAAACAATTTTTCAAATTAACTGTTGAATCACCGCAGATCGGAAGTAGAAACTTTTAGAAAAAGGTAAGTTCTGAAACTCATACTTAGAGACCTCTAATTGGAAATCTGACACTGTAGATCGATTCAGGAGCTAGATAAACATTAGGATATGAAATTTTTCAGGTATCTGACAACTTTTTGTTCTCGATGAATAGTATTTCCTAGACATGAACAGTGACCAAGTTCTCGGAGTCATTTTCTTGATTTTTGAACTCTCCAGACACGTTTTTGAAGTTTGTTGAGTCAAATATGGATTGAAAAAGTGTATTTAAGGGTTGTCCAATATAGAGCCCTTACCTTGTGAATAGATGATTCTTTCTATGACTTGCCCTATACTCTTCTTGATCTTTTAACGTGTATTTAATTATGTTTATAAGATATTTACACTTTTATATGTTTCTGAAATGTATTAAAATTATCTGAATTGCTTACAATTTGGAATATAGTTCAAGAAGTGTACAGTTTTGAAAATATATTTTTGAACTCATGGTGTATCTGATTTCACATGTATTTCTCATTAAAGGATAACGTGAATATTTATATATGTGGCATTATTTATAAAGTTATATGATTGCCTCGAGAAAGGGCATGTACATGTGATGAACCCTAAATGGGGAATTTATGACAGATGAATCTGTACTGAGACTGAAAGTCTATATTATATAGAGAAGTTTATACTGGATTATATGGCATATGTGCATATGATATTTTCTATGGAGGAATCCTATTGGAAACACTGTCTGCTAATAGCAGGTGATGTTAGCCCTAATGCACCTTGATAACCCAGCTAGTAGGGGTTGTTGCTAGTCTCGTGTGTTGGCCAACACACAGGATATGATATGTGAAGGAGAGCGGGATGCCTCCTATATGGGCGAGATGCCAACTATATGTGATGTGATTTGCCTTCCCCTGCTATGTGCTTGGGGAATACCCATATTAGAGTCCCTTTGCGTGTCCTCTTGAATGGTGGTAGGGCAAACCTCAACGTGATGATGAGTTTAGGTAAATCCTACACCATCAAAGTACAGAAGGGCCTAAACTCTAATATGGTGGTTCTGATATAGATCCTCATAATGTTTTCGTGTGAAAGGTTTTGATTCATTACAATATTTGAATAATGATCATATCGTATGGTATATGATTTTGAATATCTAATCGGGATATGAATTAAGAATATTTGAAATACGGGTCCTATAGGAATGTACTTCTCAATTGTATTTTCTGTGACAAATTTTAAAATATGAGTACATCCATATATTGACCAAAGAGGTCGTAGAAGGTATTATCTGCTCACTAAGTTGTCAAACTCACTACACGATGTTTATATGTTTTTTAGATAAGGATATAGAGTTTGGTCAGTCCCCTTCAGATAGTTGACTAGTTAAACGACATGATCTCTGGGTGAGCCTACTTTGTTTTCATGGCTCATAGATTTTGATTTATATTGTACTTGTACTTTAGAGTATGCTTTGAAATGCTACAGGTAGGAACCCTGCTTCTGCTGTGACTCTGATGTTTATGGACTTTGTCTGTATATGGTATATGTATGGGAGAACATATATATATATATGTTTCCATGATAAATGATTGAAATATTCATGTTTATGGAAAATATATGTTCATGGTATACGTGTTGCGTGTGCTTTAAAATTATGGGCGTGACAAGTTCGTATCAGAGAAATAGGTTTCCCTGTGGCTATCAAAGCAAAGGATTTTGTAGTAGGACTTTGAGTATGGGTATGTAACTGTAGACATATTTATACTCACGGTGTTGCTGTGGAATTCTATAGGGTGTCGTCATCTTCTTCCTTCTAATTCTTTTTCTTAGATATACGATGTTTAAGAACCAATAAGTATGTTCTAGACAATGTTTCTTGAGTGTGGACTACTAGTTCAACCTTTAAACTCGTGTTGATGAACAATGATAAAGAGAACTCTCTTGGGTATAAAGAAAAAGAATTAGCTGAAAATAAGAATATTTCATCCAAACACAAAGGTAATGGCATGTTCAGATGTCAATAAGGTTTGAATTGATTGTTTGATTTGTTTATGTGAAACAATATGACGAATGGATAATACAATTTTGATAGTGGGTTATGATGTGATCAAGGTTGTTAACTCCAAAATAATGATTTTTAATAAAGTGAGTGTTTTGAAAATAGATTGAAATCTCTTTTTGGATGGATGAGTTGGAATATATATATATATAAATAGATTTGGCAAGTTGTGGGTTGGATGGAATTTGAGAGCAAAGAATCTATGTAGATAATATTTTTAATGATATATTTTGTTGATATAAAGAATTCGAAGATAGTTTGGTTTTCAATAATATTATGTATAAGCATTATGATAAAGGAAGGTTTGCCTATGGAAATTTAAAATTTAAGGTATGTAAAATGGGTAATTCATGTAAAGGGCTCTTGGATAGACATAAGTTTTTTATGATCGATTGTTATGACATTGCATAAAAATGTTAAAGAATAAAGTCAAAATGGGTTAACCTTATTTAAGTGTTTTGAAATGTGTTTTAGCTTATACAATATGAAGATGTCATCAATAGCATAAAAAGTTAGTAAAAAAAAGTTGCAAGTAGTGAACAATTAGTGGAAGCATGTACCCAGCAATTTAATTTCAATTTTAGCAGTCCATAAGTTCTTACAAAAATGGTTGCCAAGGATATTTAGCAGTGGTGAGAGATGTTGATGTAAAGTATACTAATGTAGATCAGGTTCCAGTGGTTAGGAAATTTTCTGATGTGTTTTCAGAAGAATTGCCTAGATTACCCCCGAAACGAAAAATAGAATTTGATATTGATTTACTCCTTGGAACCCAACTAGTATCTATATCCCTATATAGAATAATATCAACTAAATTTAAAAAAAATAGTTACAAGACTTGTTAGAAAAGGGATTTAAATGCCCTAGTACTTTTATTTGGAGTGTTCCAGTTCTATCTATGAAAAAGAAAGATGGATCACTATGACTATGCATAGATTATAAATAGTTGAATAAGGTGACAGTGTGGAATAAAAACCCATTACCTCGTATAGATGATATGTTTGACCAGTTACAAGGTGTTCAACGTTTTTCAAAAATTGAATTGATTTGATATCTAGATATCATCAATTGAGACTAGGGGAAGAGGATATTCAGAAAATTTCTTTTAGGACTCATTATGGGTATTATGAGTTCTTAATGATGTCATTTAGTTTGACAATTATCCCAGCTGCATTCATAGATTTAATGAATAGTAATTAGGTCATCCCTGGATCAATTTGTTATTATATTTATTGATGATATACTGGAATATTTCAAGAGTTCAGAGGATCATAAGCAATATTCAAAGATAGTCTTACCAACTCTACGGGAGTATGGTTGGTAAGGATGGTATCCAAATAGATTTTAAGGAAGTAGAAGCAGTATAGGAATGACCACATCTTACTACAACTACAGATGAAAATCCAAATCTAACTTGCGCTTTCCACAGTTGTCTATCTTCCAATCTATTCGAGCCATAGTTGGATTAGGTACATGAACATATGCTTTTAAAGCATCAATCAACTCCTCAACATTTGAAGCCGAGATGAGAATTTGTTGTGCTGAGTGTGAGATGAACTTTTGTTCCACAACATGATCAAGAAAAGACAACAGACCATCAAAGAAGTGGTGAACATTTAACAAACCTATTAGCTTGTGATGGATATTTAGTTGTGCCCAAAAGACTATTTGAAAAATTTCTTCTAAAGTACCAAAACCCCTTGGTAAGGCAATAAAGGCATCAGCATTGCTCATCATTTTAGCCATACGCTCGTGCATGGAAGCTACCTTAAATTCTTCCCTAATTATCTTCCTATGATGTTGGATGCAGCTAGAGCTATAGGAATAATACCTAGAACTTGACATCCTCCTGCATGCACAGTTGTAGACACGCACCCCATTAACCCACAGTTACCTCCACCATAGACTAAATGAATCTTTCTCCTAGCCAGCACTCTACCTAGCTTTTGTGTAGCTTTCACATACTCTCCATCTTTTCCAGGATTGGAACCACAAAAGACACAAATATTTTGAAACTGACAGAATGAAGTTTTATCCATAGTTGCACACACTTTAACTTTGAGTATGAAAGTAAAGATATTAATGTGTACATTTATAGAACTCAAAGAATGGTATACTTATGATAGCTAAGCTGGACATAATTAGAACAACTATGTGAATGATTGGTAGATATAAGCTAAATTGAAGGTGAAATTTTCAAAAATGACGTCAAGCATGTATATGTACAGTAGTTGTGATTGAGGTTCATAATAAGCACATAAATAGAATAAGGTGAAGATATCATCAGAAATTTGTCTTTTCCTTATTGTCCTTGATGAAACATTGATGTCTTGATTATTGTAGGAAAGTTGTAGGTGATAGGCGTAATTGTAAAAAAGGAAAAAGAAAAAGAAAGATTGAAAATGCAAACAAGTTAGTTGTTGAAGAGGGACAATCAAATGCTTTATTTTGTTTTTCTAATATTTTTGCCAGTCGACTGGCTATTTTGAAATTTTTAAATTTTGACTAGTTATTTTATAGTTGATTGATTATATCTATTTTGAAGCAATCAATAGCATTTTATCAGTTAACTACGTATTTTTTGATTTTCGCAGACTTTTATAAGCTCAGAAATGTTTCTTTTCCACCGAATATCAATAGCTTTAAAGTAGATTTTGGCACATATATTCAAAATTTGCGGCCATCGATTTTTGCCGAAATAATAGCTAGATTTTGTTTACAGATTTTCAAGAATTACAGCCACCAATTTTAATTTTTTTTCAATGCTTTGTCCAAATTTTTGACTTTCTATTTTGGCACCGTTTTCTATTATTCTTTTTGTCTGTTGTACTGCATTTTTTCTTATTAACGTTTGGCATTAAATGCAAAGTTCTTTTCCCTCATTACAAGAAAAGTTAATTTATTTTCTTTGAAACTCAATTATTATGGTGTCCAAGTTGTTAGTAAGTTAAAGTAATGAAAAGTTTGAAGGGAATGGACGGATGATGGCCTTATGGTGTTTTGATGAATATAATCAAGAGAATTAGTGGTGTTGAAGTTTTGAGGAATAAAATATGGGAACTAGGATTTAAATTAATCTTTGAACTTTTAATTTGGAAATATAGAGAATATTCTGAGAATCATGTCCAAAAATAATATAAGTAATTAAGATATTTGTGTGAAATGTTTATATTATGCTAAATTGAGTCTAGTATATAGTATGTGAATTAAGTTGAAATTGAGAATTCATGTATGAGTAATTGTTGGGAAAAATCTTCTTGAAATGATTGGGTGAATTAAATGGGATTGATATAAGTTAGAATGAGGTGCTTTTAGATATGATAAAAGAAATGCTTGATATTTTTGATAATGAATTTATTGGTATTAATAAGAGGGTATAGAGTTACTATGATGAGGTAAGTTGGAATTGTTAGACATGTGCCAATGATACATAAACGTTAAAAATGATTAGTATATTTATTGCTACATATGTTTAATGTAACAGCTCCATTTATGTAACAATTTTTTTTTTTAACATCATGAAGTTATTACCTCATCTTAACTCACAATAACATTTATTTAATTATACAATACTAAGTTTCCACTCACATCATTAATACAAGCATTTGTATAGACATACATGTACATATAAGCCCTAATCATCCACATAGACTATTTCCGGGGCCACTGGTGCGGGTGGCGGCACCTCTGCCGGAATCTCAGTCACTTCAACAACTGATATGTCCGCAATAATAGGTATTTGCCCAAGATAGGGAACCTCGATCATACGTATGGCAATAACAAGTCTCATTGAAAACAACTGCATAGCTAATTTTCTGAACATGATATGGAAATATAGTGAGAATTAAATCCCAGTATGTTTAACAATAATTCATCATCAATATAGTTCATCACGTCATGTTCAGCTGTATAAACTACAGAAAATATCTTTAGGTCACATGAATGCACTTTATCATGCACATGAAAATTGTACAGTTATGACATGTATGGCATGAATAACTATTTTTCGAATTTCATATGATGGCTATCAACTTATTCTTCCTTCCAGCTACCCCGGTCAGGGTGAGTATTCTCTACTTTTTGGTACGGGCTTATCTCGCTCCGTCCGACATGGCACACTTTCTCTTTCTTTTCTCATGAACATAATCATAACTGTTGGTAGGGCGTCCCCTACTAGTGCACCACACGGATTGCCATGTGACCGTGCTCATTTCTTTTCTTTTCATATTAATAGCCGAAAATATGATTCCAATAACAAGTATGTTCATTATATTCTCATGCCATAATTTATCAAAACATAATCATTCTCAAAATTCATTGGTAAACTGAAATTATGCCATGAATATAATCATTTTCTAATTTTTACTTTATAAAATATGTCCATGTCAAAATTCCACACTAATACCTCGATAACTGGATAGTAATTGTAGTATGTAAACAGCGCACCAAGAAAGTTCCCAGGAAAGAGAGGTGGGTCACTAATGGACACGCTTAAGTACCAAGTCTTTCCTTGCCAGAGCTTTCCTTAGACATGCACTTTTCATAAAACACAATTTTTTTTTCCAGTAACTAGAATAATTCTTTTCTGATGTGGAAATACTACAACCACGGAGCATACTAAGATTTTTCAAATAAAACCGGCACTTTCAAAACTTCTTGGAAATTTTATATGAGTACTAGGGTAAATTTCATGTTAAAAATTACACACTTAAAATGGTAGTAAGTTCATGCAATGGCAATAGCTAGGGCATACACTAGGCATTTATTATTTTCATTTATAAAATTCCTCTTCTTTCTTGAATATTATTTTCATCTTTTCATTTTCTTTATGTCTAGGCATTTAGGCATTTTATTTTTACTTATATCGTTTTCAACACATGTTCTTACAAATTATATAGAGCATTTTTCCTCAAATTGATTTCTACTATTACCCTATAGTTTAAAAAATTCATCTAGGGTAGAAAAAAATATTGAAAATAGGTTTTACTAACTTTTAACACAGCCTTTGCTTACAAATCAGAGCATAACTCTCTCATTTTAACTCCGATTAAGATGATCTTAGTGTCTATGAAAAGCTAAGACAATTATCTAAAACTATTATGTTAATCATATCAACAAAACAGTAAGATATCGTGGTGTTATTACTCCTTTAAGTTTAGTATTATTTCTTCTCGTGTAGGTTCTGACCTTTACTGACTAATTAGACCATATCTCCCAAATTTGAACTCCAAATTGAGTTATTCCAGTTGGTAAAAATCCATGAGCCATATATCTATAATTTTTATGTTGGCGCGCTATTTTAATTCCCTACAGAATATTCCCAGAAATTCAAAACCTAAAGCTTTAATAACATACTCTTCCCTGAATAAACATTTTCTTACCTCTGCGTACTAATCCGCTCATATCTACCTCATATGAACTCCAAATTTCGTAATTCCAGTGGCTAAATTTCCATGAGACATAGATCTATAACTTTCATGTTAATCATTTATTTTAATTCCTTACCAATTTTTCCTAGAATCTTAAAAACAGAAGCTAAAAGTTTTACCGCCCATAGCCATACCTATGCAGAACTATCTAAACCAGCCTAAGTATTCAAACATACATCACATGCATGATCAATATAAAACATGATGAAGCAAGATTCATGACCAATAATCAAAGTGCTAAGATCAAAATCCCATATAAATATTACAAATTTCAAAACTTTTCTTCAAAAAGAAATATTGTTAAACTTACCTAAAAATCTCCCTAGCTCACTTAGTGAATTGGTTTTCTTGTTTGCTCTTGAAAGAAGTAGCAAGACTCCTCCCTTCCCTTAGCTTTTCTAGCAGCTTAGGTAAGAGAAGGAGGGTGAGTTTTTGATCCTCAAAGATAAAGAAGAAAAAATGGATTCAAGTGGGGATTAAGGTAACTTACCTTGAGTATTTAGCCTTCTAAACTTCTCCTTCTTTTTCCTTCCTTTCTTCTCCTCTCTTTCTCTCCTTTCCTCACTCTACCTTGCTTCTATTTCTCTCTCTTCCTCACTTGGACAAAATTAAGATGTTATGGGGTGGGTTTTGCTTATATAGACCACCAAATAATTCACCTTTCATGATCATGGATCTACCTTATCACAATTAAGATACACTTTGTTGAATTTTTGGAAAACAAACAACTTATGTTCTTGTCTTCCTCTTCCTTAGTCAAGATATGCATAGGAAAAGGAGATTTGCAATTTGAAATTTATGATGATATGTTCTTAAGATAAGGGACAAGGTCCCTTTGATTTAGGGATTCATTTCCATTTTCTTTTGTCTTAAACAAGTATGATAGGTTTGCCTTTTTAGGTGGCAAATTTATAGCCCTTGAATTTCCATTATTTGGTTGATATTTTTTGTGTGGGATAGGAATGTTTTGTCCTAATGCCAAGTATTATCATACCACTTGCTAAAATTATGAGTGTAGGATATAGATGTTTTTGTCCTAAAGCCTTGTATTATCATGCCACTTGGCAAAATTATGAATGTAGAATCATACCACTTACTAAATTTTTGTCTTAATGCCGCGTAACATAATCTTTATTATTATTACATTATTATATCATCACCTAATTTATTTTATTTTATTTTTCCTCTTGGGTTTGGGCTTATTCCTACCTATTATGGGCTTATTCCTACCCATTTTCTTTGCTTTGAATAAAATTTTACCTTTCTTGGAGGGCTTGAACACATTATCATAATTTTTTGGGCTATTGGTCCAATTTCTATATCCTAATCCAAGTCTATGTTTTATTTCTTGTTTAGGTTATCCAATGGGCTTGCTAGAAACTTATGTGAAGTGGAAAAATTCTATATGAAGTGTCTATAGGTAAAAGCCCAATGTATGGGTGAAGATGTTAAACTTAATAATTCTAGTTCTTGAATTAGGAAAAATTACCCTAATCCAATGTTCTTAAAATTTTAAGACCTTTACTTGTTTCTAAAAATTTATCTTCCTTATCCAAGAATTTTACATCTCTTTAATATGTTATTTCTAATTTTTTTCCTATTAGGTTTTTCCTCTTTATTTGTTTTCTTAATGTTAGAAACATTTTCTATGCATATACATAAGGTGAAGAATTTCTAAGGATTATATTTTCCTTAGATATCTAAAATATTGTCTAATAAATTTTATTTCGTTAATGTACTTTTAACGAAATTAGGGATGTTACATTTAACATATTGATTAATGGATTTTAGGATAAAAATAGATGATAAATTAAGATGATGATATTTATGGGATGATGTTGACATATGAGAATCAAAGATGACTTGATAGAAGTCTGGAGTAAGAAAATATAGTTACCCAATATGGATGTGAATATGATCTTTTATGTGTGTGTTTCCCAATATTGACCTATAGATATATGCACGAGAGCTTGAGGATATAAAGGAATGAGATACACAATGGTTTAAGAGTTCCTTAAATGTATATACATAATCTATTGAGTATTTTGCATAAAGTGGAATTGATTAGAAAAGAAATACAAATAACTCAATACAGGTCAAAAGTCTATAAGGACCATGAATGTTGAGTTCAAGAAATTATTAATTCGTGACCACATATTCTTGAAGGACTCACCAATGAAAGAGGTAATGAGATTTGGAAAGATAGAAAAAGTTAAGCTCTAGTATATAAACTCTTTTGAAAACTTGAACAAAGTAGGCATAGTAGTACATTGCCTAGCTTTGCCATCAAGATTAAGTAATGTGGATACAGTCTTTCTTGCATCAATACTAAGGTACCTATTAGATTCTTCTTATGTTACCTAATTCCAAGAAATTCAATTGGACAAAAATTTGGCTTAACTATGGATAAAATTGATGTCTATTGTTGATCAACAAGTGAAGAACTTATGGATGAAAGAAATCCTTATGGTTAAGTTATATGGCAAAATTATTCAAATGATGAGACATATTAAAAAAGTAAAGATGATATACAGAAAAGATATCCTCAATTATTTGAGTAATAAGGTTAGTAGCTCCAAGTTATGCCTTGACTTCATTCTTTACACGTGGTAGGATGGACTGAAATTCGGGGACCGAATTTCTTAAGGGGGGAAGAATGTAATATCCCAAATTTTTTTTAAATAATATTTTATTATAAACAAATATGATTTTTTTTTAAAATGACTATGCATGTTTTGCTGGAAGTAAATATATTTTTGTTTAAAATAATTATTGTTTTGCTTAAAATAATTATATTGGCCTCTAATAAATTTTTGTGGTATTTTTAGAAATATTCTTTCTTTTATTATGTATAAAGATATTTATTTTGTGATTTTTTTAATTAATATTTTTATAAAGAAAAGTCATGATTTTAGAGTTTAACTAAAGGTTTATGAGAATGTAAATTTTTAGAAATTTTTGGGATGTTTTAGGATGAAAACGGTATTTATATAAATATATATAAAATAAAATCCTATTATTTAATTATTAAATAATAATAATAATTATTATAAATAAATAAAAGAGAAAAGTGAAACGGGGAAGGGGAGACGAAAACCAAGAGAAATCTGTAGAATTATGAATAGTGTGAATAGTACCTCAATGTTTTCTCTTTAGATCTAGAGTGTCTACAAGCCTCCGATCTAAAAATTGAGAGTACTACTAGATTCAGGATGAAGAATACTACGATTTTGATCGAACAATTTTTCAAATCAACCGTTGAATCGCCGCAGATCAGAAGTAAAAAATCGTAGAAAAAGGAAAGTTTTGAAACTCATACTTAGAGATCTCAAATTGGAAATCTGACAATGTAGATCGATTTAGGAGCAAGATAAACTTTAGGATATAAAATTTTTCAGCTATCTGACAACTTTTTGTTCTTGGCGAACCGGTGATGAATAGTATTTTTCTCACTGTGAATAGTATTTCCCAGCCATGAACAGTGACCAAGTTCCTGGAGTTGCTTTCTTGATTTATGAACTCTCCAAACACGTTTTTGAAGTCTGTTTAGTCAAATGTGGATTGGAAAATTGCATTTTAGGGTTGTCCAATATAGAGCCATTACCTTGTGAATAGATAATTCTTTCTATGACTTGCCCTATACTCTTCTTGATCTTTAAACATGTATTTGATTATGTTTATAAGATATTTACACTTTTATATGTTTCTAAAATGTATTAAAATTATCTAAATTGCTTACAATTCGGAATATAGTTCAAGAAGAGTATATTTTTGAAAATGCATTTCTGAACTCATGGTGTATCTGATTTCACATGTATTTCTCATTAAAGGATAAAGTGAATATTTATGCATGCGGCATTATTTATAAAGTTATATGATTACCTCGAGAAAGGGCATGTACATGTGATGAACCCTAAATGGGAAATTTATGACAGATGAATCTTTACTGAGACTGAAAGTCTATATTATATAGAGAAGTTTATACTGGATTATATGGCATATGTGCATATGATATTTTCTATGGAGGAATCCTATTGGAAACACTGTCTGCTAATAGCAGGTGATGTTAGCCCTAATGCACCTTAATAACCCAGCTAGTAGGGGGTGTTGCTAGTCTCGTGTGTCGGCCAACACACAGGATATGATATGTGAAGGAGAGCGGGATGCCTCCTATATGGGCGAGATGCCAACTATATGAGATGTGATTTGCCTTTCCTTGTTGTGTGCTTGGGGAATGCCCATATTAGAGTTCCTTCGTGTGTCCTCTTGAATAGTGGTAGGGCAAACTTCAACGGGATGCCGAGTTTAGGCAAATCCTACTCCACCAAAGTACGGAAGGGCTTGAACTCTGATATGGTAGTTCTTATATAGGATCCTCCTAATGTTTTCATGTGAAAGGTTTTGATGCATTGCAATATTTGAATAATGACCATATCGTATGGCATAGGATTTTGAATATATGATTTTTATATGAACTGAGAATATTTGAAATGCGGGTCCCATATGAATGTACTTCTGAATTGTATTTTCTATGACAAATTTTAGAATATGAGTACATCCATATGTTGACCTAAGAGGTCATAGAAGGTATTATCTGCTCACTGAGTTGTCAAACTCACTACGATGTTTATATGTTTTTCAAATAAGGATATAGAGTTTGGTCAGTCCCCTTCAGATAGTTGACTAGCTAGACGACATGATCTCTGGGTGATCCTACTTTGTTTCCCTGACTCAAAGATTTTGATTTATACTGTACTTGTACTTAGAGTATGCTCTGAAATGTTACAGGCAAGATCCCTGCTTCTGTTGTGACTCTGATATTTATGGACTTTGTCTTTATATGGTATATGTATGGGAGAACCTATATATATCTGTTTCCATGATAAATGATTGGAATATTCATGTTTATGGAAAATATATGTTCATGGTATACGTGTTTCACATGCCTTATAATTAGGGTCGTGACACCAAATGCATTAATCTTTTCCTAAGGAAAACCTTTGTGGACTTTAGAAACACTTTCTCCACATGTCTCAAGCCGGTTTCTTAATGCTCAAACTTACTCTAAGAGGTTAGAAAACAGGGTTTTTTCCTCTTCTAGTTTTTCTTTAAAATGTGGATTATTCTCTTTCCCACCCTTCAAACTTAGAATTGTTGTAACATCCCTAATTTCATTTATTTTATTAATAAAGGTACATAAATATTTAATTAAGGAAATAAAACTTATTAAACACTTTTTTGTTATCTAAGAAAAAATATAAGCCTTAGAAATTCTTCACCTTATGTGTATGCATAGAAAATGTTTCTAACATTAAGGGAATAAGTAAAGAGAGAAAACCTAATAGGAAAAATTAGAAATAACATCCAAAAGAGAGGTAAAAATCTTGGGTAAGGAAGATAAAGTTTTAGAAGTAAGTAAAGGTCTTACAATTTCAATAAGATTGGATTAGGGTAATTTTTCCTAATTCAAGAGTTAGAGTTACTAAGTTTAGCATCTCTACCCATACATTGGGCCTTCATAGAGTTTGTTTTTCCACTTCACATGAGTTTCTACCAAGCCAATTGGATAGCCCAAGAAAGAGATATAACATAAACTTGGACTAGGATATAGAATTTCAACTGATAGCCCAAAAATCATTAAAATGTGACCAAACCCTCCATGAGATGTAGAATTTCAGCCAAAGCAAAGTAAATGGGCAAGAATGATCCCAAATCTAAGAGGGACAAATAAGAACCATGTGATGAAATAGTAGTGTAATAATAATCAAGATTAGGTTATATGGCATTAGGACAAGACAGCTATATCCTACATTCATAATTTCAGCAAGTAGGTAATAATACATGGCATTATGACAAAACATCCATATCTTTCACAAATAATGTTAGCCAAGTAAGGGAGACTCAAGGGATGAAAATTTTCCACCTAGAAAATCAAACCTATCATATATGAGTGAGACAAAAGAAAAAAGAAATGAATCCCTAAATCAAAAGGACCTTGTCCTTTGTCTTATGAACATTTTGTCATGATTTTCAAATATAAATCTCCTTTTGCTATGCATATTGTAACATCCCGTAATTTTTAGATATTTTCCTTAGAAATTCTTCACCTTACATATCTGCATAGAAATGTTCTAATATTAATGGAATAGGTAAAGAAAGAAAACCTAAGAGGAAATATTAGAAATAAACATGTTAAAGAAAGGTGAAATTCTTAGGTAAAGAAAGATAAATTTTTGTGAAGTAAGTAAAGGTCTTAAAATTTCAAGAAGATCGGATTAGAGTAATTTTTCTTAATTTAAGAGCAAAAGTTACTAAGTTTAGTATCTCCACCCGTAATTGGGCTTTAACCTATAGACACTTCATATAGAGTTTTTCTACTTCACATGAATTTTTAGCAAGCCAATAGGATAGCCCAAGGAAGAAATAAAGCATAGACTTGGACTAGGATATAGAAATTGGACCGGTAGCCCAAAAATCATGAAAATGTGATCAAGCCCATTATGAAAGGTAGAATTTTAACCAAAGTAAGGAAAATGGGCAAGAATGAGCCCAAACCCAAGAGGAAAAATAAAAATAAAAATAAAATTAAAGTGATGAAATATTGGTGTAATCAAGATTAAGTGACATGACATTAAGACAAAAATTTAGCAAGTGGTGTGATTCTACATTCATCATTTTGGCAAGTGGCATAATAATACAAGGCTTTAGGACAAAAACATCTATATCCTACATTCATAACTTTAGCAAGTGGGTAATAATACATAGCATTATGACAAAACATCATTATCCTACACAAATAATTTTAGTTAAGTAAGGAAAATTCAAGGGCTAGAAATTTGCCACTTAAAAAGGCAAATCTATCATACTTGATTAAGACAAAAGAAAAAGGAAATGAATCCCTAAATCAAAGGGATCTTGCCCCATATCTTAAGAACATATCATCATAATTTTCAAAATACAAATCTTCTTTTTCTATGCATATCTTGCCTAAGGAAGAGGAAGACAAGAACATAAGTTGTTTGTTTTCCAAAAATTCAACAAAGTGTATCCTAATTGTGATAAGGTAGACCCATGATCATGAAAGGTGAATTATTTGGTGGTCTATATAAGAAAACCCACCCTTACAACATTAGAATTTCGTCCAAGTGAGGGAGAGCAAAAAATAGAAGCAAGGTAGTGTGAGGAAAGGAGAGGAAGAAAGGAAGAAAGAGGAAGGAGAAGTCTAGGGGACTAAGTGCTCCAGGTAAGTTTAACAATATTTCTTTTTGAAGAAAACCTTTGAAACTCATAATATTTATATGAGATTTTGATCTTAGAACTTTGATGATTGGTCATGGATGTTGCTATATCATGTTACATATTGATCTTGCATGTGATGTATGTTTGAATACTTAGGTTGGTGTAGATAGTTCTGCATGGGTATGGCTATGGTTGACAGAATTTTAAGTTTCGGTATTTTAATTTCTGGGAACAATCTATAAGGAATTAAAATAAATGGTTAACATAAGAATTAAAGATATATGTGTCACGGATTTTTACCCACTGGAATCATTCCATTTGGAGTCCATATGAGGTAGATATGGTCTGATTAGTAGTCAAAGGTCAGAAAATGAATCATCAGGGAAGAATATGTTAGGATAGCTTCGGTAATTTAATTTCTGGGAATTATTGGTAGGGAATCAAAATAAATGGTTAACATTAGAATTAAAGATATGTGTGTCATGGATTTTTAGACACTGGAATCATTCAATTTGGAGTCCACATGTGGTAGATATGGTCCGATTAGTAAGCCAAGGTCAGAAAATGGTTCATCAGGGAAGATTATGTTAGGACAGCTTTTGTATTTTAATTTCTGGGAATTATCTGTATGGAATTAAAATAAATGGTTAACATGAAAGTTATATATCTATGTCTCATGGAAATATACCCACTGGAATTATGCAATTTGGAGTTCATATGAGGTAGATATGATCCGATTAGTAAGCAGAGGTCAGAAAATGTTTATTCAGGGAAGAGTATGTTATTAATGCTTTAGTTTTTGAATTTCTGGGAATATTATGTAGGGAATTAAAATAGCGCGCCAACATAACAATTATAGATATATGGCTCATGGATTTTTACCAACTGGAATAACGCAATTTGGAGTTCCAATTTGGGAGATATGGTCTAATTAGTCAGTAAAGGTCTGAACCTATCCGAGAGGAACTATCCTGTACTTTGAGGGAGTAATATCACCTTCGTTTCTTAATTTTTCGCTACAATGTTCAACATAATAGTTTTAGATAATTGTTTTATCTTGAAATGGACACCAAGATCACCTACATCAGAGTTAAATTGAGGGAGTTATGCTCTGATTAGTAAGAGAAGGTTAGATAGGATGAAAACCTGCATCAAGAAAATAAAGAAATAAAATTAGTATTTAAAAAAGAAGATGAATCTTAATAAATGACTAGTATAGCCATAGCCATTGCCATTGTATGAACTTCTTACCATCTTAAGTATGAAATTTTGAAATTTTGGCATGATTACCAATGATTTATGGTAATAGTTATATTTTGATGAACATACTTGTTATTGAAAGCATATTTTTGGCTATCATTGTGAAAAGAAAAGAAATAAGCACGGTCACATGGCAATTCGTGTGGTGCACCAGTAGGGGACGCCCTACCAACGGTTATGATCATGATAATGAGAAAAGAAAGAGAAAGTGGGCCATGTCGGACGGAGCGAGAAAAGCCCGTACCGGAGAGTAGAGGATACTCACCCTGACCGGGGTAGCTTGAAATGAGAATAAGTTGATGGCCATCATATGATATTTTGAAAATAGTTAATCATGTCATACATATCATTACAATATGATTCTTATGTGCATAGATATAATGCATTCATGTGACCAAAGATATTTTCTGTAGTTTATACAGCTGAACATGACGTGATGAGCTTTACTGATGATATTTTATTGTTGAGCTTACTGGGATTTAATTCTCACTATATTTCCATATCATGTTCAGAAAATTATTTATGCAGCTTTTGTTTCTAAGGCTCTGGCTTTTAGTGCACATTGGATCGAGTTACTTTATGTTGGGCAGATTTCAGAATCAAATAAGATGTTTGTGGTCGAGTTGGCTCAGATCCCGGTGAAGGTGCAACCACCCGCACCTGTATCTCCGGAATTGGTCAACCAAAATAAACAAGATGTAAATATCTATGTGTTTGATATGTTATACGTCTGTTTTGATTAATGACATGTATGTGAACTCAATATTGTATAATAATAAAGGAAAAAAAAAAGGTTGTTACACATATCTTGACTAAGGGAGAGGAAGACAAGAACATAAGTTGTCTTCCTCCAAAAAAGAACCAAGTGCATCCTAATTCTGATAAGATAGACCTATGATTATGAGAGTTGAACCATTTGATAGTTTATTTAAGCAAAACTTACCCTTATAACATTATAATTTTGTCTAAGTGAGGGAGAGGAAAATTAAAAGCATGGTAGAGTGAGGAAAACAGAGAAAGAGAGGAGAAGAAAGGAAGGAAGAAGAAGGAAAAGTTTAGAGGACTAAGTACTCAAGGTAAGTTAGTTTAATCTTCACTTGAATCCATCTTTTCTCTTTATCCTTGGGGTTCAAAACTCACCCTCCTTCTCTTATTTAAGCTGTTGGAAAAGCTAAGGTAAGGGAGGAATCTTACCACTTTCTTCAAGAGGAAATAAGAAAAAGAATTCACTAAGCCAGCTAAGGAGATCTTTAGGTAAGTTTAACAATGTCTCTTTTTGAAGAAAAACTTCAAAATTTAAAAAAATTATATGTGAGATTGATCCTAGAACTTTGATAAAATTTATAATATTTACTACTTTGATGATTGGCTATGAATGTTGCTATATCATGTTACATATTGATCTTGCATGTGATGTATGTTTGAATACTTAAGTTGGTGTGGAAGGTTCTGCATAGGTATGGCTATGGGTGGCAAAATTTTAGAGTATTGTGTTGTTGTTATGTATATTTAAATGTGGTAAAAAATTGATGGGATATGGTTAGATTGATAAAATGAATATAGCCTTAAACACCTAGAAGAAGACTATGAGAAATTTCTATTGGGAACACCCTTAATAATACATGATTTGATTTTCTATTTTCTTGAGAAGATGATGATTGAATATGTTAAATTAAGTGTAAGGAATCTAATTAAAATTTTGAAATGAGTTATCCTATGTTTAAATGGAAATTAGGAAGAAAATGGAAGATAATTTAATAAAAGGATGAACTAAAACCTTAGAAAGGGTTTTGGTTAGAAAACTGAATTTCGGAGTAACTATGGAAGCTTCTATTTTTGAAATTCTAAGAAGAATCGGTTATGAATTAAAAGAAATGATTAATATGAAAAATGTAGATACATGGCTCACATATATGTAGTCACTGAAATAACCCAATTTGGAGTTCAAATTAGGGAGATATGGTAAGATTAGTAAGTAGTAGTCAAAAACTACTTAACTAGGGAAGAATCGGTTAGGTAAACTTCTGTGTTTGGTTTTCTGGGACAAATCAATAAGGAATTAAAAGAAATTTTTATCATAAAAAATATTGATATATGTCTCACAAAGTTTTATCCACTGGAATCATTCAAATTGGAATCAATATGAAGGACATATGGTCAGATTAGTAAGCAGAGGTTAGAAACTAGTTAACCAGGGAAGAATTGTTTAAGAAAGCTTCTGTGTTTGAATTTCTGGTCAAAATATGTAGGTATCTAAAAGAAATGGTTAACATAAAAAATATATATATATGCATCATGAATTTTTAGCCACTGTAATCATTCAATTAGGAATCCATATGAGGGAGATATAGTAAGATTAGTAAGTAGAGGTCAGAACCTACCTGAGAAGAAATAACATTGAATTTGATGGAGTAATAACACCATGATTACTTAATATTTCACTAAAATGTTTAGCATAGGGGTTTTAAAGGATTTTCTTATCTTTAAATTGACACCAAGATCTCCTCAATCATATTTAAAATGAGGAAGTTATGCTTTGATTAGTGAGATAGGAAAATAATATTTAAGAAAGAAGAAGAATCATATAAATGAAAATAATAAATGACTAGTGTATGCCTTAGCCATTGCCATTGCATGAACTCCTTACAACCTTAAGTGTGTAATTTTGACATGGAAATATTTTATAAAGTGATATTTGAAAATGATTATGTTCATGGCAAGATTGCATTTTACCAATGATTTTTGGTAATGATTATGCTTTGATGATAAATTATGGCATGTGAGTATAAAAAGCATACTTGTTATTAAATTTATATTTTTGTCTATTAATGTGAAAAGAAAAGAGACAAGCACAATCATATGGAGGTCCGTGTGGTGCACCAGTAGGGGATGCCCTACTCCTGGCTATGATTATGCTAATGGGAAAAGAAAGAAAAAGTGTGCCATGTCAGATGGAGCGAGAAAAAACCCGTACCGAAAAGTAGAAAATACCCACCCTAATCAGGGCAGCTTGTTATGAAAATAAGTTGATAGCCATCATATGATATTCTAAAAATAGTTATTCATGCCATACATGTCATTACTGTATGATTTTTATGTGCATAGATAAAGTGCATTCATCTGACCTAAGCTATTTGCTGTAGCTTATATAGATGAACACGACATGATGAGGAAGATTGATGATAGTTATGATTTATTGTTTAACATACTGGGATTTAATTCTCACTATATTTCCATATCATGTTCAGAAGAATAAATATGCAGATAATCTCTATGACCGACTTTTAGCGTACGTTGGGTCGAGTTGGCTAAGATCTCGATGAAGGTGCAACCACTTGCACCCGTATCGCCGGAACTGGTCAATATGGATGAATAAGATGTAGACATATATGTGTTTGATTTTTGTACAGAAATTTTTAATTAATGATGTGTATGTGAACCCAAAATTGTATCAGTGTTATGTCTATACAATAAATCTTAATTATGCCAGGTTAATTTAATTGAATGTTATTATGAGTTAAATAGCAAGAAGTAAAGAGGTAATGACTTCTTGGGATTTTACAAACATATATATATATATATATATATATATATATATATATATATATATATATATATATATATATGTAAAAAAAATGGAGTTGTTACAATTGTAGGTTATTGAATGGAAATAAATAGGGGGATGTTACATAACTACATGTATTAGAAATGAATACTTTGTAAAGTTACCCAAGGCTAAGTCATTTCCTAGCATATGAACCATTTCCATTCATAGCATTGATACATATGACACTACAAATGTTGCACACACACACAGATATATGTATATATATATATATATAGATAGTGATTTTTCAAGAGCAATCCATAGTGATTGAGTGATTACACTAATATATGCACATGTAAGATGTTAAACAAATATATGTTATGCATTATGCCAAAAGCAAATATGTGGCTGTATTTTGTTAATGGATTAATGGCTAGAAGAATCAATATAATAATTTGGCTATTTTTATGAAAAGAAAATGAAAACTCTCAAAAAAGGGATGATCTTTGGTGGCACAAAATGACCCTAGGTCTTATGGCCTTCGTATTGCAACCAAAATAGGGGATGCCCTATTCACAGACAGAAAAGAGAATATGAATTTTTCCATGCCTGAATAATGTGAGGCAAACACATTCAGAGTTGAGTTTATGCTCATTTGACCTCTATTAGTAGTGAGATGATGGTCACAAAATTTCAAAATCAATAAATCAATTAAAGAAAGAGAAACAACCTGATAATGAGATAAATTATGATTTATGAATATGTGATATGATATTGATATACTTATTGTACAACTTAGTATGCCATTATTGCAATGTTTACATGATATCATATGCATCAGCATATTATAATGGTTATGGCTAAATATATTATGTAGTATATACATTTGAACATGATATGATAATTGCGATATTATATGTTCATGATCATTATAAGACTTACTGGGAATTTTTATTCTCACTATTATTTCATATTATGTTCAAATTAGTATATTACCATGCTAGTCTATATGGTGACTTTGATGTTTGTGGTTCATATGGTCGAGCTGTCTTACTTTGGGCATATACCAGTAGTGCAAGAGTTATCAATAGTTTATTTATCAGAGCTTCAAGTGCACATGCCTCCATCACCACCTATTACACTAGGAGAGCCAGATGATTAAGATAGTGATAGTATTTCATGAATAGTAAATATATGTACTAACTTGACCTAAGAGATTATTCTTTTGGAATGGTGACTGGGTGCCCTTCTACTTTTTGTACTATATATAGTACCTAGGTTTTCATAATATGTATATAAACATCTTTGTGAATGTTATGGTGATGAAAAGCTCTTTGATGCAATATAATTTTTTTATGTTAATTATATGTTTTTATTCTTGTGCTATATTATATTGGTGGTCTGTCATTAATTAATTAACTCAAGTAGAGAGCAAGTCAATGAACATAGTAAAGAAAAAACGTAATGACTCCAGAAATAGAAGAATATATATATATATATATACATATATAGGTCATTATATGTTTAATTGCCTATATTTTTGGAGGAGAAAGAGCTCTTAAAGGGGAAGGAAAATGCTACTCTATTTTAGCTAGAAGGGAGGGATTTCTACTATACTTTTCTAGCAAGTCTAGCAATAAAATGAAGAAAGAAATCTAAGGGTATTTTTGTAATTTCATGGTTACTTAAAGGGTATTTGTCATTTCAAAAGATCTAATTTTAGGATGGAACTCTTGGCATTTTCATAAAGTTATAGGGGAAAATTGGAAACTAATAAAGAGGAAATGGTTTGATTTCCATAATGTTGTAAGGTCAAAACTGGAAACTAGAACAACCAAACTTTATTATGCATATTAACTAGTTTTATAAAACTTCCAAGAAGAAAATTTCTAAGGTTTAAAACATGCTTTCCTTTTGAATAAAATAACATACTCCATTTAAAAAAATATGGGGCATTATAGACCAAGTGCCTCCAATCGTCATTATTAACCTTGGAAGATGGATTCACTAGTCTTTCCTTCTCAATTTGTACACTTTATATTTGTCGTGCAAGTGACTCCTCCAATTTCTATATAGCCTTTGCAAAATGGAATTAATGAATATAACATCCTCAATTTTTCATTCCTTAAAAAAATATGTAAATATATTTCTATAGTGGTAAGGAAGAGAAAAATAATTAAAATTGAGCGGTGGAGAAGCTATAGAAAAATACTAAAATAAAATACATTAAAAATTTTCCAGTAAGAAAACTTAAGTATTTAAATGACCTAAATGGTTAAGAAAAATAGAGAATTTTAGCTAAGGTAACTTTCATAAGATAGAGTGAAATGAGTTGGCCTTAATATCCTGGAAAGTATATTCTTAGGAAATAAGTATAAGAACTTCTTATTTTAAAAGAATTAAGAAGAGTTAAATTGGAATTTTGGGCTAACAAGGATTAAAGACTCGAGTAAGAGATTAAGCTATAGGAATGACCTTGAGTAGTAATCTAAAATTAATTAACATCACTTCAATAGAGAATTAAGGTTATTAGAGGGCTTTAGTGATATCCAAACAAGCCATAAGGAAGAGATAAGGGATAAGGTTGGAATTATGAAAATATGTGCATGGACAAAGATGGAATTAGAAGGTAAATTGTTATCTAAGTAAATTTTTTTTTTTTTCCTTATGAAGGCAATGTAAGGTATTCTTAAAGGGGTAATCTTGAACAAGGGAGAAGAAGAGAAGAAAAAAAAGAAGAGAAGGAAGGTTAAGACATCCAAGGAGGAAGGAAGAAAGGACGAAAAAAAAGATTCCAAGGTAAGCCACCTCCTTCATATCTCCAAAACACATCTTTCCCTTCATTCTAAGATCTTTAAATCTTCCATTCCTTCCATGAAAAACTGTAGAAAAATTTAGAAAAGAGAAAAACAGAGCGACGCTAAGGAAAAAGGAACTAAGGGGAGCTAAGGAAGACTTACATAAAATGCTATAGAAAGTTGATTCTAGGTAGGTTTAACAATTATTCTTGGTTAAGAAATATTGTGTTTTGTAAGTTTTAAGTTAAATCAAAATTCCATACTTTCATGATATTTGATATCAAGTTATATTTGAATATTGATAGTGTAACAACTCCATTTAAGTATCAATTTTTTTTTAAATACCATGAAGTTATTACCTCGTTAGAACTTAACTCAAAATAACATTTATTTAATTTACACAATACAGAGTTTACATACATGTCATTTCAAAATTTCAAAATTTCTCCTAGATGGTGACTTGACAGTTCTTACATACAGAGAAAGTTAATACCCTTTCCCCTGTAGGGGTTACTACGGATAACTCATAGGGAGTTTCAGAAATAGGAAACTAAAACTTCCTAATACATTCTTTCAATATAAATGAATGACTAACACCAGAGTTAAATAACACCATAAGAGCAAATCCATAGATATAGCATGTACCTTGAATCATTTCAGAAGATTGAGCTGCCTCTTGGCCGCTCAGGGTGAAAACCATTCCTTTTACTTAAGGCCTCTGTTCTGGCTGCTTCCCCACATTCTGTGGGCAGTTTCTCGCAAAATGACCCTTCTGTCCGCAGTTGAAGCAGACATCTTATCCCATGTAGCATGGCCGATTACCATGCATGCGTTCGTACTTAGCGCACTTGACTAGGGCGAGGTCTTGTTGGAAAGGTCTGGGACCCGCAGTCAATGGCCTCTTACCAACTCCATATCCACTTCTTCTCACGTTCTTGCTAGGGTTGGGAAATTTTTTCTTCCTTTTCCATAGGTTTCGCCTTTGCTTTTCGTCCTCCACTGCCTTTAAACTTTTCTCCAAGAGTCTGCATTTATTGATCAGAGGCACAAACTCCCTAATCTCCATAGCTACAATAGCATTCTTTATGTCTGGGTTCAGTCCCGCTTCAAACTTAACAGCCTTCCATGCTTCATCAGGGTTAAATCGCAGATAAGAGGAGAACTTAGACAATTTCTTGAACCTCGCGATGTATTAGTCTATAGTCATGCTACCCTGCTGGAGTTGGAGAAATTCGATCTCTTTCTTCGCCCTCACAGTACTTGAAAAGTACTTTTCCAAAAAGGTGTCTTTGAATACCTGCCAAGTGATCTGCCTTCCCTGGTGAGCTAAAAGTTCTCTAGCTCCACGCCACCAGTATTCTGCTTCATCTTTTAGCATATATGCAGCAAAGATTACTTGCTGCTCCTCAGTACAGCCCATCACTTCAAAGATTTTCTCTAACTCCTTTCTCCATCTTTCAGCTACAATCGGGTCAAAGCCGCCTTGAAAACAAGGTGGCCTAGTCCTTAGGAACTCGGATATGCCGTTATCATTTCCAGCCATCCGGTTGTTAACACCATTCACACCATTCGAGTTATTATAATTCTGTAGGTATTGTAGAATTTGATTAGTGGTCATGACTTGGTCTCGAATTGCCGTGGCCAGGTTGTGTAGGGTTTCTTCCACATTATTTACTGGATTCCTCCTTAGTGGTGCCATTTCCTACTGTGGCAAAAACAAAGTTATGCTGCTATTGAGGCGATCAAGCCCAATAGTTAGTTCAAAAATATTTAAAAGCAGTCATAACACCACCTCGGCATGTAGGTAGGAAACACTAGTAATTTCTTACCTATATGAATTCACTTATCCCTACACAGCACAACCACAAACATACTCAAGATACTATAAGATCGATTCAGATAACCATCCACCCATTGGCCATCTAGGATTAACCTGTTCTGATACCAATTATGTAACAACTCCATTTAAGTATCAATTTTTTTTAAAATACCATGAAGTTATTACCTCGTTACAACTTAACTCAAAATAACATTTATTTAATTTATACAATACAGAGTTTACATACATGTCATTAATCAAAACATACGTACAACATATCAAACATATAAAAATCTACATCTTATTTATTCTGGTTGATCAATTTCGGAGATATAGGTGCGGATGGTTGCACCTTCACCGGAATCTAAGCCAACTTGACCACAAATATTTTATTTGCTTTTGGGATCTTCCCAACATAAAGTACTCGATCCAACATGCACTAAAAGCCAGAGCCATAGAAAAAATCTGCATAACTAATTTTCTGAATATGATATGGAAATATAGCGAGAATTAAATCCCAGTAAGTTCAACAATAAATCATGATCAATATAACTCATTACGTCATGTTCAGCTGTATATATAACAGCAAATATCTTTGGTCACATGAATGCCTTATATCTATGCACAAGAGAATCGTACAATAATGACATGTATGATAGGATTAACTATTTTCAGAATATCATATGATGACTATCAATTTATTCTCATATCAAGCTACCCCGGTCAGGGAGAGTATTTTCTACTCTCCGGTACGAGCTTTTCTCGCTCCGTCCGACATGTCCCACTTTCTCTTTCTTTTCTCATTAACATGATCATAACCGTTGATAAGGCGTCCCCTACTGGGGCACCACACCGATTGCTATGTGACTGTGTTCATTTCATTTCTTTTCACAATGATAGCCAAAAATATGCTTTCAATAACAAGTATGTTCATCAAAATATAACTATTACCAAAAATCATTGGTTATCATGTCATGAACATAACCATTTCAAATATCACTTTATAAAATATTTTCATTTCAAAATTTCACACTTAAGATGGTAAGAAGTTCATACAATGGCAATGGCTATGGCTATACTAGTTATTTATTATTTTCATTTATAAGATTCATCTTCTTTTTTAAATATTAATTTTATTTCTTTATTTTCTTGATGCAAGTTTTAATCCTATCTAACCATCTCTTACTAATCAGAGCAAAACTCCCTCAATTTAACTCTGATGTAGGTGATCTTGTGCCAATTTCAACATAAAACAATTATCTAAAACTATTATGTTGAACAGTGTAGCGAAATATTAAGAAATCAAGGTGATATTACTCCCTCAATGTACAGGTTATTTCTTCTCGGATAGGTTCTGACCTCGGCCTACTAATCGATCTATATCTCCCACATAAAAATTCCAACTTAAGTGCTTCCCGTGGCTAACAATCCGTTACACATATAGCTATAATTCTTATGTTAACCGTTCATTTTAATTCCTTACAGAATGTTCCCAGAAATTAAAATACAGAAGCTATCCTAACATATTCCTCCCTGATTAACCATTTTCTAACCTTTGCTTACAAATTGGACCATTTATACCTCATATGAATTCTAAATTGAATGATTCTAGTGGTTAAAAATCCGTTAGACATAGATATACATTATGTATGTTAACCATTTGTTTAGATTCCCTATATAATGTTCCCTAAAATTAAAACACATAAGCTATCCTAATATATTTTTCTCTGATTAACCTGTTTCTTCTAAATCAGATCATATCTATCTCATATAGACTCCAAATTGAGTTATTTCAGCGGTTAAAAATCCGTGAGACAAAGATATACATTTTTCATGTTAACCATTTCTTTCAATTCTTTACTGATTCTTCCCAGAATTTTAAAAATAGTAGCTTAAAATTCTACCACCTATAGCCATACCCATGCAGAACTATCTACACCAACCTAAGTATTCAAACATACATGATATGTAACATGATATAGCAACATCCATGACCAATCATTAAAGTTCTAAGATCAAAATCCCATATAAATATTACAAGTTTCAAAACTTTTCTTCAAAAAGAAATATTGTTAAACTTACCTAGAGCACTTAGTCCTTTAGACTTCTCCTTCCTCTTTCTTCCTTTCTTCCTCTCCTCCTCTCCTTTCCTCACTCTACCTTACTTCTATTTTTCTTTCTCTCCCTCACTTGGACGAAATTCCCATGCTATAAGGGTGGGTTTTGCTTATATAGACTATCAAATAATTCACCTTTCATGATCATGGGTCTACCTTATCACAATTAGGTTACACTTGGTTGAATTTTTGGAAAACAAACAACTTATGTTCTTGCCTTCCTCTTCCTTAGTCAAGATATGCATAGGAAATGGAGATTTGTATTTTGAAAATTATGATAATATGTTCTTAAGATATGGGACAAGGTCCCTTTGATTTAGGGATTCTTTTTCTTTTTCTTTTGTCTTAATCAAGTATGATAGGTTTTCCTTTTTAGGTGGCAAATTTCTAACCCTTGAATCTCCATTATTTGGTTGCAATTATTTGTGTGGGATAGTAATGTTTTGTCCTAATGCCATGTATTATCATACCACTTGCTAAAATTATGAGTGTAGGATATAGATGTTTTGTCCTAAAGCCTTGTATTATCATACCGCTTGCTAAAATTATGAATGTAGGATATCACACCACTTGCTAAATTTTTATCTTATTGCAATGTCACCTAATCTTGATTACACCATTATTTCATCACTTTATTTTTATTTTTATTTTTATTTTTATTTTTCCTCTTGGGTTTTGGCTCATTCTTGCCCATTTTCTTTACTTTCGTTAAAATTCTACCTTTCATAATGGGTTTGGTCATATTTTCATGATTTTTGGTCTACCGGTCTAATTTCTATATCCTAGTCCAAGTCTATGTTTTATTTCTTCATTGGACTATCCTATTGGCTTGCTAAAAATTTATGTGAAGTAGAAAAACTCTATATGAAGTGTCCATAGTTGAAAGCCCAATTTATGGGTGGAGATACTAAACTTAGTAACTTTTGCTCTTAAATTAAGAAAAATTACCCTCATCCGATCTTCTTGAAATTTTAAGACATTTACTTACTTCACAAAAATTTATCTTCCTTACCTAAGAATTTCACCTTTCTTTAGCATGTTTATTTCTAATATTTTCTCTTAGGTTTTCTTTTTTTACCTATTCTATTAATATTAAAACTTTTCTATACATACACGTATGGTGAAGAATTTCTAAGGATTATTTTTCCTTAGATATCTAAAAATTTTCTAATAAATTTTATTTCCTTAATTAAATATTTATGTACCTTTAACAATAAAAGAAATGAAATTATGGATGTTATTTTGAATACTTTTGTACTTTTATTAATACATGAAACGAAATTAGAGATGTTACAGATAGTCATGAAGTATTGAGATTTTGGTGCATATCTTATGCATATATTATGCTTGAAATATGTCTTGGATGATGGAGAATCATTGCCTAAAATGGTTGGTGTTAGGGTTTTTTTTGGACTATAAAAAAAAGATGCTTTATGCTTAATTATCAATATGAGTATTGAGTAGGGTATTTAGTAAGTTTAGGGTTTTGATGAAACATTTAAATCTTGAAATATCGTAAATATGGGAAATAAATTATGTTTTGCTAGATTAAAAAGGCACTAGCCACAGCCTTTCTCCTTCCTTTATAATGAATTGGTTTAGTCAGAAGGTAATAGGCTTATCAAGGATTAAAGTATGGGAGAATAATGGTTGGAATGTGTGGTTACCATGAAGGCCACGAAGATGAAGGAAAAAAATGCATGTAATTGTAATCATAACATTAACCTATGACTAGGTGTAATTTAGTGCAAGATATGATTGGAATGGATAGGAAACTAATGGAATGCCATAAGAAACACATAATAAAGTATTTAAAATAAGGAAATAAGGTTTAGGAAATTCTTCTATGAACTAGGCCAGATAGAGAATGAAAAAAAGCCCTACCCAATGAATAGTAACATTACGAAATAAATAGTAACACTATTAAATGAATAGTGATTATAACACTTGATAATAATTAGAATGGTGTAAGATGATTAAATAAGAAGTTAAATAGGGCATGGTATGAATAAAGGAAAAGTAAGGAAAATTTTGGGGAAAGCATAGAAAGGAAGAACAAGAAAAATAAATAAATAAATTATAGAATTCCTTTACTATATACAAACAAGATTTAGGGTTAGTTAAGGATAGCGATTAAGAGGTAAGTCTAACTTAACATAATTATGAAAAAGATGAAATAAACAAAAGACCAAACTGAAATGTGTAATGACTGGTTTTTTTACAACACATCAGGGATTAGCATATATATATATATATATATATACATGTGTATCCCTAGGTACTAGGCATCATACTCAAAAGGCAAAGTACCGTGTGGTTACACCAAAGCAATGGGTTAACCCATTTATAAAACATACATATGTAGCCTACTACATTACTGCTCCCATGGCCATCACCCCTGGGGTATAGCTGGTGGTGGAGGTGGCCTAAGTGTAGGTACTTCAACCATGTTGATCACTAACAGGTTCACGATGACAGTAAGGGACATCCACCATCTACAACTCCAATAGAAGAGTCAGTATGACAAACGGCATATCAAGGATCTAAACATAATACCACAAAATATAATGAGATATGGAATGCCAATAAGGTCAACATTCAATAATTAAGAATATATCAGAAAACTCACGTCTTATATTCAGTTGTATAAGCTACAGAAAATATTTTCTCTTTGCACAGGATAGATACAGAGATATATAATATGCACACATAATCTTTATACAAGTTATGCATCAATATCAAAGTAATATAATGAATTATTTATTAACAGGGCAACTATATGTTTTTCCATAATGGCTCGTTATATGACATTCTCAATTTATCTAACCTCAAGGTGGTGTGAGCCATTTCCATATCCAGCTATTCACCCACCACTAGGTTCCTTGGTCCAAGCGATCCTTCCTACATTCACCACTCTAGGCTATAGGGCGTTCCTTATCCTGGTACCCTAACAAAGCCATGATGTAACAACTTCATTTAAGTAACAATTTTTTTTAAACACTATAAAGTAATTACCTCGTTACAACTTAACTCAAAATAACATTTATTTAATTTATACAATACAGAGTTTACATACATATCATTAATCAATAACATTCATATAAAAGTCTAACACATATATAATTACATTTTATTCATTCCTGTTGACCAGTTCCAGAGATACGGGTGCGAGTGGTTCCACCTTCACCGGGATCTTAGTCAACTCGACCATAGACACCATATATATTACTGGGATGAACTCAAAACAGAGTAACTCGATCCAACATACGCTAAAAGCCAGTGCCATAGAGAAAATTTGCATAATTATTCTTCTGAAGATGACATGGAAATATAGTGAGAATTAAATCCCAGTAAGTTCAACAATAAATCAACATCAATATAGCTCTTCACGTCATGTTCAGCTGTATAAACTATAGCAAATATCTTTGGTCACATGAATGCACTATATCTGTGCACGTGAGAATCGTACAATAATGACATGTATGACATGATTAACTATTTTTAAAATATCATATGATGACTATAAATTTATTCTCATATAAAGCTACCCCGGTCAGGGTGAGTATTTTCTACTCTCCGGTATGGGTTTTTCTCGCTCTGTCTGACATGGATCACTTTTTCTTTCTTTTCTCATTAATATGATCATAACCGATGGTAGGGCGTCCCCTACCGGTGCACCACACGGATTGCCATGTGACCGTGCTCATTTCTTTTCTTTTCACAATGATAGCCAAAAATATGCTTTCAATAACAAGTATGTTCATCAAAATATAACTATTACCAAAAATCATTGATAATCATGCCATGAACATAACCATTTCAAATATCACTTTATAAAATATTTTCATGTCAAAATTTCACACTTAAGATGATAAGAAGTTCATACAATGGCAATGGCTATGGCATATACTAGTCATTTATTATTTTCATTTTTAAGATTCTTCTACTTTTTAAATATTAATTTTATTTCTTTATTTTCTTGATGCAGGTTTTCATCGCATCTAATCTTTTCTTACTAATTAGAGCATAACACCTTCAATTTAACTCCGATGTAGGTGATCTTGGTGTCAATTTGAAGATAAAACAATTATCTAAAACTATTATGTTGAACCTATTAGCGAAATAATAAGAAATCAAGGTGATATTACTCCCTCAATGTATAGGTTATTTCTTCTTGGATAGGTTCTGACCTCTGCCTACTAATCAGTCCATATCTCCCTCATAAAAATTCCAAATTAAGTGATTCCAATGGCTACAAATCCGTGACAAATATATCTATAATTCATATGTTAACTATCTATTTTAATTCCCTACAAAATGTTCCCAAAAATTAAAACACTGAAGCTATCATAACATATTCTTCCATTATTAACCATTTTTTGACCACTGCTTACTAATCAGACCATATCTACCTCATATGGACTTCAAATTGAGTGATTCCAATGGTTAAAAATCCGTGACACATATATCTATAATTCTTATGTTAACCATTTATTTTAATTCCATACAAACAATTACCAGAAATTAAAACACAGAAGCTATCCTAAAATATTCTTCCCTGATTGACCAATTTCTGACCACTACATACTAATCAGACCATATCTACCTCATACGGACTCCAAATTGAGTGCCTTCAGTGGATACTAATCCGTGAGACATAGATCTACATTTTTTATGTTAACCATTTCTTTAAATACTTTACTGATTCTTCCAAAAAATTTAAAAATAGAAGTTTAAAATTTTGCCACCGATAGCCATACCTATGCAGAACTATCTACACCAGTCTAAGTATTCAAACATACATAATATGTAACATGATATAGCAACATCCATGACCAATCATTAAAGTTCTAAGATTAAAATTTCATATAAATATTATAAGTTTCAAAAGTTTTCTTCAAAAAGAAATATTGTTAAACTTACCTTAAGCACTTAGTCTTCTATACTTCTCCTTCCTCTTTCTTCCTTTCTTCCTCTCCTTTCCTCACTCTATCTTGCTTCTATTTTTCCTCTCCTTCACTTGGACGAAATTCTAATGTTATAGGGGTGGGTTTTGCTTAAATAGACCATCAAATAATTCATCTTTCATGATCATGGGTCTACCTTATCACAATTAGGATACACTTGGTTGAATTTTTAGAAAACAAACAACTTATGTTCTTGTCTTCCTCTTCCTTAGTCAAGATATGCATAGGAAAAAGGAGATTTTTATTTTGAAAATTATGATAATATGTTCTTAAGATAAGGGACAAGGTCCCTTTGATTTAGGGAATCATTTTCTTTTTCTTTTGTCTTAATCAAGTATGATAGGTTTGCCTTTTTAAGTGAAAAATTTCTAACCCTTCAATCTCCATTGTTTGGTTGAAATTATTTGTGTGGGATAGGAATGTTTTGTCCTAATGCCATGTATTATCATACCACTTGCTAAAATTATGAGTGTAGGATATAGATGTTTTGTCCTAAAGCCTTGTATTATCATACCACTTGCTAAATTTTTGTCTTAATGCCATGTTACCTAATCTTGATTACACCATTATTTCATCACTTTACTTTTATTTTTATTTTTTCTCTTGGGTTTGGGCTTATTCTTGTCCATTTTCTTTACTTTGGTTAAAATTCTACGTTTTATAATGGGCTTGGTCACATTTTCATGATTTTTAGGCTACCGGTCCAATTTCTATATCCTACTCCAAGCCTATGTTTTATTTCTTCATTGGGCTATCCTATTGGCTTGCTAAAAATTTATGTGAAGTAGAAAAACTCTATATGAAGTGTCCATAGATGAAAGCTCAATTTATGGGTGGAGATACTAAACTTAGTAAGTTTTTCTCTTAAATGAGGGAAAAATTACCCTAATCCAATCTTCTTGAAATTTTAAGATATCTACTTACTTCACAAAATTTTATCTTCCTTACCTAAGAATTTCACCTTTCTTTAGCATGTTTATTTCTAATATTTCCTCTTAGGTTTTCTTTCTTTACCTATTCCATTAATATTAGAACATTTCTATACATACACATAAGGTGAAGAATTTCTAAGGATTATATTTCCTTAGTTAAATATTTATGTACCTTTATTAATAAAAGAAATGAAATTATTGATGTTACTTTGAATACTTTTGACCTTTTAGTAATATATGAAACGAAATTAGGGATGTTACACATGACCCTTATGTCGTCTTATATTCACAAGGTGCCGCATGTCACAAGGTCACCTTGGTCGGGTAAAAGTCATCCTATAATTGTTAGTCTCCTCAACATAGCAGAGTGACACCTATTGCTAGGCCACCCTGCTTCGGAGAGGATCTTCATGACCGTCAGTCAGATCATCACAGCAAAGTGACACCTATTTCCTGGCTACCCTACTTTAGAGAGGATCCTCCTAACCTTCACATGTCTTTTAACATTTTTTTCAGCCACTTTTCTCAACAAAACACAAATCATTAACATCATGTGCATGATCCAACCATTACTCTTATACATGCTATAACAATCCACCACATAATATAAGATGAAGTAATTATGCATTTTACCTTCCTATGGCATACATATATCATTACCCCTTTACTTGCATATATTTATGATTTATAGCACTTACATATGGCATTCATACATCATTCACTTGTTTCCCTTCATACATTTATAAATTATTCAAGGAGAGTATTACACAATCAAAGAAAGCACTTAATTTTACTCTAATTTGTAGCTCACAAAACTATAATTAAGGTCCCATATTTATTAGCTTTTAACTAAAACTCAAAAAGGGAATAAAATATGCAAAAACGAGCAAACTAGTATGCAACACGGCCGTGTTACAACTCGTGCTCTATGCTTGTGTTCTAAATACTAGCACCTGTGTTTTCCCCATTCTAGCCCAGAGCATGCCTTGGCCATGCCACAAAGCACAACCGCGTTGCACCCATGCCCTACACAAGAATTGTCCCAACCAGCCCAGAGCACTACTGTGCTCTAGGTGCGAAACAACAGAAATGTCTCTTTTCCTTTCCAAATTAGCCACCAAACATACATTTTAAGCATATAAATTCCAAATTAAAAACCACATTTATCCACCAAAATCATCCACAAAAGAGTTCTAACTAATACTTTATCACTCATATTAATGGAAGACAACCACCAACATTATAAAAGCCTCATCAATGCATGCATCTACCCTACCATTATACTTCCATTATTGCATATAAACACATACACAAGGTCATTAGTCAAGAAATCCAAAGAAAAGATATTGATCTTACTCTATAGCACCAAGAAGACTATTTCTGTCTCTAGGTTTATTGGACTTCCTCACTTTTCCTTCAACCACCAAACTACAAATATTTTCCCCCCATTAGCTCCAAGAATCCCATGATTAAACCAAGATTAAAGAAGAAGATCTTACCTTTTATGCCATCTTTTTCAACTTTCTCTCTCTCTCTCTTTTTCTTTTTCTTTCTTCCTCTTTCTCTCTTCGTCGGGCTGTTCTCCTACTCCCTTTGGGCTGACAACTTTTCCCCTTTAAGTCAACAAGAAACATTAAAATATTGAGGCTTCTCCAATAAGCTTCTTCCTCTATTAACCAATGAACCTTCTTTCTCTAATTATTACCATTTTGCCATGCCATTACTTTAGAACCATGTCATTAGGTAAGGCTTTGTTTGAGTGCAAGGAATTCCACCAAGCGTTTAATCTCCCCTTAAGGCATATTCTAATGGCCTTTTGTGCCACTCTCTTCATGGTTCTTTATTCCACTTACTGCTGCTCAATTCTAGTCCTACAAGTGAAGAAATTCCTATTTCCCCCTTAGAACTTTCCTCCAAAAATGAGAATTTTCTTATCTAATATCCATGATTATTTTCATACAAATGCTCTATTTAAATCCTTTTTGACCCTTCTCCACATTTTATTTTATAAAAATAATAGAAAATCTGGAGTGTTACAAAATGGATATCTAAGGGAGAATTAATCTTGGTTTAATCATGGGATTCTTGGATGAAAATAGATAAACCTAATATTATTTATTCATAAGATAATTAAGGTGAATGAATTAAAATTTAGAAGCATAACTATTATTATCATAAATTAAGAATAAAAGAAGGAAAAATTAAGAAATTAAAGGGGGATTAGTCATACATATTGTTAAGAAAAATTAGGTAAAAATAAATAGATCAACATACATTAAATCCAAATAAAAAGGAATTCTAAAGAAATAGGCACCATTCTGTAGCAACAATTATTTCCATTCAAATGCATATAGCACATTATGATTGTATGCATTCCTATACAAGATAAAGACACATGATATGTGTAACAACTCCATTTTTTTAAAATCCCAAGAAGTCATTACCTATTTATTTCTAACTATTTAACTCATAATAACATTCGATTAAATTAACCAATCATAATTAAGGTTTATTTATTCTTCTCCTCTTCTTCTCCCCTCTCTCTCCCTTCTTATCTTATTCTTTTCCTTCTCCTCTTTCTCTTCCTCTAGCCATGACTATTTCTTTTCCCTGGTTTGGCTGGCGACTTGGCCATCAAGTCAAAAGGAGAAGGAATAAAATATTACTAGCTTCTTGGAGAAGTTTCTTCTCCCTTAACACACACCCTTTCTTTTGCTAACAATAACCATCAAGCCACTCCATTAAAATGGAACTATTTAGTAAGCTAAGGCATTATTTGGTTGTAAGGAAACTTACCAAGTGTTTAATTCCTTTTTAAGACATATTCAAATGGGTTTTAATGCCACTCTCTTTGTAACAACTCCATCTTTAAAAAAAATCCCATGAAGTCATTACCTCTTTATTTCTAACTATTTAACTCATAATAACTTTCCATTAAATTAACCAAGCATAATTAAGGTTTATAGTATAACAATAATATTGATACAAATCTGGGTTCACATACACATAATTAATTAAAAACATCCGTACAAAAATAAAACATATATATGTATACATCTTATTCATCCTTATTGACTAGTTTTGGGGATATGGGTGAGCGTGGTTGCACCTTCACCGGGATCTTAGCCAACTCAACCCAACGTATACTAAAAACTAGCTCATCATGTCATGTTCATTTGTATAAACTACAGCAATTGCCTTAGGTCACATGAATGCACTTTATCTATTCACATGAAAAGCGTACAATTTTGACATGTATGGCATGAATAACTATTTTCAGAATATCATATGATGGCTATCAACTTATTTTTTTATCAAGCTACCCCGGTCAAAGTGGGTACTTTCTACTATCCAAAACGGGCTTTTATCGCTCCATCCGACATGCCACACTTTCTCTTTCTTTTCTCATTAACATAACCATAGCCGTTGGTAGGGTGTCCCTTACTGGTGCACCACACAAACCACCATGTAATCGTGCTCATTTCTTTTCTTTTCGCATTAATAGCAAAAAATATGATTTCAATAACAAGTATGTTCATTATGCTCATATGCCATAATTTAACATCAAAGCATAATCATTATAAAAAATTACTGAAAAAATGCAATCATGCCATGAACATAATCATTTTCAAATATCACTTCAAAATATTTACATGTCAAAATTACACACTTAAGATGGTAATGAGTTCATGCAATGGCAATGGTTATGACATACACTAGTCATTTATTATTTTTATTTATAAGATTCTTCATCCTTTTTAAATATTACTTTTATTTTTTCATTTTCTTTAAGCTAGGCCTCTAGTCACTTTCCTTATATCATTTCTATCACATGTTTTTACAAATTTAATATGGCATTCTTCTTCAATTTGGTTTCTACTATTATCCTATACTTGATGAGGTTTATTTAGGGTAGAAAAATGTTGAAAATAAGTTTTATCATCTTCCCACATGGCCTAAACGTATCATGTAACACGGCTTAGCCATTTCTTGTGAAACAGCCATTCTTTAGGCTTCAAAATGCCATTTTTAGCACCAAACACGGCCTGGCTGTGCCTTATAATTTCGCCATGCCCTATGTTGTGTTATTTCCTGATGCAGGTTTTTGGACTACCTGATCTTCTATCACTAATTAGAGTATAACTCCCTCATTTTAACTCCGAATTAGGTGCTCTTGGTGTCTATTTAAAGATAAAACTATTATCTAAAACTATTATGTCGAACATTTTAGCGAATCCTAAGGAAGCTTGGTGATTTTACTCCATAAAGTTAAGCGTTATTTCTTCTCAGGTAGGTTATGACCTCTACTAGCCAATATGACCATATCTCCCTCATATAAACTCCAACTTGAGTGATTATAGTGGCTTAATTTTCGTGAGACATATATCAATATTTTTTATGTTAACTAGTTATTTTAATTCCCTACAAAATGTTCTCACAAATTCAAAAACAAAAGCTTTCCTAACAAATTCTTCCCTAACTAATCATTTTCTGACCACTGCTCACTAATCTAACCATATCTACCTCATATGGACTCCAAATGGAGTGATTCCATTGGCTAAAACTCAGTGAGACATATATCTATATTTTTTATGCTAATCATTACTTTTAATTCCTAACCAATTCTTCCCAGAATTTGAAAAACAAAAGCTTCCATGGTTACTCCGAATTCTAGTTTCCTAACCAAACTTTTTCTAAGGTTTTAGTTCATCATTTTATTATGTCCTCTTCCATTTTCTTCGTAATTTACATCTAATCTTATTCCATCAATTTTTCACCACATTTAAATATACAAAATAGAAGCATAAAAATTTTTTTAAAATTTTGCCAACTATAGCCATACCTATGCAGAACTTTCCATACCAACCTAAGTATTCAAACATGCATCTAATGCAAGATCAACATGTAACATGATAAAGCAACATCCATGGCCAATCATCACGGTAACAAATATAGTAAATTTCATCAAAGTTCTAGGATTAAAATCCCATATAAATGTTTCTAATTTCAAAGATTTTCTATAAAACAATTGTTAAACGTTCCTAAAATCCCATGAAGTCATTAACAAAGCATAATTAAGATTTATAGTATAGCAATAATTATGATAAATATTTGAGTTCACATACCCATAATTAATTAAAAACATCCGTACAAAAATAAAACACATATATGTACACATCTTATTCATTCGTATTGACCAGTTCCAGGGATACGTGTGCGGGTGGTTGCACCTTCACCAAGATCTTAGCCAACTCGACCCAACGTATACTAAAAACTAGCCATAGAAAATATATGCATATTTAGTCTTCTGAACATGATATGGAAATATAGTGAGAATTAAATCTCAGTAGGTTCAACAATAATTCATAATTATCATCAATATAGCTCATCATGTCATGTTCATTTGTATAAACTACAGCAATTGCCTTAGGTCACATGAATGCACTTTATCTATGCACATGAAAATCGTACAATTTTGACATGTATGGCATGCATAACTATTTTCAGAATATCATATGATGGCTATCAACTTATTTTCTTATCAAGCTACCCCGGTCAAGGTGGGTACTTTCTACTATCCAAAAAGGGCCTTTATTGCTCCATCCGACATGGCGCACTTTCTCTTTCTTTTCTCATTAACATAATCATAGGTGTTGGTAGGGCATCCCCTACTGGTGGACCACACGAACCACCATATAACCGTGCTCATTTCTTTTCTTTTCACATTAGTAGGCAAAAATATGATTTCAATAACAAGTATGTTCATTATGCTCATACGCCATAATTTAACATCAAAGCATAATCATTACAAAAAGTTACTAGAAAAATGCAATCATACCATGAACATAATCATTTTCAAATACCACTTTAAAATATTTACATGTCAAAATTACACACTTAAGATGGTAAGGAGTTCACGCAATGGCAATGACTATGGCATACACTAGTCATTTATTAATTTTATTAATAAGATTATTCTTCTTTTTTAAATATTACTTTTATCTTTTCATTTTCTTGAAGCATGTCCTCTAGTCACTTTCCTTATATCATTTCCATCATATGTTCTTACAAATTTAATACAACATTCTTTTTCAATTTGATTTCTATTATTATCCTATAGTTAATGATGTTCATTTAGGGTAGAAAAATGTGGAAAATAAGTTTTATCAGCTTCCAACACGGCCTAAACGTATCATGTAACACAGCTTGGCCATTTCCTGTGAAACAACCATGCTTTAGGCTTCAAAATTCCATTTTCAACACCTAACACGGCTTGGCCATGCCTTCGAATACGGCCATGTCCTATGTTGTGTTATTCCCTTATGCAGGTTTTTGTCCCATCTGACCTTTTATAACTAATCAGAGTATAACTCCATCATTTTAACTCTGAATTAGGTGATCTTAGTGTCCATTTAAAGATAAAACAATTATCTAAAACTATTAAGTTGAACATTTTAGCGAAATCATAAGAAATCTTTGTGATATTACTCAATCAACTTAAACATTATTTCTTCTCGGGTAGGTTCTGATCTCTACTAACTAATATGACCATATCTCCCTCATATAAATTCCAAATTGAGTGATTCCAGTTTTAAAATCTCTGTGAGATATATATCTATATTTTTTATGTTAACTAGTTATTTTCATTCCTTGCAATGTTTTCCCAAAAATTCAAACACAGAAGCTTTCCAAACAGATTCTTCGCTGGTTAATTATTTTTTGACAACTTCTCACAAATCTGAACAGATCTACAACATATGGACTCCAAATGGAGTGCTTCTAGTGGCTACAACTCTGTGAGACATATATATGTATATTTTTCATGTTAATCATTTCTTTTAATTCCTAACCAATTCTTCCCAGAATTTGAAAAACAGAAGCTTCCCTAGTTGCACTGAAATCCAGTTTCCTGACAAAACCTTTTCTAAGGTTTTAGTTCATCATTTTATTATGTCCTCTTCCATTTTCTTCCTAATTTACATCTAATCTTATTCCATCAATTTTTCACCATATTTAAATAAACAAAATAGAAGCATAAAAAAATCTTAAAATTTTGCAACCCATAGCCATACATACCTATGCAAAACTTTCCATACCAACCTAAGTATTTAAACGTGCATCTCATTCAAGACCAACATGTAACATGATAAAGCAACATCCATGGCCAATCATCAAGGTAACAAATATAGTAAATTTCATCAAACTTATAGATGAAAATCCCATATAAATATTTCTAATTTCAAAGCTTTACTAAAAAAACAATAATGTTAAACCTTCCTAAGGGTCTCCCTAGCTCACTTAGTGAATTCTTTTTCTTGTTTCTTCTTGAAGGAAGTAGCAAGATTCTTCCTTTCCCTTAACTTTTCTAGCAGTTTAAATAAGAGAAGGAGGGTGAATTTTTGAACCCCAAGGATGAAGATAAAAGATGGATTCAAGTAGAGATTAAGCTAACTTACCTAGAATACTTAGTCTTT
This sequence comes from Gleditsia sinensis, assembly GCA_037074535.1. Classification (NCBI taxonomy): domain Eukaryota; kingdom Viridiplantae; phylum Streptophyta; class Magnoliopsida; order Fabales; family Fabaceae; genus Gleditsia; species Gleditsia sinensis. The sequence goes on along the minus strand of CM073464.1, from coordinate 33,155,903 downwards.
TAGGCTTCTCTTTCTTCTTCCTTCCTCTCTTCTCTTCTCTTTCTCTCTTTTCCTCACTTTATCTTGCTTCTATTTTTCCTCTCCCTCACTTGGACGAAATTCTAATGTTATAAGGGTGGTTCTTGTTTAAATAAACTGTCAAGTAGTCCTTCTTTCATAATCATGGGTCTACCTTGTTACAATTAGTATGTACTTGGTTACTTTTCGAGGAAAGACAACTCATGTTCTTGTCTTCCTCTCCCTTAGTCAAGATATGCATAGCAAAAGAAGATTTGTATTTTGAAAATCATAATAAAATGTTCTTAAGATAAGGGACAAGGACCCTTTGATTTATGGATTCTTTTTCTTTTTCTTTTGTCTCACACAAGTATAATTGGTTTGTCTTTCTAAGTGGCAAGTTTCTAGCCCTTGCACCTCCCTTACTTGGCTAAAATTATTTGTGTAAGATAGGAATGTTTTGTCCTAATGCCATGTATTATGATACCACTTGCTAAAATTATGAGTGTAGGATATAGATGTTTTGTCCTAATGCCATGTATTATTATACCACTTGCTACAATTATTAATGTAGTATATAGATATTATCACACCACTTGCTGAATTTTTGTCTTAATACCATGTAACCTAATCTTTATTATTATTACACCATTATTTGATCACATGATTTATTTTATTTTATTTTTCCTCTTGGATTTGGGCTTATTCTTTCCCATTTCCTATTCTTTGGATAAAATTCTACCTTTCTTGGAGGGCTTGGTCACGTTTTCATAATTTTTGGGCTATCGGTTCAACTTTTATATCCTAGTCAAAGTCTATGTTTTATTTCTTGCTTGGGTTATCCAATGGGCTTGCTAAAAACTTATGTGAAGTGGGAAAAATATATATGAAGTGTCCATAGGTTAAAGCCCAATTTATGGGTGGAGATGTTAAATGTAACAACTTTTTTATTATTATTATACAATATAAAGTTCACATACACATCGTTAATCAAAACGTACGTACAACATTTCAAACACATAAATATCTACATCTTATTTATTACGGTTGACCAATTCCGGAGATTCGGGTGCGGGTGGTTGCACCTTTACCAGGATCTGTGCCAACTCGCCCACAAACATTTTATTTAGGATCGGCCCATCATAGAATAACTCGATCCAACGTGCACTAAAAGCCAGAGCTATAGAAAAATCTGCATAACTAATTTTCTGAACATGACATGGAAATATAGTGAGAATTAAATCCCAGTAAGTTCAACAATAAATCATTATCAATATAGCTCATGACGTCATGTTCAGCTGTATAAATTACAGTAAATAACTTTGGTCACATGAATGCACTATATCTATGCACATGAAAATCGTATAGTAATGACATGTATGATAGGATTAATTATTTTTAGAATATCATATGATGACTATCAATTTATTCTCATATCAAGCTACCCCGGTCAGGGTGAGTATTTTCTACTCTCCGATACGGGATTTTCTTGCTCCGTCCGACATGACCCACTTTCTCTTTCTTTTCTCATTAACATATTCATAACCGTTGGTAGGACTTCCTCTACTGGTGCACCACACGGATTGCCATGTGACTGTGCTCATTTCTTTTCTTTTTACAATGATAGCCAAAAATATGCTTTCAATAACAAGTATGTTCATCAAAATATAACTATTACCAAAAATCATTGGTAATCATGCCATGAACATAACCATTTCAAATATCACTTTATAAAATATTTCCATGTCAAAATTTCACACTTAAGATGGTAAGAAGTTCATACAATGGCAATGGCTATGGCTATACTAGTCATTTATTATTTTCATTTATAAGATTCATCTTCTTTTTTAAATATTAATTTTATTTCTTTATTTTCTTGATGCAGGTTTTCATCCTATCTAACATTCTCTTACTAATCAGAGCATAACTCCCTTAATTTAACTCAGATTTAGGTGATCTTGGTGTCAATTTAAAGATAAAACAATTATCTAAAATTATGTTGAACAGTTGAATGAAATATTAAGATATCAAGGTGATATTACACCCTCAAAGTACATGTTATTTCTTCTCGGGTATGTTCTGACCTCTACCTACTAATCTGTCCATATCTCCATCATAAGAATTCTACATTAAGTGATTCCAGTGGGTAAAAGTCTATGACACATATATCTATAATTCATATGTTAACCATTTATTTGAATTCTTTATAGAATTTTCCTAGAAATTAAAATACCGAAGCTATCCTAACATATTCTTCCTTAATTAACCATTTTCTGACCTTTGTCTACTAATCGGACCATATCTATCTCATATGAACTCTAAATTGAATGATTCCAGTGGCTCAAAATCCGTGAGACATAAATATACATTTTTTATGTTGACCATTTATTTAGATTCCCTATAGAAAGTTCCCAGAAAGTAAAACACATAAGCTTAAAATTCTGCCACCCATAGCCATACCCATGCAGAACTATCTACACCAACCTAAGTATTCAAACATACATAATATGTAACATGATATAGCAACATCCATGACCATCAAAGTTCTAAGATCAAAATTCCATATAAATATTACAAGTTTTAAAACTTTTCTTCAAACAGAAATATTTTTAAACTTACCTGGAGCACTTAGTCTCCTAGACTTCTCCTTCCTCTTTCTTCCTTTCTTCCTCTCCTTTCCTCACTCTACCTTGCTTCTATTTTTCCTCTCCCTCACTTGGACGAAATTCTAATGTTGTAAGGGTGAGTTTTCTTATATGGACCACCAAATAATTCACTTTTCATGATCGTGGGTCTACCTTATCACAATTAGGTTACACTTGGTTGAACTTTTGGAAAACAAAAAACTTATGTTCTTGTCTTCCTCTTCCTTAGTCAAGATATGCATAGGAAAAGGAGATTTCTATTTTGAAAATTATGATAAAATGTTCTTAAGATATGGGACAAGGTCCCTTTGATTTAGGGATTTATTTACTTTTTCTTTTGTCTTAATCAATTATGATAGGTTTGCCTTTTTAAGTGGCAAATTTCTAGCCCTTCAATCTCCATTATTTGGTTGAAATTATTTGTGTGGAATAGAAATGCTTTGTCCTAATGCTATGTATTATCATACCACTTGCTAAAATTATGAGTGTAGGATATAGATGTTTTGTCCTAAAGCCTTGTATTATCATACCACTTGCTAAATTTTTGTTTTAATGCCATGTCACCTAATCTTGATTACACCATTATTTCATCACTTTAATTTTATTTTTATTTTTATTTTTCCTCTTGGGTTTGGGCTCATTCTTGCCCATTTTCTTTACTTTGGTTAAAATTCTACCTTTCATAATGGGTTTGGTCATATTTTCATGATTTTTGGGCTACCGGTCCAATTTCTATATCCTAGTCCAAGTCTATGTTTTATTTCTTCATTGGGCTATCCTATTGGCTTGCTAAAAATTTATGTGAAGTAGAAAAACTCTATATGAAGTATCCATAGTTGAAAGCCCAATTTATGGGTGGAGATACTAAACTTAGTAACTTTTGCTCTTAAATTAAGAAAAATTACCCTTATCCGATCTTCTTGAAATTTTAAGACCTTTACTTACTTCACAAAAATTTATCTTCCTTACCTAAGAATTTCACCTTTCTTTAGCATGTTTATTTCTAATATTTCCTCTTAGATTTTCTTTCTTTACCTATTCCATTAATATTAGAACATTTCTATACAAACACGTAAAGTGAAGAATTTCTAAGGATTATATTTCCTTAGATATCTAAAAATTGTCTAATAAATTTTATTTCCTTAATTAAATATTTATGTACCCTTATCAATAAAAGAAATGAAATTATGGATGTTACTTTGAATACTTTTGTACTTTTATTAATTCATGAAACGAAATTAGGGATGTTACATTAAACCTAGAAATTTCTAACTCTTGAATTAGGAAAATTACCCTAATCCAATCTTCTTAAAATGTTAAGACATTTACTTCACAAAAAAAATTTCTTCCTTACGAAATAATTTTGCCTCTCTTTAGCATGTTCTTTCTAATTTTTCCTATTAAGTTTTCTCTCTTTACTTATTCCCTTAATGTTAGAAACATTTCCTATGAGTACACATAAGGTGAAGAATTTCGAAGGATTATATTTTTTTAGATATCTAAAAATTGTCTAATAAATTTTATTTCCTTAATTAAATATTTATGTACTTTTATTAATAAAAGAAACAAAATTAGGGATGTTACATTTCTCTCCCCCAAAAAGAAATTTTGTCCTCAAAATTTCAGAAATTACCTAATAAGAACAATTGCGGATATTTCTTCCTCATGAGTTCTTCCAACTCCCAACTTGCTTCTTCTGGAGTCAAACCTTCCTATAACATCTTAACAAGTGGAAGGGTTTTATTTCTCAATTGCTTCACGTCGGTGTCCAATATGGATGCTGGTACTAGCTGGTATGTCATGTTCTCCTTTATTTGGATTGGTTCATCCCATATTACACGTGAGGAATCTGGAATATAGTATGTAACTGTGATACATGGAAAATATTATGCAAGTTGGACAAATTGGGTGGGAGGGCAACTGGATATGCTGATATCCCCACTTTTTTCAGAATTTGGTAGGGTCCCAAAAATTACAGACTTAGCTATCTGGTTTTGAGAGACCTATTAACTTCAGTAGTCGAAGAAAGTTTTAGAAATACATGGTCTTCTTCCTTAAACTCCAGAGGTCTATGTCTCTTATCATAGTAACTCTTTTGCTGACTCTAAGTTGTAAGTATTTTGTCTTGTATCATCCTAATTTGTTCAGTGGTTTGTTGAACTAGATTAGGACCCAGCAAGTTCTTTTCTCCTATCTCAAACCAACATAGTGTAGATTGACACTTCCTACCGTATAAAACTTCGTAAGGGGCCATCTTAATACTAGAGTGATAACTATTATTATAAGCAAACTCCACTAAAGGTAGTACTTATCCCATCTTTTAGCTTGCTCTATCACATAAGCCCTTAACATATCTTTTAGGGTTTGAATGGTCCGTTCTGTCTGTCCGTTAGTCTGAGGATGGTAGAATATTGAACTGCAATTGGGTTCCAAAAGCCTCCTGTAACGCCTCCCAAAACCTCGATGTGAACTTCGGATCTCTATCAGAAACAATATTTAAGGGAATTCCATGTAGTCTAACTATTTTCTGGACGTACAACTAGGCCAATTTGTAAAGTGAATAGTTAATCTTTATGGGTAAAAAAGTGAGTAGATTTGGTTAATCTGTCAATTATTACCCAAATAGAGTCATGTCCAACTAAAGTCTTAGATAAACCCATGACAAAGTCCATCAAAATACTGTCCCATTTCCATTTAGGGATCTCAAGAGGTTATAAAAATTTCGTTGGCTTTTGATGCTTTACCTTCACATTCTGAGAAATTAGACATTTTGCCACAAACTCGGCAATGTCCTTTTTCATCCTTGGCCTCCAATACATCCTCTTTAAATACTGATACATTTTAGTGGATCCAAGATGGACTGAGTATTTACTCTGATGAGCTTCTTGTAGGATTTTAGTCCTCAACTCTCGTTCTTGAGGAACACAGACCCTTCCTTGATACATGATTACTCCATCTTCCGAAATAGAAAAATCATCTTGATCATTATGATCCCATAAGTATTGATCGTGACCTTGAGCCTCTTTAATATGGGCTCTAAGGTTACACTCTATATTTAACCCATTAATGATTAGCTTCTTTGGGGTAAGAGTAGTGTCCAGCTTCAAATTTTGAAACTCTTCTAGCATCTGCATCTTTTACACCATCATTTGACCTATGTGTAGATATTTTTGACTTAAGGCATCAGCTACAACATTTTCCTTTGTTGGATGATATTTTATCTCAAATTTGTAATCATTGAGGAATTCTACCCATCTTCGTTGACTTATATTTAACTCATTATGGTCAAAAAGGTACTTAAGATTCTTATGATCACAGTATACTTCAAATGTCACTCTGTATAAATAGTGTCGCCAAATCTTTAAGGCAAACACTACAACCGCCAATTCAAGATCATGGGTTGGATAGTTTCCTTCATGGGGTCTCAGTTGCCTAGAATGTAAGCAACTACTCTCTTTCCTTGCATCAGCACACACCCCAACTCTTTCTTTGAAGCATCACTATATACTTCAAAATGTCCTGTGGAGTTTGAATTAATTAAAATAGGAGGAGTGGTCAATCTTTTCTTAAGCTCCTGAAAACTAGCTTCACATTGATTAGTCCATTTGAAAGGACTTCCCTTCTTGGTCATTTTAGTTAATGGCAAGGCTATACGAGAGAATTTTTGTATAAACCTCCTATAGTATCCTGCCAAACCTAAGAAATTTCTGACTTTTGTAACCATCTATGGTCTTTCCCACTGAATCAATGCTTCCATCTTGCTAGCGTCTATAGCTACCCCTCTATTAGATATGAAATTTCTGAGAAACTTCACCTCTATCAACCAAAATCCACACTTCTCTAATTTGGCATACAACTTTTTCTCTTTTAGCACTTGCAGCAAGATTTGGAAATGTTGTTCATGTTCTTTCTCACTCTTAGAGTATATCAAGATGTCATCAATGAACACTACCACAAATTGATCTAGGTAGGGTAAAAAAAAGTGATTCATGTAGTCCATGAAAATTACAGGTGCATTTGTCAACCCAAAGAGCATTATGAGAAACTCATAGTGCCTATACCTAGTCCCGAAAGCTATTTTTGGTACATCCTCCTCTTTAATCCTAATCTGATGGTATCCTAATCTTAGGTCAATTTTAAAAAAGATAGAGGCTCCTTTTAGTTGATCTAATAAATAATCTATCCTAGGGAGAGGATACTTATTTTTGATAGTCACCTTATTCAGTTGTCTGTAATCTATGCATAATCTCAAGCTCCCGTCTTTCTTCTTAACAAACAACACAGGAGCTCCCCAAGGTGATACACTTGGTCTAATAAATTGCTTGTATAACAGTTCCTCCAACTGTTTCTTGAGTTCTTATAGTTCCTTCGAGGCCATTCTATAAGGTGCAATAGAGACAGGCCTTTTCTCAAGTAGGAGATCAATAAAGAACTCTATCTCTCTCTTAAGAGGTAAGCCTAGAATATTTGATGGAAATATTTCATGAAACTCATTGGCTACTGGGATTTCATCAAGTTTTGGTTCAACTTCTAGGTTTGATAAATACAAGAGAATGTATCCAAGTACTCCATTCTTCAACTCCCTATTGACTTGATTGGCATTAAGCATCAATAATTGCATTTCTTCTTCTGAGGTAAGAGGTAGAAATTCAACGGTCTTGATGCAACAATTCAGCAAGACCCGATTTCTAGACATCCAATCTAACCTTAGAATGACATCAATACCTTTTAAAGGTAGACAAATGAGGTCTACAAAAAAAGTTTTCTCCTGAATAGTGACCTGACAATCTTTACATACAAAGGAAGTTAAGACCCTTGCCCCCGTGGGAGTTACTACAAATAACTCATAGGGGGTTTCAGAAATAAGATATTGAAGCTCCCTAATACATTCTTTCAATATAAATGAATGGATAGCACCAGAGTCAAACAACACCATAAGAGAAAATCCATATATATAGCATGTACCTTAGATCATTTAGGGGGATTGAGCTACCTTTTGGCCGCTCAGGGTGAAAACCCTTCCTTTCACTTGAAGCCTCTATTCTGGCTGCTTCCCCAAATTCTGTGGGTAGTTCTTTGTAAAATGACTCTTCTGTCCATAATTAAAGCAAACATCTGATCCCATGTAGCATGGCCGGTTACCATGCATACGTCTGCACTTAGTACACTTGACTGTGGAAAAGTTTTGTTGGAAAGGTCGGGGACTTGTAGCCATTGGCTTCTTACCAATACTCTGTCCTTATCCTTTAACATTTCACCTAAGTTTTGTGGGCTGTTCTTATTTTTCTAGAATTTCTGTCTTTGTTTCTCATTTGCCACCGCCCTCTAGCTCTTCTCCAGGAGTCTGCATTTATTTATTAGAGGTACAAAATCCCTGATCTCCATAGCTACAACAACATTCCTTATCTCCAGATTCAATCTTGCTTCGAACTTAACAGCCTTCCATGCTTCATCGATGTTAAATCACAGGTAAGAAGAGAACTTAGGAAACTCCTCAAACCTCGTGATGTACTGGTCTACAGTCATGTTACCCTACCTAAGTTGGAGAAATTCAATCTCCTTCTCTGCCCGCATAGTACTTGGGAAGTACTTTTCCAAAAAGGTGTCTTTGAACACTTGCTAGGTGATCTGCCTTCCCTAGTGAGCTAAAAGTTCTCTAGTTCCATGCCACCAATATTCTGCTTCAACTTTCAGCATATATACAGCAAAGATAACTTGCTACTCCTCAGTATAGCCTATGACTTCAAAGATTCTCTCCAGTTCCCTTATCCATCTTTCAGCTACAGTTGGGTCAAAGCCACCTTGAAAACAAGGTGGTCTAGTCCTTGGGAACTCAGATATGCCATTATCATATCCTGGCATCTGGTTATTAGCTCCATTCTCACCATTCAAGTTATTAGCATTTTGAAGGTATTGTAGAATTTGGTTGATAGTCGTGACTTGGTCTCGAATTTTCGTGGCCAGATTGTGCAGGGTTTCCTCCTCATTGTTTGCCAAATTTCTCCTCGGTGGTGCCATTTCCTACTATGGCAAAAATAAAGTTATACTGCTATTGAGGTGATCAAGCCCAATAGTTAGATTCAAAAATATTTAACAATAGTGATAACACCACCTTGGCATATAGATAGGAAACACTAGTAATTTCTTACCTATATGAAATCACTAATCCCCTACACAACACAAGAAAAACATACTCAAGACACTATAAGATCGACTAAGATAACCATCCACTCACTGGCCATCTAGTATCGACCTGCTCTAATTCCAATTATGTAATAAGTCCATTTTTTTAAAAATCCTTTGAAGTGATTACCTCTTTATTTCTAACTATTTTACTCATAATAATATTCAATTAAATTAACCAAGCATAATTAAGGTTTATTTCTTCTTCTCCTCTTCTTCACCCCTTTCTCTCACTTCTTCTCTTTCTCTTTTCCTTCTCTTCTTTATCTTCCTCTTGCCATGGATATTTCTTTTCCTTGGGCTAGCTGGTGACTTGGCCATTAATTCAAAGGAGAAGTAATAAAATATTACTAGCTTCTTGGAGAAGTTTCTTCTCCCTTAACCTACACCCTTTCTTTTACTAACAATAACCATCATGCCACTCCATTAAAATGGAACTTTTTAGTTAGCTAAGGCATTGTTTGGTTGTAAGAAAACTTACCAAGTGTTTAATTTCTTCTTGAGACATATTCCAATGGGATTTAATGCCACTCTCTTTGTAACAACTCCATTTGTTAAAAAAATCCCATGAAGTCATTAACAAAGCATAATTAAGGTTTATAGTATAGCAATAATACTGATACAAATTTGAGTTCACATACACATAATTAATTAAAAACATCCGTACAAAAATAAAACACATATATGTACACATCTTATTCATTCGTATTGACCAATTCCAGGGATACGGGTGCGGGTGGTTGCACCTTCACCAGGATCTTAGCCAACTCGACCCAACGTATACTAAAAACCAGCCAAAGAAAATATCTGCATATTTAGTCTTCTAAACATGATATGAGAATATAGTGAGAATTAAATCCCAGTAGGTTCAACAATAATTCATAATTATCATCAATATAGCTCATCATGTCATGTTTATTTGTATAAGGTACAACAATTGCCTTAGGTCACATGAATGCCCTTTATCTATGGACATGAAAATCATATAGTGATGACATGTATGGCATGAATAACTATTTTCAGAATATCATATGATGGCTATCAACTTATTTTTATATTAAGCTACCCCGGTCAGGGTGGGTACTTTCTACTATCGAGAATGGGCTTTTATCGCTCAATCCGACATGGCACTCTTTCTCTTTCTTTTCTCATTAACAAAATCATAGGTGTTGGTAGGGCATCCCCTACTGGTGCACCACACGGACCGCCATGTAACCGTGCTCATTTTTTTTCTTTTCACATTAATAGCCAAAAATATGATTTCAATAACAAGTATGTTCACTATGCTCATATGCCGTAATTTAACATCGAAGCATAATCATTATAAAAAGTTACTGGAAAAATGCAATCATACCATGAACATAATCATTTTCAAATATCACTTTAAAATATTTACATGTCAAAATTACACACTGAAGATGGTGAGGAGTTCACACAATGGCAATGGCTATGGCATACACTAGTCATTTATTAATTTTATTAATAAGATTCTTTTAAAAATATTACTTTTATCTTTTCATTTTCTTGAAGCATGGCCTCTAGTCACTTTCCTTATATCATTTCGATCATATATTCTTACAAATTTAATATAGCATTCTTCTTCAATTTGATTTCTATTATTATCCTATAGTTAATGAGGTTCATTTAGGGGAGAAAAATGTTGAAAATAAGTTTTATCAGCTTCCAACACAGCCTTAACGTATCATGTAAAACGGCTTGGCCATTTCCTGTGAAAGAGCCATGCTTTAGGCTTCAAAATGCCATTTTCAACACCGAACACGGTGTAACAACTCCATTTAAGTAACAATTTTTTTTAAATACCATGAAGTTATTACCTCATTATAACTTAAATCAAAATAACATTTATTTTATTTATACAATACAGAGTTTACATACATATCATTAATCAATAGCATCCGTACAAAAGTCTAACACATATATAATTACATCTTATTCATCCCTATTGACTAGTTCCAGAGATACGGGTGTGGGTGGTTGTACCTTCACCGGGATCTTAGTCAACTCGACCATAGACACCATATATATTTCTGGGATCAGCTCAAAATAGAGTAACTCGATCCAACATATGCTAAAAGCCAGTGCCATAAAGAAAATCTGCATAATTATTCTTCTGAACATGACATGGAAATATAGTGAGAATTAAATCCCAGTAAGTTCACCAATAAATCATCATCAATATAGCTCATCACGTCATGTTCATTTGTATAAACTTTAGCAAATATCTTTGGTCACATGAATGCACTATATATATGCACATAAGAATCGTACAATAATGACATGTATGACAGGATTAACTATTTTTAGAATATCATATGATGACTATCAATTTATTCTCATATCAAGCTACCCCGGTCAGGGTGAGTATTTTCTACTCTCCGGTACGGGCTTTTCTCGCTCCGTCTGACATGGCACACTTTCTCTTTCTTTTCTCATTAGCATAATCATAACCATTAGTAGGGTATCCCCTACTGGTGCACTACACAAATCGCCATGTGACCGTGCTTATTTCTTTTATTTTTACATTAATAGCCAAAAATATGATTTCAATCATAAGTATGTTCATTATACTCACATACCATAATGTTTCATCAAAATATTTCCATGTCAAAATTGCACACTTAGAATCGTAAGAAGGTCATGCATTGGCAATGGCTATAGCATCTTCTAGCCATTTATTATTTTTATTTATAAGATTCTTCTTCTTTTTTAAATATTAATTTTATTCCTTTATTTTCTTAATGCAGGTTTTCATCCTATCTGGCATTCTCTTACTAATCAGAGCATAACTCCCTCAATTTAACTCCAATTTTGGTAATCTTGGTGTTAATTTAAAGATACAACAATTATCTAAAGCTATTATGTTGAGTAGTTTAATGAAAAATTAAGAAAGCATGGTGATATTACTCACTCAAAGTACAGGTTATTTCTTCTCGGATAAGTTCTGACCTCTACCTACAAATCGGTCCATATCTCCCTCATGAGAATTCCCAATTGAGTGATTCCAGTGACTAAAATTTCGTGACACATATAGCTATAATTGGTATGTTAACCATTTATTTTAATTCCCTATAGAATATTCCCAGAAATTAAAACAGAGAAGCTATCCTAACATATTCTTCCCTGATTATCCATTTTCTGACCTTTGCTTATTAATCGGACGATATCCACCTCATATGGACTCTAAATTGAATGATTCTAGTGGAAAAAAATCCGTAAGACATAGATATACATTTGTTATGTTAACCATTGGTTTTAATTCCCTATAGAATGTTCCCAGAAATAAAAACATAGAAGCTATCCTAACATATTCTTCCCTGATTAACTATTTTCTGATCTTTGCTTACTAATGAGACCATATCTACCTCATATGGACTCTAAATCGAATGATTACAGTGGCTAAAAATCTGTGAGACATAGATCTACATTTGTTTTGATAACCATTTGCTTTAACTCCTTATTGATTCTTCCCAGAATTTTAAAAATAGAAGCTTAAAAGTTTGCCACCCATAGCCATACTTATGCAGAACTATCTACACCAGCCTAAGTATTCAAACATACATAATATGTAACATGATATAGCAACATCCATGACCAATCATCAAAGTTCTAAGATCAAAATCTCATATAAATATTACAAGTTTCAAATCTTTTCTTCAAAAGGAAATATTGTTAAACTTACCTTGAGCACTTAGTCCTCTAGACTTCTCCTTCCTCTTTCTTCTTTTCTTCCTCTCCTTTTCTCACTCTACCTTGCTTCTATTTTTCCTCTCCCTTACTTGGACAAAAATTCTAATGTTATAGGGGTGGGTTTTGCTTAAATAGACCATCAATTAATTCACCTTTCATCATCATGGGTCTACCTTATCACAATTAGGATACACTTGGTTGAATTTTTGGAAAACAAACAACTCATATTCTTGTCTTCCTCTTCCTTAGTCAAGATATGCATAGGAAAAGGTGATTTGTATTTTGAAAATTATGATAATATGTTAAGATAAGGGACAAGGTCCCTTTGATTTAGGGATTCATTTCCTTTTTCTTTTGTCTTAATCAATTATGATAGGATTGCCTTTTTAGGTGGCATATATCTAGCCCTTGAACCTCTATTATTTGGTAGAAATTATTTGTGTGGGATAGAAATGTTTTGTCCTAATGTCATGTATTATCATACCACTTGCTAAAATTATGAGTGTAGGATATAGAAGTTTTGTCTTAAAGCCTTGTATTATCATACCACTTGCTAAATTTTTGTCTTAAAGCCATGTAACCTAATCTTTATTATATTATCACATGATTTATTTTATTTTATTTTTCCTCTTGGATTTGGCTTATTCTTACCCATTTCCTTTGCTTTGGATAAAATTCTACTTTTCTTGGAGGGCTTGGACACATTTTCATAATTTTTGGGCTATTGGTCCAATTTTTATATCCTTGTCCAAGTCTATGTTTTATTTCTTGTTTAGGTTATCCAATGGGCTTGCTAGAAACTTATGTGAAGTGGAAAAACTCTATATGAAGTGTCCATAGGTGAAAGCCCAATGTATGGGTGAATATGTTAAACTTAGTAACTCTAGTTCTTGAATTAGGAAAATTTACCCTAATCCAATGTTTTCTTAAAATTTTAAGACCTTTACTTGTTTTCAAAAATTTATCTTCCTTACCGAAAATTTTCACCTTTCTTTAGTATATTATTTCTAATTTTTCCTCTTAGGTTTTCTCTCTTTACCTATTTCATTAATGTTAGAAAATTTCTAAGGATTATATTTCCTTAGATATCTAAAAGAAATTGTCTAATAAATTTTATTTCCCTAAATATTTATGTATCCTAAAAAGAAACAAAATTAGGGATGTTACTTTGAATACTTTTGTATTTTTATTAATTCATGAAACGAAATTAGGGATGTTACATTTGGCTTGGCCGTGCCTTGGAATACAACCATGCCTTAAGTTGTGTTATTCCCTAATGCAGGTTTTTGTCCTACCTGACCTTCTATAACTAATCAGAGTTTAACTCCCTCATTTTAACTCCGAATTAGGTGATCTTGGTGTCCATTTAAAGATAAATAAATTATCTAAAACTATTAAGTTGAACACTTTAGCGAAATCTTAAGGAAGCTTTGTGATATTACTCCATCATGTTAAACATTATTTCTTCTCAGGTAGGTTCTGATCTCTACTAACTAATACAACCATATCTCCCTCATATAAACTCCAAATTGAGTGATTCCAGTTTTAAAATTTTTGTGAGACATATATCTATATTTTTTATGTTAACTAATTATTTTAGTTCCCTACAAAATTTTCCCAGAAATTCAAAGACAGAAGCTTTCCTAACAAATTCTTCCATGGTTAATCATTTTTTGACCACTTCTCACATATCTGAACAAATCTACATCATATGGACTCCAAATGGAGTGCTTCTAGTGGCTACAACTCTATGAGACATATATGTATATTTTTCATGTTAATCATTTCTTTTAATTCCTAACCAATTCTTCCTAGAATTTGAAAAAAAGAAGCTTCTCTAGTTACTCTGAAATCCAGTTTCTTGACCAAACCTTTTCTAAGGTTTTAGTTCATCATTTTATTCTGTCCACTTCCATTTTCTTCCTAATTTACATCTAATCTTATTCCATCAATTTTTCAACATATTTAAATATACAAAATAGAAGCATAAAAAAATCTTAAAATTTTGCCACCCATAGCCATACCTAGATAAAACTTTCCATACCAACCTAAGTATTCAAACATGCATCTCATGCAAGATCAACATGTAACATGATAAAGCAACATCCATGGCCAATCATCAAGGTAACAAATATAGTAAATTTCATCAAACTTCTAGGATCAAAATCCCATATAAATGTTTCTAATTTCAAAACTTTTCTAAAAAAAATATTGTTAAACCTTCCTAAAGATCTCCCTAGCTCACTTAGTGAATTCTTTTTCTTGTTTTCTCTTGAAGGAAGTAGCATGATTCCTCCCTTACCTTAGCTTTTCTAGCAACTTAAATAAGAGAAGGAGGGTGAATTTTTGAACCCCAAGGATGAAGATAAAAGATGGATTCAAGTAGAGATTAAGCTAACTTACCTTGAATACTTAGCCTTCTAGCCTTCTCTTTCTTCTTCCTTCCTGTCTTATCCTATCTTTCTCTCTTTTCCTCACTTTACCTTGCTTTTATTTTTCCTCTCCCTCACTTGGATGAAATTCTAATGTTATAGGGGTGGTTCTTGCTTAAATAAATTGTCAAGTAGTCCTTCTTTCATAATTATGGGTCTACCTTATCACAATTAGGATGCACTTGGTTGCTTTTTTAGGAAAGACAACTCATGTTCTAGTCTTCCTCTCCCTTACTCAACATATGCATTGCAAAAGAAGATTTGTATTTTGAAAATCAGGATAAAATGTTCTTAAGATAAGGGACAAGGTCCCTTTGATTTAGGGATTCTTTTTCTTTTTCTTTTTTCTCACGCAAGTATGATAGGTTTTCCTTTCTAAGTGCCAAGTTTCTAGCCCTTGCATCTCTCATACTTGGCTGAAATTATTTGTGTAGGATAGGAATATTTTGTTCTAATGCCATGTATTATGATACCAATTGCTAAAATTATGAGTATACGATATAAATGTTTTCTCCTAATGCTATGTATTATCATACCACTTGCTAAAATTATTAATGTAGGATATAGATATTATCACACCACTTGCTAAATTTTTGTCTTAATGCCATGTAACCTAATCTTTATTATTATTACACTATTATTTCATCACATGATTTATTTTATTTTATTTTTCCTCTTGGATTTGGGCTCATTCTTAACCATTTCCTTTGCTTTGGATAAAATTCTACCTTCCTTGGAGGGCTTGGTCACATTTTCTTAATTTTTAGGCTATCGGTCCAACTTCTATATCCTAGTCCAAGTCTATGTTTTATTTCTTGCTTGGGTTATCCAATGGGCTTGCTAAAAACTTATGTGAAGTGGGAAAACTCTATATGAAGTGTCCATAGGTTAAAGCCCAATTTATGGGTGATGTTAAACTTAGAAATTTCTAACTCTTGAATTAAGAAAATTACCCTAATCTAATTTTCTTAAAATTTTAAGACCTTTACTTACTTTACAAACAAAATTTATCTTTCTTACCAAATAATTTCGCCTCTCTTTAGTATGTTCCTTCTAATTTTTCCTATTAGTTTTTTTCTCTTTACTTATTTCCTTAATGTTAGAAACATTTTCTATGAGTAGACATAACATGAAGAATTTCTAAGGATTATATTTCCTTAGATATCTAAAAATTGTCTAATAAATTTTATTTGCTTAATTAAATATTTATTTATCTTTATTAAGAAAAAAAAACAAAATTAGGTATGTTACAATATGTATTCTAGCATAATTATAATTTGGACTAGTATACATGTATGCAAAAGTCAATGATGTTGAATTAAATATTTAGATTGCTTAATATCGGGAATAAATTTTGATTGGCATACTTATGTGTTATATTTTGGCTAGGAAAAGGTGATATTGCATGTGGTTATAGTATGAAAAAACAAAAGAAAGGCATATAAAATGATGAGAAAGGTCACATAGTTTGAATGTTGATACCAGATAGAGGATACCGTATTCATGGATAAGTAAAAGAAAACATATGAAAATTTGACCATGTCTGCATAGAGCAATGCTCTTTTATAGGCAAGCAGTGGGGGAAAAAGCTCACACTAACCTTGTGATAGTGAAATGTGAGTGGTTAAGGGTAAAGGCTCTAATGTGTTATAATTAAGCATGGTTTTAATACATTTAAACTTATGTTTTGTTTGATTTAAGTAAAATATGATTATGAATTAGCTTAATTTTGTGTTTTGCAGTGTAAGAGCAAAGTAAGAAAAAGAAGAGGAGAAAAAGATAAGAAATTCATGAAAAATGTTGAATTGCAGCCATTCTAGACCTTTGGCACTAAATAAAGAACTTTTCCCACATCTGAACTATGTGCCATGCCAATGCCCCTCCTTTCTCTAATTATTACCATTGTACCTTGCCATTACTTTAGAACCATGTCATTAACTAAGGCTTTGTTTGGGTGCAAGGAATTCCATCAAGTGTTTAATCTCCCCTTGAGGCATATTCCAATGGCCTTTTGTGTCACTCTCTTTATGGTTCCTTATTCCACTTATTGATGCTCGATTCTAGACCTGCAAGCGAAAAAATTACTATTTCCCCCTTAGAACTTTCCTCCAAAAATGAGAATTCTCTTATCCAATATCCATGATTATTTTTCATACAAATGCTTTATTTCAATCCTTTTTGACCCTTCTCCACATTTTATTTTATAAAAATAATAGAAAATCCATGGTGTTACACTTCTCCCTCATTAAAAGGGAATTTTGCCCCCAAAATTCAAGATTTACTTGTCCTCAAAGAGTTGTGGATGAGAGTGCCTTATATCCTCCTCCCTTTCCCATGTGGTTTCTTCCTCATACAACGCTCTCTACATCACCTTTACTAGTGGAACAGTTTTACTACATAGTTGTTTTACACTTCTATCAAAGATTGCAATGAGGTCCAGTTGAAAAGTCAAGTTCTCCTTTACCATTACTTCTTCCTCCTAAATTGCGCGTGACAGTTCTGGCAGACACTTTCAAAGTTTAGAGACATGAAACACATCATGTAGGTTTGACTGTCTTGGAGGTACAGATATTTGATATGCCAATGGTCTATCTTTCTTGAGTATTTGGTAAAGTCATATATAATGTGGGCTTAATTTTCTTACTTTCATGGCTCTTCAAATCCCAGTAGTAGGGAAAATTTTTAGAAACATGTCTTCCCTTACTTGAAAATGCAATGGCTTCCTCCTCTGATCATAATAACTTTTCGGCTAACTCTGGCCAGTTTGCATCTTGTCTTGAATCATTCGTATATTGCTCTGTAGTGTGTTGAACTAGCTCAGGACCTAACAATTTCCTCTCACCCACTTCATACCAACATAGAGGTGACTTATGTAACACCCCAAATTTCATATTAATTATCTTTATAAATAAAATGTTGAGGAGGGTCAAAAAGGATTAAATGGCGCATTTATATGGAAATAATCATGAATTTTAAATAAGGGAATTCTCATTTTGGAGGAAAGCTCTAAGGGTGGAATAATAATTTCTTTGATTTCAAAACAAGAATTTGGCCACAATGAAGGGATTAAAAGATCATAAGGAGAGCTACACAAAAGGCCATTGAAATATGTCTCAAGAAGGAATTAAACATTTCGTGCAATTTTCCTACAACCAAACAAAGCCTTACTTAATGGCATAGCTCCATAGTAATGGAGTTGAAATCTTGAAATTCTTAGGGAATTGGAGGGTCTTGGTTAAGGGGCAAAGTGACTTCTTGGAGAAGCTAACATTAAAATATTAAATTAAGGTTTCTTGTTGACTTGCTAAAGCAAGTTACCAACCAGCCAAGAGGAAGCAGAGGAAGTAGAGGAACCCACAGCCAAAGGGAGAAAAGAGGAGAAAGAAAAAGGAAAAGAAAAAGGAAGAGAAAAAGAAGAGAAAGCAAGAGAGATAGAGTTAAAGAAGAGGAAGGAGAAGGTGAGGTTCAGAACTTCTAAATGCTTCTAATATTTTTTTTGATTTTAATGAAACTTCATGAATCTCTCTAATGATGGAAAAAATCTGCAGCTTGGGGTTTGGAAGAAGAGGGAGAGAATCAAACCAAAGCTAGAGAGAAGAAATCTATGAACGAGAAAATATGTAGGTTTAACATTAATCTTTCTATGGAATTTCATGCATTTTGAATGATTTATCATTGTTGTAAATATCCTATTTTAATGATGCATGATGGATATTTATGTTTAACCATGAAAAGTGAGGGTTTGGATGCGTAGATCATACATGTGCTTACTGAAATTGGCTTCAAAAGGGTGAAAATTGATGCACTGAATGTTTGGTTCTGTTGGTTATGTTTTATTCTAAATTTGGCAATATGTTCAAAAGATGAGTTATAGCACTATTTCTTATATTTCTAATGCCTCTGGAATAACCTTAATGGGATCTAAAATGAAAGAGATATCCCCTAATTAGTGAAGAAAGGTCAAATCTAACGCATAGAATCGTGACTCTGTTTTTGAACACCTTTTTAACCTATTTCTATTTCTAATTTATTAAATTAGTAAACATCAAAGTTATAGATAATTGTCTTATCTTTCCATAGACACTAAAATCACCTTAATCAAAGTTAAAATGAGGAAGTTATGATCTTTTTAGTAAGAAAAGATCTGGCTGAATGGAAATCTGGAATGTAAGAAAACCCGAAGCACGACTGTGTTTGGTGACATGGACATGCCGTGCTTCAGGTTGTTTTGTGATTTTTTAGCATGGTTTCCACAACTTGAAGCACGACCATGCTTGGTGACACGACAAGGCCGTGCTTGAGGCTAGAATTGCTCTATTTTGCATTTTGAAGGCTTTAAATGAACTCTCATAAATAGATGAAGTTAAGGGGAACTAAAATACAAATCAATATCTTTTTCATGATGCATTGAACTGTGAATTCCATCCTTTTATTACAAGATATATGTAAGTGAATTTCATATGAGACATATGTGCTATGAATAGACGATATGCATGTTGATTTGATGACAATACTAGTATATCAATGTATGAGGATTATAAAATATGATGCAGGCCTTGTTACACGATGATAAGTGTATTAATAAATATTTGTTAAATGATGTGGTAATGATATTATGCATGATATTAGTGACGTACTTGGTTAACATATAATCCTGTTGTAATGGTCATGATGATTAAAGAATATGATGTGTACATTATTATATGACGATAAAGGGGTTATTACATAGTGATTATATGAAGAGATGAAGTGATTGTGGGTGTCAAGCATGATAATAAAGGTGATTTTATTGATGTATACATGGTTATATCATGTTAATGTGTATTATTGACCTCGTGGCTACAGACGATTAGTCACTGAGGGTTGAGATATGACTACAGATGAGTAGTCACTGCTTGTGATCTCGTGGCTATAGAGGATTAGTCACTGAGGGTTAAGATGTGGCTACAGACAATTAGTCACTACATATTGACCTTGTGGTTACAGATGATTAGTCACTGCTTGTTGACCTCGTGGCTACAGACGATTGGTCACTAAGGGTTGAGATGTGGCTACAAACGGTTAGTCACTAAGGGTTGAGATGTGGCTACAGAGAATTAGTCACTGCTTGTTGACGTCATGGCTACAGATGATTAGTCATTGAGAGTTGAGATGTGGCTACAGACGATTAGTCACTATTTGTTGAACATCGTGGCTATAGATGATTAGTCTCAATGCATAAAAGCATTGTGTATGATATTTGTAATTGTTGAGTATGTGACTATAATATGTTAATCATGTAGTTCCAATTATTATGACTTTTATCACGAAAGATTGATGTTTTCTATAGTTTATACAGTTGAACATAATATTGTGATTTTACTTATAATATTATGTTAATGTTGAACCTATTAAGACTCTGTTCTCATTAATGTTGCGTGTTATGTTCAGATAATGATAATTGAGACACCGGTAGACTTCCTATCATTGCTTAGGAGTTCTAAACATTGGAGATACCTTATTTGGGTTAGTTGAACATTATGCGGTTAATGTTGTGGAGATCCTGATGCCAGTACCACCTCCTCCACCCTCTATACTTTAAGGGTGGTGTGTTGTATAGAGACTTATGTCAAGTTAATGTAATTATGTGACTCAATGTCATTTTTGTATAAATATTAATCTCTAAGGTAGTTTTGTATATAATGATGATGGATAATTATATGTTTATTTAAATTTGTATGGTTTATTGCTTGGAATGTATTATAGATTGCAATATATATATATAAAAAATGGTCGTTACAACTTACATTTTCTACCATACAAAGCCTTATATAGTGCCATCCCAATGTTTGTGTGGTTGCTGTTATTATAAGTGAATTCCGCTAGAGGTAGATACTTATTGGTGCGTATTGTTGTAGGTACACCCAAATTGATACCTTACCTCACAACTAACCTATAATTGTGGGAGTAAAGGTCGATGCCATAGAGACTAGAATTACCTTATGTGATTGAGAAAGAGGGATTGATAATTTCAAATTACAAAGTAAATAATAATGAAAGTAATTAAGAGAGTAATTAATAAGAGAGGTGTTCACTTCGATTAATATCCACCATCAAGGGACTGCATTGACCATTGACAATATAATCAATCTTAAATTGAATATCTACTATTGAGATTTTATCCTTGTTCCTCCTTATGTCTAGAAAATTGATAACAATCACAACGATTAAAATTTAATTAATAAGATATCCTCTAACACATCGTTAAAGTCTAACCTATTAATTGCATGAAGAACAAGAGAAACTGATAGAGCTAAAAAAATATAAACACATCGGCTATATTTAATTTAGTTAATCATTCATCATAGGGTTAATGATTTATAATCTAAAATCTTTAATCCTATTTGCTTTATGAATATAGTAATGAAGACTTTGTTCAAAACCTAATTCAGTAGTAGATTCAAACAAACAATATACTAGTAGGCCTTCCTAGCAATCATATGAATAATCATTAAGAAAAGAAAAGTAGATGAATAATCAATACCCAACTAAGATTGAACTAATGAAATCTATTCCAAATCTCACAATGCATAACGAGCCCTTGAGGTTTCAATTTTTCTCTACCAACTAAAAGTAAATCAGCCGCACAAGGCCATAAAAAAATCTAAAGAAGATTTAAAGAAGGTAATTAAGAGCTTGAATCCTCTTTGATGCTTCCTTTTTTTCCCTTTTTATAGATTGACTTTTCCTCATTAAAGTAGAACTATTGCTAGGTCAAAACTTGGCCCGTTAGGCTTCCATTGGAGCCAAAAAGACCTAAAAATCATGACTTTAGCATTCTAGTACGGCAGTGAGCACTGCGATGCACTACACAGGCAAGACAGTGCTACGAAAACACATTGATGGGGTGTCATCGCTCTTGAGCTAGTGCCGTGGCACCTCAGAACTCTAGAAACAATATGCCGCGAAGGGTAGGGACAGGCACCGCAGCGATTGAGACCAGCACCGTAGCGCTCCGTGGCACCCAAAATATTCCAGATTTTTCCAAAGTGACAAACACAAAAGTTGTAGCTCTATGTCTCTCCTTTTCATAGCCACTAGAATCACCTCAATCGGAGTTCAAATGAGATAGATATTCCTCAATTAGTGATAGAGGGTCGAAAATTAGCATTTTTTTCATATTTTCTCTCTATTTTCCTCTTCTTTTCTTGTTTATTATTCCTAAAACATAAAACACAAAACTCAATTGAATCCTATTTATTTACTACTTAAATTAAATAAAAAGCAACTTAAAACATGCTAAAGACATGCTTAATTTGTAGCATGTCAAATACCTTTACACTTACTCTTTTGCCTGTCCCCAAGCAAATTAATTCATGTGAACAATATTCAATATATAAGATGAGTGAAAAAATTACCCATAAATTGCCTCATAGTGAAAATGTGTGTTCTTAAAGAAATTTCAGAAAATTTAATAATTATGTTCAATAATTAACTGAAATGCAATTCATGATTTATTTTTTAGAACCCTGAGTGTGTGTGTGTCTTTGAGCAGTTTAACCATCTTTCACCCAAATGAGTTTATATATCTCAAGAATTTAGGTATGGATCTCTTTTTGGGATTTCCATATGCTTATTTTTCATACTACTCTCCACTAATGTAGGCTAAAACTACTTTTTAGTATCAAAAGGTCTTTAATAAGCTTGTAATGTGGCTAGGTTATAAGGTGAGACAGAAGATATAAATTTAGACTCGATCACCCAGTACCACATGATTAAGTATACTTCTCTTGAGATTTTGCATGTTTGGGGAATTTACCCCCTAACACTTATTCCCTTACTTTACTGAATTCACTTTTTTTCCTTGATTCTCTATTTCATTTTTCTTGCATTGCCTAGACTTTCAACAGTATTTTTGAAAATTTTCTTTTGATAAAGGGGAAATTTGAGTGTTTAATGATTATATTTTATCCCCTAATTTAAAGTAAACTTGTGATTTTCCCCTGTTTTTGGTTATACTTTGCTCTAGATATTGCTTTGGTTTGTTTTATGCTTGTAGGTGAGCAAAATAGGCCAAGAAGCAAGGGAAAACACTCATAAGAGGAGCCATATGAGATTGGAACATGCTAAGGAGGTAGCAAGGAGGCAACCCTAAAGAAATTGGCAAATTCTAAGCCTGGCAACTTTAACCACGGCCAAGCCATGCTTTGTGTGAAAAGTAGAGAATTTCCAGATTTCCAGCCCGAAGAATGACCATGCTATGTGTCCTTACACCACATGATTTTTAGGGTTTTTGGCAGCCAAGTTGTTATAAATACTTGGGGAAGTGCAGCCAAGAGGATCCAGACTTATTCATACTCACTTTTAGGCTTAGGAAACACCATTAGATTAGGTTTAGAGTAGGATTAGAGTTTACTTTCATGTTCTTATGTTAGATTTGAGATTGATTCAGCATTGTATCTCTAATACATTCTGCAAACCAGGTTATATCTTTCTAGTCTGCAATTACTTCTTCTTCTACTCCTTTCTTTTGGTTTGTATTGAACTTTAATGATTTACTTAATGAATATGCTTCTGATTTATCTTTCCATTATGCTTGAGTAGATTTGATCTAGGATTTTGGTAAACTCATTTATGATGTAATGATACACTATGCTAATTAGATTGTTGGAACCCTAATTGTATTATCCATGGTTAATTAGGATTGAATATTATGCATTGATTATTTGAGTTGATGAATTTCTGGCCAACATTTTATCATGTCTTAGGATACTAATTGATGAACTGAAAGTTGAAAATCAATACCGGAACCTAATAGCTAATTAGGGATATCTTAATCACGAAAGTAGTTTCAGGTTATCCAGGAATGAATCAATTAGTGGGCACGAGAAAATTGATTAATTGTATTCCATGGTTGGCATAGAACTTAATGGACCTAGGTTGAACTAAGTACCACAAAAGTAGGCAATTGGATTAACCTAGGTACAATTAATAACGCTTGAAAGAGGTTGCTAGTTAATTAAGGCTAAACCATCCCAATTGCCTAGATAATTGCAATTAGAGGTACATATTGATTGTTTAATTTTATAAGTGTGGTGAACCCTAACCCTAGGCTTTCATTAATTGAATTACTTATTTACTTAATTGTGACAAACTTTCTATCGCATTACATCGATTTAGATAGAATATTTCGTATAATTCTAGTAGTTGATAATTGTTCTCTATGGGATACGACCCGTACTCGCTGGATTAGCTACAACTACGCCGTTCGCTTGTGGTTATTTATAAAACATACACAACATCTTTCCTTTTCATTTTTCCTTTCTTTTGTCCTTGCTCTACCCTTCCACACTTTTATTATTGTAGCTCTACAAAACAAGCATTTAAAAATTAATCATGGAGTGAGTGAATCAAGAAAAACAAATAAAGGTATTTATCATAAAATTTAGTCTTGGCTCTACAATGGGTGTGAATAAAAAAGAAATATGTTAATTAAGCTCAAAATATAGGTGCTAAGGATATTTTATTGCTTGGGTTTGGCTTGAAAGGCTCAACCTCATCAAATAATTCCTAAATCATCGCCTAATTAATAGTATCAGCCTAGGATTTTGCCTCAAGTAGCATTTAAATAAGTTCTAGAAAATTGACGAGATCATAAAATAGTTTGAGTTATATAAACTTTCTCTAAGTAAAAGATAAATTAAATACCAAAAGTTGTTGTGCAACATAGTTTCAAGATTCTAAAAGATGGATAATAATAATAATAATAATAATAATAATAATAAATTGCAAATAAATTAAAATTGCACACAATCATGACTTTCCTACGTTTCTCAAGAGCTGTTTGCAATTTAAAAATTTATATAATTGGCTATTGGTTTGACTAACGCTAACTCAAAGATTAAAATAAGTTCACATGCTCATCCCATTCAATAATTGGAATTCAAAGTGCATAAGATCATAGAAGCAAAGTAAATAGTGCATAAGTATATGATTTATTATACAGTCATCCAGCTAAATCATAAAGTGACCTCCCCACACTAAAGAACTTACATTGTCTCCAATGGAAAATAGAAAAGAAAAAGATAAGAGAGACAAGTAATAAAATGAGGAGGGGTTCAGTGGAACTTCCCTGATTAATTATCACCATCCAGCTTGTATTGCTCAGGTGTAGGCCTAAAGGGTGTTTCGGTAGGCACTGAGAATGCTAATGGAAGGTTCAGGGCATGTTCTAGCTAACTGAAACAAGCATTATTATGATGTGCTATGGAGTATTGGCAAAGTGCCAGATCATTCATTTGGTGGCTCAAGCACTCAGTTCGCTCCCATAATCTTTAATAGTGTGCTGGGATGGTGTTGGGGCTGAACTCTGCAGTCAGTGGCTGAACCCTTGACTCCTCCTCTTCTGCTTCCTCATGTCCTTTATATTTTTGTATGTCTGCATAGGATATAGGTCTCATTGGTTGGATGAGAGCCTCAATGGAATCCTAGCTTACTCCTGTATTCCTACATAGACCAGTGATTAGACTAGGAGCAAAGATGGAGCCACCTCGAGAACTAATGTAGCCTAGCATCTGTTTGTGGATAATTTTCCCTACATCAATAGAAAAGCCCTTCAGTATAGAATAAAGCATAATGGTCTTGTCCCTCTTGACTTGACTCATATTCAAGTTGGGCATGAATCATGCTAACATGAAATAGTGCCAGGCTTTAGCCACTTTCTTCATATCGGCCCTGGCAAAGTACACTAGTTGCCCATTATTATCCAATTTCCAAGAAGCCCCTCTATAGAAAAGAGTGCAAATAATGTCATCAAAATCAATGTATGACTAGAGAAGCACCGAGTATTCATCATCCTCAATGTTAGGTAGTGAGTAAAACTCATTGATGGCATGCGGAGTGAATTTCACCATCTTGCCTCTAACTCGTGCTTTATGACATTCATGGACTATAGCATTAGAGTAAAACTCTTATACCACAAGAATGACCCTTGGTTCTGGATTCTTGTATAAAATCTCCCAATGTCTATGGAAGCTATTGTCTCTATGAGGTAACCCACTAGTGACAATAAATCCTTGTTTTGGAACAATAGGTTTATGCACCACCATTTTTATGTGGTGCTAATAAACCTCTTCAATCACAAATGTCATGTTATCGAATGCTGGAGGGTCATCTACTTTATTCTTCCTCTTTGATAGGCCCAATTTTGAGGTTTTAGGAGCCATTGGACTTAGAAAACTCACTGGAGCGTTTTATTAAACCCTTAGTGTGCAATTTTGAAATATGGGAAGCATGGGTGGTGGATTCCCAACTTAAAATCCTAATTCAATGCAACCAAGTAACAATTGAGTATGAAGATCAACTACAGCAAGAAATATGAACAAAATCGTACCCAATTAAGCTTGATTTATGGCTAGAAGATGAAGGATCAAATTTTCCTTATAAACCTTTGAAAAATTCTAATGAATCCAAATTAATTGCTGAAAGAGTTTATCAATCCTACAAAAGAAGATGGAAAATCACTTAATTCAAGTAAGGAAATGTAATTGGAGCTTATTAGGGTTGATTAGATGCAGAGAATGGTGATTGGTGGTGAAAGGGATTGAAAATATGTTGTTAGGAGTGAAGAGGCCGCGTGCCTTTTATAGAGAGCGCCACGGCGCTCAACTTGAGCGTTGCGGTGCTGTGCATCTACAGGTCTCCATATCTCTTTTTAACAAATTAAAGAAGTCAAATGATGAAAAAAGAAGAAGAAGAAGAATTGTTGTTGGGTTGCCTCCCAACTAGTGCCTTTGTTTAACTCAACTCCCTATCTTATTTATGGAGGCTCTTTGATGTTCACTTTAAATTTCTGGGACTAATTTAATCTTTGAAATTCAACTGCATGACAAGAAGCCACATGAGTGATGACAAGGGGTCCTAACCAAGGGAGAGATTTCTTACCCTTGCGGAGACTAACCCCTTCGATCTCTAAAACTTGATGTAACTCTACAATGGGGTCTATGCCTTTAAGGTTTGCAATTGTTTTTGTAATGGAATTTTTTTTTCTGAAGAATATGCATCAATATCTCTTCTCTTTTAGCACCTCGATTTTTAGCAACTATGATAGGTGATGCATCTCCAACTTCCAAGTATTTCAGGTGATTAGGAAGAGGTGACAAATTTGATCCAAGGTCCTACAAAACAGAAGGTACAAGAGTTGTAACAACTCCATTTTCTTTTAAATATATATATTTTTGTAATTACTTAACTCATAATAACATTCAATTAATTTAACCAAGCATAATCAAGGTTTAAGGTATACTATTAACACTGATATAATTCTAAGTTCACATACATATCATTAATGAAAATGTCCGAACAAAAATCAAACACACAAATATTTACATCTTATTCATCCATGTTGACCAATTTCAGAGATACGGGTGTGGGTGGTTGCACCTTCATCGAAATTTTAGCCAACTCGACTACAAATACCTTATTAATTTTTGGGATCTTCCTAATATAGAGTAACTCGATACAACGCACACTAAAAGGCAGAGCCATAGAAAAATCTGCATAACTAGTTTTCTGAGCATAATATGGAAATATAATGAGAATTAAATCCCAGTAGGTTCAACAATAAATCATAATATTCATCAATAATGCTCGTCACGCCATGTTTATCTGTATAAGCTACAACAAATATCTTAGGTCACATGAATGCACTTTATCTATACACATGAAAATCATGCAGTAATGACATGAATAACTATTTTCAGAATATCATATGATGGCTAGCAACTTATTTTTATATCAAGCTACCTCGGTCAGGGTGAGTACTTTCTACTCTCTAGTATGGGTTTTTCTCACTTCCTCCAACATGACACACTTTCTCTTTCTTCTCTCATTAGCATAATCATAGCCGTGAGTAGGGAGTCCCTTACTGGTGCACCACATGGGCCACCATGTGACCGTGCTTATCTTTTTTCTTTTATTTTATTTTCACATTAATAGCCCAAAATAGGATTTCAATATCATGTATGTTCATTATACTCACATGCCATAATTTATCATCAAAGCATAATCATGATCAAAAATCATTGGTAAAATACAATCTTGCCATGAGCAAAATCATTTTCTATTACCACTTTATAAAATATTTCCATGTCAAAATTACACACTTAAGATGGTAAGGAGTTCATGCAATGACAATAGAAATGGCATACACTAGTCATTTAGTATTTTCATTTATAAGATTCTTCTTATTTGTTAAATATTATTTCCCTCTCTCACTAATCAGAGTATAACACCCTCTTTTAAAATCTAATTGAGGTGATCTTGGTGTTAATTTAAAGATAAGACAATCCTCCAAAACCCTTATGTTGATCATTTTAGTGAAATCTTAAGTAATCGTGGTGGTACTACTCCCTCAAATTTAATGTTATTTCTTCTCAGGTAGGTTTTGACCTTTACTTACTAATCTAACCATATCTCCCTCATATAAATTCCAAATTGAATGATTCCAATGGATACAAATTTGTGATACATACATCTATATT
The DNA here is from genome assembly GCA_037074535.1 of Gleditsia sinensis. Taxonomy (NCBI): domain Eukaryota; kingdom Viridiplantae; phylum Streptophyta; class Magnoliopsida; order Fabales; family Fabaceae; genus Gleditsia; species Gleditsia sinensis. The sequence continues at coordinate 33,127,418 of CM073464.1, read as the reverse complement.
TTTTATGTTAACCGTTTCTTCTATTTCCCTTTATATTTTTCCCAGAAAGTCAAACACATAAGCTTATCTAACATATTCTTCACTAGTTAACTAGTTTCTGACCTCTACTTACTAATATAACAATATCTCCCTCATATTGATTCCAATTTGAATTATTCTAGTGGATAAAAATTCGTGAGACATATATCTATATTTTTTATGTTAAGCATTTCTTTTAATTCCTTACAGATTTATCCTAGAAATTTAGACACAAAAGCTTACCTAACAAATTCTTCCTTAGTTAACTAGTTTCTGACCATTGCTTACTAATCTTACCATATCTCCCTCATATAGATTCCAATGGTTAAATTTTATGAGACATATATCTATATTTTTCATGCAAATCATATATTTTATTTTCCTACATATTGTTCCCAGAAATTCAAACACTAAAGCATACCTGACAGATTCTTCCCCGGTTAACCATTTTCTGACCATTGGTTCCTAATCGAACAATATCTCCCTCATCTAGACTCCAAAGTAAGCGATTCCAGTGGCTAAAAATCTGTTAGACATATATATACCTTTTTATTGTTGACCATTTCTTTTAAATCCTAACCGATTCTTCCCAGAATTTCAAAAATAGAAGTTTCCCTAGTTATTCTGAAATCTAGTTTTCTTAGCCTAGCCTTTCCTAAAGTTCTAGTTCATCCTTTTATTAAGTCCTCTTCCATTTTTCTTCCAAATTTCTACCTAACCAAAGAATTATTCATCTCAACATTTAATTATATTTCTTACTTAATTTAACATATTCCATCATCCACTTCAAAAGAAAAACATAATCAAATCATGCATCACTATAGGTGTTTCCCAACATAAATTTTTCATGGTCTTCTTCTAAAATTTTAAGGCCATACTCATTTTATCAATCTAATCATATTCCATAAATTTTTCACGACATTCAAATATAAATACCAGCAACATAAAAGCCCTAAATATTTGCCACCCGTAGCCATATCTATGTAGAACTTTCCATACCAACTGCAGTATTCAAAAACATCCACCACATGCGAGATCAACATGTAACAAGATATAACAACATCCATGGCCAATCATCAAAGTAGAAATTATTGTAAACTTCATCAAAGTTCTAAGATTAAAATCCGATATAAATGTTACAAATTTCAAAGCTTTTCTTCAAAAAGAGATATTGTTAAACTTACCTAAAGATCTCCTTAGCTCACTTAGTGAATTCTTTTTCTTCTTTTCTCTTGATGGAAGTAGCAAGATTCCTCCCTTCCCTTAGCTTTTCTAGCAGCTTAAATAAGAGAATGAGGGTGAGTTTTTGAACCCCAAGGATGAAGAGAAAAGATGGATTTAAGTGGAGATTAAGCTAACTTACCTTGAGTACTTAGTCCTCTAGACTTCTCCTTCTTCTTCCTTCCTCTCTTCTCTTCTCTCTCTCATTTCCTCACTCTACCTTGCTTCTATTTTTATGCTCCCTCACTTGGACAAAATTATAATGTTATAAGGTTGGGTTTTACTCAAATAAACTATCAATTTGTTCACCTCTTATAATCATGATTCTACCTTATCCTAATTAGGATGCACTTGGTTGTGTTTTTGGGGGAAGACAACTCATGTTGTTGTCTTCCTCTCCCTTATTCAAGATATGCATAGCAAAAGGAGATTTGTATTTTGAAAATCATGATAAAATGTTCTTAAGACAAGGGACAAGGTCCCTTAAATTTTGGGGATTCATTTTCTTTTACTTTTGTCTCACTCAAGTATGATAGGTTTTCCTTTCTAGGTGAAAAATTTCCATCCCTTTAGTCTCTCTTGCTTGGCTAAAATTATTTGTGTAGGATAAGGATATGTTGTCATAATGCCATGTATTATTACTTACTTGCTGAAATTATGAATGTAGGATATAGATGTTTTGTCCTAATGCTATGTGACCTAATCTTGATTATTATTACACTACTATTTCCTCACATGGTTCTTATTTTTCCCTCTTGGATTTGGACTCGTTCTTACCCATTTCCTTTGCTTTGGCTGAAATTCTACCTTTCATGGATGGATTGGTCACATTTTCATGATTTTTAGGCTATCGTTCCAACTTCTATATCCTAGTCTAAGTCTATGTTTTATCTCTTACTTAGGCTATCCAATTGACTTTCTAGAAACTCATGTGAAGTGTAAAAACTCTATATGAAGTGTCCATAGGTGAAAGTCCAATATATGGGTGGAGATATTAAACTTGGGAACTTTAGCTCTTGAATTAGGAAAAATTACCCTAATCCAATTTTCTTGAAATTTTAAGACCTTTACTTCTCAAAAATTTATCTTCCTTACTCAAGAATTTCACCTCTCTTTAGTATCTTATTTCTAATTTTTCTTAATAGGTTTTCTCTCTTGGCTTATTCTCTTAATGTTAGAAACATTTTCTATGCATACACATAAAGTGAAGAATTTCTAAGGCTTATATTTCCTTAGATATCTAAAAATTGTTTAATAAATTTTATTTCCTTAATTAAATACTTTTGTACTTTTATTAATAAAAGTAACAAAATTAGGGATGTTACAAGAGTAGTATTAGAAATTGGTAATTTCATAGAAGCAACCATACCTGTTGGTGGCCCTTCTAAAAAATCATTGAGTGCAACCAGTTCCTCTTTTGTTTTCACATCTAGGTCTATCTCACAATTATTTTTCTCTATAGATTTGCTCACACTTTCCTCTAGTTTATCTTTTCCATCTGATTTAAACACATCATGTGCCAAAGAATCAAGTACATCAATAGAATAAATAGGAATATTGTCACCTAGGTGTTTCATGGCTTTATACATATTAAATTTTACTACATCACCACCAAATTCCATAGCGAGTGTACCATTATGAACATCTATCTTGATCTTAGAGGTTTTCAAAATTAGTTTCCCTAATAATATTGGAGAACTGAAATCTCCATTTTTCATATCAAAAACATAAAAATGTACAAGGAAAACCAAATCATCTACATGTACTAAGATATCCTCAATTATTCCTTTAGGATATGCATTAGACCTGTCTACAAGTTGAATTATCAGATTCATAGAGTTCAATGGTCCCAATTTCAAAGATGTATATACAGAATATGGCAAGACATTGATGGAAGCTCCTAAATCTAACATAGCCTTTTTAATGCGAGTATCCCTAATTTTGCATGAAATAGTAAAGATACCTGGATCCTTGCATTTAGTGAGGAGTTTTGTTTGTATCATGGCAGATTTAACTCATCTAAACCTTTTCAAGTCCCTTCAATTTTTGCCTTCTCTTTTGAGTTCACAATTCTTTTAAGAACTTTGCATATCTAGGCACTTATTCAATAGCATCTAGAAGGGGGAGATTAACTTCACATTTTCTAAAGATGTCAAACTATTCATAAGTTTTCTCATTTAGCCTTTTCTCTTTAAGAGCTTCTAGAAAATGGGGCACTACTTCATAATTTAAAGTATATGGAGACTTACCTGTAGATCCTTCATTTTCTTTATTTAATTTCTCATGTTCCTTAGTAGAAGAAAGGGATGGTGGACCTTCAATTTCCTTACCATTCCTTGAAATAATTGCACTAACATTTTCTTTGGAATTTACCACAATTTGAGAGGGTAGCTTACTTGAATCTTGAGCATCTAACCGATTAACTGTGGTTGCTATTTGACCCATTTGAGTTGTCAGGTTCTGAATGCTAGCTCTTGTCTCTTGCTGAAATTATTGAAAGTTATGCGCAAGAGATTTAACAATATCTTCCAAGGGATTACTTACCTAGTGCTCTTGAGATGAATTATGTCTAGGATAATAGGCCTATTGATTTTGCTGAAAATTTTGCCTACAGGCCTATTTTGTGCATTCCCATATCTGAAATTAGGATTATCCTTCCATCCAAGATTATATGTATTAGCATAAGGATCATACCTCTTTGGTTGGCTAGGAAAACCTCTTACAACATTAGCTTGTTCTATGGATTCCTCTTGAACTGTAGGAAATATGTCAGTTGGGTGCCCTGTGGCTGAACATATTCCACAGACTTTAACTTACTGCGGTGTACCTGTAGCCATTTGGCACATAAGAGAGGTAAGTTCAAATATCTATTGTTGAAAAGAAGTAGTACTTACCTTATGGGCATGCCTTGGAGGATCATGCCTAATGCCAAATTATTGGGAGTTGGCAGCCATATTTGATATCACACATTTGGCTACATCAGGAGTCTTATCTACTAGTGCTGCTCCACTAGCCGCATCTATCATGCTTCTGTCTCCCTACGAAAGACCTTCATAGAAATATTGGATTAGTAGTTGCTCACTAATATGATGATGTAGGTAGCTTGCACAAAGCTTATTAAATCTCTCCTAATATTCATAAATTGTCTCTCCATGCAATTGTCTAATGCTACATATTTCCTTCCTGATATTAACGGCTCTAGATTCGAGAAAATATCGTTATAGAAATATTCTCTTTATCTCATTCCATGTGGTGATAGTGCCAAAGGGTAAATAGTATAGCCAATCTTTGGCTGAGTCTCTTAATATAAAAGGAAAAGCCTTAAGTTTTATTTGTTCCTCCGTTACTCTATGGGCCTTTATGCTGGTACATACCACATCGAATTCCTTTATATATTTATGCGGGTCTTCAACTGTAAGACCTTGAAAATTAGGTAAGAGATGAATTAATCCATATTTTAATTCAAAATTAAAATTATCACCATGATTAGGAAAAGTAATGCATCAAGGATGCTGGTGTAAATCTGGAGTTGCAAGTTCCTTCAGAGTAGGGTGCCTAACCATGATTACTTCCTCATTTCTTGATCAATGTCTTCTTGAAGTCCTCTTCTTTGCCTGTATATAGATTTTCCAAGATCTGGATTGAACTATAAAACTTAAGAATTAGAAGAACGAGTCAGAAGCATAAATTAAAATAAAAATCACAAAATAGTAATAGACGCAGTCCCCGGCAACGGCACCAAAATTTGGTGTGTACTTTTGCAAGTACACCCAAATTGATACCTTACCTCTCAACTAACCTGTAGTTGTAACACCCCTAAGATTTAGTAATTTTCCATTATGTATGTATTATTTTAATAAATAAAGAAGTAGGAATATAATTGAAAGGTTTTAAGGATGAAAATGAAAATTTATTAATATTTTTGGGGTCAAATTGTAATTCCCTAAAAGGTTAGGTGTCAAAATGTAAATTATAAAATTTGTAAGGACTTCCTCTAAAAATTAGCAAATTGCCAATTGGTCCCTCCATCAATTTTTTTAAAAAAAGAAAATTATTCTTCTTGTAACCGATGACATGAATAGTGAATAGTAACATTCTATCTCCTTATTTTCTCTCTCTAGATATGGAGTACCTTCGAGCCTCTAATCTCAAAACTAAGGGTACCACTGGATTCAGGATGAAGAGTACTACGATATTGGCCGAATAACTTTTTAAATCATCAGCAGATCGGATGTAGAAAATATTAGAAAAAGATAAGTTTTGAAACCCTATTTAGATAACTCAAATTGAAAATCTGACATCATAGATGAATTCAAAAGATAGATAAACTATAGGATATGAAGTTTCACAGTCATCTGACAACTTTTGGTATCATGAATAGTAACTGCAACTTGTGTGAATAACGATTCCAGTAGGTGCGAACAGTAACTCTGCCCAACATGAATAGTGATTTTGGCCGATGTGAACTATATTTTGGCCCATCGTTTACTGGCATTGTTAACACCTATTAACTAGAATCTTATTTCATACATCCACATCATAGAATATTTCCCTTGAACCATTTAGTATTAGATATTTTATCTTTTTTTTTTCTTATATGTAAATTTCTAGCAATATCAACCTAACCCCTAAATTCACCTATTCACTTATATTGTTAGTTATTTTCTTGGATAAGCAAACAAGTGCTTCAGGCTATTCCAAGCATTTTCAAATTTCATTTTCTTATAGGGAACTAGCTCAGCGTGATATGCATTAGTTACAACAAAAAGGCTCTCAGGCCATAAAGAAAAGTATAGAGTCCATAACTTATTTTATATCACATTGCGAGCTATCTAAAAGGGACTTGGCACTTAGCTAAGCCATCCCACATATATTAAACAACATGAAAATATACAATCCATATTTTGATGAGTTAACCTTAAGACCCCTGTTGTTCACCTCTTGCTGAAGTACTTGGAATGTGATTACGTGGACATAAAAGATGAGATGACAATCTCAATAGCTAGAAATTTTTTTAGAAAAATAGTATACATTCCATTCCTTAAAACATCTCAATTTATTTCACTGAAACATAGGCATTGACCATACATACATACATAATCTTGGTCACACTGGGGACCCATAACATTTTAATATACTTACCCAATGCAGTCTCATACCAACAAAAGGGTTATGCATCTCCTATTATTGGCCAATACGTGGGGGAAATAGGGCTTAGTTAACACACTTTGGGCACCCTTTATTTCCTGAAATGCATTCATAACATATCTTAAGACCATCATTCATCATATCATAAGTCTGGCAACCAGTTAAATTGATAAATTCAAGTTCATAAACATAAAGTGTGTTTTAAGGAAAAGCTAGCTACCTCAATTCCTACACAATCACTTCCTTTCCAAGCTGCCAATTTTACTAACAACAACTCAAACTAAAACATATAAGAGCTTTTGGTTAATACATGCATATTAGCACTTAAAATTATAAGTCTCTAGTTTAAGAGCTTTTGCTCCCCAAAACAAAACTGTGATTATGTTTAGATTTGGGGTTATTATTAAATATGACAAAAGTCCTCTAAAAATTCTAAAATTATCCATGGAGATTCCTCTACATTTTAATTTTATTTGTTGGTTCTCTCAGCCGTTAAATCTTCCATTCACCCCAAGAACTACCTTCATAACCCAGAACAGTGCATATTGGTTTCATATCCATTTCTATTCTGCTTTTCATTCCTTTGGATGGGTAAAACTTCTTCAAAATTCGTGATATTTGATATGGAGCATCCTATATATGTTATATAATCACCATAAATATTTAAAGTAAAAAATAATTCATTTTACCCCTCAAATAACACACTTTTTATGGATGTCCCCAGTTCTGGTCTGTTCTGACTCACTTCTTGTCCCACAGAATTTCCATATTTTATTATATGTCTTAACATGCCCAAAATTCTCTAAAATTTGGTGTGTTACTTAATTAGGATTACTATAACATTTCATAAAATATTTACACAAAATTCAACATCTAACCCCTTCCCTATTTAGTATTTCCATCAATAGCCTAAGATGTCCAACAAATGTTCTCAGCACTATCTTGATTGTAAATGGACTATTTTTAGGTTCTCAAAAATCACAAAAAATTACAGAATTGATTATCAATATTTCAAGACTTTGATCACAAAATATTATAAAATTTAAAGGTCATTTACCCAATCAAATAGTCCAAGAACACAGGGTCTAAAAAGTTTTGGTGCAGAATATGTGGTGCTTCAGCATGTTTGTTACTTAGATGGAAAAGATTGTTCCCTACCACTAGAATTCCATGTTTTCAACTTTAACATCTTGCATCTAATGCTCAAGAATCATCCGTGCAAAACCCAAAATGAGCTCAACTCACTATAAACCAACTTTCCTCAGGACCAGAAACTCACCTTGTGTAGAAATACTCCTATGGCTCTCAAATTTTAGCTTGCTTCTCCTCTTGGTTTCCCTTGCATCTTAGCTACGTTTTTTTTATGGTTTCTCTCCCCCTTTGGCTCTAAGTCTTTTGGCTGCCTTCTCTCCCTCTTGGGTGCTGATTACATGAGGAATGGGGTTTGAATTTACAGCCTAAAATAATACCTAGACAGCTTGATTCTTGGGCGCTGATTTCCACCACACAAGAGGAAAAGGAGGGCTATGTTTTGCAAGGATTCCCTTGTGGTTTTTGTAAGGAGGGCGTGAGAATGCAGAGCATGATTCTTAGCCGCTGATTTCCACCTCCAGCCTTTGCATATTTTTCTGATTGTGGGTAGAAATATGGTTGAAGTTGGTGGCAGTTTCTTGGTTGGAATGTGGCTGAAATGTTTATGGCTATGTGGCAGGATTTCTTTGCTAAAATTTAGCATTTTTCTTGGTTGATTTTGGTTGAAGTTTTTATGGCTATGTGGATGCTTTGGTAGGTGCAAGGTGGCTACAATTTTGTGGTCAATGTGGCATGTTATATGGCTGCAACTTTGTAAGCAATGTGGCATGCTTTGGTAGGTGAAAGGTGGCTACAATTTTGTGGCCAATGTGGCATGCTATGTGGTTGTAACTTTGTGGGCAATGTGGCATGCTATGTGGTTGCAACTTTGTGGCCAATGTGGCATGCTATGTGGCTGTAACTTTGTGGGTAATGTGGCATGATTTGGTAGATGCAAGGTGGCTACAATTTTGAGGCCAATGTGGCATGCTATGTGGTTGCAACTTTGTGGGGAATGTGGCATGCTTTGGTAGGTGCAAGGTAGCTAAAATTTTATGGGAATGTGGTATACTATGTGGCTGAAATTTTATGCTTTTACTTGGTAGCTCCTTAGTTGTTTTATATTGCCTTAATTTACTACTAATCTTAGATTATTAATGTCTTAAAAATGTATTTGTATCTTCTCCCCATCCATTATGCTCCTAAGAATTTATTTATATGATTCATGATTAACTATATGTCACCTATTTTATAAATGTCTTATTGTTGTATAACTAAGCATTTTAATTCTTTGTCATATGTATTTTCTACTTATTCTTAGATTTATCTAACTATATTAGACTTAGGATGTTACAGGAATTGATCGAGCTCCAGGAGTCATTTCCTCAATTTTTGGACTTGTCGAACCTGTTTTTGGGGTCTATTTGGTCAAATTTGAATTGGAAAAGTGCATTTTAGGGCTGTCCCACCGGGAGCCCTTACCTTGTGAGTAGATAATTCTTTCTATGACTTACCTTATGCTCTTCTTGAACTTTAAATGTATAATTGATTTTATTTACAAGTTATTTATACTTTTATATGTCTCTGAAATGGATTAAATTACCTGATTTGTTTAAAATCTGGCATATAGTTCAAGAAGAGTATGGTTTTAAAAATGGATTTTTGAACTCATTGAATATGTGATTTTAAATGTATTTCTCATTATATAGTAAAGAATATATATTGTGCACATGACATTGATATGTAAAGCTATAAGATTGCATTGGAAAATGGTATGTATATGTGATAACCCTGATTGGGAAGTTTATGATAGAGGAACTATACTGAGACTGAAAATTTTGTATTATATTGAAATTTTTGTTTTGAATGATGTGGCATATGTGCAAGTATGATTTATGTGGAGGAATCTTATTGGAAACACTGTTTGCTAACAGCAAGTGATGTTGACTGTCATGCCCCAAATTTTAGGGCACTTGAAACACATACTTTACAATCATATATTTTCCATTACATGTATAATACACTCCTTTACAGATAGGTATTTTCATGTATACACAATATAAAGAATAAATCTATAAACATCAAAGTATAGCAGAAGCAGGGATCCTACATGTGGCATTCAAAGCATACTCTAAAGTACAAGTACAGTATGATCAAAATCGATCAGCCTTGGAAACAAAGTAGGCTCACCTCGAGATTATGTCGTCTAGCTAGTCAACTATCTGAAGGGAAAGGACCAATCTCTATATTTTCATTTGAAAAAAATGTAGAAATATCGTGTAGTGAGTTTGATAACTCAGTGATCAAATAATACATTCTATAACCTCTTAGGTCAACATATGGATGTACTCATATTTAAAAAATTTTCATATGGGAAATACAGTTCAAAAGTACATCCATATGGGACTCGCATTTTAAATATTCTCAAAACAAATGATATTTAGATATCCAAAATCATATACTGTACTGTATGATCATTAAACAAATGTTGTTATGCTTCAAAATATTTCACATAAAAATATTAGGAGGATCCCATATCAGAACCACTACATTAGAGTTCAGGCCCTTCCGCACTTTGGTGGTGTAGGATTTGCCTAAACTCAGCATCCCGCTCAGGTTTACCCTACCACCATTCAAGAGGACACGCAAAGGGACTATAATATGGGTATTTTCCAAGCACACAACAAGGGAGGCAAGTCATATATCATATAGTCAGCATCTCGCCCATATAGGAGGCGTCCCGCTCTCCGTCACATATCATATCTCGTGTGTTGGCTGTTACACGAGGATAGCACCACCCCTGCTAGTTGACGTATCAAGGTGCACCAGGACTAACATCACCTACTATTAGCAGTGTTTTCAATAGGATTCCTCCAAAGAAATTATCATTTAGACATATACTATATCATCCAATACAGAGTTTTCAGTATAATACAGACTTTTAGTCTCAGTACAGTTCATCTTTCATAATTTTCCCAATCATGGTTTATCACATATACATGCCCTTTTCAAGGCAATCGTATAGTTTTGTAAATCAATATGACATGTACAATATATTTTCTTTACCATATGATAAGAAATATATTTAAAATCACATATTCAATGAATTCAAAAATCCATTTTCAAAAGTATACTCTTGAACTATATAATAGATTGTAAACAATTCGAATAATTTAATCTATTTTAAAGACATATAAAAGTATAAATAACTTGTAAACAAAATCATTTATACATGTAAAGTTTAAGAAGAGCATAAAGTAAGTCATCAAAAAAATTATCTACTCATAAGGTAAGGCTTTAGGTTGGACAGCATTTAAATACACTTTTTCAATCCAAATTTCACTAAATAGACCTCAAAAACATGTTTAGAGGGTCAAAAAACTTAGGAAATGACTCCGGGAGCTTGATCAACGCTGGGGGTACTGTTCATGGCCAGAAAACACTATTTACACCGGCTGAAATCACTATTCATACCAGGAAATATTGTTCGCATTTACTATTCGGACACTGTTCATAGAAGAAAAATTTGCAAAATTAAAGCACCAAATCACGTTTTTTGATTGCAAAATTTATCATACAACTAATACTCTATGTCCTGAACAAAACCCCTAACCTAAAAGTTTGAAAACCCATCAAAAATTTAGCATTTTATAAAAATTACCAATAAGTTACTATTCATGATTTTTTGACAAAATTCTGGTGAACTTCTGGCAAAATTGATCGATGGGTTTTGAAGCTCTCATTGCTACGAGTCCAACGGTACCTCTAGTATCTTAATTAGATATCTAAATTGAGAGAAATCCTAGAGGGAATGTAGAGTTTAGAGAGAGAAAGAAAAAAATGAAATGGGAGAATGGGGAAGGAGAAATTCTTCTATGCCGGGTCCTCTGCTTGCTTCTCCCCTTTTTATTTATTTATTATTATTTAATAATTTAATATTTAGCATTTACTATTTGATGATATACGTATAAATATTATTTTTCATCTTAAAGCATCCCAAAAGTTCCTCAAAATTTATATTCTTGCAAAACTTTAGTTGCACTCTTAAATCATGACTTTTCTTGATAAAAACTTTAATAAAACAAATCACAAAATAAATATCTTTATTCATAATAAAAGAAAGAATATTTCTAAAAATAAAACAAAAATTTATTAGAGGCCAATATAATTATTTGAAGCAAAACAAAAATTATTTTAATTACAAGTATATTTACTTTTAGCAAAACATAATTATTTAAAAAAGATAAAAATATATTTGTTTATAGCAAAATATTATTATTCAAAAATAAAAATTATGGAATATTACACTCTTCCCCTCTTAAGAAATTTGATTCCCGAATTTCAACCCATCCTACCACATATAGGGAATGAAGTAAAGGCATAATTCAGAGTTACCAACCTTATTACTCAAAAAATTTGAGATATCTTTTATGTATATCATCTTTACTTTCTAGTAAATCTCTTCACTTGTGTGATTTTTTCATATAACCATAACCATAGGAATTTTCTTCAACTGTAAGTTCTTCAAAAATATTTAGTCACCAACTGATAATTTTTAGTGCTCAACATTCATGGTCCTTATAGACTTTTGACCTGTATTGAGTTGTTTGTATTTTTTTTCTAATCAATTTCACTTTATCAACGACATCTTACAATAAATCTGACTCTACTGAGTCATTTAATAGAATGGTCCTTATAGACTTTTGACTTGTATTGAGTTACTTGTATTCTTTTTCTAATCAATTTCACTTTATCAACGACATCTTACAATAAATCTGACTCCACTGAGTCATTTAATAGAAAGTTTGTAACACCTCTTACATAAGGCTTTAAGTCATTCAATAACACTATATTATAAGCAAATTCTGCTAAGGGATCTCCCATCAAACTCGAAGACATATGCTTGAAGCATGTTTTCCAAACTAGCATCATCAATTTAGGTTAGTCGTATTCTATCTATTGCATGTTATTCCGATTCCAAAAGCTTAACTTTACTCAACTCACCCACCTATTAGGAGACCTATTATGTTTCATATAAAACCTCAAATGGTGCCATTTGTATGTTGGCCTAATAATTACTTATATGGGCAAGTTCAACTAAGGATAAATGATTTCTCCAAATTTTCACCAAAATTATATAAAGATACCTGAAGCATAACTTCTAATGCATAAACACATCATTTAGATTTACTATCAGCTATACTATAATCGAGAAAAGATCCTTAAGCTTCCTGAATAGCTCTCCTAAAACAAATATTCAATTTTTACTTGCTGACACATCGAACAACAAAAAATATATCACTTGTATCTTTCTTTTTTACCATTATACTAGTACAATTTTTTCAAATCTTAGTATATCCCATCAATATTCAAAATCTATGGCTTCCTCTAAAATCTCCTTTCTCAACATAATTCACATCCTAGATACTAGACTCAATTTAGCATGGTATAAACCCTAAATACAAATATCTTAATCACTTACATTATTTTTGGACATGGTTCTCAAAGTATTCTCCATATTTCCAAATTAAGAGTCCAAAGATTAATTTAAGTCCTACTTCCCACATGTTATTTCTCAAGAACTTCAACACCACTAATTCTCTTGATTACATTTGTTAAAGCACCATAAGACCATCATCCATCTATTTCTTTCAAACTTTTCATTACTTTAACCTATTAACCACTTGGACACCACAATAACTCAGTTTTAAAGAAAAGAAATTAACCCTCTTTGTAATAAAGAAAAGAACCTTGCATTTAATGGCAATCATTAATCAAGGATGATGCAGCAGAAAAAGAGGAATATTTAATAGAGCATGGTGCCAAAATTGAAAATCAGAAGTTTGGACAAAATATTAAAAGAAAATTAAAATTGGTGGTCATAATTCTTAAAAATCTATATGCAAAACCTAAATGCAAGGTTAAATGCAAGGTAATACTAGTCTTGGTGCGTATTGTTGCAGGTACACCTAAATTGATACCTTACCTCAAAACTAACCTGTAGTTGTGGGAGTAAGGGTTGATCCCACAAAGACTGGTATTACCTTATGTGATTGAGAAAAGGAGGGGGATTGATAATCGCAAATTAAGTAAAGTAAACAATAATGAAAATAATTAAGAGAGCAATTAATGAGAAAGGAATTGGTTTCGGTTGATATCCACCATCAAGGAATTGCATTTATCATTGACAACATAATCAATCTATAATTGAATATCTATCATTGGGTTTTTAACCCTGTTCCTCCTTAAGTCTAGTTAAATTAATGACAATCGCACCAATTAACTGCATGAAGAACAAGAGAAACTGACAGAGCTAAACAAATATAAACACATCAGCTATATCTAATTTAGTTAATTATTCATCATAGGTTTAATGATTTATAATCCAAAATCCTCAAACCTATTTGCCTCATGAATCACAAAATTGAAGACTTTGCTCAAAACATAATTCAATGATAGATTAAGACAGATAATATACTAGTAGACCTCCTAGCAATCATATGAATAATCATTGAGAAGAAGAGCAGATGAATAATCAAGACTCAATTTAAATTGAAATAATAAAATCAAATCCATATCTCACAATGCATGAAGATCCCTTGAGGTTTCAACCTACCTTAACCAACTAAAAAGAACTAGCCACGCAGGGCCATAAGAAAATCTAAAGAAGAATTAAAGAATGTAATTAATAACTTGGATGAAGGATTGAATGGATTCTATTCTTGCTTTCCTCCCATTTTATAGATTAACTTCTCCTAATCGAAGTAAGAGTGTATCTAGGTCAAATCCTAACCCATCGGGCTTCAATTGGAGTTAAAAAAACCCTAAAAATCGCAAATTCAGCGACCTAGTGCGGTGGCGGGCGCCGCGGCATTCTACTCGGGTGCCCTAATGCTCTAGAAATCCAAAGACGGAGCGCCGCAGTGCCCAGAAAACTCTAGAATTTTCCAAAGTGCCAAACATGCAAGTTATGTCTCTTCTTTCCATAGCTGCTGGAATCACCTTAATCTGATCTAATTTGAAGGAGATATGACAAAATTAGTGACCAAAGGTCAGAATTAATCCTACTGCACTATGATTCTGATTTGTGAGCTCTGTAACGCTATGAAATCTCTTGAATTTGACCAAGTGTTCAACATAAAAGTTGTATATGATTGTGTTATCTTTTCACAGCCACTTGAATCACTTTGTGTGGAGTTCATAAGAGCGAGATATGCTCAAAACAATGTTGAAAGGTCTGGAATCACTACAATGTAGCATTTTTCCGTGAATTTCTTATCTTTTTCTTCTCTTTTCTTCTTCCTTTGTTCCTACAACACAAAACACAAAACTAAGCTAATTCCTAATTATATTTTACTTAAATCAAACAAAAATTAAGTTTAAAGGTATTAATATCATGCTTAATTAAGATCACATCATGTACCTGATCCAATTATAGCTCAAATAGATTGGACAACAGACACCTACAGAAAGCGTAAATTGGACTTGGATCTTCATCTTTAACTGTAGTAGAACGTAACCATTATTGTATCACTTTTACTTTCTTAGGGTCTATTTAGATATTATGCTTGCCAAATATAGTCCCTTAGAGTTTCTAAAACTATCTTTAAATGTTGCTTATGATCCTCTGAACTCTTGGAATAATCTAATATATCATCAATAAATATAATAACAAATTGATCCAAGGATGGCTTAATTACTATTCATCAAGTCTATAAATGCAGCAAGGGAATTTTTCAAACTAAATGACATCACTAAAAACTCATAATACCCATGCCGAATCCTAAAAAAAGTTTTCGAATTATTCTCTTCCTTTGTCTTTAATTAATGTTACCCAGACCTCAATTAATTTTTTTTTGAAAAATGTTGAGCACCTTGTAGCTGGTCAAACAAATCATCTATATAAGGTAATGGGTATTTATTACGCATTGCCACCTTATCCAACTGTCTATAATCTATGCACAATCGCAGATATCCATCTTTCTTTTTCATAAATATAATTGGAGCACTGTTGTGTGTGTTTTATAAATAACCGCAAGCGCACGGCATAGCTATAGCTAGTCCGGCAAGTACGGGTCGTATCCCATAGAGAACAATGGTTAATTACTAGAATTTTACAAAATAAACTATCTAAATCAATGCAATTCGATGAGAGAGTGTGTCACAATTAAGTAAATAAGTAATTCAATTAATAAAAGCCTAGGGTTTGGGTTTACCACACTTATGATATTCAACAATCAATATATACCTCTAATTGTAAGTATCTAGGTAATTGAGGATGGTTTATCCTTAATTAACTAATAACTTCTTTCAAGTGTTACTAATTGTACCTAGGTTAATCCCATTGCCTACTTTTGTGGTTCTTAGTTTAACGTAAGTCCATTAAGTTCTATACCAACCTTGGAATTCAATTAATCGATTTTCTCGTGCTCGCTAATTGATTTATTCCTAGAGAACCTTAAACTACTTTCATGATTAAGATATTCGTAATTAACTATTAAGTTTCGGTATTAACTTTCACCTTTTAGTTCATCAGGTATTATCCTAAGACGTGATAAATATTGGCTAGACATTCATCAACTCATATAATCAATGCATAATAGTCAATCCTAATTAACTATGGATAATACAATTAGGATTCCAACAATTTAATTAGCACAGTGTATCATCACATCATAAGTGGGTTTACCAAAACCCTAGATCAAATCTACTCAAGCATAATAGAAATAGAAACCAAAATCATATTTATTATGTAATTCATAATAGTTCAATATAAACCAAGATAGAAGAGTAAAAGTAGAGATGGTAGTAAAATAGAAAGATAAAACCTGGATGTAGTAGATGAAATTGGAATACAAACTTGAATTGCCATAAATTCTACTCTAAGAACATGAATTAATCACTAATCCTACTCTAAACCTAATCTAATGGTGTTTCCTAAGCCTAAAACTGAGTAAAAGTAAGTCCGAATGTGTGTGGATCCTCTTGGCTACACTTTCCCATGTATTTATATCCCTTTGGCTGCTCAAAACCCTAAAAAATTACAAAGTGTACAGACATAAGGCACGATTGTGCTTCATGACATAGCCTGATCGTGCCTCGTGCTAGAAAACTGGGAAAAATCATGTTCTTTGTACAGAGCATGGACGTGCTTCGTGTTTGAGGCTACCAAGATAAAACCTTGGGGTTCAAAACTTACCCTCCCTCTCTTATTCAAGTTGCTGAAAAGGATAAGGAAAGGGTGGAATCTTGCCACTTCCGCCTAGAGGAAACAAGAAAAGAAATTCACTAAGTAAGCTATGGAGATCTTTAAGTAGGTTTAACAATATCTCTTTTAGAAGATAAGCTTTGAAATTTGTAACATAAATATGGGATTTGGATCTTAAAACTTTGATGAAATTTACAATATAATATTTCGGTTGGTATGGAAAGTTCATCATAAATATGATTATGGGTGGCAAAAATTTAGGACTTTTATGCTATGTTATGTATATTTGAATATGCTAAAAAATTGATGGAATAAAATTAGATTAATAAAATTAGTTTGCCCTTAAACACTCAGAAAAAGACCATGAGAAGTTTCTGTTGGGAAACACCCTTAATAATACATGATTTGATTTCTGCTTCTTGAGAAGTAGATGATGGAATATGTTAAATTAAGTGTAAGGAATCTAATTAAAATGTTGAAAAGAGTATTCTTATGGTTACGCGTAAATTAGTAAGAAAATGGAAGACGACGTAATAAAAGAATGAACTAAAACCTTTGGAAGGATTTGGTTAGAAAACTAGATTTCGAAGTAACCAGGATAGTTTTTGATTTTTAGATTCTGGAAAGATCGATTATGAATTAAAAGAAATGGTTAACATGAAAAATGTAGATATTTGTCACGCAGATTTGCATCCACTAGAATCACCTTATTTGAAATCCATATGAGGGAGATATGGTCAGATAAGTAAGCAGTGGTCAGAAATTAGTTAACGAGGGAAGAATAAGTTTGGTAAGCTTCAGTGTTTGAACTTTTGGGACACATTTGTAGGAAATTAAAAGAAATAGTTAACATAAAAAATATAGATATATGACTCACGAATTTTTAGCTACTATAATAGCTCAATTTTAAGTACATAGGTGGGAGATATGGTCAGATTCATAATTAGAGGTGAGAACCTACTCGGGAAGAAATAACATTAAGTTTGAGGGAGTAATAATATCAAGATTACTTACTATGTCACTACAATGTTCAACAAAATAGTTTTAGACAATTGCCTTAGCTTAAAATGGACACCAAGATCACCTCCATCGGAGTTAAAATGAGGGAGTTATGCTTTGATAAGTGAGAGATGAAAATAATATTTAAGGAAGAAGAAGAATCTTATAAATGAAAATAATAAATGACTAGTTTATGCCCTTGCCATTGCCATTGCATGAACTCCTTACCATCTTAAGTGTGTAATTTTTGACATGAAAATATTTTATAAAGTGATATTAGAAAATGATTATTTTCCTGGCATGATTGTATTTTACCAATAATTTTTGCTAATGATTATACTTTCATGATAAATTATGGCATGTGAATATAATGAATATACTTGTTATTGAAATCATATTTTGGCTATCAATGTGAAAAGAAAAGAAAAGAGACGAGTACAGTCACATGGCGGTCTGTAACATCCCGTAATTTTTAGATATTTTCCTTAGAAATTCTTCAACTTATATAAATGCGTAGAAATGTTCTAATATTAATGGAATAGGTAAAGAAAGAAAACATAAGAGGAAATATTAGAAATAACATACTAAAGAAATGCAAAATTCTTGGATAAGGAAGATAAATTTTTAGAAACAAGTAAAGGTCATAAAATTTCAAGAACATTGGATTAGGGTAATTTTTCCTAATTCAAGAACTAGAGTTACTAAGTTTAAAATCTTTACCTATACATTGGGTTTTTACCTATGGACACTTCATATAGAGTTTTTCCACTTCACATAAGTTTCTAGCAAGCCCATTGGATAACCTAAGCAAGAAATAAAACATAGACTTGGACTAGGATATAGTAATTGGACCAATAGTCCAAAAATTATGAAAATGTGACTAAGCCCTCCAAGAAAGGTAAAATTTTATCCAAAGCAAAGAAAATGGGTAGGAATAAGCCCAAATCCAAGAGGAAAAATAAAATAAAATAAATTAGGTAATGATATAATAACGTAATAATAATAAAGATTAGGTTACATGGTGTTAAGACAAAAATTTAGCAAGTGGTGTGATTCTACATTCATCATTTTGGCAAGTGGCATGATAATACAAGGCTTTAGGACAAAAACATCTATATCCTACACTCATAATTTTAGCAAGTGGTATGATAATACATGGCATTAGGACAAAACATTCCTATCCCACACAAATAATATCAACCAAATAATGGAGATTCAAGGGCTAGAAATATGCCACCTAAAAAGGAAAACCTATCATACTTGTTTAAGACAAAAGAAAATGGAAATGAATCCCTAAATCAAAGGGACCTTGTCCCTTATCTTAAGAACATATCATCATAATTTTCAAAATACAAATCTCCTTTTCCTATTCATATCTTGACTAAGGAAGAGGAAGACAAGAACATAAGTTGTTTGTTTTCCAAAATTTCAACAAAGTGTATCCTAATTGTGATAAGGTAGACCCATGATCATGAAAGGTGAATTATTTGGTGGTCTATATAAGAAAACCCACCCTTACAACATTAGAATTTCGTCCAAGTGAGGGAGAGGAAAAATAGAAGCAAGGTAGAGTGAGGAAAGGAGAGGAAGGAAGGAAGAAAGAGGAAGGAGAAGTCTATGGGACTAAGTGCTCCAGGTAAGTTTAACAATATTTCTTTTTGAAGAAAACTTTTGAAACTTATAATATTTATATGAGATTTTGATCTTAGAACTTTTATGATTGGTCATGATGTTGCTATATCATGTTACATATTGATCTTGCTTGTGATGTATGTTTGAATACTTAGGTTGGTGTAGATAGTTCTGCATGGGTATGGCTATGGGTGGCAGAATTTTAAGCTTCGGTGTTTTAATTTCTGGGAACAATCTATAAGGAATTAAAATAAATAGTTAACAAAAGAATTATAGCTATGTGTGTCATGGATTTTTAGCCACTGGAATCATTCAATTGGGAGTCCATATGAGGAATATATGAGCTGACTTGTAGTCAAAGGTCAGAAAATGGTTCATCAGGGAAGAATATGTTAGGACAGCTTCTGTATTTTAATTTCTGGGAATTATCTGTATGGAATTAAAATAAATAGTTAACATAAGAATTAAAGATATATGTGTCACGGATTTTCAGCCACTGGAATCATTCAATTTGGAGTCCATATGAGGTAGATATGGTCCGATTAGTAGTCAAAGGTCAGAAAATGGTTCATCAGGGAAGATTATGTTAGGACAGCTTTTGTATTTTAATTTCTGGGAATTATCTGTATTGAATTAAAATAAATGGTTAACATAAGAATTATAGCTATGTTTGTCATGGATTTTTATCCACTGGAATCATTCAATTTGGAAAGCATATGAGGAAGATATGAGCTTATTAGTAGTCAAAGGTCAGAAAATGGTTCATCAGGGAAGAATATGTTAGCACAGCTTCTGTATTTTAATTTCTGGGAATTATCTGTATGGTATTAAAATAAATGGTTAACATAAGAATTATATATATGTGTGCCACGGATTTTTAGCCACTGGAATCACTCAAGTTGGAGTCCATATGAGGTAGATATGGTTCGATTAGTAGGTAGAGGTCAAAACCTATCCGAGAAGAAATAACCTATACCTTTAGGGAGTAATATCACCTTGATTTCTTAATATTTCGCTACAATGTTCAACATAATAGTTTTAGATAATTGTTTTATCTTGAAATTGACACCAAGATCACCTAGATCAGAGTTAAATTGAGGGAGTTATGCTCTGATTAGTAAGAGAATGTTAGATAGGATGAAAACCTGCATCAAGAAAATAAAGAAATAAAATTAGTATTTAAAAAAGAAGATGAATCTTAATAAATGACTAGTATAGCCATAGCCATTGCCATTGTATGAACTTCTTACCATCTTAAGTGTGAAATTCTGACATGGAAATATTTTATAAAGTGATATTTGAAATGGTTATGTTCATGGCATGATTACCAATGATTTATGGTAATAGTTATATTTTGATGAACATACTTGTTATTGAAAGCATATTTTTGGCTATCATTGTGAAAAGAAAAGAAATGAGCACGGTCACATGGAAATCCGTGTGGTGCACCAGTAGGGGACGCCCTACCAATGGTTATGATCATGTTAATGAGAAAAGAAAGAGAAAGTGGGCCATGTCGGACGAAGCGAGAAAAGCCCGTACCGGAGAGTAGAGGATACTCACCCTGACCGGGGTAGCTTGAAATGAGAATAAGTTGATGGCCATCATATGATATTCTGAAAATAGTTAATCCTATCATACATATCATTACTGTATGATTCTTATGTGCATAGATGTAATGCATTCATGTGACCAAAGATATTTTCTGTAGTTTATACAGCTGAACATGACGTGATGAGCTATATTGATGATGATTTATTGTTGAACTTACTGAGATTTAATTCTCACTATATTTCCATATCATGTTCAGAAAATTAGTTATTCAGCTTTTTCTATAGCTCTGGCTTTTAGTGCACATTGGATCGAGTTACTTTATGTTGGGCAGATCTCAGAATCAAATAAGATGTTTGTGGTCGAGTTGGCTCAGATCCCGGTGAAGGTGCAACCACCCGCACCTGTATCTCCAGAATTGGTCAACCAAAATAAACAAGATATAAATATCTATGTGTTTGATATGTTGTATGTACGCTTTGATTAATGACGTGTATGTGAACTCAATATTGTATAATAATAATAAAAAAAAGGTTGTTACACGGTCCGTGTGGTTCACCAATAGGGGATGCCCTACTCATGGCTATTGCTATTGAAAAAAGAAAGAAAAAGTGTGTCATGTCAGACAGAGTGAGAAAAGCTCATATTGGAGAGTAGAAAGTACTCACCCTGATCGTGGTAGCTTGATATGAAAATAAGTTGATAGCCATCGTATGATATTCTAAAAATAGTTATACATGCCATACATGTCATTACTATACAATTTTCATGTGCATAGATAAAGTGCATTGTTATGATGTCAGATATTTACTGTACCTTATATAGATGAACAAGACATGATGAGCTGTATAGATGATAATTATAATTTATTGTTGAACCTACTGGGATTTAATTTTTACTATATTTTCATATCATTTTCGGAAGACTAAATATGTATAAATTATTTATGATGGGCTTTTAGTGTATGTTGGGTAGAGTTGGTTAAGATCCTGGTGAAGGTGCAACCACCTGCACCTATATCCCCAGAACTGGTCAATATGGTTAAATAAGATGTAGACATATCTGTGTTTGATTTTTGTATGGACGATTTTAATTAATGATGTATATGAGAAACTAGAATTGTATCAATGTTAATGGTATACCATAAACCTTAATTATGCTTGGTTAATTTTATTCAATGTTATTATGAGTTAAATAGTTAGAAGTAAAGAGGTAATGACTTCATGAGAATTTAAAATATATATATATATATATACATATCTGTATATATGTAAAAAAAATAGAGTTCTTACACAAGGTAAATTAGCTTAATCTCCACTTAAATAGATATTTTCACTTCATCCTTGGGGTTCAAAACTTACCCACCCTCTCTTATTCAAGTCGCTTAAAAGGTTAAGGAAAGGGAGGAATCCTGCCACTTCCGTCTAAAGGAAACAAGAAAAAAATTCACTAAGTGAACTAGGGAGATCTTTAGGTAGGTTTAATGTAACATCCCTAATTTTTCCTTATGTTACTAATTGAAATTTATTTCTTTCAGAGAGTTGAAATGATTTTGGATCTCATGGGAGGATTAAATTATTTTACTTAAGTCAAACAAGATAGTAGGAATGGTTAAAATAACATTTAATTTATGTAATTTATGGAGGATGGCATTTGCGTAAATAATGGATGATGGCATGGGCATTTTGGAGATAAAGAGGTGGTAGGTAGGGGTAGGTAGGAAAAAAAAGAAGTTAAGAAGAGAAAGGAAAAAGAAGAGAAGAAAAGAAAGAGGAGAAAAAGAAAGGGGAAGAAAAAAAAAGAGAAAGAGGAAGAGGAAGAAGAGGAAGAAGAGAAAGAGGAAGAAGAAGAAGAGAAAGAAGAAGGAGAAGGAAGAGGAAAAGGGAATCAAGAATTTTTGGGTGGTAGGAATCAAGCACAAGTTTAAGGAGTTGTTTAAGGTAGGTTTAACATCTTCTAATAAATTTTGTACAAAATGATATATATGCTTTTAGATTTGTTTAAATTTCATTTTGAATAGCATGTGGTCTGGATATCTATGTGAAATTATATTTTGGATGTTTAGACATGCATATGGGTGCATGGAATTATATAAAAGAAAATTCAAAGAAGAAGAAAAATTAAGCTGAATTTTGGAATAATTGGGAAGCTACTGTTTTTGGAATTTTTGAAAAATTCAGTAAGGATTTTAAAGAAATGGTCAACATATTAATTGTAGATATATGTCTTACAGATCTATAGGCTTTGGAATTACTTAATTTGGAGTCCATATGAGGGAGATATGTCTGATTAATTGAGTAGAGGTCAAAATTCAAGATAGTAAAAATAAGCGTTTTTGTTTTACTTTTCTCGGAATAATCCATAAATAATATGAAGAAATAATAAACACAAAAGTTGTAATAATTGTCTTAGCATTCTATAGGATTTGAAATCATCTTAATCGGAGTTCGTATAAGGGAGATATGATTGAATAAGTGAAGAAAGGTCATAAAATATGGCCAGGCCGTGTTATGGGTTGCTTCAGCACGGGTAGACCGTGTTCGGGGCTATTTTTAATCATGTTTGAAGTATTTTTCAAGCATGGCCGTGTCTTGAACATGGCCAGGCCGTGTTAGGTGCTAGATTATCATACTTTTCACTGTTTTATGCCTAAAAATAATCTTATTTGTTGTAATATTTTTATGAAACATATATTCAAGAAAAATACTTTTAAAATGATGATTTTGGTATCACAAATTACTCTTTTTCTTTATTTGATTGAAAATGAATTATATTGAATATTGGTATGTGATGAATGATTATTAATCATTTGGTATAAAAATGATGCATCATATTATGAAAGTAATTAAATGGTAAGCGTAAAGCTCATGACGAGTTACTTTATAGTTATATATTGTATTTGATGAATATGAATTTATATATATACATTTATATGTATGGATGAATATCGATGGGTTATATGACTTGAGACGGTACCGAGTAGGGGACGCCCTATTATCCTGAGTGAGCCAAGGGAGGGCCGCTCCAATCGGGTATCAGTGGTAATGTGAGGGGGCAGGAGGGTGATGTGCTCACATTCCTTGATCACTTGTTGTGACTGTAGTCGATCGATCACTATGTATATAGCAAATGAGTAAATTAAAAGCCGTGATAGGGCTGAGCATTATAAAAAAATGGACTTTCAGTGCATGTGTAGTATGATTATTATGCATAAACAAAAATTATGATTTTTATCTCAAAATTTTGACATTTCTCTGTAGCTTATATAGCTGAACATAACTCCTATTTTTTTATCATATTTTATTTATGTTAAGTCTACTAGGAACCTTTGTTTTCACTATTATTGTGGTGTTATGTTCAGATAAAAAGAAATGAGATGCAACATAAAATGACGTTACTGATGGAGATCTAGATGTCAGCACCACCTCCTCACCCTTTTTATTTTAAGGGTGAAGTTCTTTATAAAGACTGTTATTTTTGTACAGAAATGTTGTATTGTATAAATATAACATGTGTTAGGTTTGTAGTATATATGTAAACATGTATATTGTGTTTTGAAATGTTGTATTGTATAATTATAACATGTATGAGGTTTTTAATAAATATGTATATATATATATATATATATATATATATATATATATATATATTGTGTTTATACATATGGCGTACTTAACATGCATATTGTAAAGAAAAAAAAAACCAGACGTTACATTTAACATCTCTTTTTGAAGAAAAGCTTTGAAATTTGTAACATTTATATGGGAATTTGATCTTAGAACTTTGATGAAATTTATAATATTTTTTACTATGATAATTTTCCATGGATATTGCTATATTATGTTACTTGTTTATCTTGCATATGATTGAAGTTTTGAATACATTGGTTGGTATAGAAAGTTCTGCATAGATATGGCTATGGGCAACAAAAATTTTGCACTTTTATGCTACTGTTATGTATATTTTAATATGGTAAAAAATTGATGGAATATGATTAGATTGATAAAATTAGTATGGCCTTCAACACTCAGAAGAAGACCTTGAGATTTCTGTTGAGAAACACCCTTAATAATACAAGATTTGATTTTTGTTTTCTTGAGAAGTTGATGATGGAATATGTTAAATTCAATCTAAGGAATCTAATTAAAATGTTGAAATGAGTAATCTTTTGGGTAGATGTAAATTAGTAAGAAAATGGAAGAGAACGTAATAATAGAATGAACTAAAACCTTCAAAAGGACTTGGTTTGAAAACTTGATTTCGGAGTAACTAGGAAATCTTCTGGTTTTGATATTCTGGGAAGAGCCATTTAGGAATTAAAAGAAATAGTTAACATGAAAAATGTATATATATGTCTCGCAGATTTGTATCCATTAGAGTCAACCAATTTGAAATCCATATGAAAGAGATATGGTCTGATTAGTAAGCAGTGGTCAGAAACTAGTTAATTAAGGAAGAATATGCTAGGTAATCTTCTGTGTTTGAATATCTAGGACAAATTTGTAGAGAAATAAAAAAAATGATTAAGATGAAAAATATAGATATATCACTCACTAATATTTAGCCACTAGAATCACTCAATTTGGAGTTCATAGGAAGGACATATAGTCAGATTAGTAAGTAAAGGTTATAACCTACTTGGGAAGAAATAACATTGAATTTGAGAGAGTAATAACACTAAGGTTCCTTATGATTTCACTACAATTTTCAACAGATGTGTTTTAGACAATTGTTTTAGCTTTAAATGGACACTAAGATCACCACAATTGGAGTTAAAATGAGAGAGTTATGCTCTGATTATTATGAGATGAAAATAATATTTAAGAAAGAAGAAGAATCTTACATATGAAAATAATAAATGACTAGTGTATGCCTTTGCCAATGCCATTGCCATTGCATGATCTCGTTACCATCTTAAGTGTGTAATTTTTGACATGAAAATATTTTATAAAGTGATATTTGAAAATGATTATGTTCATGGCATGATTGCATTTTAGCAATGATTTTTTGTAATGATTATACTTTGATGATAATTTATGGCAGGTGAGTATAACGAACATATTTGTTATTGAAATCATATTTTGGATATTAATGTAAAAAGAAAATAAATGAAAAGAGACAAGCACGGTTACATTGTGGTCTATATGGTGCACCAGTAGAGGATGTCTTATTCATGCCTATGATTATGCTATTGAGAAAAGACAGAAAAATTATGCCATAGCAATCCATGTGAAATGTTTGTTACTTTTATGATTGATAGAATATGATTAGATGTAAAGAAAATGGAAGAGGATGTAATATAATGATGAACTAAAACCTTAGGAAAGGTTTGGTTAGGAAACTGGATTTCAAAGTAACCAGGGAAGCTTCAGTTTTTGAAATTTTGGAAAGTATTTGTTAGGAATTAAAAAGAATGGTTAACATGAGAAATGTTGATCTATGTCTCACTGATTTTTATCCACTGAAATTACTTCATTTGGAGTCCAGATGAGGGAGATAATCCCCGATATGTAAGCAGTGGTCAGAAAATGCTTAACTAGGGAACAATTTGTTAGGTATGCTTCTGTGTTTGAATTTCTGTGATAAATCTGTAGGTAATTAAAAGAAAAACTTCACATGATAAATGTAGATATATTTCTCACAAATTTTTATCCACTGGAGGAGATATGGTCAGATTAGTAAGTAGAGGTCATAAACTAGCTAACCTAGGAAGAATCTGTTATGTATGTTTTTGTGTTTGAATTTCTAGGCAAAATCTATAGGGAATTAATGGAAATTGTTAGCATAATAAATATAGATATATGTATATAAGTTGTATATAAGTTTCTTAGCATTTTATAGGCTTTGGAATCACCTCAATTGGAGTTCGTATGAGGGAGATATAGTCTAATTAGTAAGTAGAGGTCTGAACCTACCATAGAAGAAATAACATTGAATTTGAGGGAGTAGTAACACCATGCTTACTTAATATTTCAATAAAATGTTCAACATAAGGGTTTTAGAGGATTGTCTTATCTTTTAATTGACACTAAGATCAACTTAATCGGATTTAAAATGAGGGTGTTATGCTCTGATTAGTGAGAGAGGATAATAATATTTAAAAATGAAGAAGAATCTTATAAATGAAAATAATAAATAACTAGTATATGTCATTGCCATTGCCATTGCATGAACTCCTTAGCATCTTAAGTGTGTAATTTTGACATGGAAATATTTTATAAAATGATATTTGACATGATCATGGTTATGGCATGATTACCAATGATTTTTGGTAATGGTTATATTTTGATGAAAAATTATGGCATAATGAACATACTTGTTATTGAAATCAGATTTTTTGCTATTGATGTGAAAAGAAAAGAAATGAGCACTGTAACAACTCCATTTAAGTAAATGTAACAAATTTTTTTTTTATATTTAAAAAAAATATTCCATGAAGTTATTACTACTTTAATTCTAACCACTTAACTCGTAATAATAATCACTTTAACCAAGCATAATTGTTATTAATAGTGATACAATACTTAGTTTCCATACACACCATTATTTAACAAACTACACACCATTATTTTACAAACATTTGTACAAAGATACATAGTAGCTCTAGTCATCTATGTCGACTACTTCCGGGGACACTGGTGCGGGTGGCACGTCCACCGGAATCTCAGTCACATCTACAACAGATACATCTGATATAGTTGGTAGTTGCCCAAGGTAGGGCACCTCGATCCAACGTACGGTAATAATAAGTGTCATAGAGAAAATCTGCATATTATTCTTCTGAACATGATATGGAAATATAGTGAGAATTAAATCCCAGTAAGTTCAACAATAAATCATAATTTACCATCAATATAGTTCATCATGTCATGTTCAGCTGTATAAACTACAGAAAATATCTTTGGTCACATGAATGCATTATATCTATGCACATAAGAATCATACAGTAATGATATGTATGACATGATTAACTATTTTCAGAATATCATATGATGACTATCAATTTATTCTCATATCAAGCTACCCCGGTCAGGGTTAGTATTTTCTACACTCCAGTACGGGCTTTTCTCACTCCGTCCGACATGGCCCACTTTCTCTTTCTTTTCTCATTAACATGATCATAACCGTTGGTAGGGCGTCCCCTACTGGTGCACCACACGGATTGCCATGTGACCGTGCTCATTTCTTTTCTTTTCACAATGATAGCCAAAAATATGCTTTCAATAACAAGTATGTTCATCAAAATATAATTATTACCAAAAATCATTGGTAATCATGCCATGAACATAACCATTTCAAATATCACTTTATAAAATATTTCCATGTCAAAATTTCACACTTAAGATGGTAATAAGTTCATACAATGGCAATGACTATGGCTATACTAGTCATTTATTAAGATTCATCTTCTTTTTTAAATACTAATTTCATTTCTTTATTTTCTTGATGCAGGTTTTCATCCTATCTAACCTTTTCTTACTAATCAGAGCATAACTCTCTCAATTTAACTCTGACATAGGTGATCTTGGTGTCAATTTCAAGATAAAACAATTATCTAAAACTATTATGTTGAACATTGTAGCGAAATATTAAGAAATCAAGGTGATATTACTCCCTAAATGTATAGGTTATTTCTTCTTGGATAGGTTCTGACCTCTACCTACTAATCGGACCATATCTACCTCGTATGGACTCCAACTTGAGTGATTCCAGTGGCTTAAAATCCATGACACACATAGCTATAATTCTTATGCTAACCATTTATTTTAATTCCATAAAGATAATTCCCATAAATTAAAATGCCGAAGCTATTCTAATATATTCTTCCCTAATGACCCATTTTCTGACCTTTGCTAGCTAATCGGATCATATCTACATCATATGGACTCCAAATTGAATGATTCTAGTGGCTTAACATTCGTGACACACATATCTACATTTCGTATGTTAACCATTTATTTTAATTCCATACATATAATTCCCAGAAATTAAAATACCGAAGCTATTCTAACATATTTTTCCCTGATGAACCATTTTCGGACCTTTGCTACCTAATCGGATCATATCTACATCATATGGACTCCAAATTGAATGATTCTAGTGGATAAAAATTTGTGACACACATATCTACAATTCTTATGTTAACCATTTATTTC
This sequence comes from Gleditsia sinensis, assembly GCA_037074535.1. Lineage (NCBI taxonomy): Eukaryota > Viridiplantae > Streptophyta > Magnoliopsida > Fabales > Fabaceae > Gleditsia > Gleditsia sinensis. The sequence continues at coordinate 33,098,414 of CM073464.1, read as the reverse complement.
AATTCCATACAGATAATTCTCAGAAATTAAAATACCGAAGCTATTCTAACATATTCTTCCCTGATGAACCATTTTCTGATATTTACTAACTAATCGGATCATATCTACATCATATGGACTCCACATAGAATGATTCCAGTGGCATAAAATCCATGACACACATATCCACAATTCTTATGTGAACCATTTATTTTAATTCCATACAGATAATTCTCAGAAATTAAAATACCGAAGCTATTCTAACATATTCTTCCCTGATGAACCATTTTCTGACTTTTGCTACCTAATCGGATCATATCTACATCATATGAACTCCAAATTGAATGATTTCAGTGGCTAAAAATCCGTGACACACATATCTACAATTCTTATGTTAACCATTTATTTTAATTCCATACAGATAATTCCCAATAATTAAAATACCGAAGCTATCCCAACATATTCTTCCCCGATGAACTATTTTCTGACCTTTGCTAACTAATTGGACCATATCTACATCATATGCACTCCAAATTGAATGATTCCAGTGGCTAAAAATCCATGACACACATAGCTACAATACTTATGTTAACCATTTATTTTAATTCTGTATAGATAATTTCCATAAATTAAAATACAGAAGCTTAAAGTTTTGCCACCCATAGCCATACCTATGCAGAACTTTCTATACCGGCCTAAGTATTCAAACATACATCACATGCAAGATCAATATGTAACAAGACATAGCAACATCCATGACCAATCATCACAGTTCTAAGATCAAAATCTCATATAAATATTATAAGTTTCAAAAGTTTTCTTCAAAAAGAAATAATGTTAAACTTACCTAAGAATCTCCCTAGCTTACTTAGTGAATTGGTTTTCTTATTTCCTCTTGAAAGAAGTAGCAAGATTCCTTCATTCCTTTAACTTTTCTAGCAGCTTAGGTAAGAGAAGGAGGGTGAATTTTTTGATCCTCAAGGATGAAGAAGAAAAAAAATGGACTCAAGTGGAGATTAAGGTAACTTACCTTGAGTAATTAGCCTTCTAAACTTCTCCTTCTTCTTCCTTCCTTTCTTCTCCTATCTTTCTCTCCTTTCCTCACTCTACCTTGCTTCTATTTCTCTCTCTTCCTCACTTAGACGAAATTAAAATGTTGTAAGGGTGGGTTTTTTTATATAGACCACCAAATAATTCACCTTTCATGATCATGGGTCTACCTTATCACAATTAGGATACACTTTGTTGAATTTTTGGAAAACAAACAACTTATGTTCTTGTCTTCCTCTTCCTTAGTCAAGATATGCATAGGAAAAGGAGATTTGTATTTTGAAAATTATGATGATATGTTCTTAAGATAAGGGACAAGGTCCCTTTGATTTAGGGATTCATTTCCATTTTCTTTTGTCTTAAACAAGTATGATAGGTTTTTCTTTTTAGGTGGCAAATTTCTAGCCCTTGAATCTCCATTATTTGGTTGATATTATTTGTGTGGGATATGAATGTTTTGTCCTAATGCCATGTATTATCATACCACTTGCTAGAATTATGAGTGTAGGATATAGATGTTTTTGTCCTAAAGCCTTGTATTATCATGCCACTTGCCAAAATTATGAATGTAGAATCACACCACTTGCTAAATTTTTGTCTTAATGCCATGTAACCTAATCTTTATTACTATTACATTATTATATCATCATCTAATTTATTTTATTTTATTTTTCCTCTTGGATTTGGGCTTATTCCTACCCATTTTCTTTGCTTTGGATAAAATTCTACCTTTCTTGGAGGGCTTGGTCACATTTTCATAATTTTTGGGCTATTGGTCCAATTACTATATCCTAGTCCAAGTCTATGTTTTATTTCTTGCTTAGGTTATTCAATGGGCTTGCTAGAAACTTATGTGAAGTGGAAAACTCTATATGAAGTGTCCATAGGTAAAAGCCCAATGTATGGGTAAAGATTTTAAACTTAGTAATTCTAGTTCTTGAATTAGGAAAAATTACCCTAATCCAATGTTCTTGAAATTTTAAGACCTTTACTTGTTTCTAAAAATTTATCTTCCTTATCCAAGAATTTTACATCTCGTTAGTATGTTATTTCTAATTTCTTCCTATTAGGTTTTTCCTCTTTATTTGTTCTTAATGTTAGAAACATTTTCTATGCATATACATAAGGTGAAGAATATCTAAGGATTATATTTCCTTAGATATCTAAAATATTGTCTAATAAATTTTATTTCTTTAATTAAATATTTTTGTACTTTTATCAGTAAAAGAAACGAAATTAGGGATGTTACAAGCACGGTCACATGACAGTTTGTGTGGTGCTCCAGTTGGGGACGCCCTACCAACGGATATGATTGTGTTAATAAGAAAAGAAAGTGTGCCATGTTGGATGGAGCAAGAAAAGCCCATACCGAAGAGTAGAAAGGACTTACCCTGATTGGGGTAGCTTGATATAAAAATAAATTGAATAGTTATCATATGATATTATGAAAATAATTATTCATGCCATACATGTCATAATTGTATAATTTTCACGTGCATAGATAAAGTGGATTTATGTGACCTAAAGATATTTGTTGTAGTTTATACAGATGAACATGACACGATGAGCTATATTGATGATAATTATGATTTATTGTTGAACCTACTGGGTTTAATTCTCAAAATATTTCCATATCATGTTCTGAAAACTAAGTTATGCAGATATTCTCTAAGACTGGCTTTTAGTGTACGTCGGGTCAAGTTGGCTAAGATCCCAGTGAAGGTGCAACTACCCGCACCCATATCTCTAGAACTGGTCAATATGGATGAATAAAATATAGACTTATATGTGTTTGATTTTTGTATAGATGTTTAGATTAATAATGTGTATGTAAACCCATGATTGTATAAGTGTTAATGGTATTTCATAAATCTTACTTATATTTGGTGAATTTTATTGAATGTTATTATGAGTTAAATAGTTAGAAGTAAAGAGGTAATGACTTCATAAAATTTTAGAAATACATATATATATATATATATATATATATATATATATATATATATGTATATATGTAAAAAAAAAAGATGGAGTTGTTACAATAGCCATCATATGATATTTTAAAAATAGTTATTCATGCCATATATGCCATTAGTCTATGATTTTTATGTGCATAAATAAAGTGCGTTCATTTGACGTAAGATATTTGCTCTAGCTTATATATATAAACATCACATGATGAGCTATATTGATGATAATTATGATTTATTTTTGAACCTATAGTGATTTAATTGTCACTGTATTTCCTTATCATGTTTAGAAGACTAAATATGCAAATATTCTCTATTACTATCTTTTAGTTTAAGATGGGTTGAGTTGGCTAAGATCACAGTGAAGGTGCAACCACATACACACGTATCTCCAGAACTAGTCAATATAGATGAACTAAAACCTTTGGAAGGATTTGGTTAGAAAACTGGATTTCGAAGTAACTAGAGAAACTTCTATTTTTGAGATTCTAGAAAGAATTGATTCGGAATTAAAAGAAATGGTTAACATGAAACATGTAGATATATGTCTCATAGACTTGTATACACTGTAATCACCTTATTTGAAATCCATTTGAGGGAGACATGGTCAGATTAGTAAGCAGTAGTCAAAAACTAGTTAACTAGGGAAGAATATGCTAGGTATGCTTCTATGTTTTAATTTTTGGGACAAATTTGTAGGGAATTAAAAGAAATGGTTAACATGAAAAATATAGATATATGACTCACGAATTTTTATCCACTAGAATAACTCAATTTTAAGTTCATAAGAGGGAGACATGGACAGATTAGTAATTAGATGTCAGAACCTACATGGGAAGAAATAACACTAAATTTCATAGAGTAATAACACCAAGATTCCTTAATATTTAACTAAAATGTTAAGCATAAGAATTTTAGATGTTTGTCTTAGCTTTAAATGGACACCAAGATCACCTCAATTGAAGTTAAAATGAGGGAGCTATGCTTTGATTAGTGAGAGATTAAAATAATATTTAAGAAAGAAGAAAAATTTTATAAATAAAAAATAATAAATGACTAGTCTATGCCCTTACCATTGCCATTGCATGAACTCTTTACCATCTTAAGTGTGTAATTTTTTACATGAAAATATTTAATAAAGTGATATATGAAAGTGATTATGTTCATGGCATGATTACATTTTACCAATAATTTTTGGTAATGATTATACTTTCATGATAAATTATGGCATGTGAGTATAATGAACTTACTTGTTATTGAAATCATATTTTGGCAATTAATGGGAAAAAGAAAAGAAAAGAAAAGAGACGAGTAAGGTCACATGGCAGTCCATGTCGTGCACCAATAGGGGACGCCCTACTCCTAGCTATCATTATGCTATTGAGAAAAGAAAAGAAAAGTGTGTCATGTCGGACGGAGCGAGAATAGCCTGTACTCGAGAGTAGAAAGTACTCACTCTGACTGGGGTAGCTTGATATGAAAATAAGTTGATAGCCATCATATGATATTCTGAAAATAGTTATTCATGCCATACATATCATTACTACACAATTTTTATGTGCTTAGATAAAGTGCATTCATGTGACCTAAGACATTTACTATAGCTTATACTAATGAACATGATATAATGAGCAATATTGATGACGATTATGATTTATTATTAAACCTACTGCGATTTAATTCTTACTATATTTCTATATAATGTTCAGAAAAATAAATATGAAATTTTCTCTATGGCGCTGGCTTTTAGTGCACGATGGATCGAGTTACTTTATTTTGGGCAGATCCTAGTAATTAATAAGGTGTTTGTGGTTGAGTTGGCTAAGATCCCGCTGAAGGTACAACCACCCGTACCTGTATCTCTAGAATTGATCAACATAGATGAATAAGATGTAGATATATATGTGTTTAAATTTTGTAGAGACGTTTTGATTAATTATGTGTATGTGAACTTAGAATTATATCAGTATTAATGGTGGACTGTATGTCACACCCTACTGACTAGCATCTCATTTCATATGTCCACATCATAGAATACTCTCCAAACTACCTTTTAGTATTATATTTTTTTTCTCTTATTTGTAAATTTCTAGTAATGTCTACCTAGCCCATAAATTCACCTATTCACTTATATTGTTAGTTATCTTTCTTGGATAAGCATATAAGTACATTAGGCTATTCCAAGCATTTTCAAATTTTAATTCCTTATAGGCAACTAACTAGGTATGATATGCATTACTTACAGCAAAAAGGATCTTATGCCATAAAGAAAAAGGGTACAGTCCATAACTTATATTACATCACATTATAAGCAGTCTAAAAGGGAATTAGCACTCATCTAGGCCATCCCACATATATTACACAACCAAGGAAAATACAATCCATAATCAGATGATTCAACCTTGAGACCCCTGTTGCTCACTTCTTGCTGGAGTACCTAGAATGTGATTATGTGAACATAAAAAAAATGAGATGACAATCTCAATAGCTAGCAAAATTTTCAGAAAAATAGTATACATTCCTTTCCTTAAAACATCTCAATTTATTTCACTGAAACATAAGTACTGACCATACATATATAAATCATCTTGGTCACACTAAGAACCCATAACATTATGGTCTACTTGCCTAATGCAGTCCCATACCTGCAATAGGGTTATGCCTATCCTATTATTGGCTAATACGTTAGGGAAATGGGGCTTACTTGGCACTCTTTGGGCACCCCCTTAATTCCCGAGAATGCATACATAACATATCTTTAGACCATCATTCATCATAGCATAAAAGTCAGGCAACCATTGCAAATTGATAAATTCAAGTTCATAAACATAAAGAGTGTTTTAAGGAAAAGCTAGCTACCTTAATTCCAGCACAATCACTTCCTTTCCAAGACTGCCAAGGTTACTACCAGCAACTCAAGCTAAAAAATATAAAAACTCTTGGTTAATGCATGCATATTAGCACCTAAAGTTATAAATCTCTAGTTTAAGAGCTTCTGCTCCGCAAAATAAAACTATAATTCTTTTGAGATTTGGGGTTATTATTAAATATGACAAGTTCTCTAAAATTTCTAAAATTTTGTATGGAGGTACCTTTAAATGTATATTTTATTTCGTAATTCTCTTAGCACTTAACTCTTCCATTCAACCCCAAAAACTACCTCTATAACCCAGAACAGTGCAATTGGTTTCAGTTCCATTTCTATTTTGTTTTGCATTCCTTTGGATTGGTAAAACTTCTTCAAAATTTGTAATATTTTTTATAAAGCATCCTAAATACGTTATATAATCACCATAAAAATTTCAAGTAAAAACTACTTCATTTGGCCCTTAGAATAACCCAAGTTTTGAAGGCTATCCCTAATTATGGTCTATTCTGACTCACTTCCTATCCCACTAATTTTCTATATTTTATTATGTGCCTTAACCTACCCATAATTCTCTAAATTTTAGTGGGATCCTTAAATTATGATCCTTTTAACATTTCATAAAATTTTCATACGAAAATTCAACATTTAACCTCTTCAATGTTTAGTTTTTCCATCAACAGCCTAAGCTGTCTAGCAGATTGTTCTCAACACTGTTTTGATTACAAAAGGCCTAGTTGTAGGTTCTCAAAAATCACGAAAAGTTCTAGAATTGATTATGAAAATTTTAAGATTTTTCTCACCAAAAATTAGAGAATTTAAATGCCATTTACTAAATTTACGGAGCCAATATTTTCAAGTACTAAAGGTTTCTATGTTCACAAAACTAACCCTTCTGTGCTCTATGACCTTTACTCACTAATCAGACCATAACTCACTCATATAGACTCAAAATTAGGTGATTCCAGTGGCTATGTAACTGTAAGAAATATATCTACACTCTTCATGTTAACCATGTTTTCATATTCCTTATAGGGTAGTCCCAGAAATTCGAAAAATGAAGCTATTCTCACCAATCTGAATTCCATACCCGATTCTGACCTCTCATCACTCCCTGGAGTATAACTCTCTCATTTTAAGTCTGATTGATGTGATTCCAAATGCTATGGAAATCTAAGACATAGTGATAAAACTTCTATGTTGAACAAGTTTCATATTTTAGAGAGAAATTTGTCCATATAGAGATTAAATTTAGCCTAATAAACTCTAAACTAGATTTTTATAAGAAGCCAAACTTGCCTTGTGCAAACCTCCTCCTATGGCTCTCAATTTGCAGCTTTCTTCTCCTCTTGGTTTCCCTTGCAACTTAGCCATGTTTTTTGCAGAAAATATGGGGTGAGCAAAACTTCAATCTTAACACTCACTCTTACTCTCACTGCCTTATGGTGAGGGAAGAAAAAAGAAGGAACTCTCACCATTTCTGGTTGCTTTCTCTCTCTTCTTCCTCTCTTATATTTTCTTCTTTTTCTTGGCTGCTCTCTCTCTCTTCCTTCCTCTTGCCTCTTAATTTTTTGACTACCTTCCCTCTCCCATTTCTACTACTGGGGAGAGGCAAAGCTGGTGTGAGCCTACTGCCCATTACCAAAATGCAAGGATGTGGCTGCCATGGTTGCAGGAATTCCCTGGGTTCTGTAGGGCAGGGAGGTAAGTTTCTTGCTGCTCCTCCACGTAAGTGCATGCATATTTATATATATTATAATATGCTCAGTGGGGGTGGGTGAAAGTAGATGCATAATACGTAAAGGAAGCATATGCTGCCACATAACTTGCATGAATGAATGCTTCTACTTGTCTCATGGAGCAAAGGTGGCGTGATTTTGCTGCTTTATGAAGCAGATGGGGGCATGTTTCTGTTGCCTTATGGAGCAGATGATGGGTGTGTTTCTGCTTGCTTTATGGAGCAAGGATGGGTGTGAATTCTACTGCTTTGTGGGGAGTGTTTCTACTGCATGTGGGGCGTGATTCTACTTGCATTCCAATAACTGCATATGTGTTTTAACCAACAAATTTGTTGGTGCTTGTTTCAAATTCTCACATGCATGCATATGTAGATATATATATTATGATATACATGGTGGGTGCATAGACATGTAAAGAAAAACAACTCTGCCTCGTGAATCCAGCTACAAATTCTAATGCTTCCAACACTTGTTTCAATTTAATTCAAACACTTTCGGTTAGCAACTACAATCCTAAAGTATTTAGATAAAGTTTTGACTAGCTATTGCCTCTTTTTCTCCACAAAGCTAGGATAAGTCCTTCATTATCCTTATCTATATAATAATTCTTGTTCATATATGTCTTAATTTATTACTAATCCTAGATTAGTAATGTCTTAAAAAAATGTATTTGTGTCCTCTCTCCATCCATTATGATCCTAAGAATTTTATTTATATGATTCAATATTAACTATGTCACCTATTTTATACTTGCATTATAGTTATATAACTAAGCATCTTAATTACTTGTCATATGTATTTTCTACTCATCCTTAAATTTATCTAACTTTATTAGAAGCTTAGGATGTTACATCGTAAACCTTAATTATGCTTGGTTAAATTAATTGAATGTTATTATGAATTAAGTAGTTAGAAGTAAAGAGGAAATGACTTCATGGGACCTTACAAATATATAAGAAAAAATATTGTTATAGTATCCCCTGAAAAAATAGGGAAGCTGGGTTCTCATGAAATCTGCCCATCTATTTCCTGCATTCCTTGGGTTTTCTCCCATCTCACCATTGGCATTGTTATTATTCTGAATATGACACAGAATCTGGTTTGTAGCAGAAACTTGATCTCGAATAGCAGTGGCTAGATCTTTTAGAGTAGTTTCCACACTTGCCCTCGGATTTATCCTCGACAATGTCATTTCCTATTGTATCAACCAAAAGAAATAGTCATTATTGAGGTGATCAAGTTCAACAGTAGTTATGGAATTTTATAATACAATAGTCATAACATCATAAAGCACACATATTAGGAAAAATTCTAGCAATTTTCCCTAACAATTTTAATATGCTACTCTACTCGCCTATCCACATCTTGTTCAAGATACTATTAGATCGATCCAGGTAATCATCCAACCCCATGGCTAGTTAGGATCGACCTGCTCTAATATCAACTTGTAATGACTGGTTTTTTTTTGGTAAAGCAAATAACACAAAAGATAAGCAGCCAGCCAAAATATATGCATAGTATATATATATATACATGTCTACAACACATCAGAGATTAGAATATATATATATATATATACATGTGTAACCTTATGTACTAGGCATCATACTTAAAAGGCGAAGTACCGTGTAGTAACACTAAAAATAATGGGTTAACCTATTTACAAAACATACATGTGTAGCCTACTACACTACTACTCCCATGGCCATCACCCTTGGGGTACATTTGGTGGAGGAGGAGGCCTGGGTGCAGGTACTTCCACCATGTTGATCACTAACAAGTTTACTATGAAAGTGAATTTCCCCAAGTAAAGGATATCCATTGTTTGTAGCTCCAACAAAAGAGTCAAGATAACAAACGACATAAAAAGGATCTAAACATAACACCACAAAATATAATGAGATATGGAATACCAGCAATGTTAACATCCAGTAATAAAGAATATACCAAAAAACTCACGTGTTATGTTTAGCTGTATAAGCTACAGAAAACATTTTTTGATTACAAATTGAACAATATCTCCCTCATCTAGACTCCAAATTAAGTAATTCTAAGGGCTAAAAATTTGTTCGGCATAGATCTACATTTTTCATGTTAAAAAAAATATTTTAATTGCTAACCGATTCTTCCAAAAATTTTAAAAACACAAGCTTTTCTGGTTACTCCGAAATTCAGTTTTCTAACCAAACCTTTCCTATGGTTTTAGTTCATCATTTTATTATGTCCTCTTCCATTTTTGTCCCATTTTACATCTAATCATCTTCCATCAATTTTTCACCACATTCAAATATACAAAATAACAGCATAAAAATCCTAAAATTTTGCCACCCATAGCCATACCTATGCAGAACTTTCCACACCAACCAAAATGTTCAAAACATCCATCATATGCAAGATAACATGTAACATGATATAGCAACATTCATGACCAATCATCAAAGTAACAAATATTGTAAATCTTATCAAATTTCTAAGATCAAAATCCCATATAAATGTTACAAATTTCAATGCTTTTCTTCAAAAAGAGATATTGTTAAACCTACCTAAAGATCTCCTTAACTCACTTAGTGAATTCTTTTTCTTGTTTTCTCTTCAAGGAAGTGGCAAGATTCCTCCCTTCTCTTAGCTTTTCTAGCAGCTTAAATAAGAGAAGGAAGGTGAGTTTTGAACCCTAAGGATGAAGAAAAAATATGGATTCAAGTTGAGATTTAGCTAACTTACCTTGAGTACTTAGTCCTTTAGACTTCTCCTTCCTCTTCCTTCCTCTCTTCTCCTCTCTTTCTCTCCTTTCCTCACTCTACCTTTCTTATGTTTTTCATCTCGCTCACTTGGACGAAATTATAATGTTATAAGGGTTGTTTTTGCTTAAATAAACTATCAAGTGGTTCAATTTTCATAATCATGGGTCTACCTTATCACAATTAGGATGCACTTGATTGTTTTTTAGGGAAAGATAACTCATGTTCTTGTCTTCCTCTGCCTTATTCATGATATGCAGAGCAAAAGGAGATTTATATTTTAAAAATTATGATAAAATGTTCTTAAGAAAAGGGACAAGATCCATTTTATTTAGGGATTCCTTTCTTTTTTCTTTTGCCTCAATTAAGTATGATAGGTTTGCCTTTCTAGGTGGCAAATTTCCAGCCCTTGAGTGTCCCTTACTTGACTGAAATTATTTGTGTAGGATAAGGATGTTTTGTCAAAATGTCATGTATTATTACCTACTTGCTGAAATTTTGAATATATGATATAGATGTTTTGTCCTAATGTCATGTGACCTAATCTTGATTATTATTACACTACTATTTCCTCACATGATTCTTATTTTTCCCTCTTGGATTTGGGCTCATTCTTACCCATTTGGTGAAAGCTCTATATGAAGTATCCATAGGTGAAAGCCCATAGGTGAAAGCCTAATGTATGGGTAGAGATGTTAAACTTATGAACTTTAGCTCTTGAATTAGGAAAAATTACTCTAATCCAATATTCTTGAAAATTTAAGACCTTGACTTACTTCCCAAAAATTTATTTTTCTTAACCAAGAATTTCACCTTTCTTTAGTATGTTATTTTAAATTATTTTCCTATTAGATTTTTCTCTCTTTACTTATTCCCTTAATGTTAGAAACATTTTCTATGCATATATAAAAGGTGAAGAATTTCTAAGGATTATATTTCCTTAGATATATAAAAATTGTCTCATAAATTTTATTTCCTGAACTAATTATTAATGTAGCTTTATTAATAAAAGAAACAAAATTAGGGATGTTACATTTCTCTCCCCCTAAAAGAAATGTTGTCTTCAAAATTTTAGAAATTACCTAATAAGAACAATTGTGGATATTTTTTCCTTATGACTTTTTCCAGCTCCCAAGTTGATTCTTTCAGAGTCAAACCTTCCCATAACACCTTAACCAAGGGAATGGTCTTATTCCTCAATTGCTTCACGTCGGTGTCCAGTATGGATGCCGGTACTAGCTGATATGTCATGTTTTCGTTTATTTGGATTGGTTCATCCCGTATTACATATGATGAATTTGGAAGATACTTGTGGAGATGTGATACATGAAAACATTATGTTGGTTGTACAAATGAGGTAGGAGGGCAATTTGATATGCTGACATCCCCACTTTCTTCAAAATTTGGTAGGGTCCCAAAAATTGTAGACTTAGCTTTCTAGTCTTGAGAGACCTACCAACTCCAGTAGTCAGGGAAAGTTTCAAAAATACATGGTCTCCTTCCTCAAACTCTAGAGGTCTATGTCTCTTATCATAGTAACTTTTTTGTCGACTTTAAGTTGTAAGTATTTTGTCTTGTATCATCCTGATTTGTTTAGTGGTTTTTTGAACTAAATCAGGACCCAACAAGTTCTTTTCTCCTACCTCAAACCAATATAGTGGTGATTGACACTTCTATTGTATAAAACTTTGTAAGGGCCCATCTTAATACAAGAGTGATAGTTATTATTATAAGTAAATTCCACTAAAGGTAGGTACTTATCCCATCCTTTACCTTGCTCTATAACACAGGCCCTCAACATATCTTTTAGGGTTTGAATGGTCTATTTTGTCTGCCCGTCAGTCTGAGGATGGTAGACTGTACTGAACCACAATTGGGTTCCAAAATCTTCCTGCAACATCATCCAAAATCTCGACATGAACCTTAGATCTCTATCAGAAATGATATTTAAGAGAGTTTCATGTAGTCTAACTATTTCCTGGACGTACAACTGGGCCAATTTGTCTAGTGAATAGTTAATTTTGTTGGGCAAAAAGTGAGCAGATTTGGTTAATCTATCAACTATTACCCAGATAGAGTCATGTCCAATTGAAGTCTTAGGTAAACCCACCACAAAGTCCATCAAAATACTATCCTATTTCCATTTAGGGATCTCAAGAGGTTATAGAAATCCCACTAGCTTTTGATGCTCTACCTTTACCTTTTGACAAATTAAACATTTTTCCACAAACTCAGCAATGTCCTTTTCCATCCCTGGCCACCAGTACATCTTCTTTTAAGTCTTGATACATTTTAGTGGATCTAGGATGGACTATGTACTTACTTTGATGTGCTTCATGCAAGATCTTAGTCCTCAACTCTTATTCTTGAGGGACACAAACCCTTCCTTGATATATGATTACTCCATCTTCTGAGACAAAAAAATCATCTTGTTCTTTGTGATCCTCTAAGTATTGGTCGTGAGCTTAATCCTCTTTAATCTTGGATCTAAGATCACACTATATACTTAACCTATTGATGATTAGCTTCTTTGGGGTAAGAGTAGTGACCAGCTTTAAATTTCGAAACTCCTCTAGCATTTGCATCTCATACACCATCATCTGACCCATGTGTAGAGATTTTTGACTTAAGGCATCGGCTATAATATTCGCCCTTCTTGGATGATACTTTATCTCAAACTTGTAGTCATTGAGAAATTCTATCCATTTTCATTGCTTCATATTTAACTACTTGTGATAAAAAAAGTACTTAAGACTCTTATGATCATAGTATACTTTAAATGTTGCCCCATACAAATAGTGTCACTAAATCTTTAAGGCAAACACCACAGCTGCCAATTCAAGATCATGGGTTGGATAATTTTCTTCATGGGGTCTTAGTTGCCTAGAGACGTAAGTAGCTACTCTCGTCTTGCATTAGCACACACCCTAGCCCTTTCTTTGAAGCGTCATTATACACTTCAAAATGTCCTGTAGGGTTTGAGATAATTAAAATACGAGGAGTGGTCAATCTTGTCTTAAGCTCCTAGATACTAGCTTCACATTGATCAACCCATTTGAAAGGACTTCCCTTTCAGGTCAATTTAGTTAATGGTAAGGCTATAGGAGAGAAGTTTTTTATAAACCTCCTGTAGTATTTTGTCAAACTCAAGAAACTTCTGACTTCTGTAACTGTCTTTGGTCTTTCCCACTAAATCACTGGTTTTGTCTTGCTAGGGTCTACGGCTACCCCTTTATTGGAAATGACATATCCGAGAAATTTTACCTCTGACAGCCAAAATCCACACTTCTCCAATTTGGCATACAATTTTTGTCTTTCAGCACTTGCAGAACAATTCGGAGATGTTGTTCATATTCTTTCTCACTCTTAGAATATATCAAGATGTCATCAATGAACACTATCACAAATTGATCTAGGTAGGGTCGAAAAATGCAATTAATATAATCCATGAAAATTATAGGTATATTTGTCAACTTGAAGGGCATTACGAGAAACTTATAATGTCCATACCTAGTCCTAAAAGCCGTTTTTGATACATCTTCCTCCTTGATTCTAATCTAATAGTATTTAGACCTCAAGTCAATTTTAGAAAAGATGGAGACTCCCCTTAGTTGATCCAATAAATCATATATCCTAAGGTGATGGTACTTATTTTTTACAGTCACCTTATTTAACTATTTGTAATGTATGCATAGTCTCAAGCTCTTGTCTTTCTTCTTAACAAACAATACACGAGCTCCCCAAGGTGATATACTGAGTCTAATGAATTGCTTGTCTAATAATTCCTCCAACTGTTTCTTGAGTTCCTGTAGTTCCTTCGAGGCTATTCTATAAGGTACAATAGAGATAGGTCCTGTCCTAGGTAGAAGATCAATAAAAAACTCTATTTCTCTCTCTGGAGGTAAGCCCAGAATATCTAGTGGAAATACTTCATTAAACTCATTAGCTATTAGAATTTCATTAAGCTTCAATTTGACTTCTAGAGTTGATAAATACAAGAGAATGTAACCAAGTACTCCACTCTTCAACTCCCGATTGACTTGATTGGCATAGCATCAATAACTGCATCTCTTGTTGTGGAGTAGAAGGTAGAAATTCAACCATCTTGGAGCAACAATTTAGCAAGACCCGATTTCTAAACATCTAATCTAACCCTAGAATGACTTCAATACCTCTTAAAGGTAGACAAACAAGGTCTATAGAAAAAATTTTCTCCTGGATGATGACTTGACAGTCTTTACATACAGAGAAAATTAAGACCCTTTCCCTTGTGGGAGTTACTACATATAGCTCATAAGGGGTTTCAAAAATAGTATACTAAAGCTCCGTAATATGTTATTCTGATATAAATGAATGACTAGCACCAAAGTCAAACAACACCATAAGAGAAAATCTATAGATATAGTGTAACATCCAGTTTTTTTTAATTTAATTATTATTATTATACCAACTTTGTAAGATCCGATTTACTTTATTTTTTTTCACATTACGCATGTTAAATATGCCATATGTATAAACACAATATATATGTATACATATTTATTATAAACCCCATACATGTTATAATTATACAATACAACATTTCAAAACACAATATATATGTTTACATATATATATATTACAAACCTCACACATGTTATATTTATACAATACACATTTCAATACATAAATAAGAGTCCTTATACAGCACTTCACCCTTGAAATACAAAGGGTGAAGAGGTGGTGCTGACATCGAGATCTCCATCAGTAACGCCATTTCCTGTTGCACCTCATTTCTTTTTATCTGAACATAACACCACAATAATAGTGAGAACAAAGGTTCCTAGTAAACTTAACATAAATAAAATATAATGGGAAAAATAGGAGTTATGTTCAGCTGTATAAGCTACAGAAAATATTAAGATTTGAAGATAAAATCATCACTTCAGTTGAAGATAAAAGTTCTATAGCTCCACGCCACCAGCATTCTAGTTCATCTTTTAGCATATATGTAGTGAAGATAACTTGCTGCTCTTCAGTACAACTCATCACTTCAAAGATTTTCTCCAATTCCCTTATCCACCTTTCAGCTACAATCAGGTCAAAACTGCCTTGAAAAGAAGGTGGTTTAGTCCTTAGGAACTCAGATATGCCGTTATCATTCCCTGCCATTCAACTATTTCCACCATTCTCACCGTTCTGGTTATTAGCATTCTGGAGGTATTGTAGAATTTGGTTGGTGGTTGTGACTTGGTCTCAAATTGCCATGGCAAGGTTGTGCATGGTTTCCTCTGCATTGTTTGCCAAATTTCTCCTTGGTGGTGCCATTTCCTACTGTGGCAAAAAACAAAGTTATGCTACTATTGAGGTGATTAAGCCCAATAGTTAATTTCAAAAATATTTAACAACAGTCATAACACCATCTTAGCATATAGATAGGAAACACTAGTAATTTCTTACTTATATGAAATCCCTGATCCCCTACATAACGTAACCACAACATACTCAAGACACTATAAGATCGATTCAGATAACCATCCACCCATTGGCCATCTAGGATCAATTTCCTTTGATACCAATTATGTAACAACTCCATTTTTCTTACATATATACAAATATATGTATTTTTAAAATCCCATGAAGTCATTATTTCTTTACTCCTAACTATTTAACTCATAATAGCATTCAATTAAATTAACTAAGCATAATTAAGGTTTATGGTATATCTTTAATACTGATACAATTCTGGGTTCGCATACACATCATTAATTAACAACATTTGTACACAAATCAAACACATATATGTCTACATCTTATTCATCCAAATTGACTAGTTTCGGGGATACGGGTGCGGGTGGTTGTTCCTTCACTGGGATCTTAGCCAACACGACCCAACGTACGTTAAAAGCCAGTCATAGAGAATATATGCATATATAGTCCTCTGAACATGATATGGAAATATAGTGAGAATTAAATCCCAGTAGGTTCAACAATAAATTATAAGCATCATTAATATAGATCATTATGTCATGTTTGTAACATCCCCTTTTTTATACATATATATAAATTGTTTTAAAGTTCCATGAAGTCATTACCTTTATTTAACTCATAATAACATTCAATTAATTTAACCAAGCATAATTAAGGTTTACACATCATTAATTAACAACATCCGTCCATAAATCAAACACATATATGTCTACATCTTATTCATCCATATTGACTAGCTCTGGGGATACAGGTGCAAGTGGTTACACCTTCACCGGTATCTTAGTCAACTCGACCACAAACACCTTATTAATTTCTTGGATCTACCCAACATAAAGTAACTTGATCCATCGTACACTAAGAGCCAGAGCTAAAGAAAAATTTGCAAAACTAGTTTTCTAATCATGATATGGAAATATAGTGAGAATTAAATCTCAATAGGTTCAACAATAAATCACAATTATCACTAATATAGATCATCATGTCATGTTCATTTGTATAAGCTACAGAAAATATCTTAGGTCACATGAATGCACTTTGTCTATGCACATGAAAATCATATAGTAATGACATGTATGGCATGAATAACTATTTTTAGATTATCATATGATGGCTATCAACTTATTTTCATATCAAGCTACTCCAGTCAAGATGAGTACTTTCTACTCTTTAGTACGGGCTTTTCTCGCTTTGTCTGACATGGCATACTTTCTCTTTCTTTTCTCATTAACATAACCATAGCCGTTGGTAGGGCATCCCCTACTAGTGTACCACACAGACTGTCATGTGACTGTATTTATTTCTTTTCTTTTCTCATTAATAGCCAAAAATATGATTTCAATAACAAATATGTTCATTATATTCACATGTCATAATTTTTCATCAAAATATAATATTTACAAAAAAAAAATCATTAGTAATCATGACATGAACATAATCGTGTTAAATATCACTTTATAAAATATTTCCATGTCTAAATTACACAGTTAAGATGGTAAGGAGTTCATACAATGGCAATGACTATGACATACACTAGTCATTTATTATTTTCATTTATAAGATTCTTCTTTTATAAATATTATTTTATCTCTTCATTTTCTTTATACTTGGCCTCTAGTCACTTTCCTCCTACTTATATCATTTCGAACAGATGTTCTCACAAATTTAATATGACATTCTTCTTCAATTTGGTTTCTATTAATATCCTATAGTTAATGAGGTTCAGTTAGGCTAGAAAACTATTGAAAATAAGTTTTACCAGCTTCCAACATGACCTAAACGTATCCTATAACATGGTTAGGCCATTTCTTGTAAAATAGCCATGCTTTAGGTTTCAAAATGCCTTTCTAGCACAGAACACGACCATGCTTTATGTTGTGTTATTCCATAATATAGATTTTTGTCCTGCCTAAGCTTCTCTCACTAATCAAAGTATAACTCTCTCATTTTGACTTCGAATTAGGTGATCTTAGTGTCCATTTAAAGATAAAATAATTATCTAAAATTATCATGTTGAACATTTTAGTGCAATCTTAAGGAATCTTGGTGATATTACTCCCTCAAATTAAACGTTATTTCTTCTCGGGTAGGTTATGACCATATATCCCTCATATTAACCAGTTATTTTAATTCTCCACAGAATTTTACAAAAAATTCAAACACAGAAGCTTTCTTAATAGATTCTTCCCCAGTTAACCATTTTCTAACCACTTCTTACAAATCTGACCATATCTACCTCATATGAACTCCAAATTAAGTGATTACAGTGGTTAAAATTCCGTGAGACATATATCTATATTTTTCATGTTCACCATTTATTTTAATTCCTAACCAATTCTTCCTAAAATTTGAAAAATAGAAGCTTCCCTAGTTACTCCTAGATCTAGTTTCCTAACCAAACCTTTTCTAAGGTTTTAGTTCATGATTTTATTATGCCCTCTTCCATTTTCTTCCTAATTTACATCAAATCATATTCCATCAATTTTTCACCAAATTTAAATACACAAAATAGCAGCATAGAAATCTTAAAATTTTGCCAGCCATAGCCATACCTATGCAAAACTTTCCACACCAACCTAAGTATTCAAACATACATCACATTCAAGATCAACATGTAACATGATATAGCAACATCCATGGACAATCATCAAAGTCACAAATATTGTAAATTTCATCAAAGTTCTAGGATCAAAATCCTATATAAATGTTTCTAATTTCAAAGCTTTTCTTTAAAAAATATTTTGTTAAACCTACTTAAAGATCTCCCTAGCTCACTTAGTGAATTCTTTTTCTTGTTTCCTCTTGAAGGAAGTAGAAAGATTCCTCCCTTTCCTTAGCTTTTCTAGCAGCTTAAATAAGAAAAGGAGTGTGAGTTTTTGAACCCCAAGAATGAAGAAGAAAGATAGATTCAAGGGGAGATTAAGTTAACTTACCTTGAATACTTAGTCCTCTAGACTTCTCCTTCCTCTTTCTTCCTCTCTTTTCCTCACTTTCTCTCTTTTCCTTACTCTACCTTGCTTATGTTTTTCCTCTCCCTCACTTGGACGAAATTATAATGTTATAAGGGTGGGTTTTGTTTTAATAAACTATCATGTGGTTCACCTTTCATAACCATGGGTCTACCTTATCATAATTAGGATGCACTTGGTTGTTTTTTATTTGGAAAAACCAACTCATGTTCTTGTCTTCCTCTCCCTTAGTCAAGATATATATAGAAAAAGGAGATTTCTATTTTTGAAAATCATGTTAAAATGTTCTTAAGAAAAGGGACAACGTGCCTTTGATTTAAGGATTCATTTCCTTTTTCTTTTTTCTTAATCAAGTATGATAGGTTTACCTTTTTAGGCGGCAAATTTTCAGCCCTTAAATCTCCCTTGCTTGGCTAAAATTATTTGTGTAGGATAAGGATGTTTTGTTATAATGCTATGTATTATTACCCACTTGTTGAAATTATGAATATAGGATATAGTTGTTTTGTCCTAAAGCCATGTATTATATTACCTACTTGTTGAGATTATGAATGTAAGATATAGATGTTTTGTCTTAATGCCATATGGCCTAATTTTGATTATTATTACACTCCTATTTTCTCACATGATTCTTATTTTTCCTTCATGGATTTAGACTCATTCTTACCCATTTCCTTTGCTTTGACTAAAATTCTTCTTTTCATGAAGGGCTTGGTCATATTTTCATGACTTTTGGGCTATTGGTCCAACTTCTATATCCTAGTCCAAGTCTATGTTTTATTGGGCTATCCTATTGGCTTGCTAGAAATTCATGTGAAGTGGAAAAACTCTATATGAAGTGTCCATAGGTGAAAGCCTAATTTATGGATGAAGATGTTAAACTTAGTAACTCTAACTCTTGAATTAGGAAAAATTACCCTAATCCAATCTTCTTGAAATTTTAAGACCTTTACTTACTTTATAAATAAAAAATTATCTTCCTTACCCAAGAATTTCTCCTTTTTAGTATGTTATTTCTAATTTTTCCTATTAGGTTTTCTCTTTTTACCTATTTCCTTAATGTTAGAAACATTTTCTATTCATACACATAAGGTGAAGAATTTCTAAGGATTATCTTTCTTAGATATCTAAAAATTGTCTAATAAATTTTACTTCCTTAATTAATTATTTATGTACCTTTATTAATGAAAGAAACAAAATTATGGATGTTACATTAAATATTTATTTTCCTTTATTAATAAATGAAATGAAATTAGGGATGTTAAAATGTTCATCTGTATAAGCTACAACAAATATCTTAGGTCACATGAGTGCACTTTATCTATGCAGATGAAAATCATACAATAATGACATGTATGACATGAATAACTATTTTCATAATATGATATGATAACTATCAACTTATTTTCATATCAAGCTACCCCAGTCAGGGTTAGTACTTTCTACTATCTTGTACGAATTTTTCCCACTCCGTCTAATATGTCACACTTTCTCTTTCTTTTCTCATAAACATAATCATAACCGTGAGTAGGGTGTCCCCTACTGGTGCACCACAAAGACCACCATGTGACTGTTTTCATCTCTTTTCTTTTCTTTTCTTTTCACGTTAATAGCCAAAAATATGATTTTAATAACAAGTATGTTCATTATCCTCACATTCCACAATTTATCGTCAAAGAATAATCATTACTAAAAATTATTGGTAAAAAACAATCTTGCCATGAATACAATCATTTTCAAATATCATTTTATAAAATATTTCCAAGTCAAAATTACACACTTAAGATGGTAAGTAGTTCATGCAATGGCAATGATTATGGCATACACTAGTCAATTATTATTTTCATTTATAAGATTCTTCTTTTTTAAATATCATTTTTCTCTCTCACTAAATAGAGCATAATGCCCTCATTTTAAATCCGATTAAGGTGATCTTGGTGTCAATTGAAAGATAATACAATTCTATAAAATCCGTATTTCAAACATTTGTATGAAATATTAAGTAATCATGGTGTTACTACTCCCTCAAATTCAATGTTATTTCTTCTCGGGTAGGTTCATACCTCAATTACTAATCTGACTATACCTCTCTCATATGAACTCTAATTGAGGTGATTTAAAAGCCTATAAAACGCTAAGACACTTATATACAGCTTTCTTATTTATAATTTTTTAGATTCCTTACTAACAATTCCCAAAAAATTGAAAACAAAAACTCTTATATTTACCACCCTGGATTTTAGACTTATTTTGACATCTACTCATTAATCAGCCATATCTCCCTCATATGGACTCTAACTTAAGTGATTTCAAAGCCTATAGATCCATAATACATATATCTATATTTAATTCCCTACAAATTTTGCCGAGAAATTCAAGCACAAAAGCATATCTAACAGATTCTTCTCCTGTTAGCTAGTTTCTAACCTCTGGACCATATCTCCCTCATATTGATTCCAATTTAAATGATTCTAGTGGCTAAAATTTCTTCAGACATGTATATATATATATATATATATATATATATATATATATATATATATTTCATGTTAAGAACTTCTTTTACTTCCCTACAGAGTTATCCTAGAAATTCAAACACAAAAGCATACTTAATAGATTCTTCCTTGGTTAAGAATTTTCTGACCACTGCTTACTAATTGGAGAATATCTCCCTCATATGGATTCCAAATTAAGTGATTCCACTAGCTAAAAATCCATGAGATATAGATTTATATTTTGCTCATTATCCATTTCTTCTAATTCCTAACCGATTCTTCCCAGAATTTTGAAAAAAAGAAGCTTCCCTGGTTACTTTAAAATCTAGTTTTCTAACCAAACCTTTCCTAAGGTTTTAGTTCATATTTTATTACGTCCTCTTCTATTTTCTTCCTAATTTACATCTAATCATCTTCCATCAATTTTTAACCACATTCAAATATACAAAAAAGTAGCATAAAAATCCTAAAATTTTGCCACCCACAGTCAAACCTATGCAGAACTTTCCACCCCAACCGAAATGTTCAAAACATCCATTATATGCAAGATAACATGTAACATGATATAGCAACATTCATGACCAATCATCCAGGTAATAAATATTATAAATTTCATCAAAGTTTTAAGATCAAAATCTCATATAAATGTTACAAATGTCAAAGCGTTTCTTCAAAAAGAGATATGTTAAACCTACCTAAAGATATCCTTAGCTAACATAGTGAATTCTTTTTCTTGTTTCCTCTTGAAGGAATTAGCAAGATTCCTCCCTTCCCTTAGCTTTTCTCGCACATTAAATAAGAGAAGGATGGTGAGTTTTGAACCCTAAGGATGAAGATAAAAGGTAGATTCAAGCGGAGATTAAGCTAACTTACCTTGAGTACTTTGTCCTCTAGACTTCTCCTTCCTCTTTCTTCCTCTCTTGTCCTCTCTTTCTCTCCTTTTCTCACTCTACCTTGCTTATGCTTTTCCTCTCCCTCACTTGGACGAAATTATAATGTTATAAGGGTGGGTTTTGCTTAAATAAACTATCATGTGGTTCACCTTTCATAACCATGGGTCTACCTTATCACAATTAGGATGCACTTGGTTGTATTTTGGGGAAAAACAACTCATGTTCTTGTCTTCCTCTACTTTAGTCAAGATATGCATAGCAAAATGAGATTTGTATTTTAAAAATCATGTTAAAACGTTCTTAAGACAAGGGAAAAGGTCCCTTTGATTTAGGGATTCATTTCCTTTTTCTTTTGTCTTAATCAAGTATGATAAGTTTACCTTTTTAGGTGGCAAATTTTCAGCCCTTGAATCTCTCTTGCTTGGCTGAAATTATTTGTGTAGGATAGAGATGTTTGTCATAATGCCATGTATTATTACCTACTATATCATCACATGGCTTCATGAAATTATGAGTGTAGGATATAGATGTTTTGTCATAATGCCATGTAACCTAATATTGATTATTATTACACTACTATTTCATCACATGATTCTTATTATTTTCCTCTTGGATTTGTGCTTATTCTTGCCCATTTCCTTTGCTTTGACTGAAATTCTACCTCTCATTGAGGGCTTAGCCATACTTTCATTATTTTTTGGTCTATTGGTCTAACCTCTATATCCTAGTTCAAGTCTATGTTGTATCTCTTTCTTAGGGTATCCATTTGGCTTAATAAAAACTCATGTGAAGTGAAAAAAACTCTATATGAAATGTCCATAGTTGAAAGCCCAAATGTATGGGTAGAGATGTTAATTTTAGGAACTCTAGCTCTTGAATTTGGAAAAATTACCTTAATCTAATCTTCTTAAAATTTTAAGACCGTTACTTACTTCCAAAAATTTGTCTTCCTTACCCAAGAATATTGCCCCTCTTTAGGATGTTATTTCTAATTTTTTCTATTAGGTTTTCTCACTTTACCTATTCCCTTAATGTTAGAAACATTTTCTATGCATACACATAAGGTGAAAAATTTCTTAGGCTTATATTTTCTTATATATCTAAAACTTGTTTAATAAATTTTATTTCCTTAATTAAATATTTGTATACCTTTATTCATAAGAGAAACAAAATTAGGGATGTTACACCTTGAGTAGTAGTTCTCTAGACTTCTCCTTCTTCTTCCTGCCTCTCTTCAACTTTCTTTCTCTCCTTTCCTCACTCACCTTACTTCTATTTTTCCCTCTCCCTCACTTAGACAAAATTCTAATGTTATAAGAGTGCTTTTTGCTTAAATAAATTATCAAGTGGTCCTCCTCTCATAAGTATGGGTCTACCTTATCATAATTAGGATGCACTTGGTTACTTTTTGAGGAAAGACAACTTATGTTCTTGTCTTCCTCTTCCTTAGTCAAACCTAGAGAGAGAAAAAGTCTTCTTGGTGATATAGAGTAAGTTCAACATCTTTTCTTTGGATTTCTTGACAAAATGACCTTGTGTATGTGTTTATATGCAATAATGGAAGTATAATGGTAGGGTAGATGTATGCATTGATGAGGCTTTTATGGTGTTGGTGGTTATCTTCCATTAATATGAGTGATAGAATATTAGTTAGGACTCTTTGGTGGATGATTTTGAAGGCTATAATTCATGATTTTGGTGGATAAATGTGGCTTTTAATTTGGAATTTATATGCTTAAAAGGTTTGTTTGATTATTTTCTTGTTTGGTGGCTTATTTGGAAAGGAAAATAGAAATTTTTGTTATTTTGCACATAGAGCATGGTCGTGCTTCTTGGCACAGCCAGGTTGTGCTTTGGTCTAGTTGGGACAATTTTGGTGCAGGACAAGGGTGCAACATGGTCGTGCTTCGTCGCACGACTAGGGAGTGCTCTGGGTTGGAATGGGAAAAACATGGGTGCTGGAATTTGGAGGAAAGTTTTAAAGGGGAAATTTTAATATTTTTATGCTATTTTTTGTATATTTAATTGTAGTAAAAAATTGATGAAATATGATTGGATGTAAATTAGGAAGAAAATGGAAGAGGACATAATAAAATGATGAACTAAAACCTTAGAAAAGGTTTGGTTAGGAAATTGGATTTTAGAGTAACTAGAGAAGATTCTGTTTTCCAAATTCTGGGAAGAATTGGTTAGTAATTAAAAGAAATGGTTAATATGAAAAATATAGATATATGTCTCACGGATATTTAGCCACTAGAATTACTCAATTTAGAGTCCATATGAGGTAGATATAGTCAGATTAGTAAGTAGTGGTCAGAAAATAGTTAACCAAGGAAGAATCTGTTAGGAAAACTTATGTGTTTTAATTACTAGGAACATTATGTAGAGAATTGAAATAAATGGTTAACTTAAACAATATAGATATATGTCTCATAGAAATTGAACCACTGGAATCACTCAAGTTGGAGTTTATATAAGGGAGATATGGTCAAATTAGTAAGTAAAGGTCAGAACATACCCGGCAAGAAATAACATTTTACTTGAGGGAGTAATATCACCCAGATTAATTAAGCTTTTGCTAAACTATTCAATATAATAGTTTTAGATAATTGTTTTATCTTTAAATGGACACTAAGATCACCTAATTCTGAGTTAAAATGGGAGAGTTATACTTTGATTAGTGGGAGAAGGTCAGGATGAACAAAAACCTGCATTAGGGAATAACACAACATAGAGCATGGTCGTGTTCCAAGGCACAGCCAGGCCGTGTTCTGTGCTAGAAAGGGAATTTTGAAGCCTAAAACATGGTTGTTTTACAGGAAATGGGCAACCTGTGTTATAGGATACGTGTAGGCCGCGTTAAAAGCTGGTAAAGCTTATTTTTAACATTTTTCTACCCTAAATAAACCTCATTAACTATAGGAAATTAATAG
This sequence comes from Gleditsia sinensis, assembly GCA_037074535.1. NCBI lineage: Eukaryota > Viridiplantae > Streptophyta > Magnoliopsida > Fabales > Fabaceae > Gleditsia > Gleditsia sinensis. Next base: position 33,073,316 of record CM073464.1, on the reverse strand, counting down.
AAACCAAATTGAAGAAGAATGTCGTATTAAATTTGTGAGAACATGTGTTGAAAATGATATAAGTAGGAGGAAAGTGACTAGAGGCCAAGCATAAAGAAAATGAAGAGATAAAAATAATATTTAAAAAAGAAGAAGAATCTTTTATAAATGAAAATAATAAATGACTAGTGTATTTCATAGCCATTGCCATTGCATGAACTCGTTACAATCTTAAGTGTGTAATTTTGACATGGAAATATTTTAAAGTGATATTTGAAATGATTATGTTCATGTCAAGATTATCAATTATTTTTGGTAATGATTATATTTTGATGAATTATTATGACCAATTGATACGAGGGAATTGCCTTAGGGAGTAATCATCCCCAAAAGCCAGGCTTTTGGGGATGATTACTCCCTAAGGCAATTCCCTCGTATCAATTGGTATCAGAGCCTTGGTTCGTCTAGTCAGTGTGGGTTGGCCAGATCGCCGACTGAGGCAGGTCGTCAAGAAAAAAACCAGATCACTGACTGAGGCAGGTGGCAAAAAAAAAAAAACTACATCGTGGGGTAGCTCGTGGTGTAGCCCGTACACCTTGCACGAGGACATGCAAGCCAAAAAGAGTGGGTGAATGATGTGAACTGTGCAACGGTGAGGGTGATTATCGAGTGACTATCGGCAAAGTCCCACATCGGCTAGAATACCACTAGGTGGGAGGTTTATAAGACCTTAGGCACCCTCACTCCAACAGCCTAGCTTTTGGGGATGATTACTCCCTAAGGCAATTCCCTCGTTAGGTACAACCAAATTAATACCTCAACTCCAAACTAACTGGTAGTAGTGAAAGCAGGGGTCAATCCCACAAAGACTGATATTACTTTATGTGATTGAGAAAATGGGGATTGATAATTCCAAATAAAACAAAGTAAATAATAATGAAAGTAAATAAGAGAGTAATTAATAAGAGAGGCGTTGGTGTCAGTTGCTATCCACTATCAAGGGATTGCATTGATAATTGACAACATAATCAATCTTAATCTAAATTTTTATCATGGGGATTCTAACCTTGTTTCTCCTTTGCCTCAATTAAACCCTAATTAATATGATATCCTTTAGCACATCGGTAAAGTTTAATCCATGAATCACATGAAGAAGAAGAGAAACTAATAGAGCTAAACAAATATAGACACAATGGCTATATTTAATTACATCAATTATTCATCATAGGTTTAATGATTTATAATTCAAAATATTTAAGCCTATTTGCCTGATGAATCACAGTTAAGAAAACTTTGTTTAAAACATAATTCAGCAATAGATTAAGACAAATAATATACTAGTAGGCCTCCTAGCAATCATTTGAATAATCATTGAAAAGAGAAGAGTAGATGAATAATCAATACCGATTAAGATTGAACTAATAAAATAAATTCCAAATCTCACAATGCATAAAGATCCCTTGAGGTTTCAATCTTCTTCTACCAATTAAAAGTAAATCAGCCGCGAAGTGCCATAAGAAAATCTAAAGAAGAATTGAATAAGGTAATTAAGAGCTTCAGTCCTCCTTGATGCTTCCTCTCTTCCACTTTTTATAGATTGGATTTTCCTCATTGAAGTAGAACTGTTTCTAGGTCAAAACTCGGCCCGTCGGGCTTTAATTGGAACCGAATAGACCTAAATATCATGACTTTAGCATTTTGGTTCTGCGACAAACGCTGTGGCACTATGAAATTGGTCTGATAGGGTGCCATGGTGCTTCAAAAATATGGAACTAGCATTGTGGCGCACTGGATCAGTTGCCCCAACACTTAGCTTCTGGGTAGCTTAGCACCACAATGTGCTAGGGAGTGCTGTGGGCTCTAGATCCTCGATGATGTGGCACCATGACTCTCTCTTTTAAGTTCCGTGATGCCTAGATACTTCTCAAATTTTCCAACGTTCCAAACACAAAAGTTGTATCTCTATGTCTCTTTTATCCATAGCCGCTAGAATCACCTTAATCGAAGTTAAAATAAGTGAGATATGCTTCAATTAGTGACAAAGGGTCAGAAACTAGCATTTTTCATGATTTTGTCTCTATTTTCCTCTTCTTTTATGTTATTCTTCCTAAAAAAAACAAAAAACTCAATTAATTCTTATTTATATTCTACTTAAATCAAATAAAAAGTAAGCTTAAATGCATTAAAATTATGCTTAATTATAACCACATCAAATGCATAGGCGGGGATGGTGATTTCGGGAGAGGGGTAAGGAAAGATTTTGGCATTGAAGGTTGGACATATTTGCTGGGGATGACATGAATAAGGAAGGAACTTCGATGAAGGAAGAAGGTGAAAAGGAGATTGAAAATGGAGATGGAGATGGAGATGAAGGCTTGGGTTTTTCTGGTTAGGGCATGAGAATAGGATGCAGAGGGAAAAGGGAGACAAGAAGAGGGGGAGAAGGGGAGAGCACGAGGAAATTTAGTGAGGCATAGGCTAGGGCATGGGTTAAATAGGAGAAGAGAAGTGCACAAAAATAGGAAGAAATACTTACCAAGACTCGAAGCATGGTTGTGCTTCTCAGCATAACTAGGCTATGTTTAGCATTAGAGAATGGATTTCCTTCTTGGGCTTCAAGCATGGCCTAAAGTTTTGCCATGTTGAGGAACATAACCCACCTGTGTTTGCTATTAGAGTTTAAAATTTGTTGGGAATCACCTATCTTGGGTGGTATGAGGAGCCTATATTGGAATCAGGGGCACGACTATGTTGGGTAACACGGCATGCCCGTGTTACTCGCGGGAAGAAAAACTATTCAAGGGATCCTTGGGCCATAGCCACCTTAGGTGACATGGCTTGCCTATGCTTGCTATGGCATATTCTAATTCCTTCTAGTTTTTGCATGTGCTTAAAGCACGGGTGTGCTCCAGGACACGGGTAGCTCGTGTTGGCTACTGGAATTCTCTTTTCTTCGAATTTTTCCTTAGTTTTTGATCCTCTTGAATTCCCTTTAAAATGTATCTTTTCTCCAACCTTGGGGACATGGAAATTGACCTAAAAAGCATATGGAAACACTCATTAACATCTAATTAAAGAAATTAAACTAAGAATAAGATAAAAACCCAAAATAAAACCATAAAATGAAAAAAAAATACAAATACTACATTGTGGGTTACCTCGCACAAAGCGCTTATTTAAAGTCATTAGCTCTACTCCATTGTTCTTTATTGGATTTAGGGGGGCTCCAAGTGAGTTTGATTAGCTCTTTTTTCAACCAATTCTCCCGTGATATAGTGCTTAAGGCGTTGTCTGCTAAATTTAAAGGATCTAGTTGCCTCACTCGATATTTCCACTGCTCCATAGGGAAAAACGTAACTCACTTAGAAAGGTCCAGACTAACGGGAACAAAGCTTTTTGGGAAAAAGCTTTAGCCTTGAATTAAATAGCAGGACCTAATCTCCTACTTGAAATTTATGCCTCAAGATGTGCTTATTATGCCATCTCTTTGTTCATTGGTTATACAACCTAGCACTATCATACAAATTAAGTCTCAGCTTATCTAGCTCAATCAATTGCAAGCATCTCCTTTTTTTAATAGCTCTTAAGTCAAACTTAATCATCTTTATTGCCCAATATGCCTTATGTTTGAGCTCTACTAGCAAGTGGCAAGGCTTTCAATATACCAACCGAAAGGGTGTGGTGCCTATAGGAGTTTTATATGTTGTTCGGTAGGCCTATATTGTGTCATCAAGCTTGAGAGACGAATCTTTTCTTGCCCTTGATATAGTATTCTCTAAGATAGCCTTGATTTTCCTATTGAATATCTAAACTTGTTCACTTGTCTGGGGATTATATGCTAGAGCCATTTTATGAGTGACTCTATATTTCTTCAAGAGGTTCTAAAATTGTTGCTTAGTGAAGTGGGAACCACCATTACTTATTACAGCTTGGGGCACTCCAAATCTTAAAAAATCACTCTCTTAAAGAGTTTGACAACCACTCTAGCATCATTAGTGGAAGATTCCATTACTTCTACCCACTTAGACATGTAATCCACATCTACTAAGATGTACTTATTGCCACATAAAGATGGAAAGGGGACCATGAAGTCAATACCCCAAACATCAAATATCTCCAATTCTAAAATATTATTCAGTGGCATCTCATTCCCCCTTGAGATATTACCAATTCTTTCACATCGATCACAAGCTTTTACAAAGGTATGCATATCTTTGAATAGTGAAGGCCAATAGAAACCAGCTTGAAGAATCTTAGCTGTAGTCTTTGAGGTGTTAGTATGGCTTCCATAAGATGAGTTATGGCAATGATAAATAACATTATGTACTTTTTCCTCTAGAATACATCTACAGAGATGCCATCTACACACCATTTGTAAAGACATGGATCAACCCAATAGTAGGATTTGATATCAAAGAAAAATGTCTTTCTATAATGATAACTTAGCCCTTCAGGTCCTGTATGCCAGATAGTTTACAAAATTTGCATACCAAGGAGCATTAGTATGAGTTATTACAAGGAGTTGGTCATTAGGAAAAGAATCATCTATGGGCAGCTCATCTTTATCATCTCTTATTGAATCTTGCTTTAGCTTTGAAAGATAGCCTGCAACCACATTTTCTGTTCCTTTATTATCCTGAATCACCATATCAAACTCCTACAATAAAAGGATCCATCTTATCAATGTTGGCTTGGCATCCTTCTTACTCAGTAAATATTTGATGGCAGCATGGTATGTATATATAGTGACTTTAGATCCCAACAAATATTGGAAGAATTTGTCAATTATAAAGACTACTGCCAGGAGCTCTTTTTGCGGTGGAATAGTTGACTTGGGCTACATCTAGGGTCGTGCTGGCATAGTAAATAACATAGGGCTTTTTTATCTCTTCTTTGCCTAAGTATAGCTCCCACAACAGTCACTAGCATCACACATGATCTCAGACACCAAGTGCCTAAGTAATATTTCTTTCTTTACTATAAAATGGCATTTTTCCCAATTTAGTACTAGGTTCACTTCCTCACATCTTTTAAGTACCTATGTGAAATTATTTAAGTAGTTATCAAATAATGTACCATAGATAGAAAAATTATCCATAAATACTTCCATTATATCTTCAACAAAATATGAAAAAATAGACACCATACACCTTTGGAAAGTGGCTGGTGTGTTGCACAGTACCAATAGCATCCTTTTATATGCAAAGGTGTCATAGGGACATATGAACATCGTCTTCTCTTAGTAGTCGGATGGATAGGGATCATAAAGAATCCTGAATCTCTATCTAGATAACAAAAATATGAGTGTTTAGCCAACCTTTCCAACAATTTATCAATGAAGGGCAAAGGAAAGTGATCCTTATGGGTGGCCTTATTTAGTTTTCTATAGTCAATACACATACACCAACCCGTAACAGCTCTAGTAGGAATCAATTCATCATTAATACTCTTAATAACAGTAATACCTCCCTTCTTAGGAACTATATAAATAGGGCTCACCCACTCATTATCTAAAATAGGATAGATAATACATGTATCAAGTAATTTGAGTACGTCCTTCTTGACTACCTCTTTCATGTTTTGATTTAGTCTCCTTTGGTGCTCTCTAGAAGGTTTATGATCATTATCAAGTATAATGTGATGCATGCAAACAGATGGACTAATCCCTTTTATGTCATCTATAATATACCCAATCACTTTCTTATGTTTTTTTAGTACATCCAATAATTTACCAGTTTTTTCAGCATTCAACTCAACATTCACAATTACTAGAAATGAAGAGTTAGGGTCCATAAATTCATACCTTAAATTGGATAGAAGTTGTTTGAGTTCTACCTTAGGTGCCTTAATTTTCTCTACAGTTGATTCTTTTTTACTGAGATCCAATTCTAACTTTTTAGCTTTTGCTCTCGAGGTGAGCATGGGACTCTCATCAAGCATTTGAGTATATGCATGAGCTTCTACCTGTTTAGCACAAGGAAAATGAATATCCACAAGGAAAAGCTTAAGTGGGTCAGTAAAACAAAAACTTAATGCATCATCAACCATATTCTGCTTAATTACATCAATCATGCAACAAGAATCACCTAAAGATGGGTATTTAATTGCATCATTCAAATTGAACTCAATCTTTTCATCCCCTACATTCAAGGAAAGCTTTTCATCTTTTACATTAATAATTGTACCTACAATGTGTAACAACTTTATTTTTTTTTACATATATACATATTTATATTTTTAAAATTCCACGAAGTCATTACCTCTTTACTTCTAACTATTTAACTTATAATAACATTCAATTAAATTAACCAAGTATAAATAAGGTTTACGGTATATCATTAACATTGATACAATTATGGATTCACATACACATTATTAATTAAAAACATCTATACAAAAATCAAACACATAAATATCTACATCTTATTCATCCATATTGATCAGTTCTGAGGATACGGGTGGAGTGGTTGCACCTTCATCGAGATCTTAGCCAACTCAACCCAACATACGCTAAAAGCCAGTCATAGAGAATATCTACATATTTAGTCTTTTGAACATGATATGGAAATATAGTGAGAATTAAATCCCAATAGGTTCAACAATAAATCATAATTATCATCAATATAGCTCATTATGTCATGTTCATCTGTATAAGCTACATCAAATAACTTTGGTCACATGAATGCACTTTATTTATGTACATGAAAATCGTACATTAATGACATGTATGGCAAGAAAAACTAATTTTAGAATATCAGATGATGGCTATCAACTTATTTTCATATTAAACTACCCTGGTCAATATGAGTACTTTCTACTCTCTAGTATAGGCTTTTCTCGCTCCGTCCAACATGGCACACTTACTCTTTCTTTCCTCATTAACATAATCATATCTGTTAGTAGGGCATCCCCTACTAGTGCACCACACGGACCGCCATGTAACCGTGCTCGTCTTTTTTTTTCTTTTCACGTTAATAGCCAAAAATATGATTTCAATAACAAGTATGTTCATTATACTCACATACCATAATTTATCATCAAAGCATAATCACTACCAAAAATCATTGGTAAAATGCAATCATGTCATGATCATAACCATTTTTGAATATCTCTTTATAAAATATTTCCATGTCAAAATTACACACTTAAGATGGTAAGGAGTTCATACAATGGTAATGGCAATGGCATACACTAGTTATTTATTATTTCCATTTATAAGAGTCTTCTTTTTTAAATGTTATTTTCATCTTTTCATTTTATTTATGCTTGGCCTCTAGTTACTTTCCTCCTACTAATATCATTTCCAACTTATGTTCTCACAAATTTTATAAGGCATTCTTCTCCAATTTGGTTTCTATTATGACCCTGTAGTTAATAAATTTCATTTAGGGTAGGAAAATATTAAAAATAAGCTTTCCCAACTCCCAACACAGCCTGGTCATGTTCTAGGACATAGCCATGCTTGACAATTACTTCAAACATACTAAAAAATAGCCTTAAACATGGCCTACCCATGCTGAAGCAACCCATAACACGACTTGGCCATGTTCTGTGACCTTTCCTTACTTATTCAACCATATCTCACTCATACGAACTCCAAGTGAGGTGATTCAAAAGCCTACAAAAATCTAGGATAAGGATCTACAACTTTCATGTTTATCATTTCTTCAGATTCATTCGAAAACAAAAATGCATACATTTACCACCTTAGATTCTACACTGATTTTGACCTCTACTAATTAATCAGCTATATCTCCCTCATATGAACTCTAAATTAATTAATTTTAGAGTCTTTAGGTCTGTGAGACATATATCTATATTTATTATGTTAAAAATTTCCTCTAATTCCCTACGAATTTTACCCAGAAATTCAAGTACAGAAGCATACATAACAAATTCTTCCCTGGTTAGCTATTTTTTGACTACGGCTTACTAATCTGACCATATCTTCCTAATATGCATTCCAAATTGAATGATTCCAGTGACTAAAACCTTTTTCAGACATATAACTACATTTTTCATGTTAACAATTTCTTTTAATTCCTAACTGATTCTTCCCAGTTTTCTTAGCGTAGCCTTTGCTAAAGTTCTAGTTCATCCTTTTATTAATTCATTTTCCATTTTTCTTCCAAATTTTCACCTAACCAAAGAATTACTCATCTCAACATTTAATTATATTTCTTACTTAATTTAACATATTCCATCATCCACTTCGAAAGAAAAACAGAATCAAATCATGCATCACTAAGGGTGTTTCTCAATAGAAATTTCTCCAATTTTTCCCCCTAGGTGTTTAAGGCCATACTTAATTTACCAACCTAACCATCTTCCATCCATTTTTACCATATTCAAATATACATAACAGCAGCTTTACAACAATAAATATTTTTACCACCCATAATCATATCAATACAGAAATTTCCATACCAACCAAACTATTCAAAACATCCATCACATGCAAGATCAACATGTAACATGATATAGCAACATCCATAGCCAATCATCAAAGTAGAAAATATTGTAAATTTCATCAAATTTTTAAGATCAAAATCCTATATAAATATTACAAATTTCAAAAAATTTCTTTAAAAAGAGATATTGTTAAACCTACCTAAAGATCTCACTAGCTCAATTAGTGAATTCATTTTCTTGTTTCCTCTTGAAGGAAGTAGCAAGATTCCCCCTTCCCTTAGCTTTTCTAGCAACTTAAATAAGAGAAGGAGGGTGAGTTTTAAACCCTAAGGATGAAGAGAAAATATGGATTCAAATGGAGATTAAGCTAACTTACCATGAGTGCTTAGTCCTCTAGACTTTTCCTTCTTCTTCCTTCCTCTCTTCTCCTTTCTTTCTCTCCTTTCCTCACTCTACCTTACTTTTGTTTTTCCTCTCGCTCACTTGGACAAAATTATAGTGTTATAAGGTTGGGTTTTGCTTAAATAAACTATCAAGTTGTTCACCTCTCATAATCATGGGTCTACCTTATCACAATTAGGATGCACTTGGTTGCTTTCTGGAGAAAAACAACTCATGTTCTTGTCTTCCTCTCCCTTATTCAAGATATGCATAGTAAAAGGAGATATGTATTTTGAAAATCATGATAAATTTTTCTTAAGACAAGGGACAAGGTCTCTTTGATTTAGGGATTCATTTCTTTTTTCTTTTGTCTCACTTAAGTATTATAGGTTTGCCTTTCTAGGTGAAAATTTTTTATCCCTTGAGTCTCCCTTGCTTAGTTGAAATTATTTGTGTAGGATAAGGACATTTTATCATAATGCCATGTATTATTACCAACTTGCTGAAGTTATGAATGTAGGATATAGATGTTTTGTCCTAATGCTTTGTATTATTACCTACTTGCTGAAATTTTGAATGTAGGATATAGATGTTTTGTCCTAATGCCATGTGACTTAATCTTGATTATTAGTAAAATGCAATTTCCTCACGTGATTCTTTTTTTCTCTCTTGGATTTGGTCTCATTCTTACCTATTTCCTTTGCTTTGGCTGAAATTCTACCTTTCATAAAGAGCTTGGTCACATTTTCATGGTTTGTGGGCTATTGGTCCAACTTCTATATCCTAGTCAAATTCTATGTTTTATTTCTTGCTTGGGCTATCCTATTGGCTTGGTAAAAACTCATGTGAAGTGGAAATAATCTATATAAATTGTCCATAGGTGAAAGCCCAATGTATGGGTAGAGATGTTAAACTTAGGAACTCTAACTCTTGAATTAGAAAAAATTACCCTAATCTAATCTTCTTAAAATTTTAAGACCTTTACTTATTTCCTAAAAATTTATCTTCCTTACCCAAGAATTTTGCCTCTCTTTAGTATGTTATTTCTAATTTTTCCTATTAGGTTTTCTCTCTTTACTTATTCCCTTAATGTTAGAAACATTTTCCATACATACACATAAGATGAAGAATTTCTAAGGCTTATATTTCTTTAGATATCTAAAAATTGTCTAATAAATTTTATTTTCTTAATTAAATATTTATGTACCTTTATTAATAAAAGAAACAAAATTAGGGATGTTACACAATGGCAAGGAAAGGCCTTCCAAGAATGATGGGTATTTGGTTATCTTCCTCTATCTTTAAAATGACAAAATCAATAAGTATGAAGAAGTTACCTACCTTAGAGGAACATCCTCTAATATACCTATCGGATACATAACGGATCGGTCTACCAATTAGAGGGAAAGAGTGGTAGGCTTCAAATCACCGATCTAGAGCTTCTTACGTATAGATAATGGCATGAGACTTACACTTGCTCCAAGATTACAAAAGGCTTTAGCTATGTCCATGTCTATAATGGAATAAGGTATAGAGAAGCTTCCAGGGTTCTTAAGTTTAGGAGGCAGCTTATTTTGGATTAATGCACTACACTTTTCAATTAATGCTACTATGGCATACTCCTCAATCTTTGAGAGGATTTTGCTTCAAAAATTTAGTATAAGAAGGCATTTGAGAGACAATTTCCAAGAATAAAATATTAATGTGCAGTTTTTTTACACATCAAAGAACTTTCCATACTGCTTTTTAAATTTTGCTTTAGCAAGTCTTTGGGGGAAAGGAATTGGTGGCCTGTATGACGCAGGAGCCATATATTTCAGCTCTTCTTCGTTGTTCCTCTCCCTAATCTGTTTTTCCTCTACAGTTGCTTGTCAAGGGTGTTTCTTAATAGAAATTTCTCATGGTCATCCCTTAAGTGTAACATCCATAATTTTGTTTCTTTTATTCATAAAGGTACATAAATAATTAATTAAGGAAATAAAATTTATTAGGCAATTTTTAGATATCTAAGAAATATAATACTTCGAAATTCTTCAGCTTATGTGTATGCATAGAAAATGTTTCTAACATTAAGGGAATATGTAAAGTAAATAAAATCAAAAAGGAAAAATTAGAAATAACATACTAAAGAGAGGTGAAATTCTTGGGTAAGGAAGATAAATTTTTGTGAAGTAAGTGAAGGTCTTAAAATTTCAAAAAGATTAGATTAGGGTAATTTTTACTAAATCAAGAGCTAGAGTTACTAAGTTTAACATTCCACCCATAAATTGGGCTTTCACCTATGTACACTTCAGATAGAGTTTTTCCACTTCACAAGAATTTCTAGCAAGTCAATAGGATAGCCTAAGCAAGAAATAAAACATAGACTTGGATTATGATATAGAAGTTGGAATGATAGCCTAAAAATCATGAAAATGTAACCAAGCCCTTCTTGAAAGGTAGAATTTCAACCAAAGCAAAGGAAATGGGTAAGAATGAGCCCAAATCCAAGAAGAAAAAAAATAAGAATCATGTAACGCCCCCAATTTATGAGCAGGTGAAACAAACATTTTGTTTTCCGCAATAAGATATTTTCCATAACATGCATAACACTATTCTTTGTCATGGAAATAGAAACATATAGATTCTCTCAAGTATATACATTATACAGACCAAGTTATAACTGTCAAAATAACAACAGAAGCAGAGATCTTGCCTATGGCGTTCAGAACACACTCTAGAATGCAAACACATTATAATTCAAAACTGTGAGCCTTGAAAGCAACGTAGACTTACCTAGAGAATATGTCACCTTACTGATCACCTATCTGTAGGATCAAACTCTATATTCTTATATGAAAAATGTGAAAATATCGTGTAGTGAGTTTGACAACTCAGTGAGCAGATAATACTTCTTATGACCTCTTAGTTCAGCATATGGATGTACTCATGTTTTAAAATTTTTCACATAGAAAATACAGTTCAGAAGTACACCCATATGGGACCCGTATTTCAAATATTCTCAAATAAAAAGATATTCAGATTTCCAAAACCATATTCAGCACGGTATGATCATTAAACAAATGTTGTCATGCTCAGCTGTATAAACTATAGTAAAATATTAAACATTTGAGATAAAGTTATAACTTTTAAAATGACCTGTCTCATTCGGCGATTTGATCAACCTAATTTAAAATGACCTACCTCATTCGGTGATCTGGTCAACCCAATTTAAAATGACTTGCCTCATTCGGCGATTTGGCCAACCCACACACTCATTTGCTATACGCATAGTGACCGATCGACTACAGTCACAATAATGATAAGAGAATGTCAGTTCATCACCCATCTGCCTTCTCACATTACCACTGTCACCTGGTTGGAGCGACCCTCCCTTGCCTCACTCAGGAAAATAGGGCTTCCCCTATTCGGTACTATCACAAGCCATACAACCAGTCGATATTCATCCATACATATAAATACATATATATATATATATATAAATGCATATTCATCAAATGTAATGTAAAATTATGAAGCAACTCACCATGAGCTTTACATTTGCCATTCAATCATAATCAACAACTATATAGTTTTACAAATCAATGCCTCATGCACATAATATTCACTTTATCAAATAATGATAAATACATTTAAAACCACATATTCAATGAGTTTCAAAATCTATTTACAAAACCATACTCTTCTTGAACTATGTGCCAATTCGTAAGCAAAACAGATATTTTAACACATTTCATAAACATATAAAAGTGTAAATATCTTATAAATATAATCAAATACACATTTAAAGATCAATAAGAGTATAGGGCAAGTCATGGAAAGAATTATCCACTCACAGATCAGGGCTCCAGGTTGGACAGCCCCAAATGTAATTTTCCAAGCCAAATCTGATCAAATGAATCTTAAAAACGAGTCTAGAAGGTCCAAAAACTTAAGAAATGACTCTGAGAGCTAGTCACTGTTCACTACCGAAAAATACTTTCACACTGGCCAAAATCACTATTCACGAAGAACAAAAAGTTGTCAGATGATTGAAAAATGTCATATCTTAAAGTTTATCTAGCTCCTGAATCCATCTATGGTGTCAGATTTTCAATTTGAGCTAAGTAGAAGTTTTAGAACTTACGTTTTTCTAAGATTTTCTACTTCCGATCTGTAGCGATTTTGCGGTGGATTTGAAAAATTGTTAGGTCAAAATAATAGTATACTCCGTCCTGAATCCAGTGGTATCCCTAGTTTTGAGATCGAAGGCCTGTAGACACTCTAGATTTAGAAAGAAAACATAGAGGTTACTATTCATACTATTCATCAAATTTTGCAGAATCTCACGCTTTTCTCGGTTTGTCTCCCCCTCCCGGTTTTCTCTTTTCTTTTATTTATTATTATTTAATAAATAAATATTTAGGATTATTTTTATTTTATTTTATAAATATTCATATAAATATCATTTTTCATCATAAAACATCCGAAAAATTTCTAAAAATTTACATTATTGCAAAACTTTAGTTGCACTCTTAAATCATGACTTTTCTTCATAAAATTTTAATTAAAAAAATCACAAAATAAATATCTTTATGTACAATAAAAGAAAGAATATTTCCAAAAATATAACAAAAATTTATTAAAGGGCAACATAATTATTTTAATTAAAAGTATACTTTCTTTTAACAATACAATTATTTTTAAACAAATAAAAATATATCTGTTTATAGCAAAATATTATTATTTAAAAATAAAAATTACAGGATATTACAAATCATGTGAAGAAATAATAGTTTAATAATAATTAAGATTAGGTCACATGCAATTAAGACAAAACATCTATATCCTACATTTATAATTTCAACTAGTAGGTAATAATACATAGTTTTAGGACAAAACATCTATATCCTATATTCTTAATTTTAACAAGTGGGTAATAATACATAGCATTATGACAACACATCCTTATCCTACACAAATAATTTTAGCCAAGCAAGGGAGATTCAAGGGCTGAAAATTTGCCACCTAAAAAGGCAAACCTATCATACCTGATTAAGACAAAAGAAAAAAGAAATGAATTCCTAAATCAAAGGGACCTTTTCCCTTATCTTAAGAACATTTTAACATGATTTTCAAAATATAGATTTCATTTTGCTATGCATATCTTGATTAAGGATGAGGAAGACAAGAACATGAGTTGTTTTTCCTAAAAAAAACAACCAAGTGCAACCTAATTGTGATAAGGTAGACCCATGATTATGAAAGGTGAACCACATGATACTTTATTTAAGAAAAACCCACCCTTATAACATTATAATTTCATCCAAGTGAGGAATAGGAAAAACATAAGCAAGGTAGAGTGAGGAAAGGAGAGAAAGAGAGGAAAAAGAGGAAGGAGAAGTCTAGAGGACTAAGTACTCAAGGTAAGTTAGCTTAATCTCCACTTGAATATATCTTTCTTCTTCATTCTTAGGGTTCAATAATTCAACCTACTTCTCTTAATTAAGATGCTAGAAAAGTTAAGGGAAGGGAGGAATTTTGCTACTTCCTTCAAGAGGAAACAAGAAAAAGAATTCACTAAGTGAGCTAGGGATATCTTTAGGTAGGTTTAACAATATTTTTTTTTAGAAAAGCTTTGAAATTAGAAAAATTAATATGGGATTTTGATCCTAGAACTTTGATGAAATTTACTATATTTTTTACTTGGATGATTGGCCATGGATGTTGCTATATCATGTTACATGTTGATCTTGCAAGTGATGTATGTTTGAATACTTAGGTTGGTGTGGAAAGTTTTGCATAGGTAAGGCTATGGGTGACAAAATTTTAAGATTTTTATGCTACTATTTTGTATATTTAAATGTGGTGAAAAATTGATGAAATATGATTAGATGTAAATTAAGAAGAAAATGGAAAAGGACATAATAAAATGATGAACTAAAACCTTAGAAAATGTTTGGTTAGGAAACTAGATTTTAGAGTAACCAGGGAAGCTTATGTTTTCCAAATTCTGTGAAGAATTGGTTAGTAATTAAAAAAATGGTTAATATGAAAAATACAGATATATGTCTCATGGATTTTTAGCCACTAAAATCACTCAATTTGGAGTCCATATGAGGTTGTTATAGTCAGATTAGTAAGCAATGGTCAGAAAATGGTTAACCAGGGAAAAATCTGTTAGGAAAGATTCTGTGTTGGAATTTTTGGAAAACTTATGTAGGGAATTAAAATAACTGGTTAACATAAAAATATCGATATATGTCTCACGAAAATTTATTTGAGGTCATATGAGGGAGATATAGTCAGATTAGTAAGTAAATGTCAGTACCTACCCGAGAAGAAATAACATTTAATTTAAGGGAGTAATATCACCATGATTCCTTAATATTTTGCTAAAATTTTCAACATAATATTTTAGATAATTGTTTTATCTATAAATGGACACCAAGATCACCTAATTCGGAGTTAAAATGAGAGAGTTATGCCCTGATTAGTGAGAGAAGGTCAAGCATGACGAAAATCTGCATCAAGGAATAACATAACATAAATCATGGCCGTGTTCCAAGGCATGACCAAGCTGTGTTCTGTGCTAGAAAGGGCATCTTCAAGCCTAAAGCAAGGTTGTTTTATAAGAAATGGACAAGTTGTGTTATAAGATACATTTTGGTTGTGCTGGATGCTGGTAAACCTTATTTTCAACATTTTTCTACCCTAAATGAACTATTTTAATTATAGGATATTAATGGAAACCAAATTAAAGAAGAATGTCGTATTAAATTTGTGAAAACATGTGTTGGAAATGATATAAGTAGGAGAAAAGTGACTAGAGGCCAAGCATAAAGAAAATGAAGAGATAAAAATAATATTTAAAAAAGAAGAAGAATGTTATAAATGAAAATAATAAATGACTAGTGTATGCCATAGCCATTCCCATTACATGAACTTCTTACCATCTTAAATGTGTAATTTTGACATAAAAATATTTTATAAAGTGGTATTTAAAATGATTATGTTAATGTCATGATTACCAATTATTATTCTAATGATTATATTTTGATAAAAAATTATGGCATGTGAGTATAATGAACATACTTGTTATTGAAATCATATTGTTGGCTATTAATGAGTAAAGAAAAGAAAAGATAAGACATGAGCATGGTCACATGGCAGTCTGTGCAGTGCAATAGTAGGGGACGCCTTACCAACGGCTATGGTTATATTAATGAGAAAAGAAAGAGAAAGTGTACCATGTCAGATGGAGCGAGAAAAGTTCATGCCGGAGAGTAGAAAGTACTCACCCTAACTGAGGTAGCTTGATATGAAAATACGTTGATAGCCATTATATGGTAATCTAAAAATAGATATTTATGCCATACATATCATTACTATACAATTTTCATGTGCATAGATAAAGTGCATTCATGTGACCTAAGATATTTGCTGTAGCTTATACAGATGAACATGACATGATAATCTATATTGATGATAATTTTGATTTATTGTTGAACTTACTAAGATTTAATTCTCAATATATTTCCATATCATGTTCAAAAAACTAGTTTTGTAGATTTTTCTTTGGGTCTGGCTCTTAGTGTACGTTGGATCGAGTTACTCTATGTTGTGCAAACCACAAAAATTAATAAGGTGTTTGTGGTCAAGTTGGCTAAGATCTCAATGAAGGTGCAAGCACCCATACCCGTATCTCCGGAACTAGTCAATATGGATGAATAAGATATAGACATATATGTGTTTGATTTGTGTGCGAATGTTGTTAATTAATGATGTGTAAACCTTAATTATTCTTGGTTAAATTAATTGAATGTTATTATGAGTTAAATAATGGTAATGACTTCATGTGACTTTAAAAAATTTATATATAAGTATATATGTAAAAAAAATGGAGTTGTTACACTAGGTGTTTAAGGCCATACTTAATTTACCAACTTAACCATCTTCCATCCATTTTTACTATATTTATATATACATAACATCATCATAAAAAGCCCTAAATTTTTGCCACCCATAGTCATATCTATGCAGAACTTTCCATACCAACCGAAGTATTCAAAACATCCATCACATGCAAGATCTACATGTAACATGATATAACAACATCCATGGCCAATCATCAAAGTAGCAAATATTGTAAATTTCATCAAAGTTCTAAGATCAACATCTCATATAAATGCTACAAATTGAAAAACTTTTCTTCAAAAAGAGATATTGTTAAACCTACCTAAAGATCTCCCTAGCTCACTTAGTGAATTCTTTTTCTTGTTTCTTCTTGAAGGAAATAGCAAGATTCTTTCCGTCCCTTAAATTTTCTAGCAGCTTAAATAAGATAATGAGGGTGAGTTTTGATCCCCAAGGATGAAGAGAAAAGATTAATTTAAGTGGAGCTTAATCTAACTAACCTTGAATACTTAGTCCTCTAGACTTCTCTTTCTTCTTCATTCCTCTCTTCTCCTCTCTCTCTTCTTTCCTCACTCTACCTTGCTTCTATTTTTCCTCTCTTTCACTTGGAAGAAATTATAATGTTATAAGGGTGGGTTTTGCTTAAATAAACTATTAAGTGGTTCAACTTTCATAATCACGGGTCTACCTTATCACAATAAAGATGAACTTAGTTCTTTTTTGGGGAAAGAAAACTCATGTTCTTGTCTTCCTCTCCCATAGTCAAGATATGCATAGCAAAAGGAGATTTGTATTTTGAAAATCATGATAAAATATTCTTAAGACAAGGGACAAGGTCCCTTTTATTTAGGGATTCATTCCTTTTTTCTTTTGTGTCACTCAAGTATGATAGGTTTGCCTTTTGAGGTGGCAAATTTTCAACCCTTGAGTCTCCCTTGCTTGGTTGAAATTATTTGTGTAGGATAAGATTGTTTTGTCATAATGCCATGTGTAATTACTTGCTTGTTGAAATTATGAATGTAGGATATAGATGTTTTCTCCTAATGCCATGTGACCTAATCTTTTTTATTATTACACTACTATTTTCTCACAAGGTTCTTATTTTTCCCTCTTGGATTTGAGCTTATTCTAGCCTATTTTCTTTGCTTTGGATGAAATTCTATCTTTCATGGAGGGATTGGTCTCATTTTCATGACTTTTGGGCTATCAGTCTAACTTATATATTGTAATCCAAGTCTATGTTTTATCTCTTGCTTTGGGTATCCAATTGGCTAGCTAGAAACTCATGTGAAGTAGAAAAAACTCTTTAAGAAGTGTCTATAGGAGAAAGCCCAATGTATGGATGGAGATGTTAAACTTAGGAACTCTAGTTCTTGAATTAAGAAAAATTACACTAATCCAATCTTCTTGAAATTTTAAGACCATTACTTACTTCCTAAAAGTTTATCTTCCTTATCCAAGAATTTTGCCTCTCTTTAGTTTGTTATTTCTAATTTTTTCTATTAGGTTTTCTCTATTTACTTATCCTCTTAATGTTAGAAACATTTTCTATGCATACAAATATGATGAAGAATTTCTAAGGCTTATATTTCCTTAGATATCTAAAAATTGTCTAATTAATTTTATTTCCTCAATTAGATATTTATGTACCTTTATTAATAAAATAACTGAAATCAAGGTCTTAAAATTTCAAGAAGATTGGATTAGGGTAATTTTTTCTAATTCAAGAGCTAGAGTTCCTAAGTATAACATCTCCACCAAACATTAAGCTTTCACCTATGGATACTTTATATAGAGTTTTTTCTACTTCACTTGAGTTTCTAGCAAGCTAATAGGATAGCCCAAGAAAGAAAAAAAACATAGACTTGGACTAGGATATAGAAATTGGACCGATAGCCCACAAACCATGAAAATGTCATCAAGTCCTCCATGAAAGGTAGAATTTTAGCCAAAGCAAAGAAAATGGGTAAGAATAAGTCCAAATCCAAAAGGGAAAAATAAGAATCATGTGAGGAAATAGTTGTAACATCCCTAATTTTGTTTCATTTATTAATAAAGGTACATAAATATTTAATGTACCATCCATAATTTTGTTTCTTTTATTAATAAAGGTACATAAATAATTAATTAAGGAAATAAAATTTATTAAACAATTTTTAGATATCTAAGAAATATAATCCTTAGAAATTCTTCACCTTATGTGTATTCATAGAAAATGTTTCTAACATTAAGGGAATAGGTAAAGAGAGAAAACCTAATAGGAAAAATTAGAAATAGCATACTAAAGAGAGGAAAAATTCTTGGGTAAGGAAGATAACTTTTTTTGAAGTAGAGAAAGAGAGGAGAAGAGAGGAAGAAAGAGGAAGGAGAAGTCTAGAGGACTAAGTACTCAAGTTAAGTTAACTTAATCTCCACTTGAATCTATTTTTCTTCTTCATTCTTGGGGTTCAAAAACTCACCCTCCTCTTATTTAAGTTGCTAGAAAAGCTAAGGGAATGGAGGAATCTTACTACTTCTTTCAAGAGGAAACAAGAAAAATAATTAACTAAGTGAGTTAGGGAGAACTTTAGGTAGATTTAAGGTTTGAAATTAGAAACATTTATATGGGATTTTGATCCTAGAACTTTGATAAAATTTACTATATTTGTTACCTTGATGATTGGCCATGAATGTTGCTATATCATGTTACATGTTGATCTTGCAAGTGATGTATGTTTGAATACTTAGGTTGGTGTGTAATGTTCTGCATAGGTATGGCTTTTGAAAGAGCCAGGTTTTTTTTTATATGCGTTCAGTTTAATCTTGGTTTATACTACAAGTGAATTTCCTTAATCTTACTAAGCCATAAGAATAAAATACCACATATTTATATAATCACTCCACAAGAGGTTACATCAGTATTAGAGTTATACAAGAGTAACACCAGATACTAATCATGACATCAAAATAAAGAAACACTAGGAATTATTCTTCCAAAAATATACACTGGTTACACTACATAATGTACATCCTACTGACTAGGCCCTGGCCTAGCACCACACCCCTAGGGTGCATGGCGTGATAGAGGGGGTGGTGCCGACGCCGGGATCTTTACTACGTTGATTATCATTACATCTTGTAAGCCGATGAACTGGCCCAAGAGGGGCACGTCCACTACCTGTACCTTTAACATCAATGTAGGCATTTTAGTTGCTATTATATAAACACATCACCAAAATTAATGAGAATAAAATCTCAATAGGTCTAACATTAACAATTTATAATGAAAGTAAAACAAGTGACGTGTTCAGCTGTATAGGTTACAGAAAACATTATTTAAAGCTATAATCAGTGCATATAATATAAAATGATTGAAATGCATACAACATGCATAGACCCAAAATTTCTTGGTTGTTAATAGGTCACTGTCACTTGGTCGGAGTAGCCATAACCCATGGCTCACTCAAGGCTAATAGGGCGTCCCCTATCCGGTACCGTCTCACAGCCATTATGACCCCTTAGGTCACCTTACCACCACAAGGTACATCATGTCGCCGGGTTACCTTGCCACCATAAGGGTCATCCCAATATCTTATTCAAAATATAGGTGTATCACTTACACATCACACCATCACCTATGCCACTTATGCTTTTAAGCATTCACTACATATGCATCACGTACACCTTTGAGATCATGCATCTCATGAATATACAATTTACCCATATATTATACATGCCTTTCACTAGGTCATTCACTCTCATATTTTCATTAATGCAACATATATACAACACACACACATGCCTCATCTGCATATACCTCATCCATTTACCATACAAGTATTTCAAACATGCACACACTTCTCATTCATATGCATCTCATCAATGCATCTTGTATACATCTCACACACATCTTATCTATATGAATATCATCAATTCATCATGCATCCATCTCACATACATCTCATCTATATGATTCTCATTAATGCATCATGCATCCATCTCACATACATCTTATCTATATGCAATATGTGATTTAATTTCTCATAATAAAAGGTTATAAGTTACACTACAATGCATCATTAACAAGGTATTTATTTGTATTTTAGTTTCCCTTAACATCATCCATTCATTGGGGTTCATTTAGAGCCTTCAAAATACAAAACAAGGCAATTTCAGCCTCAAGCACAGCTTACCTGTGTCCCAGGGCATGGCCATGCTTTAAAATTGTGCAAACCATGCTGTAGATTCTCAAAAACAGCCCCCAACACGGCCTGGCCCTGTCTTGACACACGACCATGTTTTGGGCTATAGTCTGGCGACCAGCCTGACCTTCCTTCACTATCTAGGCTCCCTCATTTCAACTTCGATTAAGGCAATATTGGTGTATATGGATAGCTAAGAGAATTATCTACAACTTTTATGTTTACTAATATTACAGATTGCAACTAGATTTAAATATAAAAGTGTTATAAACCCAACATCGTGATTTTGCATGTTAAATCTGACCTTTCTTCACTCGTTGAGGTATAACTCTCTCATATGAGGTCGGATTAAAGTGATTCTCGAGGAGTTTTAACCATGAGACACATATCTACAACTTTTATGTTGAAGACATCTTCTAATTTGACATAAATCAGGAAATAAAGATTTATTCATTCAGACCATCGAATTTCATCCATCCAAAACCAATTTTCACCACAAAACATGCAATACATATGCATCTAAACCTTTGCTCTACATGGATATTCATATGATCAATCCAATACATGCATAAGATACCTCCATCAACAAAAACTTACATGTATTCATACACACATATGTCATCAAGATTTCAAACTTCATAGTCAATTAATGTTCAACCTGCCTTAAGAACTCCTTGGATTTCTTCTTCTTGATGCCTTTCTCTCTTCTCTCTCTCTCTCTCTCCTTCTTCCTTCTTCCTCTTCTCCTTCTTGGCTACGTTTTTGTTTTTGATTCCTCTCCCCCTTTGATCAAATTATTGAGTCTTATCCCCCTTTGATCAGATTATTGAGTCTTATCCCCAATATTTTGATAAAATAGCATTCCTTCTGGAAGTTACTCCTTCTTATTCTTTGCCCCTTATTTCTCTAATTATTACAAGATTGTCATACCAATAGAATATCACTTTGCCCCTCATTTCTCTAATTATTACAAGATTTCCATATCATTACCTTATGACTAAAGTCTTGTTTGGCTTCCTCCAATTCCCTAAATAAAACTTAGTAGATCTTAGAGACACATTTTATTCATAATTCTAGCCCTTCTCTCACTACTTAATTCTATTCTAAGAGGTTAGAAAATTAGGGTTTCATCCTTCCTAGTTTTTCTCCTTAAAAGAGAATTAATATTTTCCCCCATCCTTTGAACCTAGAAAATCATGCCATAACATAGAATTAATTGAGAGATGTTACAGCTTTGGGTGATAAAATTTTAAGATTTTTATGCTGCTATTTTGTATATTTAAATGTGGTAAAAAAATGATGAAATCTGATTATAAGTAAATGACGAAGAAAATGGAAGAGGACATAATAAAATGATGAACTAAAACCTTTGAAAAGGTTTGGTTAGGAAACTGAATTTCAGAGTAACCAAGGAAGTTTTAGTTTTTAAAATTATGGGAAGAATCGATTTGTAATTAAAAGAAATGGTTAATATGAATATATATATATATATATATATATATATATATATATATATATGTATATGTATATATATATATATATATGTATATGTATATATATATATCTATATGTATATATATATATATATATGTATATATATATATATGTCTCACAGATTTTTAGCCATTAGAATAACTCGATTTGGAGTCCATATGAGGTATATATAGTCAGATTAGTGAGCAGTTAGGAAAGCTTCTGTGTTTCAATTTTTGAGAAACTTATGTAAGGAATTAAAATAATTGGCTAACCAAATATATATATATATATATATATATATATATATATATATATATATATATATGTCTCACGGAAATTTAGCCACTGGAATCACTTAATTTGGAGTTTATATGAGGGAGATATGATCAGATTAGTAAGTAAAGGTCAGAAACTACCCGAGAAGAAATAACGTTTACATTTAGGGAGTAATATCACCAAGATTCCTTAAGTTTTCACTAAATTGCTTAACATAATAGTTTTAGATAATAGTTTTATCTTTAAATGGACACCAAGATCACCTAAGTTGGAGTTAAAATGAGGGAGTGATGCTTTGATTGATGAGAGAAGGTCAGGAAGGACGAAACCTACATTAGGGAATAACACAACATAGAGCATGGCCGTGTTCCAAGGCACAGCCAGGACGTCTTCTATGCTGAAAAGGGTATTTTGAAGCCTAAAACATGGTTATTTTACAAAAAATGGCCAAGCCATGTTATAGGATATGTTTTGGCCATGTTGGAAGCTGGTATAGCTTATTTTCAAAATTTTCTACCCTAAAAGAACCTCATTAACTATAGCATATTGATAGAAACTAAATTGAAGAAGAATGCCATATTAAATTTGTGAGAACATGAGTTGGAAATGATATAAGTAGGAGAAAAGTGACTGGAGGCCAAGCATAAAGAAAATGAAGAGATAAAAATAATATTTAAAAAAGAAGAAGAATGTTGTAAATGAAAATAATAAATGACTAGTATATGCCATAGCCATTGCCATAGCCATTGCCATTGCATGAACTCCTTACCATCTTAAGTGTGTAATTCTGACATAGAAATATTTTATAAAGTGATATTTGAAATGATTATGTTCATGTCATGATTACCAATGATTTTTAGTAATGATTATATTTTGATAAAAAATTATGGCATAGGAGTATAATGAACATACTTGTTATTGAAATCATATTTTTGGCTGTTAATGAGAAAAGAAATGAAAAGAAAAGAAATAAATACGGTCACATGGCGGTCTGTGTAGTGAACCAATAGGCGACGCTCTACCAACAGTTATGGTTGTGTTAATGAGAAAAGAAAGAGAAAGTATGCCATGTCGAACAGAGTTAGAAAAGCTCGTACTAGAGTGTAGAAAGTACTCACTCTGACTGGGGTAGCTTTATATGAAAATAAGTTCATAGCCATCATATGGTAATCTAAAAATAGTTATTCATGCTATACATGTCATTACTATATGATTTTCATGTGCATAGATAATGTGCATTCATGTGACCTAAGATATTTGTTATAGCTTATACAGATGAACATGACATGATGATCTATATTAATTATAATTGTGATTTATTGTTGAACCTACTGAAATTTAATTCTCACATATTTCTATATCATGTTCAAAAAACTAGTTTTTCAGATTTTTCTTTGACTCTGGCTCTTAGTGTGCGGTGGATTGAGTTACTCTATGTTAGGCAGATCCCAGAAATTAATAAGGTATTTTTGGTAGACTTGGCTAAGATACTAGTGAAGGTGCAACCACCCACACCCGTATCCCCAGAACTAGTCAATATGGATGAATAAGATGTAGACATATATGTGTTTGATTTCTGTATGGATGTTGCTAATTAATGATGTGTAAACCTTAATTATGCTTGGCTAAATTAATTGAATGTTATTATGAGTTAAATAAAGGTAATGTCTTCATGGGACTTTTGAAAAATTATATATATGTATATATGTAAAAAAAATGGAGTTATTACAATAGTAGTCTAATAATAATCAAGATTAGGTCACATGGCATTAGGACAAAGCATCTATATCCTACAATCATAATTTCAACAAGTAGGTAATAATATATGCCATTATGATAACACATCCTTATCCTATACAAATAATTTCAAGCAAGCAAGGGAGACTCAAGGGTTGGAAATTTGCCAACTAAAAAGGCAGACCTATCATACTTGATTAAGACAAAAGAAAAATGAAATGAATCCCTAAATTAAAGGGACCTTGTCCCTTGTCTTAATAAAATTTTATCATAATTTTCAAAATATAAATCTCCTTTTGCAATGCATATCTTGACTAAGGTTGAGGAAGACAAGAACATGAGTTGTCTTTCCTAAAAAATTAACCAAGTGCATCCTAATTGTGATAAGGCAGACCCATGATTATGAAACGTGAACAACTTGAAAGTTTATTTAAGTAAAACCACCCTTATAACATTATAATTTAGGCCAAGTGAGGGATAGGAAAAAAATAAGCAAGGTTGAGTGAGGAAAAGAGAGAAAGAGAGAAGAGAGGAAGAAAGAGGAAGGAGAAGTCTAGAGGACTAAGTACTTAAGGTAAGTTAGCTTAATCTCTACTTGAATCCATCTTTTCTCTTCATCCTTAGGGTTTAAAACTCACACTCCTTCTCTTATTTAAGCTACTAGAGAAAATAAGGGAATAGAGGAATCTGGCTACTTCCTTCAAGAGGAAACAAGAAAATGAATTCACTAAGTGAGCTAGGGAGATCTTTAGGTAACTTTAACAATATCTCTTTTTGAAAAAAAACATTGAAATTTGTAACATTTAAATGGGATTTTGATCTTAGAACTTTGATAAAATTTTCAATATTTGCTACTTTAAGGATTGGTCATGGATATTGCTATATCATGTTACATGTTAACTTTGCATATGATGAATGTGGTTGCAAAATTTTAGAATTTTTATGCTTCTATTTTGTATATTTGAATGTGGTGAAAAATTGAAATAATATGATTAGATGTAAATTAGGAAGAAAATGGAAGATGACGTAATATAATGATGAACTAAAACCTTAGGAAATATTTGGTTAGGAAACTAGATTTCGGAGTAACCAAGGAAGCTTCAGTTTTTGAAATTCTGGGAAGAATCACTTAGGAATTAAAAGAAATGGTTAAGATGAAAAATGTAGATCTATGTCTCACGGATATTTAACCACTGGAATAACTTAATTTGGAGTCTAGATGAGGGAGATATTGTCTGATTAGTAAGAAGTGGTCAAAAAATGGTTAACTAGGGAAGAATCTGTTAGGTATGGTTCTGTTTTTGAATTTCTGGCATAAATATGTTGGGAATTAAAAGAACTTCTTAACATGATAAATATGGATATATGTCTCACGAATTTTGAACCACTGGAATCATTCAAATTGGAATCAATATGGTGGCGATATGGTCATATTAGTAAGTAAAGGTCAGAAACTAGCTAACTAGGGAAGAATATGTTAAGTATGCTTCTTTGTTTGAATTTCTGAGCAATATCTATATTGAATTAATGGAAATTTTTAACATAATAAATAAATATATATGTATCATGGATCTACAGGCTCTAAAATCACTTAATTCGGAATCCATATGAGGAAGATATTGCTTAATTAATGAGTAGAGGTTAGAATCAGTCTAGAATCCAGGGTGGTAAATGTAAGCATTTTTGTTTTCAATTTTTGGGAATAATTAGTAAAGAATCTGAAGAAATGATAAACATGAACATTTTTTATAAGTGTCTTATATTTTTAAAAGCTTTGGAATAACCTTAATTGGAGTTCATATGAGAGAGATATAGTCAGCTTTGTAAGTAGAGGTTTGAACCTACCCAAGAAGAAATAACATTGAAGTTGAGGGAGTAGTGACACCATGATTACTTAAGATTTCACTACAATGTTCAACATAAGGGTTTTAGAGGATTGTCTTATATTTCAATTGACACCCAGATAACCTCAATCAGATTTAAAATGAGGTTGTTATGCTCTGTTAAGTGAGAGAGGAAAATAATATTTAAAAAAGAAGAAAAATCTTATAAATGAAAATAATAAATGAATAGTGTATGCCATTGCCATTGCCATTACATGAACTCCTTACCATCTTAAGTGTGTAATTTTGACATTGAAATATTTTATAAAGTGATATTTGAAAATGATTAAGTTCATGGCAAGATTGTGTTTTACAAATGATTTTTGGTAATGATTATGTTTTGATGATAAATTATGTCATGTGAGTATAATGAACATACTTGTTATTGAAATCATATTTTTGGCTATTAACGTGAAAAGAAAAGAAAATAAAAGAAAAAGAGATGAGAACGGTCACATGGCGATCTTTGTGGTGCACCAGTAGGGGACGCCCTACTTATGGCTATAATTATGTTAATAAGAAAAGAAAGAGAAAGTGTGCCATGTCAAACGGAGCGAAAAAAGCACGTATCGGAGAATTGAAAGTACTCACCCTAACTGGGGTAGCTTAATATGAAAATAAATTGATAGACATCATATGATATTCTGAAAATATTTATTCATGCCATACAAGTCATTACTGTATGATTTTCATGTGCATAGATAAAGTGCATTCATGTGACCTAAGATATTTGCTGTCGCTTATACAGATAAACATGACATGATGATCTATATTGATGATAATTATAATTTATTATTGAACCTACTAGGATTTAATTCTCACTATAATTCCATATCATGTTCAGAGGACTAGATATGCATATATTCTCTATGACTGGCTTTTAATGTAAGTTGGGTCATGTTGGCTAGGATCCCGGTGACAGTGCAACCACCCGCACCCATATTCCAGGAATTGGTCAATATGGATGAATAAGATGTAGACATATATGTGTTTGATTTGTGTATGGATGTTGTTAATTAATGACGTGTATACGAACCCAAGATTGTATCATTATTAATGGTATACCATAAACCTTAATTATGCTTGGTTAATTTAACTAAATGTTATTATGACTTAAATAGTTAAAAGTAAAAAGGTAATGACTTCATAGGATTCTAAAAATACATATATTTATATATATGTAAAAAAATGGAGTTGTTACATTACATGTGAGAATACCAGAGTAGCCATAGCCACAAAGAAGAGTACTATTGGGAGGTTAATAGGGTGGATGAGCTAGTTGAAGCATGCAATGTTATGTTATGTAATAGAGTACTGGTAGAATGCTAGATCATTCATTTAATGCTTAAGGATCTCTATGCGTTCCCATAAATCATCAATAATGCACTATGGCTGGGGTGGGGCTGAGATGCCACTTGCTTCATTTATAGCTAGTGGCTAGATTCCAAGTTGATCTTCAGCTATTGGGCTTCATCCTACATTTTGTATTTTTAAATATCTACAAATGAAATAAGTCTTATTGGTTAGATAAGACTCTTTGTGGAGTCTCAACCTTCTCTAGCATTTCCACACACCAGTTATTAAACTAGGGATAAAAAATTAGCTGCATTTGGCATAAACACATCCCAATATGTTTCTATGAATAATCTTACCTACGTTAATTGATAAGCCCTTTAGTATGGCATAAATCAATATTACCATGTCTCTCTTAACTTGACTTATGTTCAATATTGGCATAAGTCTAGCTGCCACAAAATAGTACCAAGCCTTTGTTTCTTTATTCATATATGCTCTTACAAAATAACAGGTTGGCTGTTGTTATCTAACTTTTAATATGCTCCTCTATGGCATAAAGTATGGATAGTGTCATCATAATACATCTTCGTTCGAAGGAATGCAGAGTATTCATCATCCTTAAGATTAGCCAAAGAATAGTACTCATTGATTGCTTGAGGAATAAATGCCACTAACTTGCCTCTGACCCGTGCCTTATGATGTTCATGCACTATGGCATTAGAATAAAAAATTTGCACTATTGGGATGACTCTGGGCTCTGGGTGCTTACAAAATATTTAGCAACTCCTTTGGAGGATATTGTCCAAGTTTGGAAGTCTAGTATCTATAATGAAGCCTCTTTCTTGGATAATAGATATGTTGACTAACACCTTAATGTGGTGTTGAAACACTACCTCATTCAAAAATTCCCTTCTATTAAATGGAGGGTGTCATCAGGTCGACTCTTTTTCTTAGAGGAACTTTCCTATGCAGTCTTTGGTGCCATAAAAGGTGTTTGCAATGAAGTGGAGTTCACTAGGGTGTTTTGTCCAAGACTTGGTGTGCACTCCTTAACTTGGGCAAAAAGAAGTATGGATTATCTTCTAATTGGGTCCCCAATTTACTGTAATCCAAAAGTAAAGCAATTAGAGATAACATTTACAACCAAATATATGGTAGAAACTTACCAACGTGTGCCTTAATCTCATATATGAAGGTAAGGGATGGTATGGATGGATGGAAGTTCTTGAGCAATTAAGTGAATAACAAGTGAATTTTCTTAAGTAAGTGATAAATACTGAAAAAAGGAAACACACTTATATTAGTTAAATTTAGGTGGATTAAGCTAAATAGGTGTGATTGAAGGTGGATTATGGGAAGAGGGCGTGAAAACAAAGTGCAGAAAGAGAGTAAGCGAGGTAGGGTGTAACGCCCCCAATTTATAGCCATGTGAAACAAACATTTTTTTTTGTAATCAGATATTTTTCATAATATGCATAACACTATTCTTTGTCATAGAAATAGATACATATAGGTTCTCTCATGTATTTACATTATATAGATCAAGTTATAAATGTAAAAGTAACAACAGAAGCACGGATCCTGCTTGTGGTATTCAGAGCACATTCTAAAATACAAACACAGTATAATTCAAAACTGTGAGCCTTGAAAGCAACGTAGACTCACCCAGAGAATATGTCACCTAACTGATCACCTATCTGCAGGATTAGACTCTATATTCTTATCTGAAAAATGTGGAAATATTGTGTAGTGAGTTTAACAACTCAATGAGCAAATAATACCTCCTATGACCTCTTAGGTCAGCATATGGATGTACTCATGTTTTAAAATTTATCACTTAGAAAATACAGTTTAGAAGTACATCTATATGGGACCCGTATTTTAAATATTCTTAAATAAAAGGATATTCAGATATCCAAACCATATTCAGCACGGTATGATCATTAAACAAATGTTATGCTCAGCTATATAAACTATAGAAAAATAATAAGCTTTTGAGATAAAGTTATAACTTTTAATACACCTTCTTCACTCAGCGATCTGGCATACTCAATTTAAAATGACTTGCCTCACTCGGCGATCTAGTCAACCCACACACTCAATTCACTCATTTGCTATATGCATAGCGACCAATCGACTACAGTCACAATAGTGATCAGAAAATGTGAGTTCATCACCCATCTGCCTTGCCTCACTCACCCGGTTGGAGCTGCCCTCCCTTGGCTCACTCATACTAATAGGGCGTCCTCTACTCGGTACTGTCATAAGCCATACAACCTGTCGATATTCATCCATACATATAAATACATATATATATAAATGCATATTCATCAAATGCAATGAATAATTATCAAGCAACTCGCTATGAGCTTTATGCTTTCCATTTAATCATAAATCAGTAACTTTAAAGTTTTACAAATTAATGCCTCATGCACATAATATTCACTTTACCAAATCATGATAAATACATTTAGAACCATGTAACATCCCGTAATTTTTTAGATATTTTCCTTTGAAATTCTTCCCCTTACATATATGCATAGAAATGTTCTAATATTAATGGAATAGGTAAAGAAAGAAAACCTAAGAGGAAATATTATAAATAAACATGTTAAATAAAGGTGAAATTCTTAGGTAAAGAAAGATAATTTTTTGTGAAGTAAGTAATGGTCTTAAAATTTCAAGAAGATCGGATTAGGGTAATTTTTCTTAATTTAAGAGCAAAAGTTACTAAGTTTAGTATCTCCACCCGTAATTGGGCTTTAACCTATAGAAACTTCATATAGAGTTTTTCTACTTCACATGAATTTTTAGCAAGCCAATAGGATAGCCCAAGGAAGAAATAAAACATAGACTTAGACTAGGATATAGAAATTGGACCGGTAGCCCATAAATCATGAAAATGTGACCAAGCCCATTATGAAAGGTAGAATTTTAACCAAAGTAAGGAAAATGGGCAAGAATGAGCCCAAACCCAAGAGGAAAAATAAAAATAAAAATAAAATTAAAGTGATGAAATATTGGTGTAATCAAGATTAAGTGACATGGCATTAAGACAAAAATTTAGCAAGTGGTGTGATTCTACATTCATCATTTTGGCAAGTGGCATAATAATACAAGGCTTTAGGACAAAAACATCTATATCCTACATTCATAACTTTAGCAAGTGGGTAATAATACATAGCATTATGACAAAACATCAATATCCTACACAAATAATTTTAGTTAAGTAAGGAAAATTCAAGGGCTAGAAATTTGCCACTTAAAAAGGCAAATCTATCATACTTGATTAAGACAAAAGAAAAAGGAAATGAATCCCTAAATCAAAGGGATCTTGCCCCATATCTTGAGAACATATCCTTATAATTTTCAAAATACAAATCTCCTTTTTCTATGCATATCTTGACTAAGGAAGAGGAAGACAAGAACATAAGTTGTTTGTTTTCCAAAAATTCAACAAAGTGTATCCTAATTGTGATAAGGTAGACCCATGATCATGAAAGGTGAATTATTTGGTGGTCTATATAAGAAAACCCACCCTTACAACATTAGAATTTCGTCCAAGTGAGGGAGAGCAAAAATAGAATCAAGGTAGTGTGAGGAAAGGAGAGGAAGAAAGGAAGAAAGAGGAAGAAGAAGTCTAGGGGACTAAGTGCTCCAGGTAAGTTTAACAATATTTCTTTTTGAAGAAAACTTTTGAAACTCATAATATTTATATGAGATTTTGATCTTAGAACTTTGATGATTGGTCATGGATGTTGCTATATCATGTTACATATTGATCTTGCATGTGATGTATGTTTGAATACTTAGGTTGGTGTAGATAGTTCTGCATGGGTATGGCTATGGTTGACAGAATTTTAAGCTTCGTTATTTTAATTTCTGGGAACAATCTATAAGGAATTAAAATAAATGGTTAACATAAGAATTAAAGATATATGTGTCACGGATTTTGACCCACTGGAATCATTCCATTTGGAGTCCATATGAGGTAGCTATGGTCTGATTAGTAGTCAAAGGTCAGAAAATGAATCATCAGGGAAGAATATGTTAGGAGAGCTTCGGTAATTTAATTTCTGGGAATTATTGGTAGGGAATTAAAATAAATGGTTAACATAAGAATTAAAGATATGTGTGTCATGGATTTTTAGCCACTGGAATAATTCAATTTGGAGTCCACATGTGGTAGATATTGTCTGATTAGTAAGACAAGGTCAGAAAATGGTTCATCAGGGAAGATTATGTTAGGACAACTGTTGTATTTTAATTTCTGGGAATTATCTGTATGGAATTAAAATAAATGGTTAACATGAAAGTTATATATCTATGTCTCATAGAAATATACCCACTGGAATTATACAAGTTGGAGTTCATATGAGGTAGATATGATCCAATTAGTAAGGAGAGGTCAGAAAATGTTTATTCAGGGAAGAGTATGTTATTAATGCTTTAGTTTTTGAATTTCTGGGAATATTCTGTAGGGAATTAAAATAGCGCGCCAACATAACAATTATAGATATATGGCTCATGGATTTTTACCAATAAGAATAACTCAATTTGGAGTTCCAATTTGGGAGATATGGTCTAATTAGTCAGTAAACAGAACCTATCCGAGAGGAACTATCCTGTACTTTGAGGGAGTAATATCACCTTTGTTTCTTAATTTTTCGCTACAATGTTCAACATAATAGCTTTAGATAATTGTTTTATCTTGAAATGAACACCAAGATCACCTACATCAGAGTTAAATTGAGGGAGTTATGGTCTGATTACTAAGAGAAGGTTAGATAGGATGAAAACCTGTATCAAGAAAATAAAGAAATAAAATTAGTATTTAAAAAAGAAGATGAATCTTAATAAATGACTAGTATAGCCATAGCCATTGCCATTGTATGAACTTCTTACCATCTTAAGTGTGAAATTTTGACATGGACATATTTTATAAAGTGATATTTGAAATGGTTATGTTCATGGCATGATTACCAATGATTTATGGTAATAGTTATATTTTGATGAACATACTTGTTATTGAAAGCATATTTTTGGTTAACATTGTGAAAAGAAAAGAAATGAGCACGGTCACATGGCAATCCGTGTGGTGCACCAGTAGGGGACGCCCTACCAACGGTTATGATCATGATAATGAGAAAAGAAAGAGAAAGTGGGCCATGTCGGACAGAGCGAGAAAAGCCCGTACCGGAGAGTAGAGGATACTCACCCTGACCGGGGTAGCTTGAAATGAGAATAAGTTGATGGCCATCATATGATATTTTAAAAATAGTTAATCCTATCATACATATCATTACAGTATGATTCTTATGTGCATAGATATAATGCATTCATGTGACCAAAGATATTTTTCTGTAGTTTATACAGCTGAACATGACGTGATGAGCTTTACTGATGATAATTTATTGTTGAACTTACTGGGATTTAATTCTCACTATATTTCCATATCATGTTCAGAAAATTATTTATGCAGCTTTTGTTTCTAAGGCTCTGGCTTTTAGTGCACATTGGATCGAGTTACTTTATGTTGCGCAGATTTCAGAATCAAATAAGATGTTTGTGGTCGAGTTGGCTCAGATCCCGGTGAAGGTGCAACCACCCGCACCTGTATCTCCGGAATTGGTCAACCAAAATAAACAAGATGTAAATATCTATGTGTTTGATATGTTATACGTCTGTTTTGATTAATGACATGTATGTGAACTCAATATTGTATAATAATAAAGGAAAAAAAAAGAGGTTGTTACAAACCAAATATTCAATGAGTTTCAAAATCTATTTGCAAGACCATACTCTTCTTGAACTATGTGCTAGTTCGTAAGACAAGCAGATATTTTAACACATTTCAAAAACTTATGATAGCATAAATAATTTGTAAACATAATAAATTATACATTTTAAGTCCAAAAAGAGCATGAGGTAAGTTATAAAAAGAATTATCTACTCAAAAGTCAAGGCTCCAGGTTGGATAGCCCCAAATGTAATTTTTGAAGCCAAATCTGATCTAATGGATCTAAAAAACGAGTCCAGAGGGTCCAAAAACTTAGGAAATGACCTCGGGAGCTTGGTCAATGTTAGTCTGTTCACGGCCGAAAAAAACTATTCACTGCCAGAAATCCTTATTCATATCCGATGGATTTACTATTCACGATGCATAAAAAATTTGTCAAATGGTAAAAAAAATTCATATCCTAAGGATCATCTAGCTCCTGAATCCATCTACTATGTCAGATTTCTAATTTGAGGTCTCTAAGTAGAAGTTTCAAAACTTACCTTTTTTTAAAATTTTCTATTTTCGATCTACGATGATTTTGCAGCTGATTTGAAAAATTGTTCGGTCAAAATCGTAGTATACTCTGTCCTGAATCTAGTGGTACCCTTAGCTTTGAAATTGGAAGCTAATAGGCACTCCAGATCTAGAGAGAAAAATGAAGGTTACTATTCACACTATTCATACTATTAATCGATTACGAAAATTGGCTCGCATCCCTCTTTCACGCTTCCGACTCCCCTTCCCCCTTTTCTTTCCTTTTCTTTCTTTTTTTATATTTAGTTAATAATAAAATATTTAAAATTTGGTATTATTATTTTTGTTATATACATATAAATACTATTTTTCATCCTAAAATATCCCAAAAATTTCAAAAAATTTACATTCTTATAAAACTTTAGTTGAACTCTTAAATCATGACTTTTCTTGATAAAATTTTTAATAAAACATCACAAATAAAATATCTTTATGCATAATAGAAAACAGAATATTTCTAAAATTAAAACAAAAATTTATTAGAGCAAATATAATTATTTTAGGCACAACAGAAATCATTTTATTTAAAAATATATTTGTTTATAGCAAAAAATTATTATTTTAAAAAAATTACGGGATATTACATTCTTCCCCCCTTAAGAAATTCGGTCCTTGAATTTCAAACCATCATTCATAAGTAAGGAATGAAGTCAAGGCATAAATTATAGTTATTAACCTAATTACTCAAGCAATTGGTGATATCTCTTTTTTGTATATCATCTTTACTTTCTAAGAAATTTCTACACTTGTTTGATTTTGTCATATAACCTTAACTATAGGGATTTCTTTTAACCATAAATTCTTGACTTGTCGATCAACAATAGACATCGATTTTTTTTTCATAATTAAGCCAAGTTTATGTTCAATTAAATTTTGTGAAATCCGATAACATGGGAAGAATATGATACGTACTTCCTTAGCATTGATGCAACAAAGACTATATCGAAATCACCTAATCCTAATGGCAAGGTTAGGCAGTGTACTACTATGCCTACTTTGTTTAAGTTTCAAAAGAGTCTATATACTAGAGTTTAACTTTTTCCTTCTTTCCAAACCTCATTACCTCTTTCATTTGTGAGTCCTTCAGGAATATTTGGTCACCAACTGATAATTTCTAATCCTCAACATTCATGGTCCTTATAGACTTTTGGCCTATTTTGATTTTTTTGTATATATTTTTCTAATCAATTTCACTTTATCAATGACATCTTATTATAAGTCTCACTTCACTGAGTCTTCTAACAAAAAATTTGTAACACCTCTTACATAAGGCTTTAAATCATCCATTAACACTTTATTATAGGCAAATTTTACAAAGGAATCTCCCTCCAAACTCGAAAACATATGCTTGAAGCATGCTCTCCAAATTAGCATCTTTAACTTAGGTTAGTCATATTCTATCTATTGCATAATATTCCAAATTAGATTCCAAAAACTTAACCTTATTCAACTCATCCACTTATTAGGAGTCTTACGTTGTTTAATGTAAAACCTCAAATGGTGCCATTTGTATGTTGGCTTGATAATTACTAATATGGACAAGTTCAACTAAGGATAAATGATTTCTCCAAATTTTCACCAAAATTATATAAAGATACCTGAAGCATAACATTCATTGCATAAACACATCATTTAGATTTACTATTAGCTATACTATAATCTAACAAAGATCATTAGGTTTCTTGTATAGATCCCTTGAAACAAAATATTCAATTTTTACTTGCTGACACACCGAACAACGAAAGAAATATCACTTGTATCTTTTTTTTACCATTATACTAGTACAATTCTTTCAAATCTTAGTATATCCCATCAATATTTAAAATATATGGATTCTTCTAAAATCTCCTTTGTCAACAATTATTCACACATAAATTCCTAATCTCAACATAATTTACATCCTAAATACTAGACTCAATTTAGCATAGTATAGACCCTTAACACAAATATCTTGATCACTTACATTATTTTCGGACATGGTCCTTAAAATATTCTCCTTATTTCTAAATTAAGAGTTCAAAGATTAATTTAAATCCTACTTCACGTATTTTATTTCTCAAGTATGTCAACACCACTAATTCACTTGATTACATTCGTCAAACACCATAAGTCCATCATCTGTCTATTCTTTTAAAAAATTTCATTATTTTAATCTACTAACCACTTAAACACTATAATAACTGAGTTTCAAATAAAATAAATTAACTTCTCTTGTAATGAGGGAAAAAAACTTTGCATTTAATGCCAAACATTAATAAGAGAGAATGCAGTAGAACAAATGAAAAGCATAATAGAGAATGGTGCCAAAATAGAAAGTCAAAAATTTGAACAAAGTATTGAAAGAAAATTAAAATCGGTGGTCGTTTGAAAATTTGTAAATAAAATCTAGTTGTTATTTCAGCAAAAATTGGTGGCCGCAAGTTTTGAATATATATGCCAAAATCTACTTTAAAGTTGTTGATATTCAGTAGAAAAGAAACATTTCTAAACTTATAAAAGTTTGTGAAAAACAAAGAATACATAGTTAATTGGTAGGATGCAGTTAATTGCTTCAAAATGGATGTAATTAATCAACTATAAAATAAACCATTCCTAATTAAAAATTCTCAAAATAGTTAGTCGACTTAATAATACTGATAATTGATTGGCAAGAACATTGGGAAAACAAAATAAACCATTTGATTGTCCCTCTTCAACAATTAACTTGTTTGCATTTTCACTCTTTTTTTTCAATTATGCCCATCACCTACAACTTTTCTACAAGAATCAAGACATCAATGCTTTATCAAGGACAACAATAAAAAGACAAATTTCTGGTGATATCTTAACCTTATTCTCTTTATGTGCTCAATATGAACCACGATCACAACTACTGTACATATACATGCTTTCCGTCATTTTTGAAAATTTTCACCTTCAATTTAGCTAATATCCACCAATCACTTACATAACTGTTTTAATTATGTCTGTTCTATTTGCATAGCTATTTTAAATATGCCCTTCTCTGAGTTCTATAAACACACACGTTAGTATCTTTACCTTCACACTTAAATTTAGAGTGTGTCTAGCTATGGAAGGAATCACATTCCGTCAGTTTCGAAATATTTGTGTCTTTTTTGGTTCTAGTCCCGAAAAAGATGGAGAGTATGTGAAAGCTGCACAAAACATAGGTATGGTGCTAGCCAGAAGAAAATTTCATTTACTGTATGGTGGAGGTAACCGAGGGTTAATGGGGGTGTGTTTCTATAGCTGCACATGTAGGAGGATGCCAAGTTCTAGGTATTATTCTTACAACTCTAGTTGTATCAAACATCCTAGGAAAAACAATTAGGGAAGAATTTAGAATAGCTTCCATGCATGAGCGCATGGCAAGAATGATGAGCAATGTTGATACCTTTATTGCCTTACTAGGTGTTTTTGGTACTTTAGAAGATATTTTCCAAATAGTCTCTTGGGCACAACTAAATATGCATCACAAACCAATAGGTTTGTTAAATGTTAACCACTTCTTTGATGGTCTGTTGTCTTTTCTTGATCAAGCTATGGAAGAAAGATTCATCTCACACTCAGCACGATGAATTCTCTTCTCGGCTTCAAATGTTGAGGAGTTGATTAATGTTCTACAAACATATTTTCATGTACCTGATCCAACTATGGCTCAAATAGAATGGATGACAGACAACCGCAGGAAGCGCAAATTGGATTTGGATCTTCATCTTTAAATGTAGTAAAACAACCATTGTTGTACCACTTTTACTTTCTTAGGGTCTACTTGGATACCATCCTTACCAACCATACTCCCTTAGAGTTGGTAAAACTATCTTTAAATGTTGTTTATAATCCTCTATACTCTTAGAACATATTAGTATTTCGTTAATAAAGACAATAGTAAATTTATCCAAGAATAGTTTAAATACTCTATTCATTAAGTCCATGAATGCAGCTGGGGCATTTGTCAAATTAAATGACACCAAGAACTCATAATACCTATAATGAGTCCTAAAAGAATTTTTCCAAATATCCTCTTCCCTTATCCTTAATTGATAATATCCAGATCTCAAATGAATTCAATTTTTGAAAAACGTTGAGCACCTTGTAGCTAGTTAAACAGATCATCTATACAAGGTAATGGGTTTTTATTCCACACTGTCACCTTATTCAACTATCTATAATCTATGCATAGTCAAAATGATCCATCCTTCTTTTTCACAAATAGGTCTAGAGCACCTCAAGGAGAGTACTAGGGCGTATAAATTCCTTATCCAACAAGTCTTACAATTAATTCTTCCATTCCTTGAGTTTAGTCATTACCATTCCACATGGGGGTATAGACACTGGTTAGGTTTCAAAAAATAAATCAATACCAAATTCTATTTATTGTTTTAGGGTAATCTTGGAAATTCCTTAGGAATTACATCAGAAAATTCTCTAACGACTAGAACTTGATTTACACTAGTATATTTTATATCAACATCTCCCACCACTGCCAAATATCCTTGGCACCTTTTTGTAATAACTTATAGGCTGCTAAAGCAGAGATTAGATTATTAGATACATAGAATGGATTGGTTGGTATCATAACATGCCATTTTGGAATGTCACTTTAAGGTGATTAAATTTAATATTCCTTGAGAATTTTTTGTCTTAATACAATGGTTGCACACTACTTAGGAAGTACTTTTCTAAAATGGTGTCTTTGAACACCTGCTAGGTGATCTGCCTTCCTTAGTGAGCTAAAAGTTCTTTAGCTCTACGCCACTAGTATTCTGCTTCATCTTTCAACATATATGCAGTGAAGATAACTTGCTGCTCATCAGTACAACCCATCACTTCAAAGATTTTCTCCAGTTCCCTTGTCCACCTTTTAGCTACAATTGGGTCAAAGCTACCTTGAAAACAAGGTGGTCTAGTCCTTAGAAACTCAGATATGCCGTTATCATTCCCTACCATCCGGTTATTAACATCATCCTCACTATTCAGATTATTAGCATTCTGGAGGTATTTTAGAATTTGGTTGGTGGTCGTGACCTGGTCTCGAATTGCCATGGCAAGGTTGTGCAAGGTTTCCTCCGCATTGTTTGTCGAATTCCTCCTTGGTGGTGCCATTTCCTACTGTGGCAAAAAACAAAGTTATGCTGCTATTAAGGTGCTCTAGCCGAATAATTAGTTTCGAAAATATTTAACAGCAATCATAACACCATCTCAGTATATAGATAAGAAACACTAGTAATTTCTTACCTATATGAAATCACTAAGCCCTTCACAGCACAACCACAACATACTCAAGACACTGTAAGATTGATTCAGAGAACCATTCACCCACTGGCCATCTAGGATCGACCACCTCTGATACTAATTATGTAACAACTCCATTTTTTTATTACATATATACTTATATGTATATTTCTAAAATTCCATGAAGTTATTAGCTTCTTACTTCTAACTACTAACTCGTAATAACATTAAATTAAATTAACCAAACATAAATAAGGTTAAGAAATACTGTTAACACTTATACAATTCTAGGTTCACGTACACATTATTAATCAAAACTTATGTACAAAAATCAAACACATATAAGTCTACCTTTTATTCATCCATATTGACCAGTTCCAGAGATATGGGTGCGGGTGGTTGCACCTTCACCGGGATCTTAGCCTACTCGACCCAACATATGTTAAAAGTCGGTCATAGATAATATCTGCATAACTTAGTTTTCTGAACATGATATGGAAATATAGTGACAAATAAAACCATTCCCTTAGTTAAGGTGTTATGGGAGGGTTTGACTCCGGAAGAAGCAACTTGGGAGCTAGAAGAAGTCATGAGGAAGAAATATCTACAATTGTTCTTATTAGGTAATTTCTAAAATTTTGAGGACAAAATTTCTTTTAGGGGGGAGAAATATAACATCCCTAATTTCATTTCTTTTATTAATAAAAGTACATAAATATTTAATTGAGGAAATAAAATTTATTAGACAATTTTAAGATATCTAAGAAAATATAATCCTTAGAAATTTTTCACCTTTTGTGTATGCATAGAAAATGTTTCTAACATTAAGGGAACAAGTAAAGAGAGAAAACATAATAGGAAAATTTTTACAAATAACATACTAAAAAGAGGTGAGATTCTTGAGTAAGGAAGATAATTTTTTTGTGTGAAGTAAGTAAAGGTTTTAAAATTTTAAGAAGATTGAATTATGGTAATTTTTTCTAATTCAAGAGTTAGAAATTTCTAAGTTTAACATCTCCAACCATAAATTGGGCTTTCACCTATGGACACTTTATATAGAGTTTTTCCACTTCACATAAGTTTCTAGCAAGCCCATTGGATATCCTAAGTAAGAAATAAAACATAAGCTTGGACTAAGATATAGAAGTTAGACCGATAGCCCAAAAATTATGAAAATGTGACCAAGCCCTCCATGAAAGGTAGAATTTTAGTCAAAGCAAAGGAAATGGGTAAGAACGAGCCCAAATCCAAGAGGGAAAAAAAATAAGAATCATGTGACGAAATAGTAGGGCAATAATAATCAAGACTAGGTCACATGGCATTAAGACAAAACATCTATATCCTAACTTCATAATTTCAACAAGTAGGTAATAATACATAGTATTAGGACAAAACATCTATATCCTACATTCATAATTTCAACAAGTGGATAATAATACATAGCATTATGACAAAAACATCCTTATCCTACACAAATAATTTTAGCCAAGCAAGGGAGATCCAATGGTTAAAAGTTTGCCACTTAGAAAGGTAAACCTATCATACTTGATTAAGACAAAAGAAAAAGGAAATGAATCCCTAAATCAAAGGGACCTTGTCCTTTTTCTTAAGAACATATTATCATAATTTTCAAAATACAAATCTCTTGTTACTATGCATATCTTGACAAAGGAAGAGGAAGACAAGAACATGAGTTGTTTTTACCAAAAAAAAAACAACCAAGTGCATCCTAATTGTGATAAGGTAGACCCATGATCATGAAAGTTGAACCACTTGATAGTTTATTTAAGAAAAATCCACACCTATAACATTATAGTTTCATCCAAGTGAGGGAGAGGAAAAATATAAGAAAGGTAGAATGAGGAAAGGAGAGAAAGAGAGGAGAAGAAATGAAGGAAGAAGAAGGAGAAGTCTAGAGGATTAAGTACTCAAGGTAAGTTAGCTTAATCTCCACTTGAATCCATCTTTCTTCTTCATCCCTGGGGTTCAAAAACTCACATTCCTTCTCTTATTTAAGCTGCTAGAAAAGCTAAGGAAAGGGAGGAATCTTACTACTTCCTTCAAAAGGAAACAAGAAAAAGAATTAACTAAGTGAGCTAGGGAGATATTTAGGTAGGTTTAACAATATTTCTTTTTGAAGAAAAGCTTTGAAATTTGTAACATTCATGTGGGATTTTGATCTTAGAACATTGATGAAATTTACAATATTTGCTACTTTGATGATTGGTCACAGATGTTGCTATATCATGTTACATGTTATTTTTCATATGATGGATGTTTTGGACATTATGATTGGTGTTGAAAGTTCTGCATAGGTATGGCTATGTGGTAAAAACATTTATGATTTTTATGCTACTATTTTGTATATTTGAATAAGATGAAAAATTGATGGAATATGATTAGATGTAAAGAAAATGGAAGAGGATGTAATATAATGATGAACTAAAACCTTAGGAAAGGATTGGTTAGGAAGCTGGATTTCGAGGTAACCAGGGAAGCTTTTATTTTTGAAATTCTGGGAAGCATCGGTTAGGGATTAAAAAAAATGGTTAACATGATAAATGTATATCTATGTTGCAAGGATGTTTAGCCACTAGAATCACTTAATTTGGAGTCCGTATGAGGGAGATATTTCCCGATATGTTTGTAGTGGTCAGAAAATGGTTAACTACAAAGAATCTGTCAGGTATGCTTATGTGTTTAAATTTCTAGGATACATCTATAGGGAATTAAAAGACATACTTAACATGAAAAATGTAGATCTATGTTTCACGGATTTTTATCCACTGGAATCATTCAAATTGGAATCAATATGATGGAAATATGGTTAGATTAGTAAGCAAAGGTCAGAAACTAGCTAACGAAGGAAAAATCTGTTAAGTATGCTTTTGTATTTGAATTTTTGGAAAAAATATGTAGGGCATTAAAGGAAATTATTAACATAATAAATATAGATATATGCATCACTAATCTATAGGCTTTGAAATCACTTCATTTGCAATCCATATGGGAGAGATATGGCTGACTAATGAGTAAAGATTAGAATTAGTCTAGAATCCAGGGTGGTAAATGTAAGTGTTTCCATTTTCAATTTCTGGGAATAATTAGTAAGGAATTTAAAGTAATGATAAACATAAAAGTTGTATATAAATGTCTTATCATTTTACAAGCTTTGGAATCACGTCCATTTGAGTTTTTATGAGGGAGATATGGTTTGATTAGTAAGTTAAGGTCTGAACCTACCCGAAAAGAAATAACATTGCATTTGAGGGAGTAGTAACAACATGATTGCTTAAGATTTTACTAAAATGTTCAACATAAGGGTTTTAGAGGATTGTCTTATCTTTCAATTGACACCAAGATCACCTCAATCGGATTTAAAATGAGCGTGTTATGATCTATTTAGTGAAGAGAGAATAATAATATTTAAAAAAGAAGAAGAATCTTATAATGAAAATAATAAATGACTAGTGTATGCCATAGCCATTGCCATTGCATGAACTCCTTACCATCTTAGTTGTGTAATTTTGACATATAAATATTTTATAACATGATATTTGAAATGATTATGTTTATGGTATGATTACCAATGATTTTTGGTAATGATTATATTGTGATGAAAATTATGGCATGTGACTATAAAGAACATACTTATTATTGAAATCATATTTATGGCTATTAATGTGAAAAGAAAAGAAATGAGCACGGTCACATGGCGGTCTGTGTAGTGCACTAGTAGGGGACACCCGACCAACGTCTATGATTATATTAATAAGAAAAGAAAGTGTGCCATGTCGGATGAAGCGAGTAAAGCCCGTACCGGAGAGTAGAAAGTATTCACCCTAACCGGGGTAGCTTAGTATGAAAATAAGTTGATAGCCATCATAAGATATTCTAAAAATAGTTATTTATGCCATACATGTCATAACTGTATGATTTTCATGTGCATAGATAAAATGCATTCATGTAATCTAAAGATAATTGTTGTAGCTTCTACGGATGAACATGACGTGACAAGTATTATTGATAACTTAAAGTGGTAAGGAGTTCATGCAATGGCAATGGCAATGGCAGCTATGCCATACACTAGTTATTTATTATTTTTATTTATAAGATTCTTCTTCTTTTTAAAATATTATTTTTATCTCTTCATTTTCTTTATGCTTGGCCTCTAGTTACTTTCCTCCTACTTATATAATTTCCAACACATGTTTTCACAAATTTAATACGGAATTCTTCTTCAATTTGGTTTCTATTAATATCCTATAGTTAATAAGGTTCATTTAGGGTAGAAAAATGTTGAAAATAAGCTTTACCAGCTTCCAACATGGCCTAAACATATACTATAACACGGCATGGCCATTTCTTGTAAAACAGCCATGCTTTAGGCTTCAAAATTCCCTTTCTAGCACAGAACACAGCCATGCTCTATGCTGTGTTATTCTCTTATGCAAGTTTTCATCCTACCTGACCTTCTCTCGCTAATCAATTCTCTAAAACTATTATGTTGAACATTTTATCTAAATCTTAAGGAATCTTGCTGATATTACTTCCTTAAGTTAAAGATTATTTCTTCTCGAGTGGGTTCTGACCTTTACTTACTATTATAAACATATCTTCCTTATATGAACTCCAAATGGAGTGATTCCAGTGGTTACATTTTTGTGAGACATATATCTATACTTTTTATGCTAACTAGTTATTTTAATTCCTTACAGAATTTTCCCAAAAATTCAAACACATAAGCTTTCCTTACAGATTCTTCCCTGGTTAACCATTTTCTGACCACTGCTTACTAATATGACCATATCTACCTCCTATGAACTCCAAATTGAGTGAT
This sequence comes from Gleditsia sinensis, assembly GCA_037074535.1. NCBI lineage: Eukaryota > Viridiplantae > Streptophyta > Magnoliopsida > Fabales > Fabaceae > Gleditsia > Gleditsia sinensis. Next base: position 33,029,408 of record CM073464.1, on the reverse strand, counting down.
TCTAGTGGCTAAAAATCTGTGAGACATATATCTATATTTTTCATGTTAACCATTTCTTTTAATTCCTAACTAATTCTTCCTAGAATTTGAAAAATATAAGCTTCCCTGGTTACTCCGAAATCCAGTTTCCTAACCAAACCTTTTCTAAGGTTTTAGTTCATCATTTTATTATGTACTCTTCCATTTTCTTCCTAATTTACATCTAATCATATTCCATCAATTTTTCACGATATTTAAATATGCAAAATAGTAGTATAAATTTTTTAAAATTTTGCTATTCATATTCATACCTATGCAAAACTTTCCACACCAACCTAAGTATTCAAACATACATCACATGCAAGATTAACATGTAACATGATATAGCAACATTCGTGGCCAATCATCAAAGTAACAAATATTGAAAATTTTATCAAAGTTCTAAGATCAAAATCCTATATAAATGTTTCTAATTTCAAAGCTTTTCTTTTAAAAAAATGTTGTTAAACCTACCTAAAGATCTCCCTAGCTCACTTAGTGAATTCCTTTTCTTGTTTCCTCTTGAAGAAAGTAGCAAGATTCCTCCCTTCCCTTAGCTTTTCTAGCAGATTAAATAAGAGAAAGAGGGTAAGTTTTTGAACCCCAAGAATGAAGAAGGAAGATAGATTCAAGTGGAGATTAAGCTAAATTACTTTGAGTACTTAGTCCTCTAGACTTCACCTTCCTCTTTCTTCCTCTCTTTCTCTCCTTTCCTCACTCTACCTTGCTTATGTTTTTCCTCTCCCTCACTTGGATGAAATTATAATGTTATAAGGGTAGGTTTTGCTTTAATAAACTATCTTGTGGTTCACCTTTTATAACCATGGGTCTACCTTATCATAATTAGGATGCACTTGGTTGTTTCTTGGGGAAAAACAACTCATGTTCTTGTCTTCCTCTCCCATACTCAAGATATGCATAGCAAAAAGAGATTTGTATTTTGAAAATCATGTTAAAATGTTCTTAAGACAAGGGACAATGTCCCTTTGATTTAGGGATTCATTTCCTTTTTGTTTTGTCTTAATCAAGTATGATAGTTTTTCCTTTTTAGGTGGCAAATTTCCACCATTTGAATCTTCCTTTCTTGGCTGGAACTATTTATGTAGGATAAGGATGTTTTGTCATAATGCTATGTATTATTATCCACATGTTGAAATTATGAATATAGGATATAGATGTTTTGTCCTAAAGCCATGTATTATTACGTACTTGTTGAAATTATGAATGTCGAATATAGATGTTTTGTCTTAATGCCATGTGACCTAATCTTGATTATTATTACACTACTATTTCCTCACATGAATCTTATTTTTCCTTCTTGTATTGGGGCTCATTACCTTTATTTAACTCATAATAACATTTAAGTAATTAAACCAAGCATAATTAAGGTTTACACATAATTAATTAACAACATTCGTACGCAAATCAAACACATACATGTCTACATCTTATTCATCCCTATTGACCAGTTTCGGGGATACATGTGCAGGTGGTTGCACCCTCACTAGGATCTTAGCCAACTCGACCACAAACAACTTATTAATTTATGGGATCTGCCCAACACAGAGTAACTCAATCCAATGTACACTAAGAGCTAGAGCCAAAGAAAAATCTGCAAAACTAGTTTTCTGAACATGATATGGAAATACAGTGAAAATTAAATCCCAGTAGGTTCAACAATAAATCATAATTATCATCAATATAGCTCATCATGTCATGTTCATCTGTATAAGCTACAGTAATTACCTTAGGTCACATGAATTCACCTTATCTATGCACAAGAAAATCGTACAGAAATGACATGGATGGCATGAATAACTATTTTTAAAATATTATATGATGGCTATCAATTAATTTTCATGTCAAGCTACCCTAGTCAGTATGATTACTTTTTACTCTCCGGTACAGGCTTCTCTCGCTCCGTCCAACATGGCACAATTTCTTTTCTCATTAACATAATCATAGCCATTGGTAGGGTGTCCCCTACTGGTGCACCACACGAACCGCCAGATGACCGTGCTCATTTCTTTTCTTTTCTTTTCTTTTCACATTAATTGCCAAAAATATGATTTCAATAACAAGTATGTTCATTATACTTACATGCCATAATTTATCATCAAAATATAATTATTATAAAAAATAATTAGTAATTATACCATAAACATAATTGTTTCAAATATCACTTTATAAAATATATCTATGTCAAAATTACACAGTTATGATGGTAAGGAGTCATGCAATGGCAATGACTATGGCATACACTAGTCATTTATTATTCTCATTTATAAGATTCATCTTCTTTTTTAAATATTATTATCCTCTCTTCACTAAACAGAGCATAACATCCTCATTTTAAATCCGATTGAGTTGATCTTGGTTTCAATAGAAATATTAGACAATCCTCTAAATATCTTATGTTGACCATTTTAGTGAAATCTTAATTAATCGTGGTGTTACTACTCCCTCAAAATCAATCTTATTTCTTCTCGGGTAGGTTTAGACATCTACTTACTAATCGAACCATATTTCCTTCATAAAAACTCAAATTGAGGTGATTCCAAAGTCTATAAAACACTAAGACATTTATATACAACTTTAATGTTTATAATTTCTTAAAATTACTTACTATTTACTCCTAGAGAATCAAAAACAAAAATGTTTACATTTACCACCCTGGATTCTAGATTGATTTTGACCTTTACTCATTAATCAGTCATAACTCTCTCATATGAACTCCAAACTTAGTGATTTTAAAGCCTATAGATCCATGATATATATATATATATATATATATATATATATATATATATATATATATATATTATGTTAATAATTTCTTTTAATTCCCTACATATATTTCCCAGAAATTCAAACACAAAAGCATACTTAACAGATTCTTCCTTAGTTAGTTAGTTTCTGACCTTTGCTTACTAATCTAACCTTATCTCCCTCATATTGATTCCAATTTGAATGATTCGAGTAGATAAAAATTAGAGAGACATATATATACATTTATCATGTTAATTGTAACATCCCGTAATTGTTTAGATATTTTCCTTAGAAATTCTTCACCTTACATATATGCATAGAAATGTTCTAATATTAATGGAATAGGTAAAGAAAGAAAACCTAATAGGAAATATTAGAAATAAACATGTTAAAGAAAGGTGAAATTCTTAGGTAAAGAAAGATAAATTTTTGTGAAGTAAGTAAAGGTCTTAAAATTTCAAGAAGATCGGATTATGGTAATTTTTCTTAATTTAAGAGCAAAAGTTACTAAGTTTAATATCTCCACCCGTAATTGGGCTTTAACCTATAGACACTTCATATAGAGTTTTTCTACTTCACATGAATTTTTAGCAAGCCAATAGGATGGCCCAAGGAAGAAATAAAACATAGACTTGGACTAGGATATAGAAGTTGGACCAGTAGCCCAAAAATCATGAAAATGTGACCAAGCCCATTATGAAAGGTAGAATTTTAACCAAAGTAAGGAAAATGGGCAAGAATGAGCCCAAACCCAAGAGGAAAAATAAAAATAAAAATAAAATTAAAGTGATGAAATATTGGTGTAATCAAGATTAAGTGACATGGCATTAAGACAAAAATTTAGCAAGTGGTGTGATTCTACATTCATCATTTTGGCAAGTGGCATAATAATACAAGGCTTTAGGACAAAAACATCTATATCCTACATTCATAACTTTAGCAAGTGGGTAATAATACATAGCATTATGACAAAACATCATTATCCTACACAAATAATTTTAGTTAAGTAAGGAAAATTCAAGGGCTAGAAATTTGCCAATTAAAAAGGCAAATCTATCATACTTGATTAAGACAAAAGAAAAAGGAAATGAATCCCTAAATCAAAGGGATCTTGCCCCATATCTTGAGAACATATCCTCATAATTTTCAAAATACAAATCTCCTTTTTCTATGCATATCTTGACTAAGGAAGAGGAAGACAAGAACATAAGTTGTTTGTTTTCCAAAAATTCAACAAAGTGTATCCTAATTGTGATAAGGTAGACCCATGATCATGAAAGGTGAATTATTTTGTGGTCTATATAAGAAAACCCACCCTTACAACATTAGAATTTCGTCCAAGTGAGGGAGAGAAAAAATAGAAGCAAGGTAGTGTGAGAAAAGGAGAGGAAGAAAGGAAGAAAGAGGAAGGAGAAGTCTAGGGGACTAAGTGCTCCAGGTAAGTTTAACAATATTTCTTTTTGAAGAAAACCTTTGAAACTCATAATATTTATATGAGATTTTGATCTTAGAACTTTGATGATTGGTCATGGATGCTGCTATATCATGTTACATATTGATCTTGCATGTGATGTATGTTTGAATACTTAGGTTGGTGTAGATAGTTCTGCATGGGTATGGCTATGGTTAACAGAATTTTAAGCTTCGGTATTTTAATTTCTGGGAACAATCTATAAGGAATTAAAATAAATGGTTAACATACAAATTAAAGATATATATGTCACGGATTTTCACCCACTGGAATCATTCCATTTGGAGTCCATATGAGGTAGCTATGGTCTGATTAGTAGTCAAAGGTCAGAAAATGAATCATCAGGGAAGAATATGTTAGGATAGCTTCGGTACTTTAATTTCTGGGAATTATTGGTAGGGAATTAAAATACATGGTTAACATAAGAATTAAATATATGTGTGACATGGATTTTTAACCACTGGAATCATTCAATTTGGAGTCCACATGAGGTAGCTATGGTCTGATTAGTAGTCAAAGGTCAGAAAATGAATCATCAGGGAAGAATATGTTAGGATAGCTTCGGTAATTTAATTTCTGGGAATTATTGGTAGGGAATTAAAATAAATGGTTAACATAAGAATTAAAGATATGTGTGTCATGGATTTTTAGCCACTGGAATCATTCAATTTGGAGTTCATATGAGGTAGATATGATCCGATTAGTAAGCAGAGGTCAGAAAATGTTTATTCAAGGAAGAGTATGTTATTAATGTTTTGGTTTTTGAATTTCTGGGAATATTCTATAGGGAATTAAAATAGTGCGCCAACATAACAATTATAGATATATGGCTCATGGATTTTTACCAACTGGAATAACTCAATTTGGAGTTCCAATTTGGGAGATATGATCTAATTAGTCAGTAAAGGTCAGAACCTATCCGAGAGGAACTATCCTGTACTTCGAGGGAGTAATATCACCTTCGTTTCTTAATTTTTCGCCACAATGTTCAACATAATAGTTTTAGATAATTGTTTTATCTTGAAATGGACACCAAGATCACCTACATCAGAGTTAAATTGAGGGAGTTATGGTCTGATTAGTAAGAGAAGGTTAGATAGGATGAAAACCTGCATCAAGAAAATAAAGAAAATAAAATTAGTATTTAAAAAAGAAGATGAATCTTAATAAATGACTAGTATAGCCATAGCCATTGCCATTGTATGAACTTCTTACCATCTTAACTGTGAAATTTTGACATGAAAATATTTTATAAAGTGATATTTGAAATGATTATGTTCATGGCATGATTACCAATGATTTATGGTAATAGTTATATTTTGATGAACATACTTGTTATTGAAAGCATATTTTTGGCTAACATTGTGAAAAGAAAAGAAATGAGCACGGTCACATGGCAATCCGTGTGGTGCACCAGTAGGGGACGCCCTACCAACGGTTATGATCATGATAATGAGAAAAGAAAGAGAAAGTGGGCCATGTCGGACAGAGCGAGAAAAGCCCGTACTGGAGAGTAGATGATACTCACCCTGACCGGGGTAGCTTGAAATGAGAATAAGTTGATGGCCATCATATGATATTTTGAAAATAGTTAATCCTGTCATACATATCATTACAGTATGATTCTTATGTGCATAGATATAATGCATTCATGTGACCAAAGATATTTTTCTGTTGTTTATACAGCTGAACATGACGTGATGAGCTTTACTGATGATAATTTATTGTTGAACTTACTGGGATTTAATTCTCACTATATTTCCATATCATGTTCAGAAAATTATTTATGTAGCTTTTGTTTCTAAGGCTCTGGCTTTTAGTGCACATTGGATCGAGTTACTTTATGTTTGGCAGATTTCAGAATCAAATAAGATGTTTGTGGTTGAGTTGGCTCAGATCCCGGTGAAGGTGCAACCACCCGCACCTGTATCTCCGGAATTGGTCAACCAAAATAAACAAGATGTAAATATCTATGTGTTTGATATGTTATACGTCTGTTTTGATTAATGACATGTATGTGAACTCAATATTGTATAATAATAAAGGAAAAAAAAAGAGGTTGTTACATTAATCATTTCTTTGAATTCCTTACAGATTTTTCCCAGAAATTCAAACATAGAAGCAAACCTGACAGATTCATCCCTGGTTAACCATTTTCTGACCAGTGCTCACATATCGGAAAATATCTCCCTCATAAAGACTCCAAATTAAGTGATTCCAATAGCTAAAAATCTGTGAGACAGATCTACATTTTTTATGTTAACCATTTCTTTTGATGCTTAACTGATTCTTCCCCAAATTTCAAAAATAGAAACTTCCCTAGTTACTTTAAAATCTAGTTTCCTAACCAAACCTTTCCTAATGTTTTAGTTCATCATTATATTACATCCTCTTCCATTTTCTTTACATTTAATCATATTCCATCAATTTTTCACCACATTCAAATATACAAAATAGCAGCATAAAAATCATTAAATGTTACCACCCATAGCCATACATATGCAGAACTTTCCACACCAACCAAAATGGTCAAAACATTCATCATATGCAAAATAACATGTAACATGATATAGCAACATCCATGACTAATCATCAAAGTAGCAAATATTGTAAATTTTCATCAAAGTTCTACGATCAAAATCTCATATAAATATTACAAATTTTAAATCTTTTCTTCAAAAAGAGATATTGTTAAACCTACCTAAGGATCTCCCTATCGCACTTAGTGAATTCTTTTTCTTGTTTCCTCTTGAAGGAAGTAGCAAGATTCCTCCATTCCCTTATCTTTTCTAGTAGCTTAAATAAGAGAAGGAGGGTGAAATTTTTGAACCCCAAGGATGAAGAGAAAAGATAGATTCAAGTAGAGATTTAGCTAACTTACCTTGAATACTAAGTCTTCTAGGCTTCTCTTTCTTCTTCCATCCTCTCTTCTCCTCTCTTTCTCTCCTTTCCTCACTTTACCTTGCTTCTATTTTTCCTCTCCCTCACTTGGACAAAATTCTAATGTTATAAGGGTGGTTCTTACTTAAATAAACTATCAAGTGGTCATTCTTTCATAATCATGGGTCTACCTTATCACAATTAGGATGCACTTGGTTGCTTTTTGAGGAAAGATAACTCATGTTCTTGTCTTCCTCTCCCTTTGTCAAGATATGCATAGCAAAAGAAGATTTGTATTTTGAAAATCATGATAAAATGTTCTTAAGATAAGGGGCAAGGTCCCTTTGATTTAGGGATTCATTTTATTTTTCTTTTGTCTCACATAAGTATGATTGGTTTGCCTTTCTAAGTGGCAAGTTTCTAGCTCTTGAATCTCCCTTACTTAGCTGAAATTATTTGTGTAGGATAGGAATGTTTTGTCCTAATGACATGTATTATTATGCCACTTACTAAAATTATGAGTGTAGGATATAGATGTTTTGTCCTAATGCCATGTATTATCATACCACTTGCTAAATTTATGAGTGTAGGATATAGATATTATCACACCACTTGCTGAATTTTTGTCTTAATGTCATGTGACCTAATTTTTATTATTATTACACTATTATTTCATCACATGATTTATTTTATTTTATTTTTCCTCTTGGATTTGGGCTCATGCTTACCCATTTCCTTTGCTTTGGATAAAATTCTACCTTTCTTGCAGGGCTTGGTCACATTTTCATAATATTTGGACTCTCAGTCCAACTTCTATATCCTAGTCCAAGTCTATGTTTTATTTCTTGCTTGGGCTATCCAATGGAGTTGCTAGAAACTTATGTGAAGTGGAAAAACTCTATATGAAGTGTCTATAGGTGAAAGCCCAATTTATGGGTAGATATGTTAAACTTAGAAATTTTTTAACTCTTGAATTAGGAAAATTACCCTAATCCAATCTTCTTAAAATTTTAAGACCTTTACTTACTTCACAAAAAAAAATTATCTTCCTTACCAAATAATTTTGCCTCTCTTTAGTATGTTATTTCTAATTTTTCCTATTAAGTTTTGTCTCTTTATTTATTCCCTTAATGTTAGAAACATTTTCTATGCATACACATAAGGTGAAGAATTTCTAAGGATTATATTTCTTTAGATATCTAAAAATTGTCTAATAAATTTTATTTCCTTAATTAAATATTTATGTACCTTTATTAATAAAAGAAACAAAATTAGGGATGTTATATTAAATATTTATGTACCTTTATTAATAAAAGAAACGAAATTAGAGATGTTACATTTCTCTCCCCATGACTTTAAAGTATGTGGGAAGGTATTTCTTCCCCATGACTTCTTGCAGCTCCCAAGTTTCTTTTTTCGAAGTCAAACCTTCCCATAACAACTTAACCAGGGGAATGATTTTATTTCTCATTTGCTACACGTCAGTGTCAAATATAGATGCTGGTACTAGCTGGTATGTCATGTTCTCCTTTATTTAGATTGGTTCATCCCATATTACATGTGAGGAATTTGGAAGATACTTTCGCAGTTATGATACATGGAAAACATTATGTAGGTTGGAAAAATTAGGTGGGAGGACAACTTGATATACTGACGTCCCCACTTTCTTCAGAATTTGGTAGGGTCCCAAAAATCACGGACTTAGCTTTCTGTTTTCGAGAGACCTACCTATTCCAGTTGTAACACTCAAAATTCTGTTAATTATATTCACAAAATGAAATAATAAGAAAGGGTCAAAAAAAGTTAAATGGGGGAGTTATAAGGAAATAATTGTGAATATTTAATAAGGGTGTTCTCATTTTTAGAACAATTGTTTAAGGAAGAGATAGTAATTTCCTTGTCTACAGGGCCACAAATGGACAATAAGAATAGAGATGGGGAGCCATAAAGAAAATTGCACAAAAATCCATTGAAGTAAGGGTCAAGAAGGAATTAAACAGTTGGTGAGTTTTTCTTTCTCCCAAACAAGGCCTTAGCCAACCCCCTTAGTCACAATGTAATGGAGTAGTATTTTGGAAATTGTTGGATAAAGCATGGGCATTGGTTAAGGCAAGGTAGCTTCTTGAAGAAGCCAATATTATTTTATAATATCTCTCCTTGCTTGGTGGCCAAGTCGCCACTCACTCAGCCAAAGAGAAGGAAAACCCACGGCAAGGGAGAAAGAGAGAAGGAAAAGAAGAAAAAGGGAAGAAAGAAAGAAGGAAAGAGAGAGAAAGAAGAAGGGAGCTAAAGAGAGAAGTGGAAAATCAAGAAGGAGAGGTAAGATTAAACTGTTGATCTCTTACTTATCCCCAAATATTCTATAGAAACTAATGGATAGAAGCAAAATCTGCTATTTTGGTGAAGCTTTCTAGAGAGAGAAAGTAGCAGAAACAAGAGAGAAAAGCAAGCTTTTGGAAAGAGAAAGGTAAGATCAACATCCTTCTTTTTTATTTGTAGTTGGATGACTTTGTGGCTGGTTGAATGTGAGCATTTAAAGTATGTGGGAAGGTAGATAGAGCTTTTATTGAAGCAGTTATGGCATTCGTAGTTATTGTTCATTCATATGCATGTCGTAGTGTTTTGGGAAAATTTTGTGTGTAGTTGGTTTTGAGATTAAACTCATTTTTTTGGTTGGTTGTTTGCTCTGGAAAAATTGTGTTTTTCATGCTCAAAATGTTCGTATTTTTATTTTTGGTTTTTCTTGGCTGATTTGGGAGAAAAATGGAATTTTTGAGGATTTTTGCGCCCAAAGCACAGCCGTGCTTAGGGCTGGTATGATGAAAATATGGAAATCTGGAAAAAAATGATGAACACAGCCCGAAGCACAGCCAGGTTTAGAGAGAGGTACGAGGAGAAACACGACCCTGAAGCACGGCCATGTTTGGAGGCATGGCCAGGCTGTGCTTCATACAGTGTCATCCTTTTTCATTATTTTTTGTTTCCTTTCTGAATCTTAATTAATCACCAATATTCATGGGATATTAATAAGGGTTTTATGATGCATAAATGCTATATTTTCATGTGCAATATCTATTTTGTTATGTATGTTCATTTAAGTATGTATGTAAGCATGAAGAATAGTGCATGAATGCTATATTTGCATACTATAGACTACCTGTATGTATGGCTGCAAGTGAGTTCTTGATGTATGTATATCATGAAAGGCTATCTAGACATGTTTGTTCATCCATGATGAGTTGTTGTAACATGCCTAAGGATGAATATGGTTTATGCTTTGGATATTTATTAATATGCATACTCTTGTTGTGTTAAGTGGCTAGAGAGATGTAAAAAGACTTAAACTTTGTTAGGAGGACCCTTTCTGAATCAGGGTGGCCTGGTAACAGTTGTCTCTCTTATTGTATTGAGGCGACTGACAAGTCAGAATGATCCTCTCTGAAGCAGGGTGGCCAAGAAACGAGTATCTCCCTTGCTGTATTGAGGAGACAGACAAGTCCAGGATGACCCTTACCCATTAAGGTGACTTGGGAGTGTTGCACCTTACGAGGTAAGGTGACTGAAGGGTCGTGGCTTGGATATGGTATTGGAATAGGGGATGCTCTATAGCCTAGAGTGGTCAATACAAGAAGGACAGCTCCGACTAATGGCCTTCAAGGGGTGGATAAGTATCTGGAGGGGTAAGGCTCACACCACATTGAGGATTGTAATTGAGAGAGATTAACAGATTATGAGCCATTGTCAGTGATGTATGAGCCATGAATAACAGCACAGGTATTTTATAAATACATGTTCCATTTTATCATACGTGATATTGATGCATAACCTATAAAAAGGGCTTGTATGTACTTTACTCTACCTTTATTGCATAAAAAGAGAAAAAAATTTATGTAGCTTATACAGCTGGACATAGCATGTAAGTATTTTTCATATGCTTATATGTATTGGATGTTGACCTTGCTGGGATTTTATATCTCACTATGTTTTAATGTTATGTTCAGATCAGTAGAGATGTCTTTTGTTGTGCTGACGATTCTCCTAGAGCTGTAGACAGTAGACGTCCCTTACTTGGGACAGTTCACAGTCATAGTGAACCTGTTGGTGATCAACATGGTAAAGGTCCCCGCTCCTAGCCCACCTCCTCCACCAGTAGTACCTAAGGGGTGACAGCCAAGGGAGGGTAGTAGGATAACGTTATGTATGTAACTAATTTTGTGATGTAAATGGGCTAACCCCATTGTTTTGATGTAACCCCACAGTACTCTGCCTTTTGTGATGTATGCTTAGTACCTCGGGTTACATATGTATGTATATATGCTGCTAAACTCTTATGGATGTAACTTTGGTATGTACGTAAATACAAGATGCCTAACTTATGATATAACACTGGTCTTTTTCATACATGTATATATATATATATATATATATATATAAAACCAGACGTTACACCAGTAGTCAGGGAAAGTTTCAGAGATACATGGTCTCCTTCCTCAAACTCCATAGGTCTATGTCTCTTATCATAGTAACTCTTTTGCCGACTCTCAATTATAGGTATTTTGTCTCGTATCATCCTGATTTGTTCAGTGGTTTATTGAACTAGATCAGGACCTAGTAAGTTCTTTTCTCCTATCTCAAATCAACATAGTGGAGATCGGCACTTCCTACCGTATAAAGCTTCGTAAGGGGCCATCTTAATACTGGAGTGATAACTATTATTATAAGCAAACTCCACTAAAGGTAGGTACTTATCGCATCCTTTATCTTGCTCTATCACACAGACCCTTAACATATCTTCTAAGGATTGAACGGTCCATTCTGTTTGTCTGTCAGTCTGAAGATGGTAGGCAGTACTGAACTACAATTGGGTTCCAAAAGCATCATGTAATGCGTCCCAAAACCTCGATGTAAACCTTGGATCTCTATTAGAAATGATATTTAAGGGAATTCCATGTACTCTAACTATTTCCTGGACATACAACTAGGCCAATTTGTCCATTGAATAGTTAATCTTTATGGGCAAAAAGTAAGCAGATTTGGTTAATCTGTCAACTATTATCCAGATAGAGTCATGTCTAACTAAAGTCTTTGGTAAATCCACGACAAAGTTCATCGAAATACTATCCCATTTCCATTTAGGGATCTCAAGAGGTTGTAAAAACCCAGCTGGCTTTTGATGCTCTACCTTTACCTTCTGACAAATTAGACATTTCGCCACAAACTCAACAATGTCATTTTTCATCCCTAACCACCAATACATCCTCTTTAAATCCTGGTACATTTTAATAGATCCAGGATGAACTGAGTATTTACTCTGATGCGCTTCTTGCATGATCTTAGTCATCAACTCTCGTTCTTGAGGAACATAGACCCTTCCTTGATACATGATTACTCCATCTTCCAAAACAAAAAAATCATCCTAATTATTATGATCCCGTAAGTATTGATCGTGACCTTGAGCCTCTTTAATCTAGACTCTAAATTCATACTCTATTCTTAACCCATTAATGATTAGCTTCTTTGGGGTAAGAATTGTAACATCCCGTAATTTTTTAGATATTTTCCTTAGAAAATCTTCACCTTACATATATGCATAGAAATGTTCTAATATTAATGGAATAGGTAAAGAAAGAAAACCTAAGAGGAAATATTATAAATAAACATGTTAAAGAAAGGTGAAATTCTTAGGTAAAGAAAGATAAATTTTTGTGAAGTAAGTAATGGTCTTAAAATTTCAAGAAGATCGGATTAGGGTAATTTTTCTTAATTTAAGAGCAAAAGTTACTAAGTTTAGTATCTCTACCCGTAATTGGGCTTTAACCTATAGACACTTCATATAGAGTTTTTCTACTTCACATGAATTTTTAGCAAGCCAATAGGATAGCCCAAGGAAGAAATAAAACATAGACTTGGACTAGGATATAGAAATTGGACCGGTAGCCCAAAAATCATGAAAATGTGACCAAGCCCATTATGAAAGGAAGAATTTTAACCAAAGTAAGGAAAATGGGCAAGAATGAGCCCAAACCCAAGAGGAAAAATAAAAATAAAAATAAAATTAAAGTGATGAAATATTGGTGTAATCAAGATTAAGTGACATGGCATTAAGACAAAAATTTAGCAAATGGTGTGATTCTACATTCATCATTTTGGCAAGTGGCATAATAATACAAGGCTTTAGGACAAAAACATCTATATCCTACATTCATAACTTTAGCAAGTGGGTAATAATACATAGCATTATGACAAAACATCAATATCCTACACAAATAATTTTAGTTAAGTAAGGAAAATTCAAGGGCTAGAAATTTTCCACTTAAAAAGGCAAATCTATCATACTTGATTAAGACAAAAGAAAAAGGAAATGAATCCCTAAATCAAAGGGATCTTGCCCCATATCTTGAGAACATATCCTTATAATTTTCAAAATACAAATCTCCTTTTTCTATGCATATCTTGACTAAGGAAGAGGAAGACAAGAACATAAGTTGTTTGTTTTCCAAAAATTCAACAAAGTGTATCCTAATTGTGATAAGGTAGACCCATGATCATGAAAGGTGAATTATTTGGTGGTCTATATAAGAAAACCCACCCTTACAACATTAGAATTTCGTCCAAGTGAGGGAGAGCAAAAATAGAATCAAGGTAGTGTGAGGAAAGGAGAGGAAGAAAGGAAGAAAGAGGAAGAAGAAGTCTAGGGGACTAAGTGCTCCAGGTAAGTTTAACAATATTTCTTTTTGAAGAAAACTTTTGAAACTCATAATATTTATATGAGATTTTGATCTTAGAACTTTGATGATTGGTCATGGATGTTGCTATATCATGTTACATATTGATCTTGCATGTGATGTATGTTTGAATACTTAGGTTGGTGTAGATAGTTCTGCATGGGTATGGCTATGGTTGACAGAATTTTAAGCTTCGTTATTTTAATTTATGGGAACAATATATAAGGAATTAAAATAAATGGTTAACATATGAATTAAAGATATATGTGTCATGGATTTTTACCCACTGGAATCATTCCATTTGGAGTCCATATGAGGTAGCTATGGTCTGATTAGTAGTCAAAGGTCAGAAAATGAATCATCAGGGAAGAATATGTTAGGAGAGCTTCGGTAATTTAATTTCTGGGAATTATTGGTAGGGAATTAAAATAAATGGTTAACATAAGAATTAAAGATATGTGTGTCATGGATTTTTAGCCACTGGAATCATTCAATTTGGAGTCCACATGTGGTAGATATGGTCCGATTCGTAAGCCAAGGTCAGAAAATGGTTCATCAGGGAAGATTATGTTAGGACAGCTGTTGTATTTTAATTTCTGGGAATTATCTGTATGGAATTAAAATAAATGGTTAACATGAAAGTTATATATCTATGTCTCATAGAAATATACCCACTGGAATTATACAAGTTGGAGTTCATATGAGGTAGATATGATCCAATTACTAAGGAGAGGTCAGAAAATGTTTATTCAGGGAAGAGTATGTTATTAATGCTTTAGTTTTTGAATTTCTGGGAATATTCTGTAGGGCATTAAAATAGCGCGCCAACATAACAATTATAGATATATGGCTCATGGATTTTTACCAACTGGAATAACTCAATTTGGATTTCCAATTTGGGAGATATGGTCTAATTAGTCAGTAAACAGAACCTATCCGAGAGGAACTATCCTGTACTTTGAGGGAGTAATATCACCTTTGTTTCTTAATTTTTCGCTACAATGTTCAACATAATAGCTTTAGATAATTGTTTTATCTTGAAATGAACACCAAGATCACCTACATCAGAATTAAATTGAGGGAGTTATGGTCTGATTACTAAGAGAAGGTTAGATAGGATGAAAACCTGTATCAAGAAAATAAAGAAATAAAATTAGTATTTAAAAAAGAAGATGAATCTTAATAAATGACTAGTATAGCCATAGCCATTGCCATTGTATGAACTTCTTACCATCTTAAGTGTGAAATTTTGACATGGACATAATTTATAAAGTGATATTTGAAATGGTTATATTAATGGCATGATTACCAATGATTTATGGTAATAGTTATATTTTGATGAACATACTTGTTATTGAAAGCATATTTTTGGCTAACATTGTGAAAAGAAAAGAAATGAGCACGGTCACATGGCAATCCGTGTGGTGCACCAGTAGGGGACGCCCTACCAACGGTTATGATCATGATAATGAGAAAAGAAAGAGAAAGTGTGCCATGTCGGACGGAGCGAGAAAAGCCCGTACCCGAGAGTAGAGGATACTCACTGTGACCGGGGTAGCTTGAAATGAGAATAAGTTGATGGCCATCATATGATATTTTAAAAATAGTTAATCCTGCCATACATATCATTACAGTATGATTCTTATGTGCATAGATATAATGCATTCATGTGACCAAAGATATTTTTCTGTAGTTTATACAGCTGAACATGACGTGATGAGCTTTACCGATGATAATTTATTGTTGAACTTACTGGGATTTAATTCTCACTATATTTCCATATCTTGTTCAGAAAATTATTTATGCAGCTTTTGTTTCTAAGGCTCTGGCTTTTAGTGCACATTGGATCGAGTTACTTTATGTTGGGCAGATTTCAGAATTAAATAAGATGTTTGTGGTCGAGTTGGCTCAGATCCCGGTGAAGGTGCAACCACCCGCACCTGTATCTCCGGAATTGGTCAACCAAAATAAACAAGATGTAAATATCTATGTGTTTGATATGTTATATGTCTTTTTTGATTAATGACATGTATGTGAACTCAATATTGTATAATAATAAAGGAAAAAAAGAGAGGTTGTTACAAGAATAGTGTCCAGCTTTAAATTTCGAAACTCCTCTAGTATTTGCATCTCATACACCATCATCCAACCTATGTGCAGAGATTTTCGACTCCAATGGTACCCTTAGTTTGGAGATAAGAAGCTAATAGGCACTCCAGATCTATAAAGAAAACATGGAGGTTACTATTCATACTATTAATCAAAATTCTGTAGACTCTCTCTCGATTCTGTCACCCCCTTCCTTTTTTCTATTTTCTCTTTATTTATTTATTTATTATTATTCAATAATTAAATATTTAGGATTATTATTTATTTTATTTTATATATATTCATATATATATTTTTTTTCATCCTAAAGCATACCAAAAAGTACTAAAATTTTTTATTATTGCGAAACTTTAGTTGCACCCTTACAACATGACTTTTCTTGATAAAATTTTAAGAAAAAAAATCACAAAATAAATATCTTTATACATAATAAAAGGAAAAATATTTCTAAAAATAACATAGGCCAATATAATTATTTTAAGCAAAATAATAATTATTTTAATTAAAAGTATACTGCCTTTTAGCGAAACATACATAATCATTTGTTTTTTAAAAACAATACTTGTTTATAGTAAAATTTTATTTCAAAATAAAAATTACGGGATATTACATTCTTCCCCCCTTAAGAAATTCGGTCTTCGAATTTCAACCCAACTTATCACATGTAGGGAATGAAATCAAGATATAATTTGGAGTTACCAACCTTATTACTCAAATAATTAGGGATATCTCTTCTAGATATCATTTTTACTTTTTAAGAAATCTCTTCAATTGTGTGATTTTTTCATATAACCTTAACTATAGGGATTTCCTTCAACTATAAATTCTTCACTTGTTGATCAACAATAGATATCGGTTTTTCCTCATAATTAAGCCAAGTTTATGTTCAATTGAATTTTTTGAAATCCCATAACATGAGAAGAATTTGATAGGTACTTCCTTAACATTGATGCAAGAAAGACTATATCAACATCACCTAATCCTGATGGCAAGGTTAGGTAATATATTACTATGCCTACTTTGTTTAATTTTTCAAAAGAGTCTATATACTATAGTTTAACTTTTTCATTCTTTCCAAACCTCATTACCTCTTTCATTTATGAGTCCTTCAAGAATATTTGGTCACCAACTGATAATTTCTAGTGCTCAACATTCATGATCCTTATTGACTTTTGGCCTATATTGAGTTTCTTGTATATATATTTTTAATCAATTTCACTTTATCAACGATATCTTATCATAAGTCTGACTCCACTGAGTTATCTAACAAAAAATTTGTAACACCTCTTACATAAGGCTTTAAATAATCCAATAACACCTTATTATAGGCAACTTCTGATATGGAATCTCTTACCAAACTCAAAAACATATGCTTGAAGCATGCTCTCCAAACTAGCATCTTTAACTTAGGTTAGTCATATTCTATCTATTGCGTGATATTCCAAATTAGATTCCAAAAGCTTAACCTTATTCATCTCATCCACCTATTAGGAGACTTACAATATTTCATGTAAAACTTCAAATGGTGCCATTTATATATTGGCTTGATAACTACTAAGATGGAAAGTTCAACTAAGTACAAATAACTTCTAATATGCAAACATATCATTTAGATTTACTATCAGCTATACGATAATCTAACAAAGATCCTTAGACTTTTTAAATAACTCTCCTATAACAACATATTCAATTCTTACTTGTTGACTCACCAAACAATGAAAAATATATCACTTGTATCTTCTTATACTAATATAAATATTTCAAATCTTAGTATATCCCATCAATATTCAAAATTTATGACTTTGTTGTTTATTTCATGCAAAGATGAATACAGTGTCAGAACGCAAGTGCACGTGTCGTGATCAAGTAATAAAGTGATGAGTGAGTATCATCCCACGAGGAGTGAACTAAAACTGTTAAGGAGACTTTGCTGTGTGAAATGCTGTAGCAAAGATAGGATGGTTTGTAGAATAAAATAAAGGTGATTCAATTAACTACAGCTATAACTAGGACGAGGGGTACTAGGGTGTAAAGAAATTGGGATAGGGAGGTCTAGGTTGCTCAGGGTTGCCATGAACTACTGCGCGCATCTATGCTCCAGGAATTACTACAGCAATTGTCCTCGGTGCCCAGTTCAGTCTTGAACGGAGTCTTCCCAAACTTCCATCCTTGCAATTTTGAGGTTCAGACCTGCATTCCTACAGCAGTCTTCACCCCTGAATTGTGCATGAAGCTCCACTGCTGGGGAGACGGGGGAACATATATATTCCTATATTGGCTGTCCCTATCTATTCAAACTGTTTTTCCAGCCTCCATTCCCCTCCTGGGTGAATATTGGCCTCAATCTACCTCCACTAACTTCCGTTATCAGAGGAGTTTAAAATATAAACAGAGTTGAATGTAAAAATAGTGCTGTAGCGAATGTGTTATACTAAAAATGTGCTTAAGTTCATTACAACCCTTGCGCAACCCTAGCCGGAAAACTAGCCAAGCCTCATGGTCACACTGGTTATAAAAATCCCAGAATCACTGGTATACATCTCTAATGATAAAAGAGAACGCAAGATTAGTCTTGATAGAAAACAAAAGAAAAAGGAAAACAACACAGCGAACAAAAGAATTCTGAGATTGCACTCTGTCTCCTCCATTTAGGCTCCTCGACAGTGTGTAGTTATTCTCCTCTTTCACCCCCTCTGTAGCGTGTGTTTGTCTCCCCCTCTCTGCCTCTCTTTATCGTTCAAACTTGTGGTCCCAATCAGCTGCCTTGCTTTTGCCGTCATTCCCCCTGCTCTGCAACAAAACCATCTTGCGTGCAGCTTTGTCCTCTCCACTTTCAATAGTGGGACAGTTCTGTGCCAGCAGCCTGCAGTGTCAATTTTTGTTGCTTTCTCTCCTACTGGGTGGAGGTTGCACCTACTGCACAGCCCTGTTCTGCTGTCACCTACACTATATCAAACAGAATCAGTGTCTTACAGAAAAAGGGAGCAGCTCACCCAATATCACTCAGGTTTCTGCTATAATTGCCACATATGCTTACTAAAATGCTGCAGCAACGGGGTAGCTGATGTTTTATCTAAAAGAGTCATCTCGTTCAATTTATTTAGGGAATAAGAGCGCTTAAAACACCAGAACAACTCAGTAAACGCACTCAGAAAGCATATAGGAACTATAATAAATTGCAGCTATCAGACTTCTTCTAAAATCTCCTTTCTCAACAATTATTCACACGTGAATTTTTAATCTCAATATAATTCACATCCTAGATACTAGACTCAACTTAGCATAGTATAATCCCTTAACAAAAATACCTTGATCACTCTACAATATTTTTGGACTAGTTTATTTTACAGTTGATTGATTACATCTATTTTAAAGCAATCAACTGCACCTACCAGTTAACTGCGTGCTATTTATTCTTCATAAACTTTTATAAGCTCACCATGTGCTATTTTTCTACCGAAAACCAACAATTTTAAAGTAGATTTTGGCACATATATTCAAACCACTCTGTCACATCCCGAATTTTATCCGAGCATGAGACCGGCACAAAAATAAGGATTTCTTCCCACTTCATAAGCCTAACTGTCACATTCTGAATCTAAAACTCAATAATTAGTCTGGTTTAGCATGTGATCACAAAATCACTCTTCAAAACTTTAAGCACATATAAAACATAAATAAGGAACTAACTTCAAAACTATATCGATTACATTTTTCATTCCTTATTATACATATAGATTTTACATTTCTTCTCACGCATCGAAAATGAGGATCCTGCTTGTGATAATCTAGAGCAACTCTAGAGTACAAATACATAAGACAACAACAAACAAAGCACATCAGGACAAATTTGGGCTCACCTAGGAAATTTTACTACTTCGACACATGTCTTCAATTTTAACCTTATTTGGAAACATTTAAAAGAATGGGATGAGTCTTGTGACTCAGTGAGTAAATAACACAATTATAACATGTAGAAAAATTATCTTACATATTAGGTTATGATTCAGCTTATGAATATTTTAAAGTATTCTTGCTAGTTTTGTTTACTTATTCTCATTAGAAATAAGTTATGAATAGTATCTTTATTTTTAAACTTTAAATTCATACTTTGGATCATTCATTTACCTTGGTTTAACCCAATCTCTTACTTTTCCTTATCTAGTTTCATCATCATATACATATAGGCCTCTAAGGGACCCCCCTTAACTTTTCTCAATCACTTACCTTCATTGTTCCTCCTTTAAGTAAACAATTGGACATTTCTACTTGCAAACCTTTGCACACACTGTAACAAATGGGCTAGATCCACTTAATCATCTTTCTTAAAATTATGTCACTATACTATTATGCTCCTATGCCATATAAAAATATCCTATGTTATTTATGTACATAATATTTAAGCTATATATATTCAAGAGTATAATTAAAGTAAAACAATTATATCTTCTAGTATTATACTTTAATTGTTATTATTATTATAAATTTTATTTAGCATATTTTATTTAATTTGGAGGATTCTAATCCACAACCATCTCAACATACCCAAGCACACAGCCTGGTAACGGAAAATCACCACATTACCCAAGCACACAGTAAGGGTGGGTAAATCACCCTATACATGTTTTATTGGAGTTCAAGCTCCCTTCTGTACTTTGTTGGTGTAGGATTTGTCTAAACTCAGCATCTTAGTTGAGGTTTGCCCAACCACTGTCCAAGAGGACACGCAAAGGGAATCTAATATGAATATTTCCCAAGCATGTTACAACTCCATTTAAGTAAAAAAAAAAATTTAAATACCATGAAATTATTACCTCATTACAACTTAACTCAAAATAACATTTATTTAATTTATACAATACAGAATTTACATACATATGATTAATCAATAACATTTGTACAAAAGTCTAACACATATATAATTACATCTTATTCATCCCTGTTGACCAGTTCCGGAGATACGGGTGCGGGTGGTTGCACCTTCACTGGGATCTTAGTCAACTTGACCATAGACACCATATATATTACAGGGATCAGCTCAAAATAAAGTAACTCGATCCAACATACTCTAAAAGCCAGTGCCATAGAGAAAATTTGCATAATTATTCTTTTGAACATGACATGGAAATATAGTGAGAATTAAATCCCAATAAGTTCAACAATAAATCATTATCAATAAAGCTCATCACATCATGTTCATCTGTATAAACTACAGCAAATATCATTGGTCATACGAATGCACTATATCTATGCACATGAGAATCGTACATTAATGACATGTATGACATGATTAACTATTTTCAGAATATAATATGACGACTATCAATTTATTCTCATATCAAGCTACCTCGGTCAGGATGAGTATTTTCTACTCTTTGATACAGACTTTTCTTGCTCCGTCCGACATGGCCCACTTTTTTTTTTCTCATTAACATTATCATAACCGTTGGTAGGACGTCCCCTACTAGTGCACCACATGGATTGCCATGTGACCGTGCTCTTTTCTTTTCTTTTCATAATAATAGCCAAAAATATGATTTCAATAACACGTATGTTCATCAAAATATAATTATTACAAAAAATCATTGGTAATCATGCCATGAACATAACCATTTCAAATATCACTTTATAAAATATTTCCATGTCAAAATTTCACACTTAAGATGGTAAGAAGTTCATACAATGGCAATGACTATGGCATATACTAGTCATTTATTATTTTCATTTATAAGATTCTTCTTATTTTTTAAATATTAATTTTATTTCTTTATTTTCTTGATGCAGGTTTTCATCCTATCTGACCTTCTCTTACTAATTAGAGCATCAATCCCTCCGTTTAACTCCGATGTAGGTGATATTGGTGTCAAATTAAAGCTAAAACAACTATCCAAAACTATTATGTTGAATAGTTTAGTGAAATATTAAGAAATCAAGGTGATATTACTCCCTCAAAGTACATGTTATTTCTTCTTGGGTAGGTTCTGACCTCTACCTACTCATCTATCTATATCTCCCTCATAAGAATTCAAAATTAAGTTATTTTAGTGGCTAACAATCCGTGACACATATAGCAATAATTTTTATGTTGATCAATTATTTTAATTCCCTACAGAATGTTTTCAGAAATTAAAATACAGAAGCTATCCTAAAATATTCATCCATAATTAACCAATTTCTGACTAACGCATAGTAATCGGACCATATCGGCCTCATACAGACTCCAAATTGAGTTATTATAGTGGCTAAAAATCCGTAACACAAATATCTATAATTCTTATGTTAACCATTTATTTTAATTCCCTACATAATGTTCCCATAAATTAAAACACTGAAACTATCCTAACATATTCTTCCCTAATTAACCATTTTCTGACCACGGCTTACTAATCGGTCCATATCTACCTCATACGGACTCCAAATTGAGTGATTCTAGTGGATAAATATCTGTGAGACATAGATCTACATTTGTGGTGTAAACAATTTCTTTAAATTCCTTACCGATTATTCCTAGAAGTTTTAAAATAGAGGCTAAAAATTTCTGCCGCCCATAGACATACCTATGCAGAACTATCTTCACCAGCCTAAGTTTTCAAAAATACATAATATGTAACATGATATAACAACATCCATGACCAATCATTAAATTTCTAAGATCAAAATCCTATATAAATATTACAAGTTTCAAAACTTTTCTTCAAAAAGAAATATTGTTAATTTTATCTTGAGCATTTAGTCCTCTAGACTTCTCCTTTCTCTTTCTTCCTTTCTTCCTCTCCTTTCCTCACTCTACCTTGCTTCTATTTTTCCTCTCTCGCACTTGGATGAAAATTTTAATGTTATAAGGGTGGATTTTGCTTAAATAGACCACCAAATAATTCATCTTTCATGATCATGGGTCTACCTTATCACAATTAGGATACACTTGGTTGAATTTTTGGAAAACAAACAACTTATGTTCTTGTCTTCCTCTTCCTTAGTCAAGATATGCATAGCAAAAGGAGATTTTTATTTTGAAAATTATGATAATATGTTTCTAAGATAAGGGACAAGGTCCCTTTGATTTAGGGATTCATTTTTTTTCCTTTTTTCTTAATCAAGTATGATAGGTTTTCCTTTTTAGGTGGCAAATTTCTTGCCCTTGAATCTCCATTATTTGGTTGAAATTATTTGTGTGGGATAGGAATGTTTTGTTCTAATGCCATGTATTATCATACCACTTGCTAAAATTATGAGTGTAGGATATAGATGTTTTGTCCTAAAGCCTTCTATTATCATATCACTTGCTAAAATTATGAATGTAGGATATCACACCACTTGCTAAATTTTTTTGTCTTAATGACATGTAACGTAATCTTGATTACACCATTATTTCTTCACTTTATTTTATTTTTATTTTTATTTTTCCTCTTGGGTTTGGGTTTATTCCTACCCGTTTCATTTGCTTTGGGTAAAATTCTACCTTTCTTGGAGGGCTTGGACACATTTTCATAATTTTTGGGCTATCGGTCCAATTTCTATATCTTAGTCCAAGTCTATGTTTTATTTCTTGCTTAGGTTATCCAATGGGCTTTCTAGAAACTTATGTGAAGTTGAAAAAACTCTATATGAAGTGTCCATAGGTGAAAGCCCAATGTATGGGTGAATATGTTAAACTCAGTAACTCTAGTTCTTGAATTAGGAAAAATTACCCTAATCCAATGTTTTCTTGAAATTTTAAGACCTTTACTTGTTTCCAAAAAATTATCTTCCTTACCTAAGAATTTCGCATCTCTTTAGTATGTTATTTCTAATTTTTCCTATTAGGTTTTCTCTCTTTACCTATTCCATTAATGTTAGAACATTTCTATGCATACACGTAAGGTGAAGAATTTCTAAGGATTATATTTCCTTAGATATCTAAAAATTGTCTAATAAGTTTTATTTCCTTAATTAAATATTTATGTACTTTTATCAATAAAAGAAACGAAATTAGGGATGTTAATTTGAATACATGAATTGAAATTAGGGATGTTATATTTCTCTCCCCCTAAAAGAAATTTTGTCCTAAAAATTTCAAAAATTGCCTAAGAATAATTTCAGATATTTCTTTCTTATGACTTCTTCTTACTCCCAAGTTGCTTCTTCTGGAGTCAAACCTCCCCATAACACCTTAACCAGGGGAATAGTTTTGTTCTATAATTGCTTTACATCAGTGTCTAATGTAGATGCTGGTATTAGCTGGTATGTCATGGTCTCCTTTATTTGGATTGATTCATCTTGTATCACATGTGAGGAGTCTCGAAGAAACTTCTGGAGCTGTGATACATTGAAAACATTATGTAAGTTGGACAAATTAGGTGGGAGAGCAACTTGATATGTTGACGTCCCTACTCTTTTTAGAATTTGGTAGGGTCCCAAAAATCACGGATTTAGCTTTTTGGTTTTGAGAGACCAATCAATTCCAGTGGTCGGAGAAAGTTTTATAAATACATAGTTCATTTCCTCAAATTGCAGAGGTCTATGTCTCTTATCATAGTAACTCTTTTGCCGACTCTGAGCTGTGAGCATTTTGTCTTGTATAATCCTGATTTGTTCAGTGGTTTGTTGAACTAGATTAGGACCCAACAAGTTCTTTTCTCCTACCTCAATCCAACATAATAGAGATCGGCACTTTCTACCGTATAAAGCTTCATAGGGGGCCATCTTAATACTAGAGTGATAGCTATTATTATACGCAAACTCTACTAAAGGTAGGTACTTATCCCATCCTTTACCTTGCTCTATCACACAGGCCCTCAACATATCTTCTAGGGTTTGAATGGTCCGTTCTGTCTACCCATTAGTTTGAGGATGGTAGGAAGTATTGAACCGCAACTGAGTACCAAAGGCTTCCCGCAACGCCTTCCAAAACCTTGACGTGAACCTCGGATCTCTATCTGAAACGATATTTAAGGGAACTCCATAGAGCCTAACTATTTCTTGAACGTACAACTGGGCCAATTTGTCCAGTGAATAGTTAATTTTTATGGGCAGAAAGTGAGCAGATTTGGTTAATCTGTCAACTATTACCCAGATAAAGTCATGTCCAACTGAATTTTTAGGTAAACCCACAACAAAGTCCATCGAAATACCGTCCCATTTCCATTTAGGAATCTTAAGAGGTTGTAGAAATCCTGCTGGCTTTTCATGTTCCACTTTCGCTTTCTAACAAATTAAACATTTCGCCACAAACTCAGCAATGTCCTTTTTCATCCCTGGCCACCAATACATCCTCTTTAAGTCTTGGTACATTTTAGTGGATCCAGGATGGATTGAGTATTTACTCTGATGTGCCTCCTGTAGGATCTTGGTCCTCAACTCTCATTCTTAAGAGACACAAATCCTTCCCTGATACATGATTGCTCTAGTTTTTTAGATAGAAAAATTATCTTGATCTTTGTGATCTTGTAAGTGTTGATCGTGAGCTTGGGCCTCTTTAATCTGGGTTCTAAGATCACACTCTATACTCAACCCATTGATGATTAGGTTATTTGGTGTAAGGGTAGTGGCCAGCTTCAGATTTCGAAACTCCTCTAGCATCTGCATCTCATACATCATCATCTGACCCATGCGTAGAGATTTTTGACTCAAGGCATCAGTTACAACATTCGCCTTTCCTGGATGATACTTTATCTCAAACTTGTAGTCATTGAGAAATTCTACCCACCTTCGTTGCCTCATATTTAACTCCTTCTGATAAAAAAAATGTACTTAAGACTCTTATGATCACAATATACTTCAAATGTTGCCCCGTACAACTAGTTCGCCAAATCTTGAAGGCAAACACCGCCGTTGCCAATTCAAGATCATGGGTTGGATAGTTTCCTTTGTGGGGTCTTAGTTGCCTAGAGGCGTAAGCAACTACTCTCTTATATTGCATAAGCACACACCCAAGCCCTTTCTTTGAAGCATAACTATACACTTCAAAATGTCCTGTAGGGTTTGGAATAATTAAAACAGGAGGAGTGGTCAGTCTTGTCTTAAGCTCTTGGAAACTAGCTTCATTTTGATCAGTCCATTTGAAAGGACTTCCCTTCCTGGTCAATTTAGTCAACGACAAGGTTATACGAGAGAAGTTTTGTATAAACCTATTGTAGTATCCTGTCAAACCTAGGAAACTTCTGACTTTCGTAACTGTCTTTGATCTCTCCCACTGAATCACTACTTCCATCTTGCTAGGATCTATGGCTACCCCTCTATTAGGGATGACATGTCCAAGAAACTTCACCTTTGATAGCCAAAATTCACACTTCTCCAATTTGGCATATAACTTTTTCTCTTTCAGAATTTGCAGCACAATTCGGAGATATTGTTCATGTTCTTTCTCACTCTTAAAATATATCAAGATGTCATCAATGAACACTACAACAAATTGATCTATTTTCTTTCTCATTTCTTTTATTTTCATAATAATAGACAAAAATATGATTTCAATAACAAGTATGTTCATCAAAATATAATTATTACCAAAAATCATTGGTAATCATGCCATAAATATAACCATTTCAAATATCACTTTATAAAATATTTCCATGTCAAAATTTCACACTTAAGATGGTAAGAAGTTCATACAATGGCAATGACTATGGCATATACTAGTCATTTATTATTTTCATTTATAAGATTCATCTTCTTTTCTAAATATTAATTTTATTTCTTTATTTTCTTTATGCAGGTTTTCATCCTATCTGACCTTCTCTTACTACTCAGAGCATAACTCCCTCAATTTAACTCTGATGTAGATGCTCTTAGTGTCAAATTAAAGATACAATAATTATGTAAAACTATTATGTTGAACCGTTTCACGAAATATTAAGAAATCAAGGTGATATTTCTCCCTCAAAGTACAAGTTATTTCTTCTCGGGTATGTTCTGACCTCTACCTACTAATATGTCCATATCTCCCTCCTAAGAATTGAAAATTAAGTGATTTCAGTGGCTAAAAATCTGTGACACATATATGAACAATTGTTATGTTAATCATTTATTTTAATTCCCTACAAAATGTTCCCAGAAATTAAAACACAAAAGCTATCCTAAAATATTCATCCCTGACTAACCAAATTCTGACTAATGCTTATTAATCGGACCATATCTACCTCATACAGACTCCAAATTGAGTGATTCCAGTGGCAAAAAATCCGTGACACATATATTTATAATTATTATGTTAACCATTTATTTTAATTCCCTAAATAATGTTCCCAGAAATTAAAATACAGAAGCTATCCTAACATATTCTTCCCTGATTAACTATTTTCTGAACACAGTTTACTAATCAGACCGTATCTACATCATACGGACTCCAAATTCAGTGATTCTAGTGGCTAAATATCTATGAGACATGGATCTACATTTTTCATGTTAACCATTTCTTTAAATTCCTTACCGAGGATTCCCAGAATTTTAAAACACAGAAGCTTAAACTTTTTGCCACCCATAGCCATACCTATGCAAAATTATCTTCACCAGCCTAAGTTTTCAAACATACATAATATGTAACATGATATAGCAACATCCATGACCAATCATTAAAGTTCTAAGATCAAAATCCCATATAAATATTACAAGTTTCAAAACTTTTCTTCAAAAAAATATATTGTTACACTTACCTTGATCACTTAGTCCTCTAGACTTCTCCTTCCTCTTTCTTCCTTTCTTCCTCTCCTTTCCTCACTCTACCTTGCTTCTATTTTTCCTCTCCCTCACTTGGACAAAAATTATAATGTTATAAGGGTGGGTTTTGTTTAAATAGACCACCAAATAATTTACCTTTCATGATCATGGGTCTACCTTATCACAATTAGGATACACTTGGTTGAATTTTTGGAAAACAAACAACTTATGTTCTTGTCTTCCTCTTCCTTAGTCAAGATATGCATAGCAAATGGAGATTTGTATTTTGAAAATTATGATAATATGTTTCTAAGATAATGGACAAGGTCCCTTTGATTTAGGGATTCATTATTTTTTCTTTTGTCTTAATCAAGTATGATAGGTTTGCCTTTTTAGGTGGCAAATTTCTTGCCCTTAAATCTCCATTATTTGGTTGAAATTATTTGTGTATGATAGGAATGTTTTGTTCTAATGCCATGTATTATCATACCACTTACTAAAATTATGAGTGTAGGATAAAGTTATTTTGTCCTAAAGCCTTGTGTTATCATACCACTTGCTAAATTTTTTTGTCTTAATGTCATGTCACGTAATCTTGATTACACCATTATTTCATCACTTTCTTTTATTTTATTTTTTTTATTTTTCCTCTTAGGTTTGGGCTTATTCCTACCCATTTCCTTTGCTTTGGGTAAAATTCTACCTTTCTTGGAGGGCTTGGACACATTTTCATAATTTTTGGGCTATCGGTCCAATTTCTATATCCTAGTCCAAGTCTATGTCTTATTTCTTGCTTAGGTTATCCAATGGGCTTTCTAGAAACTTATGTGAAGTTTAAAAAACTCTATATGAAGTGTCCATAGGTGAAAGCCCAATGTATGGGTGAATATGTTAAACTTAGTAACTCTAGTTCTTGAATTAGGAAAAATTACCCTAATCTAATGTTTTCTTGAAATTTTAAGACCTTTACTTGTTTCCAAAAAATTATCTTCCTTACCTAAGAATTTCGCATCTCTTTAGTATGTTATTTCTAATTTTTCCTATTAGGTTTTCTTTCTTTACCTATTCCATTAATGTTAGAACATTTCTATGCATACACGTAAGGTGAAGATTTTCCAGAGATTATATTTCCTTAGATATCTAAAAATTGTCTAATAAATTTTATTTCCTTAATTAAATATTTATGTACTTTTATCAATTAAAGAAATGAAATTAGGGATGTTACTTTGAATACATAAAACGAAATTAGGAATCTTACAAAGCACATGGCAATGGGACCCGTATTTTAAATATTGTCAAATAAAAGGATAGTCAGATATCTAAACTATATTCAGCATGGTATCATTAAACAAAAGTTGTTATGCTCATCTGTATAAACTATTATAAAATAATGAGCTTTTGAGATAAAGTTATAACTTTTAATACACTTGCCTCACTCGGCGATCTGGCATACTCAATTTAAAATGACATGCCTCACTCGGCAATCTAGTTAACCCACACACTCAATTCACTCATTTGCTATACGTATAGTGACCGATCGACTACAGTCACAATAGTGATCAGGGAATGTGAGTTCATCACACATCTATCTCCTCACATTACCATTGTCACCTAGCTGGACTGGCCCTCCCTTGGCTCACTCAAGCTAATAGGGCGTCCCCTACTCGGTACCATCATAAGCCATAATACCCGTCGATATTCATCCATACATATAAATACATATATATAAATGCATATTCATCAAATACAATGAATAATTATCAAGCAACTCACCATGAGCTTTACGCTTGCCATTTAATCATAATCAGTAACATTATAGTTTTACAAATCAATGCTTCATGCACATAATATTCACTTTTATCAAACAATGATAAATACATTTAGAACCACATATTCAATGAATTTCAAAATCTATTTGCAAAACCATACGCTTCTTAAACTATGTGCCAGTTTGTAAGCAAAACAGATAACTTAACACATTTCAAAAACTTATGATAGTATAAATAATTTGTAAATAGAACCAATTATACATTTTAAGTTCAAGAAGTGCATGGGGTAAGTCATAGAAAGAATTATCTACTCACATGTCATGGCTCCAAGTTGAACAGCCCCAAATGTAATTTTTCAAGCCAAATATGATCGAATGGATCTCAAAAATGAATCGGAGGGTCCAAAAACCTAAGAAATGACCCTGGGAGTTTGGTCAATGCTAGTCACTATTCATGACTGGAAAACATTATTCATCGCTGGAATCACTATTCATATCTGCTAGATTTACTATTTATGACGCACAAAAAGTTGTCAGATGGTCAAAAAAAATTCATATCCTAACGTTTATCTACCTCCTGAATCCATCTACAGTGTCAGATTTCTAATTTGAGGTCTCTAAGTAGAAGCTTCAAAACTTACCTTTTTTAAGATTTTCTACTTCTGATCTATAACAATTTTGCAGCTGATTTGAAAAATTGTTCGGTCAAAATCATAGTATACTCCATCCTGAATATAGTTGTACCCTTATTTTTGATATCAGAAGCCAATAGGCACTCCAGATCTAGAGACAAAAATAAAGTTTACTATTTACACTATTCATACTATTCATTTGTTACCGAAATCGTTCGTATCCTTCTTTCACTCTTTCGACTCCCCCTCCCCCTTTTCTTTCCTTTTATTTTTTTATTATATTTACTTAATAATAAAATATTTAAAATTTTGTATTATTATTTTTATTATATACATATAAATACTATTTTTATCCTAATGTGAGGAGGCAAATGGGTGAAGAACCCTTTGTTACTTAATAAACCCTATTTTTATTATGTTACAGTTGTCAATACACCTAATTCACTCTAATTTTTAGGGATGTTATATTATTCCCTTCTTTGGAAATTCAATCCCCGAATTTCAAACCATCCTATCACAAGTAGGAAATGAAACCAAAACATAAATTGCAGTTATTATCCTCACTACTCAAGTTAATGGGGATATATCTTTTCTACATCATCTTTAGGTTCTATGAAGTCTCTTCACTTGAGTGATTTTGCCATATAACATTAACCATAGGGATTTCCTTCAACCATAAGTTCATCACTTGTCGATCAATAATAAACATTGGTTCTTCCTCATAATTAAGTCAAATTTTTGTCCAATTAAATTTCTTGAAATCTTATAACATGAGAAGAAATTGATAGGTACTTGCTTAGCATTTATACAAGAAACACCGTATCAACATCACTTAATCCTGATGGCAAGGCAAGACAATATACACTATGCCTACTTTATTCAAGATTTCAAAGGAACCTATATACTAGAACTTAACATTTTCTTTCTTTCTAAATCGCATTACCTCTTTTATGGGTGAGTCCTTCAAGAATATTTGGTCACCAATTGATAATTTCTAATGCTCAACATTCCTTGCTTGTATTATTTTCCTAATCAATTTCACTTTATCAACGACATCTTACAATAAGTTTGACCCTACTGAATCATTTAACAGAAAGTTAGTAATATCTCTTACATAAGGCTTTATGTCATCCAATATCACTATTGTAAATGAATTCTTCTAAGAAATCTCCCACCAAACTCGAAGACAAATGCTTGAAGCATGCTCTCTAAACTAGAATCATCAATTTAGGTTAGTTATATTTTATCTATTATATGTTATTCCAAAAGCTTAACTTTACTCAACTCAATCATCTATTAGGAGACCTACAATATTTCATATAAAACCTCAAATGGTACTATTTGTATATTGGCCTAATAACTACTAATATGGGTAAGTTCAACTAAGGACAAATAACTTCTCCCAACTTTCACCAAAATTATATAACGATACCTGAAGCATAACTTCGTAAACACATTATTTAGATTTACTATCATCTATAATATAATCTAACTAAAACCTAAGGCTTCCTGAATATGTCTCCTAAAACAATATATTCAATTCTTACTTGCTGACACACCAAATAACGAAAAAAAAAAATCACTTGTATCTTCTTTTTACCATTATACTAGTACAATTCTTTCATAACTTAGTATATCCTTATTGCCTTGGGGTTATCATATTCATAATCTATGGCTTCTTTTGAAATCTCCTTTCTCAACAATTATTCACACATAAATTTCCAATCTCAACATAATTCACATCTTAGATACTAGACTCAACTTAGCATGGTATAAAACTTTAACACAAATACCTTGATCGCTTTATATTATTTTCGGATATGGTTCTCAAAATATTCTCCTTTCCCTACTCAACTACATTAGGTAAACTTTGGTATTCTTCATAACTTAGTGCTCAATCAATATATATTGTAAACTCATTATTCTTTCTAATTTTCACATAATTTGCCAACTTGCACAGTTATACATACTTGATATAAAGATTTTTTTTTTTCAGATACATTATTTGTTAGATAAATCCTTTCAAAATTCTCATTACTTTAACCTACTAACCAATTGGACACCATAATAACTGAGTTTCAAATAAAAAAGAAATTAACCCTCCTTATAATAAGGGAAAAGAACCTTACATTTAGTACCAAACATTAATGAAGGACGATACAACAAAAAAAGTGAAATACATAATAGAGCACGGTGCTAAAATAAAAAATCATAAGTTTAGACAAAGCATTGAAAGAAAATTAAAATTGGTGGCCGTAATTCTTAAAAAGCTAAAAACAAAATCTAGCTGTTATATTCAGCAAGAATCGGTGGCCGCAAGTTTTGAAT
Organism: Gleditsia sinensis; assembly: GCA_037074535.1. Classification (NCBI taxonomy): domain Eukaryota; kingdom Viridiplantae; phylum Streptophyta; class Magnoliopsida; order Fabales; family Fabaceae; genus Gleditsia; species Gleditsia sinensis. The sequence continues at coordinate 32,997,074 of CM073464.1, read as the reverse complement.
ATATATGCCAAAATTTAATTCAAAGCTACTGTTATTCGGTGGAAGAATATCACATGGAAAAAAAGCATTTCTGAGCTTATAAAAGTTTGTGAAAAACAAAGAGCATATAGTTAACTGGTAGGATACAGTTGGTTCCTTCAAAATAGATGTAATCAATGAACTGTAAAATAAATCAGTCCAAATTAAAAATTCTCAAAATAGCTAGTCGACTTAATAATACCGATAGTCGACTGGTAAGATTATTAGAAAAACAAGATGAATCATTTGATTGTCTTTCTTCAACAATTAACCGTTTTGCATTTTCACCCTTTTTTTCAATGACGCCTATCACTTATAACTTTCTCTACCAGAATTAAGACATCAATGCTTCACCAAGGACAACAAGAAAAAGGGAAAATTTATGGTAATATCTTAATCTTATTATCTTTATGTACTTAATATGCACTACAATCACAACTACTATACATATGTATGTGTGCCGTCATTTTTGAAATTCACCTTCAATTTAACTTATATCCACCGGCCTTTCACATAGTTGTTCTAATTATGTTGTCGCCCTATTCACATAGCTATTGTAAGTATGCCATTTTTTGAGTTCTATAAATACACGCATTAGTATCTTTACCTTTATACTCAAAGTTAAGGTGAGTGTAGTTATGGAGGGAACCACATTCCGTCAATTTCAAAATATTTGTGTCTTTTGTGGTTCCAATCCTGGAAAAGATGGAGAGTATGTGAAAATAGCACAAAATCTGGGTATTGTGCTGGCCAGGAGAAAAATTCATTTAGTCTATGATGGAGGTAACCGTGGGTTAATGAGGTGTGTGTCTACGACTACACATGTAGGAGGATGTCAACTTTTACATATTATTCCTACAGCTCTAGCTGCATCAAACATCATCAAATAATCTCAAGCACACAACAAGGGATGGTGTTATGTTCAGTTGTATAATCTACAGAAAAATATCAAGCTTTTGAGATAAAATCATAACTTTTGTTGATGCATAATTAACATACTATATATGCACTGAAAATCCACTTATTTTTACATAATTCTCTCAATTTATAAATGTATATTCATCAAATGAAATGTATAATTATCAAGCAATTCGCCATGAGATTTACGCTTGCCATTCAATCATATTCAGTAACTTTATAGCTTTATAAATCAATGCCTTGTGCACATAATATTCACTTACCAAATAATAATAAATACATTTAGAACCACATATTCAAGGAGTTTCAAAGTCTATTTGTAAAACCATACTCTTCTTGAACTATATGCTAGTTAGTAAGCAAAGCAGATATTTTAACACATTTCAAAAACTTATGATAGCATAAATAATTTAGAAACATAACCAATTATACATTTAAAGTTCAATAAGAGCATATGGTAAGTCATAGAAAGAATTATATACTCACAAGGTAAGGGCACCAGGTTGGACAACCCTAAAATGCTATTTTTCAATTAAAATTTGACCAAATAGACCTTAAAAGCGTGTTCGGAGGATCCAAAAACCTAGAAAATGACTTCGGGACCAAATATGATTGTGAAATTTCATATCCTATAGTTTATCTATCTCTTAAATCTATCTACGATGTCAGATTTTCAATTTAAAGTATCTAAATAGGAGTTTCAGAGTTTACATTTTTTTAAGATTTTTTACTTCCGATTAGCAGCAGTTCTTTGGCTGTTTTAAAAAGTTGTTCAGCCAATATCATAATACTTTTCCTCCTGAATTCAATGGTACCCTTAGTTTTAAGATCAGATGCTTAAAAGTGCTTTAGATCTAGAGAGAGAAAATAGAGGAAAGATAGTGAATAGTGATCTCCTGATAAACCTACGAAAGATTTTTAAAAAATTATCGAGGGACCAAATAACAAATTGCTAATTGTTAGAGGAAGTCCTTTAAATTTTATTATTTACATTTTGACCCCTAAACTTTTAGAAAGGTACACTTTGACCTCAAAAGTATTAGTAAGTTTTTATTTTCATCCTTAAAACCTTTCAATTATATCCCTACTCTTTTATTTCTTTTTATAATCCATACATAAATGAAAATTACTGAATCTTAGGGATGTTACATTCTTCCCCCCTTAAGAAATTCAATCCTCGAATTTCAAACCATCCTATCACAAGTAGGTAATGAACTTAAGGCATAAATTATAGTTATTTACCTCACTACTCAAGTTATTGGAGATATCTCTTTTGTATATCATCTTTACTTTCTAAGAAATCTCTTCACTTGAGTGATTTTTCCATATAACCTTAACTATAGGGATTTCCTTCAACGGTAAGTTCTTCACTTGTTGATCAACAATAGACATTGGTTTTTCCTTATAATTAAGTAAAATTCTTGTCCAATTGAATTTTTTGGAATTAGATAACATGAGAAGAATCTAATAGGTACTTCCTTAGCATTGATACAAGAACCACTATATCAATATCACTTAATCCTGATGGCAAGACTAGGCGATATACTATTATACCTACTTTGTTCAAGATTTCAAAAGAGCCTATATACTAGAGCTTAATTTTTTCCTTCTTTCCAAACCTTATTACCTCTTTCATGGGTGAGTCTCTCAAGAATATTTGGTCACCAACTAAAAATTTATAGTGCTTAACATTCATGGTCCTTATAGAATTTTGGCCTGTATTGAAGTATTTATATTTTTTTTTCTAATTAATTTTACTTTATCAATGTCATCTTACAATAAGTCTGACCCTACTGAATCATTTAATAGAAAGTATGTACCACTTCTTACATAAAGCTTTAAGTCATCCAATACCATTTTATTATAGGCAAATTATGCTAAAGAATTTTCCACCAAACTCGAAAACATATGCTTGAAGCATGCTCTCCAAACTAGCATCATCAATTTAGGTCAGTCATATTCTATCTATTGTATGTTATTCTAAATTAGATTCCAAAAGCTTAACTTTACTCAACTCGTCCACCTATTAGGAGACCTGCGATGTTTCTCATGTGAAATCTCAAATGGCGTCATTTATATATTGGCTCGATAACTACTGATATAGGAAAGTTCAACTAAAAACAAAAATTTCTCCTAACTTTTGCAAAAAATTATATAAAGATACCTAAAGCGTAACTTCTAATGCCTACACATATCGTTTAGATTTACTATAAGCTATAATATAATCTAACTAAGATCTTAAGGCTTCCTAAATAGCTCTTCTAAAACTATGTATTCAATTCTTACTTGCTGACACGCCAAACAATGAAAAAAATATCATTTGTATATTCTTTTTACCATTATACTAGTACAATTCTTTCATATCTTAGTATATCCTTATTGCCTTAGGGTTATCCATATTCACAATCTATGGCTTTTTCTAAAATATGATTTCTCAACAATTATTCACACATGAATTTTGAATCTCAACATAATTCACATCTTAAATACTAGATTCAACTTAGCATGGTATAAAACCTTAACACAAATACCTTGATCACTTTACATTATTTTCAGACATGGTTCTTAAAATATTCTACATTACTTTAACCTACTAACCACTTGGACAACATAATAACTGAGTTTTAAAGAAAAGAAATTAACCTTCCTTGTAATAAGGAAAAAGAACCTTGCATTTAATGCCAAATATTAAAGAGGGATGACACAGTAGAAAAAGAGAAATACATAATGGAGCATGATGGCAAAATAGAAAGTCATAAGTTTAGACAAAGCATTGAAAGAAAATTAAAATTAGTGACCGCAGTTCTTGAAAACCTATAAACATAACTTAGCTGCTATTTCAGCAAAAATTAGTGACCATTTTAAATATATGTATCAAAATATAATTCAAAGCTACAGTTATTCAGTGGAAGAATAACACATGAAAAAGAAGTAGTTTTGAGCTTATAAAAGTTTGTGAAGAATAAAAAGCATGTAGTTAACTAGTCAAATGCAGTTTGTTGTTTCAAAATATATATAATCAATCAACTGTAAACTAAACCATTCCAAATTAAAAATTTACAAAATAACTAGTTGACTTAATAATATCAATAATCAACTAGCAAGAACTTTGGGAAAACAAGATAAATTATTTGATTTTCTCTCTTCAACAACTAATTGATTTGCATTTTCACTCTTTTTTTTACACTAACACCACTTACAACAGCCCTACAAGAATCAAGACATCAATGCTTCATCAATGACTACAAGGGAAAAGAAATTTTCTAGTGATACCTTAATCTTATTCTCTTTATATGCTTAATATGAGCCACAATCACAACTACTAAACATATGCATGCATGCTGTCATTTCTGAATTTCACCTTCAATTTAGCTAATATCCATCAACCACTCACATAGTTGTTATAATTATACTCGGCCTATTTGCATAGCTATTATAAGTATACTCTTCTCTGAGTTCTATAAATACACGCATTAGTATATTTACCTTTATACTCAAAATTAGGTTGAGTGCAGTTATGGAGAGAACCGCATTCCTTCAGTTTTGAAATATTTGTTTCTTTTGTGGTTTCAGTCCTAAAAAAGATGGAGAGTATGTTAAAGTAGTACAAAATCTAGGTATGGTGTTGGTCAGGAGAAAAATTCATTTAGTCTATGATGGAGGTAACTGTGGATTAATGGGGTGTATGTCTATAGCGACACATGTAGGAGGATGCCAAGTTCTAGATATTATTCCTACAACTATAGCTGCATCCAACATCTTAGGAAAGACAATTGGGGAAGAATTTAGAGTATCTTCCAATCATGAGTGCATGGCTAGAATGATAAGCAATGATGAAGCCTTCATTGCCTTACTAGGGGGTTTTGGTACTTTAGAAGAGATTTTTCAAATAGTCTCCTAGGCATAATTGAATATGCATCACAAACTGATAGGTTTGTTAAATGTTAACCACTTCTTTGACGGTCTGTTGTCTTTTCTTGATCAAGCTGTGGAACCAAAGTTTATCTCACACTCAGCACGATGAATTCTCCTTTTAATTTCAAATGTTAAGGAGTTGATTGATACTTTACAAGCATTTGTTCATGTAACTGATCTAACTATGGCTCAAATAGATTTAACAGCAGACAACCGTAAGAAGTTAAATTGGATTTGGATCTTCATCTATAACTGAAATAGGACGTGGCCATTGCTGTACCAATTCTACTTTCTTAGGGTATACTTGAATACCATCCTTACTAACCACATGCCCTAAGAAAGTAACTCTACTAAACTAGAATTCAAATTTTGAGAACTTAGCTTATAGCTTATACTCTCTGAGTTTGTGAAATTATCCTCAAATGTTGCTTATGATCTTCTGAACTTTTGGAACATATTAATATATCATCAATAAATACATTTACAATTTGATTCATGAATGTCTTAATTACTATTTGTTAAATCTATGAGTGCAGCTAAGGTATTTCTCAAACCAAATGACATTACTAAGAGCTTATAATGCCCATACCAAGTCCTAAAAGCAACTTTTGAAATATTCTCTTCCCTTATCCTCAATGAACGATACACAGATCTCAAATCAAATTTTAAAAATATTGAGCACATTGTAGTTGGTTAAACAGATCATCTATACGAGATAATGAGTATTTATTATGTACTGTCACTTTATTCAACTGTATATAATCTATGCACAATGACAACAATTTATCTTTCTTTTTCACGAATAAAACTAGAGCACTCCAAGGAGAGTACTAGGGCGTATAAATCTTTCTCTATCAAGTCTTGTAACTAATTTAATTTAATTTTTTATTTTATTTATATTTATTTTTTCAATTTCTTGGACTCAGTCAGTGTTATTCTATATGGGATATAGATACCAGTTAAGTTTCAAGAAATAAATTAATACCAAATTACATTTTACAATTCCGGGTAATCCTAGTAATTCTTTTGGGAACATATCAGGAAATTCCCTAATCACCTAATCACTAGAACTTGATTTACGTTGGTATACTTTATATCAACATCTCTCAACATTACCAAATATCCTTGGCACTTTTTTGTAATAACTTATAGGTTGCTAGAACAGATATTATATTACTGTGTACTTCACTACGGTCTCTTTGTATCAAGAAATGAGATTTTCCAGGAATATTGAATTAAATCAACTTAAAATGACATTCCAAAATGGCATAGCATGATGCCAACCAATCAATTTCCAATATCACATCAAAGTCTACTGACATACTATAAATTAAGCATGTCTTTAGCAAGTTTTAAGTTACTATTTATTTAATTTAAGTAGCAAATAAATAGGATTTAATTGAGTTTTGTCCTTTATGTTTTAGGAATAATAAAAAAGAAAAGAAGAGGAAAATAGAGAGAAAATATGGAAAAATGCTGATTTTGGACTCTCCATCACTAATTGAGGCATATCTCTCTCATTTAAACTCTGATTGAGCTTATTCTAGCGGCTATCGAAAGAAGAGACATAGAGATCCAACTTTTGTGTTTGGTACTTTGGTAGAATCCATAATTTTCTGGGCACCGTGGCACTTGCAATAGAGCGCAGCGGCACTGCATCAATGCGTATCTAGAGTGCCGCGACATTCCTTAGCGTGCTGCAGCATTGAACTACCCAGAACAAGAGCACTACAGTGCTTGGAACCAGTGCTATAGCACTCGCTACAACACCAGAATGCTGAAGTCACAATTTTTAGGTCTTTTTGGCTTCAATTGATGCCTGACGGGCTGGGTTTTGACCTAAAAATAGTTCTACTTCAATGAGGAGAAGCCAGTCTATAAAAAAGCGAAGAAATGAAGCATTAAATATCACTCAAGCTCTTAATTACCTTCTTTAATTCTTCTTTAGATTTTCTTATGGCCCTACACGACTGATTTATTCTTAGTTGGTAGAGGAAGATTGAAACCTTAAGGGATCGTTATGCATTATTAGATTTGGAATAAATTTTATTAGTTCAATCTTAACCTGGTATTGATTATTCATTTACTCTTCTCTTTTCAATGATTATTCATATAATTGCTAGGAAGGCCTACTAGTATATTGTCTGTTTTAATCTACTCATGAATTAGGTTTTGAACAAAGTTTTTATTATTGTATTCATGAAGCAAATATGATTAAAGATTTTGGATTATAAATCATTAACCTTATGATGAATGATAAACTAAATTAGATATAACCGATGTGTTTATATTTGTTTAGCTCTATCAGTTTCTCTTGTTCTTCGTGCCATTAATAGGTTAGACTTTACCGATCTGTTAAAGAATATCTTATTAATTAGGGTTTAATTGGTGCGATTGTTATCAATTTACTAAACTTAAGGAGGAACAGTGATAGAATCCTAACGGTAAATATTTTCTTAAAGATTGGTTATATTGTCAATGATCAATGCAATCCCTTGACGGCAGACATTGACCAAAGCCAACGTCTCTCTTATTAATTACTCTCTTAATTACTTTAATTATTGTTTACTTTGTTATTTACAACTATCAATCCCCCTTCTCTCAATCACATAAGGTAATTCCAATCTCTATGGGATTGACCCTTACTCCCACGACTACAGGTTAGTTGAGAAGTAAGGTATCAATTTGGTTGTACTGTGACAGTATGCACCATCTACCATATCTAAACAACCAAGTACAATATATATCATATTCAGAAACGATCATATTTGGCATTTGTCTCAATTCTTTAAAATCTCTGGCACGCCTATCCTTTTCACTTTCAGGAAAAAATTAACCCATAGATACTTTTTAAAATGCCACAATATTTGATTAATCATATACTAGGAAATTTAGCAAACTTGGAATAGAAAGGAAATTGAAACCTTATAGAATCCCTTAGCAATAACTAAAGTATAAATATGTCTAACTCATATCCATACTAAAAGTCCTACTAATAAATTCTTTGCTTCAACAGTCATAGGGATACCTAATGTTCTGATAACAACTTGTCACACCCCTAATTTAAGGGCACGTGATACACTTATTTTACAAACATATATTTGCCATAATATGCATAATACACTCCTTTATCATTGAAAATAGTTACATATAGGTATTCCTATGTATACACAATATACAGACCAAGTCTATAAATATGAAAGTATAAAAGAAGTAGGGATCTTGCTTGTAGCATTTAGAGCATACTCTCAAGTAAAAGTACAATATAACCAAAAATCTACAAGCCCTGGAAAAAAAGTAGGCTCGCCCAGAGAATATGTCGTCTAGCTGATCACCTATCTAAAGGATCAGACTTTGTATCTTTATTTGAAAAATGTAAAAATATCGTGTAGTCAGTTTGACAACTCAGTGAGTAGATAATACCTCCTATGACCTCTTAGGTCAGCATATGGATGAACTCATATTTTAAAATTTGTCACATAGAAAATATAGTTCGGAAGTACATCCATATAAGACCATCATTTCAAATATTTTCATTTCAAAATATATTTAGATGTTCAAAACTAAATATAGTACAGTATGGTCATAAAATAAATCTAGTTATGCACCAAAATATTTCACATGTAAATATTGGGAGGATTCCATATCAAAACCATCAAATACTCCTAAGCATACAGTAAGGGATAGTGTCATGTTCAGTTGTATAAGCTACAGAAAAATATCAAGCTTTTGAGATAAAATCATAACTTTTGTTGATTCCTAATTAACATACTATATTTACACTAAAAATCCACTCTTTTTACACAATGCTTAAGCATATTGTAGCTCTCAATATACTTAATTCACTCATTTGCTATACACATAGTGACTAATTGACTACAGTCACAATAAGTGATCAGGGAATAAGAGTTCATCACCCATCTGCCCTCTCACATTACTATTGTCACCTGATTGGAGTGGCCCTCCCCTTGGCTCACTAAGGCTAATAGGGCGTCCTCTACTCAGTATCGTCTCAAGCCAAACAACCCATTGATTTTCATCCATACATATAAATAAATATATATATATATATATATGCATATTCATCAAATAAATTTATAATTATCAAGCAACTCGCCAAGAGCTTTACACTTAACATTCAATCATATTCAGAAACTTTATAGCTTTACAGATCAATGCCTCGTGCACATAATATTCACTTACCAAATAATGATAAATACATTTAGAACCACATATTCAATGAGTTTCAAAATCTATTTGCAAAACCATAATCTTCTTAAACTATATGCCAGTTAGTAAGCAAAGCAGATATTTTAACACATTTTAGAAAATTATGATAGCATAAATAATTTATAAACAGAACCAACTATACATTTAAAGTTCAAGAAGAGCATATGGTAAGTCATAGAAAGAATTATCTACTCACAGGGTAAGAGCTCCAGGCTAGACAACCTCAAAATGCTCTTTTTCAAACAAAAATTGACCAAATAGACATCAAAAACGTGTTCGAAGCATCCAAAAACCTAGGAAATGACTTCAGGAGCTTGGTCAACGTGGGTCAATGATGAGACACTGTTCATGGCCAAAAATACTATTCACATCGGCTAAAATCACTATCCATGTCGACCGGAGTTTTTTGTTCACACTTACTAGAATCACTATTCATCCCACCAGATTTACTCTTCATAACACCAAAAGTTGTTAGATGACTGTGAAATTTCATATCCTATAGTTTATCTATCTTCTAAATCCATCTACAGTGTCAGATTTTTAATTTGAGATCTCTAAATAGGAGTTTCAGAGTTTACTTTTTGCTATGATTTTTTACTTTCGATCTGCGGCGTTTCTTCAGCCATTTTGAAAAATTGTTCAGCCAATATCATAGTACTCTTCCTCCTGAATCCAGTGGTACCCTTAATTTTGAGATCGGATGCTCAAAAGTATTCCAGATCTAGAGAGAGAAAATGGAGGAGAGAGAATGAATAGCGATCTCCCGATAAACCTATAGAAGTCCTTTAAATTTTATTATTTATATTTTGACCCCTAAACTTTTAGAAAATTACACTTTCACCCAAAAATATTAATAAGTTTTTATTTTCATCCTTAAAACCTTTCAATTACATCCCTACTCCTTTATTTCTTTTAATAATCTATACATGAATGAAAATTACTAAATCATATGGATGTTACTTGAGTCTTGTCAAAAAAGGAAAGAAGTGAAAAACTCTTTTAGTTCCAAAAATATTATTTCCAACTTTAGACCTTTGCAACTCCTGCACATGGATTTGTTTGGTCATTCTAAGACAATAAACATAAGAGAAAATATAAATGTGTTAGTTGTTGTATATAAATTTTCAAGATTCACCAGCACAATTTTTTTGTCTTAGAAAGATTAAGCCTTTGAATCCTTGAAGAAACTTGCAAACTTACCATTGTGAGAATAAAAAGTGACCATGGAAAGAAATTTGAGACTTCCAACTCTTTTATGATGAGAATGGTATTGAGCAAAATGTTTCTACTCTTAGAACCCTACAAAAAAAATGGTGTGGTGGAAAGGAAAAATATAACTTTAAAAGAAATGGCTAAAACCATGTTTAGTGAAGGTAATAATCCTAAATACTTTTGGGCAAATGCTGAGAATACAGTGCGTTATTTCTTGAATAGGGCTATGATAAGGCCTATTTTATAGAAAACCTTTTATGAATTATATAAAGGAAGAAAACTAAACATTTCTCATCTCTATATGATTGGATGCAAGTGTTTTGTGCTAAATAACAGAAAAGAAAATTGATAAATGCAAAAATTGTGTGTTTATTAATTGCTTTACATCGCTTAAACTCATTGTTAATGTGATTATTTTTCTACTTTTGTTTGATTTTATTCAGTTGTTCTAGATACTGCTCAGCTATTTTCTTTTTATAGGTGAGCAAAAGGACCCAAGAACTAAGGGAAAATGCATATTTGCAGAGTCCTTTGGAATAGGAGTAGGCCGAGGAGGAACCACACAAAGGACCGGCTTTGGAAGATCTAAAAAAGGTAAAGATTGCCTTCAACACAACTAGGTTGTGTTCCATGCTGAACATGTGTACAATTTCTCCAAAACCAACCCAAAACACAGCCAAGTCATGTTCAAGGACAAGATGTGCTTTGGGTTTCGTACAACTTTATGATTTTTAGGTTTAAATGCAGCCAAGATGTTATATATAAGGAGGAATCAACTTTCTCTAGGGAGGAAAACATTTTAGACACTCTAGAGCTAGGTTTTGAGTTTCTTTATGCTTTAGGCTAGAATTTACGTAGAATTAAATATTATATCTCATTTTGATTCATCTTTAATGTTTTGCACTGGGTTTTGTCTCTCTATCCCTATCTCTTTTTCTCGTTAGTAAAGATTGTATTAAACACTCATGGTTTGATTAATAAAATTGACTTTGATTTCTATTTCCATTATATGTGAGTAAATTCTATTCTATGATTAGGGAAACCCACTTATGATGTATTGAATTGAATTGTTGAATTCCTTCTATGAGTACTTGTGGATAATCGGATTGAGTATTATGTATATATGTGTTGATAAAATGTCTTACCATTATTTTGTCACATCTTAGGTAGATAATTGATGAACTGAAAGGTGAAAGTTATTGTCGGAACCTAATAGTTAATTACGGGTATTTTAATCATGAAAGTAGTTTAAAATCCTCTAGAAATTCAATCAATTGGTTGGCATAAAACCTAAAGGGCTTAAGTTAACCTAAACCATGAAAGTAAGCAATTAGATTAACTTAGGTATTGTTATTAGACCACAAAAGAGGTTAGTAATGAATTTAGGTTAAACCAACCCTAATAACTCAAATAATTGTAATTGAAAATAATTATATTGGTTGTTCAATATCTTAAGTGCGGTGAACCCTAGTCCTAGGTCTTCTTACAATTGAATTCCATTACATATTTACTTTAATTGCATATAAGTTTCCATTCAATATCTTTCTCAAATTCTATTGATTTAGATAAATTGTTTCGTGAGATTCTAATAGTTGATACATTGGTTTTTGTAGGGCACGACCTGTGCTTGCCAGACTAGTTGCATATATGTCGTGTACTTTCGGTATATAAACACGATGAACAAGTTTTTGACGTCGTTGCTGAAGACTAACTATGTCAATATTGGTTTATTTTGTGAAAGAACTAGACTAAATCCTTTTCTTACTTTTCTTCTTATTTTCATTTTATTGTAATTTGCTAATTTTATCTGTTGTTTTCTTCTGAAGGTGCGTTGTCCTTTTACGTGAAGAGACTGTGAACATCTTGCTAACTTCAATCCTAAAATTGAATGAACATTGCATACAAGGAGAATGGAGCAAGATCAAACACAACCTACAATGGTGGACCATAATAATTGTTATTTGAAAAATTTTACCGCCCCAGATACTTAAGGCCAGAACCCCTGTATAGTTAGGCTAGTAGTGAAAGTGAATAACTTTGAGCTAAAGCCATTAATTTTACATATGGTCTAACCTACAATGGTGGACCATAATAATCGTTCTTTGAAATATTTTACCACCTTAGATACTTAAGGCCTGAACCTCTGTATAGTTAGGCTAGCAGTGAAAGTAAATAACTTTGAGTTGAAGCCGTCACTTTTAAAGATGGTCTAATAGATCTAGTTTAGAGGTTGCCCTACTATATATCCAAACCTCCACTTCTCAATGTTCTTGAAGTATTGTGACACATTAAGCTCAATAGAGTTTCATCAAATGCCATTCGCTTGAGGCTGTTTCCATTCTCTTTATGAGAAAAAGCCCGAGTATGGTTACATTGTATTTCATTTAGATTAATCATTACTTAGCAATAGCTATCACAAGATTTTTTTGGCCAAGTACTTTCCCCCAAGTAAAACAACACAACTACATAATCAAATTACTACTTTTGCTTAGAAGGATAGAGAATCTCTATATGAAGCATACGAAAGGTTTAAGGAACTCCTCAAATTGTGTCTATATCATAGATTAGAAAATGGCTAATAGTCAATGCCTTCTATAATGGACTAATTTATAACACCTGTATGTCTATAGATGCTACAATTGAAGGAGCCTTAATGAATAAAATTATTGATGAGTCTTAAGAATTGATCGAAGATATGGCACATAATCAATACTCTTGGTCTAATGAGAGGTAGCCATCAAGAAAATCAATAGGTATATTTGAAGTTGATGCTTTTGACCATATATCTTCTAAGGTTGAGGTACAGTTTTAGAAGCTCGATAAATTAAGTGTCAATGTTGTTGGTTCTTTATCTGCCTCTTTTACTTGTAAGATTTATGGATGTGTTGCCCATGTTGCCAGTGATTGTTAGCATGGGAACCCTATACCACATGATTGTGAACATATGAATTTTGTCAGTAAAAGTCAAAGGAACAATCCTTTTAGCAACACTTATAACCCAAGCTAGAGGAACTATCCCAACTTCTCATATAAGGCTAATAACAATCAACCTCCTCAAAATAACTTCTGACAACCACCTGGATTCCATAATTAATGTTCTTTTAATTCTCCACCCCTACCGAAGTCTAATTTGGAAGCTTTGATGAAATTTTTTATTGTTACTCAATCAAAGTAGTATGAGGAATTCATAGCTCAAAACCATTCAATGAATGAAGCCATAAAAGACTTAGACTTTAAAGTTGATTCACTAGCTATATATAATAAAATTCTTAAGACACAAATTTCACAGCAAGCTAGCTCATCAAATAGAAACTTTGACAAATTTCTTAGTCAACTGGAGAACCCCAGAGAACATTACAAGGCCATAAATTTGTGGAGTGGTAAGCAGTTGAATGAGCCATAAGGTAGAATGAAGGAAAAATAAGAAGTGCACCAGGTTGAATTTGAAGAAGCAAAGAGAAAAAGTTAAAGGATGAGGAAAAGAGAGAATAAGAGCTTAAGTATGTGGCTCCTAAACCTTATAAGCCACCAATTTCTTTTTCATAAAGATTAGTTAAAGTTAAATTTGTAACGCTCCCAATTTACGTTACGTAAAATAAACATTTTTTTTTCCTTCCTACAATTATTTTTGCAATTAGATATTTCCCAGGAAGATACATAATTCAATTCTTTATTAAGGAAACAAATACATATAGGCTCTCTTATGTATATACAAAATACATACCAAAACTATAAACATCAAAGTACAACAGAAACGAAGATCCTGCCTGTAGCGTTCAGAGCACTCTAGAATACAAACACAGTATAATTCAAAGACTACGAGTCTTGGAAGCAACGTAGACTCACCTAGAGAATATATCACCTATCTGCCGAACCAGACTATGATATCCTTATCTGAAAAATGTGGAAATATCGTGTAGTGAGTTTGACAACTCAGTGAGCAAATAATTCCTCCTATGACCTCTTAGGTCAGCATATGGATGTACTTATATTTTACTATTTGTTACATAGAAAATACAGTTCAGAAGTACATTCATATGTGACCCGTATTTCAAATATTCTCAAATCAAAGGATATTTAGATATCCAAAACCATATGCACCATGGTATGATCATTAAACCAATGTTGTTATGCTCAGCTGTGTAAGCTATAGTAAAATATCATGATTTGAGGATAAAATCATCACTTTTAATGCACATGCCTCACTCGGCAATCTGGTCAATGCAATGAAAATATTTAATGCACCTGCCTCACTCGGCAATCTGATCAATGAAATGAAAATATTTAATGCACCTGCTTCACTCGGCAATCTGATCAATGCATTGAAAATATTTAATGCACCTGCCTCACTCGGCAATCTGATCAATGCATTGAAAATATAACTCATTTGCTATACGCATATGTGACCCCCTAGTCACAATAAGTGATCAGGGAATATGAGTACATCACCCAACTGCCTCCTCACAGTACCACTGTCACCCGGATGAAAATATGTTATACGCATAGTGACCTCGACCCTAGTCACAATAAGTGATCAGGGAATGTGAGTACATCACCCAACTGCCTCCTCACAGTACCACTGTCACCCGGATGAAAATATGTTATACGCATAGTGACCTCGACTCTAGTCACAATAAGTGATCAGGGAATGTGAGTACATCACCCAACTGCCTCCTCACATTACCACTGTCACCCGGTTGGAGCGGCCCTCCCTCGGCTCACTCAGGCTAATAGGGCGTCCCCTATTCGGTACCATCACAAGCCATACAACCAGCCGATATAGATCAATACATATATATATATATATATATATATATATATATATGTAAAATATCAAGCAACTCGCCATGAGCTTTACGCTTGCCATTCAATCTCATTTATAATATAACATGCATAATTTTCACAAGTATATCGCTTTACAAATCAATGCATCGTGCACATAATATTCACTTTATCAAATAATGATAAATACATTTAGAACCACATATTCAATGAGATCCAAAATACATTTCTAAAACCATACTCTTTTTGAACTATGTGCCAGTTCATAAATATAACATATATTTTAACACATTTAATAAACTTATAATAATATAAATAATTTATAAACAGAAAACAATAATACATTTATAATTCAAGAAGAGCATGGGACAAGTCATAGAAAGAAATATCTACTCACCTGGGTAGGGCTCCAGATTGGACAGCCCTAAAGTGTACTTTTCCAAGCTGAATTTGACCAATTAGACCTCAAAAGCGTGTCCGGAGGGTCCAAGGACTTAGAAAATGACTCCGGGAGCTTGGGCACTATTCACTTGCCGAAAAACACTATTCACCCGCCGAAAAACACTTTTACCGAGATTTTCTACTTCAGATCTACGGTGATTCAACGGTTGATTTGAAAAACTGATCGATCAAAACCGTAGTACTCTTCGTCCTGAATCCAATAACACCTTCAGTTTTGAGATTAGAAGCCAATAGGCACTCCAAATCTAGAGAAAAAGTTGAATGTTACTATTCACTCACTATGCATTTTTTCTATTTTTTTTTCTCGGCCACCGTCCTTCTCCCGATTCTCCTTCCCCCATTGTTTTTATTATTATATTAATTATTATTATTTAATAATTAAATATTTAGTATTATTCTTATTTATTTCATATAAATTCATATAAATTTTGTTTTTCATCCTAAAATATTCTAAAAATTTCTAAAAATTTACATTCTTATAAACCTTTAGTTAAACTCTTAAATCATAATTTTTATTGATAAAAATCGTAATAAAACAAATATCGAAATAAATATCTTTATTCATATTAAAAGAAAGAATATTTCTAAAAATACAACAAAATTTATTAGAGGCCAATATAATTGTTTTAACCAAAACATAAATCATTTCAATTAAAAATATACTTCCTTTTAGTAAAATATAATCATTTTTAAACAAATAAAAATATATTTGTTTATAACAAAACATTATTATTTAAAAATAAAAATTAAGGGATGTTACAAAATTGGAAAAGCAATATGGGAAATTCTTACATATGCTGAAAAAGTTACACATCAACATCTCATTCTTGGAAGTCGTCTCATAAATGCTCTCCTATGCCAAAGTTTTGAAGGAAATCCTATCAAATAATAGGAAAATTGTGGAGTATGCAACAATAGCAATAATAGAGGAGTGCAATGTACTAATCTAAAATAAGTTGCCACTAAAGCTTAAGGAATAGGGAAGCTTCTCTATACCTTGTTCCATTGGAGACATGTTCATTAATCAAGCATTATGTGACCTTAGAGCGAGTGTGAGTCTTATGCCTATGTCCATTTCCAAGAAGCTCCAAATGGGTGACCTGAAGCCCATCACCTTTTCTCTTCCATTGGTTGGTCGATCAGTCAAACATCTAGGGGGTATTTTAGAGGATGTTCCTCTAAAGTTTTGTAAGTTTTTCATACTTATTTTGTAATATTCGATATGGAGAAGGATAATGTTGTGTTCATAAATAAGAATGATTTTAATACATTTAAACTTAATTTTTGTTTGATTTAAGAAAAATATGATTAGTAATTAGCTTTGTTTTGTGTTTTGTGTTACAAGAGCAAAGGAAGAAGAAAAGAGGAGAAAAAGAGAAGAAATTCATGAAAAAATGCTGAATTACATTGATTCTAGACCTTTCGACACTAATTTGACCATATCTCCCATATATGAACTCTAATTAAAGTGATTTAAGCTCCTATAGAAAGATAAGACAATAATCTACAACAGTAATGTTGAGTACTTCGGCAAATTTAGGAGAATTTTGAGTGTTAGAGAGCTTAAAGTTCAAAATCATGGTGCGGTAAAATGAATCCTTACCTTTCATCACTAATTAAGTTATATCTCCCACATATTGGCTCTGATTAAGGTGATTCTAGTGGATATAAAAAGATAAGAGACAAGGCTAAAACTTTCATGCTGACCATTTTTCCAAAATTTGAATAAAATTAGCAACGCGACACTGGCGCTCCCAGCAAGTAGTGTTGTAGTGCCCAAGTGAGCGATGTGGCACTATAGATTTTTAACAATGGCGCTGCCATAAAGTGTTGCGGCACTCCTCATCCATTACAGAAAATTATAGAGTGATTTTAAGCCCTTTTATACTCCAGTTAAAGCCAAAATATTGAGAACTAACCTAGAAGCAATCATATTTCAAGTAGGACTCTCCCAACCTATAAATAAGAGGGAAAGCAAGCATGGAAAAGATCATCCAATCGAATCCAAGGATCAAATCATAAAAGTCTCAATTATCTTCATCTCATCTTTTCTTAAATTCTCATATGGCCCTGTATAGCTAATTTCCTTTTTGTTAGTTGAGGAAGATTGAAATCTCAAGGATCTTTCATGCATTATGAGTTTGAATTTAAGTTTATTATATCAATATTAATTGAGTATTGATTGTTCATCTATTCTTATTCCCATAATTGTTTTAATTGGTATCTAGGGTGCTATTGATTTCATTGTTTCAATCTAATGCTGAATCATATATTGAACAAAGTTTTTATCATTATGATTTAAGAGGAAAATAGGGTTAACAATTGTATGATTATGAATTATTAATTCTATGGTGAATGATTGACTAAATTAAATATAGCCAATGTATCTATGTTCTTTTAGCTCTATCAGTTTCTCTAATTCTTCATGCATTTAATAAGTTATACACTATCCATATGCTAAAGATTACTTGTTAATTTGGGTTAATTGAGGTGATCATCAACAATTACTAAACTTTAGGAGGAACAAGGATAGAATCTCAATGATAGATACTTAATTTAAGATTGATTATGTTGTCAATGATCAATGCAATTCCTTAATGGTGGATATAAACTAAAACTGACTCTTTCATCATTAATCACTATTTTGTTATTTGTGATCATTCTCTTTTTACCTTATTAATATACTTTTAGCATTCAAACCCCTATTTTTTATTTCACAAAAGATAATATCAGTCTTACTCCCACTACTACATGTTAGTTTTTAGGTGAAGTATTTATTATATTTGGTGTACTCGCAACAGTATCCAATAAATTTTGGTGTTGTTGTCAGGGACTGTGTATATTTACCTATTGGGAATTTTTTCCCTTTTCTTTTTGTTCATAACTACGAATATGGCTGCCAATTTTCAATAATTTGACACTAGGCTATGCTTTCCATTAAGGCATGCTAGTGAGGTATGTGGTTCTTCCCTTGAATAGAAAATTACAAATTTAACTTCTCTCTTTCATGAAGGTATAGAAAATATGCAAAGAAAGAAGTGCTATGGAAATCATTCAACCATGTGGCATCCTGTCACGACCCTAATTTTAGGGCACGTAAAACACGTATACTGTGAACATATATTTTCCATAAACATGAATATTCCAATCATTTAGCATGGAAACAGATACATATAAATTCTCCCATACATATACCATATACAGACAAAGTCCATAAACATCAAAGTCACAACAGAAGTAGGGATCCTGGTTGTAACTTTCAGAGCATACTCTAAAGTACAAGTATAAGATAAATCAAAATCTATGAGCCATGGAAACAAAATAGGCTCACCCAGAGATCATGTCGTCTAGCTGGTCAACTATCTGAAGGGGAATGATCAAACTCTATATCCTTATCTGAAAAACATATAAACATCCTATAGTGAGTTTGACAACTGAGCAAATAATACCTTCTATGACCTCTTAGGTCAACATATGGATGTACTCATATTTTAAAATTTGTCACAAAAAATATAGTTCAGAAGTACATTCATATGGGACCGACATTTCAAATATTTTCAGTTCATATCACATTTAGATATTCAAAATCATATGCAATACGGTATGATCGTTATTCAAATATTATAATACATCAAACCTTTCACATGAAAATATTAGGTGGATCCCATATCAGAACCACCATATCAGAGTTTAATCCCTTCTGTACTTTGTTGGTGTAGGATTTGCCTAAACTCAACATCTCGTTGAAGTTTGCCCTACCACTATTCAAGAGGACACGCAAAGGGACTCTAATATAGGTATTTTCCAAGCACATAGTAAAGGAAGGCAAATCACATCTCATATAGTTGGCATCTCACCCATATAGGAGGCATCTTGCTCTCCTTCACATATCATATCCCGTGTGTTGGGTGACACACAAAGCTAGCACCACCCCCTGCTAGCTGGGTTATCAAGGTTCACCAAGGCTAACATTACTTGTTATTAGTAGACGCTGTTTCCAATAGGATTCCTCCACAAAACATATTATAAGCACATATGCCATATAATCAAGTATAAAATTTTTAATATAATACAGACTTTTAGTCTCAGTGCAGATTCATCTGTCATAAATTCCCAATTCATGGTTTATCACATGTACATGCCTTTTCTCGAGGCAATCATATAACTTTATAAATACCACATGCATAAATATTCACTTTATCATTTAATGAAAAATACATGTGAAATCAGATAGATCATGAGTTCAGAAATCCATTTTCAAATACTATTCTCTTTTTGAACCATATTTCAAATTGTAAGCAAATCAGATAATTTTAATGCATTTCAGATTCATATAAAAGTGTAAATATCTCTTAAACATAATCAAATACATGTTCAAATATCAAGAAGAGTATAGGGCAATTCATAGAAAGAATCATCTACTCACAAGGTAAGGTCTCCAGATTGAACAGCCAAAAAATACATTTCTCCAATCCACATTTGACTAAACAGACTTCAAAAACGTGTCCGGAGGGTCCAAAAATCAAGAAAATAACTTGGGAACTTGGTCACTATTCATGGTTGGAAAACACCATTCACTGCAGGAAAATACTATTCATCACTGAAAAATACTATTTACCAAGAACAAAAAGTTGTCAGATAGCTGAAAAATTTCATATCCTAAGGTTTATCTAGCTCCTGAATCCATCTACGATGTCAGATTTCTAATTTGAGGTCTCTAAGTAAGAGTTTTAGAGTTTACCTTTCTCTAAGATTTTCTACTTCTGATCTATGGTGATTCAACGACTAATTTGAGAAATTGTTCAGTCAAAATTATAGTACACTCCATCCTGAATCCATTGGTACCATTAGTTTTGAGATCGGAGGCCTGTAGACACTCCAGATCTAGAGAGAAAACAAGGAGGTACAATTCATTATTCACACTATTCACCTTCGGCGATTTCTGCATTCTGTCTCCGTTGTCTCCCCCTTCCACTTTTGTCTTTTATTATTTTTATAATAATAATTATTATTATTATTTAATAATTGAATAATAGGATTTTATTTTATATATATTCATATAAATTCCATTTTTCATCCTAAAACATCCCAAAATTTGCTAAAAATTTACATTCGCATAAATCTTTAGTTAAACTCTTAAATCATGACTTTTTTTTTATAAAAATCTTAATAAAATAAATCACAAAATAAATATCTTTATACATAATAAAAGAAAGAATATTTATAAAAATACAACAAAAATTTATTAGAGGCCAATATAATTAAGTTAAGAAAAACAATAATTATTTTAAACAAAAATATATTTACTTTCAGCAAAACATGCATAGTCATTAAAAAAATTGGGATATTACACATCCTACTATTTGGTACCCAACTTTCCATGAAGAATTATTTGAGCAAGTAAATATGATTAGTAGTTTCCCTAGACCCCCACAAGTAAGGTACAATTCCTATTCACACATGTATAATCTTTGATGAAAGGATCATCCCAAGTTCAAGTATGGGGATTCACAAAATAGGCCTATAGGAAATTTTTTTTAAAATTTTCAATATATAACCCACAGGCTTATTATCCTATACATACTACATCTTAGGATTCCCAGGTAGGTAGTTCTTTAGAATAACTCATTTAATCTGTTGCATGGGAATCAAAGTAATTTTAGCATCCAAACCGTAGAAACTCTACACTTAATGAAAAAGATGACTTAAAAGTTGACACTAGTAAGTCTACTAAAAAAGAGGCTATGGAATCCACCCTGAATTTTAAATTCCAAGAGAAAATTACAGCAATAAAGGAAGCACCAAAAATACAGCTAACATGTAAGAATTATCCTATTTTGTTATTAATTTCTAATAAGATGCCTGTACCTTCTATTTTGTAATATCCTGACCTAGGATTAAAGAGCCTCCTTAGGCACTTAAAGGGTATATACAATGGAGAACCACCCTCAGTGATGGCCTCAAATAAATATACCCTACTTAAAAATAGAGGAAAACTACCTCCTACTTTGGCAAAAACTTAAAAAGATGAAATTAAATTGGATGCCGAAAGGTACTTATGAAATCGTTTATTCCCAAATAAGTTGAGTTCTCTTTTAATTGAACTTTTGATTAATACTAACTTTCCCCCTCATAATGCAGTTGAACCTTAAAATTTTGTAAATCTAAAGGGATGTCATTTCGAAGAAGACATCAAGGATCCTCTATGAATGACATAGGGATCTTTGAGTCGAGCTAACACCATTAAACAAAGGTGCTTATTAGGAGGCAACCCAACATAGTCATTGCAAAAAAAATGACGTGAAATTCAAAAAAATTCAAGGTCTAGTAATGCATCATTCTCATCTCGCCCCAAACATAAAAATCAGGAAAGTTCATTTATCCCAAATCTCTTCATATCTCCCTATTTATTTTTATCTTTATTTTACATTGAGGACAATGTAAAGTTTGAGTGTGGAGGTGGAAGTATATTTACCCGAATAATTGTGACCCTATTTTGAGCATCAATTTCTTATTTTCACTATCAATGCACTTTTATTGCATTTAGCAAGTTGAGTGATTATGTGAGTATTTCAATTTATGATGTGTATTATTAGGCACAACCAATAGCCAATGATATGACTATCCAAAAAATTTTATCTCTTGAAATATGTAGAAAATTCATGGTTGTGTGTAATTTTAACGCTTTTGCAATTTAGGTTTGACTTAAGAATCGTAAAACGTTTTTGCACGATAACTTTGCCATTTAATTTCTCTTTTACTTAGAGAAGTTTAATATAACTCAAAAATATTTTATAATCTAAATATGATTCTAGAACTTATTTGAATGCTACTAAATTCTAGGCTAATATTATTAATTAAGACATGGTTTAGCATTATTTGATAGATTGAGCCTTTCAAACCTAACCTAAATAGTTAGATATCCTTAGTTCCTCTATTTAAGCTTAAATGAATTTTTATTATATATCCACAAATGAGCCAAAAGAAAAAAATTGTGAAAAATATCCTTTTTTTTACTCTATTCACTCACTCTATGATTATTTTTTTGAATATTTTTTTATAGAAATTTATTGTCCAAAAGGTGGAAGGGTAAAGCAAAGGAAAGAAAAGAAAAATCCAAAGGAAATAAAAGGAAAATTAAAAAAGAATAAAATTCTATGCAGTGGGTGAAGAAAAAAAATAGAGAACTAAGGAAAAGAATGAATTGAATTTAATCGAAGCAAGAAAATGAGTGTGGGAGAAAATCCCCCAAAGTTGAGAAAGCTCAAGAGATCAGAATTAATCATGTAGTGCTATTGAGCCTAAAATTATATAATATATCCTACCCTATACCCTGGCCACACTACAAGCCAAATAAAGTCCTATTAATCCTAGAGCTACTTTTGGCATTTAATAGTGAAGAGTAAAGTGAAAAATAAGCCTATGAAAATCCTAAATTAATTAGAGATTCACACCCAAAAATTTGGGATATATAACCTCATCTGGGTAAAGGAAATTTATTGACCTAAAAATACACACACACTCGAGATTCAAGAGAACAAAATAATATATTGCATTTGAGTTACTTTTGTGCATCGTTATGACCTATCAAATTTTTTCTTGAGTATATTTTCATGTTATGAGGGAAAAGCTTCGTTAGCCTAACACTTACTACCTATATTGATTTTTTTTTTTAATGTTTATTTTACTTGAGGATAGGCAAAAGGTTGAGTGTGAAGGTATTTAATGTGTTCATAATTAAACATAATTTTTATACCTTTAAACTTACTTTTTGTTTGATTTAAGTAAAATATGATTAGGAATTAGCTTAGTTTTGTGTTTTGTGTTGTACGAGCTAAGTAAGAAGAAAAGAGGAGAAAAAGAGAAGAAATTCATGAAAAAATGCTGAATTGATGTGATTCCAAATATTTTTGCACTAATTTGACCATATCTCCCACATATGAACTATAAGAAAAGTGATTCACGTTCTTAGGAAAATATAAGACAATAATCTACAATTTTTATGATGAGCGCTTTGGCATATTTACGAGAATTTAGAGCGTTACATAGCTAAAAATTTAGAATCGTGGTGTAGCAAGATGAATCGTAACTTTTCGTCACCAATTAGAGTATATCTCCTTCATATTGGCAATGATTATGGTGATTCTAGTTGCTATGGAAAATTAAGAGATAGTGTTACAATTTTCATGTTTACCGCTTTTCTAAAGTCTAAATAAATCTTAGCAACATGGTGCTGATGGTCCCAACAAGTAGTGTCGTAGCACTACAGGTTTCTAGCAACAACACACTATGACAATCCCTGTCCACTTTAGAAAATTAAAACACGATTTTAAGCCCTTTTTTACTCCAATTGAAGCCCAAAAGCTTGGGAACCGACCTATATGTAACTCTACTTCAATTAGGACTTTCACAACCTATAAATAAGAAGGAAAGCAAGCATAAAAAAGATAATCCAATCATACAATCAAACCCAAGGATCAAATCATAAAATTCTCAATTATCTTATTCTCTTCTTCTTTTAAATTCTCTTATGGCCCTGCATGGCTAGTTTCCTTCTTATTGATTGAGGAAGATTGAAACCTCAAGGATCTTTTATGCATTGTGAGATTTGGATTTGATTTTATTAAATAAATTTTAATTTAGTATTGATTATTCATTCATTCTTATTCCCATGATTGTTTCAATTGATATCTAGGATGCACACTAGAGATTTCATTGTTTCAATATAATGTGGAATTATATATTGAACAAAGTTTTTATCATTATGATTTAAGAGGAAAATAGAGTTAATAATTGTATGATTATGAATTATTAATTCTATGGTGAATGATTGACTAAATTAAATATAGCCGATATGTCTATGTAGTTTTAGCTCTATCAGTTTCTCTAATTCTTCATGTGGTTAATAAGTTATACTTTACTTATATGCTAAAGATTACTTGTTAATTAGGGTTAATTGAGGCAATTGTCATCAATTACTAAACGTAAAGTGTAACTATTGTGTGTGTTTTATAAATAACCATAAGTGCACGGCGTAGCTATAGATAGTCCGATGAGTAAGGGTCATATCCAGTAGAGAACAATAATCAATTACTAGAATTATACAAAGCAAGCTATCTAAATCAATGCAATTCGATGAGAGAGTGTGCCACAATTAAGTAAATAAGTAATTCAATTAACAAAAGCCTAGGGTTATGGTTTATCATACTTATGATATTCAACAATCAATATGTACCTCTAATTGCAATTATCTAGGTAATTGGAGATGGTTTAGCCTTAACTAACTAGCAACCTTTTTCAAATGTTACTTATAACAACTCCATTTAAGTATTAATTTTTTTTAAAAAAAATACCATGAAGTTATTCCCTCGTTACAACTTAACTCAAAATAACATTTATTTAATTTATACAATACAGAGTTTACATAAATGTCATTAATCAAAACATACATACAACATATCAAATACATAAAAATCTACATCTTATTTATTCTGGTTGACCAATTCCGAAGATACAGGTGCGGGTGGTTGCACTTTCACCGGGATCTAAGCCAACTCGACCATAAACATTTTATTTGCTTCTGGGATCTGCTCAACATAAAGTACTCGATCCAACGTGCACTAAAAGCCAGAGCCATAGAAAAATCTGCATAACTAATTTTTTGAACATGATATGGAAATATAGTGAGAATTAAATCTCAGTAACTTCAACAATAAATCATCATCAATATAGCTCATCATGTCATGTTCAACTGTATAAACTACAGCAAATAACTTTGGTCACATGAATGCACTATATCTATGCACATGAGAATCGTACAATAATAACATGTATGGTAGGGTTAACTATTTTCAAAATATCATATGATAACTATCATTTTATTCTTATATCAAGCTACCCCGGTCAGGCTGAGTATTTTCTACTCTCTGGTATGGGATTTTCTTGCTTCGTCCGACATGGCCCACTTTCTCTTTCTTTTCTCATTAACATGATCATAACCATTGGTAGGGCGTCTCCCACTAGTGCACCACACGGATTGCCATGTGACCGTGCTCATTTCTTTTCTTTTCACAATGATGGCCAAAAATATGCTTTCAATAACAAGTATGTTCATCAAAATATAACAATTACCAAAAATCATTGGTAATCATGCCATGAACATAACCATTTCAAATATCACTTTATAAAATATTTCCATGTCAAAATTTCACACAATGGCAATGGCTATGGCATATACTAGTCATTTATTATTTTCATTTATAAGATTCTTTTTTTTTTAATATTAATTTTATTTCTTTATTTTCTTAATGTAGGTTTTCATCCTATCTAACCTTCTCTTACTAATCAAAGCATAACTCCCTCAATTTAACTCCGATGTAGGTGATCTTGTTGTCAATTTCAAGATGAAACAATTATCTAAAACTATTATGTTAAACAGTGTAGCGAAATATTAAGAAATCGAGGTGATATTACTCCCTCAATGTATAGGGTATTTCTTCTCAGATAGGTTCTGACCTCTGCCTACTAATCGGTCCATATTTCCTTATAAAAATTCCAAATTAAGTCATTCCAGTGGCTAAAAATCCGTGACACATATAGATATAATTCGTATGTTAACCATTTATTTTAACGCCTAACAGAATTTTCCCAAAAATAAAAATACAAAAGCTATCCTAACATATTCCTCCCTGATTAACCATTTTCTGACCTTTGCTTACAAATTGGACCATATCTACCTCATATGAACTCTATATTGAATGATTCCAGCTAAAAATCCGTTAGACATAGATATACATTTTTTATGTTAACCATTTATTTAGATTCCCTATAAAATGTTCTCAAAAATTAAAACATAGAAGCTATCCTAATATATTCCTCCCTGATTAACCATTTTCTGACCTTTGCTTACAAATTGGACCATATCTACCTCATATGAATTCTAAATTGAATGATTCCAGGGGCTAAAAATCCGTAAGACATAGATATACATTTTTTATGTTAACCATTTCTTTCAATGATTTACTGATTCTTCCCAGAATTTTAAAAATAGTAGCTTAAAATTCTGCCACCTATAGCCATACCCATGCAGAACTATCTACACCAACCTAAGTATTCAAACATACATGATATGTAACATGATATAGCAACATCCATGACTAATCATTAAAGTTCTAAGATCAAAATTCCATATAAATAATACAAGTTTCAAAACTTTTCTTCAAAAAGAAATATTGTTAAACTTACCTGGAGCACTTAGTCCTCTAGACTTCTCCTTCCTCTTTCTTCCTTTCTTCCTCTCCTTTCCTCACTCTACCTTGCTTCTATTTTTCCTCTCCCTTAATTAGACGGAAATTCTAATGTTGTAAGGGTGAGTTTTGCTTAAATAGACCATCAAATAATTTACCTTTCATGATCATGGGTGTACCTTATCACAATTAGGATACACTTGGTTGAATTTTTTGGAAAACCAACAATTTATGTTCTTGTCTTCCTCTTCCTTAGTCAAGATATGCATAGCAAAAGGAGATTTGTATTTTGAAAATTATGATAATATGTTTTTAAGATAAGGGACAAGGCCCCTTTGATTTAGGGATTCATTTCCTTTTTATTTTGTCTTAATCAAGTATGATAGGTTTGCCTTTTTAGGTGGCAAATTTCTAGCCCTTGAATCTCCATTATTTGGTTGAAATTATTTATGTGCGATAGGAAATGTTTTGTCCTAATGCCATGTATTATCATACCACTTGCTTAAATTAAGAGTGTAGGATATAGATGTTTTGTCCTAAAGCCTTGTATTATCATACCACTTGCTAAAATTATGAATGTAGGATATCACACCACTTGCTAAATTTTGTCTTAATGCCATGTCACCTAATCTTGATTACACCAATATTTTATCACTTTCCTTTTATTTTTATTTTTATTTTTCCTCTTGGGTTTGGGCTCATTCTTGCCCATTTTTTTACTTTGATTAAAATTCTACCTTTCATAATGGGCTTAGTCACATTTTTATGATTTTTGGGCTACCGGTCCAATTTCTATATCCTAGTCCAAGTCTATGTTTTATTTCTTCATTGGGCTATGCTATTGGTTTGCTAAAAATTTATGTGAAGTAGAAAAAATCTATATGAAATTTCCATAGGTGAAAGCCCAATTTATGGGTGGAGATACTAAATTTAGTAACTTTTGCTCTTAAATTAAGAAAAATTACCCTAATCCGATCTTCTTGAAATTTTAAGACCTTTACTTACTTCACAAAAATTTATCTTCCTTACCTAAGAATTTCACTTTTCTTTACCATGTTTATTTCTAATATTTCCTCTTAGGTTTTCTTTCTTTACCTATTCCATTAATATTAAAACATTTCTATACATACACATAAGGTGAAAAATTTCTAAGGATTATATTCCTTAGATATCTAAAAATTGTCTAATAAATTGTATTTCCTTAATTAAATATTTATGTGCCTTTATCAATAAAAGAAATGAAATTATTGATGTTACTTTGAATACTTTTGTACTTTCATTAATACATGAAACGAAATTAGGGATGTTACATTTCTCTCCCCCTAAAAGAAATTTTGTCCTCAAAATTTGAGGAATTACCTAATAAGAACAATTTCAGATATTTCTTCCTCATGACTTCTTCTAACTCCCCAGTTGCTTCTTCCGGAGTCAAACCCTCCCATAACACCTTAACTAGGGGAATAGTTTTTTTCCACAATTGCTTAACGTCAGTGTCCAATATAGATGCTGGTACTAGCTGGTATGTCATGTTCTCCTTTATTTGGATTGGTTCATCTCGTATCACATGTGAGGAGTCTAGAAGATACTTCTAGAGCTGTGATACATGGAAAAAATTATGCAAGTTGGACAAATTAAGTGGGAGAACAACTTGATATGCTGATGTCCCTACTTTCTTCAGAATTTGGTAGGGTCCCAAAAATTGCAGACTTAGCTTTCTTATTTTGAGAGACCTACCAACTCTAGTAGTCGAGGAAAGTTTTAGAAATACATGGTCTCCTTCCTCAAACTCTAGAGGTCTATGTCTCTTATCATAGTAACTCTTTTGCCGACTCTAAGCTGTAAGTATTTTGTCTCGTATCATTCTGATTTGTTCAGTGGTTTGTTGAACTAGATCAGAACCCAACAAGTTCTTTTCTCCTACCTCAAACCAACATAGTGGAGATCGGCACTTTATACCGTATAAAGCTTCATAGGGGGTCATCTTAATACTAGAGTGATAGCTATTATTATAAGCAAACTCTACTAAAGGTAGGTACTTATCCCATCCTTTACCTTGCTCTATCACATAGGCCCTCAACATATCTTCTAGGGTTTGAATGGTTCGTTCTATATGCCCGTCAATTTGAGGATGGTAGGCAGTACTGAACCGCAACAGAGTACCAAAAGTTTTCTGCAATGTCTTCCAAAACCTCGATGTGAACCTTGGATCTCTATCAGAAACGATATTTAAGGGAATTCCATGCAGTCTAACTATTTCCTAGACGTACAATTGGGCTAATTTGTCCAGTGAATAGTTAATTTTTATGGGCAAAAAGTGAGCAGATTTGGTTAATTTGTCAACTATTACCCAGATAGAGTCATGTCCCACTGAAGTCTTAGGTAATCCCACAACAAAGTCCATTGCGATACTGTCCCATTTCCATTTAGGGATATCAAGAGGTTGTAGAAATCCCACTGGCTTTTGATGCGCCACCTTCACCTTTTGACAAATGAGACATTTTTGCCACAAACTCGGCAATGTCCTTTTTCATCCCTGGCCACCAATACATCCTCTTTAAATCCTTGTACATTTTAGTGCATCCAGGATGGACTGTGTATTTACTCTGATGCGCTTCCTGCAGGATCTTAGTCCTCAACTCTCGTTCTTGAGGGACACAAATCCTTCCCTAATACATGATTACTCCATCTTCCATGACAAAAAAATTACCTTAGTCTTTATGATCCTGTAAGTATTAGTCGTGAGCTTGAGCCTCTTTGATCTGGGCTCTAAGGTCACACCCTATACTTAAACCATTAATGACTAGCTTCTTTAGAGTAAGAGTAGTGGCTAGCTTCAAATTTCGAAACTCCTCTAGCATCTGCATCTCATACATCATCATTTGACCCATGTGTAGAGATTTTCGACTCATGGCATCTGTTACAACATTTGCCTTTCCGGGATGATACTTTATCTCAAACTTGTAGTCATTGAGGAATTCTACCCATCTTCGTTGCCTTATATTTAACTCCTTCTGATCAAAGAGGTATTTAAGACTCTTATGATCACAATATACTTTAAAGGTTGCCCCGTACAAATAGTGTCACCAAATCTTTAAGGCAAACACCACTGCCGCCAATTGAAGATCATGGGTTGGATAGTTTCCTTCATGGGGTCTCAGTTGCCTAGAGGCGTAAGCAACTACTCTCTTATCTTGCATCAGCACACATCCTAGCCCTTTCTTTGAAGCGTCACTATACACTTCAAAATGTCCTGTGGGGTCTAGAATAATAAAAACAAGAGGAGTGATCAGTCTTGTCTTAAGCTCTTGGAAACTAGCTTCACATTGATCAGTCCATGTGAAAGGACTTCCCTTCCTGGTTAATTTAGTCAATGGCAAGGCTATACGAGAGAAGTTTTGTATAAACCGCCTGTAGTATCCTGCTAAACCCAGGAAACTTCTGACTTCCGTAACCGTCTTTGGTCTCTTCCACTGAATCACTGCTTCCATCTTGCTAGGATCTACGGCTACCCCACTATTAGAGATGACATGTCCGAGAAACTTAACCTCTGACAGCCAAAATTCACACTTCTCCAATTTAGTATATAACTTTTTCTCTTTCAGCACTTGTAGCACGATTAAGAGATGTTGTTCATGTTCTTTCTCACTCTTAGAATATATCAAGATGTCATCAATGAACACTACAACAAATTGATCTAGGTAGGGTCGAAAAATGTGATTCATGTAATCCATGAAAATTACAGGTGCATTTGTCAACCCGAAGGGCATTACGAGAAACTCATAGTGCCCATACCTAGTCCTGAAGGCAGTTTTTGGTACGTCCTCCTCCTTGATCCTAATCTGATGATATCCTGACCTCAAGTCAATTTTCGAAAAGATGGAGGCTCCCTTCAGTTGATCCAATAAGTCATCTATTCTAGGGAGAGGGTACTTGTTTTTGATAGTCACCTTATTCAACTGTCTGTAATCTATGCATAGTCTCAAGCTCCCGTCTTTCTTCTTAACAAACAATACAGGAGGCACAAACTTCCTAATACATTCTTCCGATATAAATGAATGACTAGCACCAGAGTCAAATAACACCATAAGAGCAAATCCATAGATATAGCATGTACCTTGAATCATTTTAGAAGATTGAGCTGCCTCTTGACCGTTCAGGGTGAAATCCCTTCCTTTCTCTTGAGGCCTCTGTTCTGGCTGCTTCCCCACATTCTGTGGGCAGTTTCTCGCAAAATGACCCTTCTGTCCGCAGTTGAAGCAGACATCTTGTCCCATGTAGCATGGGCGATTACCATGCATGCATCCGCACTTAGCGTACTTGACTAGCGCGAGGTCTTGTTGGAAAGGTCTGGGACCCGTAATCAATGGCCTCTTACCAGCTCCAAATCCACTTCTTCTCACGTTCTTGCTAGGGTTAGGAAATTTTTTCTTTATTTTCCATAGGTTTCTCCTTTGCTTTCGTCCTCCACTGCCTTTAAACTTTTCTCCAAGAGTTTGCATTTATTGATCAGAGGCACAAACTCCCTAATCTCCACAGCTACAATAGCATTCTTTATCTCCGAGTTTAGTCCCGCTTTGAACTTAACAGCCTTCCATGCTTCATCAAGGTTAAATCACAGATAAGAGGAGAACTTAGACAATTCCTCGAACCTTGCGATGTATTGGTCTATAGTCATGCTACCCTACTGGAGTTGGAGAAATTCGATCTCTTTCTCCGCCCGCATAGTACTTGTAAAGTACTTTTTCAAAAAGGTGTCTTTGAACACCTGCCAAGTGATTTGCCTTCCCTGGTGAGCTAAAAGTTCTCTAGATCCACGCCACCAGTATTTTGCTTCATCTTTTAGCATATATGCAGCAAAGATTACTTGTTGCTCCTCAGTACAGCCCATCACTTCAAAGATTTTCTCTAACTCCCTTATCCATCTTTCAGCTACAATCGGGTCAAAGCCGCCTTGGAAACAAGGTGGCCTAGTCCTCAGGAACTCGGATATGCCGTTATCATTTCCAGCCATCCGATTGTTAGCACCATTCACACCATTCGAGTTATTAGCATTCTGGAGGTATTGTAGAATTTGATTAGTGATCATAACTTGGTCTCGAATTTCCGTGGCCAGGTTGTGCAAGGTTTCCTCTGCATTGTTTGCTGGATTCCTCCTTGGTGGTGCCTTTTCCTACTGTGGCAAAAACAAAGTTATGCTGCTATTGAGGTGATCAAGCCCAATAGTTAGTTCAAAAATATTTAACAGCAGTCATAACACCACCTCAGCATGTAGGTAGGAAACACTAGTAATTTCTTACCTATATGAATTCACTGATCCCTACACAGCACAACCACAAACATACTCATGATACTATAAGATCGATTCTGAAAATCATCCACCCACTGGCCATTTAGGATAGACCTGCTCTGATACCAATTATGTAACAACTCAATTTAAGTATCAATTTTTTTTTAAAATACCATGAAGTTATTACCTCGTTATAACTTAACTCAAAATAACATTTATTTAATTTATACAATACAGAGTTTACATACATGTCATTAATCAAAACATATGTACAACATATCAAACACAAAAAAATCTACGTCTTATTTATTCTGGTTGACCAATTCTAGAGATACAGGTGCGGGTGGTTGCACCTTCACCGGGATCTAAGCCAACTCGACCACAAACATTTTCTTTGCTTCTGGGATCTGCTCAACATAAAGTCCTCGATCCAACGTGCATTAAAAGCCAGAGCCATAGAAAAATCTGCATAACTAATTTTTTGAACATGATATGGAAATATAGTGAGAATTAAATCCCATTAAGTTCAATAATAAATTATCATCAATATAACTCATCACGTCATGTTCAGCTGTATAAACTACAGCAAATAACTTTGGTCACATGAATGCACTATATCTATGCACATGAGAATTGTACAATAATAACATGTATGACAGGGTTAACTATTTTCAGAATATCATATGATGACTATCAATTCATTTTCATATCAAGCTACCCTGGTCAAGGTGAGTATTTTCTACTCTCTGGTACGAGCTTTTCTCGCTCCATCCGACATGGCCCAATTTCTCTTTCTTTTCTCATTAACATAATCATAACCGTTGGTAGGGCGTCCCCTATTGGTGCACCACATGGATTGCCATGTGACCGTGCTCATTTCTTTTCTTTTCACAATGATAGCCAAAAATATGCTTTTAATAGCAAGTATGTTCATCAAAATATAACTATTACCAAAAATCATTGCTAATCATGCCATGAACATCACCATTTCAAATATCACTTTATAAAATATTTCCATGTCAAAATTTCACACTTAAGATGGTAAGAAGTTCCTACAATGGAAATGGCTATGGCATATATTAGTCATTTATTATTTTCATTTATAAGATTCTTCTTCTTTTTTTAAATATTAATTTTATTTCTTTATTTTCTTGATGCAGGTTTTCATCCTATCTAACCTTCTCTTACTAATCAGAGCATAACTCCCTCACTTTAACTCTGATGTAGGTGATCTTGGTGTCAATTTCAAGATGAAACAATTATCTAAAACTATTATGTTGAATAGTGTAGCTAAATATTAAGAATTTAAGGTGATATTACTCCCTCAATGTACAGGTTATTTCTTCTCGGATAGGTTCTGACCTCTGCCTACTAATCGGTCTATATCTTCCTCATACAAATTCCAAATTAATTGATTCCATTGGCTAAAAATCTGTGACACATATAGGTACAATTCATATGTTAACCATTTATTTTAATTCCCTACAGAATGTTCCCAGAAATTAAAATAAAAAAGCTATCCTAACGTATTCCTCCCTGATTAACCATTTTCTGACCTTTGCTTACAAATCAGACCTTATCTACCTCATATGAACTCTAAATTGAATGATTCCAGTGGCTAAAAATTCTTTAGACATAGATATACATTTCTTATGTTATCCATTTGTTTAGATTCCCTATATAATGTTCCCAGAAATTAAAACAGAATCTATCCTAATATATTCCTCCCTGACTAACCGTTTTCTGACATTTGCTTACAAATTGGACCATATCTACCTCATATGAATTCTAAATTGAATGATTCCAGGGGCTAAAAATCCGTGAGACATAGATATACATTTTTTATGTTAACCATTTCTTTCAATGCTTTACTGATTCTTCCCAGAATTTTAAAAATAGTAGCTTAAAATTCTGCCACCTATAGCCATACCCATGCAGAACTATCTACACCAACCTAAGTATTCAAACATACATGATATGTAACATGATATAGCAACATCCATGACTAATCATTAAAGTTCTAAGATCAAAATTCCATATAAATAATACAAGTTTCAAAACTTTTCTTCAAAAAGAAATATTGTTAAACTTACCTGGAGCACTTAGTCCTCTAGACTTCTCCTTCCTCTTTCTTCCTTTCTTCCTCTCCTTTCCTCACTCTACCTTGCTTCTATTTTTCCTCTCCCTCACTTGGACAAAAATTCTAATGTTGTAAGGGTGTGGTTTTACTTAAATAGACCATCAAATAATTCACCTTTCATGATCATGGGTGTACCTTATCACAATTAGGATACACTTGGTTGAATTTTTGGAAAACAAACAACTTATGTCCTTGTCTTCCTCTTCCTTAGTCAAGATATGCATAGCAAAAGGAGATTTGTATTTTGAAAATCATGATAATATGTTTCTAAGATAAGGGACAAGGCCCCTTTGATTTAGGGATTCATTTCCTTTTTATTTTGTCTTAATCAAGTATGATAGGTTTGCCTTTTTAGGTGGCAAATTTCTAGCCCTTGAATCTCCATTATTTGGTTGAAATTATTTGTGTGGGATAGGAAATATTTTGTCCTAATGCCATGTATTATCAAAGCACTTGCTAAAATTATGAGTGTAGGATATAGATGTTTTGTCCTAAAGCCTTGTATTATAATACCACATGCTAAAATTATGAATGTAGGATATCACACCACTTGCTAAATTTTTGTCTTAATGCCGTGTCACCTAATCTTGATTACACCATTATTTCATCACTTTGCTTTTATTTTTATTTTTATTTTTCCTCTTGGGTTTGGGCTCATTCTTGCCCATTTTCTTTACTTTGATTAAAATTCTACCTTTCTTAATGGGCTTGGTCACGTTTTCTTGATTTTTGGGCTACCGGTCCAATTTCTATATCCTAGTCCAAGTCTATGTTTTATTTCTTCATTGGGCTATCCTATTGGTTTGCTAAAAATTTATGTGAAGTAGAAAAAATCTATATGAAGTGTCCATAGGTGAAAGCCCAATTTATGGGTGGAGATACTAAATTTAGTAACTTTTGCTCTTAAATTAAGAAAAATTACCCTAATCCGATTTTCTTGAAATTTTAAGACCTTTACATACTTCACAAAAATTTATCTTCCTTACCTAAGAATTTCACCTTTCTTTACCATGTTTATTTCTAATATTTCCTCTTAGGGTTTTTTTCTTTACTTATTCTATTAATATTAGAACATTTCTATACATACACGTAAGGTGAAGAATTTCTAAGGATTATATTCCTTAGATATCTAAAAATTGTCTAATAAATTTTATTTCTTTAATTAAATATTTATGTGCCTTTATCAATAAAAGAAATGAAATTATGGATGTTACTTTGAATACTTTTGTACTTTCATTAATACATGAAACGAAATTAGGGATGTTACATTACTACTTGTACCTAGGTTAATCTAATTGCCTACTTTCATGGTTCTTAGTTCATCCTAAGTCCATTAAGTTCTATGCCAACCATGGAATGCAATTAATCAGTTTTCTCGTGCCTACTAATTGATTCAATTCCTAGAGAACCTTAAACTACTTTCGTGATTAAGATATCCCTAATTAACTATTAGGTTTCGGTTTTAACTTTCACCTTTCAGTTGATCAGTTAATAACCTAAGACGTGATCGATTGGTGATTAGGCATTCTATCAACTCTTAAACATACGCATAATAGTTAATCCTAATTAATCCAGAAGTAATCACAATTAGGGTTCCAACATTCAACTTAATAATTCAGTATCATCATACCGTAAGTGGGTTTACTGAAACCATAGATCAAATCTATTCAAGCATAATTGAAATAGAAACCAAAATTCTATTTATTAAGTAAATCATAATAGTTCAATGTAAACCAAGAGAGAAGAGTTGAAGTAGAGATGGAAGTAAAGTAGAAAGATAAAACCTAGATGCAGTAGATGAAATAGGAATACCAACTTGAATTGCTGTAAATTCTACTCTAAGAACAAAAATTAATCACTAATCCTACTCTAAACCTAATTTAATGGTGTTTCCTAAGCTTAAAATTGAGTAAAAGTAGGTCTCTATGAGTCTGAATATCTTTTGCTGTGTTTCCCCCTCAATATATATAACTTTGCCTACTGAAAACCCTAAAAAACATGGAGTGTAGAGACATGAAGCACGGCCGTGCTTTGTGTTGGAAATCTAGAAAGCATGACCTGGTCATGTTTGAGGCTACCAAGCTCGTTTCTTACCAAATTATTCAGGGTTGCCTCCTTGCTTCCTCCTCAGCATGTTCTAAGTCCATATGGCTCTTGACATGAGTGTTTTCCCTTGCTTTTTAACCTCTTTTGCTCACCTTCAAACACAAACCAAACCAAAGCAAAGCATAACCAAAAGTAGGGAAATAATCACAAGTTTACTATTAATTAGGGGATAAAATAAAACCATTAAACTCTCATTTGTATTTATCATTATTTGGCAAAGTGAATATTATGTGCATGAGGCATTGATTTGTAAAACTATAAAGTTACTGATTATGATTGAATGGCAAGCGTAAATTTTATAGCAAGTTGTTTGATAATTTTACATTGCATTTGATGAATATGCATTTATATATATGTATTTATATATATGGATGAATATCGACAAGTTGTATAACTTGTGATGGTACCGAATATGGGACGCCCTATTAGCCTGAGTAAGACGAGGGAGGGCCGCTCCAACCGGGTGACAGTGGTAATGTTAAGAGGCAGATGGGAGATAGACTCACATTCCCTGATCACTATTGTTACTGTAGTCGAACGGTCACTATGTGTATAGCAAATGAGTGTATGGGTTGACCAGATCGTCGAATGAGGCAAGTTATTTTAAATTGGGTTAACCAGATCGCCAAATGAGGCAGGTCATTTTAAAAGTTTATAACTTTATCTCAAAAGCTTATTATTTTACTATAGTTTATACAGCTAAGCATAACAACATTTGTTTAATGATCATACCGTGCTGAATATGGTTTGGATATCTGAATATCCTTTTATTTGAAAATATTTGAAATACGGGTCCCATATGGATGTACTTCTGAACTATATTTTCTAAGTGAAAAATTTTAAAACTTAAGTACATCCATATGCTGACCTAAGAGGTCATAGAAGGTATTATTTGCCCACTGAGTTATCAAACTTACTACATGATATTTCCATATTTTTTAGACAAGAATAAAAAGTCTGATCCTACAGATAGGTGATTAATTAGGTGACATATTCTCTGGGTGAGTCTACATTGCTTTCAAGGCTCACAGTTTTGAATTATACTGTATTTTTATTTTAGAGTGTGCTCTGAATGCTACAAGTAGGATCTCTGCTTCTATTGCTACTTTGATTTTTATAACTTGGTATGTATAATGTATATACATGAGAGAATCTATATGTATCTATTTCCATGACAAAGAATAGTGTTATGCATGTTATGGAAAATATCTTATAGCGGAAAAAAAATGTTTGTTTCACTTGCTCGTAAATCGGGGGCGTTACAAGTTGGTATCAGAGCATTAGGTTTCTCTGTGGCTATCGAAGCAAAGGATTCTTTAGTAGGACCTTTAGTATAGGTATGAGCCGAACATATTTATACTTTAGGTGCTGCTTAGGGATTCTATAGGGTTTCAATTTCCTTTCTATTCCAAGTTATTAAATTTCTTATTAT
The DNA here is from genome assembly GCA_037074535.1 of Gleditsia sinensis. NCBI lineage: Eukaryota > Viridiplantae > Streptophyta > Magnoliopsida > Fabales > Fabaceae > Gleditsia > Gleditsia sinensis. Next base: position 32,959,326 of record CM073464.1, on the reverse strand, counting down.
AAAGTTGATTGAATATTATGACATCTTAAGAGGTATTTATGCGTTATTTACTGGTTGAAAGTGAAAGGGATAGATGTCCCAAAAAATATAAAGAATTGAGAAAAATGCCAAATATGATTGTTTATGAATATGATATCTTTTTTACCCAGTTGTTTAGATATGGTAGATTTTGATGTGATATTAGAAATGGATTGATTGACAACATATCAGGCCATTTTAGAATGTCATCCGAAGATGATTAAATTCAATATTCCTAGAGAATCTTCTTTCTTAATACAAGGAGACTATAGTGAGGTACCCAAAAATCCAATATCTGTTTTAGCAGTCTATAAGTTATTACAAAAGGGTGTCAAGGATATTTGGCAGTGATGAGAAATGTTTATATAAAGTATACCAATGTAAATTAAGTTCCAATGGTTAGAGAATTTTCTGATGTAATTCTTGAGGAATTGTCAGGATTACCTCAAAAAGTAAAATAGAATTTGGTATTAATTTACTTCCTAGAACCCAACCAGTGTCTATACCCCCATATAGAATTGTAATGACTGAACTCAAGGAATTGAAGAATTAGTTGTAAGACTTGTTAGACAAGCGATTTATATGCCTTAGTACTCTCCTTGAGGTGCTCTAGACTTATTTGTGAAAAAGAATAATGGATCACTATGACTATGAATAGATCATAGACAGTTGAATAAGGTGATAGTGTAGAATAAAAACCCATTACCTCGTATAGATGATCTGTTTGATCAGTTACAAGGTGCGTAATATTTTTTCAAAAATTGATTTGAGATATGAGTATCATTAATTGAGGATAAGGGAAGAGGATATTCAAAAAATTTCTTTTAGGACTCATTATGGACATTATGAGTTTTTGGTAATGTCATTTAGTTTGACAAATGCCCGAACTGCATTCATGGACTCAATGAATAGAGTATTTAAACTATTATTGGAAAAATTTATTATTATCTTTATTAACGAAATGCTAATATATTTTGAGATTACAGAGGATCATAAGCAACATTTAAAGATAATTTTACCAACTCTAAGGGAGTATAGTTGGTAAAGATGGTATCCAAGTAGACCCTAAGAAAGTAAAAGTGGTACAGTAATGGCTACGTTTTACTGCATTTAAAGATGAAGATCCCAATCCAATTTGTTCTTCTTGCAGTTGTCTGCCGTCCATTCTATTTAAGCCATAGTTGGATCAGGTACATGAACAAATGCTTGTAAAGCATCAATCAACTCCTCAGCATTTGAGGCTGAGATGAGAATTTGCCATGTTGAATGTGAGATAAACCTTTGTTCCACACCTTGATCTAGAAAAGACAATAGACCATCAAAAAAGTGATTAACATTTAACAAACCTATCGGTTTGTGATGCATATTCAGTTGTGTTCAAGAGACTATTTGAAAATTTTCCTCTAAAGTACCAAAATCACCTAGTAAGGCAATGAAGGCATCAACATTGCTCATCATTCTAGCCATACACTCATGCATGGAAGCTACCCTAAATTCTTCCCCAATTGTCTTCCCTATAATGTTGGATGCAGCTAGAGCTGTAGGAATAACACCTAGAACTTGACATCCTACTACATGTGCAGTTGTAGACACACACCCCATTAACCCACGGTTACCTCCATCATACACTAAATGAATTTTCTTCTGGCTAACACCTTACCTAAGTTTTGTGCAGCTTTCATATACTCTCCATCTTTTCTAGGATTGAAACCACAAAAGACACAAATATTTCGAAACTGATGCAATGCAATTCCCTCCATATCTGCACACACCCTAACTTTGAGTATAAAGGTAAAGATACTAACGTGAGCATTTATAGAACTCAGAGAAGGACATACTTACAATAGCTATACGAATAGGCTGGACATAATTAGAACAACTATGTGAGTGATTGGTGGATATTAGCTAAATTGAAGGTGAAAATTTTCAAAAATGACGACAAGCATGTATATGTACAGTAGTTGTTATCATGGCTCATATTAAACACATAAAGAGAATAAGGTTAAGATATCACCAGAAAATTTTTCTTTTTCTTGATGGCCTTGATAAAGCATTGATGTCTTGATTCTTGTAGAAAAGTTGTAGGTGATAGGTGTAATTGTAAAAAAAAAGAGTGAAAATGCAAACAAGTTAATTGTTGAAGAGGGACAATCAAATGGTTTATTTTATTTTCCTAATATTTTTCCCAGTCAACTATCAGTATTATTAAGTCGACTAGCTATTTTGAGAAATTTTAATTTGGACTAGTTTATATTACAGTTGATTGATTACATCTATTTTGAAGCAATCAACTGCATCCTACCAGTTAACTATGTATTCTTTGATTTTTTCACAAACTTTTATAAGTTTAGAAATGTTTATTTTCCATCGAATACCAACAGTTGTAAAGTAGATTTTGGCACATATATTCAAAACTTGCGGCCACTGATTTTTGCTGAAATAACATCTAGATTTTGTTTATAGATTTTCAAAAATTACGGCCACCGAATTTTAATTTTCTTTCAATGCTTTGTCCAATTTTTTGACTTTTTATTTTGGAACTGTTCTTTATTATGCTTTTCATCTGTTCTACTGCATTATCCCTTATTAATGTTTTGCATTAAATGTAAAGTTCTTTTCCCTCGTTATAAGAAAATTTAATTTCTCTTCTTTGAAACTCAATTATTATGGTGTCCAAGTTATTAGTAGATTAAAGTAATGAAAAGTTTGAAAGTAATGGATGAATGATAGCCTTATGGTGTTTTGAAGAATGTAATCAAGAGAATTAGTAGTGTTGAAGTTCTTGAGGAATAAAATATGGGAAGTAGGATTTAAATTAATCTTTGAACTCTTAATTTGGAAATATGGAGAATACTATGAGAATCATGTTCGAAAATAATGTAAGTGATTAAGATATTTGTGTTAAAGGTTTATATTATGTTAAATTAAGTCTAGTATCTAAGATGTGAATTATGTTAAAATTGATAATTCATGTATGAGTAATTGTTGGGAAAAATCTTCTTGAAATGATTGGATGAATTAAATGGGATTGATATAAGTTAGAATGAGGTGCTTTTAGATATGATAGAAGAAAGGCTTGATATTTTTGATAATGAATTTATTGGTGTTAATAAGAGGGTATAGAGTTACTATGATGAGTTAAGTTGAAATTGTTAGACATGTGCCAATGGTACATAAACGTTAAAAAGGATTGGTGGATTTATTGCTACGTATGTTTAACATATTGATTAATGGATTTTAGGATAAAAATAGATGATAGATTAAGATGATGATATTCATAGGATGATGTTAACATGTGAGAATCAAAGATGACTTGATAGAAGTCTGGAATAAGAAAATATAGTTACCCAATATGGATGTGAATATGATCTTTTATGTGTGCATTTCCCAATATCGACCTATAGATATATGCACGCGAGCTTGAGGATATAAAGGAATGAGATATACAATGGTTTAAGAGTTCCTTAAATGTATATATATAATCTGTTGAGTATTTTGCATAAAGTGGAATTGATTAGAAAAGAAATACAAGCAACTCAATACTGGTCAAAAGTTTATAAAGACTATGAATGTTGAGCACTAGAAAATATCAGTTGGTGACCACATATTCTTGAAGGACTCACCAATGAAAGAGGTAATGAGGTTTGAAAAGAAGGAAAAAGTTAAACTCTAGTATATAGACTCTTTTGAAAACTTGAACAAAGTAGGCATAATAATACATTGCTTAGCCTTGCCATCAGGATTGAGTAATGTTGATACAAACTTTCTTGGATCAATGCTAAGGAAATACCTATTAGATTCTTCTTATGTTACCTAATTACAAGAAAATCAATTGGACAAAAATTTGACTTAACTATTGGTACAATCGATGTTTATTGTTGATCGACAAGTGAAGAACTTATGGATGAAAGAAATCCCTATGAATAAGTTATATGAAAAAATCACTCAAGTGAAGAGACTCATTAAGAAGTAAAGATGATATACATAAAAGATATCCCCAATTATTTGAGTAATAAGGTTGGTAACTCCGAATTATTCCTTGATTTCAGGATAAAGAATACTACAATTTTGGTTGAACAATTTCTCAAATCAGCAGTAGAATCGCTGTTGATCGGAAGTAGAAAATCTCAGAAAAATGTAAACTCTAAAACTTTTACTTAGATATCTCAAATTGGAAATATAACAACGTAGATGGATTCAAGAGCTAGATAAACCTTAGGATATGAAATTTTTCAGCTATTTGACGACTTTTTATTTTTGGTGAATAATACTTTTCAGCGATTAATAGTGTTTTCCAGCGGTGAATAGTGTTCCCAACCATGAATAGTGACAAAATTTTCAAAGTCATTTCTTTGATTTTTGGACCCTCTGGACACGTTTTTGAAGTCTGTTTAGTCAAAAGTGGATTGGAAAAGTACATTTTGGGATTGTCCAATCTGGAGCCCTTACCTTGTGAGTGGATAATTCTTTCTATGACTTGCCCTATACTCTTATTTATCTTTAAACGTGTATTTGATTATATTTATAAGATATTTACACTTTTATATGTTTTTGAAATGCATTAAAATTATCTAAATTACTTACAATTTTGATTATAGTTCAAGAAGAGTATAGTTTTGAGAAATGGATTTTTAAACTCATGGTATATCTGATTTCACATGTATTTCTCATTAAATGGTTAAATGAATATTTATGCACGTGATACTGATTTATAAAGCTATATGATTACCTCAAGAAATGACATGTATATGTGATTCTAAATGTATTTATCATTATTTGGCAAAGTGAATATTATGTGCATGAGGCATTGATTTGTAAAACTATAAAGTTATTGATTATGATTGAATGGCAAGCGTAAAGTTTATGGCGAGTTGCTTGATAATTTTACATTGCATTTGATGAATATGCATTTATATAAATGTATTTATATATATGGATGAATATCGACGGGTTGTATGGCTTGTGACGGTACCAAATAGGGGACAACCAATTAGCCTAAGTGAGTCGAGGGAGGGCCGCTCCAACTGTGTGATAGTGGTAATGTGAGGAGGCAAATGAGTGATGAACTCATGTTCCCTGATCACTATTATGACTGTAGTCGATCGGTCACTATACGTATAGCAAATGAGTGTGTGGGTTGACCAGATTGTGAAATGAGGCAGGTCATTTTAAAAGTTTATAACTTTATCTCAAAAGTTTATTATTTTACTATAGTTTATATAGCTGAGCATAACAACATTTGTTTAATGATCATACTGTGCTGAATATGGTTTGGATATCTGAATATCCCTTTATTTGAAAATATTTGAAATACAGGTCCCATATGGATGTACTTCTGAACTGTATTTTCTAAGTGACAAATTTTAAAACATAAGTACATCCATATACTGACCTAAGAGGTCATAGGAGGTATTATCTACTCACTGAGTTATCAAACTCACTACACGATATTTTCACATTTTTTAGATAAGAATACAGAGTCTGATCCTATAGATAGGTGATCAGTTAAGTGACATATTCTCTGGGTGAGTCTACGTTGTTTTCAAGGCTCACAGTTTTGGTTTTGAATTATAATGTGTTTGTATTCTAGAGTGTGCTCTGAACGCTACAAGCAGGATCTCTGTTTCTGTTGTTACTTTGACATTTATAACTTGGTCTGTATAATGTATATACATGAGAGAATCTATATGTATCTATTTCCATGACAAAGAATAGTGTTATGCATGTTATGGAAAATATCTTATTGCGTAAAAAAATTGTTTGTTTCACCTGCTCGTAAATTGGGGGCATTACAATACGGGTGCGGGTGGTTGCACCTTCACCAGGATTTTAGCTAACTCGACCACAAACACCTTATTAATTACTGAGATCTACATAAAATAGAGTAACTCAATCCAACGTGTACTAAAAGCCAAAGCCATAGAAAAAACATGCATATCTAGTTTTCTGAACATAATATGGAAATATAGAGAGAATTAAATCTCAGTAGGTTCAACAATAAATCATAACCATCATCAATATTGCTCATCATGTCATGTTCATTTATATAAACTACCGAAAATGTCTTAGGTCACATGAATTCTCTTTATCTATGCATATAAAAATTGTGCAGTAATGACATTTATGGTATGAATAACTATTTTTAGAATATCATATGATAGTTATCAACTTATTCTCATATTAAGCTATCCTGGTCAGGTTGAGTATTTTCTACTTTTCGATATGGGCTTTTCTCGCTGCATTTGACATGGCACACTTTCTCTTTCTTTCTCATTATCTTAATCATAGCCGTGAATAGGGCGTCTTCTACTGGTGCACCACACAGACTGCCATGTGACCATGCTCATCCCTTTTCTTTTCTTTTCACATTAATAACCAAAAATATGATTTCAATAACAAGTATGTTTATTATACTTACATGCCATAATTTATTATCAAAGCATAATCATTACCAAAAATCATTGGTAAAATGCAATCATGCCATGAACATAATCATTTTCAAATATTACTTTATAAAATATTTTTATGTCAAAATTACATGCTTAAGATGGTAAAGAGTTCATTCAATGGAAATGGCTAGGGTATACACTAGTCATTTATTATTTTCATTTATAAGATTCTTCTTCTTTCTTAAATATTAACTTCATCTTTTCATTTTCTTTTTGCTTGGCCTCTAGTCACTTTTCTCTTACTTATATTATTTCCAACGCATGTTGTTACAAATTTTATAGGGCATTCTTCTTCAATTTGGTTTTTATTATTACCCAATAGTTGATGAAGTTTATTTAGGGTAGACAAATGTTAAAAATAAGCTTTACCAGCTCCCAACACGGCCAAGCTCTATGTGGTGTGTTATCCCCTGATGCAGGTTTTCATCTAGCTTGAACTTCTCTCACAAATCAAAGAATAACTTCCTCATTTTAATTTCAATTGAGGTTATCCTGGTGTGCAAATAGTTATTTCTTCTTGGGTAGGTTATGACGTATGCTTACTAATCTGACCATATCTACCTCTTATGGACTCCAAAATGAGTGATTATAGTGGCTAACAATTCATGAGACATATATCTATATTTTTTATGTTAACCATTTCTTTTAATTCCCTACAATTTTGTCCAAAAAATTCAAAGACATAAGCTTACCTAACATATTCTTCCATGGTTAAACATTTTCTTACCTCTACTTACTAATCGGACCATATCTCTCTCATTTGAACTCTAATTTAGGTGATTCCAGTGGCTAAAAATTTGTGAGACATATCTACATTTTTCGTGTTAACCATTTCTTTTAATTCCTAACTAATTCTTCCCAAAATTTCAAAAACAGAAGCTTCCCTGTTTACTCCGAAATCCAGTTTTCTAACCATGCCCTTCCTAAGGTTCTAGTTAATCCTTTTATTACATCCACTTCCATTTTCTTCTAATTTAAATCTAACCATAATATTACTTATTTCAACATTTTAATTAGATTTCTTACACATAATTTAACATATTCCATAATCCACTTCAAAAGAAAAACATAATCAAATCATGCATCACTAAGGGTGTTTCCCAACAAAATTTTTTGATATTCTTCTTCTAAATTTTTAAGGCCATACTCATTTTATCAATCTAATCATATTCCATCAAATTTTCACCACATTCAAATATACATAACAGCACCATAAAAGCCCTAAATTGTTTTTCCACCCATTGCCATATATGTAGAACTTTCCATACCATCTGAAGTATTCAAAATATCCATCACATGCAAGATCAACATGTAACATGATATAGCAACATCCATGGCCAATCATCAAAGTAGCAAATATTGTAAATTTCTTCAAAGTTCTAAGATCAAAATCTCATATAAATGTTACAAATTTCAAAGCTTTTCTCCAAAAAGAGATATTATTAAACCTACCTAGATATCTCCCTAGCCTACTTAGTAAATTCTTTTTCTTATTTCCTCTTGAAGGAAGTGGCAAGATTCCTCCCTTCCCTTAGCTTTTCCAGCAGCTTGAATAAGAGAGGGAGGGTGAGGTTTGAACCCTAAGGATGAAGAGAAAAGATGGATTCAAGTGGATATTAAGCTAACTTACCTTGAGTACTTAGTCCTCTAGACTTCTCCGTCTTATTCCTTCCACTCTTTCTCTCCTTCTCTCCTTTCCTCACTCTACCTTGCTTCTATTTTTTCCTCTCCCTCACATAGACAAAATTCTAATGTTATAAGAGTGGTTTTTTTCTTAAATAAATTATCAAGTAGTCCTCGTCTCATAATCATGGTCTACCTTATCACAATTAAGATGCACTTGATTGCTTTTTAGGGGAAGACAAATCATGTTCTTGTCTTCCTCTCCCTTAGTCAAGATATGCATAGAAAAAAGAGCATTTTCTATTTGAAAATCATGATAAAATGTTCTCTAGACAAGGGGAAATGTACTTTTAATTTAGGGATTCATTTGTTTTTTCTTTTGTCACACTCGAGTATAATAAATTTTCCTTTCTAAGTGGCAAATTTCTAACCCTTTAGTCTCCCTTACTTAGCTGAAATTATTTGTGTAGGATATGGATGTTCCTAATGCCATGTATTATTACCTACTATTTCATCAGATAGCTTGCTGAAACTATGAGTGTAGGATATAAATGTTTTGTCCTAATGCCATGTATTATTACACTGCTATTTCATCACATGGCTTGCTAAAATTATGAGTGTAGGATATAGATGTTTTGTCATAATGCTATGGGACCTAATCTTGATTATTATTACACTACTATTTCATCATATGGTTCCTATTTTTTCCTCTTGGATTTAGGCTCATTCTTGCTCATTTCTTTTGCTTTGGCTGAAATTCCTACCTCTTATGAAAGGCTTAGCCATACTTTTATGATTTTTGGGCTATCAGTCCAACCTCTATATCCTAGTCTAAGTCTACGTTATATCTGTAATAACTCCATTTAAGTATCAATAATTTTTTTTAAAATACCATGAAGTTATTACCTCGTTATAACTTAACTCAATATAACATTTATTTAATTTATACAATACAGAGTTCACATACATGTCATTAATCAAAACATACGTACAACATATCAAACACATAAAAATCTACATCTTATTTATTCTGGTTGACTAATTCTGGAGATATAGGTGCGAGTGGTTGCACCTTCACCGAGATCTAAGCCAACTCGACCACAAACATTTTATTTGCTTCTGGAATCTGCCCAACATAAAGTACTCGATCCAACATGCACTAAAAGCCAGAGCTATAGAAAAATCTGCATAACTAATTTTCTGAACATGATATCGAAATACAGTGACAATTAAATCCCAGTAAGTTCAACAATAAATCATCATCAATATAGCTCATCACGTCATGTTCAGCTGTATAAACTACAGAAAATATCATTGGTCACATGAATGCATTATATCTATGCACATAAGAATCATACAGTAATGATATGTATGACAGGATTAACTATTTTTAGAATATCATATGATGACTATCAATTTATTCTCATATCGAGCTACCCTGGTCAGGGTGAGTATTTTCTACTCTCTGGTACGGGCTTTTCTCGCTCCGTCTGACATGGCCCACTTTCTCTTTCTTTTCTCATTAACATGATTATAACCGTTGGTAGGGCGTCCCCTACTGGTGCACTACATGGATTGCCATGTGACCGTGCTTATTCCTTTTCTTTTCACAATGATAGCCAAAAATATGCTTTCAATAACAAGTATGTTCATCAAAATATAACTATGACCATAAATCATTGGTAATCATGCCATGAACATAACCATTTCAAATATCACTTTATAAAATATTTCCATGTCAGAATTTCACACTTAAGATGGTAAGAAGTTCATACAATGGCAATGGCTATGGCATATACTATCCATTTATTATTTTCATTTATAAGATTCATCTTCTTTTTTTAATATTAATTTTATCTCTTCATTTTCTTTATGCTTGACCTTTAGTCAATTACTTCTTATTTATATCATTTCTAACACATGTTCTTACAAATTTTTAGAGCATTTTTCTCCAATTTGATTTCTACTATTACCCTATAGTTAAAGAGGTTCATCTAGGGTAGAAAAATGTTGAAAATAGGCTTCACCAGCTTCCAACACGGTCTGGCCCTGTTCTAGGACATGGCAATGCTTTAAAAATACTTCAAATGTACTCAAAAATAGTCCCGAACATGGCTAACCCGTGCTTGAAGCACCCAAAACACAGCCTGGTCATGTTATGTGACCTTTGCTCACTAATCAGAGAATAACTCCCTCATTTTAACTTCGGTTGAAGTGATCTTGGTGTCTATGGAAATCTAAGACAATTACCTAAAACTATTATGTTAATCATATCAATAAAATAGTAATAAATCTTGGTGTTATTACTCCCTTAAAATCAATATTATTTCTTCTCGGGTAGGATCTAACCTGTACTTACTAATCTGACTATATCTCCCGCATAAGAATTCAAAATTAAGTGATTCTAGTGGCTAAAAATCTGTGACACATAAATATATAATTAATATGTTAACCATTTATTTTAATTCCTTATAGAATTTTCCAAGAAATTAAAACACCGAAGCTATCCTAACATATTCTTCCCTGATTAATCTTTTTCTGACCTTTGTTTACTAATTGAAACATATTTATCTCATATGAACTCTAAATTGAATGATTCCAGTGGCCAAAAATCCGTGACACATATATTTTTAATTCTTATGTTAACAATTTATTTTCATTCCTTATAGATTGTTCCCAGAAATTAAAACACCAAAGCTTAAAATTCTGTCACCCATAGCCATACCCATGCAGAACTATCTACACCAACCTAAGTATTCAAACATACATCACATGCAAGATCAATATGTAACATGGTATAGCAACATCCATGACCAATCATCAAATTTCTAAGATCAAAATTTCATATAAATATTATAAGTTTCAAAAGTTTTCTTCAAAAAGAAATATTGTTAAACTTACCTAAGAATCTCCCTAGCTTACTTAGTGAATTGGTTTTCTTGTTTCCTCTTGAAAGAAGTAGCAAGATTCCTCCTTTCCCTTAGCTTTTCTAGCAGCTTAGGTAAGAGAAGGAGGGTGAATTTTTTGAACCTCAAGGATGAAGAAGAAAAATGGACTCAAGTGGAGATTAAGGTAACTTACCTTGAGTACTTAGCCTTTTAAACTTCTCCTTCTTCTTCCTTCCTTTCTTCTCCTCTCTTTCTCTCCTTTCCTCACTTTACCTTGCTTCTATTTCTCTTTCTTCCTCACTTAGACGAAATTAAAATGTTGTAGTGGTGGGTTTTGCTTAAATAGACCACCAAATAATACACCTTTCAAGATCATGGGTCTACCTTATCACAATTAGGATACACTTTGTTGAATTTTTGGAAAACAAACAACTTATGTTCTTGTCTTCCTCTTCCTTAGTCAAGATATGCATAGGAAAAGGAGATTTGTATTTTGAAAATTATGATGATATGTTCTTAAGATAAGGGACAAGGTCCCTTTGATTTAGGGATTCATTTCCATTTTCTTTTGTCTTAAACAAGTATGATAGGTTTGCCTTTTTAGGTGGTAAATTTATAGTCTTTGAATCTCCATTATTTGGTTGATATTATTTGTGTGGGATAGGAATGTTTTGTCCTAATGCCATGTATTATCATACCACTTGCTAAAATTATGAGTGTAGGATATAAATGTTTTTGTCCTAAAGCCTTGTATTATCATGCCACTTGACAAAATGATGAATGTAGAATCACACCAATTACTAAATTTTTGTCTTAATGCCATGTAACCTAATCTTTATTATTATTACATTATTATATCATCACCTAATTTATTTTATTTTATTTTTCCTCTTGGATTTGGGCTTATTCCTACCCATTGTCTTTGCTTTGGATAAAATTCTACCTTTCTTGGAGGGCTTGGTCACATTTTCATAATTTTTAGGCTATTGGTCCAATTACTATATCCTAGTCCAAATCTATGTTTTATTTTTTGCTTAGGTTATCCAATGGACTTGTTAGAAACTTATGTGAAGTGGAAAAACTCTATATGAAGTGTCCATAGGTAAAAGCCCAATGTATGGGTAAAGATTTTAAACTTAATAACTCTAGTTCTTGAATTAGGAAAAATTACCCTAATCCAATGTTCTTGAAATTTTAAGACCTTTACTTGTTTCTAAACATTTATCTTCCTTATCCAAGAATTTTGCATCTCTTTAGTATGTTATTTCTAATTTCTTTACTATTAGGTTTTCCCTCTTTATTTGTTCTCTTAATGTTAGAAACATTTTCTATGCATATACATAAGGTGAAGAATATCTAAAGATTATATTTCCTTAGATATCTAAAATATTGTCTAATAAATTTTATTTCCTTAATTAAATATTTTTGTACTTTTATCAATAAAAGAAACGAAATTAGGGATGTTACAATATCTCTTGCTTGAGCTATCCAATTGGCTTGTTAAAAACTCATGCGAAGTGGAAAAACTCTTTATGAAGTGTCCATAGGTGAAGGACCAAATGTATGGGTGGAGATATTAAACTTAGGAACTCTAACTCTTGAATTAATAAAAATTATCATAATCAAATCTTCTTAAATTTTCAAGACCTTTACTTTCTTCCAAAAATTTATCTTCCTTATCCAAGAATTTCAACCCTCATTAGGACATTATTTCTAATTTTTTTCCTCTTAGATTTTCTCTCTTTATCTATTACCTTAATGTTAGAAACATTTTCAATACATACACATAAGGTGAAAAATTTCTAAGGCTTATATTCTCTTAGATATCTAAAAATTATTTAATAAGTTTTATTTCCTAAATTAATGATTTATATACCTTTATTAATAAAAAAAACGAAATTAGGGATGTTACACTATATGGATGCCTATCTATGTATGCTGATATCATGAATGTTAAGCTTGCAATATGTGTTTGTTGATGGAGCAAGTTTCATGGAGAGTCACGAAATTTTTGGTCAGATTTAAGGGCAAGAATGAGTTCTAAGTTCATTATATAATTAAGTACAAAGAGGGGAAAAATGGGTAAAATCTATAGGTGAAGAAAATCATGGCAAAACTTTGACATCCTATGTATTATCTTTCCATAGCCTTTGTAATCAAATAAATCAAATTTAAGATGAGGGAGTTATGCCTGAACTAGTAGTAGAAGGTCAGGTTTAATTCCTAACAAGGTTGAACTCCTAACAACATGGATTGATTTGTAAGCATCACGAGGGCCTTTTTCCTTTATAATTTTCCAAACTAATAAACATAAAAGTTGTAGATAATTGTCTTAACTTTCGAAAAAAACTTGAATAACCTTTATCAGAGTTCCTATGAGAGATTTATTATCTGATTAGTGAGAAAATTTCATAGAACATGGCAAAGCCATGTTTCGGGATGCTACGACACGGCCAGGTCGTGCTTCAAGCTATTTTTGAGAGGCTAAAATGTGGTTAAGACAATACCAAGCATGACCGTGTCCTGAGACACGATAAGGCCCTGGTTGATGCTTTAATTAGGTAAATAAGCAGATTAATAGTAGTTAAAGAGTCTGGTAGATTAATTGAGCATAAGGAAGGAATATATTATGATTAAAACTCAAGATTTTAGGAATTTAGACTTAAAACACTAGAAATAGAATTTATAAAGAATATGCCTAGTCCATGTCAATTATTCTCTTTCTCTTATACATATTGTATAGTGAGAATGTTATGTATATATTTTCTTGCTATTATGGAAATGTTACACTGATACATGCATACGTTGCTAATTTTGAAGAAAATGTTTAATATACAAAGTATTAATAATATCATTGTCCTAAAATTGTGAAAGTACTTTGTGGTGGTTATTTTTGGAATATATATATATATATATATATATATATATATATATATATATATATATATATATATATATATGCAACCTACATAGACAAGACCCTGCTTAAGATGACTCTTTGATAGGGAGGAAGTTACAGAGGCAAGACCTTATTATAGGTTACCCTCTGGTAGTTTGGTCATATGTCTTACCGTGTTGGTACCAGATAGGGGATGCCCTATTCACAAATGATTTGCTAGCTGATAAGTGAGTTTTATACTCATAATTTAAATATTTTTATCTTATCTTTTTTCCTTAATTAAGCATTTATCTTCCTTATTTGTCTTTTAGTTTTATGTATTTTTTATAGATGGAGAGAACAATAGAAAATGGACTCAATTGGAAGAATTAAAGTTAAATTGTGTTTCTTTGGAAATGATGTCTATAAATAAAGCAAACAAAATAAATTCATTAAGGATGACTGAGTAAGGAGCATTATCCTTTTGACTCCTGAGACGCATTCTAATGGTTTAAAATTCTTGTAACCTTTGGAAAATAGACAAGTTCTGAGTGCTATGTGCGAACCTACACTCTATTGTGACTTATGTTTTACTTGAGAATCCTAATATCATGAGCAAATAATCTTTTACGTTTCACTAATTGTTATTTAGAGAAGGTTTATGTGATTCAAATATGACTAGTGATCTCGTAAAATTTTAGAACTTGTTTGATTATCACTTGAGGCGAAATTCTAGACTACTCTCTATTTAAGAAATTAATTAGGCATTGTTGGAATTGTTTGAGCCTTTCAGACCAACTTATACATTATTCCATCTCTAGTAACCCATTTTGAGCCTATATTTATCTTTTCTTGTACACCTACATTATTATCTAGTTTTTAAACAAAAATATTTCTAACCCTTACCTTTCATTTATAGGAATTATTATTTGAAAACCTATGGTTCAGGGGTGGATGGAAGGAGTTAAAAAAACACACAAAAAAGAGAAAAAATAGAAAAAAAAATAGAACTTCCCAAATAAATAAAATTAGGGGGTTTTACGTTTAAAGAAAATATATATAGTATGAGCAAATAACATAAGGATAAGAATAAGGTTGGAGATAGAATTCGCATGATAACATCAAAAGTATTTGGAAGGACTTAAATGATCATTTATGCTATAGAGTGAATTGAGTCTTCATTAATATCTATTTAACCACCTTTAACCTATGTCACACATTCTGGTAACTAGGTTAGAAATATTTATTTTAGATCTGAATTAGATTTTCTCTCAATTAGCAATCCTCATGGGATCGACCTTGTATACCACTAAATCTATACTCCAATGGATTCATGCACTTGGAATTTTTAATTAAAACAACAACACTAGCTATACCCGAGCCAAGCGGGCAAGACAAGGAAGCTCTGGTTGAATATGTGCCAGTGATAGCAGCCATAAATAAGTTTGATAATGAAAAGTTCATGTATATAGCCTGATTTTAAAAAATAATTTGTAATGCATTTAAATGCCATTCGTAAGTGATATTGTGTACATGAGATATGCATTTGTTCCATGTAGCCTATAAAGTCTGTAGCTTGTATTGCTGGATATAGTATGGTAAATATATATATATATATATATATATATATATATATATATATATATATATATATTGAATATCTTTTACATTTATTGTTGAACTTACTGGGAATAATATTCTCACTATTTCTCCTGTTATGTTTAAATAGGGTTTGTTAAGCAATGCATATCTTTTTGTTGACAGTGGTGTTAGGGTTGACTGGGTAAAGTTACCCTTCTTAAGGTAATTTCTAGTCATTTGAAGCATGATAGTACTTGAGTGCTTCAAGATTCTGTTAATGCACCTACACCCTCCCCTGTCTTACAATAAAGTGGAAAATGGAGACGGATGAGTCTAAATAGTTATAGAATATTAATGTATATTATGTGACTAATTGATCATGGATCAACCATCTTGTTGGAATAGTAACTGGATCATTCATGTTTTTGCGATACGGGTTGTATCCTTGTTAATACTGCATGTATCTGAACTATGCTAATATGATGAACAATATAAGTTCCTATGTTTTGTGATGTTATGCAGTAATTATGCTTATATATGCATGCTCTATTTATTATTAAAGCATATCTTTTATTGAAATATAATTCTAATGGTAATAAAAGTAGAATGACAATACAAAGTAAATAGTATCGGTAAAGAAACAAATTAATTAAAATAAATTAATCAAATATACAAATACCTATACATAAAAAAAGAAGAAGAAAGGATAATAAATTAATTGGGGATGTTACATAAAGAGGAACAGGGATAGAATTCCAATGATAGATACACAATTTAAAATTGATTATGTTGTCAATGATCAATACGATTCTTTAATAGTGGATATCAACCGAAACTAACTCTTTCATCATTAATCACTCCTTTATTATTTGCGATCATTCTTTTTTTACCTTATTAATTTACTTTGAGCATTCAAACCCACCTTTTCTATTTTAGAAAAGGTAATACCAGTCTCTGTGGGATTGACCCTTACTTTCACTACTACAGGTTAGTTTTGAGGTAAGGTATTTATTATATTTGGTGTACCTGCGACAATATCTACCAGATAATCAAATCCTTATCATTCTTGGAAGGCCTTTGCTAGCTACAATAGGTGCTACTATTAATGTAAAAGATGGAAAGATTTCCTTAAATGTTGGGGATGCGAAAATTGATTTTAACTTGGTAGATGTAATGAAATTCCCATCTCTAGATGAATCTTGTTGCATGATTGACTTGGATGAACAGAACATTGCTAGTGATGTTATGAGTTTCTGTTCTAATTAACCACTTAAGCTATACCTAATGGAAAGTTCTTTGGTATGTGATAATAATGTTGAAGCTATTGCATATACAAAGATACTTGATGAGAGTCTGATGTGATCTTAATTAAGCATGATATTAATACCTTTAAACTTCCTTTTTGTTTTATTTAAGTAAAATATAATTAGGAATTAGCTTAGTTTTGTGTTTTGTGTTGTAGGAATAAAGGAAGAAGAAAAGAGAAGAAAAAGATAAGAAATTCATGGAAAAATGTTACATTGCAGCGATTCCATACCTTTCAGCATTGTTTTGCACATAGCTCTCTCTTATGAACTCCAATCAAAGTGATTCAAGTGTCTGTGAAAAGATAACATAATCATCTACAACTTTTATGTTGAACACGTGGTCAAATTCGGGAGAGTTCATAGCTTTACAGAGCTCGCAAATCAAAATCACAGTGCAGCAGGATGGGTTCTGACATTTGGTCACTAATTTTAGAATATCACCTTCAATTTAGATTGGATTAAGGTGATTCCAGCGGCTATGGAAAGAAGAGACATAGAACTACAACTTTTGGGTTTGGCACTTTGGCAAATTCTGGAATTTTTTGGGCGCCACGGCACTCGCCACTGCACCAGGTCACTGAATTTGCGATTTTTAGGGTTTTTCAACTCCAATTGAAGCCCGATAGGCCGAAATTTGACCTAAAAACACTCCTACTTCGATTAGGAGGAGTTAATCTATAAAAAAGGAGGAAAGAAAGTAGAGAAGTAATTCAATCCTTCATCCAAGTTCTTAGTTACATTCTTCAATTCTTCTTTAGATTTTCTTATGGCCCTGCATGGCTAGTTCTTTTTAGTTGGTTGAGGTAGATTGAAACCTCAAGGGATCTTCATGCATTGTGAGATATGGATTTGATTTTATTATTTCAATTTGAATTGAGTATTGATTATTCATCTCCTCTTCTTCTCAATGATTATTCGTATGATTACTAGGGAGGCCTACTAGTATATTGTCTGTCTTAATCTATCGTTGAATTATGTTTTGAACAAAGTCTTCAATTTTGTGATTCATGAGGCAAATTGTAACACCCTCAAAAATTTTAAATGGCACCTATATTTCATGAAATTATTTTTTTAAAGTTTCTAGAAGGAAAAATAAGTAGAGAATAGGATGAGGTATGAATTTTAGGAAAAGATTGGAATAAATTATATTTAATCCCAATAAAAGCCCTAAATGCCTAAATGAGTGGAAATAAAGAGGAAAATGAGTGAGAGAAAATTATGGAAGCTAAAATGGGATTAAGTAACCCTAATAGGACATAAGAAATATTTTAAAATAAATAGTACAAGAGTTTAGAATTTTTAAAATTAAGGAAACATAAAAGTGAAATTTAAGGAAAAATCATGCACAAAAGCCAAAAAAAAGAAATAATTGACTAAGGGGATGGTTTAATTAGATTAAATGACATTAATAATATTTCTATTAATATTAAGGAGGACTTTAGAATGACCTTAGGAAGCAATCAAAATTATTAGGAAATAGTTAAGAATTTATGTTGAATTTTAATATTTAGTTAATGGATAAATTAGATAATATCTTATGCTAACATCATGAAATCTTGGAGAAGATAATATTGGCTGACCAAGACCCCTTTTGCCGGCTGCATTGGTGTCCAAGTAAAGTCCTAGGGCACATGGTGGTGACTCATTAGGATAAGGGTGATAGCAAAGCAATCATTTAAGGGTAATGATCACATAGTCCAAAATAATTTTATGAAGAGTGGAAGGTGTCTTATGAGGTGGAGTGGAAACTTAAGGAAGCTGGAAAATTAGGCTATAGCCAGGGAATAAGGTAGAGAAACAGCCGTGAGGTAGAGAGAGAGAAAGAAGAAGGAAGTAGAGAGAGAAAGTGCAAGAAAAAGCTAGAAATTAAGGTAAATGTTGATTTTAATGGTTTGAAACCTCCTTTCTTCTTAATTTGTGTGATTTTCTGAGATTATTCTCATCTTTTGGAGCTGCTGGAACAGTGGGAAAAGTGTGAAAAAGTGTGAGGATTTGTTGCCAAGGGAAGGAGAAACAAGCAAGGAAAGAAGCTTAGTTTTGTGGGAGCAACTTTGGGTGAGTTTAGTAGCAATTAAATTTCTAATTTTTCTAGAAAAAAATTCTGGGCATTTGGACAGAATTTTGATGGTTTATTTTGCTGGAATTTCGTTCAAAACAATTGCCACACAAATTGTTCACTTGGTGCATGGGTATACATCTATATATGTTTTGGGGCTGCTATGGCGCTCAAATCAGCGATCTTTTTATGCTTGGAAAGTGCCAAATTCATGGGGAACCCATGGCAAAATTTTTGGAATTAAATATCTACCCTAAAGCACAACACTAAGTGCACATCATGGGAAAAAAAATTAATTCTGGTTTTTGGTGGAAAATATGGGAGGCCAAAAATATATGTTATATTCCTCCAAATATTGAAATTCAGCAAGCCAAGACATAACCATAAATTAAGAAAATCAAAAATTAGTGTTTAAAGGTGAAAAATGGGTTAAAACCGAAATTATAGGGATATTGAGAGAAAAATCGGAAATTTGGAAAAATAATGGATGAAAAGGTAAAATTAATTATTGTAGGATAAAACTAATATAATATGGATGATTAGAGATATGGGTGTGCATAGAAAATTTGGAAGTAGATAAAAATGAATTTTTAAGTAATGTAAGGAATTAAACCAAAAATGATTAGGAATTTCCTTACGTTAGAAGTAAAAAAAAATTAGTTGAAGAAAAATAAATAAGTAAAATGAAAATAAGTGAATAAAAATGATGATACATGAATATAATCCTTGGATGAGAAATATAAAAGCCAAAGAAAATGATTTGGTGGGTTAATACATTATATGCATTAAATGAGAAATAACGGAATCATAAAACAACTAAAAGAATGGGTAATATGTTAGACAAAATTGGACAAGCTTAGGGAAAAGAAATAATTAGGGTTTTGCACCCTAAGGCCTATATATCACCTAAGGAGACTCTTAACCAAAAGACATGGACATTTTTAATTAATTATAGGGGTTAAATAATATGGCAAAAGTGGGGAAAAATACTAAATGAATAGTAACTCTACCAAATGAATAGTAACAAATGGAGACCATATTTTTAATGACAAATTAAGCATTGAGATTTGAGAGAAAATGTTTGAATAAATTATGTAAGGCTATAATGGGTCCTCTGAATTTGATACTAAGCCGGTTGACTAATCTCTTTGCAACGCATGTGGTAAAAGTACATGAGAAAATATGAGGGTATTGATGGCACATGAACTTGAGACTAAATTATGAACAGTCATGGTATTCTCTTACTTAAATGATATTGTATGATGTACATAATATCAGTGAATGTATGAACTGTGAGAAACAGAAGCCACACAGTGACAGTGCGTAATGACAATTTTATTTTCCCTGGCAATGTTTAATATTAAAAGAATTAATTAAAAGCTACTGGGGAAAAAAGCCTGAAATATGGTGACCCTCAGATAGCTATGGTGGTGAACGTGATGGGAGGATGACCCTTGACGTAGTAAGGTGACTCCAGAGAGGTCATATGGCTTCCGTGTTGGTGTACTAGATAGGGGACGCCCTATTCACAGACTATTGATGATAAAATGAAATGAAAATTATGCTATGCTTGAATGAGGCTGGGCAAGCTCGTTTGGGAGTGAGTCGAGAAAGGCTCACATTGACCTGCTGTGTTCGGGAGTGAGTGGAGTGAGACTTGTAACAACTCCATTTAAGTATCAATTTTTTTTAAATACCATGAAGTTATTACCTCGTTACATCTTAACTCAATATAACATTTATTTAATTTATACAATACAGAGTTCATATACATGTCATTAATCAAAACATACGTACAACATATCAAACACATAAAAATCTACATCTTATTTATTTTGGTTGACCAATTCCAGAGATACAGGTGCGGGTGGTTGCACCTTCACCGGGATCTAAGCCAACTCGACCACAAACATTTTATTTACTTCTCGGATCTGCCCAACATAAAGTACTCGATCCAACGTGCACTAAAAGCCAGAGCTATAGAAAAATCTGCATAACTAATTTTCTGAACATGATATGGAAATATACTGAGAATTAATTCCCAGAAAGTTCAACAATAAATCATCATCAATATAGCTCATCACGTCATGTTCAGTTGTATAAACTACATAAAATATCATTGGTCACATGAATGCATTATATCTATGCACATAAGAATCATACAGCAATGATATGTATGACAGGATTAACTATTTTTAGAATATCATATGATAGCCATCAACTTATTCTCATTTCAAGCTACCCCGGTCAGGGTGAGTATCCTCTGCTCTCCAGTACGGGTTTTTCTCTCTCCGTCCGACATGTCACACTTTCCCTTTCTTTTCTCATAATCATAATCATAACCGTTGGTAGGGCGTCCCCTACTGGTGCACCACACGGATTGCCATGTGACCGTGCTCATTTCTTTTCTTTTCACAATGATAGCCAAAAATATGCTTTCAATAACAAGTATGTTCATCAAAATATAACTATTACCATAAATCAATGGTAATCATGCTATGAACATAACCATTTCAAATATCACTTTATAAAATATTTCCATGTCAGAATTTCACACTTAAGATGGTAAGAAGTTCATACAATGGCAATGGCTATGGCATATACTAGTCATTTATAAGATTCGTCTTCCTTTTTAAATATTAATTTTATTTCTTTATTTTCTTGATCTAGGTTTTCAACATATTTAACCTTCTCTTACTAATCAGAGCATCACTCCCTCAATTGAACTCCAATGTAAGTGATCTTGGTGTCAATTTCAAGATAAAACAATTATCTAAAACTATTATGTTGAACGCTATAGCGAAATATTAAGAAATCAAGGTGATATTACTCCCTCAATGTACAGGTTATTTCTTCTCGGATAGGTTCTGACCTCTACCTACTAGTTGGAACATATCTACCTCATATGGACTCCAAATTGAGTGATTCCAGTGGCTAAAAATCCATGACACAAATATCTATAATTCTTATGTTAACCATTTATTTTAAATCCATACAGATAATTCCCATAAATTAAAATACACAAGCTATCCTAACATATTCTTCCCTGATGAACCATTTTCTGACCTTTGATTACTAATCGGCTCATATCTTCCCCATATGGACTCCAAATTGAATGATTCCAGTGTCTAAAAATCCATGACACACATAGATATAATTCTTATGTTAACTATTTATTTTAATTCCCTACAGATAATTCCCAGAAATTAAAACACAGAAGCTAAAATTTTTGCCAACCATAGCCATACTTATGCAAAACTTTTTATACCAGTCTAAGTATTCAAACATACATCACATGTAAGATCAATATGTAACATGATATAGAAACATCATGACCAATCATCAAAGTTCTAAGATCAAAATCTCATATAAATATTATAAGTTTCAAAAGTTTTCTTCAAAAAGAAATATTGTTAAACTTACTTAGAGCACTTAGTCCCCTAGACTTCTCCTTCCTCTTTCTTCCTTTCTTCCTCTCCTTTCCTCACTCTACCTTGCTTCTATTTTTCCTCTCCCTCACTTGGACAAAATTATAATGTTGTGAGGGTGAGTTTTCTTATATAGGCCACCAAATAATTCAACTTTCATGATCATGGGTCTACCTTATCACAATTAGATTACACTTGGTTGAATTTTTGGAAAACAAACAACTTATGTTCTTGTCTTCCTCTTCCTTAGTCAAGATATGCATAGGAAAAGGAGATTTGTATTTTGAAAATTATGATAATATGTTCTTAAGATATGGGATAAGGTCCCTTTGATTTAGGGATTCATTTCCATTTTCTTTTGTCTTAAACAAGTATGATAGGTTTGCCTTTTTAGGTGGCAAATTTCTAGCCCTTGAATCTCCATTATTTGGTTGATATTATTTGTGTGGGATAGGAATGTTTTGTCCTATTGCCATGTATTATCATACCACTTGCTAAAATTATGAGTGTAGGATATAGATATTTTTTGTCCAAAAGCCTTGTATTATCATGCCACTTGCCAAAATTATGAATGTAGAATCACACCACTTGCTAAATTTTTGTCTTAATGCCATGTAACCTACCCATTATGGGCTTATTCCTACCCATTTTCTTTGCTTTGGATAAAATTCTACCTTTCTTGGAGGGCTTGATCACATTTTCATAATTTTTGGGCTATTGGTCCAATTACTATATCCTAGTCCAAGTCTATGTTTTATTTCTTGCTTAGGTTATCCAATGGGCTTGCTACAAACTTATGTGAAGTGGAAAAACTCTATATGAAGTGTCCATAGGTAAAAGCCCAATGTATGGTTAAAGATTTTAAACTTAGTAACTCTAGTTCTTGAATTAGGAAAAATTACCCTGATCTAATGTTCTTGAAATTTTATGACCTTTACTTGTTTCTAAAAATTTATCTTCCTTATCCAAGAATTTTGCATATCTTTAGTTTGTTATTTCTAATTGTTTTTTCCTATTAGGTTTTTCCTCTTTATTTGTTCTCTTAATGTTAGAAACATTTTCTATGCATATACATAAGGTGAAGAATTTCTAAGTATTATATTTCCTTAGATATCTAAAATATTGTCTAATAAATTTTATTTCCTTAATTAAATATTTATGTACTTTTATCAATAAAAGAAATGAAATTAGGGATGTTACATTTCTCTCACCCTAAAATAAATTTTGTCCTCAAAATTTCAGAAATTACCTAATAAGAACAATTGCGGATATTTCTTCCTCGTGACTTCTTCCAGCTCCCAAGTTTCTTCTTCCTGAGTCAAACCTTCCCATAACACCTTAACAAGGGGAATGATTTTATTTCTCAGTAGCTTCACGTCAGTGTCCAATATGGATGCAGGTACTAGCTGGTATGTCATGTTCTCCTTTATTTGGATTGTTTCATCCTGGATTACATGTGATGAATCTGTAAGATACTTTCGCAGCTGTGATACATGGAAAACATTATGCAGGTTGGACAAATTAAGTGGGAGAGCAACTTGATATGCTGATGTCCCTACTTTCTTTAGAATTTGGTAAGGTCCCAAAAATCGCGGACTTAACTTTCTTGTTTTGAGAGACCTACCAACTCCAGTAGTCAGGGAAAGTTTCAGAAATACATGGTCTCCTTCCTCAAACTCTAGAGGTCTATGTCTCTTATCGTAGTAACTCTTTTGCCGACTCTGAGCTGTAAGTATTTTGTCTCGTATCATCCTGATTTGTTCAGTGGTTTGTTGAACTAGATCAGGACCCAACAAGTTATTTTCTCCTACCTCAAACCAACATAGTGGAGATCAACACTTTCTACCATATAAAGCTTTGTAGGGAGCCATTTTAATACTGGAGTGATAACTATTATTATAAGCAAACTCTACTAAAGGTAGGTACTTATCCCATCCTTTACCTTACTCTATCACACAGGCCCTTAACATGTCTTCTAGAGTTTGAATTGTCCATTCTGTCTGCCCGTCAGTCTGAGGATGGTAGGCATTACTGAACCGCAACTGAGTACCAAAAGCTTCCTGCAACGCTTTCCAAAACCTCGACGTGAACCTCGGATCTCTATCAGAAATAATAGTTAAGGGAATCCCATGCAGTCTAACTATTTCCTGGACGTACAGTTGGGCCAATTTATCTAGTGAAAATTTAATTTTTATGGGCAGAAAGTGAGCAGATTTGGTTAATCTGTCAACTATTACCCAAATAGAGTCATGTCCCATTGAAGTCTTAGGTAAACCCACAACAAAGTCCATCGAGATACTGTCCCATTTCCATTTAGGGATCTCAAGAGGTTGTAGAAATCCTGCTGGCTTTTGATGCTCCACCTTCACCTTTTGACAAATTAGACATTTTGCCACGAACTCTGCAATATCCTTTTTCATCCCTAGCCACCAATACATCATCTTTAATTCCTGGTACATTTTAGTGCATCCAGGATGGATAGTATATTTACTCTAATGTGCTTCTTGTAGGATTTTAGTCCTCAACTCTCGTTCTTGAGGGACACAAATCCTTCCTTGATACATGATTGTTCCATCTTCCATGACAGAAAAATTTCTTTGATTTTTATGATCCTGTAAGTATTGGTTATGAATTTGAGCCTCTTTGATCTGGGCTCTAAGGTCACACCCTATACTTAAACCATTAATGGTTAGCTTTTTTGAGGAAAAATTAGTGTCCAGCTTCAAATTCCGAAACTCCTTTAGCATTTGCATCTCATACAACATCATCTGGCCCATGTGCAGAGATTTTCGACTTAAGGCATCATCTACAACATTCGCCTTTCCTGAATGATACTTTATCTCAAACTTGTAGTCATTGAGAAATTCCACCCATCTTCGTTGCCTCATATTTAACTCCTTTTGATCAAAGAGATATTTAAGACTCTTGTGATCGCAATATACTTCAAAGGTTGCTCTGTATAAGTAATGTCACCAAATCTTTAAAGCAAACACCACCACTGCCAATTCAAGATCATGGGTTGGGTAGTTTCCTTCGTGGGGTCTTAGTTGTCTAGAGGCGTAAGTAACTACTCTCTTGTCTTGCATTAGCACACACCCTAGTCCTTTCTTTGAAGCATCACTATACACTTCAAAATGTCATGTGGGGTCTGGAATAATTAAAACAGGAGGAGTGGTTAGTCTTGTCTTAAGCTCCTGAAAACTAGCTTCACATTGATCAGTCCATTTGAAAGGACTTCCCTTCTTGGTCAATTTAGTCAATGGCAAGGATACGAGAGAAGTTTTGCATAAACCTCCTGTAGTATCCTACCAAACCTAGGAAACTTCTGACTTTCGTAACCGTCTTTGGTCTCTCCCACTGAATCACTGCTTCCGTCTTGCTAGGATCTATAGCTACCCCTCAATTAGAGATGACATGTCCGAGAAACTTCACCTCTAACAGCCAAAATTCACACTTCTCCAATTTGGCATATAACTTTTTCTCTTTCAGCACTTGTAGCACGATACAGAGATATTGTTCATGTTCTTTCTCACTCTTAGAGTATATCAAGATGTCATCAATGAACATTACCACAAATTGATCTAGGTAGGGTCGAAAAATGCGATTCATGTAATCCATGAAAATTGTAGGTGCATTCGTCAACCCGAAGGGCATTACGAGAAACTCATAGTGCCCAATCCTAGTCCTGAAGGCAGTTTTTGGTACGTCCTCCTCCTTGATCCTAATATGATGATATCCTGACCTCAAGTCAAATTTAGAAAAGATGGAGGCTCCCTTTAATTGGTCCAATAAGTCATCTATCCTAGGGAGAGGGTACTTGTTTTTTATAGTCACCTTATTCAGCTGTCTGTAATCTATGCATAGTCTCAAGCTCCCGTCTTTCTTCTTAACGAACAATACAGGAGCTCCCCAAGGTGATACACTCGGTCTAATGAATTGCTTGTCTAATAGTTCCTCAAACTGCTTCTTGAGTTCCTGTAGTTCCTTCGAGGCCATTCGATATGGTGCAATAGAGATAGGCCCTGTCCCAGGTAGGAGATCAATAGAGAACTCTATCTCTCTCTTAGAAGGTAAGCCTGGAATATCTGATGGAAATACTTCAGGAACCTCGTTGGCTATTGGGATTTCATCAAGCTTCGATTCGACTTCTAGGTTTGATAAATACAAGAGAATGTATCCAAGTACTCCATTCTTCAACTCTCTATTAACTTGATTGGCATTTAGCATCAATAACTAGACTTCCTCTTTCAGAGTAGGAGGTAGAAATTCAACGATCTTGTTACAACAATTCAACAAGACTCGATTTCTAGACATCCAGTCTAACCCTAGAATGACCTCAATACCTCTTAAAGGTAAACAAATGAGGTCTACAGAAAAATTTTTCTCCTAGATGGTGACTTGACAGTCTTTACATACAGAGGAAGTTAATACCCTTTCCCCTGTAGGGGTTACTATGAATAACTCATAGGGAGTTTCAAAAATAGGAAACTGAAACTCCTTAATACATTCTTCCGATATAAATGAATGACTAGCACCAGAGTCAAATAACACCATTAGAGCAAATCCATAGATATAGGATGTACCTTGAATCATTTCAGAAGATTGAGCTGCCTCTTGGCCGCTTAGGGTGAAAACCCTTCCTTTCACCTGAGGCCTCTGTTCTAACTGCTTCCCCACATTCTGTGGGCAGTTTCTCGCAAAATGTCCCTTCTGTTCACAATTGAAGCAGACATCTTGTCCCATGTAGCATGGCCGGTTACCATGCATGCGTCCGCACTTAGCGCACTTGACCAGGGCGTGGTCTTGTTGAAAAGGTCTAGGACCCGCAATCAATGGCCTCTTTCCAGCTCTATATCCACTTCTTCTCATGTTCTTTCTAGGGTTGGGAAAATTTTTCTTCCTTTTCGATAGGTTTCGACTTTGCTTCTCGTCCTCTACTGCCCTTAAACTCTTTTCTAGGAGTCTGCATTTATTTATGAGAGGTACAAACTCCCTGATCTCCATAGCTATAACAACATTCTTTATCTCTGGGTTTAGTCCCGCTTCAAATTTAACTGCCTTCCATGCTTCATTTGGGTTATATCGCAGATAAGAGGAGAACTTAGACAGCTCCTCGAACCTTGCGATATACTGGTCCACAGTCATGCTGCCACGCCTGAGTTGGAGGAATTCGATCTCTTTCTTTGCTTGTACAGTACTTGGAAAGTACTTTTCAAACAAATGTCCTTGAACACGTACCAGGTGATCTGTCTTCCCTGATAAGCTAAAAGTTCTCTAGCTCCACGCCACCAGTATTCTGCTTCATCCTTTAACATATATGCAGCAAAAATAACTTGCTGCTCTTCAGTACAGCCCATCACTTCAAAGATTTTCTCTAATTCCTTTATCCACCTTTCAGCTACCGTTGGGTCATAGCCACCTTGGAAACAAGGTGGTCTAATCCTTAAGAACTCGGATATACCATTATCTTTTCCAGCCATCCGGTTGTTAGCACCATTCTCACTATTTGGGTTATTAGCATTCTAGAGATATTGTAAACTTTGATTGGTGGTCATGACTTGGTCTCGAATTGCCGTGGCTAGGTTGTGCAGGGTTTCCTCTGCATTGGTTGCTGGATTCCTCCTTGGTGGTGCCATTTCCTACTGTGGCAAAACAAAGTTATGCTGCTATTGTGTTGATCAAGCCCAATAGTTAGTTCAAAAATATTTAATAGCAGTCATAACACCACCTCGGCATATAGATAGGAAACACTAGTAATTTCTTACCTATATGAATCACTGATTCCCTACACAGCACAACCACAACATACTCAAGACACTATAAGATCGATTCAGATAACCATCCAACCACTGGCCATCTAGGATCGACCTGCTCTGATACCAATTATGTAACAACTCCATTTAAGTATCAATTTTTTTTTAAATACCATGAAGTTATTACCTTGATACAACTTAACTCAATATAACATTTATTTAATTTATACAATACAGAGTTCACATACATGTCATTAATCAAAATATACGTACAACATATCAAACACATAAAAATCTACATCTTATTTATTCTGGTTGACCAATTCCAGAGATACAGGTGCGGGTGGTTGCAGCTTCACCGAGATCTAAGCCAACTCGACCACAAACATTTTATTTACTTCTCGGATCTGCCCAACATAAAGTACTCGATCCAACATGCACTAAAAGCCAGAGCTATAGAAAAGTCTGCATAACTAATTTTCTGAACATGATATGGAAATATAGTGAGAATTAAATCCCAGTAAGTTCAACAATAAATCATCATCACTATAGCTCATCATGTCATGTTCAGTTGTATAAACTACAGAAAATATCATTGGTCACATGAATGCATTATATCTATGCACATAAGAATCATACAGCAATGATATGTATGACAGGATTAACTACTTTTAGAATATCATATAATAGCCATCAACTTATTATCATTTCAAGCTACCCCGGTCAGGGTGAGTATCCTCTACTCTCCGGTACGGGCTTTTCTCGCTTCGTCTGACAAGGCACACTTTCTCTTTCTTTTCTCATAATCATAATCATAACCGTTGGTAGGGCGTCCCCTACTAGTGCACCATACGGATTGCCATGTGACCGTGCTCATTTCTTTTCTTTTCACAATGATAGTAAAAAATATACTTTCAATAACAAGTATGTTCATCAAAATATAACTATTACCATAAATCATTGGTAATCATGCCATGAACATAACCATTTCAAATATCACTTTATAAAATATTTCCATGTCAGAATTTTACACTTAAGATGGTAAGAAGTTCATACAATGGCAATGGCTATGGCATATACTAGTCATTTATAAGATTCGTTTTCTTTTTTAAATATTAATTTTATTTCTCTATTTTCTTGATCCAGGTTTTCATCATATCTAACATTCTCTTACTAATCAGAGCATAACTCCCTCAATTGAACTCCGATGTAGGTGATCTTGGTATCAATTTCAAGACAAAACAATTATCTAAAACTATTATGTTGAACATTATAGCGAAATATTAAGAAAGCAAGGTGATATTACTCCCTCAATGTACAGGTTATTTCTTCTTGGATAGGTTCTGACCTCTACCTACTAATCGGACCATATCTACCTCATATAGACTCCAACTTGAGTGATTCCAGTGGCTAAAAATCTGTGACACAAATATCTATAATTCTTATGTTGACCATTTATTTTAATTCCATACAGATAATTCCCAGAAATTAAAATACAGAAGCTATCCTAACATATTCTTCCCTGATGAACCATTTTCTGACCTTTGACTACTAATCGGCTCATATCTTCGTCATATGGACTCCAAATTGAATGATTCCAGTGTCTAAAAATATGTGACACACATAGCTATAATTCTTATGTGAACCATTTATTTTAATTCCCTACAGATAATTCCCAGAGATTAAAACACAGAAGCTAAAAGTTTTGCCACCCATAGCCATACTTATGCAGAATTTTCTATACCAGTCTAAGTATTCAAACATACATCACATGCAAGATCAATATGTAACATGATATAGAAACATCATGACCAATCATCAAAGTTCCAAGATCAAAATCTCATATAAATATTATAAGTTTCAAAAATTTTTTTCAAAAAGAAATATTGTTAAACTTACCTGGAGCACTTAGTCCCCTAGACTTCTCCTTCCTCTTTCTTCCTTTCTTCCTCTCCTTTCCTCACTCTACCTTGTTTCTATTTTTCCTCTCCCTCACTTGGACGAAATTATAATGTTGTAAGGGTGGGTTTTCTTATATAGACCACCAAATAATTCAACTTTCATGATCATGGGTCTACCTTATCACAATTTGATTACACTTGGTTGAATTTTTGGAAAACAAACAACTTATGTTCTTGTCTTCCTCTTCCTTAGTCAAGATATGCATAGGAAAAGGAGATTTGTATTTTGAAAATTATGATAATATGTTCTTAAGATATGGGATAAGGTCCCTTTGATTTAGGGATTCATTTCCATTTTCTTTTGTCTTAAACAAGTAAGATAGGTTTGCCTTTTTAGGTGGCAAATTTCTAGCCCTTGAATCTCCATTATTTGGTGGATATTATTTGTGTGGGATAGGAATGTTTTGTCCTAATGCCATATATTATCATACCACTTGCTAAAATTATGAGTGTACAATATAGATGTTTTTGTCCAAAAGCCTTGTATTATCATGCCACTTGCCAAAATTATGAATGTAGAATCACACCACTTGCTAAATTTTTGTCTTAATGCCATGTAACCTAATCTTTATTATTATTACATTATTATATCATCACCTAATTTATTTTATTTTATTTTTCCTCTTGGATTTGGGCTTATTCCTACCCATTTTCTTTGCTTTGGATAAAATTCTACCTTTCTTGGAGGGCCTGGTCACATTTTCATAATTTTTGGGCTATTGGTCCAATTACTATATCCTAGTCCAAGTCTATGTTTTATTTCTTGCTTTGGTTATCCAATGGGCTTGTTAGAAACTTATGTGAAGTGGAAAAACTCTATATGAAGTGTCCATAGGTAAAAGCCCAATGTATGGGTAAAGATTTTAAACTTAGTAACTCTAGTTCTTGAATTAGGAAAAATTACCCTAATCCAATGTTCTTGAAATTTTATGACATTTACTTGTTTCTAAAAATTTATCTTCCTTATCCAAGAATTTTGCATCTCTTTAGTATGTTATTTCTAATTTTTTTTTCCTATTAGGTTTTCCCTCTTTATTTGTTCTCTTAATGTTAGAAACATTTTCTATGCATATACATAAGGTGAAGAATTTCTAAGGATTATATTTCCTTAGATATCTAAAATATTGTCTAATAAATTTTATTTCCTTAACTAAATATTTATGTACTTTTATCAATAAAAGAAACGAAATTAGGGATGTTATAAGACTCACATTGACCAGTACTATAATGGAAATAATGAGATAAGCCTATGGATAAATAAGTGGATTGGCCAAATGAAGATATGATATTGCACCACAATGTGTGATTAACTTGATGATATAGCTATATTTATTGTTATTGTTATTATTGTGATGCAACATCATGACTTGATTACATATATGTGTATACTGGTATTGCATGTGCATAGATGATTGTTGTCCATTTTCCTATAGTTTATATAGCTGAACATAGTACATGGTACTCATTTAAATTACTGCTAAACTTATTGGGAACCTAGTTCTCACTATATTTCTGTGCTATGTTCAGATCAAGACATATAGCAGTATGCAGGTATATAGTATGACGCTGATGTTCGTAGTAGACTGGGTAGATGTACCTTTTCTGGGACCAATTCCCATGGTCTCACAGATGACGATGATAGAACTAGTTGAGATCCCACTACATCCGCCTCCACCCGCCCCTGTCTACCCAGAAGGGGAGTTTGCTGATGTGGGACTAGACGTAGAGTAGATATATATATATATATATATATATATATATATATATATATATATATATTGTATGCAATAACTGGACAGCTAACGAGTTCTTTTGGAAAGTAGTCAGATACCCTCTCGCTTTTTGTACTACTATTATGAATAGTTAACTAGTTGTACACAACTGATGTTTAATGAAATATATGCTGGTTTATTTTGTATGATGATGAGCATAACAACAATACGATTGTATTTAAGTGTGACCAATGAATAGTCAGTATCATAAATTAGGTAACATAAGTAATGACTTTAGTAGAGATAAAGGACACATAAAAAAAAATTCACTAAGGTTGTTACACAAATAGGTTTGAGGATTTTGGATTATAAATCATAGAACCTATGAGGAATAATTAACTAAATTAGATATAACCGATGTGTTTATATTTGTTTAGCTCTGTCAGTTTCTTTAATTCTTCATGCGGTTAAGAAGTTATGCTTTACTAATGTGCTAAAGGATTGCTTGTTAATTAGGGTTTGATTGGTGGGATTGTCTTAAATTTACTAGACTTAAGGAGGAAAAGGGTTAGAAACCCAATGATAGATATTCAATTACAAATTGATTATGTTGTTAATGATCAATGCAATCCCTTGACGGTGGATATCAATAGAAACCAACGTCTTTATCATTAATCACTCTCTCTTAACTACTTTTGTTATTATTTACTTGATTTTATTTGCAATTATCAATCCCCCCTTTCTCAATCACATAAGGTAATACTAGTCTCTATGGGATCGACCCTTACTCCCACTACATCGAAATTGATACCTTACCTCAAAACTAACCTGTAGTAGTGGGAGTAAGGGTCGATCCCACGGAGACTGGTATTACCTTATATGATTAAGAAAGAGGGGATTGATAATTGTAAATAAAATCAAGTAAACAATAACGAAAGTAATTAAGAGAGAGAGATTAATGATAAAGATGTTGGTTTCCGTTGATATCCACCGTTAAATGATTGCATTGATCATTGACAACATAATCAATCTGTAATTGAATATCTATCATTGGGTTTCTAACCCTGTTCCTCCTTAAGTCTAGTAAATTAATGACAATCTCACCAATCAAACCCTAATTAACAAGCAATCCTTGAGCATATCAGTAAAGCATAACTTATTAACCACATGAAGAACTAGAGAAACCGACAGAGCTAAACAAATATAAACACATCGGTTATATCTAATTTAGTTAATTATTCATCATAGGTTCAATGATTTATAATCCAAAATCCTCAAACCTATTTGCCTCATGAATCACAGAATTGAAGACTTTGTTCAAAACATAATTCAGTGGTAGATTAAGACAGACAATATACTAGTGGGCCTCTCTAGCAATCATACGAATAATCATTGAGAAGAAGAGCAGATGAATAATCAATACTCAATTCAAATCGAAATAATAAAATCAAATCCATATCTCACAATGCATGAAGATACCTTAAGGTTTCAATCTACCTCAACCAACTAAAAAGAACTAGCCACGCAGGGCCATAAGAAAATCTAAAGAAGAATTGAAGAATGTAACTAAGAACTTGGATGAAGGATTGAACGACTTTTCTGCTTGCTTTCCTCCCTTTTTATAGATTAACTCCTCCTAATCAAAGTAGGAGTGTTTCTAGGTCAAATTTCGGCCTATTAGGCTTCAATTGGAGTTGAAAAACCCTAAAAATCGCGAATTCAGCGACTTGGTGCGGCGGGGAACGCAGCGACGCTCCGAGTCTGCAATGACACAGCACCGCGGTGCCCAAAAAATTCTAGAATTTGCCAAAGTGCCGATCATAAAAGTTGTAGCTCTATGTCTCTTCTTTCGATAGCCACTGGAATAACCTTAATCCAATCTAAATTGAAGGAGATATCCTAAAATTAGTGACCAAAGGTCAGAATTCATCCTGTTGCACTGTGATTTTGATTTGCGAGCTCTGTAAAGCTATGAAATCTCTCGAATTTGACCACGTGTTCGACATAAAATTTGTAGATGGTTGTGTTATCTATTCACAGCCACTTGAATAACTTTGATTGGAGTTCATAAGAGGGAAATATTTTTTGAAAGGTCTGGAATCGCTGCAATGTAGCATTTTTTCATGAATTTCTTATCTTTTTCTTCTATTTTCTTCTTCCTTTGTTCCTACAACACAAAACACAAAACTAAGCTAATTCCTAATTATATTTTACTTAAATCAAACAAAAAGTATGTTTAAAGGTATTAATATCATGCTTAATTAAGATCACATCAGAGTCCCACATTCCCTTTAGAAATAAAAAATAGAAAAGCTTGAAGTGGACCTCAATCAAAAATCAGCAGTTGCAGAGGAAGTTAAGGTTCCAAAGATATAAATTAAACTACTTCCTTCTAATCTAAGGTATGAATTTCTAGACTTTAACTCTACATATCCGGTGATTGTGAATGTTGAATTGAATGCTTATGAGACTAGTAAGTGGTGCGCACTGTCGCAGGCACGCCCAAATTAAAACCTTACCTCAACACTAACCTGTAGTAGTGGGAGTAAGGGTCGATCCCACAGAGACTGGAATTACCTTATGTGATTCAGAAAGGGGGGATTGAGAGTCGCAATTAAAATTAAGTAAACAATAGCAAAAATAATTGAGAGAAAGTGATTAATGAGAAAAGCGTTGGTTTCGGTCGATATTCACCATCAAGGGATTACATTGATCATTGATAAAATTATCAATCTTAAACCAAATATCTATCATTGGGATTCTATCCCAGTTCCTCCTTAAGCCTAGTAAATTAATGACAATCGCACTAATTATACTCTAATTAACGAGCAATCCTTTAGCACATCGGTAAAGCAGAACTTATTAACCGCATGAAGAACAAGAGAAACTAATAGAGCTAAACGAATACAAGCACATCGGTTATATTCAATTTAGTTTATATTCATCATAGGGTTAATGATTTATAATCCAAAATCCTTAATCCTATTTGCTTCACGAATCAAGTAATAAAAGCTTTGTTCAAAACCTAATTCAGCAGCTACACATACAATATACTAGTAGGCCTCCTAGCAATCACATGCATAATATTAAGAAAATAAGAACAGATGAATAAACAATACCCGGTTAAGATTGAATGCAATGAAATCAAATTCGTATCTCACAATGACATCAAATCCCTTGAGGTTTCAATCTCCCTCAACCAACTAAAGAAAATTAGCCGCGCAGGGCCATAGAAAACTAAACAAGAAGTAAAGAAAAGAGTTGAGAACTTGAATGAATTCTTTGCTGAATGAATAGATACCTTCTCTGCTTACTTTCCTTCCTTTTTATCCATTAAACCCTCCTAGTCGAAGTAGGAAAGTTTTTAGGTCAAATCTCCATCAATTGGGCTTCAAATCAGGCGAAAAAACCCTAAAATCGCGACTTCCGGAGCGGCGGCGCCGCGGCGCATAAGTTCAGTGTCGCGGCGCTGCGAAACTTCATCCACGGGGTGCCGCAGCGCACCCATGCAGCGCCGCGGCGCTCGTGGTTCTGGGGCAAGGGCGCCGCGGCGCCAATAACCAGCGCTGCGGCGCTACGAGACATCCATGACGGGCCGCCGCAGTGCTGTATTGTGAGCGCCACGGCGCCTAGAAAACGCCAGATTTTGCCAAAGTGCCAAATACAAAAGTTGTAGCTCTATGCTTCTTCTTTCCATAGCCGCTGGAATCAACTCAATCGGAGCTCCAATGAATGAGATATGCTTCCATTAGTGACGAAAGGTCAGAAATCAGCATTTTTCATGATTTTCTTATCTTTTTCTTCCATTTTCTTCTTCCTTTGTTCCTACAACACAAAACACAAAACTAAGCTAATTCCTAATTATATTTTACTTAAATCAAACAAAAGGTAAGCATAAAGGTATTAAAATCATGCTTAATTAAGATCACATCAGTAAGCTACTTGAGTTCCTCAGTAAATATAAGAAGGTAATTGGGTATAGCATTAATTATATTAAAGGGAATAGCCCATCTATATCTATGCAACATATTTTGCTTGATGACAATCATAAACCCTATAAAGAGCACCAAAAAAGGATGAACCTAAATATGAAAAACAAAGTAAAGAAAGAGGTGCTCAAACTATTGGACGTTGGAATTATCTATCCTATCTCAAATAGTGAGTGGGTGAGCCCTATCCTTGTAGTCCCTATTAATTCTAATTAATTAGAGTTATTATATGCTTTTTTTATGCTTACTATGCTGCATTTTGGTTGATTTAATATTAACTCTCCCTAATTAGATATGGTTTTTGTATTTCTTGAATATGAGAACACCCATTGCGCTAATTGTAAAACTCTATTTGCATTACATGGAAAAGGGCATGCAAGATGAATTATGCTTGGTATGTTTCAGCCTATTGGTATTTTGTTCATGCTTGGGAGCTAAATGTGTGTGGTACACTGTAGGTTGGCAGGGTCACTCGGCTCCTACAGTAGGTTCTGTCTCCACTACTAAACGTAAGAGAAAAAGGCACTAGCAGGAATGTAGGTTAGAAGGAGAAAAAGCTGCAAAAAGGCCACCTTACTAAGACCCCAACCCTAGCATATAAAAGGGGAAGAGAAAATGGATACACGGATACGAAAAAAAAGACACACAGAGTGGCTCCTACCTCTGGACGGGAACACACAGAAAAGGAATTCACTGTTCCATTGGGAACCCATCAGACAAAGGAGGAAGACACTGATGGTTGGTCCAAAAGAAGAAGGAGAAGGCTACATGGAAGGAAGCAGAGGAAGCAGCTAAACATGGGAAGGAAGAGACCTTTCCAAAGAACTATTTTCTTCCTTTCGTACTTCTGTTATTTGAAATTTTCTATTTTTTTACTGTATTTTCTTCTTTGTAGTATGGCTGTTATGATATTGTCCTTTGTAAATAACTTGAATATAGTTCTGGGCTAAGCCTCTAACTAGGTTTGCAGAAGGGTTGATATGAACTTTAAGCATA
This sequence comes from Gleditsia sinensis, assembly GCA_037074535.1. NCBI lineage: Eukaryota > Viridiplantae > Streptophyta > Magnoliopsida > Fabales > Fabaceae > Gleditsia > Gleditsia sinensis. The sequence continues at coordinate 32,922,687 of CM073464.1, read as the reverse complement.
TTTTAAGTTAATGAATGACCTTGTTTTTGGTAAATTCCCTTTATGTTCAGATTGTATTGAAACTCTTAATTCCTACCTTTTCTTGATCTCCAATAGTAGGATACAGAACTAACATTTAATCTAGGAAGGTTAATGGAAGTTGGACTAAGTTTGAATATTATGGGTTTAGCTAAATATCTTGTTTATTCTAAAGCTGCAACTATTATAGGAATATAAAGTTGTCTCATATAACTCAATAGTTTCAAAGCATTAATGACTTTTCGAAGTGGATTCATATAGTAATATATGAATAAATTGAGAGAATTATTCGATATGGCAGTTTTGGAAATAACCCATCGAGATAAAAAAAATTGGTTACTGGAGCGATTGATGTCGCAAAGTTAGAGCAGAATCAATGCAGGAGCTAATATGAACCCTGAAGCAATCCTAGTTGTCCTTATTATCTGATTTTCTTTTGTTAATCTAATGTGTTGTAAGATATCATTTTAGTAGTCCTTAGTTATTTCATTATCTTATTTTGTAATCGAATCCAATTTTTCTTTAATCACCAACGACTTTTTCACTGCATTTATAGGTCAATCTTCTATAGTAATTCCTAGCTAACATTTCCTTGTAGGACAATACTCTCTCATCACTTTATTAATTGTTTGCGATGCGTGCACTTGCATGCTTACATTACATATATAAATTTAAAAGCAACAGTCCCTAAGAAAGGAGGTATAACAATGGTTAAAAATGATAATGATGAATTGATCCTTATTAGATATGTTACGGGTTAGCGGATGTGTAATCATTATAAAAAACTGAAAAAGGCTACTCGTAAAGATTATTTTTCTTTGTCGTTCATTCATCAGTTATTAGAAAGGTTCGCAAATAACTCATACTTTACTTGTAGAAGGATGACATTCAGATTGTGCAACACTCTAGCCACTTTCTAACATTGTATAATGACCATTTTCTCAGATTTTATTGAAAATATAATGGAAGTATTCATTGAAGACTTCTTTGTTTATAGTACCTCATTTGACAATTGCTCGAGTAATTTTTCATAAGTACTAAAAAGATGTAAAGAAGTCAACATATACTAAACTGGGAAAAATGCTAATTATGGTAAGGAAAGGTATAATACTTGACACTTGGTGTCCGAAAGAGGGATTGAAGTTGATAAAGCAAAGATTGGAGCAATTTAGACTATTCCCCCACCATCTAATGTTAAGGAAGTATGAATTTTTCTCGGTTAAACAAGCTTTTATAGAAGATTTATGAATGACTTCTCATAAATTTCTAAGCGCTTAACTAATTTACTTGTCAAAGATAAACACTTTTTATTTGATATTTATTGTCTTCATACTTTTTCCAATTTAAAAGAGTCCTTAACATCCACCCTGATCATTCAACCTCCTGACTGGAATCTCTTTTTTGAAATCATGTGCAATGCCAGTGACTACGTTGTGGGAGTAGTACTTGGTCAAAGAAGAGAAAAACAACCACATGTTATTTATTATGCCAGCAAGACTCTGGATAAAGCACATGTGAATTACTCCACCATATAAAAGGAACTCCTAATGATGGTCTTTACAATTGATAAGTTTCACCAATACTTATTGGGATTTGTGGTCATTGTGTATACAGACCATGCTGCTATCAAGTATCTATTAAGTAAAAAAATATCAAGCCAAGGTTAATCAGGTGGATACTTCTTCTACAAGATTTTGATATGGTAATTCAAGATAAGAAGATAATCGAGAATGTAGTTACAGATTATCTTTCAAGGCTAAAATAAGAATTAATGGGAGACGTTAAAGATGAATTACTGACATGCTATAAATTAAACATGTCTTTAGCATGTTTTAAGTTGTTTTTTATTTAATTTGAGTAGGAAATAAATAGAATTTAATTGAGTTTTTTGTTTTATGTTTTAGGAATAATAAAGAAGAAAAGAAGAGGAAAATAGAGAGAAAATATGGAAAAATGATGATTTTCGACCTTCAGTCACTAATTAAGGCATATCTTTTTTATATGAATTCTGATTAAGGTGATTTTAGTGGCTATGGAAAGACGAGACATAGAGCTACAACTTTTATGTTTGGCACTTTGGCAAAATCCATAATTATTTGGACGCCGCAGCGTTCTCCTGCGCATCGCAACGCTGAGCAGCCCAGAATACAAGCACCGCAGCACCTGTGCCATGAAGACCCAGCACCGCGGTGCCCGACCCATAGCACCATAGTGTCCCACTTCAAGAATTTTGAAGAGCTGCGGCACCTCATCTTTGTATTTTTGTTGCGCCGTGTCGCTTGTCACCACACCAGATTGCTGAATTCTCGATTTTTAGGTCTTTTTGACTCTAGTTGAAGTCCAACAGACTGGGATTTAACCTAGAAACAATTCTAAATCAGTGAGGAGAAGCCAATCTATAAAAGGAGAAGAGAGGAAGTATCAAATATCATCAAAGTTCTTAATTATCTTCTTTAATTCTTGTTTAAATTTTCTTATGGTCTTGTGCGGCTGAATTACTTTTAGTTGGTAGAGGAAGATTAAAACCTCAAGGGATCGATATGCATTGTGAGATTTGGAATTGATTTCATTAGTTCAATTTTAACCTGGTATTGATTATTTATCTGCTTTTCTTTTCTTAATGGTTATCCATATGATTGCTAGGGAGGCCTACTAGTATTTTATATGTCTTAATCTACTGCTGAATTAGGTTTTGAACAAATTTTTCATTACTTTAATCATGAAGCGAATAGGATTAAGGATTTTGGATTATAAATCATTAACCCTATGATGAATGATCAACTAAATTAAATATAACCAATGTGCTTATATTTGTTTAGCTCTACCAGTTTCTCTTGTTCTTCATGTGATTAATAGGTTAGACTTTACTGATTTGTTAAAGGATATCTTATTAATTAGGGTTTAATTGGTGCGATTGTTATCAATTTACTAAGCTTAAGGATGAACAGGGATAGCATCCCAATGGTAGGTATTTGATTTAAGATTGATGATTGTAACATCCTAAGCCTCTAATAAAGTTAGATAAATTTAAGAATAAGTAGAAAATACATATGACAAGTAATTAAGATGCTTAGTTATATGACTATAAGGCAAGTATAAAATAGGTGACATAGTTAATATTGAATCACATAAATAAAATTCTTAGGATCATAATGGATGGAGAGAGGACACAAATACATTTTTTAAGACATTACTAATCTAGGATTAGTAATAAATTAAGACATATATGAACAAGAATTAAAATGTGTAGTTGTTTGACAATAAAGTCTTTATAAAATATGTGGTACCTTTTCATGGTTAGAAGTAATATAAATAAATTTCTTGGAGCATAAATGAGAGGAATAGGATTCAAATATATTCCTTAGGATGCTACTAATTTAGGATTAGCAACATAATAAGGAAGGCAAAAATATTACGTGATGCTATATATATATATATATATATATATTTCCTCTCACCTCCACCATGCATATCATAATATATATCTACATATGCATGCATGTGAGAATTTGAAACAAGCACCAGCAGATTTGTTGGTTAAAACACATATGCAGTGGTTGGAATACAAGCAGAAACATGCCCCCATCTACAGTAAAATTCATGCCCACCATTGCTCCATAATGCAAGCAAAAACACACCCATCATCTGCTCCATAAGGCAACAGAAACATGCCCCCATCTATAGCAAAATCATGCCACCCTTTGCTCAATGAGATAAGCAGAAGCACTCCCACCATCTGCACTTAAATTATGTGGCAGTATATGTTTTCCTTTTACGTGTCATGCATATACTTTCACCCACCTCCACTATGCATATTATAATATATATACATATGCATGTACTTACGTGGAGAGGCAACAAGAAACCTACTTCCCTGCCCTGCAGAACCCAGGGAATCCCTGCAACTATAGCAGCTAGCACCTTGCATTTCGAAAATGGGGCAGTAGGTTTACACCCCCTTGCCTCATGAAAGCAGTAGAAAAGAGAGAGGGAAGGCAACAGAAAACTTAAGAGACAAGAGAAAGAGAGAGAGAGAGAGAGAGCAGTCAAGAAGAAGAAAAAATTTGAGAGAGGAGGAAGAGAGAGAAAGCAACCAGAAAATATTGAGAGTTCCTTCTTCCTTCTTCCCTCACCATAAGGTAGTGAGAGTGAGAGTGAGTGCTAAAAATTTGAAGCTTTGCTCACCTATATTTTGTGCAAAAAAAGAGTTGCAAGGGAGACCAAAAGGAAAAGCAAGTTGAAAATTGAGAGCCATAGGAGTAGATTTGCACAAGGTCAGTTTGCCTTCTTGTAAAAAGCTGGTTTATAGTTTATTAGGCTAAATTTAGGATGAATTTCTAGCTAATAATTATATACAATATGGAAACATGTTCAACATATAAGTTGTAGCCCTATGTCATAGATTTCCATAGCATTTAGAATCACATCAATCGGATTTAATATAAGAGAGTCATACTCCAGGGAGTGATGAGGGGTCAAAATCGGGTCGAGAATTCAGACTGGTGAGAATAGCTTCGTTTTTTGAATTTTTGGGACTAACCTATAAGAAATATGAAGACATGGTTAACATCAAAAGTGTAGATATATTTCTTATAGTTACATAGACACTGGAATCACCTAAGTTTAAGTTCATATGAGTGAGTTATGATATGATTAGTGAGTAAAAGTCATAGAGCATATAAGGGTTAGGTTGAGAACACAGAAACCTTTTTGTACCTAAAAATATTGGCTCAGTAAATTGATTAATTGGCCTTTAAATTCTCTAATTTTTGGTGAGAAAAGTATTAAAATATTCATAATCAATTCTGAAAATTTTTGTGATTTTTGAGAGCCTACAACTAGGCCTTTTGCAATCAAAACAGTGCTGAGAACAATCTATTGGACAACTTAGGCTGTTGATGAATATACTAAACATTAAAGGGGTTTTTCATATGAAAATTTTATGACATGTTATAGGCATCCTAATTAAGGACCCAAAAATTTTTAGAGAATTATGTGTAGGTTAAGGCACAAAATAAAATATAGAAATTTGGTGGGACAAGAAGTGAATCAGAATAGACCATAATTGGGGACAACCTTTAAAACTGGGGTTATTCGAGGGGTCAAATGAATAAGTTTTTACTTGAAATTTTATGGTGATTACATAACATATTTAGGATGCTTTATATAAAATATTACGAATTTTGAAGAATTTTTACCAATCCAAAGGAATGAAAAACATAATAGAAATGGAACTGAAACCAATCTGCACTGTTATGAGTTGTGGAGGTAGTTCTTAGGTTTGAATGGAAGAGTTAAGGGTTGAGAGAACTAAAAAATAAAATAAACATGTAAAGGTACCTCCATACAAAATTTTAGAATTTTTAGAGAACTTTTTTCATATTTAATAATAACCCCAAATCTCAACAGAATCATAGTTTTATTTTGGGGAGCAGAAGCTCTTAAACTAGAGATTTATGACTTTAGGTGCTAATATGCATGCATTAGCCAAGAGCTCTTATATGTTTTAGTTTGAGTTCTTGGTAGTAACCTTAGCAGCCTTGGAAAGGAAGTGATTGTGCTGGAATTGAGGTAGTTAACTTTTCCTTAAAACACTCTTTATGTTTATGAACTTGAATTTATCAATTTTCACTGGTTGCCTGACTTTTATGCTATGATGAATGATGGTCTAAAGATATGTTATGTTGCATTCTTGAGAATTAAGGGGGTGCCCAAAGTGTGCCAAGTAAGCCCCATTTCCCCCACATATTGGCCAATAATAAGAGAGGCATAACCCTGTTGCAGGTATGAGACTGCATTGGGTAAGTAAACCATAATGTTATGGGTCCCTAGTGTGACCAAGATGATGTATATATGTATGGTCAGTGCTTATGTTTCAGTGAAATAAATTGAGATATTTTAAGGAATTGAATGTATACTGTTTTTCTAAAAATTTTGCTAGCTATTGAGATTGTCATCTCATTTTTTTTATGTCCACATAATCACATTCCAGGTACTCCACCAAGAAGTGAGCAACAGGGGTCTCAAGGTTGAATCATCTTATTATGGATTATATTTTCTTTGGTTGTGTAATATATGTGGGATGGCCTAGATGAGTGCTAAGTTCCTTATAGACAGCTTATAATGTGATGTAATATAAGTTATGGACTGTACCCTTTTTCTTTATGGCCTAATATCTTTTTTGCTGTAAGTAAATCATATCATGCCTAGTTAGTTTCCTATAAGGAATTGAAATTTGAAAATGCTTGGAATAGCCTGAAGCACTTTTATGCTCTTCTAAGAAAGAAAACAAACAATATAAGTGAATAGGTTAATTTATGGGCTAGGTAGACATTGCTAGAAATTTATAGATGAAAAAAAATGTAGAATACTAAATTCTTTTAAGTGGAATATTCTATGATGTGGATGTATGAAATAAGATACTAGTCAGTAGGGTGTGACAATTATTTTTTCAATGATCAATGCAATCCTTTAACAGTGGATATCGACCGAAACTAACGTCTCTCTCATTAATTATTTTCTTAATTACTTTCATTATTATTTGCTTTATTTACGATTATCAAATCCCTTTTTTCTCAATCACATAAGATAATACCAGCCTCTGTGGGATCGACCCTTACTCCCACTGCTACAAGTTAGTTGAGAGGTAAGGTATCAATTTGGGTGTACCTGTGTCAGTACGCACCGAATTTTGGCGCCGTTGCTAGGGACTGCGTCTATTACTTTTTGTGGTTTTTATTTTGATTTATGCTTGTGACTCGTTCTTCTAATTCTCAAGATTTACAGTTTAATCCAAATATTGGAAAATTTGTACAAAGGCACAGAAGAGTACTTAAAGAGAACATTGATCAAGAAAAAGAGGAAGTAATCATGGCGAGACACCTCACTCTGAAGGAGCTTGTAGCTCCAGATTTGCATCAACAACCCTTATGCATTACTTTTCCTAATCTTGATGACAATGTTAATTTTAAGTTGAAATCTAGATTAATTCATCTCTTACCTAATTTTCATGGTCGTGCAGGTGAAGACCCACATAAACACATGAAGGAATTTCATATGGTATGTACCAACATGAAGCCCCCTAGAGTAACTGAAGAACAAATAAAACTCAGGGCTTTTCCTTTTTCATTAAGAGACTCAGCCAAAGATTGGCTATATTATTTACCCTCTGGCACTATCACCACATGGAATAAGATGAAAAGAATATTTCTAGAACGATATTTTCCTGCACTTTATGAATATTGGGAGAGATTTAAAAATCTTTATGCAAGCTGTCCACATCATCAGATTAGTAAGCAGCTACTAATCCAATATTTTTATGAAGGTCTTTTGCAGGGAGACAGGAGTATGATAGTTGGAGCTAGTGGAGGAGTACTAGTAGACAAGACTTCTAAAGTAGCCAGAGTCTTGATATCCAATATGGCTACCAACTCCCAATAATTTGGCATTAGGCATGATCCTCCAAGACATGCCTATGAGGTAAGTACAACTTCTCTTCAGCAACAGATATCTGAACTCACCTCTCTTGTGCGCCAAATTGCTACAGGTACACTGCAGCATGTTAAAGTATGTGGAATATGTTTAGCCACAGGGCACCCAATTGACATATGTCCTACACTTCAAGAGGAATCCACAGAACAGGCAAATGTTGTAAGAGGTTTTCCTGTTCAACCAAAAAGGTATGATCCTTATGCTAATACATATAATCCTAGATGGAAGGATCATCCCAATTTCAGATATGGGAATGCACAAAATAGGCCAATAGGACAAAATTTTTAGCAAAATCAACAAGCCTATTACCTTAGATAGAATGCATCTTAGGATCACCAGGTAAGTAATCCATTAGAAGAAATTGTGAAAACTCTTGTACATAATTCTCATCAATTTCAACAAGAGACAAGAGTTAGCATTCAGAACCTGACAACTCAAGTAGGTCAATTAGCAACCATGGTGAGTCGATTGGATGCTCAAAACTCAAGTAAGTTACCTTCTTAAACTATGGTGAATCCCAGAGAAAATGTCAGTGCAATTATTTTAAGGAATGGTAAGGAAATTGAAAGTCCAAAAGCACCCTCTTCTCCTAAGGAACATGAAAAATCAATTAAGGAGAATGAAGCACCTAGTGGTAAGTCTCCATCTACCTTACATTATGAAGTAGCACTTTCTTTTCTAGAAGTTCTTAAAGAAAATAGGTTAAATGAGAAAAATTTTGATTGTATGACATCTTTAGAAAATGTGAAGTTAATCTCCCACTTCTAGATGCCATTAAATAGGTGCCAAGATATGCAAAGTTCTTAAAAGAATTGTGTACTCAAAAGAGAAGGCACAAATTGATGGGACTTGAAAAGGTTCAGATGAGTCAAAATGTATCTGCCATGATACAAACAAAACTTCCCACTAAATTCAAGGATCCAGGTATTTTACTATTCCATGCAAAATTGGGGATACTCATGTTGAAAATGCTATGTTGGATTTAGGAGCTTCCATCAATGTCATGCCATATTCTATATACACATCTTTGAAATTGGGACCACTGAACTCTACAAATCTAATAATTCAACTAGTAGACAGGTCTAATGCATATCCTAAAGGAATAATTGAGGATGTCTTGGTACAGGTAGATGATTTAATTTTCCCTACAGATTTTTATGTGCTTGACATGGAAAATGGAGATTTTACTTCTCCAATATTATTAGGGAGACCATTCTTGAAAACCTCTAAGACCAAGATAGATGTTCACAATGATACACTCACTATAGAATTTAATGGTGAAGTAATAAAATTTAATATGTATGAAGCCATGAAACACCCAGGTGATGACACTCCTGTTTACTCTATTGATGTCTTTGATTCTTTGGCACATGATGTGTTTGAATTAGGTGAAGAGGATAAACTAGAGGACATTATGAGAAAATCTATAGAAAAAAATGATGATGAGATAGTCCTTGATGTGAAAACAAAAGAGGAACTGATTGCACTCAATGATTTTTTAGAAGGGTCACCAACAAGTAAGGTTGCTTCTATGACATTACCAATTTCTAATACTACTCTTGTACCTTCTATTTTGCATGACCTTGGATTAAATTTGTCACATCTTCCTAATCACTTGAAATACTTGGAAGTTGGAGATGCATTATCTATCATTGTTCCTAAAAATCTAGGTGCTAAAAAAGAAGAGATATTGATGTATATTCTTCAGAAAAAAAGAAATGCCAATACAAAACAATTGTCAATGTTAAAGGCATAGACACCACTAAAGAGTTGCATCAAGTTCTAGAGATCAAACGGGTTAGACCACGTAAAAGTAAGAAATCTCTCCTTTGGTTATGACCCCTTATTATCACTAATGTGTTTTCATGTCATACAGTTGAATTTCAAAGATTGAATCAGTCCTAGAAATTTAAAGTGAACATCAAGGAGTCTTTATGAATAAGATAGAAAGCAGAGTTAAGCCAAAGATGTTAAACAAAAGTGCTGGTTAGGAGGCAACTTAACAACATCTATTTTTCTTCTTTTTCGTAATTTTATTTCAAAAAAAAAAGAAAAAAAAAACTGCAAGCGCACAGCGCCGCAATGCCCATCACCCATATCGAGCTAGTGCTGCGATGCTCAAACCTAGCAAGGCTAACCCTACAGCACTTACCCAAAGCACAGTAATGCTCCCCCATAACGCCGCGGCACTGTGCGTTGTAGAAGAGAGCGTCGCGACACTCTTTATAAGAGGCTTGCAGCCTCTTCATCTCCCATACCCCTTTTTGCATCCCCTTCACTCCTAAATATAATTTTTTACCTCCAATCAACCATAGCGACCTCTCATTATGTTTTCTCGCTTAAATTACATGGTTTTTCATCTTCTTTTGTAGGATTAAACAGCTCTTTCAGCATTTGGGTTGGATTCAAGGGAAAGTTTCTATGGTTCTAAGGCCAATTTTGATCTTGCATTTTCCAGCCATAAATCAAGCTAAATTGGATATGGTTTACTTCATTTTTTCTGCTGAAGTTTGTAACAACTCTATTTATGTAACAATTTTTTTTCTATATTTGTAAAATTTCATGAAGTTGTTACCTCATTACAACTTAACTCAAAATAACATTTATTTAATTTATACAATACAGAGTTTACATATACATTATTAACTTACAAACATTCGTACAAAATTTTAACATATACATGTACATATGAGGTTTAATCATCCACATAGACTACTTCCAGGGACATTGGTGCAGGTGGCGGCACCTCCACTGGAATCTCAGACACGTCTACTACTAATACATCTGATATAATTAGTATTTGCGCGAGGTAGGGCACCTCCATCCAATGTACAGCAATAATAAGAGTCATGGAAAATAGCTGTATATTTAATCTTCTGAACATGATATGGAAAAATAATGAGAATTAAATCCCAGTAGGTTCAACAATAAATCATAATCATCATCAATATAGCTCATCACATCATGTTCATCTATATAAACTACAGTTAAAACCTTTGGTCACATGAATGCACTTTATTTATGCCCATGAAAATCTTATAGTAATGACATCTATGGAAAGATTAACTATTTTTGATAATATGATATAATGACTATCAATTTATTCTCATATCAAGCTACCCCGGTCAGGGTAAGTATTTTCTACTCTCCGATATGGGCTTTTCTTGCTTCGTCCGACATGACACACTTTCTCTTTCTTTTCTCATTATCATAATCATAATTGTTGGTAGGTTGTCCCCTACTGGTGCACCACACAGATCGCCATGTGACTGTGCTCATTTCTTTTCTTTTCACATTAATTGCCAAAAATATGATTTCAATAATAAGTATGTTCATTATACTCACATGCCATAATGTTTCATCAAAATACTTCCATGTCAAAATTACACACTTAAGATGGTAAAAAGTTTATACAATGGCAATGTCTATGGCATATACTAGTCATTTATAAGATTCTTCTTATTTTTTAAATATTATTTTTATCTCTTCATTTTCTTTATGCATGGCCTCTAGTCACTTTTCTCCTACTTATATCATTTCCAACACATGTTCTCACAAATTTAATATAGCATTCTTCATCAATTTGGTTTCTACTAATATCCAATAGTTAATTAGGTTCATTTAGAGTAGACAAAATATTGAAAATAAGTTTTACTAGCTTTCAAACCAGCCTAAACATATCCTATAACATGGCTTGGTCATTTACTATAAAAAATCCATGCTTTAGGCCTCAAAATGCCATTTTCAGCATAGAACACGACCATGCTTTATGTTGAGTTATTCCCTTATGTAGGTTTTCATCCTGTCTGACATTCTCTCACCAATTGGAGCATAACTCTCTTATTTTAACTCTGCTTTAGATGATCTTGGTGTCAATTCAAAGATAAAACAATTATATAAAACTATTATGATGAACAGTTTAGTTAAATATTAAGGAATCTTGGTGATATTACTTCCACAATTTACAAGTTATTTCTTCTTAGGTAGGTTCTAACCTCTACTTACTAATCTGTCCATATCTCCCTCATACGAATTCTGAATTGAGTGATTCCAGTGGTTAAAATTCTGTGACACATATATCTATAATTTTTATGTTAACCAATTATTTTAATTCCCTACAGAATATTCTTAGAAATTCAAACACAGAAGCTTTCCTAACAGATTCTTCCCTGGTTAACCATTTTATGACCACTGCTTACTAATTGGACCATATCTAACTCATATGGACTCCAAATTGAGTGATTCCAGTGGCTCAACTCCGTGAGACATAGATCTACATTTTTCATGTTAATCATTTATTTTAATTCCTTACTGATTCTTCCTAGAATTTTAAAAACACAAGCATAAAATTTTTCCACCAATAGGCATACCTATGCAGAACTATCTACACCAGCCTAAGTATTCAAACATACATCACATGCAAGATTAATATGTAACATGATATAGCAACATCCATGACCAATCATCAAAATTCTAAGATCAAAATCCAATATAAATGTTACAAATTTTAAAAAAATTCTTCCAAAAAAAATATTGTTAAACCTACCTAAGGATCTCCCTAGCTCACTTAATAAATTCGTTTTCTTGTTTCCTCTTGAAGGAAGTAGAAAGATTCCTCCCTTTCCTTAGCTCTTCTAGCAGCTTAAATAAGAGAAGGAGGGTGAGTTTTTGAACCCTAAGGATGAAGAAGAAAGATGGATTCAAGTGAAGATTAAGCTAACTTACCTTGAGTACTTAGTCCTCTAGACTTCTCTTTTTTCTTCCTTCCTTTCTTCTTCCCTCTTTCTCTCCTTTCCTCACTCTACCTTGCTTCTATTTTTTCTCTCCCTCACTTGGACGAAATTATAATTTTATAAGGGTGGGTTTTGCTTAAATAGACTATCAAATAATTCACCTTTCATGATCATGGGTCTACCTTATCACAATTAGGATACACTTGGTTGGTTTTTTGAAAAACAAACAACTCATGTTCTTGTCTTGCTCTTCCTTAGTCAAGATATACATAGGAAAAGGAGATTTGTATTTTGAAAATTATGATAATATGTTCTTAAGACAAGGGACAAGGTCCCTTTGATTTAGGGATTCATTTCCTTTTTCTTTTGTCTTAATCAAATATGATAGGTTTGCCTTTTTAGGTGGCAAATTTCCAACCCTTGAATCTTCCTTGCTTAGCTGAAATTATTTGTGTAGGACAAGAATGTTTTGTCGTAATGCTTTGCTAAAATTATAAGTGTAGGATATAGATGTTTTGTCCTAATGCTATGAATTATCATACCACTTGCTAAAATTATGAATGTAGATATCACACCACTTGCTGAATTTTTTTCTTAATGCAATGTAACCTAATCTTTATTTTTATTACACTATTATTTCATCACATGATTTATTTTATTTTATTTTATTTTTTCTCTTGGATTTGGGCTCATTCCTACCCATTTCCTTTGCTTTGGATAAAATTCTACCTTTCTTGAAGGGCTTGATCACATTTTCATAATTTTTGGGCTACCAGTCCAACTTCTATATCCTAGTCCAAGTCTATGTTTTATTTCTTGCTTAAGTTATCCAATGGGCTTGCTAGAAACTTAGGTGAAGTTAAAAAACTCTATATGAAGTATTCATAGGTGAAAGCCCAATTTATAGGTGGAGATGTTTAACTTAGAAATTTCTAACTCTTGAATTAGAAAAAAAATTACCCTAATCCAATCTTCTTAAAATTTTAAGACCTCTACTTACTTTACAAAAATTTATCTTCCTTACCAAAGAATTTCACCTATCTTTAGTATGTTATTTCTAATTTTTCCTATTAGGTTTTCTCTCTTTACTTGTTCCCTTAATGTTAGAAACATTTCCTATACATACACATAAGTTGAAGAATTTTTAAGGATTATATTTCCTTAGATATCTAAAAATTGTCTAATAAATTTTATTTCCTTAATTAAATATTCATACATCTTTAAAGAAAAAAAATTTGGATGTTGCATTAAATATTTATGTACCTTTATTAATAAAAGAAACGAAATTAAGGATGTTACAAAGTTGATCTCCATATTTAATGTTACTGGTTTGCTCTGAATTTGGACTTCAAGTTGAGAATCCACCACCCATTCTTCCAATATTTCAAGAGCACACACCAGGTGTTTAGTAAAATGCCTCAGTGAATTTTCCAAGTCCAATGGCTCCAAAAACTTCAAAGACCCTCCAACATTCGACAACACGGCATTTGTGACTGAAGAGGTTTATCAGCACCACATCAAAGTGGTGGTGCATAAACCCATCGTTCCAGAACAAGGATTTGTTGTCACCGCTAAGCTACCTCATAGAGACAATATCCTTTGTTAGCATTGTGAGATTTTCTACAGGAATTCAAAACCAAGGGTCATTATCGTGGTACAAGAGTTTTACTCCAATGCTATAGTCCATGAACGTCATAAAGTAGGAGTTAGAGGCAAGATCACCCCACATGCCATCAATGAGTTCTATTCACTGCCTGACATTGAAGATGATGAGTACTCGGCGCTTCTTCAATATTACATTGACTTTAAAGACATTATTTGCACTCTTTGCTATAGGGGGCTTCTTCGAAATTGGATAGCAATGGCCAACCTGTGTACCTTGCCAAGGCTGACATGAACAAAGTGGCTAAAGCCTGGCACTATTTTGTGTCAGCAAGATTCATGCCCAGCTTGAACATAAGTAAAGTCAGGAGGGATAGGGCCATTTTGCTTTATGCTATACTAAAGGGCCTTTCTATGGATGTAGGGAAAATTATCCATAGACAGATGCTAGGCTGCATTAACTCTCGAGGAGGCTCCCTCTTTGCCCCCAGTCTAATCACTGGTCTATGTAGGAATGCAAGAGTAAGCTGGGATTCCACTGAGGCTCTCATCCAACCAATGAGACCTATATCCTATGCAGACATACAAAAATATAAAGGGCATGAGAAAGCAAAAGAAGAGGAGTTAGGGGTTTAGCCACTAACTACAGGATAACCTAGTAGCAATTTAGCTCCACCACCATTCCAACACACTATTGAAGACCTATGAGAGAGAATTGAGTGCTTTAGCCACCAAATGAACGATTTGGCACTTTACCAGTACTCCATAGCACAACACAACAATGCTTGTTTTAGTCAGCTAGCCCACGCCTTAAACCTTCCAATAGCATTCCCAGCACCTCCTAAACGGCCCTTTAGGCCTGCACCCGAGCAGGATGAAATGGGTGGTGACAACTAATTAGGGAAGTTTCACTAAACCCCTCCTTATTTTATTACTTGTCTCTTTTATCTTTTTATTTTCTATTTTACATTGGGGACAATGTAAGTTCTTAAGTGTGGGGGGTCACTTTATGATTCAGTTGGATGACTGTATAATAAATCATACTCTTACGCACTATTTACTCTGCTTCTATGATTTATGCACTTCTAGTTCTAGTTATTGAAGGGGGTGAGCATGTGAACTTATTTCAATATTTGACTTTGTTTTAGTCAAACCAATAGCCAATGATATAAATGTTTAAATTGCTAATAGCTCTTGAGAAACGTAGGAAAATTATGATTATGTGTAATTTTAGTTTTCTTGCAATTTATTATTAACTATTTTTTAGGACCCTGAAACAATTTTGCACAACTTTTTTGAGTATTTAATTTATCTTTTACTTAGAGAAAGTTTATATAACTCAAAATATTATATGATCTCACCAATTTTCTAAAACTTATTTAAATGCTACTTGAGGCGAAATCCTAGGCTGATACTATTAACAAGGAGATGATTTAGGCATTATTTGACGAGATTGAGCCTTTTAAGTCAAACCAAACAATTAAATATGCTTAGCACCTATATTTTGAGCTTAATTAATATATTCCGCTTTTTTTTTCATACCCATTATAGAGCAAAGACCAAATTTCATGATTAATTCCTTTAATTCTTTTCCTCGATTCACTCACCCCATGATTAATTTTGAAATGCTTGTTTCGTAGAGCTATATTAATAAAAGGGTGGAAGGGTGGAGCAAGGACAAAAGAAAGAAAAAGTCCCAAAATACGAATGAAAGTCTAATAAGTGAAAGAAACAAAATGTGATGGTGATGAATTTAGTAAAGTAAAGGAATAAGTGTGGGGGGGAAAATTCCCCAAACTTGAGAAAGCTCAAGTGAAGTATAATTAATCATGTGGTATTGGGTGATCAAGCCTAAATTTATATCTTTTTTCTCACTCTATAACTTAGCCACATTACAAGCTGATTAAAGTCTTTTTGATCCTAAAAAATAGTTTTAGCCTACATTAGTAGAGAGTAGCATGAAAAATAAGCATATGAAAATCCTAAAAAGAGGTCCATACCCAATTTCTTGAGATATATAAACTCGTTTGAGTGAAAGATGGTTGAACAGCTCAAAGACATACACACTCAAGGCTCTAGAAAATAAATCAGGAATTGCATTTGAGTTAAATATTGCACATAATTATTAAAATTTCTAAAACTTCTTCAAGATCATACAATTTTCACTATGAGGCAATTTACTGGTAAGGTTTTCACTCATCTCATATGTTGAATATTGTTCACATGAATTAATTTGCTTGAGGATAAGCAAAATAGTAAGTGTGGGGGTATTTAACATGCTATAAATTAAGCATATCATTAGCATGTTTTAAGTTGATTATTATTTAATTTGAGTAGGAAATAAATAGAATTTTATTGAGTTTTGTGTTTTATGTTTTAAGAATAATAAAGAAGAAAAGAAGAGGAAAATAGAGAGAAAATATGGAAAAATGTTGATTTTCAACCTTCAATCACTCATTGAGGCATATCTTTCTCAGATAAACTCTGATTAAGGTGATTTCAGTGGCTATGGAAAGAAGAGAGCACCGCGGCATTGAGCAACCAAGAATACAAGTGTCGCGGCACTTGTGCCATGAAGACCCAGCGCTATAGTACCTCGCTTCAAGAATTCTGAAGTGTCGCGGCGCTCGAGTAGCGCGCTACAACACTCGTCGCCGCCCCAGATTGCTAAATTCTCGATTTTTAGGTCTTTTTTACTCTAGTTGAAGCCCGACGGACTGGGATTTGACCTAGAAGCAGTTCTACATCAGTAAGGAGAAGCCAATCTATAAAAGGAGAAGAGAGGAAGCATCAAAGATCAACAAAGTTCTTAATTATCTTCTTTAATTCTTGTTTAAATTTTCTTATTGCCCTACACAGTTGAATTACTTTTAGTTGGTAGAGGAAGATTGAAACCTCAAGGGATCGATATGCATTGTGACATTTGGAATTGATTTCATTTGTTCAATCTTAACCAAGTATTGATTATTCATTTACTTTTCTTTTCTTAATGGTTATTCATAAGATTGGTAGGGAGGCCTACTAGTATTTTTTTTGTCTTAATCTACTGTTGAATTAGGTTTTGAACAAAGTTTTCATTACTTTATTCATGAAGAGAATAGGATTAAAGATTTTGGATTATAAATCATTAACCCTATGATGAATGATCAACAAAATTAAATATAACCAACGTGCTTATTGTAACATCCCTAATTTCGTTTCTTTTATTGATAAAAGTACAAAAATATTTAATTAAGGAAATAAAATTTATTAGACAAGGAAATATAATCCTTAGATATTCTTCACCTTATGTATATGCATAGAAAATGTTTCTAACATTAAGAGGACAAATAAAGAGGGAAAACCTAATAGGAAAGAAATTAGAAATAACATACTAAAGAGATGCAAAATTCTTGGAAATGATTCAAGGTACATGCTATATCTATGGATTTGCTCTTATGGTGTTATTTGACTCTGGTGCTAGTCATTCATTTATATCGGAAGAATGTATTAGGAAGTTTCAGTTTCCTATTTCTGAAACTCCCTATGAGCTATCCGTAGTAACCCCTACAGGGGAACGGGTATTAACTTCCTCTGTATGTAAAGACTGTCAAGTCACCATACAGGAGAAAACTTTTTCTGTAGACCTCATCTGTTTACCTTTAAGAAGTATTGAGGTCATTCTAGGGTTAGACTAGATGTCTAGAAATCGAGTCTTGTTGAATTGTTGTAATAAGACTGTTGAATTTCTACCTCCTACTCTGAAAGAGGAGGTCCAATTATTGATGCTAAATGCCAATCAAGTTATTAGGGAGTTGAAGAATGGAGTACTTGGATACATTCTCTTGTATTTATCAAACCTAGAAGTCGAATCGAAGCTTGATGAAATCCCAATAGCCAATGAGTTTCCTGAAGTATTTCCATCAAATATTCCAGGCTTACCTCCCAAGAGAGAGATAGAGTTCTCTATTGATCTCCTACCTGGGACAGGGCCTATCTCTATTGCACCATATCGAATGGCCTCGAAGGAACTATAGGAACTCAAGAAACAGTTGGAGGAACTATTAGACAAGCAATTCATTAGACCGAGTGTATCACCTTGGGGAGCTCCTGTATTATTTGTTAAGAAAAAAGACAGGAGTTTGAGACTATGCATAGATTACAAACAGTTGAATAAAGTGACTATAAAAAACAAGTACCCTCTCCCTAGGATAGATGACTTATTGGATCAATTGAAGGGAGCCTCCATCTTTTCTAAAATTGACTTGAGGTCAGGATATCATCAGATTAGGATCAAGGAGGAGGACGTACCAAAAACTGCCTTCAGGACTAGGTATGGGCACTATGAGTTTCTCGTAATGCCCTTCGGGTTGACGAATGCACCTACAATTTTCATGGATTACCTGAATCGCATTTTTTGACCCTACCTAGATCAATTTGTTGTAGTGTTAATTGATGACATCTTGATATATTCTAAGAGTGAGAAAGAACATGAACAACATCTCCAAATCGTGCTGCAAGTGCTGAAAGAGAAAAAGTTATATGCCAAATTGGAGAAGTGTGAATTTTGGCTGTCAGAGTTAAAGTTTCTCGGACATATCATCTCTAATAGATGGGTAGCCGTAGATCCTAGCAAGACAAAAGCAGTGATTAAGTGGGAGAGACCGAAGATGGTTACGAAAATCAGAAGTTTCCTGGGTTTGGCAGGATACTACAGGAGGTTTATACAAAACTTCTCTCGTATAGCCTTGCCATTGACTAAATTGACCAGGAAGGGAAGTCCTTTCAAATGGACTGATCAATGTAAAGCTAGTTTTCAGGAGCTGAAGACAAGACTGACCACTCCTCCTGTTTTAATTATTCCAGACCCCACAGGATATTTTGAAGTGTATAGTGACGCTTCAAAGAAAGGGCTAGGATGTGTGCTGATGCAAGATAAGAGAGTAGTTTCTTACGCCTCTAGGCAACTGAGACCCCACGAAGGAAACTATCCAACCCATGATCTTGAATTAGCGGCAGTAGTGTTTACCTTAAAGATTTGGCGACACTATTTGTATGGGGCAACCTTTGAAGTATATTGTGATCATAAGAGTCTTAAATACCTCTTTGATCAAAAGGAGTTAAATATGAGGCAACAAAGATGGGTAAAATTCCTCAATGACTACAAGTTTGAGATAAAGTATCATCCTGGAAAGGCGAATGTTGTAACAGATGCCTTGAGTCGAAAATCTCTACAAATGGGTCAGATGATGGTGTATGAGATGCAGATGCTAGAGGAGTTTTGAAATTTGAAGCTAGCCACTACTCTTACTCCAAAGAATCTAATCATTAATGGTTTAAGTATAGGGTGTGACCTTAGAGCCCAGATCAAAGAGGCTCAAGCTCACGACCAATACTTACAGGATCATAAAGACCAAGGTAATTTTTCTGTCATGGAAGATAGAGCAATCATGTATCAGGGAAGGATTTGTGTCCCTCAAGAATGAGAGTTGAGGACTAAGATCCTGCAGGAAGCGCATAAGAGTAAATACACAATCCATCCTAGATGCACTAAAATGTACTAGGATTTAAAAAGGATGTATTGGTGGCTAGGGATGAAAAAGGACATTGCTGAGTTTATGGCGAAATGTCTCATTTGTCAAAAGGTGAAGGTGGAGCATCAAAAGCCAACGGGATTTCTACAACCTCTTGAGATCCCTAAATGGAAATGGGACAGTATCTCAATGGACTTTGTTGTAGGATTACCTAAGACTTCAGTGGGACATGACTCTATTTGGGTAATAATTGACAGATTAACCAAATCTGCTCACTTTTTGCCCATAAAAATTAACTATTCATTGGATAAATTAGCGCAATTGTACGTCCAGGAAATAGTTAGATTGCATGGAATTCCCTTAAATATCGTTTCTGATAGAGATTTGAGGTTCACATCAAGGTTTTGGAAGGCGTTGCAGGAAGCTTTTGGTACTCAGTTGCTGTTTAGTACTGCCAACCATCCTCAGACTGATGGGCAGACAGAACGCACCATTCAAACCTTAGAAGATATGTTAAGGGCCTCTGTGATAGAGCAAGGTAAGGATGGGATAAGTACCTACCTTTAGTAGAGTTTGCTTATAATAATAGTTATCACTCTAGTATTAAGATGGCTCCCTATGAAGCTTTATACGGTAGAAAGTGCCGAACTCCACTATGTTGGTTTGAGGTAGGAGAAAAGAACTTGTTGGGTCCTGATATAGTTCAACAAACCACTGAACAAATCAGGATGATACGAGACAATATACTTATAGCTCAGAGTCGGCAAAAGAATTATTATGATAAGAGACATAGACCTCTAGAGTTTGAGGAAGGAGACTATGTATTTCTGAAACTTTCCCTGACTACTGGAGTTGGTAGGTCTCTCAAAACAAGAAAGCTAAGTCTGCGATTTTTGGGACCCTACCAAATTCTGAAGAAAGTAGGAACATCAGCATATCAAGTTGCTCTCCCACCTAATTTTTCCAACCTACATAATGTTTTCCACGTATCATAGCTGTAGAAATATCGTCCAGATTCATCACATGTAATACAGGATGAACCAATCCAAATAAAGGAGAACATGACATACCAGCTAGTACCTGCATCCATATTGGACACTGACGTGAAGCAACTGAGAAATAAAACCATTCCATTTGTTAAGGTGTTCTGGGAAGGTTTGACTCCTGAAGAAGCAACTTGGGAGCTGAAAGAACTCACGAGGAAGAAATATCCGCAATTGTTTTTATTAGGTAATTTCTAAAATTTTGAGGACAAAATTTCTTTTAGGGGGAGAGAAATGTAACATCTCTAATTTTATTTCTTTTATTGATAAAAGTACAAAAATATTTAATTAAGGAAATAAAATTTTAGATAAAAGTACAATTGTTCTTATTAGGTAATTTCCGCAATTGTTCTTATTAGGTAATTTCTGAAATTTTGAGGACAAAATTTCTTTTAGGGGGAGAGAAATGTAACATCCCTAATTTTATTTCTTTTATTGATAAAAGTACAAAAATATTTAATTAAGGAAATAAAATTTATTAGACAATATTTTAGATATCTAAGGAAATATAATCCTTAGATATTTTTCACCTTATGTATATGCATAGAAAATGTTTCTAACATTCAGAGGACAAATAAAGAGGGAAAACCTAATAGAAAAGAAATTAGAAATAACATACTAAAGAGATGCAAAATTCTTGGATAAGGAAGATAAATTTTTAGAAACAAGTAAAGGTCTTAAAATTTTAAGAACATTGGATTAGGGTAATTTTTCCTAATTCAAGAACTAGAGTTACTAAGTTTAAAATCTTTACCCATACATTGGGCTTTTACCTATGGACACTTCATATAGAGTTTTTCCACTTCACATAAGTTTGTAGCAAGCCCATTGGATAACCTAAGCAAGAAATAAAACATAGACTTGGACTAGGATATAGTAATTGGACCAATAGCCCAAAAATTATGAAAATGTGACCAAGCCCTCCAAGAAAGGTAGAATTTTATCCAAAGCAAAGAAGATGGGTAGGAATAAGCCCAAATCCAAGAGAAAAAATAAAATAAAATAAATTAGGTGATGATATAATAATGTAATAATAATAAAGATTAGGTTACATGGCATTAAGACAAAAATTTAGCAAGTGGTGTGATTCTACATTCATCATTTTGGCAAGTGGCATGATAATACAAGGCTTTAGGACAAAAACATCTATATCCTACACTCATAATTTTAGCAAGTGGTATGATAATACATGGCATTAGGACAAAAAATTCCTATCCCACACAAATAATATCAGCCAAATAATGGAGATTCAAGGGCTAGAAATTTACCACCTAAAAAGGCAAACCTATCATACTTGTTTAAGACAAAAGAAAATGGAAATGAATCCCTAAATCAAAGGGACCTTGTCCCTTATCTTAAGAACATATCATCATAATTTTCAAAATACAAATCTCCTTTTCCTATGCATATCTTGACTAAGGAAGAGGAAGACAAGAATATAAGTTGTTTGTTTTCCAAAAATTCAACAAAGTGTATCCTAATTATGATAAGGTAGACCCATGATCATGAAAGGTGTATTATTTGGTGGTCTATTTAAGCAAAACCCACCCCTACAACATTTTAATTTCGTCCAAGTGAGGAAGAGAGAGAAATAGAAGCAAGGTAGAGTGAGGAAAGGAGAGAAAGAGAGGAGAAGAAAGGAAGGAAGAAGAAGGAGAAGTTTAGAAGGCTAAGTACTCAAGGTAAGTTACCTTAATCTCCACTTGAGGCCATTTTTCTTCTTCATCCTTGAGGTTCAAAAATTCACCCTCCTTCTCTTACCTAACCTGCTAGAAAAACTAAGGGAAGGGAGGAATCTTGCTACTTCTTTCAAGAGGAAACAAGAAAACCAATTCACTAAGTAAGTTAGGGAGATTCTTAGGTAAGTTTAACAATATTTCTTTTTTGAAGAAAAATTTTAAAACTTATAATATTTATATGAGATTTTGATCTTAGAACTTTGATGATTGGTCATGGATGTTGCTATATCATGTTGCATATTGATCTTGAATGTGATGTATGTTTGAATACTTACGTTGGTGTAGATAGTTCTGCATGGGTATGGCTATGGGTGACAGAATTTTAAGCTTCGGTGTTTTAATTTCTGGGAACAATCTAAAAGGAATTAAAATAAATTGTTAACATAAAAATTAAAGATATATGTGTCACGAATTTTTAGCAACTAGAATCATTCAATTTGGAGGCCATATGAGGTAGATATGGTCCGAATATTAATCAAAGGTCAGATAATGGTTCATCAGGGAAGAATATGTCAAGATAGCTTCTGTCTTTTAATTTTTGGGAATTATCTTTAGGGAATTAAAATAAATAGTTAACATAAGAATTAAAGATATATGTGTCACAGATATTTATCCACTGGAATCATTCAATTTAGAGTTCATATGAGGTAAATATGTTCTGATTAGTAAACAAAGGTCAGAAAATGGTTAATCAAGGAAGAATTTGTTATGATAGCTTCGGTGTTTTACTTTCTGACAAAATTCTATAAGGAATTAAAATAAATGGTTAACATATGAATTATATATTTATGTGTCACGGATGTTTAGCCACTGGAATCACTTAATTAGGAATTCGTATGTGGAAGATATAGTCAGATTAGTAAGTAAAGGTTAGAACCTACCTGAGAAGAAATAATATTAAATTTAAGGGAGTAATAACACCAAGATTTATTACTATTGTGCTTATATGATTAACATAATAGTTTTAGATAATTGTCTTAGCTTTCCAAAGACACTAAGATCACCTCAATCAGAGTTAAAATTAGGGAGTTATGCTCTGATTAGTGAGCAAAGGTCACAGAACATGACCAGACTGTGTTCTGGGTGCTTCAAGCACGGGTTAGCCATGTTCGGGGCTATTTTTGAGTACATTTGAAGTATTTTTAAAGCATGGCCATATCCTGGAACATGGCCAGACCGTGTTGGAAGCTGGTGAAGCCTATTTTCAACATTTTTCTATCTTAGATGAACCTCTTTAACTATAGGGTAATAGTAGAAATCAAATTGGAGAAAAATGCTCTATAAATTTGTAAGCACATGTGTTAGAAATGATATAAATAAGAAGAAATTAACTAAAGGCCAAGCATAAAGAAAATGAAGAGATGAAATTAATATTTAAAAATGAAGACGAATCTTATAAATGAAAATAATAAATGACTAGTATATGCTATAGCCATTGCCATTGTATGAACTTCTTACCATCTTAAGTGTGAAATTCTGACATGGAAATATTTTATAAAGTGATATTTGAAATGGTTATGTTCATGGCATGATTACCAATGATTTATGGTAATAGTTATATTTTGATGAACATACTTGTTATTAAAAGCATATTTTTGGCTATCATTGTGAAAAGAAAAGAAATGAGCACGGTCACATGGCAATCCGTGTGGTGCACCAGTAGGGGACGCCCTACCAACGGTTATGATCATGTTAATGAGAAAAGAAAGAGAAAGTGGGTCATGTCGGATGGAGTGAGAAAATCCCGTACCAGAGAGTAGAGGATACTCACCCTGACCGAGGTAGCTTGAAATGAGAATAAGTTGACGGCCATCATATGATATTTTGAAAATAGTTAATCCTGTCATACATATCATTACTGTATGATTCTTATGTGCATAGATGTAATGCATTCATGTGACCAAAGATATTTTCTGTAGTTTATACAGCTGAACATGACGTGATGAGTTATATTGATGATGATTTATTGTTGAACTTACTGGGATTTAATTCTCACTATATTTCCATATCATGTTCAGAAAATTAGTTATGCAGATTTTCTATAGCTCTGGCTTTTAGTGCACGTTGGATCGAGTTATTCTATGATGGACGAATCCTAAATAAAATATTTATGGGCGAGTTGGCACAGATCCCGGTGAAGGTGCAACCACCCGCACCCGAATCTCTGAAATTGGTCAACCAAAATCAATAAGATGTAGATATTTATGTGTTTGAAATGTTGTACGTACGTTTTGATTAATGATGTGTATGTGAACTTTATATTGTATAATAATAATAAAAAAAGGTTGTTACACTTATTTGTTTAGCTCTACCAATTTCTTTTTTTCTTCATGCAATTAATAGGTTAGACTTTACTGATTTGTTAAAGGATATCTTATTAATTAGGGTTTAATTGGTGCGATTGTTATCAATTTACTAGTCTTAAGGAGGAACAGGGATAGAATCCCAATGGTAGGTATTTGATTTAACATTGATGATTTTGTCAATGATTAATGCAATCCCTTGACGGTGGATATCAACCGAAACCAATGTCTCTCTCATTAATTATTTTCTTAATTACTTTCATTATTATTTGCTTTATTTGCGATTATCAAATCCCATTTTTCTCAATCACATAAGGTAA
Source organism: Gleditsia sinensis (assembly GCA_037074535.1). Taxonomy (NCBI): domain Eukaryota; kingdom Viridiplantae; phylum Streptophyta; class Magnoliopsida; order Fabales; family Fabaceae; genus Gleditsia; species Gleditsia sinensis. Next base: position 32,897,925 of record CM073464.1, on the reverse strand, counting down.
AAGCATTCTTTGTGGGATCGACCCTTACTCCTACTACTATAGGTTAGTTGAGAGGTAAGGTATCAATTTGGGTGTACCTGCGACAGTACACACTAATTACCAATTGATGATTCTTTTCTTGATGACCAACTCCTTGCAATCACCAATATTAAGGCTCCTTGGTATGCTAATTATGTTAATTACCTAACATGTAGAATCTTACCTCATGGGCTGAGCTATTATCAAAGAAAGAAATTCTTCTCATATGTAAAATTATATTATTAGGATGATCCTTGTCTTTACAAATAGTGCACATATGGTATCTTTCAAAGGTGTATTCTTAAGGAAGAGGTATCTAGTGTTATTTATCATTGCCATAATTCCCCTTATGGAGGCCATTCTAATACATCAAAGACCGCAGCTAAAATCCTTCAAGCTAGCTTCTATTGGCCTTCACTTTTCAAGTATATGTTTGCTTATGTAAAAGCTTGTGATCAATGCCAAAGGATTGGTAATAATTCAAGAATAAATGAGATGCCCCTAAACAATATTCTAGAAATTAAGATATTTAGTGTTTGGATAATTAACTTCATGGGACTCTTTCTATCTTCTTGTGGCAATAAATACATCTTAGTGGCAATGGATTACATGTCTAAGTGGATGGAAGCAGTAGCATCTCCCACTAATGATGCTAGGGTAGTGGCTAAACTCTTTTAAAAGGTGATTTTCCCACAGTTTGGAGTGCTTAGAGCTGTGATAAGTGATGGTGGTTTCCACTTCACCGAGCAACAATTTCAAAACCTTCTAAAGAAGTATAGAGTCACTCATAAAATAGCTTTAGCATATTATCCTCAAACAAATGGACAATTTGATATTTCCAACTAAGAAATCAAGACCATTTTAGAGTAAATAGTGTCAAAAGCAAGGAAGGATTAGTCTCTCAAGTTTAATGATGCACTATGGCCTTATCAAACTGCTTATAAAACTCTTATAGGCACCACACCATTCCTGTTGGTGTATGAAAACCCTATCACTTTCCAGTATAGCTAAAGCATAAGGCATATTGGGCTATCAAGACAACCAATGTTGATTTGAAAGCCACTAGTAAAAAGAGATGCTTGCAATTGAATGAATTATATGAGTTGAGGCTTGATGCATATGATAGTGCTAGGTTGTATAAGAAAAGAATGAAGATATGGCATGACAAGACCATCTTGAGATGTTAGTTTCAACTATAAGATTATGTCTAACTATTCAATTCAAGGTTAAAACTCTTTCCTAGAAAACTTTATTCTTCTTGTTTTGGCTCATTCTAAGTCAGACAAATCTTTCCCTATGGAGCGATAGAGATATAGAGTGAGGCAACCAAATCCTTCAAGGTCAATGGGTAATGCCTCAAACATTACATGACAAGATAACCAATTAAGGAAAAAGTCACTCAAACTCTCTTAGAGCCCCCTTCAAACTGATAGCATGCCAAAAAAGTGAAGCTCACGACCTTAAACGAGCACTTTGTGGGAGACAATCCACAATTTAGTCTTGACTTTCATTTTATTGTTTTTGGTTTTGGTTTTGAACTTTTTTTTTTAATATTTTAGTTTCTTTGATTTGGTTAGTGAGATGCATTTTTGGCTAATTCTTATATCAAATTTTATATGTCTAAGGTTGGGAAAAGGATCAACTTCAAAGGGATCTTGAACAGTGGCAAAATTTGAAGAAAAAGGACATTCCAGCACCAAACATAGGAAAGTCATGTTCTAGGACATGGTTGTGCCTGAAGCTCTTGAAAATTTGAGATTTCCTGTAGCAGCCACAGGTTAGTCATATCTCAAGACACAAGCATACCCCCGTGCAAGTGTAAAAGCTGCACCCAACACAGGCAAGTCATGTCCCATGATATGATTGTGCTCCATGCTCCCATGATTCCAGCCCATACCACAGGTTGTTCATGCTCTATAGCACGACCTTGTCCAGGTGAGTTTGATTTCAAAAAAAAAACTAGCCTAAAACACTGCTCAGCTATGTTCTACAACACAACCATTTTTTGGGCTCTGAATCCCTAAAGCCTTTTTCCTTTCCACATATTCCTTTAACCTAACTGTGCCCCTACCTGTGTTTTGCCATTTGAGCCTCTAGCCTCACTTCCTTCTCCTACTTCTTCCTCATTTCTCCCTTACCCTTCACCACCTCCAGCACCCCTAAGACCCTACACACATTTACCACCCTAACCTCCAAAACCATCCTTCTCTGATTTCTAAAACTTCTCCCCTGAAAATTCTTCTCCCCCTTGGTTGAACCTCTATCAATCCAATCCCCTACTGCCTCTTCTCCATCATCTCTCTTTCCCTCAAATCGTATATTGTCTCAAAACTCAAAACATGGCACCCTAATAAAAAATTCCCCTCTCCTTCTAACCATTTACCATCCCCACCAGCTCACCAAACCCATCTATTCTCATACTCTCATAGCCCCCTTTAAGCATTATATCTCTCTCCCTCTAGTTTTTCTTTACTTTATGTGGTTGTGTTAAATTTCAAGTTAGATTATCTAGTGTAGTTCACTTACCTATGGAATTGCTCAGGATTTCTACCAATTTTCACTAGTTTAGGCTGGATTAGTTTATCTATGACTAGATTTTACATTACATTGCTATATGTTTTGCTATAGTTTAGTGCAATTTCAAACTCAAGGTCTAGTGTAATTCATTTTAGTACATACATTTGGTTTTAGCATGCTTGAATTCTTCTAAACTATTTTGCTTCTTCCCAAATTTCTTTGATATTATAACTTCATTTTATATTTTCCTTATTTTCCTTGCTAGCACAGTGTGATCAATTATTTGGATTGCATGATTCTTATACTGTTGGAACTATATCTATATCTAGGATTAAAATTGTAGGGCTGTACTATTGGTGTGCTACTAATTTTGCGATTGGTCATCCCTGTTTTAAATTTATTATCATTATCAAATGGCCCCAAAAAGAGCTAAAACATCTCAATCCCAACAACCTCTTAGTGGATGAGGCCTTAAACCTAACCAACTTCCTCACCAAATAAACCAATATGGTATCGTGTTTATTGATGATAATCAACAAACACGATACAATATACTCATAAAACGAGGAATGTTAAGTACCCGATATATTAATGAGAAATGTTTGGAAAGGTTAAGCCTATGCCAGAAATATTTGTAAGGCTCCATTACCCAGCCTATGCCAAAACAACCTTGGAAATTTTTAGCTTAGCTAATGTGGTTCTATTTTGGGGTCCTTACGTCAATCAGGACTGTGTTAACTTTAAATTATCTGACAATGATTATAGTTTATCATTAACCCAATTCAATGCATTATTTAGACTGCCTCTCGAGGGTTCCAAAGTGATACCCCAAGGTATTAACACATAAAAATTTTGGAACTCAATTTCTTTAGGAGGCAGTATAATGCATAAGTTTCAAATGCATCGCCAATTTGTAACCCATGCTTCCGATATTTACAATGCCTAATGGTCCATACCATTTTTGGTAAGGCTAAAAGTGATGGGGTAGCAAATCAACGAGAACTTTATTTTCTTTGGACTATAAAAAATGCTAACTATGTTGATACAAGGGCATTCATGTCCCAATAGATGGCTAGAGTGGGTAATGCAATAAGCGGTAAAATAGTAATAAGGGGATTAATGACTACTATAGCTAGAGGGATAAGATTAGACCAACACTTATAGAACTTGCAACTAATAGCCGACAACAATAACATTGATTTAGAATCCTATCTGCATATGAAACTAATTACAAAGAAAAATGATGACTATTGGTTGCATCTTCAGGGGCACAACTTATTTCCTCTACCTAGCCCCGATATAATGGTTGTCACTAATCAAAATAACTAGATATACCCCCTGTTAAATGGCTCTGACGATGATTCTTCTAAATTTGAAAAGGATGAGCAACCCCATGAATCCCTCCTAGCCCTACCACCCCCAAAGCCCTCTTCACATCCCTTTGATTCTACAGGTCATTTTTATATGCCACCCAATGCTCAAGACTCCTTCTTCTCATAGCTCAACCGAATGGAAGAGAAACAACTTCAGTAAAAGACCATCCTATATGTAATGAACGAGTCAATCCACAACATGTAGGCCAAAAAGGACTATGGAAGTTATGATGAGTGCCATGCATCACATGATGTAAACTTGTTATGATTGGCATCTGACCGAGCACCTACCCCAACCACTACCAAAAGACCAATGAACAAGTAAGTTTCTTCCCTTCTATTTCTTGTGCTTTAATTAATAATGACATTGGGGACAATGTCAAATTTAAACATGGGTGAGTTACTTTTGGGTCTTGGTCATTGCTTGCTTGTATATATCATGTTTAGTCTTTTTGCATTTTCATTTAAGCATTTTAGTCACAAAGTTAGCAATTCGGTTGATAGGATGATGTAATGTAAGTTGATTCTACCTCATGAAAATATGACGTAGGACGGAATGTGAAATAAGTATTTTTCATCTAGTCCCTCCCTTCTAACATTGAACCTCAATTCTTTAAAAACACCTCACTTATTATGCTATGAATAGTATTCCCTTTTTTATTTTTAACATAATGAAAGTGCAAAGATAGGGAGAGGTAAAGAATGAGGGAATATAAAACCCAAAAAATTTTCACTCTAAGTACTTAGCCTTCAAAGCACCAAAAATGCCTTAGTATGAGTACCTAGTTACCTATACCCTAGTGAGATGGAGCATAAATGCACTCACTATATAAATATAAAATGAAAGGAAAAAAGAGAGAGAAGAAAAAAATGTGAAGCAAAAGATTTGAGTAAGAAAAATTGATGAAGTTGAAATAAAGGTAAGGCAAGGTAGGGAGATCTAAAGGATGTGGTGTCATACTTAAGTACTTAAAAATCAATTTGATGCAAAACATTTATGGTAACAATAGAAGTAGGTGTATAATAAGGGAATTCAGGTTTAGTATTAGAAGAATAGAGTCCAACTGATAAATGCCTACTCATATATCTATTAACATCACATTGATTGGGTGAAGAATTTGTTGTATTATGCTTACCTATTTTCTGGAATTAGAGTTCATCTTCTCCTTTTTTACTGATATGTTTTCTTATTTGCTTGAGGACAAGAAAAATTTTAAGCATGGGAGAGTTGATAAATAAGAAAATTATGTGTTTATTCATTGCTTTTCATCCCTTAAATTCATTGTTAACTTGTGATTATTTTCCTACTTTTGTTCGATTTTATTATGTTGCTCTAGATACTACTCAGTTGTGTTTTCCTTTTCTAGTTGAGCAAAAGGACACAAGAACCAAGGGAAAATGCATATTTAGAGAGTTCTTTGGACTTAGGAGCAAGCTGCAGAGGAACCACGCAAAGGAACAGCTTTACAAGATCCAAAAAAGGCTAAGACAACCTCCAACATGGCCAGGTTCAATTTTGTTCCTTCAAACAGGGCCAGGCCGTGTTCCATGCTAAACATGCGTGCCACTTCTCTAAAACCAATCAGAAGCATAGCCAAGCCATGTCCTGGGACATGGTCGTGCTTCGACTCTATACAGCTCTATGTTTTTTAGGTTTAAATGTAGCCAAGATGTTATATATGAGAGGGACTCGACTTTCTCTAGGGATGAAGACATTTTAGATACTCTAGGGCTAGGTTTTGAGTAGAAATTGAGTTTCTTTATGCTTAATGTAACGACCTTAGTGAGATTATTTTTTTATACATGCTCATTTTCTCTACTAAAGCCATTACTTTTGTTACCCAATTCATGATACTGACTGTTCATGGGTCATACTTAAATATAATCATATTATTATTATGCTAATCATTATACAAAACAAACGAACATATATTTCATTAAACATCAGTTATGTACAACTAGTTGACAATTCATAATAGTAGCATAAATACTACACGTAGTACAAAAAGCGAGAGGGTATCTAACTACTTTCCAAAAGAACTGGTTAACTATCAAGTTATTGCATACAATATATATCTACTCTAAGTCTAGTCCCAAACATCAACAAGCTCCCATTCTGGGTAAACAGGGGCAGGTGGAGGTGGATATAGTAGGACCTCAACTAGTTCTATCATCGTCAACTATGAGACCATGGGAATGTGTCCTATAAAGGGTACATCTACCCAGCCTACTACGAACATCAGCGTCATAGTGTACACCTACTTACTGCTATTTGTCTTCATCTGAACATAGCACAGAAAGACAATGAGAACTAGGTTCCCAGTAAGTTTAGTAGTACTGTAAATGAGTATCATGTATATATATATATATATATATATATATATATATATATATATATATATATATATATATATATATGCAATCAAGTCATGATGTTGCATCACAATAATAATAACAATAGATATAGCTATCTCATCAAGCTAATCATGCATTGTGGTGCAATATCATATCCTCGTCTAGCCAATCCATTAATTTATCCACTAGCTTATCTCAATATTTCCATTATGGTGCTGGTTAGTGTGAGTTTCACTCCACTCACTCTTGAACACAGCAAGTCAATGTGAGCCTTCCCTGACTCACTCCCAAATGAGCTTGCCTAGCCTCGTTCAAGTATGGCATAATTCTCATTTCATTTTACCATCAATAGTCTGTGAATAGGGCATCCCTTATCTGATATACCGACATGGAATCCATATGACCTCTCTAGAGTCACCTTACTACATCAAGGGTCATCCTCCCATCCCGTCCGCCACCATAGCTATCTAAGGGTCACCATATATCAGGCCTTTTCCCCTAGTAGCTTTAATCAATTCTTTTAATATTAAACATAGCTAGGGAAAAATGTGCCTTTACGCATTGTCATTGTGTGGCTCCTTTTATCACAGTTCACAAATCCACTGATATTATGTACATCATACACTATCATTTATGTAAGAAAAATACCATAACCGTACATAAGTCAGTCTCAAGTTCATGTTCCATCAGTACCCATAACTAGTACTCTCATATTTTCTCATGTACTTTTACCACATGCGTCGGAAAGATTAGTCAACCAGCTTAGTATCAAATTCAGGAGACCCATTATAACCTTACATAATTTATTCAAACATTGTCTCTCAATTCTTGACGCTTAATTTGTCATTAAAATTTGGTCTCCATTCGTTCTATTCATTTGGTAGGGTCACTATTCATTTGGTATTTTTCCCACTTTGGCCATATTATTTAACCCCTATAATTAATTCAAAAGGTCAATTTCTTTTGGTCAAGAGCCTCCTTATGTAATATATAGGTCTTAGGGTACAAAATCCTAATTATTTCTTTTCTCCAGGCTTGTCAAATTTTGTCCAAAATATTACCCATATTTTTGGTTGTTTTATGGTTCCATTCTTTCTCATTTAGTGCATATAGTATATTAACCCACCAAATCATTTTCTTTGGCTTTTATTTTTCTCATCCAAGGATTATATTCATGTATCATCCTTTTTATTTACTTATTTTCATTTTACTTATTTATTCCTTATTTATTCTTAAACTAATTTTTACTTCTAATTTAAGGCAATTCCCAATCAATTTTGGTTTAATTCCTTAAATCACTTAAAAATTAAATTTTACCTACTTCCAAATTTTCGATGCATACCCATATCTCTAATCATCCATATTATATTAGTTTTATCCTACAATAATTAATTTTACCTTTTTATCCATTATTTTTCCAATTTTCTGATTTTTCTCTCAATTTCCCTATAATTTTGGTTTTAACCCATTTTTAACCTCCAAACACTAATTTTTAATTTTCTTAATTTATGGTTATGTCTCAGCTTGTTAAAATTCAAAAATTGAAGAAATATAACATATGTTTTTGGCCCCTCATATTTTCCAGCAAAAACCAGAATTTATTTTTTTCCATGATGTGCACTTAGTGTTGTACTTTAGGGTAGATATTTAGTTCCAAAATTTTTGCCATGGGTTGCCCATGAATTTGGCACTTTCCAAACACAAAAAGATCACCGATTTGGGCACCATACCAGCCCCAAACCAACAGCTATGAAGTTCCAACAATTAACATTCTAGCACATGAGATTAAGGCGTTAAGCATCATATATATATATATGTATACACATGCACCAAGTGAACAAATAGTATGGCAATTATTTTGAATGAAAGTCCAGCAAAATAAACCATCAAAATTCTGTCCAAATGCCCAGCATTTTTTCCAGAAAAATTAGAAAAATAATGGCTACTAAACTCACCCAAAATTGCTCCCACAAAACTAAGCTTATTTCCTTGCTTGTTTCTCCTTCTCTTGGCAACAAATTCTCACACTTTTCTCACTATTCCAGCAGCTTCAAAGGATGAGAATAATCTCAGAAAATCACACAAAATAAGAAGAAAGGAGGATTGAAACCATTAAAAATCAACATTTACCTTAATTTCTAGATTTTTCTTGCACTTTCTCTCTCTTCTCCCTTCTCCTTTCTCTCTCACTACCTGACGGCTCCTTTCTCTACATTCTTCGCTAGTTATACCGTGATTCCTAGCTTCCTCAAGTTTCCAATACACTACATAAGCCACCTTGCATCCTTCATTAAAACATTTTGGACTATGAAATGATTAACCCCTAAATAACCACTTTGCCACCACACTTATCCTAACGAGTCAACACCATGTGCCCTAAAATTTTACTTGGACGCCAATGCATCTTGGTCAAAAATTATTCCTTCTCCAAGATTTCATGATGTTAGCATAAGTTATTTTCTATTTTATCCCATTAATTATATATTAAATTCAAAATAAATTATTAACTATTTCCTAAGGATTTTGATTGCTTCCTAAGGTCATTCTAAAGTCCTCCTTCCCTTCTCCTTAGCCGTGGGCTTGGTGGTTCTTGGAGAAAAATTTACACAAATTTTTTTTAAAAGTCTTGTGAAGCACATATTGAATTTTATGTCATAAATTCTTATATTTTCCCTACTTAATTGTTTTTAAAAAGCTTGTTTAGCTCCAAATTAATTTTCTAATCCTCCTTAAATATTGATAGAAATATTATTAATTTCATCTAAATCCAATTAAACCATCCCCTTAGCCTAATTTTTCCTTTTTAGGCTTTTGTGCACGATTTTTCCTTAAATTTCACTTTTATGTTTCCTTAATTTCCATAAATTCTAAACTCTTGTATTATTTATTTTAAAATATTTCTTGTGGCCTATTAGGGTTACTTAATCCCATTTTAGCTTCCATATTTTTCTCCCACTCATTTTCCTCTTTATTTCCACTCATTTAGGCATTTAGGGCTTTTATTGGAATTAAATATAATTTATTCCAATCTTTTCCTAAAATTCATGCCTCATCATATTCCCAACTTATTTTTCCTTCTAGAATACTTTAAAAATAATTTCATGACATATAGGTGCCATTTAAAATTTTTGAGGGTGTTACACTTATGGGTAGAATTTACGTTGTATTGAAGATTGTATCTCATTTGATTCGTCTCCATTTTTCTGCACCAGGTTTTATCTCTCTATCTCCTTTTCTTTTGAGCAAAGATTATATTGAACATCATGGTTTGCTCAATAAAATTAACTTTGATTTCTATATCCATTATGTGAGAGTAGATTCTATTTTAGGATTGGGGAAAACTACTTATGATGTATTGAATTGACTTGTTGAATTCCTTCTATGATTACTTATGGATAATCGGATTGACTATTATGTATATATGTGTTGATAAAGTGCCTAGCCATCATTTTGTCACGTCTTAGGTAGATAACTAATGAAATGAAATGTGAAAGTTATTGTTGAAACCTAATAGTTAATTAGGGGTATTCTAATCATGAAAGTAGTTTAAGATCTTCTATAAATTAAATCAATTGGTTAGCATGAAACTTAAAAGGATGAAGTTAACCTAAACCACAAAAATATGCTATTAGATTAACTTAGGTACTATTATCAGACCTTGAAAGAGGCTAGTAATGAATTTATGCTAAACCATCTCCAATAACTCAAATAATTACAATTGAAAATACTTATCTTGGTTGTTTAATATCTTAAGTGTGGTGAACCCTAGTCTTAGTTCTTCTTACAATTGAATTCCATTACATATTTACTTTAATTGCATTCAAATTTCCATTCAATATCTTTCTCGAAATCTATTGATTTAGATAGTTTATTTCGTGAGATTCTAGTAGTTAATACATTAGTCTCTGTGGGACATGACCCGTGCTTGCCGGACTAGCTACAACTATACTGTGCACTTATAGTATATAAACATGATAAACAAAAATTTATGAAAATTCAATGCTAAATCTATTGAAGCTATCTTTTTAGGCTATGTTAGCATAAACAAAGCATATAGGGTCTACAATAAGATAATTTTAGTAATAGGAGAATCTGTGCATATGGGTTTTAGTGAATCTAATTCAAATAAATCTTCTAGAACTTGTAATGATGATGATGAAGTTGATGTTGAAAACTCAAACAACAATGCAGCGTAAAAAGGACATGATAATAACATTAAGGTTGCTATTAAGGAAAGTGTTCTTCAAAAGTATGAACCTAGTAATGAACAAAACCTCCCAAGAAAATAGAAGGTTATGAAAAATCATCCCATTGATCAAATCATTGGTGATATTAATCAAAAGTTGAAAACCAGAAATTCTCTTGAAAACATCTATAATCATCTTGTGTTTCTCTCAAAAATTGAACCTAAAGATATTAAAGAACCCTTAAAATATAAACGTTAATTTCTAGCTACGCAAGAATAGTTAATATAAGTTTGAAAGAAATCAAGTTTGAGAATCAGTTCCTAAGCCTAATAATCATCCTATAATTGGCACAAAAAGGGTTTTTATAAATAAGCTTGATGAATCTGGTAATATAACTAGAAATAAAGCTAGACTTGTTGCTAAAGTATATAACCAAGAAGAAGAAATAGACTATTGCTAAATTAAAAGCTATTAGATTGATGTTAACTTATGAATGCGTTAGAAAATTTAAAATTTATCAAATGGATGTGAAAAGTGCCTTTTTAATGGATATGTTATAGAAGAGGTTTATGTTGAACAACCTTCTAGCTTTGAAAACCCTTCACTATCAAATCTTGTATTTGAGTTGAAAAAGGATTTATATGGTCTTAAAGAAGCTCCAAGAGCTTGGTATGAAAGACTAAGTTCTTTTTTTTATTGAGAAAATATTTACAAGAGGTAATATAGCTCTATTTTTCAAAAGGGAAATTCAAGAAATAATATTTGTGCAAATATATGTGAATGATATTATCTTTCATGCTACTAATGAAAGTTTGTGCAAGGAAATTGCTAATCTCGTGCAGAAAGTGTTTGAGATGTCCATGATGAGTGAACTTAAGTTCTGATCTAAGCACGCCAAGCAAATGGAAATGGAATGTAAACTTTTTTGAAGTCCCAATTAGACTTGTCATAAGACGTCAGGCTAAAATATTCAAAAAAGTACTTAATAGTCTAATTCTAGAGGCCCGTCATGGAGAAAACTTCATTACTATTAAAGAATCAAGACTAGTCCATATAATTAAAATCCAATTAAATATGGCCTAAGACCAGTTAATCTAAATGTGAGCCAAAAGTACAACAAGAATGAAGGGTAAAGACTGAATATCAGCCAAAAATCAATAAGTTATTTAATAGCCCAATCTAGGCCACGCTTTTTTTATTTACTATTTTTTTACTAGGAAAAGTTTCCTATTTGATGATTTCGAGAAGAGTTTCCGATTATAAATTTATCTTGCTCTATAGGAGTTTCCTATTTAGTTTTCCTTGTTTGTTTAGGTAATTGGCCTATAAATGGGCATGTACACTCTTGAACAACGGGAGATTAATATAGATTATCATTAAAAATATTGAGATTATTTTTTCTTTGGTTCTTCAAATAAATTTTCTAAACTTATCAATATTTTCTTGTGGCGTTCAAGTAAGACTTATCACTAACAATCTTCTTCCTCTTTCTTGAGTGTGGCATTTACAATATTTTCTTATACCTTTGGTTCTTATCTCTTTATAGATAATGGATCAAGGTCATTTTATTTTTAATTTATTTTGTTATAAATTTGAATTAGAACACGATCCTTCCAATCGGATCCCATATTGATTCCGGGTCTCACTACTCTTGGTAAGGTTCATATTAAAAGTTCACATCATTTGGTATCAAAGCAAATAGAAATGGAATGCAAACTTGTCTGAAGTCCCAATTGGACCTGTCATAAGAGCTCGAGCTAAAATATTCAAAGAAACACTTTATGGTCTAATTCTAAAGGCCCATTAAAATTCACTTAAATATGGCCCGAGACCAATCAATCTAAATGTGGGCCTAAAGTATAAGATGAATGAAGGCTAAAAACTGAATATAGGCCCAAAATCAATGAGTTATTTAATGACCCAATCTAGGCTACATTTTTTTTATTTACTTTTTTTTACTAGGAAAAGTTTCCTATTTGATAATTTCTAGAAGAGTTTCCTATTTTTTATTTTCCTAGCTCTATAAGAGTTTCCTATTTAGTTTTCTAGTGCGTACTGTCACATGTACACCCAAATTGATACCTTATCTCTCAACTAACTTGTAGTAATGGGAGTAAGAGTCTATCCCACAGAGACTAGAATTACCTTATGTGATTAAAAAAAGGGATTAATGATTGAAAATAGTAAAGTAAACAATAATAAAAATAATTAAGAGAGTAATTAATGAGAGATGCGTTGGTTTCGGTCGATATCCACCATAAAGGGATTGCATTGATCATGGAAAAAATCATCAATCTTAAACCAAATATCTACCATTGGGATTCTATCCCTGTTCCTCCTTTAGCCTAGTGAATTGATAATAATTGTACCAATTAAACCCTAATTAATAAGATATCATTTAGCACATTGGTAAAGTCTAACATATTAATTGCATGAAGAACAAGAGAAACTAATAGAGCTAAATAAAAATAAACACATTAGTTATATTTAGTTTAGTTGATCATTCATCATAGGTTTAATGATTTATAATACAAAATCCTTAATCCTATTTGCTTCATGAATACAATAATGAAAACTTTGTTCAATACCTAATTCAACAATAGATTAAGCAGATAATATAATAGTAGGCCTTCCAAGAAATCATATGAACAATCATTAAGAAAAGATAAGAGTAGATGAATAATCAATACCCGATTAAGATTGAACTAATAAAATCAATTCCAAATCTCACAATGCATAACGATCTCTTGAGGTTTCAATCTTCCTCTACCAACTAAAAATAAATCAGCCGTGCAGGGGCCATAAGAAAATCTAAACAAGAATTAAAGAAGGTAATTAAGAGCTTGAATGATTCCTTGATGCTTCCTTTCTTCCCTTTTTATAGATTGGCATATCCTCCTTCAAGTAGAATTGTTTTTAGGTCAAAATTTGGCCCGTCGGGCTTCAACTGGAGTTAAAAAGACTTAAAAATTGCGAATTCAGCAATTTGGTACGATGGTGAGTGCTCGCCGTTACAAAAATTGGCCATTAGGGCATCGTGATGCTTGTGATAGCATCGCGGCATTTCAAAAATTTGCAACGGGGTACCGCGACGCTTTAGATCCGTCCCAACACGGCCCTTAGAAGCTTCTGGATTTTGCCGAAGTGCCAAACTCAAAAAGTTGTAGCTCTATGTTTCTTCTTTCCATCCTAATGAATCACCTCAATCGGATTTCAAATCAGTGAGATATGCCTCAATTAGTGATAGAAGGTCGAAAATCAGCATTTTTCCATATTTTCTCTCTATTTTCCTCTTCTTTTCTTCTTTATTATTCGTAAAACATAAAACAAAAAATTCAATTAAATCCTATTTATTTCCTACTCAAATTAAATAAAAAGCAACTTAAAACATGCTAAAGACATACTTAATTTATAGCATGTCAAATACCCCCACACTTACTCTTTTACTTGTCCTCAAGCAAATTAATTCATGTGAACATTATTCAATATATGAGATGAGTGAAAGACTTACCAATAAGTTGCCTCATAATAAAAATTGTATGCTCTTAAAGAAATTTCAAAAAATTTAATAGTTATGTGCAATATTTAGCTCAAATGCAATTCATGATTTATTTTCTAGAGCACCGAGTGTGTGTGTGTCTTTGAGCAATTCAACCATCTTTCACCTAAATGAGTTTATATATCTCAAGAATTTGGGTATGGATCACATTTTAGGATTTTTGTATGTTTATTTTTCATACTACTCTCCACTAATGTAGGCTAAAACTACTTTTTAGGATCAAAAGGGCTTTAATCAGCTTGTAATGTGGTTAGGTTATAGGGTGAGACAAAAGATATAAATTTAGGCTTGATTACCGAACACTACATGATTAATTATACTTCTCTTGAGCTTTCTCAAGTTAGGGGAATTTTCCCCTCGCACTTATTCCTTTACTTTACTGAATTCATCATCATCATTTTTTCCTTGATTCTCTATTTATCTTTCACTGCTTGGACTTTCATCCGTACTTTTTTTTCTTTTGTCCTTGCTCCACCCTTCAACCATTTTATTAATGTAACTCTACAAAACAAGCATTTCAAAATTAATCATGGAATGAGTGAATCACGGAAAACAAATAAGGGAATTAATCATAAAATTTGGTCTTGGCTTTGTAGTGGATATGAAAAAAAAAATTAAATTTATTAATTAAGCTCAAAATACAGGTGCTAAGGATATTTTATTGCTTGGGTTTGACTTGAAAGGCTCAATCTCATCAAAAAAATGCCTAAATCATCTCCTAATTAATAGTATTAGCCTAAGATTTTGCCTCAAGTAGCATTTAAATAAGTTTTAGAAAATTGGTGAGATCATAAAAATATTTTAAGTTATATAAACTTTCTCTAAGAAAAAAATAAATTAAATACTCAAAGTTGTTGTGCAAAATAGTTTCAGGATCCTAAAAATGGATAATAATAAATTGCAAGAAAATTAAAATTACACATAATCATAATTTTTCTACGTTTCTCAAGAGCTATTAGCAATTTAAACAATTATATCATTGATTATAGGTTTAACTAACACAAACTCAAAGATTGAAATAAGTTCACATACTCACCCCATTCAATAACTGGAATTAAAAGTTCATAAATCATAGAAACAGAGTAAATAGTGCATATGTGTATGATTTATTATACAGTCATCCAGCTGAATCATAAAGTGACCCCCCCACACTTAAGAACTTACATTGTCCCCAATGTAAAATAGAAAAGGAAAAAGATAAAAGAGACAAGAAATAAAATAAGGAGGGGTTCAGTGGAACTTCCCTGATTAGTTGTCCCTATCTATCTTGTCCTGCTCAGGTGTAGGCCCAAAGGATGGTTCAGGAGGTGTTGGGAATACTATTAGAAGGTTCAGGGGCGTGGGCTAACTAACTGAAACAAGCATTGTTATGCTGTGCTATGGATTACTGGTAGAGTGGCAAATCATTCATCTGGTGGCTCAAGAACTCAGTTTGTTACCATATGTCTTCTATAGTGTGCTGGGATGATGGTAGAGCTGAACTGCTACTAGGTTCCATTGCAGTAAATGGCTGAACCCCTAACTCATCCTCTTCTGCTTCCTCGTGCCCTTTATATTTTTGTATGTCAGCATAGGATATAGGTCTCATTGGTTGGATGAGAGCCTTAGTGGAATCCCAACTTACTATTGCATTCCTACATAAACCAGGGATTAGACTGGGGGCAAAGAAGGAGCCACCTCTAGAGTTAATGTAGCCTAGCATCTATCTGTGGATAATTTTTTCTACATTAATAGAAAGGCCCTTTAGTATAACATAAAGTAAAATGGCCCTATCCTTCTTGACTTGACTCATATTCAAGTTGGGCATGAATCTTGCTAACACAAAATATGCCAGGCTTTAGCCACTTTGTTCATGTCGGCCTTGGCAAGGTACACTAGTTGGCCATTATTATCCAATTTCCAAGAAGCCCCCTATAGCAAAGAGTGTAAATAATGTCTTGCAAATCAATGTATGACTAGAGAAATGTCGAGTATTCATCATCCTCTATGTCAGGCAAGGAACTAAATTTCTTTTCTTTTCCATTGAAACGACCGAAACGTTTCCGTTTCTGGACTCACTGACACGAAACGGAGTTATCGAAACGAAATAAAGTGTTTGTTAACAAATTATACCATTTCGATTAAAAATAATATGTTGTGGAATGTTTATGTGGAAATACTTTTGTTTTGAGTTGTTTCTATGGACATACTCTTATTTCAAGTTATTTCAATGAAAATATTCTTATTTCGAGTTATTTTGACAGAAATATTCTTGTTTCGAGTTGTTTCAATGGAAATACTTTTGTTTCAAGTTGTTTCGACGGAAATACTCTTGTTTTGAGTTGTTTTGATGGAAAAGTACTAAACTAATTTGAAAAATAAAAAAATTGACAATTTGAAAGTAGATGAAAGTAGCATCACATCACATCCAACACCAAGTTATTTTTTCCCACAAATCACAACATCTTTGCCAACTTTCTACTCTCCTCCCTCATTTTTATGGCATTATTTTCCTTCATTGTCTTCATTTTAAAGAAAAAACTATAAAAATGATGAAAAGATAGATTGAGAGACAAAGAAAGAGGAAGGTACCTGAGAGAGATACCTGAAGGTAGAGACAAAATCATAGTCGACAGAGAAAGACTTAAAAATAGAGGTCATCAAAGAGTTAAGAAGATAGAGAGATAGATACAAGAGAGAAGTTGTTGTTGAATGATGTAACAACTCCATTTAAGTAACAATTTTTTTTTAAATACCATGAAGTTATTACCTCGTTACAACTTAACTCAAAATAAAATTTATTTAATTTATACAATACAGAGTTTCCATACATATCATTAATCAATAACATATGTACAGAAGTCTAACACATATATAATTACATCTCATTCATCCCTGTTGACTAGTTCCAGAGATACGAGTGCGGGTGGTTACACCTTCCCCGGGATCTTAGTCAACTCGATCATAGACACCATATATATTACTGGGATCAGCTCAAAATAGAGTAATTCGATCTAACATACGCTAAAAGCCAATGCCATAGCAAAAATCTGCATAATTATTTTTCTGAACATGACATGGAAATATAATGAGAATTAAATCTCAGTAAGTTCAACAATAAATCATCATCAATATAGCTCATCACGTCATGCTTATCTGTATAAACTACAGCAAATATTTTTGGTCACATGAATGCAATATATCTATGCACATGAGAATCGTACAATAATGACATGTATGACAGGATTAACTATTTTCATAATATCATATGATGACTATCAATTTATTCTCACATCTAGCTATCCCGGTCAACGTGAGTATTTTCTACTCTCCGGTAAGGGCTTTTCTCGCTCCGTCCGACATGGCACACTTTCTCTTTCTTTTCTCATTAGCATAATCATAACCGTTGATAGGGCGTCCCCTACTGGTGCACCACACGGATCACCATGTGACCATGCTTATTTCTTTTATTTTTATATTAATAACCAAAAATATGATTTCAATAACAAGTATGTTCATTATACTCACATACCATAATGTTTCATCAAAATATTTCCATGTCAAAAATTACACACTTAGAATGGTAAGAAGTTCATACAATGGAATCGATTATGGCATATACTAGTCATTTATTATTTTCATTTGTAAGATTCTTCTTCTTTTTAAAATATTAATTTTATTTCTTTATTTTCTTGATGTAGGTTTTCATCCTATTTGACCTTCTCTTACTAATCAGAGAATAACTCCCTCAGTTTAACTCTGATGTAGGTGATCTTGGTGTCCATTTAAAGATAAAACAATTATATAAAATTATTATGTTGAACAGTTTAGTGAAATAATAAGAAATCAAGGTGATATTACTCCCTTAAAGTACAGGTTATTTCTTCTCGGGTAGGTTCTGACCTCTACCTACTAATCTATCCATATCTCCCTCATAAGAATTCTAAACTAAGTGATTCTAGTGGCTACAATTCCGTGACACATACAGCTATAATTGTTATGTTAACCATTTATTTTAATTCCCTATATAATGTTCCCATAAATTAAAACAAAAAATCTATACTAACATATTCTTCCCTGATTATCCATTTTCTAACATTTGCTTACTAATCGGACCATATATACCTCATATGGACTCTAAATTGAATGATTCCAATGGATAAAAATCCCTGAGACATAGATCTACATTTGTTATGTTAACCATTTGTTTTAATTCCTTACCAATTCTTCCCAGAATTTTAAAAATAGAAGCTTAAAAGTTTGCCACCCATAGCCATACCTATGTAGAACCATCTACACCAGCCTAAGTAATCAAACATACATAATATGTAACATGATATAGCAACATCCATGAACAATCATTAAAGTTCTAAAATTAAAATCTCATATAAATATTACAAGTTTCAAAACTTTTCTTCAAAAAGAAATATTGTTAAACTTACCTGGAGAACTTAGTCCTCTAGACTTCTCCTTCCTCTTTCTTCCTTTCTTCCTCTCCTTTCCTCACTCTACCTTGCTTCTATTTTTCCTCTCCCTCACTTGGACGAAAATTCTAATGTTATAGGGGTGGGTTTTGCTTAAATATACCACCAAATAATTCACATTTCATGATCATGGGTCTACCTTATCACAATTAGGATACACTTGGTTGAATTTTTGGAAAACAAACAACTCATGTTCTTGTCTTCCTCTTCCTTACTCAAGATATGCATAGGAAAAGGAGATTTGTATTTTGAAAATTATGATAATATGTTCTTAAGATAAGGGACAAGGTCCCTTTGATTTAGGGATTCATTTCCTTTTTCTTTTGTCTTAATCAATTATGATAGGTTTGCCTTTTTAGGTGGCAAATTTCTAGCCCTTGAATCTTCATTATTTGGTTGAAATTATTTGTGTGGGATAGGAATGTTTTGTCCTAATGTCATGTATTATCATACCACTTTCTAAAATTATGAGTGTAGGATATATATGTTTTGTCCTAAAGCCTAATAATGAGTGTAGGATATAGATGTTTTATCCTAAAGCCTTGTATTATCATACCACTTGTTAATTTTTTGTCTTAAAGGCATGTAACCTAATCTTTATTATATTATCACATGATTTATTTTATTTTATTTTTCCGATTGGATTTCGGCTTATTCCTACCCATTTCCTTTGCTTTGGATAAAATTTTACCTTTCTTGGAGGGCTTGGACACATTTTCATAATTTTTGGGCTTTCGGTCCAATTTCTATATCATAGTCCAAGTCTATGTTTTATTTCTTGTTTAGGTTATCCAATGGGCTTGCTAGAAAATTATGTGAAGTGGAAAAACTCTATATGAAGTGTCCATAGGTGAAAGCCCAATGTATGGGTGAATATGTTAAACTTAGTAACTCTAGTTCTTGAATTAGGAAAAATTACCCTAATCCATTGTTTTTTTAAAATTTTAAGACCTTTACTTGTTTCCAAAAATTTATCTTCCTTACCCAAGAATTTCACCTTTCTTTAGTATATTATTTCTATTTTTTCCTCTTAGGTTTTCTTTCTTTACCTATTCCATTAATGTTAGAACATATCTCTGCATACACGTAAGGTGAAGAATTTCTAAGGATTATATTTCTTTAGATATCTAAAAATTATCTAAGAAATTTTATTTCTTTAATTAAATATTTATGTACCTTAAAAAGAATTGAAATTAAGGATGTTACTTTGAATACTTTTGTATTTTTATTAATTCATGAAACGAAATTAGGGATGTTACGAATGATGTTGGGATTTCAGTCAAAGTCTTCACTATAGTAGCATGTTTCCTTACTATTCAACTATAGACATTAATTTAAATTAATTTTAACATAATTTTATATATCTATATCATTAATATTATGTTAAAATCTTTTAAAATTGAAAAAATTATTGTTTAAAATTATTTGAAATTTTTTTAAAAAAATTATTTGTTTCTATGAAATTTTCGAAATGTTTCGAAATGTTTCCATTTCTAGAGTCACTGAAATGGTACCATGAAATGAAATTTAGTACCTTGATGTCAGGCAATGAGTAAAACTCATTGATAGCATGCAAAGTGAATTTCACCATCTTGCCTCTAACTCGTGTTTTATGACGTTCGTGGACTGTGGAATTAGAGTAAAATTCATGTACCATAGGAATGACCCCTGGTTCTGGATTCCTGCAGAAAATCTCCCAATGCCTATGGAAGATATTGTCTCTATGAGGTAACCTAGCAGTGACAATAAATCCTTGTTTTGGAATGATGGGTTTGTGCACTACCACTTTAATGTGGTGTTGATAAAACTCTTCAATCTTGAATGCTGTGTTATCAAATGATGGAGGGTCATCGCCTCTATTCTTCCTCTTTGAGAGGCCTAATTTTGAGGTTTTAAGAGTCAATGGACTTCGAAGCTCACTAGGGCGTTTTACCGAAAACCTGGTGTACGCTCTTAAAATAGAGGAAGATTGGGTAGTAGATTCCCAACTTGAAGTCCCAATTAACTGCAATCAAGTAACACTAGAGTATGGAGATCAATCTACAGCAGAAAGATGAAGAAAACCATACCCAATTGAGCTTAATTTGTGGTTGGAAAATGCAAGATCAAAATTGCCTTAGAACCCTAGACAATTTCCATTGAATCCAAACCAAATTGATGATATTGGGAGGTTATTGTGGTTGATTTAATGCAAGAAATTGTGTTTGTGGGTGAAGGGGAGTGCAAAATTGAGTGTGAGTGATGAAGAGGCAGTGGGCCTCTTATAGAGAGCATCACAGTGCTCTCTTCAAGCGCCGAGGTACTCGCCCAATCTTGGTAGCGAGCACCACAGTGCTCACCCTCTCTAGGATTCGAGCACAATGCCACTGTGCATCTGCAGGTCTGAGAATTTTTTTTAACAAATAAAAGAAATAAAATTATGAAAAAGAAGAAGAATAGTTGTTGTTGGGTTGCCTCCCAACTAGCGCCTTTGTTTAATGTTGTTGGCTCGACATAAACTCATAAAATTAAGAAGGATCTTCAAGAGTTGTCCATTGTGATTCCTCTTACTGAAATCCTTCATAATATGGTTTAAGCCTATGCCCGTTGACTTTGAAACTATTCTGATTATCCATGCTTTTTATTTCCACTGCACCATGAGAAAAAATATCAGTAACAATAAATGGTCCCTCCCATCTAGAATGAAATTTACCTAGGAATAATATGAGCCTGGAATTATAGAGGAGGACTTTCTGTCCTTTAGTGAACTCCTTGATTGAAATCGTACAATCGTGTAGGAGTTTAATTTTGGTCTTATAGATATTTTCATTTTCATAGGCCTCATTTCTGATTTCCTCTAAATCCTGAAGCTGTAATTTTATGTATTCTCTACTTTCTTCTAGATTCATGTTAAATTTTTTTATAGCCCAAAATGCTTTATGTTCCAATTCAATTGGAAGATGACCAGCTTTTCCAAATACTAACCTATATGGAGACATACCAATTGGGGTATTATAGGCTGTTCTACATACCTAGAGAGCATCATCTATTTTGAGACTCCAATCTCTGCGATTGGGATTTATTGTCTTAGTAATGATAATTTTTTATTTCTCTGTTGGATACCTCAGCTTGCCTATTAGTCTGGGGGTGGTATTCAGTGGACAATATATGAGTGACATTATATTTCTTTAATAGGGCTTCAATAGTCCTATTGCAAAAATGTGTTCCCCTCTCACTTATCAAAGCTCTCAGAATCCTAAATCTTGAAAAAATATGGAATTTAATGAAATCTACAACCACTTTAGAATTGTCAGTCCTAGTGGGTTTAGCTTTCACCCACTTTGAGACATAATCCACAGCCAGCAAAATATAATTATATCCAGATGATAAAGGAAAAGGTCCCATGAAATTAATGCCCTAAACATAAAAAATTTCACAAAATAATACTGGTGTTTGAGACATTTCATTTTTTTCTGGATATATTACCTATTTTTTGACAGTTAGTACATGACTTACAAAAAGGATATGAATCTTTGAATAGAGTAGGCTAGTAAAAACCATAGTCCAATACTTTCTTTATTGTCCTTTTTGCCCCAAAGTGTTCTCCACATGCATAAGAGTGGCAGAAGGTTAGGATTGATAAAACTTCAGAGTCAGGAATACACCTTCTTATAATTTGATTTAAGCATTGATTCCATAGGTAGGGATCATCCCATATGTAATATTTGGCATCACTCTTGATCCTATTTCTGGCTGCCCTAGTCAAAAGATGAGGTAACTGATTATTAGCCAAATAATTTACAATATTTGCATTCCATGGTATATGAACTGAAATTGAAAATCAATTTTCATCTAGAAATTATTCTTCAATTTTTAGTTTCTCCTCCACATGTGTTAGGCGGCTTAGGTGATCTGCTACATTATTTTTAGACCCTTTCTTGTCTTTGATTTCTAAATCAAATTCTGTAACCAGTAACACCCATCTGATTATCCTGGGTTTATCCTTCTTTTTCATCACCAAATACCTCAAAGCTGAATGATCAGTAAAAAAAATAATTTTAGTGCATATTAAACATGATCTAAATTTTTCTAATATAAAGACTACAGCTAAGAGCTCTTTTTTAGTGGTGATATAATTTTTTTAGGCATCATTCAGTATTCTGGAGGCATAATATATCATATGGGATGTGTTTCCAACTCTTTGGCCAAGTACTGATCCAATTGCAAGATCACTAGCATCACACATAATTTCAAAAGGGAGGTTCCAGTCTGGTGCTTGGATGATTAGAACTAAAATCAAAGATTCTTTCAATTTGTCAAAAACTTCCCTACATTCTTGATCAAATTCAAAAGAGACATCTTTTTAAAGCAATTTGCACATGGGTGCTGCTTTCTTGGAAAAGTCCTTTATGAATCTTTTATAGAAATCTGCATGTCCAAGAAAAGAATGAACTTCTCACACACAAGTGGGATAAGGTAGAGTCTATATAATATCAATTTTTGCTTTGTCTACCTCTATTCCCCTTTTGGAGACAACATGGCCTAAAACTATACCTTGTTCAACCATAAAATGACATTTTTCAAAATTTAAAACAAGGTTAGTTTCTTGACATCTTTTCAAAATTAATGAAAGGTTATGCAAACAATCATCGAATGAATCTCCATAAACTGAAAAATCATCCATAAATACATCAATAAATTTTTCAAGGTAATATGAGAATATGCTAACCATACACCTTTTAAAAGTGGTAAGGGCATTACAAAGCCCAAATGGCATGCGTCTATATGAGAATGTCCCAAATGGACAAGTGAAGGTTGTCTTTTCCTGATCTTCAGGAGCAATTGCAATTTGAAAATAACCTAAATAACCATCAAGAAAACAATAGTAAGATTTAACATATAACCTTTCTAGCATTTGATCAATAAAAGGTAAAGGAAAATGGTCTTTTCGGGTTACAAAATTTAATTTTCTACAATCTATACAAACCCTCCACCCATTTTGAATCTGGGTGGGTACCAATTCTTCCTTCTGATTTTTTATCACAGTTATTCCTATTTTCTTAGGAATTACTTGCATTGGTCTCACCCAATGACTATCTGAAACAGGGTATATTACCCCAACCTCCAATAGTTTAAGAATTTCCTTCTTCATTACATCCATCATGGGTGGATTTAGCCTTCTTTGGGGTTGTCTAGATGGTTTAGCTCCTTCCTCCATTAATATTCTGTGCATACATGTGGAAGAGCTTATTCCCTTAAGATCAGCTATGGTCCATCCTATTGCAGTTTTGTGTTCTTCAAGAACTTGGATTAGTTTCTCCTCTTGATCAACTTCAAGCTTGTTGGAGATAATAACAGGAAGTGTTTCTCCTTCTCCCAAAAATACATATTTGAGGTTATCAGGAAGTGGCTTCAGTTCAGGAGTAAAAGATTGCACAACAGAAGGTAGAAGTGTAACATCCCTAATTTTGTTTCATTTATTAATAAAGGTACATAAATATTTAATGTAACATCCATAATTTCGATTCTTTTATTAATAAAGGTACATAAATAATTAATTAAGGAAATAAAATTTATTAGACAATTTTTAGATACCTAAGAAATATAATCCTTAGAAATTCTTCACCTTATGTGTATGCATAGAAAATGTTTCTAACATTAAGGGAATAGGTAAAGATAGAAAACCTAATAGGAAAAATTAGAAATAACATACTAAAGAGAAACAAAATTCTTGGGTAAAGAAGATAAATTTTTTAGTAGTAAGTAAAGGTCTAAAAATTTCAAGAAGATTGGATTAGGGTAATTTTTCCTAATTCAAGAGCTAAAGTTATTAATTTTAACATCTCCACCTATAAATTAGGCTTTCACCTATGGACACTTCATATAGAATTATTTTCACTTCACATGAATTTCTAGCAAGCCAATAGAATAGTCCAAGAAGGAAATAAGACATAGACTTGGACTAGGATATAGAAGTTGGACCGATAGCCCAAAAATCATGAAAATGTGACTAAGCGCTTCATGAAAGGTAGAATTTCAGCCAAAGCAAAGGAAATGGGTAAGAATGAGCCCAAATCCAAGAAGGAAAAAAAATAAGAATCATGTGAGGAAATAGTAGTGTAATAATAATCAAGATTAGGTCACATGGAATTAAGATAAAACATCTATATCCTACATTCATAATTTCAACAAGTAGGTAATAATACATGGTTTTAGGATAAAACATCTATATCCTATATTCATAATTTCAACAAAGTGGGTAATAATACATAGAATTATGACAAAACATCCTTATCCTACAAAAATAATTTCAGCCAACCAAGGGAGATTCAAGGGCTGAAAATTTACCACCTAAAAAGGAAAACCCATCATACTTGATTAAGACAAAAGAAAAAGGAAATGAATCCTTAAATCAAAGGGACCTTGTCCCTTGTCTTAAGAACACTTTAACATGATTTTCAAAATACAAATCTCCTTTTGCTATGCATATCTTGACTAAGGGAGAGGAAGACAAGAACATGAATTGTTTTTCCCAAAAAAAAAACAACCAAGTGCATCCTAATTGTGATAAGGTAGACCCATGGTTTTGAAAGGTGAACCACATTATAGTTTATTTAAGCAAAACCCACCCTTATAACATTAGAATTTCATCCAAGAGAGAGAGAGAAAAAGAGGAGAAGAGAGGAAGAAAGATGAAGGAGAAGTCTAGAGGACTAACTACTAAAAGTAAGTTAGCTTAATCTCCACTTGAATTTATCTTTCTTCTTCATTCTTGAGGTTCAAAAACTCACCCTCCTTTTATTTAAGCTACTGAAAAAGCTAAGGGAAGGGAGAAATCTTGCTACTTTCTTCAAGAGGAAACAAGAAAAAGAATTCACTAAGTGAGCTAGGCGATCTTTAAGTAGGTTTAACAATATTACTTTTTAGAAAAGCTCTGAAATTAGAAACATTTATATGGGATTTTGATCCTAAAATTTTGATGAAATTTACTATATTTGTTACTTGGATGATTGGGCATGGATGTTGCTATATCATGTTACATGTTGATCTTGCAAGTGATGTATGTTTAAATACTTAGGTTGGTGTGGAAAGTTCTGCATAGGTATAGCTATAGGTGCCAAAATTTTAATATTTTTATGCTGTTATTTTGTATATTTAAATGTGGTAAAAAAATTGATGAAATATGATTAAATTTAAATTAAGAAGAAAATGGAAGAGGACATAATAAAATGAACTAAAACCTTAGAAAAGGTTTGGTTAGGAAACTGGATTTCGGAGTAACCAGGGAAGCTTCTATTTTTCAAATTCTAGGAAGAATTGGTTAATAATTAAAATAAATAGTTAATATATATATATATATATATATATATATATATATATATATATATATATATGTCTCACATAACTTTAGCCACTGGAATCACTCAATTTGGAGTCCATATGAGGTAGATATGGTCAGATTAGTAAGCAGTGGTCCAAAAATGGTTAACCAGGGAAGAATTTGTTAGGAAAGCTTTTGTGTTTGAATGTTTGGGAACATTATGTAGGGAATTAAAATAACTGGTTAACAAAATAAATATAGAGATATGTCTCACAGAAATTTAGCCATTGGAATCACTCAATTTGAAGTTCATATGAAGGAGATATGGTCAGGTTAGTAAGTAAAGGTTAGA
Source organism: Gleditsia sinensis (assembly GCA_037074535.1). Taxonomy (NCBI): domain Eukaryota; kingdom Viridiplantae; phylum Streptophyta; class Magnoliopsida; order Fabales; family Fabaceae; genus Gleditsia; species Gleditsia sinensis. The sequence continues at coordinate 32,871,801 of CM073464.1, read as the reverse complement.
ACCTACCCGAGAAGAAATAACGTTTACTTTGAGGGAGTAATATCACCAAGATTCCTTAAGATTTCACTAAAATATTCAACATAATAGGTTTAGATAATTGTTTTATCTTTGAATGGACACCAAGATCACCTAATTTAAAGTTAAAATGAGGGTGTTATGCTCTGATTTGTGAGAGAAAGTCAGTCAGGACGAAAACCTACATCAGGAAATAACACAACATAGAGTATGGCAATGTTCCAAGGCATGACCAGGCCATGTTCTGTGCTGGAAAGGGCATTTTGAAGCCTAAAGCATGGTTGTTTTATAGGAAATGGACAAGCTGTGTTATAGGATACGTTTAGCTTGTGTTGGAAGTTGGTAAATCTTATTTTCAACATTTTTCTACCCTAAATGAACCTCATTAACTATAGGATATTAATAGAAACCAAATTGAAGAAGAATGCCGTATTAAATTTGTGAGAACATATGTTGGAAATGATATAAGTAGGAGGAAAGTGACTAGAGGACAAGCATAAATAAAATGAAGAGATAAAAATATTATTTAAAGAAGAAGAAGAATCTTATAAATGAAAATAATAAATGACTAGTGTATGCCATAGCCATTGTTATTGCATGAACTCCTTACCATCTTAAGTGTGTAATTTTGACATGGAAATATTTTATAAAGTGATATTTGAAATGATTGTGTTCATGTCATGATTACCAATATTTTTGGTAATGATTATATTTTGATGAAAAATTATGGCATGTGAGTATAATGAACATACTTATTATTGAAATCATAGTTTTGGCTATTAATGTGAAAAGAAAAGAAATAAGCACAGTCACATGACAGTCCATGTGGTGCACCAGTAGAGGACGCCTAACCAACGGCTATGGTTATGTTAATGAGAAAAGAAAGAGAAAGTGTGCCATGTCAGACGAAGCAATAAAAGCCTGTACCGAAGAGTAGAAAGTACTCAACCTGACCGGGGTAGCTTGATATGAAAATAAGTTGATAGCCATCATATGGTAATCTGAACATGACATGATGATCTATATTGATGATAATTGTGATTTATTGTTGAACCTACTAGGATTTAATTCTCACTATATTTTCATATCATGTTCAGAAAGCTAGTTTTGCCTATTTTTCTTTGGTTCTGGCTCTTAGTCTACGTTGGATCGAGTTACTCTATGTTGAGTAGATCTCAGAAATTAATAAGGTGTTTGTGGTCGAGTTGGCTAAGATCCCGGTGAAGGTGTAAGCACCCGCACTTGTATCCCCGGAACTAGTCAATATGGATGAATAAGATGTAGACATATATGTGTTTGATTTATGTACGGATGTTGTTAATTAATGATGTGTAAACCTTAATTATGTTTGGTTAAATTAATTGAATGTTATTATGAGTTAAATAAAGGTAATGACCTCATGGGAATTTAAAAATTTATATATATATATGTATATATGTAAAAAAAATGGAGTTATTACAAGAAGAGTAGTATCAAAAATTGGTAATTCTATATAAGAAACATTACCTGTTGGTGGTCCTTCTGATAAACCATTTAGTGCAACCAGTTCCTCCTTTGTTTCTTCATCCAATTCTATCTCACCATCATCTTCTTCTATGGATTTGCTCACAATCACTTCCAATTTATCCTTTCCATCTAATTCAAACACATCATGTGCTAAGGAATCAAAGACATCAATAGAATAAACAAGAGTATTATCACTTGGGTGTTTCATGGCTTCATACATATTAAATTTTATTACTTGACCATCAAATTCCATAGTAAGTGTGCCATTATGAACATCTATCCTAGTTTTAAAGGTTTTCAAAAATGGTCTCCCTAATAATATTGGAGAGGTAAAATTCCCGTTTTCCATGTCAAGTACATAAAAGTCTGTAGGAAAACCCAAATCATCTACCTATACCAAGACATCCTCAATTACTCCCTTAGGATATGCAGTGGACCTGTCTGCTACTTGAATTACCACATTAGTAGAGTTCAATGGTCCTAATTTTAAGGAAGTATATATAGAATATGACATGACATTTATGGAGGCTCCGAAATTCAACATAGCTTTTTCAACACGAGTATCCCCAATTTTACATGGAATAGTAAACATACCTGGATCCTTGCATTTAGTGGGGAGTTTTGTTTGTATTATGGCATATACATTCTGACTCATTTGAACCTTCTCAAATCCTTTCAATTTTTTCTTTCTTTTTTGAGTACATAATTCTTTCAAGAACTTTGCATATCTTGGTACCTGCTTAATAGCATCTAGAAGGGGAATATTAGCTTTACATTTTCTGAAGGTTTTATATAAATTAGAAGTTTTCTCATATAACCTATTTTCTTTAAGAGCTTCTGAAAAAGGAGCACTACTTCATAATTTAAATTAGATGGAGACTTACTTGTAGGTGCTTTATTCTTTTTAATTGATTTTTCATGTTCTTTAGGAGAAAAGGGTGCTAGTAGACTTTTAATTTCCTTACCATTCCTTAAAACAATTGCATTAGCATTTTCCCTGGGATTCACCACAATTTGAAAAGGAAACTTACCTAAATTTTGAGCATCCAATCAACTCCCTGTGGTTGCTAACTGACCTATTTGAGTTGTTAGGTTATGAATGCTAACTCTTGTCTTTTGCTGAAATTGATGAGAATTATGTACAAGAGTTTTCACAATATCTTCCAATAGATTACTTACCTGGTGATCCTGGGATGCATTCTGTCTAGGATAATAGGCATGTTGATTTTGCTAAAACTTTTGTCCTACATGTCTATTTTTTGTATTCCCATACCTTAAATTAAGATGATCCTTCCATCCAGGATTATATGTATTAGCATATGGATCATACCTCATTGGTTGGCCAGGAAAACCTCCTACCGCATTAGCTTGTTCTGTGGATTCCTCTTAAAGTGTAGGACACATGTCAGTTGGGTGTCCTGTGGCTGAACATATTCCACAAACTTTAACTTACTGCGATGTAACTGTAGCCATATGGCGAACAAGAAAGGTAAGTTCAGATATCTATTGCTAAAGAGAAGTAGTACTTACCTTATAGGCATGTCTTCGAGGATCATGCCTAATGCCAAATTATTGGGAGTTGGCAGCCATGTTTGATAGCAGAACTCTAACTACTTTTGGAGTCTTGTCTACTAGTGCTTCTCCACTAGCTACATCTATCGTGCTCATGTCTCCTTGTAATAGACCTTCATAGAAATATTGGATTAGTAGCTGCTCACTAATTTGATGATGCGGACAGCTTGCACGAAGCTTTTTAAATCTCTCTCAATATTCATAAAGTGTCTCTCCATGCAATTGTTTAATGCAGCATATTTCTTTCATCATATTATCAGCTCTATATGTGGGAAAATATCATTCTAGAAATATTCTCTTCATCTCATTCCATATGGTGATAGTACCAGAGGATAAATAATATAGCCAATCTTTGGCTGAGTCTCTTAATGAAAAAGGAAAAGCCTAAGTTTTATTTGTTCCCTAATTACTCAAGGGGGCTTCATGCTAGTACATACCACATGGAATTCCTTCAAATGTTTATGCGAGTCTTCACCTGCAAGAACATGAAAATTAGGTAAGAGATGAATTAATCCATATTTTAACTCAAAATTAACATTATCATTAAGATTAGGAAAAGTAATGCATAAGGGTTGCTGATGCAAATTGTAACATCCCTAATTTCGTTTCATGTATTAATAAAAGTACAAAAGTATTCAAAGTAACATCTCTAATTTCTTTTCTTTTATTAATAAAGGTACATAAATATTTAATTAAAGAAATAAAATTTATTAGACAATTTTTAAATATCTAAGGAAATATAATCCTTAGAAATTCTTCACCTTACGTATGCATAGAAATGTTCTAACATTAATGGAATAGGAAAAGAGAGAAAACCTAAGAGGAAATATTAGAAATAAATATACTAAAGAAAGGTGAAATTCTTAGGTAAGGAAGATAAATTTTTGTGAAGGTATTAAAATTTCAAGAAGATTGGATTAGGGTAATTTTTCCTAATTTAAGAGTTAAAGTTACTAAGTTTAGTATCTCCACCCATAAATTGAGTTTTCAACTATGGACACTTCATATAGAATCTTTCTACCTCACATGAATTTTTGGCAAGCCAATAGGATAGCCTAAGGATGAAATAAAACATAGACTTGGACTAGGATATAGAAATTGGACCGGTAGCCCAAAAATCATGAAAATGTGACCAAGCCCATTATGAAAGGTAAAATTTTAATCAAAGTAAAGAAAATGGGAAAGAATGAGCCCAAACCCAAGAGAAAAAATAAAAATCAAAATCAAAATAAAGCGATGAAATAATGGTGTAATCAAGATTAAGTGACAAGGCATTAGGACAAAACATCTATATCTTACACTCATAATTTTAGCAAGTGGTATGATAATACATGGTATTAGGACAAAACATCTATATCTTACACTCATAATTTTAGCAACTGGTATGATAATACATGGCATTCGGATAAAACATTCCAATCCCACACAAATAATTTCAGCCAAATCATGGAGATTCAAGGGCTAGAAATTTGCCACCCAAAAAGGCAAACCTATCATACTTGATTAAGACAAAAGAAAATGGCAATGAATACATAAATCAAAAGGACCTTGTCATTTATCTTAAGAACATATCATTATAATTTTCAAAATACAAATCTCCTTTTGCTATGCATATCTTGACTAAGGAAGAGGAAGACAACAACATAAGTTGTTTGCTTTCCAAAAATTCAACCAAGTGTATCCTAATTGTGATAAGGTAGACCCATGATCATGAAAGATGAATTAATTGATGGTCTATTTAAGCAAAACCCACCCCTATAAAATTTTAATTTTGTCCAAGTGAGGAAGAGAGAGAAATAAAAGCAAGGTAGAGAGAGGAAATGAGAGAAAGAGAGGAGAAGAAAGGAAGGAAGAAGAAGAAGAAGTCTAGAGGGCTAAGTACTTAAGGTAAGTTAACTTAATCTCCACTTAAGTCCATTTTTCTTCTTCATCCTTGAGGTTCAAAAACTCGCCCTCCTTCTCTTATTTAAGCTGCTAGAAAATCTAAGGGACGAGAGGAATCTTGATACTTCTTTCAAGGGGAAACAAGAAAACAAATTCACTAAGTGAGCTAAGGAGATTCTTAGGTAGGTTTAACAATATTTCTTTTTGAAGAAAAGTTTTGAAATTTGTAACATTTTTATGGGATTTTGATCTTAAGAACTTTGATGATTGGTCATGGATGTTTCTTTATCATGTTACATATTATTCTTGCATGTGATGTATGTTTGAATACTTAGGCTGATGTAGATAGTTCTGCATAGGTATGGCTATGGGTGGTAAAACTTTAAGCTTCTGTTTTTAAAATTTGGGGAAGAATTGGTAAGGAGTTAAAATAACTTGTTAACATAACAATTATAGATATATGTCTCACATATTTTTAGCCACTGGAATCACTCAATTTGGAGTTCATATGAGGTAGATATGGTCTGATTAGTAAGTAGTGGTCAGAAAATGGTTAATCAGGGAAGAATCTGTTAGGAAAGCTTCTGTGTTTTAATTTCTGGGAACATTATGTAGGGATTGAAAATAAATGGTCAACAAAGAATTATAGATATATGTGTCACAGATTTTTAGCCACTGGAATCACTTAATTTAGAATTTTTATGAGAGAGATATGGATAGATTAGTAGGTAGAGGTCAGAAACTACCCGAGAAGAAATAACCTGTAATTTGAGGGACTAATATCACCTTGATTTCTTAATATTTCGCTAAACTATTCAACATAATAGTTTTAGATAATTGGTATATCTTTAAATTGACACTAAGATCACCTACATCGGAGTTAAATTGAGGGATTTATGCTCTAATTAGTAAGAGAAGGTTAGATAGGATGAAAATCTGTATCAAGAAAATAAAGAAATAAAATTAATATTTAAAAAAGAAGAAGAATCTTATAAATAAAATTAATAAATTACTAGTATATGCCATAACCATTGCCATTGTATGAACTTCTTACCATCTTAAGTGTAAAATTTTGACATGGAAATATTTTATAAAGTGATATTTGAAATGGTTATGTTCATGGCATGATTACCAATAATTTTTGGTAATAGTTATATACTTGTTATTGAAAGCATATTTTTGGCTATCATTGTGAAAAGAAAAGAAATGAGCATGGTCACATAGCAATCCGTGTGGTGCACCAGTAGGGGACGCCCTACCAACGGTTATGATCATGTTAATAAGAAAAGAAAGAGAAAGTAAGCCATGTCGGACGGACCGAGAAAAGCCTGTACCGGAGAGTAGAAAATACTCACCTTAACCGGGGTAGCTAGATATGAGAATAAATTGATAGTCATCATATGATATCCTGATCATAAGTAATGCTATAAGTACGCTAATAAAATCATAGTATGGATCAATATAATTCATGTGAAAACATCTGGAGGATCCCATATCAAAACCACCATATCAGAGTTTGACCCCTTTCGTACTTTGGTGGTATAGGATTTGCCTAAACTCAGCATCCCGCTGAGGTTTACCCTACTACCATTCAAGAGGACACGCGAAGGGACTCTATATGGGTATTTCTCAAGCACACAGCAAGGGAAGGCAAATAACATCTCATATAACTGGCATCTCGCTCATATATAGGAGGCATTCCGCTCTCCTTCACATATAATCTCCCATGTGTTGGCCCTCACACGAGGCTAGCATCACCTCCCTTGCTAGCTGAGGCAATCAAGGTGCACACCAGGGCTAACATCACCTGCTGTTAGCAGACAATGTTTTCAATAGGATTCCTCCATAAAACCATAATTTCATATATTCCGTATTAATCAAAACAAATGTACTATTATAATACAACATTTTCATTCTTAGTATATTCCTCTGCCAAAATTTCCCAATCAGGGGAATCACGTATACATGCCCATATCCAAGGCAAACATATCATTGTATAAATCAATATCATATGCATATATGCCATATAATTCAGTATAACAAGAGTTTAAGGGCAGTGGAGGACGAGAAGCAAAGGCGAAACTTATGAAAGAGGAAGAAAAATTTTTCCAACCCTGGAAAGAACGTGAGAAAAAGTGGATATGGAGTTGGTAAGAGGCCATTAACTGTGGGTCCTAGACCTTCTCAACAAGACCTCGCCCCAGTTAAGTACGTTAAGTGTGGACGCATGCATGGTAACTAGCCATGCTACATGGGACAAGAAGTCTGCTTCAATTGCGGACAGAAGGGACATTTTACGAGAAACTACCCACAGAATGTGGGAAAGCAGCCGGAACAGAGGCCTCAGCTGAAAGGAAGGGTTTTCACCCTTGAGCAGCCAAGAGGTAGCTTAATCTTCTAAAATGATTCAAGGTACATGCTACATTTATGGATTTTCTCTTATGGTGTTGTTTCACTCTGGTGCTAGTCATTCATTTATATCAGAAGAATGTATTAGGAAGTTTCAGTTTCCTATTTCTGAAACTCCCTATGAGCTATCCGTGGTGACCCCCACGGGGGAAAAGGGTATTAACTTCCTCTATATGTAAGGACTGTCAAGTCACCATCCAGGAGAAATTTTTTTCTGTAGACCTTGTCTGTTTACCTTTAAAAGGTATTGAAGTCATTCTAGGGTTAGACTGTATGTCTAGAAATCGGGTCTTGCTAAATTGTTGCACCAAGACCGTTGAATTTCTATCTCTTACTCCACAAGAGGAGATGCAGTTATTAATGCTTAATGCCAACCAAGTCAATCGGGAGATAAAGAATGGAGTACTTGGATACATTCTTTTGTATTTATCAAACCTAGAAGTCGAATCGAAGCTTGATGAAATCCCAATAGCCAACGAGTTCCCTAAAGTATTTCCATCAGATATTCCAGGCTTACCTCCTAAGAGAGAGATAGAGTTCTCCATTGATCTCTTACCTGGGACAGGGCCTATTTCTATTACACCTTATAGAATGGCCTCGAAGGAACTATAGGAACTCAAGAAACAGTTGGAGGAACTGTTAGACAAGCAATTCATTAGACCGAGTGTATCACCTTGGGGAGCTCATGTATTGTTTGTTAAGAAGAAAGATGGGAGCTTGAGACTATGCACAGATTATAGACAGCTGAATAAGGTGACTATCAAAAACAAGTAACCTCTACCTAGGATAGATGACTTATTGGACCAACTGAAGGGAGCCTCCATCTTTTCTAAAATTGACTTGAGGTTGGGATACCATTAGATTAGGATCAAGGAGGAGGACGTACCAAAAACTGCCTTTAGAACTAGGTATGGGCACTATGAGTTTCTCGTAATGCCCTGCGGGTTGACAAATACACTTGCAATTTTCATAGATTACATGAATAGCATTTTTTGATCCTACCTAGAACAATTTGTTGTAGTGTTCATTGATGACATCTTGATATATTCTAAGAGTGAGAAAGAACATGAACAGTATCTCTGAATCATGCTGCAAGTGCTAAAAGAGAAAAAGTTATATGCCAAATTGGAGAAGTGTGAATTTTGGCTGTCAGAGGTGAAGTTTCTCGGACATGTCATCTCTAATAGAGGCGTAGCCGTAGACCCTAGCAAGACAGAAGTAGTGATTCAGTGGGAGAGAACAAAGACAGTCACAAAAGTCAGAAGTTTCTTAGGTTTGGCAGGATACTACAGAAGGTTTATACAAAACTTCTCCCGTATAGCCTTACCATTGACTAAATTGACCAGGAAAGGAAGTCTTTTCAAATGGACTTATTAATGTGAAACTAGTTTCTAGGAGCTTAAGGCTAGATTAACCACTCCTCCTGTTTTAGTTATTCCAGATCCCACAGGACATTTTGAAGTGTATAGTGATGCTTCAAAGAAAGGGCTAGGGTATGTGCTGATGCAAGACAAGAGAGTAGTTGCTTACGCTTCTAGGCAACTGAGACCCCACATAGAAAACTACCCAACACATGATCTTGAATTGGCAGCGGTGGTGTTTGCCTTAAAGATTTGGCAACACTATTTGTACGGGGCAACCTTTGAAGTATAATGTGATCATAAAAGTCTTAAATACCTCTTTGATCAGAAAGAGTTAAACATGAGGCAACGAAGATGGGTAGAATTTCTCAATGACTACAAGTTTGAGATCAAGTATCATCCAGGAATGGCGAATGTTGTAGCTGATGCCTTCAGTCAAAAATCTCTACACATAGGTCAGATGATGGTGTATGAGATGCAAATGCTAGAGGAGTTTCGAAAATTAAAGCTGGCCACTACTCTTACTCCAAATAAGCTAATCATCAATGGGTTAAGTATAGAGTGTGACCTCAGAGCCCAGATTAAAGAGGCTCAAGGCCACGACCAATACTTACGGGATCATAATGATCAGGATGATTTTTCTGTTTCAAAAGATGGAATAATCATGTACCAAGGAAGGGTCTGTGTTCCTCAAGACCGAGAGTTGAGGACTAAGATCCTACAGGAAGCACATTAGAGTAAATACTCAGTCCATCCTGGATCCACTAAAATGTACCAGGACTTAAAGAGGATGTATTGGTGGCCAAGGATGAAAAAGGACATTGCTGAGTTCGTGGCAAAATGTTTAATTTGTCAGAAGGTGAAAGTGGAACATCAAAATCCAGCAAGATTTCTTCAACCTCTCAAGATTCTTGAATGGAAATGGGACAGTATTTTGATGGACTTTGTTGTAGGTTTACCTAAAACTTCAGTTGGACATGACTCTATCTGGGTAATAGTTGACTGATTAACTAAATCTGCTCACTTTTTGCCCATAAAGATTAACTATTCACTGGACAAATTGGCCCAGTTGTACGTTCAGGAAATAGTTAGACTACATGGGATTTCCTTAAATATCGTTTCAGATAGAGATCTGAGGTTCACGTCGAGGTTTTGGAAGGCATTACAAGAAGCTTTTGGAACCCAGTTGTGGTTCAGTATTGCCTACCATCCTCAGACTAACGGGCAGACAGAACAGACTATTCAAACTCTAGAAGATATGTTGAGGGCCTGTGTGATAGAGCAAGGTAAAGGATGGGATAAATACCTACCTTTAGTAGAGTTTGCTTATAATAATAGTTATCACTCTAGTATTAAGATGGCTCCCTACGAAGCTTTATACGGTAGGAAGTGCCGATCTCCACTATGTTGGTTTGAGGTAGGAGAAAAGAACTTGCTGGGTCCTGATTTAGTTCAACAAACCACTGAACAAATCAGGATGATACGAGACAAAATACTTACAGCTCAGAGTCGGCAAAAGAATTACTATGATAAGAGACATAGACCTCTGGAGTTTGAGGAAGGAGACCATGTATTTCTAAAAATTTCTCCAACAACTGGAGTTGGTAGGTCTCTCAAGACCAGAAAGCTAAGTCCGCGATTTCTGGGACCCTACCAAATTCTGAAGAGAGTAGGGATGTCAGTACATCAAATTGCTCTCCTACCTAATTTTTCCAACCTGCATAATTTTTTCCATGTATCATAGTTGCGGAAGTATCTTCCAGATTCATCACATGTAATACGGGATGAACCAATCCAAATAAAAGAGAACATGACATACCAGCTAGTACCTGCATCCATATTGGACACCGACGTGAAGCAACTAAGAAATAAAACCATTCCCCTGGTTAAGGTGTTATGGGAAAGTTTGACTCCGGAAGAAGCAACTTGGGAGCTAGAAGAAGTCATGAGGAAGAAATATCCGAAATTGTTTTTATTAGGAAATTTCTAAAATTTTGAGGACAACATTTCTTTTAGGGGGAGAGAAGTATAACATCCCTAATTTCGTTTCATGTATTAATAAAAGTACAAAAGTATTCAAAGTAACATCTCTAATTTCTTTTCTTTTATTAATAAAGGTACATAAATATTTAATTAAGGAAATAAAATTTATTAGACAATTTTTAAATATCTAAGGAAATATAATCCTTAGAAATTCTTCACCTTACGTATGCATAGAAATGTTCTAACATTAATGGAATAGGAAAAGAGAGAAAACCTAAGAGGAAATATTAGAAATAAATATACTAAAGAAAGGTGAAATTCTTAGGTAAGGAAGATAAATTTTTGTGAAGGTACAAAAATTTCAAGAAGATTGGATTAGGGTAATTTTTCCTAATTTAAGAGTTAAAGTTACTAAGTTTAGTATCTCCACCCATAAATTGGGCTTTCAACTATGGACACTTTATATAGAATCTTTCTACCTCACATGAATTTTTGGCAAGCCAATAGGATAGGCTAAGGAAGAAATAAAACATACACTTGGACAAGGATATAAAAATTAGACTGGTAGCTCAAAAATCATGAAAATGTGACCAAGCCCATTATGAAATGTAGAATTTTAACCAAAGTAAAGAAAATGGGCAAGAATGAGCCCAAACCCAAGAGGAAAAAAAAGTGATGAAATAATGGTGTAATCAAGATTAGGTGACAAGGCATTAGGACAAAACATCTATATCCTACACTTATAATTTTAGCAAGTGGTATGATAATACATGGCATGAGGACAAAACATTCCACTCCCACACAATTAATTTTAGCCAAATAACGGAGATTCAAGGGCTAGAAATTTGCCACCCAAAAAGGCAAACCTATTATACTTGATTAAGACAAAAGAAAATGGAAATGAATCCCTAAATCAAAGGGACCTTGTCCCTTATCTTAAGAACATATCATTATAATTTTCAAAATATAAATCTCCTTTTGCTATGCATATCTTGACTAAGGAAGAGGAAGACAAGAACATAAGTTGTTTGCTTTCCAAAAATTCAACCAAGTGTATCCTAATTGTGATAAGGTAGACCCATGATCATGACAGATGAATTATTTGATGGTCTATTTAAGCAAAACCCACCCCTATAACATTTCCATTTCGTCCAAGTGAGGAAAAGAGATAAATAGAAGCAAGGTAGAGAGAGTAAAGGAGAGAAAGAGAGGAGAAGAAAGGAAGGAAGAAGAAGGAGAAGTCTAGAGGGCTAAGTACTCAAGCTAAGTTAACTTAATATCCACTTGAGTCCATTTTTCTTCTTCATCCTTGAGGTTCAAAAACTTACCCTCCTTCTCTTATTTAAGCTGCTAGAAAAGCTAAGGGAAGGGAGGAATCTTGATACTTCTTTCAAGAGCAAACAAGAAAACAAATTCACTAACTAAGCTAGGGAGATTCTTAAATACGTTTAACAATATTTCTTTTTGAAGAAAAGTTTTGAAATTTGTAACATTTATATGGGATTTTGATCTTAAGAACTTTGATGATTGGTCATGGATGTTGCTTTATCATGTTACATATTATTCTTGCATATGATGTATGTTTGAATACTTAGGCTGGTGTAGATAGTTTTGCATAGGTATGGCTACGGGTGGTAAAACTTTAAGCTTCTGTTTTTAAAATTTGGGGAAGAATCGGTAAGGAGTTAAAATAACTTGTTAACATAACAATGATAGATATATGTCTCACGGATTTTTAGCCACAGGAATCACACAATTTGGAGTCCATATGAGGTAGATATGGTCCGATTAGTAAGCAGTGGTCAGAAAATGGTTAATCAGGGAAGAATCTGTTAGGAAAGATTCTGTGTTTTAATTTCTGGCAACATTATGTAGGGAATGAAAATAAATGGTCAACAAAGAATTATAGATATATGTGTCACATATTTTTATCTACTGGAATCACTTAATTTAGAATTTTTATGAGAGAGATACGGATAGATTAGTAGGTAGAGGTCAGAAACTACCCGAGAAGAAATAACTTGTAATTTGATGGACTAATATCACCTTGATTTCTTAATATTTCACTAAACTATTCAACATAACAGTTTTAGATAATTGTCTTATCTTTAAATTGACACCAAGAGCACCTTGATCGGAGTTAAATTAAGGGAGTTATTCTCTTATTAGTAAGAGAAGGTTAGATAGGATGAAAACCTACATCAAGAAAATAAGGAAATAAAATTAATATTTAAAAAAGAAGAACAATCTTATAAATGAAAATAATAAATGACTAGTATATGCCATAGCCATTGCCATTGTATGAACTTCTTACCATCTTAAGTGTGAAATTTTGACATAGAAATATTTTATAAAGTGATATTTGAAATGGTTATGTTCATGGCATGATTACCAATAATTTTTTGTAATAGTTATATACTTGTTATTGAACGCATATTTTTGGCTATCATTGTGAAAAGAAAAGAAATAACCATGGTCACATGGCAATCTGTGTGGTGCACCAGTAGGGGACGCCCTACCAACGGTTATGATCATGTTAATAAGAAAAGAAAGAGAAAGTAAGCCATGTCGGACGGAGCGAGAAAAGCCCATACCGGAGAGTAGAAAATACTCACCCTGACCGAGGTAGCTTGATATGAGAATAAATTGATAGTCATCATATGATATCCTGAAAAATAGTATTTATACCATACATGTCATAATTGTACAATTTTCATGTGCATGGATAAAGTGCATTCATATGACCTAAAGGTATTTTCTGTAGTTTATACAGATGGACATAACATGATGAACTATATTGATGATAAATTATGATTTATTGTTGAACCTACTAGGATTTAATTCTCACTATATTTCCATATCATGTTTAGAAGAATAATTATTGCCGTACGTTGGATCGAGGTGCCCTACCTTGGGCAACTACTAGTTATACCAGATATATCTGTACTAAATGTGACTGAATTTTCGGTGGAGATGCCGCCACCCACACCAGTGTCCCCGAAAGTAGTCTACGTAGATGATTAGGGCTAATATGTATATTTTAGACCTTTGTACAAATGTTTATAAAATAATGGTGTGTATGGAAACTCAGTATTGTATCACTGTTAATAACAATTATGCTTGGTTAAATTAATTATTATTATGAGTTAATTGGTTAGAATTAAAGCAGTAATAACTTCATGGAATGTTACAAATATAAAAAAAAAATGAAATTTGTTACATTTACATAATTGGAGTTGGTACACAAATCTAGAGCTACAAGCTCCTTCAGAGTGGGGTGCTTCGCCATGATTACTTCCTCTTCTTCTGTGCCACTATATAGATTTTTCAATATCTGGATTGAACTGTAGATCTTGAGAATTAGAAGAACGAATCACAGGCATAAATCAAGATAAAAATCACAAAAGGTACTAGACACAGTCTCCGGCAATGGTGCCAAAATTTGGTGCGTTATGTCGTAGGTACACCTAAATTGATACCTTACCTCTCAACTAACTTGTAATAGTGGGAGCACGGGTCGATCTCACAAAGACTGGAATTACCTTATGTGATTGAAAAAAGGGGATTAATGATTGAAAATCATAAAGTAAACAGTAATGAAAATAATTAAGAGAGTAATTAATGAGAGATACGTTAAATTCAGTTGATATCCACCATCAAGGGATTGCATTTATCATTGACAAAATCATCAATCTTAAACCAAATATCTACCATTGGGATTCTATCATTGTTCCTCCTTATGCCTAGTGAATTAATAACAATCGTACCAATTAAACCTTAATTAAAAAGATATCCTTTACACATGGACAAATTCTAACATATTAATTGATGAAGAACAAGAGAAACTAATAGAGCTAAATAAATATAAACACATCGGTTATATTTAATTTAGTTGATCATTCATCATAGGGTTAATGATTTATAATCCAAAATCCTTAATCATATTTGCTTCATGAATACAATAATGAAAACTTTGTTCAATACCTAATTCAGCAGTAGATTAAACATACAATATACTAGTAGGTCTTCCTAGCAATCATATGAAAATCATTTAGAAAAGATAAGAGTAGATGAATTATCAATATCCGATTAAGATTAAACTAATAAAATCAATTCCTAATCTCGCAATGCATTACAATCCCTTGTGGTTTCAACCTTCCTCTACCAACTAAAAATAAATCAGTCACGTAGGGCCATAAGAAAATCTAAACAAGAACTAAAGAAGGTAATTATGAGCTTGAATGATTCCTTGATGCTTCCTTTCTTCCCTTTTTAAAGATTGGCTTCTCTTCCTTGAAGTAGAATTGTTTCTAGGTCAAAATTCGGCCTGTTGGGATTCAATTGGAGTAAAAAAGACTTAAAAATCACGAATTCAATAATTTGGTGGGGTGGTGATCATCGCAGTGCTACAAAAATTGGTCATCGGGGTGATGTGGCATTTTGGAAATTGGCACCGGGTGCCGCAGTGCTTGATCTTGCATAGGCTCGGGCACCGCGGCCCTTTTGATCCGTCCTAACGCGGAGCCTAGAAACTTCTGGATTTTACCAAAGTGCCGAACATGAAATTTGTAGCTCTCTATGTCTTTTCTTTCCATAGCCACTGGAATCACCTTAATCAGAGTTCAAATGAGAGATATGCCTCAATTAGTAACGAAAGGTCGAAAAGTAGCATTTTTCAACATTTTCTCTCTATTTTCCTCTTCTTTTCTTCTTTATTATTCCTAAAACATAAAATAAAACACTCAATTAAATCATATTTATTTCCTACTCAAATTAAATAAAAAGCAACTTAAAACATGCTAAAAACATGCTTAATTTATAGCTGTCATTTTCCTTTTCTGTTTAGGTAATCGGCCTAAAATAAGCATGTACACTCTTGAACAACAGGAGATTACTACATATTATCATTAATAATATTGAGAGTGTTTTCTCTTGGGTTTTTTAAAGAACTTTTCTAAACTTATCAAGATTTTTTTGTGGCGTTCAAGCAAGACTTATCACTCATAATCTTTTTCCTCTTTCTTGAGTGTGGTGTCTACAATATTTTCTCATACCTTTGGTTCTTATCTCTTTATAGATAACGGGTCAAGGTAATTTTATTTTTAATTTTTTTTGTTATAAATCTGAATTAGAACACGATCCTTCCAATCGAATCCTATATTGATTCCGGGTCTCACTACTCTTGGTGAAGTTTATATCAAGAGTTCACATCATTTGGTATTAGAGCAAATGGAAATGGAATGCAGACTTGTTTGAAGTCCCAATTGGACCTGTCATAAGAGCTCGAGCTAAAATATTCAAAGACTCACTTTATGGTCTAATTCTAAAGGCCCATCATGGAGAAAACTGCATTACTATTAAAGAATCAAGATTGGTCCATATCATTAAAATCCAGTTAAATATGGCTCAAGACCAATCAATCTAAATGTGGGCCTAAAGTACAAGAAGAATGAAGGCTAAAGACTAAATATAGGCCAAAAATCAATGAGTTATTTAATGGCCTAATCTAGGCTATGTCTTTTTTCTGATTTATTTACTTTTATTTTTTGGTTTATTTGACTAGGAAAAGTTTCCTATTTTTAATTTTCCTTTATCTATAGGAGTTTTCTATTTAGTTTTTCTTGTTAGTTTAGGTAATTGGCCTATAAATAAGCATGTACACTCTTGAACAACGAGAGATTAATACAAATTATCATTAATAATATTGAGAGTGTTTTCTCTTTGGTTCTTCAAAAAACTTTTCTGAACTTATCAAGATTTTCTTGTGGCGTTCAAGCAAAACTTATCACTCACAATCTTTTTCATCTTTCTTGAATGTGGCATCTACAATATTTTCTTATACCTTTGATTCTCATCTCTTTATAGATAACGGGTCAAGGTCATTTTATTTAAAATTTATTTTGTTATAAATCTGAATTAAAACACAATCCTTCCAATTGGATCCCATATTGATTCCAGGTCTCACTACTCTTGGTGAGGTTCATATTAGTGGTTCACATCAAGTTCTTCCTTTGACTATAAATCAAACAAAAGAAGAATGGTATCTTTGTTTGCCAAATAAAGTTAGCAAAAGATTGCTCACGAGATTTGGAATAGAAGATGCACAGCATGCAAGAACCCCTATAAGCACCTTAATCAAATTGGACCAAGATAAAAGAGGTAAATCTTTTTATATATCAAAATATTGAGGTATGATTGGCTCTCTTTTATACTTAACAGATAGTAGGCCAGTTGTCATGTTTAGTGTATGCATGTGTGCTAGATTTAAAGTTAGTCTTAAAGAATCACATCATCTTTCTATAAAAGAAATTCTTAAATATCTTACTAGTACTTTAGATTTGGGATTATGGTATCCTAAAGGCAACTCAAGCACCCTAGTTATTTTATTATGCTAATTTTTCTAGGAGCAAAACATACAAGAAAAGAACTAGTCGAGTTTGTCAATTATTTGGAAACTCTCTTGTTTTCTGGTTTAGTAAGAAACAAAATAGCATTGCTTTATCCACAGCTAAAGTTGAATATATAGCAGTTGGAAACTGTTTTACTCAAATATTTTGGATGAAACAACAAGTTCAAGATCTTGTTGTATATCTTAAAAAGTACTAATAAGATGTGATAACACGAGTACAATAAAAATCTTACTAAAAATCCAATCATGCATTCTAGAAGTAAACACATTAATATTATACATGACTTCATAAGAAATCATGTTGAAAAGAAAGATATGGTCTTAGAGTTTTTCAATACTGAATTTCAATTTGCTGATATCTTTACAAAACCAATACCTGAAGATAGATTATTTTTTATAAGAAAGGAACATGGCATGATAAATCCAAATGAACTATAATTGCTTCCCTTATTGTTGTGCTTGTTTGCTTTCTTAAATGGTTTTAAAATCTTGTATAACTTAAGCTTCAAAATGGTTTCTAAATTTGTTTTGCAAGTCTCTTCTATCCCTTGATATGTTTACCCTTTGCTTTCTTGTGTTATGTCTACAAAAAGAAAAGTTTTGGGAATGTTGAAAAGCAAACCAAACTAAATAAATGCCTATTGATCCCATTAGGTACCTGTTCACTAGAAATTTTGTTACCTGGAACAAAAACAAAAGTAAATAGTCACCTAAAGATCCTTATAGGCTCCTATTCAATGCAGGGCATTATTAAAATCCATAGTTTGATTACTTTCTATTTGTATTTGATGTAACTAACTAATAACTTATGCTCTATATATATTTTTTGTGCTTTTTCACTTCTTATTGATGACAAAAGGGAGAAATGTATAGATGTTAGTTCTCATTTTTTTTATCTTGTGATATATGCTTGATATATATTTATATGTACCTGATAAGCACATATTCATACATGCATATAATGCTTTAGTTTGGTGTTTTAATTGATATTTAAGAAATAATAACCAGAAACATGATTTACCATATCGAAGTATGTTACAGGAATTAAAGAACAAAGAAGTGACAAAAAAGGAAGAAAAGATGAAGAGGAGAGGTAGAAGCACTCATGCCATGACGCAAGCTATTTCATTTCATGATGGAAAGAAAACTATGTATAGATTCCAAATTCCAGAAGGCTCTGCATCACGACTGGATATTCTCTACATCATGATGAAAGGACATGCAGAACAGAAGAATGAGAATTCTAGTAGCTTAAACATTGCGATGATGTGTGTATCGTGTCACAACATAGGCCAAGAAGTTTAGTTAGTTATGCATCCAGAAACAGTCATTTCATGATGTAGAAATCCTAACATCACAATGCCAGTTTGCGAATTTATTTATAAATAAAAGACCGAAGGCAGAAAGGAAAAGGGAGTCAATTCTCAATTATTCTTCTTCCTTTTCTCAACTTTCTCCAATAGCCTTGTGTGGCTAAATACTTTTAATTGATTTAGGGATATTGAAATCTAAAAAATTCTATGCATTGTGAAACTTGAATTAAGGCTTGATTGTTCAATTCTAATTTGAGTATTAATTGTTTCTCTGATCTTCTTCTCATGATTTCTTCATTTAATTGCTATAAGGCCTACTAGTGTATTATTTGATTTAATCTATTATTGAATCATGAATCAAACAAAGTTTTTATCACTGTAATTTAAGAGGCAAATAGGGTTACATCTAGATGATTATTAACTGTTAGTCTTATGACGAATAATTAACTACATTAGATGCAACAGATTAGTTGTTTTGTTTATCTTTATGAGTCTCTCTAATTTTTAATGCAATTTCCTAGTTAAATTTTATCAACTGGCTAAGGTTGCTTATCAATTATGATTGTTTGGGCGATCACTATCAATTAACTGAACCTAAGCAAGGACATAAATTTATTCCAATGGTAAATATTCAACAAAGGATTGATTATATTGTTGATGATTAGTGGTAAATTCTTGATGGTGGATATTAACCTAACCAACACTTAGCTCATTAAATCATCTTCATCTTCTTAATTACTTTTGAATTTATTCTTTGCATCAAACCCCATTTCATCTTTCATAAAAGATAATCACAATCTTTGTGGGATCGACCCTTACTCCTACTACTACATATTAGTTCTGAGGTAAAGTTTTAGTTTTTTGGTGTGCCTATGACATCACTCACCAAATTTTGGTACCATTGTTAAGGACTATGTCGAGTTATCTTTGTGAGTTTTACTTTCTTTTATGCCTACTACCTGTTCTGCTAATTCTAAAGACTTATAGTATAATCCTAAACTAGAAAGAAATTTGAACAGGAACTGGAGACAAACTCAAGGAGATACTGATCAAAGGAAAGAAGAAGTAGTCATGGCTGGAAATGCTACCTTGAAAGAGCTAGCTGCTCTATATTTGCATTAGCAACCTCTATGCATTACTTTTCCTACATTTGATAATAATGTTAACTTTGAGTTAAAATTTGGATTAATTCATCTCTTACCCACTTTGCATTGCCTTATAGGTGAAGATCCCCATAAACATTTGAAAGAATTCCATGTGATCTGCACCATCATAAAGTCTATAAGATTTACTAAGGAGCAAATCAAATTAAGGGCATTCCCCTTCTCCCTAAGGGATACAGCTAAGGATTGGCTTTATTACTTACCATCTAGATCCAATTGTTCCTCTAAAGATACTTCCCTACATCTAGAGCCACATCTATTGGAAAAGAAATAAATGGAAGTAAGCAGCATAATGGAGAGACCTTACATAAATGTTGGGAAAGAATTAATGAATAGCTATTAATACAATACTTCTATAAGGGACTCATACTAAGTGATAAAAACATGACAGTTGCAACTAGTGAAGGAGCATTAGTAGACAAAACTCCTGAAGTATCCCAGAATTTGATTGCTAATATGGCTCATGTATCCTAAGAATTTGGTGCAAGGCATGACCACTCAATGAAGCATGCCAATAAGGTAGGTACTTCTTCATTAGAACAATAAATGATTGTACTTACCTCTATTGTTAAATAATTGGCTCTAGGGGTGATCCAAGCAGTAAAAGCATGTGGAATTTTCTCAATAGTTAGGCACCCTACAGACATGTGCCTTGCTCTTATAGAAAAGCCTATAGAACTAGCCAATGTAGTAAGAGGTTTTCCTAAACAGTCAAGAAGGTATGATCCCTATTTTAATACTTACAATCCTGGATAAAGGGATCATCCAAATTTCAAGTATTAGAATCCCTAAATAGGTAAGCCAGCATCTCAAGGCTATTAAAATCAGCATTCATTCCCTTCTAGGCAAGCACCAACTCTAAGTTCAAATTCAAGTATATAATTAGAAGATATGATTAAATATTTGGCTAACACCACTACCAAGAAGAAACATGATAATATGTAATTCTAGCATTGGACAAAGACTTGTATTTAGAGCATGGAAGTACTAATGGGACAAATAGAAACTACAACTAGCCGATTAAATGCTCAAAACTCAAGTAAGTTTCCCTCTCAAACAATCATAGACCCTAAAGAGAATGCTAGTGCTATTGTTTTAAGAAGTGGTAAGGACATTAAAGGCCTAAAACTAGTTCCTCAACAAAAAGAGGAAAAGGAAGAGGAAATAAAAAAGGAAGACGCACCAAAAGGTAAGTTCCCACCTTTGTCTTAATATAAACAAAACCTTCATTCCCTGAAGTATCAAAGGAAAATAGAAAGATGGAAAAATATTCAAATATATATATATATATATATATATATATATATATATGAAATCTTCATAAAGTGTAAAGTAAATATTCCACTTTTAGATATCAATAAACAAGTACCTCATTATGCTAAATTTTTAAAGGAATTGTGCACCCTCAAAAGAAAGCAAAAATTAAAAAGGTTTAAAAAGGTGTAGGTAGAATATAATGTATCTGTTATGATATAAAAAAAACTACCCACTAAGTTCAAGGATCTAGGTATGTTTTCTATCCCATGCAAAATTAGAAACTCTATGGATAAAAGGGCTTTGCTTGATTTAGGAGCATCCATAAATGTGATGCTATACTTTATTTATGCTTTATTAAGAGCAAATATTCCAAGGTTAAACTGACCCTGTAGGAACAAAAATTATTCATTGGTCTCTTTTTGTTGCCATCAGAGGATTATGAGGTTATCTTATGCATTGTGTCATGAACCTCATTGGAAGGGTACGTGACCAGCATGGGTAAAGGCTAAACCCAAACTATAAGTCTTTATCACACAAACAAACAACTAAGAAAATAAAAATCACAAAGATGTGCATATATAAGCATCACATTATCCATACTATCTACTATTAGCCTCAAGCCACAATTCACATAGGGGCCTCTTTAATATACAAAAACATAATTTCACGAAACCCAGTAAGTAGGGAAACTCAGTGAGTAGATAACCCCTACTATTAATGAAATAGAACAAGCAAGGCACGAGGTTTTCATAATGAAATTTTAAATAAAAGATGAAATTAATAGAAATCATTATGTATATTCTCCATAAAGTAATATATCAAGACCCAAAGAAAATTTAAGGGTAAAAGTTTTATAATGAAAGCATCAAAGGTCAATTTGTAATGACTCTACAAGTACATAAGAAAGTAATTTTAGAATTTCATATAATTTAATTAAAATACTGAAAATAAACATGCACAGGAAGACACCACATAAAAAATAAAATTATTTTCCCAAGCATATAACAAGGGAAAGAAAATCACCACCTATCAAGTAAAAGCCAGTAGCTCTCGTCAGGTAAAACCTATAATACTTATTAAGCAATAGCCTGTATATGTATATTGTTCTAGGTGCACCAAGTGTACTAACTCCTTTTTTTTACATATATATATATATATATATTTAAAATCTCATGAGGTCATTACCTCTATACTTCTAACTGTTTAACTCATAATAACATTCAATAAAATTAACCAAGTATAATTAAGGTTTATGGTATACCATTAACACTGATACAATTCAGGGTTCACATACACATCATTAATTAAAAACGTCCGTACAAAAATCAAACACATATATTTCTACATCTTATTCAACCATATTGACCAATTTCGGAGATACAAGTGTGGGTGGTTGCACATTCACCGTGATCTTAGCCAACTCGTCCCAATGTATGCTAAAATGCCGATCATAGATAATATCTCCATATTTAATCTTCTGAACATGATATAGAAATATAGTGAGAATTAAATCTCAGTAGGTTCAACAATAAATTATAATTATCATCAATATAGCTCATCATGTCATGTTCATCTGTATAAGCTACAGTAAATATCTTAGGTCACATGAATTCACTTTATCTATGCACATGAAAATCGTACAGTAATGACATGTATGGTATGAATAACTATATTCAGAATATCATATGACGGCTATCAACTTATTTTCATAACAAGTTACCTCGGATATGGTGAGTACTTTCTACTCTCCAGCACGAGTTTTACTCGCTCCGTCTGACATGGCACACTTTATCTTTCTTTTCTCATTAGCATAATCATAGCCATGAGTAAGGTGTCCCCTACTAGTGCACCACATAGATCGCTATGTGACCGTGCTCGTCTCTTTTCTTTTATTTTCACATTAATAGTCAAAAATATGATTTCAATAACAAGTATATTCATTATACTCACATGCCATAATTTATCATCAAAGCATAATCACTTCCAAAAATTATTGGTAAAATGCAATCATGTCATGATCAAAACTATTTTTGAATATCACTTTATAAAATATTTCTATGTCAAAATTACACACTTAAGATGGTAAGGAGTTCATCCAATGGCAATGGCTAGGGTATACATTAGTTATTTATTATTTCAATTTATATAATTCTTCTTCTTTCTTAAATATTATTTTCATCTTTTCATTTTCTTATTGCTTGGCCTCTAGTTACTTTCCTCCTACTTATATCATTTTCTACACATGTTCTCATAAATTTTATAGGACGTTCTTCTCCAATTTGGTTTCTATTATTACCCTATAGTTAATGAAGTTCATTTAGGTTAGAAAAATGTTTAAAATAAGCTTTAATAGCTCCCAACACGGCCTGGCTCTGTTCCAGGACATAGCCATGTTTGAAAAATACTTCAAACGTACTCAAAAACATCCCTGAACACAGCCTACCTATCCCGAAGAAACCCAGAACACGGCCTGGCCAGATTGCGCAATTTCGGTGTCATTTCCTAGGTTTTTAAACCCTCTAGACTCATTTTTAAGGTCTATTTGGTCAAATTAGAATTGAAAAGTGTATTTTAGGACTGTCCAATCTAGAGCCTTACTCTGTGAGTAGATAATTCTTTCTATGACTTACCCCATTCTCTTCTTAAAATTAAAATGTATAATTGGTTATGTTTACAAATTATTTATGCTATCATAAGTTTCTAAAATGTGTTAAAATATTTGTTTTGCTAACGAATTGGCACATAGTTCAAGAAGAATATGGTTTTGCAAATAGATTTTGAAACTCATTGAATATGTGGTTCTAAATGTATTTATCATTATTTGGTAAAGTGAATATTATGTGCATGAGGCATTGATTTGTAGAATTACATAGTTGCTGATTATGATTGAATGGTAAGCGTAAAGCTCATGACGAGTTGCTTGATAATTATACATTGCATTTGATGAATATGCATTTATATATATGTATGGATAAATATCGACGGGTTGTATGGCTTATGGCGGTACCAAGTAGGGGACGCACTATTAGCCTGAGAGGGCCAAGGGAGGGCTGCTCCAACCGGGTGACAGTGGTAATGTGAAGAGGGAAATGGGTGATGAACTCACATTCCTTGATCATTATTGTGACTGTAGTTGATCGATCACTATGCGTATAGCAAATGAGTGAATTGAGTGTATTGAGAGCTGTAACATGCTTGAGTATTATGTAAAAAGAATAGATTTTCAATGCATATATAGTATGTTAATTATGCATCAACAAAAGTTATGACATTGTCTTAGAAGCTTAATATTTTACTATATCTTATACAACTTAGCATAACAACATTTTTTTAATGATTATACCGTGCTGAATATGGTTTTGGATATCTGAATATCCTTTTATTTGAGAATATTTGACATACGGGTCCCATATGGATGTACTTTTAAACTATATTTTCTATGTGACAAATTTTAAAATATGAGTACATCCATATGCTGACCTAAGAGGTCATAGGAGATATTATTTGCTCATTGAGTTGTCAAACTCACTACATGATATTTTCACATTTTTTAGATAAGAATACAAAGTCTGATCCTATAGATAGGTGATCAGTTATGTGACATATTCTCTGGGTGAGTCTACGTTACTTTCAAGGCTCACTATTTTGAATTATACTGTGTTTGTATTCTAGAGTGTGCTCTGAACGCCACAGGTAGGATCCTTGTTTCTGTTGTTACTTTGACATTTATAACTTGGTCTGTATAATGTATGTACATGAAAGAACCTATATGTATCTATTTCCATAACAAAGAATAGTGATATGCATGTTATGGAAAATATCTAATTGGGTAAAAAAATGCTTGTTTCACGTGCTCGTAAATTAGGGGCGTTATAAGTTGGTATTAGAGCATTAAGTTTTTCTGTGGCTACCGAAGCAAAGAATTCATTAGTAGGACCTTTAGTATGGGTATGAGCTGAACATATATTATACTTCTAGTGCTGCTGAGGGAATCTATAGGATTTCAACTTCCTTTCTATTCCAAGTTTGCTAAATTTTCTAGTATAAGATTGATCGAATATTGTGATATTTTAAAAAGTATCTATAGGTCAATTTCTACTTGAAAATGAAAGGGATAGGCATGTCAGAGAATTTAAAGAATTGAAATATATGCCTAATGTGACTGTTTTTGAACGTGATATTCGTTGTACCCAGTTGTCTAGATAGGGTAGATTTGATGTGATATTGGAAATGGATTAGTTGGCATCATACCATACTATTTTGGAATGTCACCTTGAGGTGATTAAATATAATATTTCTAGATAATCTTCTTTCTTTATACAAGGAGACCGTAGTGTGGTATTCATTAATCTAATATCTACTTTAGTAGTCCATAAATTATTCCAAAAGGGTGCCAAGGATATTTGGCAGTGGTGAGAGATGTTGATATAAAGTACACTAGTGTTGATTAAGTTCCAATGGTTAGAAAATTTCCCTATATGTTTTCTGAAGAATTGCCAAGATTACCCTTGAAACGTAAAATAGAATTGGTATTGATTTAATTTCTAGAACCCAACTAGTATCTATATCCCTATATAGAATGATATCGACTAAACTTAAGGAACTAAAAAAAATTAGCTACAAGACTTGTTAGACAAAGGATTTTTACGTCTTAGTACTCTCCTTGAGGTACTCTAGACTTATTTGTATAAAAAAAAGATGGATCACTACGGTTATACATAGATTATACATAATTGAATAAAGTGACAATAAGTAATAAATACTCATTACCTCATATAGATGATATGTTTGACCAACCATAATGTGATCAATATTTAAAAAAAAAAATTAATTTGAGATCTGGATATCATCAATTAAAGATAAGGGAACAGGATATTCTGAAAATTGCTTTCAGGACTCGGTATGAGCACTATGAGTTCTTAGTGATGTCATTTAGTTTGACAAATGCCTCAGTTGCATTTATGGACTTTATGAATATAGTACTTAAGTCATTCTTGGATCAAATTGTAAATATATTTATTGATGATATATTAATATGTTCCAAGAGTTCTGAGGATCATAAGCAACATTTAAGGATAATTTTACAAACTTTAAGGGAGTATAGTTGGTAAAAAGTAGACCCTAAGAAAGTAAAAGTGGTGCAGTAATAGTTACGTTTTACTACATTTAATGATAAAGATCCAAATCCAATTTGTGCTTCCTGTGGTTGTCTGCCATCCATTCTAATTAAGCCATAGTTGGATCAGGTACATGAACAAATGCCTGTAAAGCATCAATCAACTCAGCAACATTTGAAGCTAAGATGAGAATTCGTCGTGCTGAGTGTGGCATAAACATTTGTTCCATAGCTTGATATAAAAAAGACAACAACCCATCAAATAAGTGATTAACATTTAACAAACTTATCAATTTGTGATGCATATTCAGTTGTGCCAAAGAGACTATTTGAAAAATCTCCTCTAAAGTATCAAAACCACCTGGTAAGGCAATGAAGGCATTAGCATTGCTCATCATTCTAACCATGCGCTCATGCATGGAAGCTTCCCTAAATTCTTCCCCAATTATCTTTCCTAAGATGTTGGATGTAGCTAGAGCTGTGGGAATAATACTTAGAACTTGACATCCTCATATATGTTCAGCTGTAGACACTTACCCCATTAATTCACGATTACCTCCACCATAGACTAAATGAATCTTTCTCTTGGCCAGCACTATACCCAGATTTTGTGCAGCTTTCGCATACTCTCCATCTTTTCCAAGACTAGAACTACAAAAGACACAAATATTTCGATATTGACAGAATGTGGTTCCCTCCATAACTACACTCACCCTAACTTTGAGTATGAAAGTAAATATACTAATGCTTGTATTTATAGAACTCAGAAAAGAGCATACTTATAATAGCTATGAAAATAGGCTGGGTATGATTAGAATAGCTATGTGAGTG
The DNA here is from genome assembly GCA_037074535.1 of Gleditsia sinensis. Taxonomy (NCBI): domain Eukaryota; kingdom Viridiplantae; phylum Streptophyta; class Magnoliopsida; order Fabales; family Fabaceae; genus Gleditsia; species Gleditsia sinensis. Next base: position 32,844,982 of record CM073464.1, on the reverse strand, counting down.
GTCGGTGGATAAAAGCTAAATTGAAGGTGAATTTCAAATATGACAGCACGCATGCATATGTACAGTAGTTATGATTGTGGCTCACATTAAGCACATAAAGAGAATAAGGTTAAGATATCACCAGAAATTTTCTTTTTCCTTGTTGTCCTTGATGAAGCATTGATGTCTTGATTCTTGTAGGAAAGTTGTAGGTGATAGGTGTGATTGTAAAAAAAAGAGTGAAAATACAAACCAATTAAATGTTAAAGAGGAACAAACAAATGAATTATCTTGTTTTCCCAATGTTCTTGCCAGTCGACTATCGGTATTATTAAGTCGATCAGCTACTTTGAGAATTTTTAATTTGGACTGATTTATTTTACAGTTGATTGATTATATCTATTTTGAAGCAACCAACTGTATCCTACCAGTTAACTACGTGCTCTTTATTTTTCACAAACTTTTATAAGTTCATAAATGCTTCTTTTCCATGTGATATTCTTCCACCGAATAACAGTAGCTTTGAATTAGATTTTTGTACATATATCCAAAATTTGCGGCCACTGACTTTTTCCGAAATAGCAACTAGGTTTTGTTTATAGATTTTCAAGAATTACAGCCACCGATTTTAATTTTCTTTCAATGTTTTGTCCAAACTTCTGACTTTCAATTTTGGTACCAAGCTCTATTAAGTATTCCTCTTCTCTATTAAGTATTCCTCTTTTCTACTACATCATCCTTGATTAATGTTTGACATTAAATGTAAGGTTCTTTTCCTTATTACAAGAAGGGTTAATTTCTTTTCTTTTCAATTCAGTTATTATGGTATCCAAGTGATTAGTAGATTAAAGTCATGAAAAGTTTGAAAGAAATAGACGGATGATGGCCTTATTGTGCTTTGACAAATGTAATCAAGAGAATTAGTGGTGTTGAATTTCTTAAGTAATAAAATATGGGAACTACGATTTAAATTAATCTTTGAACTCTTAATTTGGAAATATGGAGAATAATTTGAGAACCATGTCCAAATATAATGTAAGTGATTAAGATATTTGTGTTAAGGGTTTATACCATGCTAAATTGAGTCTAGTATCTAGGATGTGAATTATGTTGAGAAAGGAGATTTTAGAAGAAGCCATAGATTTTGAATATTGATGGGATATACTAAGATTTGAAATAATTGTACTAGTATAGTGGTAAAAAGAAGATACAGGTGGTATATTTTTCGTTGTTTGGTGAGTTAGCAAGTAAGAATTGAATATATTGCTTTAGGAGAGCTATTCAGGAAATCTTAGGATTTTAGTTAAATTATAGTATAGCTGATAGTAAATTTAAATGATGCGTTTATGCATTAGAAGTTATGCATCGGGTATCTTTATATAATTTTGGTGAAAGTTGGGAGAAATTATTTGTCCTTAGTAGGACTTACTCATATCAGTAGTTATCATGCCAATCTACAAATGGCACCATTTGAGATTTTTACATGAACATCGTAGGTCTCCTAATAGGTGGATGAGTTGAGTAAAGTTAAGCTTTTGGAATCTAATTTAGAATAACATTCAGTAGATATAATATGACTAACCTAAATTGATGATGCTAGTTTGGAAAGCATGCTTCAAGCATATGTCTTCGAGTTTAGTGAGAGATCTTTTAGCAAAATTTTCCTATAATAAAGTGATATTGGATGACTTAAAACCTTATGTAAGAGATGTTACTAACTTTTTGTTAAATGATTCAGTAGGGTTAGACTTATTGTAAGATTTCATTGATAAAGTGAAATTGATTAGAAATAGAATACAAGCAACTCAATACAAGCCAAAAGTCTCTAAGGACCATGAAAGTTAAGCACTAGAAATTATCAGTTGGTGACCAAATATTTTTGAAGGAATCACCCATGGAAGATGTAATAAGGTTTGAAAAAAGGAAAAGTTAAGCTCTAGTATATAAGCTCTTTTGAAATCTTGGACAAAGTATACATAGTATATATCACCTAACTTTGCCATTAGGAATAAGTGATGTTGATACAGTCTTTCTTACATCAATGCTAAGGAAGTACCTATTAGATTCTTCTTATGTTATCTAATTCCAACAAATTCAATTGGACAAGAATTTTGCTTAATTATGGGGGAAAAATCTGATGTCTATTGTTGATTGATAAGTGAAGAAATTATGGTTGAAGAAAAGACCTATGGCTAAGGTTCTATGGCAAAACTAGTCAAGTGAATCAACTTATTAGAAAGTAAAGATGATATACAAAAAAAAAAATATCCCCAATTGCTTGAGTAGTGTGGTTAATAACTGTAAGATATGCCTTGACTTCATTCCTTACTTGTGATCAGATGGTTTGAAATTTAGGGACCGAATTTCCTAAGGGGGAAGAATGTAACATCCCAAAAAAATTTAGTAATTCTCATTTATGTAAGGATTATTAAAAGAAATAAATGAGTAGGGATGTAATTGAAAGGTTTTAAGGATGAAAATGAAAACTTGTTAATATTTTTGGGGTCAAAATGTAATTTCCTAAAAGTTTAGGGGTCAAAGTGTAAATAATAAAATTTGGAAGGACTTTCTCCAACAATTAGTAAATTGCTATTTGGTCCCTCCATAATTTTTTTCAAAATCTTCCATAAGTTTATTGGGAGGTTACTATTCACTCATCTCCTTCATTTTTCCACTCTAGATCTGGAGTACTTTTGAGCATCATATCTCAAAATTAAGGGTACCATTGGATTCAAGAGGAAGAATACTACAATATTGGCCAAAAAAATTTTCAAATCGGCCAAATAATCGCCACAGTTCAGAAGTAGAAAATCTTAAAAAAAAAGTAAACTCTAAAACTCTTACTTAAAGACCTTAACTTGAAAATCTAATACCGTAGATGGATTCGGGAGCTAAATAAACCTTAAGATATAAAAATTTTCGGCTAACTGACAACTTTTTATGCATCGTGAACAGTAAATCCGACTAGTATGAATAGTGATTTCTTGTAATGAATAGTATTTTTTGACCATTAATAGTTTTTATCAGTTGACCAGTGTTGACCAAGCTCTCGAAGGCGAAATTACGTGATTTCAAAGTCATTTCCTAGGTTTTTGGACCCTCCGAACTCATTTTTTAGGTTTATTTGGTCAAATTGGGATTGAAAAAGTGCATTTTAGGACTGTCCAATCTGGAGCTTTACTCTGTGAGTAGAAAATTCTTTCTAGGACTTACCCTATGCTCTTCTTGAACTTAAAATGTATAATTGGTTATGTTTACAAATTATTTATACTATCATAAGTTTCTGAAATGTGTTAAAATATATGTTTTTCTTATGAATTGGCACATAGTTCAAGAAGAGTATGGTTTTGCAAATAGATTTCGAAACTCATTGAATATGTGGTTTTAAATGTATTTATCATTATTTGGTAAAATGAATATTATGTGCATGAGGCATTGATTAGTAAAACTATATAGTTGCTGATTATGATTGAATGGCAAGCGTAAAGTTCATTGCGAGTTACTTGATAATTATACAATGCATTTGATGAATATGCATTTATATGTAAGGATGAATATCGACGGGTTGTATGGCTTGTGATGGTACTAAGTAGGGGACGCCCTATTCGGCTGAGTGAGCCAAGGGACGGCCACTCCAATTGGGTGACAGTGGTAATGTGAGGAGGCAGATGGGTGATGAACTCACATTCCCTTATCACTATTGTGATTGTAGTTGATCGATCACTATGCGTATAGAAAGTGAGTGAATTGAGTGTATTGAAAGTTGTAACATGCTTGAGCATTATGTAAAAATAATATATTTTTAGCGCATATATAGTATGTTAATTATGCATCAACAAAAGTTATGAAATTATCTTAAAAGCTTAATATTTTACTATAGCTTATACAACTGAGCATAACAACATTTGTTTAATGATTATGCCGTGTTGAATATGGTTTTGGATATCTGAATATTCTTTTATTTGAGAATATTTGAAATACAGGTCATATATAGATGTACTTTTGAACTGTATTTTCTATGTGACAAATTTTAAAACATTAGTACATCCACATGCTAACCTAAGAGGTCATAAGAGGTATTATTTGCTCACTGAGTTGTCAAACTCACTCCATGATATTTTCACATTTTTCATATAAGAATACAGAGTCTGATCCTACAAATAGGTGATCAATTAGGTGACATATTCTCTGGGTGAATCTACATTGCTTTCAAGGCTCACAGTTTTGAATTATACTGTGTTTGTATTCTATAGTGTGCTCTGAACGCCACAGGCAGGATCCCTGCTTCTGTTGTTACTTTGACATTTATAACTTAGTCTATATAATGTATGTGCATGAGAGACCCTATGTGTATATATTTCCATAACAAAGAATAGTGATATGCATGTTATGGAAATTATCCAATTGCGTAAAAAAATGTTTGTTTCACGTGCTTGTAAATTGAGGGTGTTACATTGTGTCTCCATTACTTGGCTGAAATTATTTGTGTAGGATAGAGATGTTTTGTCATAATGCCATGTATTATTACCTACTTGCTAAAATTATGAATGAAGGATATAGATGTTCTGTCCTAATGCCATGTATTATTACTTACCTGCTAAAATTATGAATGTAGGATATAGATGTTTTGTCCTAATGCCATGTGACCTAATCTTGATTATTATTACACTACTATTTCCTCACATGGTTCTTATTTTTCTCTGTTGGATTTGGGCTCATTCTTGCCCATTTCCTTTTCTTCGGTTGAAATTCTACCTTTCATAGAGGGCTTGGTCACATTTTCATGATTTTTGGGCTTTCGGTCCAACTTCTATATCCTAGTCCAAGTCTATGTTTGTCACGCCCCTAATTTTAAGACACGTGAAACACATATACCATGAACATATATTTTCTAGAAACATGAATATTCCAATCCTTTATCAAGGGAACAGATACATATATCATATACTGACCAAGTCTATAAACATCTGAGTAACAGTACAAGTAGGGAACCTGCGTGAGGCGTTCAGAGCATACTCTCGAGTACAAGTACAATATATTCAAAATCTATGAGCCTTGGAAACAAAGTAGGCTAACCTAGAGATCATGTCATCTAACTTGTCAACTATCTGAAGTGGAAAGACCAAACTCCATATTTTCATATAAAAAAATGTAAAAATATCGTGTAGTGAGTTTGACAACTCAGTGAGCAGATAATACCTTCTATGACCTCTTAGGTCAACATATGGATGCACTCATATTTTAAAATTTTTCACATAGGAAATACAGTTTGGAAGTACATCTATATGGGACCCGCATTTCAAATATTCTCAGTTCAAATCACATTCAGATATCTGTAATTATATATGATACAATATGATCATTAATCAAACATTGATATGCATTAAAAATATTTTTTATAAAAATATTAGGAGGATCCTATATCAGAACCACCATATTAGAGTTCAATCCCTTCCGTACTTTGTTGGTGTAGGATTTTCCTATACTTAGCATTCCAATTAAGGTTTGCCCTACCACTATTCAAGAGGACATGTGAAGGGACTCTAATATGGGCAATTTCCCCAAGTACAAAGCAAGGGAAGGCAAATCATATATCATATAACTGGCATCTCACCCAGATAGGAGACATCCCTCTCTCCATCACATATCATATCCCGTGTGTTGGCCCTCACACAAGACTAGCACCACCCCTGTTAGTTGAGGTATCAAGGTGCACTAGGGCTAATATCACATGTTGTTAACAAACAGTGTTTCTAATAGGATTCCTCCATAAAAATTATCATATACACATATTCCATATCATTCAAAATAGAGCTTTTAGTATAATACAGAATTTCAGTCTCAATACAGCTCATCTGTCATAAATTTCTCAATCAGGGTTTATCACACATATATGCCCTTTCTCGAGACAATCATATAGTTTTATAAATCAATGCCACGTGCATAAATATTCACTTTACCATTTAATAAAAAGTATATATCCAGATTGTAAACAATTCAGATAATTTAATCCATTCCAGAAACATATTAAAGTGTAAATAACTTATAAACATAATCAATTACACATTTAAAGATCAAGAAGACTATAGGGCAAGTCATAGAAAGAATTATCTACTCATAGGGTAAGGCTCTAGGTTGGACAGCCTTAAAATGCACTTTTTCAATCTCAATTTGACCAAATAGACCTCAAAAACAAGTTTGGTGGGTCCAAAATCCTAGGAAATAGCCCCGAGAGCTTGGTCAACGCTGGTCACAGTTCACGACCAATAAAAACTATTCACTGCTGGAAATCACTATCCATACCAACCATATTTATTGTTCACGACACACAAAAAGTTGTTAGATAGCCGAAAAAATTTCATATCCTAAGGTTTATCTAGCTCTTGAATCCATCTACGATGTTAGATTTTCAATTTGAGGTCTCCAAATAGAAATTTTAGAACTGACCCTTTTATAAGATTTTCTACTTCCAATCTACTGCGATTCTGCCATTGATTTAAAAAATTGTTCGATCAAAATTATAGTATTCTTCATCCTGAATCCAATGGTACCCTTTGTTTTGAGATCGAAAGCCAATAGGCACTCTAGATCTAGAGAGAAAAATAAAGGTTACTATTCACACTATTTATACTATTCATCGGTTACAGAAATTAAAATTTCGCATTCCTCACTTTTGTCTCCCCCTCCCCCTTTTTCTTTTCTTTTTTTATTTAATAATTAAATATTTAAAATTTATTATTTTTATTTTTATTATATACATATAAATACTGTTTTTCATCCTAAATATCCTAAAAATTTCTAAAAATTTACATTTTTATAAAACTTTAGTTGCACTCTTAAATCATGACTTTTCTTGATAAAAATTTTAATAAAAAAAATCACAAAATAAATATCTTTATACATAATAAAAGAAAGAATATTTCTAAAAATAAAACAAAAATTTATTAAAGGCCAATAAGATTATTTTAAGCAAAAATAAAATTATTTTAATTAAAAATATATTTTCCTTTAGTAGAACATAATCATTTAAAATAAAAATATATTTTTTTATCGTAAAACATTATTATTTAAAAATTACCGGATATTACAATGTTATATCTCTTGCTTGGGCTATCCAATTGGCTTACTAGAAACTCATGTAAAGTAGATAAACTCTATATCAAGTGTCCAAAGTTGAAAGCCCAATATAGAGGTAGAAATGTTAAACTTAGGAACTTTAGCTCTTGAATTAAGAATGATTACCCTAATCCAATCTTCTTGAAATTTTAAGACATTTACTTACTTTCTAAAAATTTATCTTCCTTACCCTTGAAAATTTTCTTTCTTTAGTATGTTATTTCTAATTTTTTCTATTAGGTTTTCTCTCTTAACTTATTCCCTTAATGTTAGAAACATTTTTTATGCATGCACATAAGGTGAAGAATTTCTATGCCTTATATTTCCTTAGATATCTAAAAAATATTTAATAAATTGTATTTACTTAATTAAATATTTATGTACCTTTATTAATAAAAGAAACAAAATTAGGGATGTTAAATTTCTCTCCCCCTAAAAAAAATTTTGTACTCAAAATTTCAGAAATTACCTAATAAGAACAATTACGGATATTTCTTCCTCATGACTTCTTCCAGCTCCCAAGTTGATTCTTCTAGAGTCAAACCTTCCTATAACACCTTAACCAGGGAAATGGTTTTATTCCTCAATTGCTTTACGTCGGTGTTCAATATGAATGCCGGTACTAGCTGGTATGTCATGTTCTCCTTTATTTTGATTGGTCTATCCCGTATTACATAAGAAGAATCTAACAGATACTTCAAGAGTTGTGATACATGGAAAACATTATGCAAGTTAGACAAATTAGGTGGGAGGGCAACTTGATATGCTGACATTCCCACTTTTCTCAAAATTTGGTAGGATCCCAAAAATCGCGGACTTAGATTTTTGGTTTTAAGAGACCTACTAACGCCAGTAGTTAATGAAAGTTTCAGACATACATGGTCTCCTTCCTCAAACTCTAGAGGTCTATGTCTCTTATCATAGTAACTCTTTTTCCGACTCTAAGCTGTAAGTATTTTTTCTCGTATCATCCTGATTTGCTTAGTGGTTTGTTGAACTAGATCAGGACCCAGCAAGTTCTTTTCTCCTACCTCAAACCAACAGAGTGGAGATCAGCACTTCCTACTATATAAAGCTTCGTAGGGGGCCATCTTAATACTAAAACGATGACTATTATTATAAGCTCTTAGAAACTAGCTTCACATTTATCAGTCCATTTGAAAAGACTTCCCATCCTGGTCAATTTAGTCAACGGCAAGGCTATATGAGAGAAGTTTTGTATAAACCTCCTGTAGTATCCAGCCAAACCCAAGCAACTTCTGAATTCTATAACTATCTTTGCTCTTGCCCACTGAATCAATGATTCCATCTTGCTAGGGTCTACGACTACCCCTTTATTGGAGATGACATGTCCAAAAAACTTCACCTCTATCAGCCAAAATCCACACTTCTCTAATTTAGCATACAACTTTTTCTCTTTTAGAACTTACAGCATAATTCGGAGATGTTGTTCATGTTCTTTCTCATTCTTAGAATATATTAATATTTCATCAATAAACACAACCATAAATTGATCTAAGTAAGGTTGAAAAATACGATTCATGTAATCCATAAAAAATTGCCGGTGCATTCGTCTACCCGAAGGGCATTACGAGAAACTCATAGTTCACATACCTAGTCCTGAAGACTATTTTTGGTACATCCTCCTCCTTGATCCTAATCTAATGGTATCCCGATCTCAAGTAAATTTTAGAAAAGATGAAGGCTCCCTTTAATTGATCCAATAAATCATCTATCCTAGGGAGAGGGTACTTATCTTTTATAGTCACCTTATTTAGTTCTCTATAACATATGCATAGTCTCAGGCTCTCGTCTTTCTTTTTAAAAAACAATACAAGAGCTCCCCAAGGTGATATACTTGGTCTAATGAATTGCTTTTTTAACAATTCCTCCAACTGTTTCTTGAGTTACTGTAGTTCTTTAGAGGCCATTCTATAAGGTGCAAAAGAGATAGGCCTTGTCTTGGGTAGGAGATCAATAGAGAACTTTATCTCTCTCTTAGGAGGTAAGCTTAAAATATCTGGTGGAAATACTTCAATAAGCTTTCATTCGACTACTAGGTTTGATAAACACAAGAGAATGTAACCAAGTACTCCACTCTTCAACTCCCGATTGACTTGATTGGAGTTTAGCATCAATAACTGCATCTCCTCTTATGGAGTAGGAGGTAGAAATTCAACGGTCTTGGTGCAACAATTTAGCAAGACCCAATTTCTAGACATCCAATCTAACCCTAGAATGACATCAATACCTCTTAAAGGTAGATAGACCAGGTCTACAGAAAAAGTTTTCTCCTAGATGGTGAATTGACACTCTTTACATACAGAGGAAGTTAAGACCCCTTCCCTTGTGGAAGTTACTACAGATAGCTCATAGGGGGTTTCAGAAATCGAATACTTAAGCTCCCTAATACATTCTTCTGATATAAATGAATGATTAGCACCAAAGTCAAATAACACCATAAGAGAAAATCCATAGATGAAGCACGTACCTTGAATCATTTCAGAGGATTGAGCTACCTCTTGGCCTCTTAGGGTAAAAATCCTTCCTTTTACCTGAGGCCTACTTCCCAACATTCTGTGGGAAGTTTTTTGCAAAATGACCCTTCTGTCTGCATTTGACGCAAACATCGAGTCCCATGTAGCATCGCTGATTACCATGCAAACGTCCACACTTAGTGCACTTGACTGTGGTGAGGTCTTGTTGGAAAGGTCGAGGACTAAGAATCAATGGCCTCTTGCCAGCTCCATATCCTCTTCCCCTCATATTTTTACTAGGGTTAGGGAAAATTTTATTCCTTTTCCACAGGTTTCTCCTTAGCTTCTAGTCCTCCACTGCCCTTAAACTCTTATCCAAAAGCCTAGATTTATTTATCAAGGGCACAAACTCCCTTATTTCCAAGGCTATCACTGCATTCCTAATTTTTGGGTTTAGTCATACTTCAAACTTAACAACCTTCCATGCTTCATCAAGGCTAAACCTCAAGTAAAAGGAGAACATAGACAACTCCTCAAACTTAGCAATGTATTGGTCTACTGACATGTTGCCTAATCTGAGTTGGAGAAATTCAATCTCCTTCTCGGCCCATGCAGTACATGGAAAGTAATTCTCCAAAAAAATGTCTTTAAACACTTGCTAGTTGAACTGCCTCCTCTGGTGAGTTTGTAGCTCTCTGGCCCCTCACCACAAACACTTAACTTCATCCCTAAGCATATATGCAGCAAAGATAACCTGTTGCTCATCAGTGCAACCCATTACCTTAAAGATCTTCTTCAATTCCCTTATCCACCTTATGACTACCGTTAGGTCATAGACACCTTGGAAAGAAGGTGGTCTGGTTCTCAGGAACTTAGATAGGCCATTATCATTTTCATTCATTCGTACAAAAAAACGTCCCTACAAAAATCAAACACATATATGTCTACATCTTATTCATCTATATTGACCAGTTCTAGGAATACGGGTGCAGGTTGTTGTACCTTCACCGGGATCTTAGCTAACTTGACCCAACATACGCTAAAAGCTTATCATAGATAATATCTACATATTTAGTCTTCTGAACATGATATGGAAATATAGTGAGAATTAAATTCCAATAGGTTCCACAATAAATCATAATTATCATCAATCTAGCTCATCATGCAATGTTCATCTGTATAAGCTATAGTAAATATCTTACGTCACATGAATGCACTTTATCTATGTACATGAAAATTGTACAATAATGACATGTATGGCATGAATAACTATTTTTAGAATATTATATGATGGCTATCAACTTATTTTCATAACAAGCTACCCCGGTCAGAGTGAGTACTTTATACTTTCCAATACAGGCTTTTCTCACTCCATCTGGCATGGCATACTTTCTCTTTCTTTTCTCATTAGCATAATCATAGCCATAAGTAGGGCGTCACCTACTGGTGCATCACATGGACCACCATGTGACCGTGCTTGTAACATTCTTAATTTCGTTTCTTTTATTAATAAAGGTACATAAATATTTAATGTAACATCCCTAATTTTGTTTCTTTAAAGGTACATAAATATTTAATTAAGGAAATAAAATTTATTAGACAATTTTTAGATATCTAAGGAAATATAATCCTTAGAAATTCTTCACCTTATGTGTATGCATAGAAAATGTTTCTAATATTAAGAGAACAAGTAAAGAGAAGAAACCTAATAGGAAAAATTAGAAATAACATACTAAAGAGAGGCAAAATTCTTTGGTAAGGAAGATAAATTTTTGTGAAGTAAGTAAAGGTCTTAAAATTTTAAGAAGATTGGATTAAGGTAATTTTTCTTAATTCAAGAGTTAGAAATTTCTAAGTTTAACAACTCCACCCATAAATTGGGCTTTCACCTATGGACACTTCATATAGAGTTTTTCCACTTCACATAAATTTCTAGCAAGCCCATTGGATAACCCAAGTAAGAAATAAAACATAAACTTGGACTAAGATATAAAAGTTGGACCGATAGCTCAAAAATTATGAAAATGTGACCAAGCCCTCTAAGAAAGGTAGAATTTTATACAAAGCAAAGGAAATGGGTAGGAATGAACCCAAATCCAAGAGGAAAAATAAAATAAAATAAATCATGTGATGAAATAATAGTACAATAATAATAAATATTAGGTTACATGGCATTAAGGAAAAAATTCAGCAAGTGGTGTGATAATATCTATATCCTACATTCGTAATTTTAGCAAGTGGTATGACAATACATGGCATTAGGACAAAACATCTATATCCTACACTCATAATTTTAGCAGTAGTATCATAATGCATGGCATTAGGACAAAACATTCCTATCCTACACAAATAATTTCAGCCAAGTAAGGGAGATTCAAGGGCTAGAAACTTGCCACTTAGAAAGGCAAACCTATCATACTTGATTAAGACAAAAGGAAAAAGGAATGAATCTCTAAATCAAAGGGACCTTGTCCCTTGTCTTAAGAACATATTATCATAATTTCCAAAATACAAATCTCCTTTTGCTATGCATATCTTGACTAAGGAAGAGGAAGACAAGAACATGAGTTGTGTTTTTCCAAAAATCAACCAAGTGCATCTTAATTGTGATAAGGTAGACCCATAATCATGAAAGGTGAACCACTTGATAGTTTATTTAAGTAAAACCCACCCCTATAACATTATAATTTCATCCAAGTGAGGGAGAGGAAAAATAGAAGTAAGGTAGAGTGAGGAAAGGAGAGAAAAAGAGGAGAAGAAAGGAAGGAAGAAGAAAGAGAAGTATAGAGGGCTAAGTACTCAAGGTAAGTTAGCTTAATCTCCACTTGAATCCATCTTTCTTCTTCGTCCTTGGGGTTCAAAAAGTAACCCTCCTTCTCTTATTTAAGCTGCTAGAAAAGCTAAGGGAAGGGAGGAATCTTGCTACTTCATTCAAGAGGAAACAAGAAAAAGAATTCACTAAGTGAGCTAGGGAGATCTTTAGGTAGGTTTAACATTATTTCTTTTTAAAGAAAAGCTTTGAAATTTGTAATATTTATATGAGATTTTGATCTTAGAACTTTGATGAAATTTACAATATTTGCTACTTTGATGATTGTTCATGGATGTTGCTATATCATGTTGCATGTTGATCTTGCATGTGATGTATGTTTGAATACTTAGGCTAGTGTGGAAATTTCTGCATAGGTATGGCTATGGGTGGTAAAATTTTAAGATTTTTATACTGCTATTTTATATATTTAGATATGGTGAAAAATTGATGTAATATGATTAAATGTAAAGTAGGAAGAAAATGGAAGAGGACATAATAAAATAATGAATTAAAACCATAACAAATGTTTGGTTAGGAAACTGGATTTCAGAGTAACTAGGGAAACTTCTATTTTTAAAATTTTGGGAAGAATCTGTCAGGTATGCTTATGTGTTTGAATCTCTGAGATAAGTCTATAGATATATGTCTCATGAATTTTTAGCCACTGGAATCATTCAAATTGGAATCAATATGAGGGAGATATGGTTAGATTACTAAGCAAAGGTCAGAAACTAGCTAACCAAGGAAGAATCTATTAAGTATGCTTCTGTAATTGAATATCTGAGCAAAATATATAAGGAATTAAAGGATATTGTTAACATAATAAATATAGATATATGTATCACAGATCTATAGGCTCTGAAATAACTTAATTTTGAGTCCATATGTGGGAGATATGGCTAATTAATAAATAGAGGTCAGAATCATTCTAGAATCTAGGGTGGTAAATGTAAGTATTTTTGTTTTCAATTTTTTTGGGAATAATTAGTAAGGAATATGAAGACATGACAAACATGAAAGTTTCACATAATTGTTTTAGCATTTTATAGGCTTTGGAATTACTTCAATTGGAGTTAGTATGAGTAAGATATGGTCTGATTGGTAAGTAGAGGTCTGAACCTACTCGAGAGGAAATAACATTACATTTGATTGAGTAGTAACACCATGATTACTTAAGATTTCACTAAAATTTTCAACAAAAAGGGTTTATAGGACTTCTTATCTTTCTATTGACACCACAATCACCTCAATCGGATTTAAAATAAGGGTGTTATACTCTATTTAGTGAGAAAGGAAAATAATATTTAAAAAAAAAGAATCTTACAAATGAAAATAATAAATTACTAGTGTATGCCATAGCCATTGCCATTGCATGAATTTCTTACCATCTTAAGTGTGTAATTTTGACATATAAATATTTTATAAAGTGATATTTCAAATGATTACATTTATGGCATGATTACCAATGATTTTCGGTAATAATTATATTTTAATGAAAAAAATTATGGCATGTAAGTATAATGAACATACTTGTTATTGAATTCATATTTTTGAAGATTAATATGAAAAGAAAAAAAAGGAAAAGAAATAAGCACAGTCATATGGCGGTCCAGGTGGTGCACCAGTAGAGGACGCCCTACCAACGGCTATGATTATTATAATGACAAAAGAAAGAGAAAGTGCGCCATGTCGGACAAAACGAGAAAAGCCCGTACCGGAGAGTAGAAAATACTCACCCTGACCGTGGTAGCTTAATATGAGAATAAGATGATAGTCATCATATGATATTCTGAAAATAGTTAATCATGCTATACATGTCATTACTGTACAATTTTTATGTGCATAGATAAAGTGCATTCATGTGACTTAAGGTATTTTCTGTAGCATATACAGATGAACATAACGTGATGAGCTATATTGATGATTATTATGATTTATTGTTGAACCTACTGAGATTTAATTCTCACTATTTTTCTATATCATGTTCAGAAAATTAAATATGCAGATATTCTCCATGACTCTTATTTTTGCTGTACGTTGGATCAAGCTGCCCTACCTTGGGCAAATACCTATTATATCGGATGTATCTATAGTATATGTGACTGAGATTCCAGTGGAGGTGCCGCCACCTGCACCAATGTCCCCGGAAGTGGTCTACGTGGATGAATAGGGCTTATATGTATATGTTAGACTTTTGTACGGATGTTTTTAAAATAATGATGTGTATGTGAACTCAGTATTGTATATGTATTAATGGTAGATTTTAAACCTTAATTACGCTTGGTTAAATTAAATAAATTTTATCATGAGTTAAGTAGTAAAGAGGTCATGACTTCATGGAACTTTACAAATATAAAAAAAATTGAGTTGCTACATAAATGGAGTTGTTACAGTGCTCATCTCTTTTCTTTTCTTTTCTTTTCACGTTAATAGCCAAAAATATGATTTTAATAACAAGTATGTTCATTATACTCACATGCCATAATTTATCATCAAAGCATAATCACTAACAAAAATCGTTGGTATAATGCAATCATGTCATGATCATAACTATTTTTGAAAATCACTTTATAAAATATTTTCATGTCAAAATTACACACTTAAGATGGTAAGGAGTTCATGCAATAGCAATGGCTAAGGCATACACTAGTTATTCATTATTTCCATTTATATGACTCTTCTTCTTTCTTAAAAATTATTTTCCTCTTTTCATTTTCTTTATGTTTGGCATCTAGTTACTTTCCTCCTACTTGTATCATTTTCAACACATGTTCTCACAAATTTTATAGTGCACTCTTCTCTGACTTGGTTTTTATTATTACTCTATAGTTAATGAGGTTCATTTAAGGTTAAAAAAATGTTGAAAATAAGCTTTACCAGCTCTAAACATGGCCTGGCCATGTTGTAGAACACAGCTATACTTGAAAAATACTTCAAACGTACTCAAAAATAGCCCTAAACATAGCCTACCCATGCAGAAGCAACCTAGAACACAGCTTGGCTGTGTTCTTTGACCTTTCATCCGTTATTCAGCCATATCTCCCACATACGAACTCCAATTGAGTTGATTCCAAAACCTATAAAAATCTAAGAAACTTATCTACAAATCTCATGTTTATCATTTCTTCAAATTCATTATGAATTATTCCTAGAAGATCAACAACAAAAATGCTGACATTTACCACCCTGGATCCTAGATTGATTCTGATATCTACTCATAAATCAGCCATATCTCCATCATATAGACTCCAAGTTAAGTGATTTCACAGCCTATAGATCCATGAGAAATAAATCTATATTTATTGTTAACAATTTCCTTTAATTCCATACAGAGTTTGTCCAAAAATTCAAACACAAAAGCATACTTAACAAATTCTTCCCTGGTTAGCTAGTTTCAGACCACTGCTTACTATTCTGACCATGTCTAACATATATGGAATCCAAATTGAGTGATTTAAGTGCCTAAAAATTTTTGATACATATATCTACATTTTTTATGATAACCATTTCTTTTAATTCCTAACATATTCTTCCAAAAATTCCAAAAATAGAAGCTTCTCTAGTTACTCTGAAAAATAGTTTTTTTAGCCTAGCTTTTCCTAAAGTTCTAGTTCATCATTTTATTAAGTCCTCTTCCCTTTTTCTTTCAAATATCCACCTAACCAAAGAATTACTCATCTCAACATTTAATTATATTTCTTACTTAATTTAACATAATCCATCATCCACTTCAAAAGAAAAACAAAATCAAATCATGCATCACTAAGGGTGTTTCCCAACAGAAATTTCTTATGGTCTTCTTCTAAATTTTTAAGGCCATACTCATTTTATCAATCTAATCATATTCCATCAAATTTTCATCACATTCAAATATACATAACAGTAGTATAAAAGCCCTAAATTTTTGGCACCCATAGCCATATCTATACAGAACTTTCCATACAAACCGAAGTATTCAAAATATCTATCACATGCAAGATCAACATGTAACATGATATAGCAACATCCATGGACAATAATCAAAGTAGCAAATATTGTAAACTTCATCAAAGTTCTAAGATCAAAATCCCACAAAAATGTTACAAATTTCAAAAAAATTCTTCAACAAGAGTATTGTTAAACCTACCTTAAGTTCTCCCTAACGCACTTAGTGATGTCTTTTTCTCGTTTCTTCTTGAAGGAAGTTGGAATATTCCTCCCTTCCCTTAGCTTTTCTAGTAGCTTAAATAAGAGAAGGAGGGTGAGTTTTGAACCCCAAGGATAAAGAGAATAGATAGATTCAAGTGGAGATTAAGCTAACTTACCTTGAGTACTTAGTCCTCTAGACTTCTCCTTCTTCTTCCTTCCTCTCTTCTCCTCTCTTTCTCTCCTTTCCTCACTCTACGTTGCTTCTGTTTTTCCCTCTCCCTCACTTGGACGAAATTCTAAAATTATAAGAGTGGTTTTTGCTTAAATAAATTATCAAGTGGTTCACCTCTCATAATCATGGGTCTACCTTATTACAATTAGGATGCACTTAGCTGCTTTTTGGGGAAAGACAATTCATGTTCTTGTCTTCCTCTCCCTTAGTCAAGATATGCATAGAAAAAGGAGATTTGTATTTGAAAATCATGATAAAATGTTCTTAAGACAAGAGACAAGGTCCCTTTGATTTAGGGATTCATTTCCCCTTTCTTTTATCTCACTCAAGTATGATTGGTTTTCCTTTTTAAGTTCAAATTTCCATGCCATGAGTCTCCCTTGCTTGGCTAAAATTATTTGTGTAGGATATGGATGTTTTGTCATAATGCCATGTATTATTACCTACTTGCTGAAATTATGAATGTAGAATATAGATGTTTTGTCCTGATGCCATGTGACCTAATCTTGATTATTATTACACTTTTATTTCCTCACATGGTTCTTATTTTTCTCTCTTGGATTTGGGCTCATTCTTACCCATTTCCTTTGCTTTTGTTGAAATTCTACCTTTCATGGAGTGCTTGGTCACATTTTCATGATTTTTGAGCTATCGGTCCAACTTCTATATCCTAGTCTAAGTCTATGTTATATCTCTTGCTTGGACTATCCAATTGGTTCACTAGAAACTCATGTAAAGTGGAAAAACTCTATATGAAGTGTCTAATGGTGAAAGCCCAATATATGGGTGGAGATGTTAAACTTATGAACTTTAGTTCTTGAATTAGGAAAAATTATCCTAATCCAATCTTCTTGAAATTTTAAGACCTTTACTTACTTCCCAAAAATTTATCTTCCTTACCTAAGAATTTTGCCTCTCTTTGGTATATTATTTCTAATTTTTTCTATTATGTTTTCTCTCTTTACCTATTCCCTTAATGTTAGAAACATTTTCTATGCATACACATAAGGTGAAGAGTTTCTAAGGCTTATATTTCCTTAGATATCTAAAAAAATTTTAATAAATTTTATTTTCTTAATTAAATATTTATGTACCTTTATTAGTAAAAGAAACAAAATTTGGGATGTTACACCAAGGCTAGAACTCACTACTGCTAACTAATAATGTTTCGAATTTAATTTCCTCTAAAGGAAAATGATGAATGAAACATTTTTCAAAATATGCAAACAAGTGTAAAGAAATATCATGCAATCAATTTCTCCATCAACTCAATGGGTTTATTAGAGACCCCAAATTTTGATGTACTTGGCTTACATTTGATTCTTTTATACAATCAATTTGTTTATTCATCTAATTCCATATGTCTATGAGACAATATCAAATCAAATAGTCATTAAAACAATTTTTTATTCATTTTTCATTCTTTTGCTATTAACAATATCGATGAAGAATCTAAGAAATGTTGTCCTATATACCAAGGGGATCCTAAGGATGAATGTATGGATAACTATGCATTGCAACAAAACTCTAAGGATTAAATATTTAGAATCCATGCAAATTTCTAAAGAAATAATTAACCATTCACAAAAATTGAAATCAAGCAAATTGACAATAAAGATAATGATTTCAATGGAAAGGTATTAAAATTAGATAGAAGAAAAGATCTATAGTAAGTTTTATTTACATACAATCCTAAGGTTCAAGGTGGGTGAACCCTAAACACTAGTTTCCAATGCCAAAAATGATCGATTGGGCTTCAATTTTGATCATGGGAGATATTAATACCTATTAAAAGAACTTTGAAAGATCAAATAAGATACATAACAAAGAATTATTATTCCCACTGGCTAGAAGGATTATTCACACCAACCAAAAAGTTACCCTATGTAACACCCTGAATTTTGGTTAATTATATTCACAAAATGGAATATTAAGAAAAGATTAATAAGGATTAAATGGGATAATTATAAGGAAATAATTATGAATATTTAATAGGAGAGTTCTCATTTTTAAGGAGCTATGAAGAGAGTTGCACCAAAACCCACTAGAATATGTCTTAAGAAGGAATTAAACATTTGATGGAATTTCCTACAACCAAACAAAGCCTTATCTAATGGCATCATTCTAAAGTAATGGGATGGCAAAGTTGTAATACTTGAGCTTTTGGAGGAGGATTGTTAAGGAGGAGAAACTTCTTGGAGAAGCTAGCACTTTTTAATTCTTTTCCCTTGACTTGGTGACCAAGTCACCAAGCATCCAGCCCAAGGAAGAGAAGCACACCCACGACAAGAAGAAAAAGAGAGAAGGAAAAGGGAAGAAAGAAAGAGAATGAGAGATAAGAAGAAATGGAGTGAGAAAGTGAAAGAGAAGAAGGAAAGAGGTAAGTAATCTCCCTTAAACTTGTGTTTGAGTCATGAAAATCTCTTGGGTCTCATGATGGTGGGGAAAATCTGTAGCTTGGTGGTGGGTTTTTAGAGAGAGGAATCATCAAAGCTAGTGAGAGAAACATCTTGGCTGGTGAAAAAGGTAATATCAACATCTAATCTTTAATGCTCTTGACTAAATGACTTTGTGTATGCATTTATATCCATTTATAGCAGTATCATAGTATCGTAGATGAATGCTTCGATGAAGTTTCAATGATGATGGAGGTTGGTTGCATAAATAGGAGTGTGGGAAGTATGTTTATAACTCTTTTATGAATGATTTTAAAGGGTATGTTTCATGTTTTAGTGGATAAATGTGGTCTTTAACTTGGATTTTATATGCCTAGAAATATATGTTTGGTGATTTTTCTGGTTGGTGGTTGTTTTGGGAGAAGAAACGAAAGTTTTAAGGTTATAGTGTGTAACATCCCTAATTTTGTTTCATATATTAATAAAGGTACATAAAAATTTAATGTAACATCCCTAATTTTGTTTCTTTTATAAATAAAGGTACATAAATATTTAATTAAGGAAATAAAATTTATTAGATAATTTTTAGATATCTAAGGAAATATAATCCTTAGAAAATTTTCACCTTATGTGTATGCATAGAAAATGTTTCTAACATTAAGGGAATAGGTAAAGAGAGAAAACCTAATAGGAAAAAGTAGAAATAATATACTAAAGAAAGGCGAAATTCTTGGGCAAGGAAGATAAATTTTTGTGAAGTAAAGGTCTTAAAATTTCAAGAAGATTGAATTAGGGTAATTTTTCCTAATTCAAGAGCTAGAGTTACTAAGTTTAACAGCTCCACCCATAAATTACGCTTTCACCTATGGACACTACATATAGAGTCTTTTCACTTCACATGAATTTCTAGCAAGCCAATAGGATAGCCGAAGCAAGAAATAAAACATAGACTTGGACTAAGATATAGAAGTTGGACTGATAGACCAAAAATTATGAAAATGTGAGCAAACCCTTCATGAAAGGTAGAATTTCAGCCAAAGGAAAGGAAATGGGAAAGAATGATCCTAAATCCAAGAAGGAAAAATAAGAATCATGTGAGGAAATAGTAGTGTAATAATAATCAAGATTAGGTCACATGGCATTAAAACAAAACATCTATATCCTACATTCATAATTTCAACAAGTAGGTAATAATACATGGCATTAGGACAAAACATCTATATCCTATATTCATAATGTCAAAAAGTGGGTAATAATACATAGCATTATGAAAAAATATCCTTATCCTACATAAATAATTTCAGCCAAGCAAGGGAAACTCAAGGGCTAAAAATTTGCCACCTAGAAAGGCAAACTTATCATACTTGAGTGAGACAAAAGAAAAAGGAAATGAATCCTGAAATCAAAGGGACCTTGTCCCTTGTCTTAAGAACATTTTATCATTATTTTCAAAATACAAAGCTCATTTTGCTATGCATATCTTGACTAAGGGAGAGAAAGACAAGAACATGATTTGTCTTTCCCCAAAAAACAACCAAGTGCATCCTAATTGTGATAAGGTAGATTCATGATCATGAAAGGTAAACCACTTAATAGTTTATTTAAGAAAAACCCACCCTTATAACATTATAATTTTGTCCAAGTGAGGGAGAGGAAAAATAGAAGCAAGGTAGAGTGAGGAAAGGACAGAAAGAGAGGATAAGAAAGGAAGGAAGAAGAAAGAGAAGTCGAGAACACTAAGTATACAAGGTAAGTTAGCTTAATCTCAACTTGAATCCATATTTTCTCTTCATTCCTTGTGGTTCAAAAACTCACCCTCCTTCTCTTATTTAAGCTGCTAGAAAAACTAAGGGAATGGAGGAATCTTGCTACTTCCTTCAAGAGGAAACAAGAAAAAGAATTCACTAAGTGAGCTAGGGAGATCTTTAGGTAGGTTTAATAATATCTCTTTTTGAAGAAAAGCTTTAAAATTTGTAACATTTATATGGGATTTTGATCTTAGAACATTGATGAAATTTACAATATCTGCTACTTTAATGATTGGTCATGGATGTTGCTATATCATGTTCATGTTATTTTGCATATGATGGATGTTTTGAACATTTCGATTAGTGTGGAAAGTTTTGCATATGTATGGCTATGTTTGGTAAAATTTTATGATTTTTATGCTGTTATTTTGTATATTTAAATGTGGTGAAAAATTGATGGAATATGATTAGATGTAAAGAAAATGGAATAGGATGTAATATAATGATGAACTAAAACCTTAGGAAAGGTTTGGTTAGGAAACTGGATTTCGAAGTAACTAGTAAAGTTTTTGTTTTTGAAATTTTGGGAAGAATTGATTAGGAATTTAAAGAAATGATTAACATGAAAAATGTAAATCGATGTTGCATGGATTTTGAGCCGCTAGAATCACTTAATTTGGAGTCGTGATGAGGGAGATATTGCCCGATATGTAAGCAGCAGTCAGAAACTAGATAACCAGAGAAGAATCTGTTAAGTATGGTTCTGTGTTTGAATTTTTGGGCAAAATCTATTGGGAAATAAAGGAAATTGTTAACCAAATAAATATAGATATATGTATCACGAATATACAGGCTCTGAAATCACTTAATTTGGAGTCCATATGAGAGAGATATGATTTATTAATGAGTAAAGGTCAGAATTAGTCTAGAATCTAGGTTGATAAATGTAAGCGTTTAAGTTTTTTATTTTTTGGGAGTAATTAGTAAAGTATCTCAAGAAATGATAAACATGAAAGTTTTATATAGGTGTCGTAGCGTTTTATATGCTTTGGAATCACCTCACTTAGAGTTCGTATGAGGGAGATATGGTATGATTAGTAAGTAGAGGTCTAAACCTACCCGAGAAGAAATAACATTGAATTTGAGAGAGTAGTAACTTCAATATTACTTAGGATTTCACTAAAATATTCAACTTAAGGATTTTAAAGGATTGTCTTATCTTTCCATTGACACCAAGATCACCTCAACCGGATTTAAAATAAGGGTGTTATGCTCTGTTTAGTGAGAGAGGATAATAATATTTAAAAAAGAATAATAATCTTATAAATGAAAGTAATAAATGACTAGTGTATGCTATAACCATTGCAATTGCATGAACTCCTTACCATATTAAGTGTGTAATTTTGACATAGAAATAATTTATAAAGTGATATTTGAAACGATTATGTTTATGGCATGATTACCAATGATTTTTGGTAATGATTATATTTTGATGAACAATTATGACTTGTGAGTATAATGAACGTACTTGTTATTGAATTCATATTTTTGGCTATTAATATGAAAAGAAAAGAAATGAGCACAGTCACATGGCGGTCCGTGTAGTGCTTCAGTAGGGGATGCCCTACCAACAGCTATGATTATGTTAATGAGAAAAGAAAGTGTGCCATGTCGGATGTAGCGAGAAAAGTCCATACCAAAGAGTAGAAAGTACACTCCCTGATCGGAGTAGCTTGATATGAAAATAAGTTGATAGCCATCATATGATATTCTAAAAATAGTTATCCATGCCATACATGTCATAACTGTACGATTTTTATGTGCATAGATAAAGAGCATTCATGTGACCTAAAGATATTTGCTATAGTTTATACAGATGAACATGACATGATGAGCTGTATTGATGATAATTATGATTTATTGTTTAACCTATTGAGATTTAACTTTAACTATATTTCCATATCATGTTCAGAAAACTAAGTTATGCAAATATTCTCTATGACCGACTTTTAGCATACGTTGGGTCGAGTTGGCTAAGATCCTGATGAAGGTGCAACCACCCGCACCCATATCTCCGAAACTAGTCAATATGGAAGAATAAAATATAGACTTATATGTGTTTAATTTTTGTACAAATGTTTTGATTAATAATGTGTATGTAAACCCAAAATTGTATAAGTGTTAATGGTATTTCATAAACCTTTATTATGTTTGGTTAATTTAATTGAATGTTATTATAAGTTAAATAGTTAAAAGTAAAAAGGTAATGACTTCATGGAATTTTAGAAATATATATATATATATATATATATATATATATATATATATATATATATATGTGTGTGTAAAAAATATGGAGTTGTTACACAGTGCTTAAAGCATAGTCATGCTTGGCGTTGGAGAATGGAAACACAGGTGACCAAAATAGGAGCACGGGCACGAAGCACAGTCATGCTTCATGACACGGCCAAGCTATGCTTCGTGTGGGTTTCTCAAGAAACACGGCCATGTTGTGAGGCAAGAACGGGAAGGAATCACAGGCATGAAGCATGACCATGCTTGGTAACATGGCCAGGTTGTGTTTCATGCTGCCTCACCCTTTTTCAGGGATTTTTGTTTCCTTTTTAAATCCTAATTAATTATCAATGTTTATGAAGTGATATTGGGAGTTTTATGAGTCATATATGTTAAAGAAATATGTTAATATTTAATTGGTTATGTAATGTTTATTGAATTAATTATGAAAGCATGTAGGAATGATGCATGAAGGTTATATTTGAATGCTATATATCACTTATATGTGCAGCCATAAGTGGGTAAATGATGTGTGAATATTTTGGAAGGATGCAAGAGCATTTATGATTACTTATGTTATATGATGAGTTGTTATGGCATGCATAAGAATAAATGTGGACTATGCTCATGATGATTATTGATATATATATATATATATATATATATATATATATATATATATATATATGCTTTTGTTATGACAAGTGGCTAGAAAAATATGTAAAAGACATGAGTTTGGTCAGGAGGACCCTCTCTGAAGTAGGGTGGCCTAGCAACAGGTGTCTCCTTTGCTATATTGAGGTGACTAACAGTCAGGATGATCCTCTCTAAAGCAGGGTGGCTTGGTAACAGGTGTCTCCTTTGCTGTATTGAGGAGATTGACAAGTCCAGGATAACCCTTACCCTACTAAGTTGACCCGGCGGCATGCAGCACCTTATGGAGGTAAGGTGACTAAAGGGTCGTGGCTGTGATATGGTACCGGGATAGGGGACACCCTATAGCCTAGCGTGGTTAATATGAGAAGAACTGCTCTGACCAAAGGCACTCAGTAGTGGGTGAGTAGCTATAGGGGTAAGACTCACGCCACATTGAGGTTTGAAAATTGAGAGAAATAAGCAGATGATGAGCCACTATGAGCAGTTGTACAAGTATCCTATTAATACATATTTCATTTATCATGCATAATATTGATACATAACCTATAAAAACCTACATGTATTTACTGTACTTTTATTGTACGAAAGAGAAAATGTTTTATGTAGTTTATATAGCTGAACATGACATGTAAGTTTTTTATTATGCATGTATTTATTGGATGTTTACCTTGCTGGGATTTCATATCTCACTATGTTTTATGGTGTTATATTCAGATCAGTAAAATGTCGTTCGTTGTGCTGACCATTTTACTAGAGTTTCAAATGGTGGACATCCCCTACTTGGGACAATTCACTATTATAGTGAACTTGCTAGTCATTAATATGATAGAAGTTCCTACTCCTGGCCCACCTCCTCCACCAGCAGTATCCTAGGGTTGAATGCTATGGGAAGGATAGTAGGATAGTATTATGTGTATAATCTTATGTAAATGGTCTAACCCCATTGTTTTGATGTAACCCCACACTACTTTTCCTTTTGGGATGTATGCTTAGTACCTCGGGTTACATATGTATATACTCTGTTAATCTTTGATGTATGTAAACTTCTATATGTATATATATATATATAAGATGCATTTCTTTTATATGAATGTTGGTCTAATGCGTAATAAAAAAAACTAGTCATTACACCCTATACATGTCCTATACATGTGAAACTTCTAACCCGGGCAATTTCAACATTTCTAAGACTACCTACAGTATTAGTTTTACTATTCGATGTCTCTAAGCATGCTTATATGAAGCTTACCTTTGTAGTGCTTTCTTCTCAAATTTTCCAATAGCACTTTAGCCACTTTTCGGTGAAACAAAACTATGGGAATCAAAGCACTCTTCACCACAAGTTTAATAGTATTCTCGATTTTGCAAATGGAGGTCTACATTAAAAGATATGGTAAAGAGAAGTAAGAAAAGGTTTAGAGAGAGAAAGAGAGAAATTACAAAAAATGGAGATTTTTATAAAGATAAGGGTATTTTGGTCATTTTGACTTGCGTTAGAATGCCAAATTCTTACTATTGCGATACAGACAATTCTAGATTCCTAGAATTCAAACTTTTGAAGCTAGCATCACAATGGGGACTAATAGGTAATGCGACACTAAAGGTTCTGGAAATTAAATTGAAATTTCTAAGTTGTACATTATGATGATGAAGGTTCTATCTCACAACTTGAATTTTTGGGAATTTTACCATCATGACAATGAGCCTCCTACCCAACTTTTCATGTTTAGCCTCCAATCATTCCAAAATCTCCAATTTCCATATTGTCACATCCAAAAAACAACATTAAATGCCAAAATAAGCCAATGCACGTGATTTAATAGCAAAATATGAGTGTTTAGACCTAGGGTTATTACACATTGAATGGTTACAAAATCTTGGAGTTATATCTTGGCATTTTTCTTGATTGATTATGAGATTCATGATGGACAAAAAGAGAGTAACTCCTAAGGGTAGGCATTGTGGTAGTATTTCTAGAGTTATTAACCATCACATAGAGAAAATCCTAAAAGAAAAATTGTATGGTTATATGTTGCAACTCCATGGTCTTGGCAGGAGTCATTTTGATCTAACAAATAATAAAGTATTTGATTCTTTACTTGATATATTTGCAGATCGATATGGGTCACCACCACAGCCTTTGGTAGGAGTCATTTTGATCCAACAGATAATAAAGTATTTGATTCTTTACTCGATACATTTGCTTATCGATATGGGTCACCACTACAACCTTTACATGATCATAGGATACCACTACTACCAAGAAATGCATCAACGAATGTTTGTCCTCACTAGTATCCTTATTTTCAAAAAGCATAAATGGAAAAATAGTTCAAGAAATGCTTCAAGCTGATATCATTTAACTTAGTAGTAATGTTATTCTTCCCCAATCTTGTTGGTAAAGAAGAAATATTGTTCTTGGCATAAGTGTGTGGGTTATCGAGCTCTCAATCAAGTTATAGTGAAAGATAAATATCCAATTCCTATGATGGATAAGCTATTAGATGAATTTGGTTATGCCCTTTAGATTGACCAATGTAACATCCCTAATTCATTTCTTTTATTAATAAAAGTACATAAATATTTAGTTAAGGAAATAAAATTTATTAGACAAATTTTAGATATATAAGGAAATAGAATCCTTAGAAATTCTTCACCTTATGTGTATGCATAGAAAACGTTTCTAACATTAAGGGAATAAGTAAAGAGAGAAAAACGTAGTAGGAAAAAAATTTGAAATAACATACTAAAGAGAGGCGAAATTCTTGGCTAAGGAAGATAAATTTTGGGAAGTAAGTCAAGGTCTTAAAATTTCAAGAAGATTAGATTAGGGTAATTTTTTCTAATTCAAGAGCTAGAGTTCCTAAATTTATCTCCACCCATACATTGTGCTTTCAAATATGGAAACTTCATCCAGAGTTTTTCCACTTCACATGAGTTTCTAGCAAACCAATAGAATAGCCTAAGAAAGAAATAAAACATAGACTTCAACTAGGATATAGAAATTGGACCAATAGCCTACAAACTATGAAAATATGACTAAGCCCTGCATGAAAGGTCAAATTTCAGCCAAAGCAAAGAAAATGGGTAAGAATGAGCCCAAATCCAAGAGGGAAAAATAAGAATCATGTGAGGAAATAGTAGTGTAATAATAATCAAGATTGGGTCACATGGCATTAGGACAAAACATCCATATCCTGCATTTATAATTTCAACAAGTAGGTAATAAAACATGGTATTATGACAAAACATCATTATCCTACATAAATAATTTTAGCACAGTAAGGAAGACTCAAGGGCTGAAAATTTGCCAACTAGGAAGACAAACCTAACATACTTGATTAAGACAAAAGAAAAAGGAAATGAATCCCTAAATCACAAGGACCTTGTCCCTTGTCTTAAGAACATTTTATCATAATTTTCAAAATATAAATCTCCTTTTGCTATGCATATCTTAACTAAGGGAGAGGAAGACAAGAACATGAGTTGTCTTTTCCCAAAAAACAACCAAGTGCATCCTAATTGAGATAAAGTAGACCCATGATTATGAAAGGTAAACCAGTTGATAGTTTATTTAAGCAAAATCCACCCTTATAACATTATAATTTTGTCCAAGTGAAGGAGGGGACAAACATAAGAAAGGTAGAGTAAGGAAAGAACAGAAAGAGAGGAAGGAAGAGGAAAAAGTCTAGAAGACTAAGTACTCAAGATAAGTTAGCTTAATCTCTACTTGAATCCATCCTTTCCCTTAATCCTTAGGGTTCAAACATCACCCTCCTTTTATTTAAGCTGCTAGAAAAGCTAAGGGAAGGGAGGAATCTTGCTACTTCCTTCAAGAAGAAATGATGTAATCTTAATTAAACATGATATTAATACCTTTAAACTTACTTTTTGTTTGATTTAAGTAAAATATAATTAATACTTAGCTTAGTTTTTTTGTATTGTAGGAACAATAGAAGAAGAAAAGAGAAGAAAAATATAAGAAATTCATGGAAAATGCTGAATTGTAGTGATTCTAGACCTTTTAGCACTCTTTAGACCATATCTCCCCTATATGAACTCCAATAAAAGTGATTCAAGTGGCTGTAAAAATATAGAACAATTATCTACAACTTTTATGTTGAACACTTTTTCAAATTCACGAGATTTAATAGCGTTACAGAGCTAGTAAATCAGAATCACAGTGCAGATAGGATTAAGTTGATGCCAGTGGCTATGGAAAGAAGAGAGATATAGCTACAAATTTTTTGTTTAGAACTTTCACAAATTATGGATTCTTCTAGGAACCACGATGCTGCGTCATTATAGATTCGGAGGGCTGCGGTGCTCCTCAGCGCACCACGGCGTTGGCTGTCCAGAAGCACCATGCACCGCGGCACCTAAGCCCTAGCGCCGTGGGGCCTGAGCATCAAGACCAGAGCGCTATGGCACTCGATCAAAAGTTGTGGTGCCCTGTCAATGAGTTTGCGAAGCATCGCGGCGCTCGCCGTTCTACCAGAATGCTGAGTTTGCGATTTTTAGGGTTTTTTAACTCTAAATGAAGCCCGATGGGCCGAAATTTGACCTGGAAACAACCCTACTATATTAAAGAGCATCCAATATATAAAAAAGGGAAGAGAGGAAGCATCATGGCTTGATTCAATCATTCAAACTCTTAATTACTTTCTTTAATTCTTCTTTAGATTTTCTTATGACCCTGCGCGACTAATTTATTTTTAGTTGGTAGAGAAAGATTGAAACCTCAAGGGATCGATATGCATTGTCAGATTTAGAATTAATTTTATTAGTTCAATCTTAACTGGGTATTGATTATTCATTTGCTTTTCTTTTCTTAATGGTTATTCATATGATTGCTAGGGAGGCCTACTAGTATATTGTATGTCTTTATCTACGGCTGAATTAGGTTTTGAATAAAGTTTTCATTACTTTATTCATGAATCAAATAGGATTAAGGATCTTGGATTATAAATCATTAACCCTATGATGAATGATCAACTAAATTAAATATAACCAATGTATTTATATTTATTTAGCTCTATTAGTTTCTCTCGTTCTTCATGCAATTAATAGGTTAGACTTTACCGATGTGCTAAATGATCTCTTATTAATTAGGGTTTAATTGGTACGATTGTTAGCAATTCACTATACTTAAGGAGGAACAGGGATAGAATCCCAATGATAGATATTTGGTTTAAGATTGAAGATTTTGTCAATGATCAATGCAATCCCTTGATGGTGAATATCGACCGAAGCCAACATCTCTCTTAATTATTTTCATTATTGCTTACTTTCCTTTATTTACGATTATCAATCCCTCGTTTTCTAAATCACATAAGGTAATACCAGTCTCTGTGGGATCGACCCTTACTTCCACTACTACAGATTAGTTGAGAGGTAAGGTATCAATTTGGGTGTACCTGTGACAATATGCACTAAATTTTAGCGCCGTTGTCGAGGACTGCGTCTATTACCTTTTTGTGATTTTACTTTGATTTATGCATGTGACTCGTTCTTTTAATTCTCAAGATTTACAGTTCAATCCAGATATTGGAAAATCTATTCACAGCCATAGAAGAGAACTTCAAGAGGACATTCATCAGGAGGAGGAAGTAATCATGGCTAGACACCCTACTTTGAAGGAGCTTACAGCTCTAGATCTACACCATTAGCCTTTATGCATTACTTTTCCTAACCTTGATGAAAACATTAATTTTGAAGTAAAATCAGGATTGATTCATCTCTTACCCAATTTTCATGGTCTTGCAGGTGAAGACCGACATAAACACTTGAAGGAATTCCATGTGGTGTGTACCAATATGAAGCCCCCTGGAGTAACATAAGAATCAATTAAACTCAGGGCTTTCCCTTTTTCCTTAAGAGACTCTGCCAAAGATTAGCTATATTATTTACCATCTGACACTATTACTACTTGGAATGAGATAAATAAAGTGTTGTTAGAGAGATATTTTCCTGCATCTAGAGCCGCAAATATAGGAAAAGAAATTTGTGGCACTAGGCAATTATTTGGAGAAACCCTTTATGAGTATTGGGAGAGGTTTAAAAAGCTTTGTGCAAGTTGTCCACATCATCAGATCAGTGAGCAGCTACTTATTCAATAGTTTTATGAAGGTTTTTTGTAGGGAGACAAGAGCATGATAGATGCAGTTAATGGAGGAGCACTAGTAGAAAAGACTCCTGAAGCAATCAGAATCCTGATATCCAACGTGGCTGCCAATTCCCAACAATTTGGCATTAGGCATGATTCTTCAGTACAACATGCCCATGAGGTGAGTAATTCCTTTCTTCAGCAACATATATATGAACTGACCTTTTTTGTACGCCAAATTGCTATAGGTACACCGCAGTAAATTAGAGTTTGTGGAATATGTTCTGCAAAGGGGCATCCAACTGATATGTGCCCTACACTTCAAGAGGAATCCACAGAACAAGCTAATGCTATTGGAGGTTTCCTTGGACAACCAAAGAGGAATAATCCTTATGCTAATTCATATAATCTTGGATGGAAGGATCATCCTACTTTCAAGTATAGGAATGCACAAAATAGACCTGCAAAACAAAATTTTCAGCATAATCAACAGGCCTATTATCCTAGACAAAATACATATCAGGATTCCTAGATAAGTACTTCTTGAGAAGATATTGTTAAATCTCTTGCACATAACACTCAACAATTTCAACAAGAGACATGAGCTAGTATTCAAAGCCTGGCAAATCATATGGGTCAATTAGCAACCACAGTTAGCAGATTAGAAGCTCAAAATTCAAGCAAGTTACCCTCTCAAACTGTGGTAAACTCAAGGGAAAATGTGAATGCAATCATGCTACAAGGTGATAAAGAAGTTGAGATCCCAATGCAAGAGGTACATGCACCAACTGAACAAGAGGAAGAAAAGAATAATGCAATCATGGGCATCCAAAAGGTAAGTCTGCACCTTTATTTGAATATGAATCTACACCTCCCTTTCTTGAAGCTTTGAAGGAAAATACGATGAATAAGAAAACTTCTGAATTATATGATACATTTAGAAAGTGTGAGGTGAATCTTCCTCTTTTAGATGCAATCAATCAGGAACCTCGCTATGCCAATTTTTTAAGGGAATTACACACACAACAAAGGAAGCAAAAGTTGAAAGGAGCTGAGAAAGTAAAAGTAGGTGAGCATGTTTTTGCAATTATTCAGAGAAAAATCCCTACAAAATGCAAGGACCTAGATATGTTTTCTATTCCCTGCTCTATAGGCAATAATACATTTGAGAAGGCCATGCTAGATCTAAGAGCATCTATTAATGTCATGCCATACTTTGTCTATGCATCTTTAGCACTGAGACCTCTGAAAGAAACTAGTGTTATAATTCAATTGGCTAACAAATCTTATACCTTCCCAGAGGGTGTGGTTCAGGATGTTTTAGTGCAAGTTGGTGATTTGATTTTCCCAACTGATTTTTATGTACTTAATATGGAGAGTGGTGGTCAAACCACTCCAATTTTGTTAGGGAGACCATTTTTAAAAACATCCAAGGCCATAATAAATGTTCATAGTGGCACACTGATAATGGAATTTGAAGAAAAAATTATGAAATTCAATAATTGCAATGCCATGAAAGATCTTACTGCCTATGCTATTAATATGGTAGATTCTATGGCACAAGATATTGAGCCTTCAGAGAAAAAGGTTGAGAAATCATCCTTGAATGTTCACTTGCAGAAGAATAATGAAGAAGCTCCA
Organism: Gleditsia sinensis; assembly: GCA_037074535.1. NCBI lineage: Eukaryota > Viridiplantae > Streptophyta > Magnoliopsida > Fabales > Fabaceae > Gleditsia > Gleditsia sinensis. The sequence continues at coordinate 32,813,395 of CM073464.1, read as the reverse complement.
AAAGTGCAGTAAATAGGTAAGGATCCCCCTACCTCAGTACCAAATTCTAATGCAAGTGCACCTTCTATTTTTAAGGATCTTGGATCAAATTTTTCACCTCTTCCCAAGCACTTGAAATACTTGAAAGTTGGGAATGCACCACCTATCATAGTTGCCAAAAATCTGGGTGCTAAAAAAGAAGAGGCATTGATGCATATTCTTCAAGAAAAAGGAAATTCCATTACAAAAACAATAGCAAACCTTAAAGGCATAAACAAAAATATAGAGTTGCATCAAGTTCTAGAAATCAAAGGGGTTAGACCCTGCAAAGGTAAGAAATCTCTCCCTTGGTCAGGATCCCTTGTTATTATTAATGTGATTGCTTGTCATGCAGTAGAATTTCAAGGCTTGAATCAGTCCAAGAAATTTCAAATTAAAGTAAACATCAAGGATCCTCCATGAATGACATCATGAGTTATGAGTCGAGCCAACGACATTAAAAAAAGGCGCTTATTGGGAGGCAACCCAAGATAATCTTAAAAAGAAAAAAGAAAGAAAGTGGAAATCAGACAAATTCAGGGTCCAGTAATGCAACATGTTCATTTCAAACCAAACAAATTCAGGGAAGTCACTTAACTGATATGTTTTCATATGTCCTTTCCTACTCTTATCTTTCTTTTACATTGAGGACAATGTAAAGTTTGAGTGTGGGGGTAGAAGTAGATTTGTTTGAATAATTGTGACCCTATTTTGAGCATCAATTTTTTGATTTTACTATTAATGCACTTTTATTGAGTTTAGCAAGTTGAGTGATTGTGTGAGTGTTTCAATTTATGTTTTGGGATGTTAGACACAACCAATAGCCAATGATATGACTATCCAAATTTTTTTTAGCTCTTGAAAAATGTAAAAAATTCATAGTTGTGTGCAATTTTATCCCTTTTTCAATTTATTACTTTTGACTTTAGAATCCTGAAATATTTTTGCACAATAACTTTGGGCATTCAATTTATCTTTTACTTAGAGAAGGTTTATATAATTCAAATATATTTCATGATCTCTACAGGATTTTAAAACTTATTTAAATGCTGCTTGAAGCGAAATCCTAGGCTAATATTATTATTTAGGAGATGATTTAGGCATTATTTGAGAGATTGAGCCTTTCAAGCCTAACCTAAGTAATGAAATATCCTTAGTTCCTCTATTTTGAGTTTAATGAACTTTTCCTTCTAAAACCCACAAATGAGCCAAAAGTCAAATTTTGTATAAATATCCTTATTTTTTATCCTATTCACTCACTCCATGATTATTTTTCTGAATACTTGTTTTGTAGAGCTTTATTTACAAAAGGTTGGAAGGGTGAAGCAAGGAAAATAAAATAATTATGCAAAAAAAAAAGAATTATGCAAAAGAAATAGAAGAAAAATCCAAATGCTGTGGAAAAAAAAATTAGAGAACCTAAGAAAATGATGGATTAAATTCAGTTGAAGCAAGAAAATGAGTGTGGGGGAAAAAATCTCCCCAAATTAAAAAAAAAAGCTCAAGAGATCATATTTAACCATGTGGTGCTAGGTGGTTGAGCCTAAATTTGTATCATTTATCCTACCTTATACCCTGGCCACATTACAAGCTAAATAAAGTCCTATTGATCCTAGAGGTAGTTTTGGTCTACATTAGTGGAGAGTGGCATGAAGAATAAGCATATAGAAATCCTAAACTAATTAGATATCTACAACTAAAATTTTGGGATATATAAACTCATCCGAATAAAAGAAAATTTATTGACCCAAAAACATACACATATTAGGGATTGAGAAGGATAAAATAATGTATTGCATTTGTGTTAATCTTGTGCATGATTATGACCTTCCAACATTTTTCTTGTGTATATTTTCATGTTATGAGGCAAACTTTTGGTAAGCCTAACACTCACTACATATATTAATTGTTGTTTTTCGTCGTTAGGGATTATTTTGCTTGACGACAAGCAAAAAGTTGAGAGTTGTGGTATTTTATGTGATCTTAATTAAACATGATATTAATACCTTTAAACTTACTTCTTGTATGATTTAAGTAAAATATAATTAGGAATTAGCTTTGTTTTGTGTTTTGTGTTGTAGGAACAAAAGAAGAAGAAAATAGATAAGAAATTCATGGAAAAATGTTGAATTGTAGTGATTCCAGACCTTTTAGCACTGTTTAGAACATATCTCCCCCATATGAACTCCAATAAAAGTGATTCAAGTGGCTTTAAAAATATATAACAATTATCTACAACTTTTTTGTTGAACAATTTGTCAAATTCGGGAGATTTCATAGGGTTACAGAGCTAGAAAATTAGAATCATAGTGCAGCAGAATGAATCCTGACCTTTGGTCACTAATTTTAGCATATCTCTTTCAATTTAGATCGGATTAAGGTGGTTCTAGTAGATATGACAAGAAGAGACATAGAACTACAACTTTCGTGATTGGCACTTTTGCAAATTCTGGATTCTTCTAGGCGCTGCAGCGCTTTGTCATTGCAAATTCGGAGGGCCATCGTGCTTCGCAGTGCGCAGCAGCGTTGGCTGCCCAGAAGCACCGTGCACCGCAGTGCCTGAGCCCGAGCGTCAGGACTAGAGCGCCCCGATGCTAGATCAGGTGGCACGACGCAATGTCAGTGATTTTTTGAAGTGCCACGGCTCTTGCCACTGCACCAGAATGCTGAGTTTGCAATTTTTAGGGTTTTTTAACTCCAAATAAAGCCCAATGGGCTAAGATTTGACCTGGAAACAACCCTACTTCATTGAAAAGCATCCAATCTATAAAAAGGGAAGAGAGGAAGCATCAAGGATTGATTCAATCATTCAAACTCTTAATTACTTTCTTTAATTCTTCTTTAAACTTTCTTATGACCCTGCGCGACTAATTTATTTTTAGTTGGTAGAGGAAGATTGAAACCTCAAGGGATCAATATGCATTGTCAGATTTGGAATTGATTTTATTAGTTCAATCTTAATTGGGTATTGATTATTCATTTGGTTTCTTTTCTTAATGGTTATTCATATGATTGCTAGGGAGGCCTACTAGTATATTGTATGTCTTTATCTACTGCTGAATTAGGTTTTGAATAAAGTTTTCATTACTTTATTCATGAAGCAAATAGCATTAAGGATTTTGGATTATAAATCATTAACCCTATTATGAATGATCAACTAAATTAAATATAACCGATGTGTTTATATTTATTTAGCTCTATCAGTTTCTCTCGTTCTTCATGCAATTAATAGGTTAGACTTTACCGATAAGCTAAAGGATATCTTATTAATTAGGGTTTAGTTGGTAAGATTGTTAACAATTCACTAGACTTAAGGAGGAACAGGGATAGAATCCCAATGATAGATATTTGGTTTAAGATTGATCATTTTTTCAGGGGTCAATGCAATCCCTTGATGGTGAATATCGACCGAAGCCAACGTCTCTCTTAATTATTTTCATTATCGCTTACTTTCCTTTATTTACGATTATGAATCCCTTATTTTCTCAATCGCATAAGGTAATACCAATCTCTGTGGGATCAACCCTTACTCCCACAACTACAGATTAGTTGAGACATAAGGTATCAATTTTGGTGTTCCTACGACAGTACGCACTAGGAAACAAGAAAAAGAATTCACTAAGTGAGCTAAATAGATCTTTAGATAGGTTTGACAAAATCTCTTTTTGAAGAAAAGCTTTAAAATTTGTAACATTTATATGGGATTTTAATCTTAGAACTTTGATGAAATTTACAAGATTTTCTATGTTGATGATTGTTCATAGATGTTGCTATATCATGTTACATGTTATCTTGTATATGATGGATGTTTTAAACATTTTGGTTTATGTAGAAAGTTTTGCATAGGTATGGCTATGGGTGGCAAAATTTTAGGATTTTTTATGCTACTATTTTGTATATTTGAATACGGTGAAAAATTGATGAAAGATGATTAGATGTAAATTAGGAATAAAATGGAAAAGGAAATAATAAAATGATGAACTAAAACCTTAGGAAAGGTTTGGTTAGGAAATTGAATTTCGGAGTATCTAGGGAACTTTCTGCTTTTGAAATGCTGAGAAGAATCGGTTAGGAATTTAAAGAAATGGTTAACATGGAAAATGTAGATATATGTCACACGGATTTTTTGCCACTGGAATCACTAAATTTAGAGTCTAGATGTGGGAGATATTTTTTATTAGTAAGCAGTGGTCAAAAAATAGTTAATTAGGGAAGAATCTTTTAGGTATGCTTCTGTGTTTGAATTTCTGAGAAAAATATCTAGGGAATTAAAAGAAATGATTAACATTAAAAATATAGATATATGTCTCACGAATTGTTAAAAACTAGAATAAATCAAATTTGAATCCATATGAGGAGGATATGGTCAAATTAGTAAATAGTGGTCAGAAACTAGTTAACTAGTGAAGAATTTGTTAGGTAAGCTTCTGTGTTTGAATTTTGGGACAAAATCTATAGCGAATTAAAGAAAATGTTTAACATAATAAATATAGATATATGTCTCACAGATCTACAGGCTCTGAAATCACTTAATTTGGAGTCCATATGAGGAAGATATGGCTAATTAATTAGTAAATGTCAAAATCAGTCTAAAATCCAAGGTGGTAAATATAAGCATTTTTTTTTATTTTCTGGGAATAATTTGTAAGAAATCTGAAGAAATGATTAACATTAAAGTTTTAGATAAGTGTATTAGTTTTTTATAGGCTTTGGAATCACCTCAATTAGAGTTCATATAAGGGATATACTGTTGAATAAGTGAGGAAATGTCACAGAACATGGCCAGGCTGTGTTCTGGGTTGCTTCAGCACTGGTAGGCTTGTTCAGGGCTATTTTTTAGTATGTTTGAAGTATTTTCAAGCATGGTCGTGTCCTGAAACATGACCACGCCTTGTTGGGAGTTGGTAAAACTTATTTTTAACATTTTTCTACCTTCAATGAACCTTATTAACTATAAGGTAATAATAGAAACCAAATTGGAGAAGAATGCCCTATAAAATTTGTGAGAACATATGTTGGAAATGATATAAGTAAGACGAAAGTAACTAGAGGCCAAGCATAAAGAAAATGAAAAGATGAAAATAATATTTAAAAAAGAAGAAGAATCTTATGAATGAAAATAATAAATAACTAGTGTATTCCCTATCCATTGCCATTGCATGAACTTCTTACAATTTTAAGTGTATAATTTTGATATGGAAATATTTTATAAAGTGATATTCAAAAATGGTTATGATCATGACATAATTTCATTTTACCAATGATTTTTGGTAGTGATTATGCTTTGATGATAAATTATGGCATGTGAGTATAATGAACATACTTGTTATTGAAATCATATTTTTGGCTATTAACATGAAAAGAAAAGAAAATAAAAGAGATGAGCATGGTCACTTGGCAGTTCATGTGGTGCACCAGTAGAGGATGCCCTACTCACGACTATGATTATGTTAATAAGAAAAGAAAGAGAAAGTGTGCCATGTCGGACAGAGCAAGAAAAGCCCGTATTGGATAGTAGATAGTACTCACCCTGACCGAGGTAACTTGATATGAAAATAAGTTGATAGCCATCATATGATATTCTAAAAATAGTTATTCATGCCATACATGTCATTACTGTATGATTTTTATGTGCATAAATAAAGTGCATTCATGTTACCTAAGATATTTAATGTAGCTTATACAGATAAACATGACATGATGATCTATATTGATGATAATTATGATTTATTGTTGAGCCTACTAGGATTTAATTCTCACTATATTTCCATATCATGTTCAGAGGACTAGATATGCAGATATTCTTTATGATCGGCTTTTAGTGTACGTTGGGTCGTGTTGGCTAAGATCTCAATAAAGGTGCAACCACCCGCACTCATTTCCTTGGAACTGGTCAATATGGATGAATAAGATGTAGACATATATGTGTTTAATTTGTGTGCAGATGTTGTTAATTAATGATGTGTATGCAAACCCAGAATTGTATAAGTATTAATGGTATACCATAAACCTTAATTATGCTTGGTTAATTTAATTGAACGTTATTATGAGTTAAATAGTTGAAAGTAAAAGGTAATGACTTCATGGGATTTTAAAATTTTATATATTTGTATATATGTAAAAAAAATGTTGTTACATAATTGGTATGAGAACAGGTCGATCCTAGATGGCCAGTGGGTAGATGGTTATCTGGATTGATCTTATAACGTCTTGAGTATTTTGTGGTTGTGCTGTGTAGGGGATCAGTGATTTTATATAGGTAAGAAATTATTAATGTTGCCTATCTATATGCCAAGGTGGTGTTATAACTACTGTTAAATATTTTTCAAACTAATGTTGCGCATGATCACCTCAATAGCAATATAACTTTGTTTTTGCCACTATAGGAAATGGCACCATTAAGGAGGAATCCAACAAACAATGCAGAGGAAACCCTACACAATCTTACCATGGAAATTAGAGACCAAGTCATGACCACCAACCAAATTTTACAATATCTTTAAAATGCTAATTACCAGAATGGTGAGAATGGTGCTAATAACTGGATAACAGGGAATGATAACAGCATATCTGAGTTCTTAAGGACTAGACCACCTTCTTTTCAATGCGGCTTTGACCCAATTATAGTTGAAAGGTGGATAAGGGAACTGGAGAAAATCTTTGAAGTGATGGATTGTATTGAGGAGCAGCAAGTTATCTTTGCTGCATATATGCTGAAAGATGAAGCAAAATGCTAGTGGCGTGGAGCTAGAGAACTTTTAGCTCACTAGGGAAGGCAAATCACTTGGTAGGTGTTCAAAGGCACCTTTTTTGGAAAAGTACTTTCCAAGTACTGTGCAGGCAGAGAAGGAGATCGAATTTTTTCAACTCAGACAGGGTAGCATGATCGTAGACCAGTACATCGCCAGGTTCGAGTACTTGTCTATGTTCTCCTCTTACTTGCGATTTAACCCTAATGAAGCATGGAAGGATGTTAAACTCGTAGCGGGATTAAATCCAAAGATAAGGAATGCTATTGTAGCAATGGAGATCAGGGAGTTTGTACCTCTGATAAATAAATGTAGACTCCTGAAGAAGATCTTCAGGGCAGTAGAGAATGAGAAATAAAGATGAAAATTCTAGAAAAGGAAGAACGAGCCACAAAACTCTAGCATAAATGTCAGAGGAAAAGGACAAGGTACTGGCAAGAGGCCAATGACTATAAGTCCCTAACCTTTCCAACAAAACTTTTCCACAGTCAAGTGTACTAAGTGTAGGCGTATGCTTGGTAACCGACAATGCTACATGGGATCAGATGTTTGCTTCAATTGCGGAGAAAAGGGTTATTTAGCAAGGAACTACCCACAGAATGTGGGGAAGTAGTCGGAATAGAGGCCTCAAGTGAAAGGAAGGGTTTTCACCCTGAGCGGCAAAGAGGCAGCTCAATCCTCCAAAATTATTCAAGGTACATGCTATATCTAAGGATTTGCACTTATGGTGTTGTTTAACTCTGGTGTATAAGATACAGATGCTAGAGGAGTTTCAAAATTTGAAGCCGGTCACTACTCTTACCCCAAAGAAGCTAATCATCAATGGGTTGAGTATAGAGTGTAATCTTAGATCCAAGATTAAAGAGGCTCAAGCTCAGGACCAATACTTACAAAATCACAAAGAACAAGATGATTTTTCTATATCAGAAGATGGAGTAATCATATATCAAGGAAGGGTTTGCATCCTTCAAGAACAAGAGTTGAGGACTAAGATCTTGCATGAAGCATATTAGAGTAAGTAAACAGTCCATCCTGGATCCACTAAAATGTATCAAGAGTTAAAGAAGATGTACTGATGGCCAGGGATGAAAAATGACATTGTTGAGTTTGTGGCAAAATGTTTAATTTGTCAAAAGGTGAAGGTAGAGCATTAAAAGCCAGCAGGATTTCTACAACCTCTTAAGATCCCTAAATGGAAATGGGATAGTATTTTGATGGACTTTGTGGTGGACTTACCTAAGACTTCAGTTAGACATAACTATATTTGGGTAATAATTGACCAATTAACCAAATCTGCCCACTTTCTACCCATAAAAATTAACTATTCACTGGACAAATTGGCCCAGTTATACATCGAGGAAATATTTAGACTACGTGGAATTCCCTTAAATATCGTTTCTGATCAAGATCTGAGGTTCACGATGAGGTTTTGGAAGGCATTGCAGGAAGCTTTTAGAACCCAGTTGCGGTTCAATACTACCTACCATCCTCAGACAGACAGACAGATAGAACGAACCATTCAAACCCTAGAAGATATGTTAAGGGCTTGTGTGATAAAGCAAGGTAAAGGATGGCATAAGTACCTACCTTTAGTGGAGTTTACATATAATAATAGCTATCACTCTAGTATTAAGATGGCCCCCTACAAAGCTTTATATGGTAGGATGTATCGATATCCACTATGTTGGTTTGAGGTAGGAGAAAAGAACTTGTTAGGTCCTGATCTAGTTCAACAAACCACTGAAAAAATCAGGATGATACGAGACAAAATACTCATGGTTGAGAGTCGGAAAAAGAGTTACTATGATAAGAGACATAGACCTCTGGAGTTTGAGGAATGAGACTATGTATTTCTAAAATTTTTCCTGACTACTGGAGTTGGTAGGTTTCTCAAGACCAGAAAGCTAAGTTTGCAATTTTGGTACCCTACCAAATTCTAAACAAAGTAGGGACGTCACCATATCAAGTTGCCCTTCCACATAATATGTCCAACCTACATATTGTTTTTCATGTATCACAGCACTGGAAGTATCTTCCAGAATCATCACATGTAATACAAGACGAACTAATCCAAATAACGGAGAACATGACATACAAGTTAGTACTGACATCCATACTGGAAACCTACGTGAAGCAATTAAGGAATAAGATCATTCCCCTAGTTTAGGTGTTATGGGAAGGTTTAACTCCAGAAGAATAAACTTGGGAGAAGGAAGAAGTCATGAACAAGAAATATCTACAATTGTTCTTATTAGGTAATTTTTAAAATTTTGAGGACAAAATTTCTTTTAAAGAGAGATAAATTTACCATTCCTAATTCGTTTCTTTTATTAGTTAAGGTACATAAATATTTAGTTAAGGAAATTAAATTTATTAGACAATTTTTAGATATCAAAGGAAATATAATCCATAGAAATTCTTCACCTTATGTGTATGCATAAAAAAATGTTTCTAACAATAAAGGAATAAGTAAAGAGAGAAAAACCTAATAGTAAAAAAATTGAAATAACATACTAAAGAAAGGCGAAATTCTTGGGTAAGGAAGATAAATTTTGGAGAAGTAAGTCAAGGTCTTAAAATTTCAAGAAGATTGGATTAGGGTAATTTTTCCTAATTCACGAGCTAGAGTTCCAAAGTTTAACATCTCGACCCATACATTGGGCTTTCACCTATGGAAAGTTCACATAGATTTTTTTCACTTCACATGAGTTTCTAGCAAGCCAATAGAATACCCCAAGAAAGAAATAAAACATAACTTGGACTAGGATATAGAAATTGGATTGATAGCCCACAAACTATGAAAATGTGACCAAGCCCTGCATAAAAGTTAAAATTTCAACCAAAACAAAGAAGCTTAGTAAGAATGAGCCCAAATCCAAGAGGGAAAAATAAGAACCATGTGAGGAAATAGTAGTGTAATAATAATCAAGATTAGGCCACATGGCATTAGGACAAAACATTTATATCCTACATTCATAATTTCAAAAAGTAAGTAATAATACATGGCATTAGGACAAAACATCTATATCCTACATTCATAATTTCAACAAGTAGGTAATAATACATGGCATTATGAAAAAACATCCTTATCCTACACAAATAATTTTAGCCAAGCAAGGGAGACTCAAGGGCTGGTAATTTGCCACCTAGAAAGGCAAACCTATCATACTTGATTAAGACAAAAGAAAGAGGAATGAATCCCTAAATCAAAGGGACCTTGTCCCTTGTCTTAAGAACATTTTGTCATAATTTTAAAAATACAAATATCCTTTTGCTATGCATATCTTGACAAATGGAGAGGAAGACAAGAACATGAGTTGTCTTTCCCTTAAAAAACAACCAAGTGCGTCCTAATTGTGATAAGGTATATCCATGATTATGAAAAGTGAACCACTCAATAGTTTATTTAAGTAAAATCCACCCTTATAACATTATAATTTTGTCCAAGTGAGGGAGAGGAAAAACATAAGCAAGGTAGAAAAAGGAAAAGAGAGAAAAAGAGGAAGGAAGAGGAAGAAGAAGTCTAGAGGACTAAGTAATCTCTACTTGAATCCATCTTTTCTCTTCATCCTTAGGGTTCAAAACTCACCCTCCTTCTCTTATTTAAGCTGCTAGAAAAGCTAAGGGAAGGGAGGAATATTGCTACTTCCTTCAAGAGAAAACAATAAAAATAATTTACTAAGTAAGCTAGAGAGATCTTAGGTACGTTTAACAATATCTTTTTGAAGAAAAGCTTTAAAATTTATAACATTTATATGGGATTTTGATCTTAGAACTTTGATGAAATTTATAATATTTTCTACTTTGATGATTGGTCATGGATGTTGCTATATCTTGTTACATGTTATCATACATATGATAGATGTTCTGAACATTTCAGTTGGTGTGGAAAGTTTTTACATAGGTATAGCTATGGGTGGCAAAATTTTAATATTTTTATGCTGCTATATTGTATATTTGAATGCGGTAAAAAATTGATGGAAGATGATTAGATTTAAATTAGGAAGAAAATGGAAGAGGGCGTAATAAAATGATGAACTAAAACCTTAGGAAAGGTTTGGTTAGGAAACTAGATTTCGGAGTAACATGGAAAGCTTCTGCTTTTAAAATTCTGGGAAGAATCTTTTAGGAATTAAAAGAAATGGTTAAATTAAAAAATGTAAATATATGTCACACAGATATTTAGCCACTAGAGTCACTTAATTTGGAGTCCAGATGAGGGATATATTGTCATATTAGTAAGCAATGGTCAGAAAATGGTTAATCAAGGAAGAATCTGTTAGGTATGCTTATTTTTTAGAAACATATCTAGTGAATAAAAATAAATGATTACCATGAAAAATATAGATATATGTCTCACGAATGGTTAGCCACTAGAATAAATCAAATTGGAATCCATATGAGGGAGATATGGTTAGATTAGTAAGTAATGGTCAAAAACTAGTTAACCAGGAAAGAATCTGTTAGCTGAACTTCTATGTTTGAATTTCTAGACAACATTTGTAGGGAATTAAAGGAAATTTTTAACATAATAAATATAGATATATGTCTCACATATCTATAGGCTCTGAAATCACTTAATTTGGAGTCTATATGAAGGAGATATGGCTGATTAATGGTAGATGTCAGAATTAGTCTAGAATCCTGGGTGGTAAATGTAACTATTTTTGTTTTCAATATTCTGAGAATAATTTGGTTTTCTATAGATAAGTGTCTTAGTTTTTTATAGGCTTTGAAATCACCTCAATTAGAGTTCATATGAGGGAGATATAGTTGAATAAGTCAGGAAATGTCACAGAACATAGCCAGACCGTGATCTGGGTTGCTTCAGCACTGGTAGACCTTGTTCAGGGCTATTTTTGAGTATGTTTAAAGTATTTTCAAGCATATTCGTGTCTTGGAACATGACCACACCATGTTGGGAGTTGGTAAAGCTTATTTTTAACACTTTTCAACCCTAAATGAACCTCATTAACTATAGGGTAATAATAGAAACCAAATTGGAGAAGAATGCCCTATAAAATTTGTCAGAACATGTGTTGGAAATGATATAAGTAAGAGGAAAGTAACTAGAGGCCAAGCACAAAGAAAATGAAAAGATGAAAATAATATTTAAAAAAGAAGAAGAATCTTATGAATGAAAATAATAAATAACTAGTGTATGCCCTAACCATTGCCATTGCATGAACTCCTTACCATTTTAAGTGTGTAATTTTGACATGGAAATATTTTATAAAGTGATATTCAAAAATGGTTATGATCATGACATAATTTTATTTTACCAATGATTTTTGGTAGTGATTATGCTTTGATGATAAATTATGGCATGTGAATATAATGAACATACTTGTTATTGAAATCATATTTTTGGCTATTAATGTGAAAAGAAGAGACGAGCACAGTCACATGGCGGTCCACGTGGTTCACCAGTAGGGGACGCCCTACTCTCAGCTATGATTATGTTAATAAAAAAGAAAGAGAAAGTGTGTCATGTCGGATGGAGTAAAAAAAGCCCGTATTGGAGAGTAGAAAGTACTCATCCTAACTAGGGTAGTTAGATATGAAAATAAGTTGATAGTCATCATATGATATTCTGAAAATAGTTATTCATTCTATACATGTTATTACTTTTTTATTTTCATATGCATAGATAAAGTGCATTCATGTAACCTATGATATTTGCTATAGCTTATATAGATGAACATGACATAATGATCTATATTGTCGATAATTATGATTTATTGTTGAGCCTACTAGAATTTAATTCTCACTATATTTCCATATCATGTTCAGATGACTAGATATACAGATATTCTCTATGACCGACTTTTAGCGTACGTTGGGTCGTGTTGGCTAAGATCCCGGTGAAGGTGCAACCATCCGCACCCATATCTCTGGGACTGGTCAATATGGATGAATAAGATATAGATATATATATGTTTCATTTGTGTACAGATGTTGTTAATTAATGATGTGTATGCGAACCCAAAATTGTATCAGTATTAATGGTATACCATAAACCATAATTATGCTTGGTTAATTTAATTAAATGTTATTATAAGTTAAATAGTTGGAAGTAAAGAGGTAATGACTTCATGGGATTTTAAAAATATATATATATTTATGTATGTAAAAAAAATGGAGTTGTTACAACTAATGCACCATCTACCTTCCAAAATCTACTTAATGACAATTTTTTCCCTCGTCTATATAAGTTTTTACTTATATTTTTTATTATATTCTTATCTATAGCTCATCATTGGAAGATCATATGGCCTATTTGTGAATTATTCTCAACCTTGTGCTTGAGCATTGTTTATTGTAAAAAGATCTAAGTACAGCTTTGCTGCAGTATGGTGTGTGCATAATTAAGCATAACTTTAATACCTTTAAACTCAATTTTATTTTATTTAAATAAAATATAATTAGGAATTAGTTTTGTTTTGTGTTTTGTGTTGTATGAGCAAAGGAAGAAGAAAATAGGAGAAAAAAAGAAGAAATTCATGGAAAGACATTGAATTGCAAATAAATTTACGAGTGTAAGGAAGTTATGGCCTTATTAGAGCCAAAAGGTCTGGACACACTACAATTAAGTGTCTTTTCATGAATTTCTCTTCTTTTATTCTTCCTTTGCTACTACAACACAAAAAAAACTAATAATGGAATATTTAGGCCATATCCTTTCCAAGGAGGGAGTTGCTATTGACGCCTCTAAAATTCAAGCTTTGTTGGAATAACCAACTCCTAAAATAGTAAATACATTGTGAGGATTATTGGGGTTAACCGGTTATTATAAAAAAATTCGGTTAAGAATATGGAAAGTTCATTGCACCCTTAATAGTCATATTGAAGAAAAAATCTTTTCAATGGGACAAAGAAACTAATAAAGCTTTCTCTACACTTAAACATGCTATGTCAACTACACCAATTCTTGCTTTACTAGATTTCAACAAAATGATTATCATTGAATCATATGAATCTAGAGTTGGAATTAAGGTAGTACCCATGCAAGAAGGCCGACCTTTTGCTTTTACTAGAAAAGCCTTGTCTAAAAGTCATGTAGGCATGTTTGTTTATGATAAGGAGATGGTAGCCATTGTCCAAACTGTTACTAAATGGCGACTATACTTGATTGGACAACACTTTCAAATTTGAACTAATCACAAGAGTTTGAAATATTTCTTGGAGTAGAGAGTTTCATCCTTATAGCTGTAGAAGTGGCTTACCAAATTTTTGGGGTATGATTATGAAAATATTTACGAAAATGGTGTTGAAAATGTTATGGCAGATGCACTTTATTGCATCCCTAAACATGTTGATGTTTTGTCCATTTTGACTCCTGCAACTACCACCCTAGAGGGATTCAAAAAGAGTAGCTCCATGATTTAAAGACTTAAGAAGTTATTACTAGACTACAAGCAAATTCTACTTTAGTATCTTATTTTTCTTGGGACTCTAATAAATTTTGCTACAAAGGCATAATGGTGTTACCTTCCACTTCTGTTTACAAAGACACAATATTAAAAGAGTTTCATGTATCTCTTATGGCAGGTTACTCTGGCTTTCTCTATACTTACAAACACATATCACTATACTTTTATTGGAAAGGAATGAGGTCTGACATCAATAAATTTTTTGCAGAATGTAATGTTTGCAAAAGACATAAAAGGAAAACAGTAGCTAGCCCGGTCCTTCTTTAACCTTTGGTGATACATAGATTGTCTTCTCCATGAATTTTGTAGGAGGGATACCCTCATTGCAAGGAAAGACAACGGTCTATGTAGTCATGGAATATTTGACTAAATATACTTATTTGTGTGCTCTAGCACACCCCTATACTACTGTCATTGGTGCACAACACTTTGTTGATGATACTCAATGAACACGATACGATACTCTAACTAAACAGGGAATGCTAAATACCTGGTATAAGGATGACGAATGTTTGGAACGATTGGGAATTTTAATTGATGTCCAATACTTGGTTGATAGGATTTGGTGAACCACTTTTGCTGGGCTCTATTACCCAGCCTATGCCTAGACCACCTTAAAGTTTTTTAGTACAGTTAATGTGGTCCTGTTTCGAGGTCCCACTGTTGACCAGAGCTGTATTAGCTTTAGATTATTTGACCGTTCATTCAGTTTATCATTAGCCTAATTTAATGCATTATTTATATTTTCTCCCGAGGGAACTAGATTAGTTCCCCAAAGTTTCAATGCACAAAATTTTTGGAATTTCATTTCTGTAGGGGAACAATACAGTGTATCTATAACAAAAGCCTCTTTCATTTATAACCCCACTTTTAGATATTTACAACGCCTAATAGCCCATACCATTTTTGGTATGGCCAAAAGTAATAGGGTTGCAAATCAAAGAGAGCTTTATTTCCTATGGGCTATGTTAAATGGTCATAAGATGGACACTAGAGCCTTCATGGCTCACCAAATGGCTAGGGTGGGTAATGCCATGAGCGAAAAAGTGGTCATAGGGAGTTCAGTGACTGCAATTACTAGAGGATTAGGACTATAGGCAAATCTACATGATTTGCAACCAGTAGCCAGCAGCAGTAGGGTTGATTTAGAATTCTGTTTGCATATGAAATTGATTATTCGCGTAAATGCCAACTATTAGCTGTATCTCTGTGGACATAATATTTTTTAACTCCATAACCATACTAGAACTACAGTTACTAATAAAGAGAACTGGATATACCCTCTAAAAGAGGGTGGGGAAGGTGATGATGAGTCCAAAGGGGATGACTTCCCCCATAAGCCACTCCTGGCTCTATCATCCCCACCCCTTTCCCATTACTCTGACACTGCAAGTCGTTCCTATGTATCCCAAGATAACCAGGAATTCATATCTTCACGGCTTTACCAAATAAAGGAGGAGAAACTATCTCAAAGGGTGACCCTGCATGCAATAATTAATTCCATCCAAAGTATACAGGAAATTATGCAAGCATGGTATAATTGACACTTGGCCCAGAATCCACTGCCACCACCTCCAGACGACCAATAAACAAGTAAGCTTCTATTCTTCCTTTGCCTATACCTTGATTATTAGTGACATTAGGGACAATGTCAAATTTAAGCATAGGGGAGTAGTTGCATTTGGTTTTTGGATTTTCATTGGCTACTTAATTTCCTTTTGAATATAACTTTTGTTTTATTTCACAATCACAAAGTTTACTATTCTAGAGATAGACTGATGTAATATAGGTTAACTTTAGTTCATAAAAATGTGATGCACAACAGAATATGAAATAGGTAATTGTCATCTTAGTCCCTTTCTTCTAGCATTAAACCTTTAATTTTTTTCAAAAATATCTTTACTATTGTGCTATAAATTGTATGTTTTTTTTTAACACTATAAGAGTATAAAGGTAGGGAGAGGTGAAAAATGAGGGAATATGAAACTCAAAAAATTTTCACTCTAAGTACCCTTTCAAGGCACCAAAAAGGCCTTAGTATGAGTACCTAGCTGCCTATACCCTAGTGAGATGAATCATAAATTGCACTCACTGTATATTTCTATATAAAAAAATGAATGAAATAGACAAAAGAAAGAAGAAAAAGTGAGAAATAAAAGAATTTGAGTGAGAAAAAGAGTGATAAAATAGAAATAAAGGTAAGGCAATATAAGGAGATCTAAAGGATGAGGTGGCCCACTCAAGTGTTTAAAAATTAATTTGGTGCATATAATCAATGGTAACAATAAAAGTAGGTGTATAATAAGAGCATTTGGGTTTAGTTTTAGAATAATAGAAACTATTTAACAAATGTCTACTCATATTTCTGTTATTTTCACATTGATTGAGTGAAGAGTTACCTATATTACATTTTTCTGTCATCTGGAATTTGAATGCATTTTCCCCTTTCCTGCTGATATGTCATGTTATTTGCTTGATGACAAGCAAAGGTTTAAGCATAGGGGAGTTGATAAAGGGGGAAATGTGTATTTAATTGTTATATTTCATCCTTTATTTCATAGTGAACTTGTGATTATTTTCCTACTTTGGTTCTATTTTGTTTCACTTGTTATAGATACTGCTTGCCTTTGTTTTCTATTTGTAAGTGAGCAAAAGAGGCCAAGAATAAAGGGAAAAAACTCATGTAAAGAGTTATATGTACTTGGAACAAGTTGAGAAGGATGTAAGGAGGAAACACGAAAGAAATTGACAAGAACTAACCTTAGCATCCTCTAACATGGCCAGGTCATGTTCAATGCAAGATGTGGAGAAAATTTTCAAATTCTAGCCTGAAGTACAGCCAAGCTGTGTCTTGGAACACAGCCATGCTTCGGGTCTGTACAGTTCGTGTTTTGAAGTTATTTAAACAGCCAAAGCGATATATATACGAGGGGAAACGAGGAGAAAGATATACAAACTTATTCAGATGTAGTTTAAGCTTAGGAAACACTCTTAGATTAGGTTTAAAGTAGGATTATAGTTTACTTTATGTTCTTAGACTAGAATTGAGATTGATTCAAGTATTGTATCCCTAATTCATCTACTTTCTGCAATCAAGTTTTATCACCTATATCTACTTCTACTCCTTTATTTTGGATTGTATTGAACATTTATGAATTGGATTATGATTTCTCTTTCAATCATGTGTAAGTAGATTTTGATCTAGGGTTTTGGTAAACCCACGTATGATATAATGATATTGCATTGATTTGAAATTTTTGGAACCCTAATTATATTATCTACGGTTAATTAAGATTAACTATTATGTACATATATACGAGTTGATAAAATGCATGATCATTGTTTTATCACATCTTAGGTTATTGACTGATGAAATGAAAGGTGAAAGTTAATATAGGAACTTAATAGTTAATTAAGGATATCTTAATCACGAAAGTAGTTTAAGGTTCTCTAGGAATTGAATCAATTGGTAGGCACGAGAACCTTTATGAATTGAATCACATTGTTAGCATATGACTTGATGGGCCTAGGTTAAACTAAGAACCACAAAAGTAGACAATTGGATTAACTTAAGTATGATTAGTAATGCTTGAAAGAGGTTATTAATTAATTAAGGATAAACCATCCCCTATTACTTAGATAATTGCAATTAGAGGTACATATTGATTGTTGAATATCATAAGTGCAGTAAACCCTAACCCTCGGCTTTTGATAATTGGTTACCTTGTTTAATTAATTGTGATTTCTCTCTATCGAATTATATTGATTTAGATAGCTTGTTTCATAGAATTCTAGTAATTGGTCATTGGTCTCCTAGGATACGACCCGTACTCGTCGGACTAACTACAGCTATGTTGTTGTTTTAATTAAAACTTGCAACCGCACGAATCTATTGAAGTATAGATTTAGTGGTATACAAAGTCAATCCCACAGGAAATTTCAATTGAGAGAAAATTCTAATTTAGATCCAAAATAAATAATTCTAACCTAATTTCCAATGTCTTGTTTTGTGATAACAGTATTGAACAAAATATGCAAAGAACTAATATACTGAAATTAAATAAAGATGTGTTCAAAGTAAAGAAACATGCTAAGGTTAGGGGATCCACTCTTAGTATATCAAATAAAGATAAATTTAACTCTTTTATTACTCAATTAGAATCCTTACATGAATAAGTTTCTAATCAGAAGATATGTTAATTTAAGCTCACCTTTGTTTATACATGAATTATACTTACCTCCTTTTTATTGTATTACTAATATATAAAACATTCTTGTAAAATGAATTCAAGCGTACATTGTGCCAATCATCATATTGTCTACAATAAATCAAGATTGATTCAAGTATTTATTGTGCCAAAAATTGTCTACAATGTACCAAGGTTCACACTTTATAAGATTAAAAATACAAAGATGCAAAAGATAACTTGTAAAAGGATTCAAGCATAAATTGTGCCAATCATTATATTGTCTACAATATATCAAAATTCACATCTTACAAGATTAAATTATGCAGCAAATGAGAAAGGTAGAAAATTAATTAACATAACAAAATAAAATCAAATAAAATAGGTGGCAAAGCCAACCAATAATAAAATGAAATAAAGTAGGTGGAAAAGCCAACCATGAACAATAAAAATAAGAAGTATATGGCAAAGCTAGACATTAAACAAGAAGAAGAAATAGGTGGTTCAGCCAGCCATCAAAACATAACATAAGAAAAAGAGGGAGTAAATACAACATCAAATATAAACACTAAAATTAAGAGTTAGATGGATTATTATTCTCATACCAAGAGTTTCACCCTTTCAAATTAGCATTAGGAGATTAGTTCTCCATAATTAAGGTAAGAAAGTAAAATGAAAGATGAAGAAATATGATAATATTATGAAAGAAAATGAAAATACAAAATGTCTAAAGAGAGAAGAACATTACAAGTACTTAGAATTCCAACAAAGCTTTACCAAGCTCCCTAAATCACTCCTCAAGCCCTATATTTATAGATACAATTAGGTTTGGTAATTGTCGAAATTGTTAGGTATAAAGTTGTACAAAGTTGATAATTTGGATTCCATCATGTGCACCAAAATTGAACCTTGAATATCTTCTTGAAATTCACAGAATTTGCTGACTCCATCAACATGAAAGTGGTAGAAAATTTCATTATCTTTTCGTCAGGACAAATTGTGGACAAATTGGATATGTAATTTGTAAGTTATGGTCAAAATACTAGAGGAAATTCGGGCTAGACTGCAGCAGTAGAAAAATTCTCTTCTAACCCACTTTTGACCCTTTCAATGTCCGAATTTTCTAACCACTTGAACATGAAAGTTGTACCCGATTGTGTTAGCTATCCACCTACCAAATTTCATACATATTGGATATGTATTTTTTGAGATATGGCCTAAATACTGCAACAATGTTGGGCTGGACTACAAACTGCAAACATATTCTCAACATTGGGTGTTTTGCCTTGAATCTTTATGTTTTAGTTCTTATGGAAATGTGGCTATAAATCAAGATTAAATTTGTGCATATATCCATTAGGATGCGTCTCAGGAGTCAATATGATAATGCTTCTTACTCAGCCATCCTCAATGAATTTGTTTTATCTGTTTGATTTATAGACATCATTCCTAAAGAACCACAATTTAACTCTGATTCCTCCAATTAAGTCCATTTTCTATTCTTCTCTCCATCTGTAAAAATACACCAAACTAAAGACAAATAAGGGAGATATATGCTTAATTATGGCAAAAAAATAAGATCAAAATATTTATTTTAAAAGTATAAAACTCACTCATCAAGCTACATCGTGCTCTTGCGATTATTTAGTGAAACACACACAACAAGTTTTTTTGAGTGTAGTCATATCAATTGTGTATGAATGTGGTTAACAGGTGTTTGTAGAATTATCTTCACTATTTTGTAAGTGATAGACCAAAGGATTGGGTGCATTGGCTTCCATGGGTTAAATAGTGGTACAAAACAATTGCACCTACAATTCTGCCACAAAAATGACTCCTTTTGAGGCATTGTATGGTTGTGCTCCACCTATTTTAACAAGGTATACTATTGGCACTTCTAAAGTTGATTAGGTTGACCAAAAGTTGCATGAAAGACATAAGGTGTTATGTAACAACTCCATTTTTTACATATATATACATATATATATATATATATATATATATATATATATATATTTTAAAATCCCATGAAGTCATTACCTCTTTACTTCTAACTATTTAACTCATAATAACATTCAATTAATTTAACCAAACATAATTAAGGTTTACACATCATTAATTAACAACATCCGTACACAAATCAAACATATATATTTCTACATCTTATTCATCCATATTGACTAGTTTCGGGGATATGGGTGCGAGTAGTTGCACCTTTACCGGGATCTTAGCCAACTTGACCCAACGTATGTTCAAACCTGGTCATAGAGAACATATGCATATATAGTCCTCTAAACATGATATGGAAATATAGTGAGAATTAAATTCCAGTAGGTTCAACAATAAATCATAATTATCATTAATATAGATCATCATGTTATATTCATCTGTATAAGCTACAACAAATATCTTAGCTCACATGAATGCACTTTTTCTATGTACATAAAAATCGTACAATAATGACATGTATTATAACATCCTTAATTTCGTTTCTTTTATTATTAAAGGTACATAAATATTTAATGTAACATCCCTAATTTTGTTTCTTTAAAGGAACATAAATATTTAATTAAGAAAATAAAATTTATTAGACAATTTTTAGATATCTAAGGAAATATAATTCTTCAAAATTTTTCACCTTATGTGTATGCATAGAAAATGTTTCTAACATTAAGGGAACAAGTAAAGAGAGAAAACCTAATAGGAAAAATTAGAAATAACATATTAAAGAGAGGCAACATTCTTTGGTAAGGAAAATAAATTTTTATAAAGTAAGTAAAGGTCTTAAAATTTTAAGAAGATTGGATTAAGGTAATTTTTCCTAATTCAAGAGTTAGAAATTTCTAAGTTTAACATTTCCACCCATAAATTGGGCTTTCACCTATGGACACTTCATATACAGTTTTTTCACTTCACATAAATTTCTAGCAAGCCCATTGGATAGTCCAAGCAAGAAATAAAATATAGACTTGGACTAGGATATAGAAGTTGGACCGATAGCCCAAAAATTATGAAAATGTGACCAAGCCCTCCAAGAAAGGTAGAATTTTATCCAAAGCAAAGGAAATGGGTAGGAATGAGCCTAAATCCAAGAGAAAAAATAAAATAAAATAAATCATATGATGAAATAATAGTGTAATAATAATAAATATTAGGTTACATTGCATTAAAACAAAAATTCAGCAAGTGGTGTGATAATATCTATATCCTACATTCATAATTTTATCAAGTGGTATGATAATATATGGCATTAAGACAAAACATTTATATCCTACACTCATAATTTTAGCAAGTGGTATCATAATACATGGCATTAGGACAAAACATTCTTATCCTACACAAATAATTTCAGCCAAGTAAAGGAGATTCATGGGCTCGAAACTTGCCACTTAGAAAGGCAAATCTATCATACTTTGTTAAGACCAAAGAAAAAGGAAATGAATCCCTAAATCAAAAAGACCTTGTCCTTTTTCTTAAGAACATATTAACATAATTTCCAAAATACAAATATCCTTTTGCTATGCATATCTTGACTAAGGAAGAGGAAGACAAGAACATGAGTTATTTTTTTTCAAAAATAACCAAGTCCATCCTAATTGTGATAAGGTAGACCTATGATCATGAAAGGTGAACCACTTGATAGTCTAGTTAAGCAAAACCAACCCCTATAACATTATAATTTCGTCCAAGTGAGGGAAAGGAAAAATAAAAGCAAGGTAGAGTGAGAAAATGAGAGAAAAAGAGGAGAAGAAAGGAAGGAAGAA
The DNA here is from genome assembly GCA_037074535.1 of Gleditsia sinensis. Taxonomy (NCBI): domain Eukaryota; kingdom Viridiplantae; phylum Streptophyta; class Magnoliopsida; order Fabales; family Fabaceae; genus Gleditsia; species Gleditsia sinensis. The sequence goes on along the minus strand of CM073464.1, from coordinate 32,791,244 downwards.
GAAAGAGAAGTCTAAAGGACTAAGTACTCAAGGTAAGTTTACTTAATCTCCACTTGAATCTATCTTTCTTCTTCATCCTTGGGGTTCAAAAACTTACATTCCTTCTCTTATTTAAGCTGCTAGAAAAGCTAAGGGAAGGGAGGAATCTTGCTACATCCTTCAAAAGGAAACAAGAAAAAGAATTCACTAAGTGAGTTAGGGAGATCTTTAGGCAGGTTTAACAATATTTCTTTTTGAAAAAATGCTTTGAAATTTGTAATATTTATATGAGATTTTGATATTAGATTTTTGATGAAATTTAAAATATTTGATACTTTGATTATTAGTTATGAATGTTGCTATATCATGTTACATGTTGATCTTACATGTGATGTATGTTTGAATACTTAGACTGGTGTGGAAAGTTCTGCCCAAGTATGGCTATGGGTTGTAAAAAGTTAAGATTTTTAGGCTGCAATTTTATATATTTGGATATGGTGAATGTAACAACTCCATTTAAGTAACAATTTTTTTTGTTTAAATACCATGAAGTTATCACCTCATTACAACTTAACTCAAAATAACATTTATTTAATTTATACAATACAGAGTTTACATACATATCATTAATCAACAACATCTGTACAAAAGTCTAACACATATATAATTACATCTTATTCATCCCTGTTGACCAGTTCCGGAGATACAGGTGCAGGTGGTTGCACCTTCACCGGGATCTTAGTCAACTCGACCAAAGACACCATATATATTAATGGGATCAGATCAACAAAGAGTAACTCGATCCAACATACGCTAAAAGGTAGTGCCATAGAGAAAATCTGCATAATTATTCTTCTAAACATGATATGGAAATATAGTGAGAATTAAATCCCAGTAAGTTCAATAATAAATCATCATCAATATAGCTCTTCACGTCATATTCAGCTGTATAAACTACAACAAATATCTTTGGTCACATGAATGCACTATATCTATGCACATGAGAATCGTACAATAATGACATGTATGACAGGATAAACTATTTTTAGAATATCATATGATGACTATCAATTTATTCTCATATCAAGCTATCCCGGTCAGGGTGAGTATTTTCTACTATCCGGTATGGGCTTTTCTCTCTCCGTCTGACATGGCTCACTTTCTCTTTCTTTTCTCATTAACATGATCATAACCGTTGGTAGAGCGTCCCCTACTGGTGCACCACACGGATTGTCATGTGACCATGCTCATTTCTTTTCTTTTCACAATAATAGCCAAAAATATGCATTCAATAACAAGTATGTAACTATTACCAAAAATCATTGGTAATCATGCCATGAACATAACCATTTCAAACATCACTTTATGAAATATTTCCATGTCAAAATTTCACACTTAAGATGGTAAGAAGTTCATACAATGGAAATGGCTATGGCATATACTAGTCATTTATTATTTTCATTTATAAGATTCTTCTTCTTTTTTAAATATTAATTTTATTTCTTTATTTTCTTGATGCAGGTTTTCATCCTATCTAACCTTCTCTTACTAATCAGAGCATAACTCCCTCAATTTAACTCCTATGCAGGTGATCTTGGTGTCAATATAAAGAAAAAACTATTATCTAAAACTATTATGTTGAACGGTTGAATGAAATATTAAAAAATCATGGTGATATTACTCCCTCAAAGTATAGGTTATTTCTTCTCGGGTAGGTTCTGACCTCTACCAGCTAGTCTGTCCATATCTCCCTCATAAGAATTCCAAATTAAGTGATTCCAGTGGCTAAAAATCTGAGACACATATAGCAATAATTTTTATGTTAATCATTTATTTTAATTCCCTATAAAATATTTCCAGAAATTAAAACACAGAAGCTATCCTAAAATATTCTTCCCTGATTAACCAATTTCTGACCACTGCATACTAATCAGATCATATCTACCTCATATGGATACCAAATTTAGTGATTCTAGTGGCTAAAACTCCGCGCCACATATATCTATAATTTGTACATTAACCATTTATTTTAATTCCCTACAGAATGTTCCCAAAAATTAAAACACAGAAGCTATCCTAAAATATTCTTCCCTGATTAACCAATTTCTGACCACTGCTTACTAATCGGACCATATCTGCCTCATATGGACTCCAAATTTAGTGATTTCAGTGGCTAAAACTCTGTGAGACATAGATCTACATTTTTCATGTTAACCATTTGTTTTAATTCCTTACCAATTCTTCTCAGATATTTAAGAAGCTTAAAATTTTTCACCCATAGCCATACCTATGCAGAACTATCTACACCAGTCTAAGTACTTGTTGGGTTGTGATTCATGCAAAGATGAATACAGTGTCAAAACACAAGGGCACGTGTCGTGACCAAGTAATAAAGCGATGAGTGAGTATCGTCCCACGAGGAGTGAACTAAAAACTGTTAAGAAGACTTTGCTGTGTGAAATGCTATAGCAAAGATAGGATGGTTTATAAAATAAAATAAAGGTGGTTCAGATTAAATACAGCTATAACTAAGAAGAGGGGTACTAGAGTGTAAGAAAATGGAATAGGGAGGTCTAAGGTTGCTCAGGGTTGCCATGAACTAATGCACTCATATTGCTCTAGGAATTACTACAGCAACTGCCCTAGGTGCCCAGTTCAGTCTTGAATGGAGTCTTTCCAGACTTCCATTCTTTGCAACTCTGAGGTTCAGACCTGCATTCCTGCAGCAGTCTTCACCTCTGAGTTGTGCATGAAGCTCAACTGCTGGGGAGACGGGGGCCATATATTACTATATTGGCTGTCCTTATCTATTCAAACTATTTTCTAGCCTCCATTCCCCTCCCGAGTGAATATTGGCCTCAATTTACCTCCACTAACTTCCACTATCAGAGGAGTTAAAATATAAACACAGCTAAATGTAAAAATAGTGCTGCAGCGAAATGTTTTTTACTAAAAAGTGTGCTTAGGTTCATTACAACCCTCGTGCAACCCTAGCCGGAAACTAGCCAAGCCTCATGGTTACATTGATTACAGACAACCCAGAATCACTGGTATACATCACTAGTGATAACCAAAAAAATGCAAGTGCAGTCATGATAGAAAACAGAAGAAAAAAAACAAGGAAAACAAAATAAAAACAACAACAGAATCCCGGGATTGCATTCTATCTCTTGCACTAATGCCCTTGGCAGTGCGCATATACTCCTCTCTTTCTCCCCCTCCCGTCGTCGTCTGTCTCCCCTTCTTTGCCTCTCTTTATCATTCAGTCTTGTGGTCCCAGTCAGCTGCCTTGCTTTCACCGTCATTCCCCCTGCTCTGCGTGCAGCTTTGTCCTTTCCACTTTCAGTAGTGGGACAGTTCTGCGCCAGCAGCCTGCAGTGTCAGTTTTTTTTTGCTTTCTCTCCTGCTGGGTGGAGGCTGCACCTGCTGCGCAACCCTACTCTGATGTCACCTGCACCATATCAAGCAGAATTAGTGTATTGCAGAAAAAAGGGAGCAGCTTACCCAATAGCACTCAGGTTTCTGCTATATGCTTACTAAAATGTTGCAGCAACGAGGTAGCTGATGTTATCTCTAAAAGGGTCATCCCATTCAATTTAATCAGGGAATAAGAGTGCTTAAAATACCATAACAACTCAGTAAATGCACTCAGAAAGCATATAGAAACTAAAATAAATTGCAGCTATCAGTATTCAAACATACATAATATGTAACATGATATAGCAACATCCATGACCAATCATCAAAATTCTAAGATCAAAATCTCATATAAATATTACAAGTTTCAAATCTTTTCTTCAAAAAGAAATATTGTTAAACTTACCTAGAGCACTTAGTCCTCTAGACTTCTCCTTCCTCTTTCTTCCTTTCTTACTCTCCTTTCCTCACTCTACCTTGCTTCTATTTTTCCTCTCCCTCACTTGGACGAAAATTCAAATGTTATAGGGGTGGGTTTTGCTTAAATAGACCACCAAATAATTTATCTTTCATGATCATGGGTCTACCTTATCACAATTAGGATACACTTGGTTGAATTTTTGAAAAAACAAACAACTCATGTTCTTGTCTTCCTCTTCCTTAGTCAAGATATGCATAGGAAAAGGAGATTTGCATTTTAAAAATTATGATAATATGTTTTTAAGATAAGGGACAAGATCCCTTTGATTTAGGGATTCATTTTTTTTTCTTTTGTCTTAATCAAGTATGATAGGTTTGTCTTTTTAGTTGACAAATTTCTAGCCCTTCAATCTCCATTATTTGGTTGAAATTATTTGTGTGGGATAGGAATGTTTTGTCCTAATGCCATGTATTATCATACCACTTGCTAAAATTATGAGTGTAGGATATAGATGTTTTGTCCTAAAGCCTTGTATTATCATACCACTTGCTAAAATTATGAATGTAGGATATCACACCACTTGCTAAATTTTTGTCTTAATACCATGTCACCTAATCTTGATTACACCATTATTTCATCACTTTATTTTATTTTTTATTTTTCCTCTTGGGTTTGGGTTCATTCTTGCCCATTTTCTTTACTTTGGTTAGAATTCTACCTTTCATAATGGGCTTAGTCACATTTTTATGATTTTTGGGCTACCGGTCCAATTTCTATATCCTAGTCCAAGTCTATGTTTTATTTTTTGTTTAGGTTATCAATGGGCTTGCTAGAAACTTATGTGAAGTGGAAAAACTCTATATGAAGCATCCATAGGTGAAAGCCCAATGTATGGGTGAATATGTTAAACTTAGTAGCTCTAGTTCTTGAATTAGAAAAAATTACCCTAATCTAATATTTTCTTAAAATTTTAAGACATTTACTTGTTTCTAAAAATTTATCTTCTTTTCCCAAGAATTTCAACTTTCTTTAGTATATTATTTCTAACTTTTCCTCTTATTTTTTCTCTCTTTACCTATTTCATTAATGTTAGAACATTTCTATACATACACGTAAAGTGAAGAATTTCAAAGGATTATATTTCCTTAGATATCTAACAAAATTGTCTAATAAATTTTATTTTCTTCATTAAATATTTATGTACCTTAAAAAAACGAAATTAGGGATGTTACTTTGAATACTTTTGTATTTTTATTAATTTATGAAACGAAATTAGGGATGTTACAGTGAAAAATTGATGTAATATGATTAAATGTAAATTAAGAAGAAAATGGAAGCGGACATAATAAAATAATGAATTAAAACCTTAGAAAATTTTTGGTTAGGAAACTAGATTTTGGAGTAATCAAAGAAGCTTCTGTTTTTGAAATTCTGAGAAGAATCTGTCAAGTATGCTTCTGTGTTTGAATTTCTAGGATCAATCTGTAGAGAATTAAAAGAAATACTTAACATGATAAATGTAAATATATGTCTCATGAATTTTTAGCCACTGGAATCATTCAAATTGGAATCAATATGAAGGAGATATGGTTAAATTAGTAAGCAAAGGTCAGAAACTTGCTAACCATAGAAGAATCTATTAAGTATGCTTCTATAATTGAATGTCTGGGCAAAATATGTAGGGAATTAAAGGATATTACGAACATAATAAATATAGATATATGTATCACGGATCTATAAGCTCTGAAATCACTTAATTTGGAGTCCATATGTGGAAGATATGGCTAATTACTGAATAAAGGTCAGAATTAGTCTAGAATCCAGGGTGGTAAATGTAATTGTTTTTATTTTCGATTTTTTAGGATAATTAGTAAGAAATCTAAAGAAATGACAAACACGAAAGTTACACATAATTGTTTTAACTTTTTATAGGCTTTGGGATCACCTCAATTGGAGTTAGTATGAGTAAGATATGGTATGATTAGTAAGTAGAGGTCTGAACCTATTCGAGAGGAAATAAAATTCCATTTGATTGAGTAGTAATACCACGATTACTTAAAATTTTACTAAAATGTTCACCATAAAGGTTTTATAGGATTATCTTATCTTTCTATTGACACCAAGATCACCTCAATCGGATTTAAAATAAGGGTGTTATCCTCTATTTAGTGAGAAAGAAAAATATTTTAAAAAGAAGAAAAATCTTATTAATGAAAATAATAAATTATTAGTGTATGCCATAGCCATTGCTATTGCATGAATTCCTTACCATCTTAAGTGTGTAATTTTGACATAGAAATATTTTATAAAGTGGTATTTCAAACAATTATGTTTATGACATGATTACCAATTATTTTTGGTAATAATTATATTTTAATGGAAAAAATTATGGCATGTGAGTATAATGAACATATTTGTTATTGAAATCATATTTTTGGCTATTAATGTGAAAAACAAATAAGCACGATCACATGGCGGTCTGTGTGGTGCACCAGTAAGGGACGTCTTACCAATGGCTATGATTATGAAAATGAGAAAAGAAAGAAAAAATTTGTCATGTCGAACAGAGCGAGAAAATCCTATACCAGAAAGTAGAAAATACTCACCCTAACTGGAGTAGCTTAATATGAAAATAAGATGATAGTCATCATATGATATTTTGAAAATAGTAAATCATGCCATACATGTCATTATTGTACGATTTTCATGTGCATAGATAAAGTGCATTCATGTAACTTAAGGTATTTCTGTAGCATATACAGATGAACATGACGTGATGAGCTATATTGATGATGATTATGATTTATTGTTGAACCTATTGGGATTTAATTCTCACTATTTTTCCATATAATGTTTAGAAGATTAAATATGCATTCTCCATAACTCTTATTTTTGTTGTACATTAGATCGAGCTGTCCTACCTTGGGCCAATACCTATTATATCGGATGTATCTGTAGTAGATGTGACTGAGATTTTGGTGGAGGTTCTGCCACCTGCACCAGTGTTCCCAGAAGTGGTCTACGTGGATGAATAGAGCTTATATGTATATGTTAGACTTTTGTACAGATATTTTTAAAATAATGATGTGTATGTGAACTCAGTATTGTATCTGTATTAATGGTAGATTTTAAACCTTAATTACGCTTGGTTAAATTAAATAAATGTTATTATGAGTTAAGTAGTAAAGAGGTAATGACTTCATGGAATTTTACAAATATAAAAAAAATTGAGTTGCTACATAAATGGAGTTGTTACATGTATGGCATGAATAACTATTTTCAGAATATCATATGATGACGATCAACTTATTTTCATATCAAGCTACTCCGGTCAAGGTGAGTACTTTCTACTCTCCAGTACAAACTTTTCTCACTCCGTCCGACATGGCACGCTTTCTCTTTCTTCTCTCATTAACATAATCATAGCCATAAGTAGGGCATCCCCTATTGGTGCACCACACAGACTGCCATGTAATTGTGCTCATCTCTTTTCTTTTCTTTTCTTTTCACGTTAATAGCCAAAAATATGATTTCAATAACAAGTATGTTCATTATACTCACATGCCATAATTTATCATCAAAGCATAATCATTACAAAAAATCATTGGTAAAATACAATCTTGCCATGAACATAATCATTTTCAAATATCACTTTATAATGAATTCTTTTTCTTGTTTTCCTTTGAAGGAAATGGTAAGATTTCTCCCTTCCCTTAACTTTTCTAGCAACTTAAATAAGGGAAGGAGGGTGAGCTTTGAACTCCAAGGATGAAGAGAAAAGATGAATTCAAGTGGAGATTAAGCTAACTTACCTTAAGTACTTAGTTCTATAAACTTCTCCTTCTTCTTCCTTCCTTTCTTCTCCTCTCTTTCTCTCCTTTCCTCACTCTACCTTATTTCTATTTTTTCCTCTCCTTTACTTGGACAAAATTATAATGTTATAAGGATGGATTTTTCTTAAAAAAAACTATTAAGTGGTTCACCTTTCATAATCATGGGTCTACCTTATCATAATTAGGATGCACTTGGTTGCTTTTTGGATAAAGACAACTCATGTTCTTGTCTTCCTCTCCTTTAGTCAAGATATGCATAGTAAAAGAAAATTTGTATTTTTAAAATCATGATAAAATATTTTTAAGACTAGGGACAAGGTCCCTTTGATTTAGGGATTCATTTCCTTTTTTTGTCTCACTCAAGTATGATAGGTTTGCCTTTCTAAATGACAAATTTTTAGCCCTTGAATCTGTAACATCCCGTAATTGTTAGATATTTTTCTTATAAATTCTTCACCTTACATATATTTATAGAAATGTTCTAATATTAATGGAATAGGTAAAGAAAGAAAACCTAAGAGGAAATATTAGAAATAAACATGCTAAAGAAAGGTGAAATTCTTATGTAAGGAAGATAAATTTTTGTGAAGTAAAGGTCTTAAAATTTCAAGAAAATTGGATTAGGGTAATTTTTTCCTAATTTAAGAGTAAAAGTTACTAAGTTTAGTATCTCCAACCATAAATTGGGCTTTCACCTATGGACACTTCATATAGAGTTTTTCTTCTTCACATAAATTTTTAGCAAGCCAATAGGATAGCCCAATGAAGAAATAAAACATAGACTTGGACTAGGATATAGAAATTGGACCGATAGCTCAAAAATCATGAAAATGTGACCAAGCCCATTATGAAAGGTATAATTTTAACCAAAGTAAAGAAAATGGGCAAGAATGAGCCCAAACTCAAGAGGAAAAATGAAAATAAAATAAAAATAAAGTGATGGAATAATGGTGTAATCAAGATTAGGTGATTTGACATTAAAACAAAAATTTAGCAAGTGGTATGATAATACAAGAATTTAGGACAAAACATCAATATCCTACTATCATAATTTTAGCAAGTGAGTAATAATACATAGCATTATGACAAAACATATGTATCCCACACAAATAATTTCAACCAAATAATGGAGATTCAAGGGCTAGAAATTTGTCACTTAAAAAGGCAAATCTATCATACTTGATTAAGATAAAAGAAAAAGGAAATGAATCCCTAAATCAAAGGGATCTTGTCCCATATCTTAAGAACATATTATCATAATTTTCAAAATACAAATCTCCTTTTCCTATGCATATCTTGACTAAGGAAGAGAAAGACAAGAACATAAGTTGTTTGTTTTCCAAAAATTCAACCAAGTGTAATCTAATTGTGATAAGGTAGACCTATGATCATGAAAGGTAAATGATTTGAGGGTCTATTTAAGCAAAACCCACCCTTAAAACATTAAAATTTTTGTCCAAGTGAGGGAGAAGAAAAATAGAAGCAAGGTAGAGTGAGGAAAGGAGAGGAAGAAAGGAAGAAAGAGGAAGGAGAAGTCTAGAAGACTAAGTGCTCCAGGTAAGTTTAACAAGATTTCTTTTTGAAGAAAAGTTTTGAAACTTGTAATATTTATATGAGATTTTGATCTTAGAACTTTGATGATTGGTCATGGATGTTGCTATATCATGTTACATATTGATCTTGCATGTGATGTATGTTTGAATACTTAGGCTGGTATAGAAAGTTCTGCATATGTATGGCTATGGGTGGCAAAATTTTAAGTTTCTGTGTTTTAATTTCTGGGAATTATATGTAGGGAATTAAAATAACTGGTTCACATAACAATTAAAACTATATGTGTCACAGATTTTTAACCACTGGAATCACTCAATTTGGAGTCCATATGAGGAAGATATGAGCCGATTACTAGTCAAAGGTCAGAAAATGGTTCTTCAAGGAAGAATATGTTAGGATAACTTCTGTGTTTTAATTTCTGGGAATTATCTGTAGGGAATTAAAATAAATGGTTAACATACCAATTAAAGATATATGTGTCATGAATTTTTAGCCACTAGAATCACTCAATTTGGAGTCCATATGAGGAAGATATGAGCTGATTACTAGTCAAAGGTCAAAAAATGGTTCATCAGGGAAGAATATGTTATGATAACTTCTGTGTTTTAATTTCTGAAAATTATCTGTAGGAATTTAAAATAAATGGTTAACATATGAATTAAAGATATATGTGTCACGGAATTTTATCCATTGGAATCACTCAATTTGGAGTCCATATGAGGAAGATATGAGCCGATTACTAGTTAAAGGTCAGAAAATGGTTGATCAGGGAAGAATATGTTAGGATAACTTCTGTGTTTTAATTTCTGAGAATTATCTGTAGGGAATTAAAATAAATGGTTAACATACCAATTAAAGATATATGTGTCACAGATTTTTAGTCACTGGAATCACTCAATTTAGAGTCCATATGAGGAAGATATGAGCCGATTACTAGTCAAAGGTCAGAAAATGGTTGATCAGGGAAGAATATGTTAGGATAACTTCTGTGTTTTAATTTTTGGGAATTATCTGTAGGAAATTAAAATAAATGGTTAACATACGAATTAAATATATATGTGTCACGGAATTTTATCCACTGAAATCACTCAATTTGGAGTACATATGAGGAAGATATGAGCCGATTACTAGTCAAAGGTCAGAAAATGGTTGATCAGGGAAAAATATGTTAGGATAGCTTCTGTGTTTTAATTTCTGAGAATTATCTGTAGGGAATTAAAATAAATGGTTAACATAAGAATTAAATATATATGTGTCACGGACTTTTAGCCACTAGAATCATTCAATTTAGAGTTCATATGAGGTAGATATGTTCCGATTAGTAAACAAAGGTCAGAAAATGGTTAATCAGGGAAGAATATGTTAGGATAGCTTTGGTGTTTTAATTTCTGGGAACATTCTATAAGGAATTAAAATAAATGGTTAATATATGAATTATAGATATATGTGTCACGGATTGTTAGCCACTAGAATCACTTAATTTAGAATTCTTATGAGGGAGTTATGGACAGATTAGTAGGTAGAGGTCAGAACTTATCCGAGAAGAAATAACCTGTACATTGAGGGAGTATATCATCGTTATTTATTAATATTTCGCTACAATGTTCAACATAATAGTTTTAGATAATTGTTTTATCTTGAAATTGACACCAAGATCACCTAAATCGGAGTTAAATTGAGGGAGTTATGTTCTGATTAGTAAGAGAAGGTTAGATAGGATAAAAACCTGCATCAAGAAAATAAAGAAATAAAATTAATATTTAAAAAAAAAAAAGATGAATCTTATAAATGAAAATAATAAATTACTAGTATAGCCATAGCCATTGCCATTGTATGAACTTCTTACCATCTTAAGTGTGAAATTTTGACATGGAAATATTTTATAAAGTGATATTTGAAATGGTTATGTTCATGGCATGATTACCAATGATTTTTGGTAATAGTTATATTTTGATGAATATACTTGTTATTGAAAGCATATTTTTTGCTATCATTGTGAAAAGAAAATAAATGAGCACGGTCACATAGCAATCCATGTGGTGCACCAGTAGGGGACGCCCTACCAACAGTTATGATTATGATTATGAGAAAAGAAAGAGAAAGTGTGCCATGTCAGACGAAGCGAGAAAAACCCGTACCGGAGAATAGAGGATACTCACCCTGACCGGGGTAGCTTGAAATGAGAATAAGTTGATAGCCATCATATGATATTCTGAAAATAGTTAATTCTGTCATACATATCATTACTGTATGATTCTTATGTGCATAGATATAATGCATTCATATGACCAAAGATATTTTCTGTAGTTTATACAGCTGAACATGACGTAATGAGCTATATTGATGATGATTTATTGTTGAACTTACTAGGATTTAATTCTCACTATATTTCCATATCATGTTCAGAAAATTAGTTATGCAATTTTTCTTTATGACTCTGGCTTTTAGTGCACATTGGATCGAGTTACTTTATGTTGGGCAGATCTCAAAATCAAATAAGATATTTGCGGTCGAGTTGGATCAGATCCCGGTGAAGGTGCAACCACCCGCACCTGTATCTCCAGAATTGGTCAACCAAAATAAACAAGATGTAAATATCTATGTGTTTGATCTGTTGCATATACGTTTTGATTAATGACGTGTATGTGAACTTAATATTGTATAATAATAAAGAAAAAAAAAGGTTGTTACAGAATCTCCCTTGCTTGGCTGAAATTATTTGTGTAGGATAAAGATGTTTTGTCCTAATGCCATGTATTATTACCTACTTGTTTGAAATTATAAATGTAGGATATATAGATGTTTTTGTCATAATACCATATGACCTAATTTTTATTATTATTACACAATTTCTCATATGGTTCTTATTTTTCCTTCTTGGATTTGGGCTCATTCTTGTCCATTTTTTTTGCTTTGACTAAAATTCTACCTTTCATGGAAGACTTGGTCATATTTTCATAATTTTTGGGCTATTGGTCCAACTTCTATATCCTAGTTCAAGTCTATGTTTTATTTCTTATTTAAACTATCCAATTGGCCTGCTAGAAACTTATGTGAAGTGAAAAAAACTCTATATAAAGTGTCCATAGGTGAAAGCCCAATGTATGGATGGAGATGTTAAACTTAGTAACTCTAACTCTTGAATTAGAAAAAATTACCCTAATCCAATCTTCTTGAAATTTTAATACCTTCACTTACTTCTAGAAAATTTATCTTCCTTACCCAAAAATTTTGCATCTTTTTAATATGTTATTTCTAATTTTTTCTATTAGATTTTCTCTCTTTACTTATTCCTTTAATGTTAGAAATATTTTCTATGCATACACATAAGGTGAAGAATTTCTAAAGCTTATATTTCTTTAGATATTTAAAAATTGTTTAATAAATTTTATTTTCTTAATTAAATATTTATGTATTTGTATTAATAAAAAAAATGAAATTAGATATGTTACATGTTACAATTGTTAAAATAGAATTTAGTGCAACACAACATTGAATGAAGCAACAAGCAGACAAGCTTATTGCTTGGACTTGCTAGCAAGTTCCAAGATACATCCTTTTTGTCATGTGTCTTCTCTAAAGAAGAAATTAAGGGATAGTGTTATCATGCAAAGTCATCTTTATGTCCGTAGGGGAGAATCGTGTTCAACTTGAAGCTATCCTAAATCACTGCATGGTGAAGCGTAATAATAGGATTGTTGTAGAAGTCCTTGTTCAATGGTCTAACCTACCAACTGAAGATGTAACTTGAAAGCCATTTCATTCCTTGAAAGAGAAGTTTCTTGCATTTGTGGCTACACAATCTTGAGGACAAGACTACTTTGAAGAAGGCAGGAATGATACAATCCATATCTTATTGCCTTAATTATTTTGCTAATTTGTTGCCTTGCTTTGTTTACATGTTTATTACTGCTTTCCTATGATATTGGTCTAATTAGTAGCATAGCTTAAAATAAAGCAATCATATTAATTGTCAAATTTGGGAAGGACCCTGGGTTCTTATCATCTTCCATCTCGTCTTCTTTCTTATTTTTCTTTTTCTTTTCTTCTCATCTTCTATTTAGGTGTTCAAATCCTCACACCCTTTAATGCTCTTTCCAAATTCTAACCTAAGAAAATTACTTCCCTAATAGATAACAGGGCATCAAGGATTTGGTTTTGGAGGGTCGAAAACCTAATAGGAAAAGGGCCGGGTTTCGAAATAGTTAGATAATGTAGATATGGCTGTGTCAAAAACTATAGCTTGTGAAGGTTTAGTTATGGGTGCTTATAAGATGACAATGGAAAAGAAATGAGATAGAACTTAGATTTTCAAAGGAAACATAGGATTTTCTATTATTGTTTTCCAAAAATAGGTATGCTGTTGTGTTGTAAATGTTTTCAAACTTCTTGCATTTATTGGCACCCATGTGATCTCCTAGTTCCACAAATTTCATGAACACTTCCAAATTAAATCTTTACACTTCTCAATTGTTCAAAATGAGAAGGCCAAAAGAGAGCACACAGGTCTTAAGGGAAATTACACTTGTAATTCATATAAACAAAATGGCAATCTTGATTCTTAAATGTGAAAAACCAGAATAATATCTGGGCAATAGAAAAACAAGGAAAAAAGGGTTAGTGGTGGAATTCCGGTCAGCCTCATCGCCTACATGCCCCTTTTGCTCTTTGAACCCATCAGCACACAAAATGGTGGGTGCACTATGGGAGGAAGAAGATGATGAAGGAGGAGGAGGAAAAGGAGAGAAAAAGAAGAATTTTTTTTTATGAGTATATATATATATACATATATATATAATCCTAGTCAACACATAAAATAGCTACATCAAATACTCAGGACTACTTTGGCACATCAGAATTTTCATTTTAAAAAATTGTAGAATTAGTCTTAAATATGAACAACGGAAGTTTTTGAAACATTATAGACATTTTTAAAAAAAAAAAAATTAAAGCTAAATTGAATTTTATTTCAAACATTAGGACTTCATCCTTAGATTTTTTTAAAAAAAATATAAACTCATGCTCAGATGTTTTAAAATAGAATTTAAAAAAAATGAAGATATTAACTTACCAAACTTTACCTAACAAAATTAACCAAGTCAAATGACAAGGGACCATCATTTACTATACTACTTTGTTTGCAATATTAGAAAGTTTAAAACAGAGCAACAAAAGAAAGACATATCATTAGACAATGCTTCAATAATTTTTTTGTAATTGGTTTTTGTTAGCTATTAGAATTATTTAATATAAATCATATGGACATATTTTACAACTTAACATTACACTATTGACTCTTTTTTTAAAAAAACCCTTTCATATATTATTTGAACAACTTGATAACAAATAGAGATGCAGTTATGTTCTTTTTTTTCTTAAACAGTAAAAATGATAAACATAAAATATTCCAATTTAGATACATATGCAGCTTTATACAAATTGTGATAAGTTATCTTTAAAAAACATTGGCAATGACTCAACTTTTTATCACTATTTTGAACTTAGACCGAACCAGCCTTCTCTCGATTGTGGGCAACAAAATAAATCAAACTTGAAATCAACCTGATCAAACTTGCAAGTTTTTGTTTAACCTACTTGAACCAGTTGGCCTAACCCACTTGGTTGAACCAGTTAATAATTACTTGGGCATCAATAGGGGCTGCAAAATTTATATAGAAAAAGAAAAATAAAAGAATCTCCTTTTGCTTAGTTACAGATGTGGGATTCCACATCTTACCGAAAATTGACAAGACTTTTTTTCTTTTCTTTTTTTTTCTATTTCACATAATTAAATCTACACGCCTTTTTAGCCTAAAAATAAAAAACATATTAATATCTTTTCTCTTCGGCACCAAAAGGCCAACATGAATGTTATAAATTTATCAATATTTGTATATTTTATTTTAATATTTATCAAAATAAACGATTTTCTAAAAATATATTCTTACAATTTAAATGAAAATTAACTTTAATACATTTAACATATTAATGTATTATTATAAGAAAAGCACATTAGTAAACTATATATATATATATATATATATATATATATATATATATATATATATATATAATCAATACAATCATTCTAATCAATGACCTGACCGTTAAACCAGCGACCCAATCTCCTAATCAGTTTTAGTTCAATCTGGTTCCAATAACTATCCTCTTGACAAATGACCTCACTTCCTACCGGTTCGTTCTTTTCTTCCCACTCACAAAGCATACAAGCGCCGCATGACCCTTGGCATATATATATATGACCAACAAATTCAATATACAAGAACAATGCAGCAAATTCAACATTCCGCCAAAGGTGACTCCAAACCAGAGTCATCCGAGGCACCTGCTGTTTCTTCATTGGGCTTCCTTCATTTGAGTTGACCAATTAATGACCAATTCATTAGGCTAAAGCATAGGCACCAATTGGGTTTAAATCCATGCAAAGAAAATAGTGAGCCATTCTTCAGGGCCATTCACAAATTTAAGCTTCAGCAACAGTAGCTGCTTCTTCATCAGTAGAATCAGGTGATACAATTTCTTCCGTAACATCTCCATTTGTTGCATCTGCTTCTAGTTCCTTTTCTGTCCCAGCATAAAGCTTCTCCCTGAGCTTCATAGTAAGTTCTTCTTGTGCGCCATAATTCTCAGTCAGGAACCTCTTGATGGCGTCCTTACCATGGAATGTCTGACCATTGTAATTGTAAAATAAACCAGTTTTCGTGACAAATTTGTGTTTCAGGCTCAACTCTAGAATTTCTGCTTCTCTACTAATACCCTTGCCAAACTCAAGCTCAAATTGTGCAGATTTGAAGGGAGGGGCAAGCTTGTTCTTTACAACCTTGACAAGAACCTGGCTACCTAAAGTCTGCATGATGAACATCGTACAGAGTAAATACTCAGACCAGAGTTAAACCTCAATGCACTCGAACCAATTTTCAAACCCCAAAAATACTACAGAAGACAGATCACATACAAATGATTAGGTACAACCTGTGAAGCAGACGGAACTAAGTGTGAAGGTGCTTAGAATACCCCATTGGAGTTCATTAAATGTGAAGTCTAAAAATTTCGGATTTGAAGTTTAATGCATCAACATTTCTGTGTCCAAGCTTCATAGTGCGACAAAAAAATGGATCCTATAAAAGACAGCTGGTGAAGAGCACAAGTTCCTATGTGGAACAACATTAGATCAATCTTGAATCAAATTAACAAACAAGTAAATGTTTCACCATTGCTTAACTCCCAATAGATATCCATTAATCAAAAGGCAGTGATTAAATGGATGTCAAAAGTATTAAAAAATTCAATACATTACATTAGTGTTGACCAACAAGGACCCTTGAACAATCAATTCAATGTCAGAGTCAGTCTCTCCAAAAGAATTGATGACAAGGTCCTCCACAAAACTTGACAATGTTGGTTCCAAATAAATAATTCTGAACTATTCTTTTTTATTGTTAATACTACATATCATGGATTCTTAATTCTATCACTATCGTGGGAGCATTTGGTATTTACCCATGTTTTCTAATATTATGGATAAGAACTATCAGTATATAATGATTACAGCTTAAGGCTATTCTTGATTGGGAAGAAAATGGGCATGTTTAAAATGACAAGGCATTTGATCACAATAAATTCTAGATACATTGCCAATTTTGACCTCCTCATTTTCACCCCAACCAAGCATAACCTAAGTCTATCTATGGTAGTAGTTCTCATGCCAATAAATATGACAAGCTCAGCTTCTGTGAGAGCATATCACTAAGATCAAAGGCTTGACATCCACTCACTGTCCAAAACATTACAACCAGATAAAGGAGGCAAGGGGGCAGCGGAATGAAAAGACAATTTTTACCTCTTCACCCTTCTTGATAAAACCTGTTCTCCTGATATTTAGCCGAACAGAAGCATAGAATTTCAATGCATTACCGCCACAAGTAACTTCAGTAGGCCCACCGGATCCCCCAAAAGTAGAAAGCTTTGACCTCACCTGGAGAAACATACATAAAAGAATTTCTATCATTAAAACATAAACACATCCCTCAGCTAAATTTAACAAAAATAAAATATATATAATTTTCCAGAAAGCATATCTTCTCTGGAGAATGAGTCAACAGTTGTTTCCCATATAAAAACAGAAAAAGATAATATCATACACATGGTTCACATTCCATAGAATCAAACAAATTTCTTAAAACCATGCACAACCATTTCCAGGCCATGCAGAGCATGCTCTACTGGCCATAATTTTACAATAAAAAACAGATCCTATAAGAAGTGGCCACAAATACACCAGTGCCAATAGTTTAGTAGCTTTATTAAGGGCTCACAAGGTATGGAGTTTACCCTAGCAATGAAACTCTAACTATGATGCTCCCTTAAGTTCCATAAAATCATATTAAAATTATTAAGAGAAAAAGAGAGTTTAAGAGGAGGAGGACTCAAGTAGTTTTATATAAACAAATGGATCTTTCACACATAACAAAGTAATGCTGAATGATACAAGCAATAATAATAATAATAAATAAATAAATAATGTAGCTAGGCAATAACAAGGGCATGGCAACCCTTTAAAGAGGAAAGAGCAGCAGGAGAACAAAGCTAGAAAATGGTAACAGTTAGATATCAGCACAATAATCAAAGAAAAATATAAATTACAATAATGGTACTGATGGGATCCAGCAGCCATCTCCTCATTTTAAAGTGTCTTCAAGGAAAGGGAAGCCCAAGATGGATGGGTAGAGGGCAGTAGAAGGAAATGAGTCCAATGTCTTGAGGCCCAAGCCCTGTATGAAAGGAGGGGAGGATCACATGGGAAAAGAAAAGTTAGTTACGGAGAGAGAAATGAGAACAAGGTGGAAGAGAGAATGAACTTGAGGAGGATTTGGTTATGGAGAGAGGAGGGATATAAGGTTGGGAGGTAGAAGAGACGGGTATGGAGGATATGGAATAGGAAATGAAGCTGCTGACTGCTTAGTGTCAGGATTCTCTGGTTCTGGGTATTTTCTTTCCAGAAGTTCTGTTTTTGCTTGGAGTTTGTTTGTGGGGTTGGCTGTTACTAATACCCTACTATGGCTGAGGTAGTGGTTATCTATCTGTAATATTTTCTCTGTTTAGAAGAATATACCAGTATTCCTGATTCCTCTCAGCTAGAGGGGGTAATTTTCATTGTGTTATACTTAAGCTACAGAAGTAGAGTCTATCAGGTAGTCATCATTATGAACGTAACAACTAAAATCACATTGACTTGCAGAACCACTAGCCAAGCTTAAGATAAAGTGATAGCTGGAAACTAAAAACAAGTTGGGCTCGCAATACTCACAAAGATATAGACCAAGATGAACTTAGTAGAGGGCAGGCCAACCCAAAGTGTTCTAAGAAGTAAATTGCCCAAGATAAAGTAAAATATTACCTACAATTTGATGATAGTACAATCAGCAACTGTAGCTGATACCTGGTTAACAAAAATCAATAAACACTGTGATAGAGACAAAGCGTGGCTCAACTTCCGAAGTGCCTGGCTCATCAACCTAGCCTGCATTGCCATGTGAGCATCACCCATCTCCCCATCAAGTTCACCCTTAGGAACAAGAGCAGCTACCTATTATTGAAACACCTCAAAAAGTCAGTAGACATAAACCTGACTTATAAGAATTTCAAACCAATGAAACAAGATTTAAATGACATAAACTAAATCATATGTAAGTAAAAAAAAGTAGGAGATATAAAGAGAAAAATGTGAAAGAGGAAACAGAGAGAGAATGGGAAAAGGAAGAGAAGGAACACTGTTAAAATTTTACATATAACAGCAATCAAGAAGTTCATGTTCCACACTTACAATGACCAATCAAAAATAGTATGAACAAAAGTAAAAGAAAATGAGCTCTATACTTACACTGTCAACAACAATTACATCAATGGAACCACTCCGAATTAAGGTATCCACAAGACTAAGTGCTTGTTCACCACAATCTGGTTGCGAAAGAAGCAAATTCTTAGTATCTACACCAATTGATTCTGCAAGTGCTTGATCAAGTGCATGCTCAGCATCAACAAAAACACAATACCCTGCATGAAACAAACAAATCAATATCTTCATACACCAAACACAAATCCTTAACAGAGATGCTCTAAGAATTATATCATAGTAATCAAAATCACAAGCCTTCTCATCCTCACTGTTAAACTAATGGGAACATAACGCTAAAAGTTTAACATAACATAAGACCCAAAGAAACTAATCATGTAAAGTATACATTATAAATAACAATTAATAACATCAGTGTTCCTCTCTCCCTTCTCTACTAAAGGATTAAGAAAAGAAAAGTAAAGAAAAACATAACCCTGTTCACAAAACTAAAAAAATTGCTAGAACCTGCAAATTGTTGACAGAGTTGAAGCAAGAATAGATAAAATAAAATAAAAAACTTACAAGGACTACACCCCCAACTTGCCAATTTCAAATAATATTAGTCAAATGGGTAATTTTTGAACTTTATTTAGACCTACATTAAAAAATAATATACAAATAGTTACATCCATTTAAAGTAATAACAAGGGCATAGAAAAGATGTAGGGAAAAAACAGATTAAAAAAATTGTAACTGTCATAATAATCAACAGTACATGTGTCATATCTGTAGTAGTTAAAGAGCTAAGACAACCAGAAGGCAATAAACATGGTTATGACTGAAGAAGTAGCATAGAAAGATAACCTCCTTGCTTCTGTGCTTCCGCAATCACATGCAAAGCAAGAGTAGTTTTCCCAGAAGCCTCTGGACCATAAATCTCTACAACACGTCCCTACAGACATTCAACAGTTACATATAACAATCAGTGCATACTGTGTACCCATTGCACAGTAAAACATAAGTTAATTAACTACTCCCTCCCATTTACATATACATATCATAAAACCCAAATTATTCTTATGAAAACCAAAATGCAGTGTGTTATTACCTAAAGGGCCAAAAACATTATTCTTCAGCAGCTCAGATAAAAATGTAAAACAGTAATTGCCGTATACTTTCCAAAATGAAATATGCAAAAGCAATGAGGAAAGAAAAAATTTAATTAAAAAAAAATTAATTAACAAGTTAGATTTTAGAAAATAAAAATTTAACATTTCAAATTCTATTCATGTACAACAAAAGAGAAGAAACTTCTTTATGCAAGGATCTAATGGTACCTTCGGAAGCCCGCCGACTCCAAGTGCTATATCCAGAGCAAAAGAACCAGTTGACACCACAGGAACATGTCTTGGTGAGACAGCACGACCAAGCCACATAATAGATCCCTTTCCAAAAGCAGAAGTGATCTGATCCAGAGCTTGTTGTAGGGCAAACTCTTTCTTAGACAAATTCTCATCACTTGAGTCACTTCCATCAAATTTAGACACCCTTCTACCTTTGGGTAGATAAAAATGATAATAAACATCAAACTTAGAAAAAGTGTAAACAAACAACAACAACAATAAAGCATTTTCCCTCTAGGTGGGATCGGCTACATGAATCAAACAACGTCACAGTGGCTTATCATGATTGAGATCAATAGATAGGTTATTAACTATTAAATCATTCTTAATAGTTTCGCTTATTTTTCTTTGATCTCCCTCTACCTCTAACTATTAGACTATTCTCCATCTAATCTACTCTTCTCACTAGGACTTTTATAAGTCTTTTTCACACATAACCAAATCACCTTAAGCAAAATTCTACCATCTTCTCCACAATAGGTGCTACCCTAACCTTCTCTCTAATACACTCATTTTAAATCATATCTCTTCTGGTGTGTCCACACATCCAGCACAACATTCTCATCTCTGCAACATTGAGTTTATCTTCATGTTGTCTTTTGACCGTCCAACATTCAGTACCATACAATATAACAGATTTTATAACTGTACGGTAGAATTTTCCTTTAACTTCGAACAGCACTTTTTTATCACAAATGACACTCAAAATTTTCCTCCATTTCATTCATCCTGCTTGAATCCTATGGTTTATGTCCTCCTTCAATTCGCCGTCATTTTGTATAATTGACTCAAGATATTTAAAACTTGTAACTTGTTTTAATATATAGTCTTCAAGTTTTACATCTAAATTCGTATTTATTCGTCTTTTACTAAAAATACATTTCATATATTCTGTTTTATTTCTTCTTATATGAAAACTATGTGTTTCTAAAATTTGTCTCCATGACTCTAACTTCATATTTATTTTCTTTTTCGATTCACCAACTAAAACTATATCATCTGCAAAAATCATACATTGAGACTCCAAAATCTTGTATATGTTCAGTAACTGCGTCCAAAATCAAATTAAAAAAATACAGACTCAGAGAAAACTCTTGATATAATCCAATAGTTGTGAAAAAATCATTTGTATTCCTATTTTGTATTCTCACGCAAGTTGTGATCCTGTCGTACATGTCTTTAATTGTTCAAATATACACAATACGTACTCCTTTCTTCTCTAAAGCCTTCCATAAAACATCTCTTACCACTCTGTCATATGCCTTTTCCAGATTAATAAAAACTATATGCAAATTTTTCTGTCTTCTTTGATACCTTTCCATCAATCTCCACAATAAATAAATTGTTTCCATAGTTGACCTTCTTAACATAAAACCAAATTAGTTCTCTGTGACTTGAGTCTCTTATCTTAATCTTTGCTTAATTATCTTTTCCCATAAATTTATAGTGTGACTCATGAATTTAATCCCCCAATAATTAGAACAATTATGTATGTCCCCCTTATTTTTATAGATAGGAATTAAAGTACTTCTCCTCCATTCATCCGGCATTTTTTAGATTTCATTATCACATTAAACAACTTAATGAGCCAACTTATACCTTTCCTTCCTAAACTTTTCTACACCTCAATAGGTATATTATCAGATCCTACTATTTTGCCATTTTTCATTCTTTTCAAAACCTTCTTTACTTCAAACTCCTAAATTTTACAATAAAAAATATAATTACGGTCCTCTTCTGCAATATTTAGTTTGTCAAACTCACAGATCAACTCATGTTTTTCATTAAAAATCCCTTAAAAGTAACTCCTCTATCGTGCTTAGATATCTTGCTCCCTTACTAAAATATTACTCTTTTCATCTTTAATACATTTCACTTTATCTAAGTCTCTTGTCTTTTTTTTCTCTACCCTTTGCAAACTTGTAAATTTTTCTTTCCCCATCTTCGTTCCTAAAGATTGATATAACCCATCAAAAACTCTAAATCTCGCTTCACTCACAGCCTTCTTAGCATCTTTTTTAACCACTTTATATTTATCCCAATTTTTATTATCTTTACATAAGTGCCACTCCTTATAACACTCTCTTTTAACTTTAATTTTATCTTACACTTCTGCATTCTACCATCAAGATTCTTTACTCTTTGGTCCAACACCTCTTGATTCTTCAAGTATCTCTCTCGCTATATTCCTAATCCCTTTGGTCATCTCGTCCCACATATCATTAGCATTTCCCTAAACCTTTCAAAGCTCCTCTTCCTTTATTCTTCTTTGAAAATTCTTTTGTTGTCCATTCTTCAAAAACCACCACCTAATTCTGAGAATTGTTTTCTTACTCTTTCTTTCTACTCTTCTCCTTACTCGTACGTCCAAAATTAAAACTCTGCGTTGGATAGCCAAGCTCTCTCTAGGTATGACTTTGCAATTTATACAAAAAAATTTATCTAATTTTCTTACCAAGAAGAAATCTATTTGAGAATTTGCTCCTCCACTCTTGTATGTAATAAGATAAATTCAAAGGAAGAAAGAGATGATTGTAGCTAGGAGGAAAAGTTGAGACTCTTAGCTTAGTATTTGTGCTTAATATGATTCAAATAAAAAAGAATTCATGCAACAAACCAATTCTAATTTTGTTCTTTCTTTGTTCACAACATCAGCAAGAACAAGTATCCAGAGTCAACACAAAATGTGAATAAATGTGAATTATAAGATTGTTACAGTACATGGAATCCAATGTCCAAATTAAGGAGTAATAATTCATACCCTAGGAAACATATATCCCTACTGAACTCCTTAATACAATCCAACATCTAGGTAAAGAAGCATAAGCATAGACTGTGTTTCCAACAGATTCCCAAATACCTAATGAGTTGATTTACACCAACAACAACAACTAAATATTTTTTCACTAGGTGGAGTCGACTATATGAATCAAACGACGCTACAGTGACCTATTATGAATGAGATCAATAGATAAATTATTAATTATTAAATCATTCTTAATAGTTTCACTTATTGTTTTCTTTAACCTCCCTCTACCTCTAACTATCGAACTATTCTCCATCTGATCTACTCTTCACAATAGAGTTTCTACAGGTCTTCTCCACATATGACCAAACTACTTTAAGCGAAATTCTACCGTTTTTTCCACAATAAGTGATACCCAACTTTCTCTCTAATGCACTCATTTCTAATCATATCTCTTTTGGTATGTCCACACATCTAATGCAACATTCTCAACTCTAGAATATTAAATTTATCTTTATGTTATCTTTTAACCGCTTAATATTCAGTACCATACAATATAGCAAATCTTATAATTGTACGATCAAAAAAAATTTAACTTTGAGCAACATTTTTTTATCACAAATGATATTCGAAACCTTCCTCCCTTTCATCCATTCCGCTTTAATCTTATAATTTTCGTCCTCTTTTACTTCGCCGCCATTTTATATAATAGACTCAAAATATTTAAAAATTATAATTTATTTTAATATATGATCTCTAAATTTTACATTTAAAATTGTATTTATTCATCTTTTACTAAAGATACATTCCGATGAGTTAATTTACACCATTAGATTAAATTAAGCCTGACTGTTGAACTTTTCCATGCCAATAGTAAATGGTTCAATCTGCCATTCACAGTATGAAGAGTAAAAGTGAGCAATAACTGCATAATTTCTTTACGTGTGAATTGAAGACTTGTTCTCAAAACTTAACATAGGATGTCAATTGATATAATAGGAATAGACACATAGTAATCTCTTTGTATCTTAATTGACGTATCTAACATTGCAATATAAATTAATGCCTCCCACAACTTTTCGTTTTTGAGATAGAGGAGAGGAGCGACTAAGAAATTCTATCAAACCTCTGGATGAAAAAGTAAAAATTTGAGATGCGCCAACTATTCCTTGTTTAAAGCCCTGAAAATAAAAGCAAGCAATACGTAAGAATATTAGAGATTACGTATATCAGAAACAAAAAGGGAAGAAGAAGCAGAGAGAGGGGGGGTTACTAGTTTTATATGACCCGTTTGATCGCCTTTCTGTTTTAAATTTTAATTTTTTTTAGGGGGCAGATAATCTTCAGAAGACATTGAATTTCCTAAGAAGGCGAAACAGGAAACGCTTATGCTTCATCACTTCATTTGGTTTCCAAGACACAGACAGATAAAACATAAAACAAAAATAACTAAATTCAAGTGAACTTCAATGTGCCCAATAGCTGCATTAGACTCAATCAAGCAAGAATGTATGATAAGAAAGAAGATAGACTGGGGGAAGGTGAGGAAATTGTAACATGTCTTGGGTAACAAAAAATGGGTTATCATACATAAACACAATTTCCTGGTTGTGATTATTCAAACAAAGAAATCATGTATCACCGTAGTAACCGCAGGATCGAATAGAGAGAGTTTGAGAAGGAAACTGTTCCGTAGTAGCCTCGCCATTAAGTGCCCTGCGGGGTGATCGCTTCCCACCTTTTACACTCAAACAGAAGAAACTATTTTCACAACGAAGCTATGAAATGGGTGTTCACCCCAAACAAAAGGAAAAAAAAAAAACTATAAAATGAATCAAGGAAACTAGAATGGTTTATATTGAAGCATGAACAAGCTGGGAAGCGCGTGACGCCTTGATGGTTCGTTTTTGTTTTTTTTAGGGTTTTTCAGCATTTGATTTCCCTCCTTTTTGAATTCCAACCAGAGGTATGAGTTGTGAGGTTCGGTTTATTTATTTATTTTTGGACAAGTAGTCATGAGTTGTCTTTTTTTTTCTTTTTCTCCGTGATCCTACGAAAAACGTAAAAAGCAATATTGGGCCGGTTGATAAAAAAGCAATCTTCGGATTTCACATTACCAATAGGACTCCGCGGTCTGCATATTGAACTTATCGAACAATATGGACTGTCTCATAAATAAACAAAACAACGTTGATAAAAAAGAAATTTAAGTTTATTTAGTTTGTGAAAATATTTTTTTTTTTAAATATTTTTTTATTTTTAAATTTTTATTATTTAAAAAATATGTTTAGTTTGTAAATTCAAAATATGATTTCAAAAATTAAGAACAATGAAAATGTGTTTGGTTTCAAAAAAATGAAAATTATGAAAACATGTTTGATTATTTGTTTTTATTTTTAAATATTATTTTTTTAATGTAACAACTCTATTTTTTTTACATATATACATATATATATTTTTAAAATTTCATGAAGTCATTATCTCTTCACTTCTAACTATTTAACTCATAATAATATTCAATTAAATTAACCAAATATAATTAAAGTTTATAGTATACCATTAACACTGATACAATTCTAGGTTCACATACACATTATTAATTAAAAACGTCCAAATAAAAATTAAACACATATATGTCTACATCTTATTCATCTATATTGACCAATTTCAAGGATACGGGTGCGGCTGGTTGCATTTTTACTAAGATCTTAGTCAACTTGACCCAATGTACACTAAAAGCTTATCCTAGAGAATATATGCATATTTAGTATTTTGAACATGATATAAAAATATAGTGAGAATTAAATCTCAGTAGGTCAAATAATAAATCATAATTATCATCAATATAGCTCATCATGTCATGTTCATATGTATAAACTACAGCAAATATCTTAGGTCACATAAATGCACTTTATCTATGCACATAAAAATCGTACAATAATGACATGTATGATATGAATAACTATTTTTAAAATATCATATGATGACTATCAACTTATTTTTATATCAAGTTACTCCGGTTAGGGTGAGTACTTTCTATTCTCCGATACAGGTTTTTCTTACTTCGTCCGACATAGCACACTTTCTCTTTCTTTTCTCATTAATATAATCATAGCCGTGAGTAGGGCATTCCCTATTAGTGCACCACACGGACAACCATGCGACTGTACTCGTCTCTTTTTCTTTTCAGTTAATAGTCAAAAATATGATTTCAATAAAGTGTGTTCATTATACTCACATACCATAATTTATAATCAAAACATAATCACTACCAAAAATTATGGATAAAATACAATCATATCATGATCATAATCATTTTCGAATATCAATTTATAAAATATTTCAATGTCAAAATTACACACTTAAA
Source organism: Gleditsia sinensis (assembly GCA_037074535.1). NCBI lineage: Eukaryota > Viridiplantae > Streptophyta > Magnoliopsida > Fabales > Fabaceae > Gleditsia > Gleditsia sinensis. The sequence goes on along the minus strand of CM073464.1, from coordinate 32,764,668 downwards.
ATGGTAAGGAGTTCATGCAATGATAATGGTTAGGGCATACACTAATTATTTATTATTTCCATTTATAATATTCTTCTTCTTTTTTAAATATTATTTTCATCTTTCATTTTCTTTATGTTTGGCCTCTAGTTACTTTTCTCCTACTTATATCATTTTTAACACATGTTCTCACAAATTTTATGGGACATTCTTCTCTAATTTGGTTTCTATTATTACTCTATATTTAATGATGTTCATTTAACATAATCACTATAAAAAATCATGGATAAAATACAATCATATCATGATCATAACCATTTTCGAATATTAATTTATAAAATATTTCAATATCAAAATTACACACTTAAGATGGTAAGGAGTTCATGCAATGGCAATACTAGAGCATACACTAGTTATTTATTATTTTCATTTATAAGATTCTTTTTCTTTTTTAAATATTATTTTCATCTTTTCATTTTCTTTATGCTTGGCCTCTAGTTACTTTCCTTCTACTTATATCATTTTTAACACATGTTCTCACAAATTTTATGGGACATTCTTCTCTAATTTAGTTTTTATTATTACTCTATATTTAATGAGATTCATTTCGGATAGAAAAATATTGAAAATAAATTTTACCAGCTCCCAACACGGCTATGCTTAAAAAATACTTCAAACGTACTCAAAAATAGCCATGAACAAGGCCTACTCGTGCTGAACCAACCTAGAACACGGCCTGACCATGTTCAGTGATATTTCCTTACTTATTCACCCATATCTCCCTCATACAAACTCCAATTGAAGTAATTCTAAAGCCTATAAAAAGCTAAGACACTTATCCAAAACTTTCATATTTATCATTTCTTTGGATGTCTTACGAATTATTCCTATAAAATTGAAAACAAAATCGTTTACATTTACCGCGCTGGATTCTAGACTGATTATGACCTCTACTATTTAATCCATCATATCTCCCTCATATGAACTCTAAATTAAGTGATTTTGGAGCCTATAGATCCGTAAGACATATATCTATATTTATTATGTTAACAAGTTCCTTTAATTCTCTACATATTTTGTCCAAAAATTCAAACACATAAGCATACTTAACATATTCTTCCCTGGTTAGCTAGTTTCTAACCACTGCTTACTAATATAATAATATCTCCCTCATATGGAATCCAAATTAAGTGATTTCAGTGCTGAAACATCCATGAGACATATATCTACATTTGTTATGTTAACCATTTCTTTTAATTTTCAACCTATTCTTTCCAAAATTCTAAAAATAAAAGTTTTCCTAATTACTCCAAAATCCAGTTTTCTTAGCCTAGCCTTTCCTAAAGTTTTAGTTCATCCTTTTATTAAGTCCTCTTCCATTTTTCTTCCAAATTTCCACCTAACCAAAGAATTACCCATCTCAACATTTAATTATATTTCTTACTTTATTTAAAATATTTCATTATCCACTTCAAAAGAAAAATAGAATCAAATCATGCATCACTAAGGGTGTTTCCCAACAGAAATTTCTCATGGTCTTATTCTAAATTTTTAAAGTCATACTCATTTTATCAATCTAATTATATTGTATCAATTTTTCACCACACTCAAATATAAATAACAACAGCATAAAAGCTCAAAATTTTTGCCACTCAAAGCCATATCTATTCAGAACTTTCCATACCTACCGAAGTATTCAAAATATTCATCACATACAAAATCAACATGTAACATGATATAGCAACATCTATGGCTAATCATCAAAGTAGGAAATATTATAAATTTCATCAAAGTTATAAGATCAAAATCCTATATAAATGTTATAAATTTCAAAACTTTTTTTCAAAAAAAAATATTGTTATACCTACTTAAAAATTTCCCAAGTTCATTGATTGAATTCATTTTCTTGTTTTCTCTTTAAGGAAGTGGCAAGATTCTTCATTTCCTTTAGATTTTTCCAGCAGCTTGAATAAGAGAGGGAGGGTGAGTTTTGAACCCCAAGGATGAAGAAAAAAGATGAATTCATGTAACATCCCTAATTTCATTTTATTTATTAATAAAGGTACATAAATATTTAATTTAACATCCATAATTTCGTTTCTTTTATTAATAAAGGTACATAAATAATTAATTTCCTTTCCCTTAGATTTTTTCAGCAGCTTGAATAAGAGAGGGAGGGTGAGTTTTGAACCCCAAGGATGAAGAAAAAAGATAGATTCATGTAACATCCCTAATTTCATTTTATTTATTAATAAAAGTACATAAATATTTAATTTAACACCCATAATTTCATTTCTTTTATTAATAAAGGTACATAAATAATCAATTAAAGAAATAAAATTTATTAGACAATTTTTAGATATCTAAGAAATATAATCCTTAGAAATTCTTCACCTTATATGTATTCATAGAAAATATTTTTAACATTAAGGGAATAGGTAAAAGAGAGAAAACTTAATAGAAAAAATTAGACATATCATACTAACGAGAGGCAAAATTCTTGGGTAAGAAAGATAAAATTATTTTTGTGAAGTAAATAAAGGTCTTAAAATTTCAAAAAGATTGGATTAGGGTAATTTTTCTTAATTCAAGAGTTAGAGTTACTAAGTTTAACATCTTCATCCATAAATTGGGCTTTCACCTATGGACACTTCATATAGAGTTTTTTCATTTCACATGAATTTCTAGCAAGCCAATAGGATAGCCCAATAAAACATAGATTTGGACTAGGATATAAAAGTTGGACCAATAGCCCAAAAATAATAAAAATGTGATCAAGCCTTTCATGAAAGGTAGAATTTCAGCAAAAACAAAGGAAATGGGTAAGAATGAGCCCAAATCCAAGAAAGAAAAATAAGAATTATGTGAGAAAATAGTAGTGTAATAATAATCAAAATTAAGTCACATGGCATTAAGACAAAATATCTGTATCCTACATTCATAATTTCAACAAGTAGGTAATAATACATGACTTTAGGACAAAATATCTATATCATATATTCATAATTTCCACAAGTGGGTAATAATACATAGCATTATGATAAAACATCCTTATCTTACACAAATAATTTCAACCAAGCAAGGGAGATTCAAGGGCTAAAAATTTGCCACCTAAAAAGGAAAACCTATCATACTTGATTAAGAAAAAAGAAAAAAGAAATGAATCCCAAAATCAAAGGGACTTTGTTCCTTGTCTTAAGAACATTTTAACATGATTTTCAAAATACAAATCTCCTTTTTCTAGAGGAAGACAAGAACATGAATTGTTTTTCCCAAAAAAAAAAAACCAAGTGCATTCTAATTGTGATAAGGTAGACCCATGGTTATGAAAGTTGAACCACAAGATAGTTTATTTAAACAAAACCCACATTTATAACATTATAATTTCGTCCAAGTGAGGGAGAGGAAAAACATAAACAAGGTAGAGTAAGGAAATGAAAGAAAGAGAGGAGAAGAGAGGAAGAAAGAGGAAGGAGAAGTCTAGAGAACTAAGTATTCAAGGTAAGTTAGCTTAATCTCCACTTGAATCTATCTTTCTTTTTCATTCTTGGGGTTCAAAAATTCACCCTCTTTCTCTTATTTAAGCTGCTAGAAAATTTAAGGGAAGCGAAGAATCTTGCTACTTCCTTCAAGAGGAAACAAGAAAAAGAATTCACTAAGTGAGTTAGGGAGATCTTTAGGTAGGTTTAACAATATTTTTTTTTTTTTTAAAAAAAAAGCTTTGAAATTAGAAACATTTATATAGGATTTTGATCCTAGAACTTTGATGAAATTTACAATATTTTTTTACTTTGATGATTGGCCATGGATGTTGCTATATCATGTTATATGTTGATCTTACATGTGATGTATGTTTGAATACTTAAGTTAGTGTGGAAAGTTCTACATAGGTATAACTATGGGTGGCAAAATTTTAAGATTTTTATGTTGCTATTTTGTATATTTAAATGTGGTGAAAAATAGATGGAATATGATTTGATGTAAATTAAGAAGAAAATGGAAGATGACATAATAAAATGATGAACTAAAACCTTAGAAAAGGTTTGGTTAGGAAACTGGATTTTGGAGTAACCAGGGAAGCTTCTATTTTTTAAATTCTAGGAAGAATCGATTCGTAATTAAAAGAAATGGTTAATATGAAAAATATAGATATAAGTCTAACGGATTTTTAGCCACTTTAATCACTCAATTTGGAGTCCACATGAGGTAGATATGGTCAGATTAGTAAGTAGTGGTCAGAAAATGGTTAACCAGGGAAGAATATGTTAGGAGAGCTTCTGTGTTTGAATTTCTGAAAAAATTATGTAGGGAATTAAAAAAACTGGTTAACATAAAACATATAGATATATGTCTCACGGAAATTTATCCACTAAAATCACTCAATTTGGAGTTCATATGAGGGAGATATGGTCATATTAGTAAGTAAAAGTCAGAACCTACCCGAGAAGAAATAACATTTAAGTTGAGAGAGTAATATTACCTAGATTTCTTAAGATTTCACTATAATGTTCAACATAATAGTTTTATATAATTGTTTTATCTTTAATTTGACACTAAGATCACCTAATTCAGAGTTAAAATGAGAGAGTTATGCTTTAATTAGTGAGAAAATGTCAGGTAGGATGGAAATCTGCATCAGGGAATAACACAACATAGAGCAGAGTCATGTTCCAAGGCACAACAAGGCCGTGTTCTGTGCTGAAAGGGCATTTTACAGCTTAAGCATGGCTGTTTTACAAGAAATGGCCAAGCCATGTTATAGGATACGTTTAGGTTGTGTTGGATGTAACAACCTTTTTTTTTCTGTATTATTATACAATATTGATTTCACATACACGTCATTAATCAAAACGTACATGCAACATATCAAACACATAGATATTTACATCTTGTTTATTTTGGTTGACCAATTCTGGAGATACAGTGCGGGTGGTTGCACCTTCACCGAGATCTGAGCCAACTCGACCACAAACATTTTATTTGATTTTGAGATCTGCCCAACATAAAGTAACTCGATCCAATGTGCACTAAAAGCCAGAGCCATAGAAAAAAGCTGCATAACTAATTTTCTGAACATGATATGGAAATATAGTGAGAATTAAATCCTAGTAAGTTCAACAATAAATCATCATCAATATAGCTCATCACGTCATGTTCAGCTGTATAAACTACATAAAATATCTTTAGTCACATGAATGTATTATATCTATGCACATAAGAATCATACAATAATGATATGTATGACAGGATTAACTATTTTCATAATATCATATGATGGCTATCAACTTATTCTCATTTCAAGCTACCCCGGTCAAGGTGAGTATCCTCTACTCTCTGGTACGGGCTTTTCTTATTCCGTCCGACATGGCACACTTTCTCTTTCTTTTCTCATAGTCATAATCATAACCGTTGGTAGGGCGTCTCCTACTAGTGCACCACACGGATTGCCATATGACCGTGCTCATTTCTTTTCTTTTTACAATGATAGCCAAAAATATGCTTTCAATAATGCCATAAACATAACCATTTCAAATATCACTTTATAAAATATTTCCATATCAACATTTCACACTTACGATGGTAAGAAGTTCATACAATGGCAATGGCTATGGCATATACTAGTCATTTATTATTTTCATTTATAAGATTTGTCTTCTTTTTTAAATATTAGTTTTATTTCTTTATTTTCTTGATATAGGTTTTCATCATATCTAACCTTCTCTTACTAATGAGAGCATAACTCCCTCAATTTAACTCCAATGTAGGTGATCTTGGTGTCAATTTCAAGATAAAAAATTATCTAAAACTATTATGTTGAACATTGTAGCGAAATATTAATAAATCAAGGTGATATTACTCCCTCAATGTACAGGTTATTTATTCTTGGATAGGTTCTGACCTCTACCTACTAATCTGTCCATATATCCCTCATAAGAATTCTAAATTAAGTGATTCTAGTGGCTAAACATCCGTGACACATATATCTATAATTCATATGTTAACCATTTATTTTAATTCCTTATAGAATCTTCCCAAAAATTAAAACACCAAAACTATCCTAACATATTCTTCCCTGATTAACCATTTTCTGACCTTTGTTTACTAATCAGAACATATTTACCTCATATGAACTCTAAATTGAATGATTCCAGTGGCTTAAAATCCGTGACACATATATCTATAATTCATATGTTAACCATTTATTTTAATTCGTTATAGAATGTTTCCATAAATTAAAACACCGAAGCTATCCTAACATATTCTTCCTTGATTAACCATTTTCCGACCTTTGTTTACTAATCGAAACATATCTACCTCATATGAACTCTAAATTGAATGATTTCAGTGGATAAAAATCCGTGACACATATATTTTTAATTCTTATGTTAACCATTTATTTCATTTCCCTACAGATAATTCTCAGAAATTAAAACATAGAAGCTATCCTAACATATTCTTCCCTGATGAACCATTTTCTGACCTTTGACTAGTAATCAGCTCATATCTTCCTCATATGAACTCGAAATTGAGTGATTCCAGTGGCTAAAAATCCGTGACACATATAGCTTTAATGTTTATGTTAACTATTTATTTTAATTCCCTACAAATAATTCCCAGAAATTAAAACACAGAAATTTAAAATTTTACCATCCATAGCCATACCTATGCTGAACTTTCTATACCAGCCTAAGTATTCAAACATACATCACATGCAAGATCAATATGTAACATGATATAGCAACATCCATGACCAATTATCAAAGTTCTAAGATCAAAATCTCATATAAATATCATAAGTTTCAAAACTTTTCTTCAAAAAGAAGTATTGTTAAACTTACTTGGAGCACTTAATCTTCTAGACTTCTCCTTCCTCTTTCTTCCTTTTTTCCTCTCCTTTCCTCACTCTACCTTGCTTCTATTTTTCCTCTCCCTCACTTGGACAAAAATTCTAATGTTGTAAGGGTGGGTTTTGCTTAAATAGACCCTCAAATAATTGACCTTTCATGATCATGAGTCTACCTTATCACAATTAGATTACACTTGGTTGAATTTTTGGAAAACAAACAACTTATGTTTTTGTCTTTTTCTTCCTTAGTCAAGATATGCATAGGAAAAGGAGATTTGTATTTTGAAAATTATGATAATATGTTCTTAAGATATGGGACAAGATCTCTTTGATTTAGGGATTCATTTCCTTTTTCTTTTGTCTTAATCAAGTATGATAGATTTGCCTTTTTAAGTGGCAAATTTCTAGCCCTTGAATCTCCATTATTTGGTTGAAATTATTTGGGTGGGATAAAGATGTTTTGTCATAATGCTATGTATTATTTCCCACTTGCTAAAATTATGAGTGTATGATATTGATGTTTTGTCCTAAATTCTTATATTATCATACCACTTGCTAAATTTTTGTCATAATGTCAAATCACCTAATCTTGATTACACCATTATTCCATCACTTTATTTTTATTTTATTTTCATTTTTCCTCTTGGATTTGGGCTCATTCTTTCCCATTTTATTTACTTTGGTTAAAATTCTACCTTTCATAATGAGTTTGGTCACATTTTCATGATTTTTGGGCTATCGGTCCAATTTCTATATCTTAGTCCAAGTCTATGTTTTATTTCTTCATTGGGCTATCCTATTGGCTTGCTAAAAATTTATGTGAAGAAGAAAAACTCTATATGAAGTGTCCATAGGTGAAAGCCCAATTTATGGGTGGAGATACTAAACTTAATAACTTTTACTCTTAAATTAGGAAAAAATTACCCTAATCCAATCTTCTTGAAATTTTAAGACCTTTAATTCACAAAAATTTATCTTCCTTACCTAAGAATTTCACCTTTCTTTAGCATGTTTATTTCTAATATTTCCTCTTAGGTTTTCTTTCTTTACCTATTCCATTAATATTAGAGCATTTCTATGCATATATATAAGGTGAAGAATTTATAAGGAAAATATCTAAAAATTACGGGATGTTACATTGGAAGCTGGTAAAGCTTATTTTCAACATTTTTCTACTCTAAATGAACCTCATTAACTATAGGATATTAATAGAAACCAAATTGAAGAAGAATGTCATATTAAATTTGTGAGAACATATGTTGAAAATGATATAAATAGGAAGAAAGTGACTAGAGGTCAAGCATAAAGAAAATGAAGAGATAAAAATAATATTTAAAAAAGAAGAAGAATCTAATAAATGACTATTGTATGCCATAGCCATTGCCATTGTACGAACTCTTTATCATCTTAAGTGTGTAATTTTGACATGGAAATATTTTATAATGTGATATTCGAAACGATTATGTTCATGTCATGATTACCAATGATTTTTTTTTGCTAATGATTATATTTTGATGAAAAATTATGACATGTAAGTATAATAAATATATTTGTTATTGAAATCATATTTTTGGCTATTAATGAGAAAAGAAAAGGAAAGAAAAGAAATAAGCACGGTTACATGGAATTCCATGTGGTGCACCAGTAGGGGACGCCCTACCAACGGCTATGGTTATGTTAATGAGAAAAGAAAGAGAAAGTATGCTATGTCGGAAGGAACGAGAAAAGCCTGTATCGGAGAGTAGAAAGTACTCACCCTGATCGGGGTAGCTCTATATGAAAATAAGTTGATAACCATCATATGGTAATCTGAAAATAGTTATTCATGCCATACATGTCATTACTGTATGATTTTTATTTGCATAGATAAAGTGCATTCATGTGACCTAAGATATTTTCTGTAGCTTATACAGATAAACATGACATGATGATCAATATTAGTGATAATTGTGATTTATTGTTGAACCTACTGGAACTTAATTCTCACTATATTTCCATATCATGTTCAGAAAACTAGTTTTGTAGATTTTTCTTTAACTTTGGCTCTTAATGTACGTTGGATCGAGTTACTCTATGTTGGGCAAATCTCAAAAATTAATAAGGTGTTTGTGGTCGAGTTGACTAAGATCCCGGTGAAGGTGCAACCACCCGCACCCGTATCCCTGGAGCTGATCAATATAAATGAATAAGATGTAGACATATATGTGTTTGATTTGTGTACGGATGTTGTTAATTAATGATGTGTAAACTTTAATTATGCTTGGTTAAATTAATTGAATGTTATTATGAGTTAAATAAAGGTAATGACTTCATGGAACTTTAAAAAAATTTATATATATATATATATATATATATATATATATATATGTATATATGTAAAAAAATGGAGTTGTTACATAATTGGTATCAGAGCAGGTCGATCCTAGATGGCCAGTGGGTGGATGGTTATCTGAGTCGATTTTATAGTGTCTTAAGTATGTTGTGGTTGTGCTGTGTAGGGGATAAGTGATTTCATATAGGTAAGAAATTACTAGTGTTTTCTATTTATATGTCGAGATGGTGTAATGGCTGCTGTTAAATATTTTTGAAACTAACTATTAGGCTTGATCACCTCAATAGTAGCATAACTTTGTTTTTGCCACAGTAGGAAATGGCACCACCGAGGAGAAATCCGACAAAAAATGGGGAGGAAACCTTGCACAACCTGGCTACGGCAATTCGAGACCAAGTCACGACCACCAACCAAATTCTACAATACTTTCAAAATGCTAATAACTCGAATGGTGAGTGTTGTTGTTTTAATTAAACTAGCAAGCACACGAATCTGTTGGAGTACAAATTTAATGGAATGCAAGGTTGATTCCACAAGGATTGCCAATTGATAGAAAACTCTAATTTGAATCCAAATAAATAACTCTAACTTAGTTGTCAAAATATTTGTTTTGTGAGGAGAATATGAAATCAAGTGTACAGGGAATTGATGTACTCAAATTAAATTGAAATGTATTCAAGGTAAAAAGATTGCTAAGGTTAGGGGATCCACTCCTGGTATAAGTAATGATAAATTCAACTCTTTTATCTCTCAATTGGAATCCTCACATGAATAAGGTTCCAATCACAAAATGTATTACTTTGAGCTCACTTTTGTTTATACATGAATTATATTTACTTCCGTTTACACCATTAATACATGCTTGTAAAATGGATTCAAGTATACATTGTGCCATTTATTATATTGTCTACAATAAATCAAGATTGATTCAAGAATTTATTGTGCAAAAAATTGTCTACAATGTATCAAGGTTCACACCTTACAAGATTAGAATGAAAAGAGGTACAAAGAAGAAACATAACAAGAGATAGGTGGCGAGGCCAACCATAAACATAATAAGAGATAGGCGGTCTGATAGAACCAGCCAATAAGATAACAAGAGATAAGAAGAAAGAAAATAAACACAATATCATAATATAACAAGAAATACGGGGTTTGGTAAAACCATCCAATTAAAAATAACAAGAAATCGACAGTCTGATAAAACCAGCCATTAAGAAATAACATGAGAAAAGAAATAAGATGATAAATACAATATCAAAGATAAACATTAAGATTAAAAGTTAAATTAATTATTATTCTCATACCAAGAGTTTCACCCTTTACCTTAGCATAAGGAGATTAGTTCTCCATATTCAAATTAAGAAAACAAAAATGAAGATTAACAAGCATGATGATATTATGAAGGGATAACAAAGTATCTAAAGAAATAAGAACATTACAATACTAAAAAACTAAAATTTATGGTCTCAAAACTACACTCTCTTCACCTATTTTCGACCTCCTTCTAGCTCATAAGACCCCTCTATTTATAGATACAACTAGTGAGGTAAGTGACAAAGCAAGTTGTACTAAAGTTGACAGGTTGGATTGCACTAAGTCCACTGAAAGTAATCATGATATTGCTCTTTGATAGCCACCGAATTTGCTTCCTATGTGAAAATAAAAGTTGTAGGAAATTGTGTCAGAAATATACATAACAAATTTCGTATACATTAACTACGTATTTTATGAGATATAGCCTAAATACTATAGTAAGGTTGGGCTGGACTGCACCAGCAAACAGATTTTCTTCTAGCCCAATTTTCGCCCTCTTAGTATTTGAATTTCCTGATCACATAAACATAAAAGCTATAGAAAATTGTATCAGCTATTCACTTACCAAATTTCATATATATTTAATATGTAATTTATGATTTATGATTAAAATACTAGAGTAAGTTCGGGCAGAAAAACAAACAGCAAATAGATTTTCAACATTGGAGGTTTCTTGAATCTTTATATTTAAGTTCTTTTGAAAATATAGTCATAAATCAAGATTGGATTGATGTACATATCCATTAGGATGCGTCTCAAGAGTCAAAAAGATAATGCTCCTTACTCAGCCATCCTTAATGAATTCATCTTAACCGCTTGATTTATAGACATCATTTTCAAAGAACCACAATTTAATTTTGATTCCTCCAATTGAGTCAATTTTCTATTTTATTCTCCATCTGTAGAAGATGCATAAAACTAGAGATAAATACAAAAAATAAGTGCTTAAATATGAAAAACAATTAAGATGAAAGTATTTAATTCATGGTTATAAAACTCACTCATCAAATACCCTCAAACTTAATCTTTTGCTTGTCCTCAAGCAAAACACACAAACTTAAAATTTTGAAAGATGAGTCATGAGTTGTATTTGAATTACTAAAAATTCCTCAAGGATTTAAAATGTGCAACCAAAGAAAATATCAAGATTCCAAGGTTATGTAGAACTTTAATTCAAATGCAACGTATAGTTTACTCTTGAATCTCAAGTGTGTGTGTGGTAATCCTTTGACATTAGACTTTTTGCATTCAAATAAATTTATGTAATTAAATATTTAAAGTAAATCTCCAGATAGATGCATGTAAGACTCCATAAGCTTATTTTTCATGTCACTCTCCACTAATGTAGACTAATCATAACATTTAAGATCATCAGGACTTTTATTAGGCTTGTAATGTATGGCATATGTTAAAGATAGATAAAAAGATATTAATGAAAACTCAATTCAACATACATGATCATTTAGGTCCTTTCAAATTCTTTTGATATTATCATGTAGATTCTATCTCCAACCTTATTCTCATCCTTACATTATTTACTCATACTACATTTTTTTTGCTCTTTTTTTTAAACATAAACCCCCAAACTTATTTATTTAGGGAGTTCTATATAATTTTCTTTTTTTTTAAGTCTATCCATCCATCCATGAACCATAGCTTTTCAAATGATCATTTTTGAAAGGTAAGAGTTAGAAGCATTTTTGTTTAAAGGCTAGATAATAATATAGGTGCACAAGAAATGAGAAGCATAGGCTCAAAATGGGTTACTAGAGATGACATAATGAATAGGTTGGTCTGAAAGGCTCAAACGATTCCAATAATGCTTAATTCATTTCTTAAATGGAGAGTATTCTAGGATTTCACTTCAAGTGATAATCAAATAAGTTCTAAAGTCTTATGAAATCACTTGTTATATTTGAATCACATAAATCTTTTCTGAATAAACAATAAGTCAAATGTAAAAGATTAAGTGCTCAAGATATTTGAGATTTTCTAGTAAACCATATGTTGCAATAGAATTTAAATTCACACATAACACTCAGAACTCATCTATTTTTCAAAGGTTACAGGCACTTTAAACTATTTTCATCATTGGTGTTAGTTTTACCAAATTCCAAAACATCACTCAATTTTTTTTTGGAAGATGAACAAACACAAAATTGACAACAAAGATTGAAAAATATATTACTTGAAAGGAGATTAAGGAAAAGATGAACTTGCAGCAAAATAACAGAGAAATAAAAATTTATGCAATCAAATAAAATGAGTTATAGATAGAGAGTCAAGTCCAGTTTGTGCTTTAAGTGGTTGTTTAATGTCCAATCTATTTGAGCCATAGTTGGATCAGGTACATAGACAAACGCTTATAATGCGTCAATCAACTCATCAGCATTAGAGGTCGAGATGAGAATTCGTCGTGCTGAGTCTGAGATAAACTTCTGTTCTACAGCTTGATCAAGAAAAGACAACAAACCATCAAAGAAATTGTTAACATTCAACAATCCTATTGGTTTATGATGGATGTTCAGTTGTGCCCAAGAGATGATTTGAAAAATTTCCTCCAGAGTACCAAAACCACCAAGTAAGGCAATGAAGGCGTCAGCGTTGCACATCATTCTAGCTATGCGTTCATGCATGGAGGATACCCTACATTCTTCCCCAATTTTTTTTCCTACGATGTTTGATACAGCTAGAGCTGTAAGAATAATACCTAGAACTTGGCATCCTCCTATATATGTAGATCCAGACACACTCCCCATTAACCCTCGACAACCTCCACCATAAACTAGATAAATTTTTCTCTTAGCTAGTACCATACCCAAAGTTTGTGCTGCTTTTATATACTCTCCATTTTTCCCAAGACTGGAACCACAAAAGACACAAATATTTCTAAACTGGCGAACTGAGGTTCCCTCCATGACTGCACTTACACTAATTTTGGGTATGAAGGTGAAGATGGTAAAGTGTGCATTTATAGAACTCAGACAAGGACATACTTACAGTGGTTAGGTGAGTAGGCCGGTTGATATCAGCTAAAGTAAAGGTGAAAGATTCAAAAAAAATGATAACACGCATGCATATATACAGTAGTTGTGATTGTGGCTCACATCTTCCTCTAGTTTTACGTCCAGTAACAACTTAAACGCCCTATATGGGTCGAGGATATGCTTCCCATCATAAATTGGAAAACATGGTTTTTTAATGTCAGATTCCCAAGATTGTACTGTTTATGTTCTTTTCTGAAATGGGGCCATAAACTGACAATACCGATATGCACAGATCCACTTGGATGTGTCTTAGGAGACGTTGGATGAAAGTCATCATCCAATGACTTCTTACTCAAACCATCCTTAATGAACTTAATTTTGTCTTCCCGATTTATAGATACCCAACCCAAAGAACGACAACGTTTGTTGCAAGTTTCACATCCACATTTGTGACAAACACCCATTCGTTTAGCTCTACGCTTTTTAGCAAAATTGCTTTTTCCCAAACCAGGCATGTAAGAGATGAAATTATTTGCAAACTCACTTGATAACCGTATCTTAGCTTCAATTAGTGAACGAATATTAGCAGGCATCCTCATGTTCATCAACACCCTTAATCTTGCAACCCGTTCTTTGTAAATTTTTCTCAATGCATTGGGTGGAAGAGAAGGAAAATAACTTTTCAATTTTGTGAGAATGTCCTCCATTCTCAACTCAATTTTTCTTTTCTCTTTTTTTTTTGAAAGAGCAAAAGCAACAAAGGTAGGGAAAACAATAGAAATTTAAAAGAAGATAACACTGAAGGGAAATATTAATGCAAATTAAATAAAGAAAGATCTTATCTAGATAGCGTGCACGACAACCTTTAACAACAGAAGCAAATCAATCCTAGTAGACAGGATCACGCAAAGGTGTTTCCTCTATCTCCGGGTTTGGTAATTCCAAAAATGCTTTCAATTTTTGACCATTTACTTTAAACACATCACCGTTCTTGGGATTTTCAATCTTTACTACACCATGTGGGTAAACAGTATGAACAACAGATGGTAATGGAACTAACTCAAAAGGTGAAACATTTTCTTTTTTGGCTTTCCATTTATTAGTATCTATTAGTGGAGTTGTCTCTAACAAAGAGTCTACTTCACGAACCAGATAATCCTCATCTTTATTCTTATCGAAATGAATTAAATATTTTTCTAGATGATCATTACTAAAGGAGTCTAAAAATGAATCATAAATCGCACTTTCAATCAGGTCAACCTCACATAAATCATCCATGTCCACAGGTTGACGAGAGACATTAAAAACATTTAGTTCCACAGTCATATTTCTAAAAGATAAATTCAAAATTCCATTTCGATAATTAATGACTGCATTGGATGTTGCTAGAAATGGTCTACCCAAAATGACTAGAATTTGTGTCTCTATATTCTCAACAGGTTCAGTGTCAAGAACAATGAAATCTACTGAAAAGTAGAATTTATCAACCTTAATGAGCACATCCTCTATGACACCTCTAGGAATCTTTGTGGACCTATCAGCTAACTGAAGGGTCACTGGTGTAGGTTTTAGCTTTCCTAAACCAAGTTTCTCAAACACAGAGTAAGGCAGCAAATTCACACTTGCTCCTAAATCAAGTAAGGCTCGATTAATCACATGGTCACCTATAACACAAGAAATTGCAAGAGAACCAGGATCTTTGTACTTGATGAGGAGTTTTTTTGTTGAATTATAGAGCTCACTTGTTCAGTTAAGAATGCCTTTTTTTAGAACATTGGTTTTCCTTTTCACTGTACAAAGATCTTTAAGGAATTTTGAGTAAGTAGTACTTGTTTGATATCGTTTAGAAAAGGGATGTTAATGCTTACTTGCTTAAATACCTCTAAAATGTCACTATACTAAGTACCTTTCTTATTTGCCGTAAGTCTTTGTGGGAAAAGAGCTTTGGGGGCACAAGAAATCTGTTCACTTTTCTTTTTACTTGAGTCCATATTTTGGGATTCATGTTGACTCTGTTCCTCATTTTCTGGCATGTGAACATGATTATCAATGACCTTTCCAAATCTAAGGGTTGTTACAGACTTTACTTCTTCATTAGGATTTTTTGATGATCCTACTTCAAATTGACCCTTAGAATTAGGAACAGGTTGATTGGGAAATTTCCCTTTTTCTCTCTCTCCTACAACATTAGCTATTTGACCTAATTGTGTTTCCAAATCTAAGGGTTGTTACATGATTATCAATGACTTTTCCAAATCTAAGGGTTGTTACAGACTATACTTCTTCATTAGGATTTTTTGATGATCCTACTTCAAATTGACCCTTAGGATTAGAAACAGGTTGATTGGGAAATTTTCCTTTTTCTCTCTCTCCTACAACATTAGCTATTTGACCTAATTGTATTTCAAGCTTTGAAATAGCTTGAGTGTGAGATTGCAAAACTTGTTGGGTCGACTGCATGAACTGTTGTAAGGTATCCTCCAAAGAAGGTTTTCTTTGTTATGGTACCTTGAAAGGAGGAATATGTTGAGGAACTTGAGGGTATGAATTGGGAGGGGCAAATTGTTGCCCACCTTGATTCATTGGAGGCTGATTTTGTCTCCATGAAAAATTTGGATGATTTCTCCAATTTGGGTTGTATGTTGGTGTAAATGGACTATCTGATGATTTTCCATAAGACTAGAGGGAATTAACTTACTCAGAGAATGCTTCTTGGTAAGCTGGTATGGATGGACAAGATTGTGCAATGTGAGATGTACTAGAACATAAGGCACATGCCTCTATCCTAGTATTGATAGAAGGGTTTAGATTGTGGCTCAAAGTTAGAGCTTCTACCTTTCTAGTGAGATTGACTAAGGCAGCTTTCACATCTGTGTCATCACTCACTTAATAAATTCCTCCTCTTTTTGGGATTTGAGATTTCTTATCCTTTGAATATGTGCAATTCTAATGTTGAGAATTTTCAGATACAGATCTTAAGGACTCCCAAGCTTCCCCCTCACTCAATTGTAAAAATCGCCCACCATGCATGCTTTGGATCATTTGATGGTTTGGTCTAGCTAAACCATCATAGAAATATTTTACCAGTCTCCAAGTTTCAAAACCATGATAAGGGCATTTCAAAAGAAGATCATTAAATCTTTCCTAACATTCAAAAAATTGTTCACCCTCTTTTGGGAAAAATCAGAGATTTCCCTCCGAAGGGCATCAGTTTTAGACATAGGGAAATTTGTTGACAGAAACTTGTTTACCAATTGGTTCCAACTAGTAATAGTTCCTGTAGGGAGGGAGTTCAACCAAGCTTTAGCTTTATCCTTTAATGAGAAAGGAAACATTCTAAGCCTAACTGACTCATCATTGAAATTTTGAAATCGAAAAGTTGAACAAATTTCAAGGAATTCTTTCACATGCAAGTATGGATCTTCTCTTTCTAGACCATAAAATGATGGTAAAAGTTGGAGTATGGCTGGTTTGAGTTCAAAATGGGCTGCAACAGTTTGTGATAACACTATGCAAGATGGACTATTGGATACAACAGGTGAGAAGTATTCCATAAGAGTTTTCGTATACACAACTTGTTCTTCCATTTCTAATGGTGATTCAACAAAATCTAATGTCGCAATTGTGAAATCAATGGGTGACCCTAAACTTTTCCTAACCAAACGCTTATCTTTATCACGTTTCCAACCACGCATAAAAAAAATTATAAACAAATGTTTCTAATATCACACAACATAATTCCTAACAAAATGAAAATAAATTAAAAAATAAAAACCCCAAAATTATAGAGAAATTTTTTTTCTTGGATATTAGTAATAATGGGTGGTGTTCAACTAGTGGATTCTCAGGAAAGTGTGGAGGAGCCACAATAATCTCACTTAAAATCCATACTCCTTAGGCATTTTTAGCCCTGTTGTCATAATCAACTAATTTTACACAACCAAATTACCACACCAAATTTTTTTTTACAAAGGAAATTTTCTATACAAAGAATAAATAAATATTCTAAATTATAACTAGTAGAAGAATTAAACTTACCTAGCTCTAATTAACTTTTCCATTGCAATCCCCGGCAATGGCGCCAAAAAATTGTTGTTGTTTTAATTAAACTCACAAGCACATGAATCTATTGGAGTATAGATTTAATGGTATGCAAGGTCGATACCACGAGGATTGCCAATTGATAGAAAACTATAATTTGAATCCAAATAAATAACTCTAACTTAGTTGTCAAAATATTTGTTTTGTGAGGAGAATATGAAATCAAGTGTACAGGGAATTGATCTACTCAAATTAAATTGAAATATATTCAAGTTAAAAAGAATGCTAAGGTTAGAGAATCCACTCCTGGTATGAGTAATGATAAATTTAACTCTTTTATCACTCAATTGGAATCCTCACATGAATAAGGTTCCAATCGTAAAATGTATTACTTTGAGCTCACTTTTGTTTATACATGAATTATATTTACCTCCTTTTACACCATTAATACATGCTTGTAAAATAGATTCAAGTATACATTGTGCTAACTATTATATTGTCTACAATAAATCAAGATTGATTCAAGAATTTATTGTGCAAAAAATTGTCTACAATGTATCAAGGTTCACACCTTACAAGATTAGAATGAAAAGAGGTACGAAGAAGAAACATAACAAGAGATATGTGGCAATGCCAATTACCACACCTAATTGTATCTATAAATAGAGGGCTTGAGGAGTGAGTTAGGGAGCTGGAGAGAAAGCTTGGGAAAGCTTTGTTTTGAGCTATTGTAATATTCTTCTTTCTATGGATATTTTGTTATCCTAACTTTCTTTTATAATATCATCATGTTAAAGTGAAAGGGTGAAACTCTTGGTAGAGAAATAATGATTTATTTAACTCTTGTGTAAGTATTTAATTTTTATATTTGATGTTGTATTTACCTCCTCATTTTCTTATTTTATGTTTCAATGTTTGGCTGTGCTACCTACGTCTTTTTCTTGTTGTTTAATGGATGGCTTTGCCGCCTATTTCTTATTGTTATTGTTCATGGTTGGCTTTACCACCGATTTTATTTTATTTAATTTTGTTATGTTAATTATCTTTCTACCTTTCTCATTTTTTTCATATTTTAATCTTGTAAAATGTGAATTTTGATTTATTGGTGTCAATACAACAATTGGCACAATATATGCTTAACTCCATTTACTAGTTACCTTTCTCATTTTTATATTTTTCTTTAAGCTTGTAAAATGTGAATTTTGATATATTGTAAACAATATGATAATTGGCACAATATATACTTAACTCTATTTACAAGTTTCCTCTTTTATTTTTGCATTCTTCTTTAAACTTGTGAAGTGTGAATCTTGATATATTATAGATAATCTTTGGCACTAGAAATGCTTGAATCAATCTTGATTTATTGTAGACAATATAATGATTGGCACAATTTATGCTTGAATCCATTTGCAAGTTATCTTTTGCATCTTTGCATCTTTAATTTTGTGAAGTATAAATCTTGATATATTGTAGACAATTTGATTGGCACAATGTATACTTGAATCTATTTTACAAGAGCATTTTAATTATTAGTAATATAATACAAAGGAGATAAATATGATTCATGTATAAATAAAAGTGAGCTTAAATGGATATATATTCCGATTAGAATCTCATTCATGTAAGGATTTTAATTGAGTAATAAAAGAGCTAAATTTATCTTTATTTGATATACTAAGAGTGGATCCCCTAACCTTAGCATGTATTTTTGTTTTGAATGCATTTTCAATTTAAATTAGTTTCTTTCATATTTAATTTAATATTCTTCTCACAAACAAACAATATGACAACTAAGTTAGAATTATTTATTTTGGATCTAAATTAGAGTTGTCTCTCAATTGACAATCCTTGTGAGATTGACCTCGTATACCACTAAATATATACTCCAATAGATTCGTGTGCTAGCAAGTTTTAATTAAAATAACAGTAGTGGCATATGAGAAACAAAGACAAAACTTCTAGAAAAGGAAGAACGAGCCACAAAACTCTGGTAGAAATGTTAGAGGAAAAAGACAGGATATTGGCAAGAGGCCAATGACTACAAGTCCCCGACCCTTCTAATAGAACTTTTCCACAGTCAAGTGTACTAAGTGTGGATGTATGCATGGTAATCGGCCATGCTATATGGGATCATATGTTTGCTTCAATTGTGAATAGAAGGGTCATTTTGCAAAGAACTGCCACAAAATTCGGGGAAGCAACCGGAACAGAGGCTTCAGTGAAAGGAAGGGTTTTCACCCTAAGCAGCCAAGGGGCAGCTCAATCCCCCGAAATGATTCAAGGTACATGCTATATCTATGGATTTTCTCTTATGGTATTGTTTGACTCTAGTGCTAGTCATTCATTTATATTGAAAGAATGTTTTAGGGAGATTTAGTATCCTATTTTTGATACCCCCTATGAGCAATCTGTAGTAATTCCCACGGGGGAAAGGGTCTTAACTTTCTCTGTATGTAAAGACTGTCAGGTCACTATTTAGGAGAAAATTTTTTATGTAGACTTCGTCTATCTACCTTTAAAAAGTATTGATGTCATTTTAGGGTTAGACGGGATGTCTATAAATCGGGTCTTGCTAAATTGTTGCAATGAGACCGTTGAATTTCTACCTCCTACTTCAGAAGAAGAGATGTAGTTATTAATGCTTAATGCCAATCAAGTCAATAGGGAGTTAAAGAATGGAGTACTTGAATACATTTTCTTATATTTATCAAACCTAGAAGTCGAATCGAAACTTGATCAAATCCCAAAAGCCAACGAGTTTCCTGAAGTATTTCCATCAAATATTCTAGGCTTACCTCCCATGAGAGAGGGAAATAGAGTTCTCTATTGATCTCTTACTTGGGACAAGGCCTATCTCTATTGCACCTTATAGAATGGCCTCGAAGGAACTATAGGAACTCAAGAAACAGTTGGAGGAACTGTTAGACAAGCAATTCATTAGACCAAGTGTATCACCTTGGGAAGCTCCTGTATTGTTTGTTAAGAAGAAAGATGGGAGTTTAAGACTATGTATAGATTATAGACAGCTGAATAAGATGACTATAAAAAATAAGTATCATTTCTCTAGGATAGATGACTTATTAGATCAACTGAAGGGAGCCTTCATCTTTTCTAAAATTGACTTGAGATCAGTATACCATCAAATTAGGATTAAAGAGGAGGATGTACCAAAAATAGCTTTCAGGACTAGGTATAGGCACTATGAGTTTCTCGTAATACCCTTCGAGTTGACAAATGCACCTGCAATTTTCATGGACTACATGAATCGCATTTTTTGACCCTACCTAAATCAATTTATGGTAGTGTTCATTGATGACATCTTGATATACTCTAACAGTGAGAAAGAACATGAACAACATCTCTGAATTGTGCTGCAAGTGCTGAAAGAGAAAAATTTGTATGTTAAATTGGAGAAGTATGGATTTTGGCTGATAAAGGTGAAGTTTCTTGGACATTTCATCTCTAATAGATGGGTAGCCATAGACTCTAACAAGAAGGAAGCAGTGATTGAGTGGAAAAGACCAAAGATAGTTATAGAAGTCAAAAGTTTCTTGGGTATGGCAGGATACTACATAAGGTTTATACAAAACTTTTCTCGTATAGCCTTGCCATTGACTAAATTGACCAGGAAGGGAAGTCATTTCAAATGGACTGATCAATATGAATCTAGTTTCTAGGAGCTTAAGACAAGATTGATCACTCCTCATATTTTAATTATTCCAGACCCTACAGGACATTTTGAAGTATATAGTGACGCTTCAAAGAAAAGGCTAGGGTGTGTACTGATGTAAGACAAGAAAGTAGTTGCTTACACCTTTAGGCAATTGAGACCTTACGAAGGAAACTATCCAACCCATGATCTTGAATTGGTGGTGGTGGTGTTTGCCTTAAAGATTTGATGACACTATTTATATGGAGCGACATTTAAAGTATATTGTGATCATAAGAATCTTAAGTTCTTTTTTTATTAGAAGGAGTTAAATATGAGGCAATGAAGATGAGTAGAATTACTCAATGACTACAAGTTTGAGATAAAGTATCATCTAGGAAAGGAAAATGTTGTAGTTGATGCCTTAAGTCAAAAATCTCTACACATAGGTCGGATGATGGTGTATGAAATGCAGATGCTAGAAGAGTTTTGAAATTTGAAGCTGGACACTACTTTTACCTCAAAGAAGTTAATCATCAATGGATTTAGTATGGAGTGTGACCTTAGAGCCCAGATTAAACAGGCTCAAGTTCACGACCAATACTTACAGGATCATAATGATCGAGATGATTTTTCTATCTCGGAAGATGGAGTAATCATGTATAAAGGAAGGGTCTGTGTTCGTCAAGAACAAGAGTTGAGGACTAAGATCCTGCTAGAAGTGCATCAGAGTAAATACACAATCCATCTTGGATCCACTAAAATGTACCAATATTTAAAGAGGATGTATTGGCAGCTACGGATGATAAAGGACATTGCTATGTTTGTGGTAAAATGTCTAACTTGTCAAAAGGTAAAGGTAGAGCATCAAAATTTAGTAGGATTTCTACAACCTCTTGAGATCCCTAAATGGAATGGTATAGTATTTCGATGGACTTTGTGGTGGACTTACCTAAGACTTTAGTTAGACATGACTCTATTTGGGTAATAGTTGACAGACTAACCAAATCTGCTCACTTTTTGCCCATAAAAATTAACTTTTCACTAGACAAATTGGCCCAATTGTACGTCCAGGAAATAGTTAGACTACATGAAATTCCCTTAAATATCATTTCTGATAGAGATCCAAGGTTCATGTCGAGGTTTTGGAAGGCGTTGCAGGAAGCTTTTGGAACCTAGTTGCGGTTTAGTACTGTCTACCATCCTCAAACTGACGGGCAGACAGAACAGACCATTCAAACCCTAGAAGATATGTTAAGGGCCTGTGTAATAGAGTAAGGTAAAGGATGGGATAAGTACCTACCTTTAGTAGAGTTTACTTATAATAATAATTATCACTCCAGTATTAAGATGTCCCCCTACGAAGCTTTATATGGTAGGAAGTGTGGATCTCCACTATGTTGGTTTGAGATAGGAGAAAAGAACTTGCTGGGGCCTGATCTAGTTCAGCAAACCACTAAAAAAAATCAAGATGATATGAGACAAAATACTTACAGCTCAGAGTTGGAAAAAGAGTTACTATGATAAAAGACATAGACCTCTGGAGTTTGAGAAAGGAGACTATATATTTATGAAACTTTCCTCGACTACTGGAGTTGGTAGGTCTCTCAAAACTAGAAAGCTAAGTCCGTGATTTTTGGGACCCTTCCAAATTTTTCAGAAAGTGGGGACGTCAGCATATCAAGTTGTCCTCCCACCTAATTTTTCCAACTTGCATAATGTTTTCCATGTATCACAGCTCCGGAAGTATCTTTCAAATTCATCACGTGTAATACAAGATGAATCAATCCAAATAAAGGAGAACAAGACATACCAACTAGTACCGGCATCCATATTGGACACCGACGTGAAGCTATTGAGGAATAAGACCATTCCCTTGGTTAAGGTGCTATGGGAAGGTTTGACTACGGAAGAAGCAACTTGGGAGTTGAAAGAAGAAATATCCGCAATTGTTCTTAATAGGTAATTTCTGAAATTTTGAGGACAAAATTTCTTTTAGGGGGAAAGAAATGCAACATCTCTAATTTCGTTTCATTTATTATTAAAGGTATATAAATATTTAATATAACATCCGTAATTTCATTTCTTTTATTAATAAAGGTACATAAATGATTAATTAAGGAAATAAAATTTATTAGACAATTTTTAGATATCTAAGAAATATAATCATTAGAAATTCTTCACCTTATGTGTATTCATAGAAAATGTTTCTAACATTAAGGGAATAGGTAAATAGAGAAAATCTAATTGAAAAAAATTAGAAATAACATACAAAAGATAGGCGAAATTCTTGGGTAAGGAAGATAATTTTTGTTTTCTAAAGTAAGTAAATGTTTTAAAATTTCAAAAAGATTGGATTAGGGTAATATTTCCTAATTCATGAGCTAGAGTTACTAAATTTAACATCTTCATCCATAAATTGGGCTTTCACCTATGGACACTTCATATAGAGTTTTTTCACTTCACTTGAATTTCTAGCAAGCCAATAGGATAACTCAATAAAACATAAACTTGGACTAGGATATAGAAGTTGGACCCATAGCACAACAATTATGAAAATGTGACCAAGCCTTTCATGAAAGGTAGAATTTAAGCCAAAACAAAGGAAATGGGTAAGAATGACCTAAATCCAAGAGGAAAAAAATAAGAATCATGTGAGGAAATAGTAGTGTAATAATAATCAAGATTAGGTCACATGTCATTTAGACAAAACATCTATATCCTACATTCATAATTTCAACTAGTAGGTAATAATACATGGTTTTAGGACAAAACATCTATATCCTATATTCATAATTTCAACAACTGGGTTAATACATAGCATTATGACAAAACATCCTTATCCTACACAAATAATTTCAGCCAAGCAAGGGAGATTCAAGGGCTGAAAATTTGCCACCTAAAAAGGAAAACCTATCATACTTGATTAAGACAAAGGAAAAAGGAAATGAATCCCTAAATCAAAGGGACCTTGTCCCTTGTCTTAAGAACATTTTAACATGATTTTCAAAATACAAATCTCCTTTTTCTAGAGGAAGAGAAGAACATGAGTGGTTCTTTTCCAAAAAAAAAAAAACAACTAAGTGCATCCTAATTGTGATAATGTAGACCCATGGTTATGAAAGGTGAACTATATGATAGTTTATTTAAGCAAAATCCACCCTTATAACATTATAATTTTGTCCAAGTGAGGGAGAGGAAAAACATAAACAAGGTAGAGTGAGGAAATGAGAGAAAAAGAGGAGAAGAGAGGAAGAAATAGGAAGGAGAAGTCTAGAGAACTAAGTATTCAAGGTAAGTTAGCTTAATCTCCACTTGAATCTATCTTTCTTCATTCTTGAGGTTCAAAAACTCACCCTCCTTCTCTTATTTAAACTTCTAAAAAAGTTAAGGGAAAGAAGGAATCTTGCTACTTCCTTCAAGAGGAAACAAAAAAAAGAATTCACTAAGTGAGCTGGGGAGATCTTTAGGTAGGTTTAACAATATATTTTTTAAAGAAAAACTTTGAAATTAGAAACATTTATATAGGATTTTGATCCTAGAACTTTGATGAAATTTACAATATTTGTTACTTTGATGATTTGCCATGGATGTTGCTATATCATGTTACATGTTAATCTTGCATGTGATGTATGTTTGAATACTTAGTTTGGTGTGAAAAATTCAGCATAGGTATGGCTATGGGTGGCAAAATTTTATGATTGTTATGGTACTATTTTGTATATTTAATGTTTTGAAAAATTGATGGAATATGATTTGATGTAAATTAAGAAGAAAATGGAAGAGGGCATAATAAATTAATGAACTAAAACCTTAGAAAATGTTTGGTTAGGAAACTGGATTTTGGAGTAACCAGGGAAGCTTCTGTTTTTCAAATTCTGAGAAGAATCGGTTAGTAATTAAAAGAAATGGTTAATATGAAAAATATAGATATATGTCTAACGGATTTTTAGCCATTAGAATCACTAAATATGAAAAATCGATATCTAAGAACCATGTGATGAAATAGTAGTGTAATAATAATCAAGATTAAGTAACATGGCACCTAAGGTGAAGAATTTCTATGGCTTGTATTTTTTTCTTAGATATCGACAAATTATTTTTTAAGTTTTATTTTTTAATTAAATATTTATTTACCTTTATTAATAAATGAAACAAAATTAGGGATGTTACAATTAATATGTCACTATTCATTAAAATAATTTAATAATTAATTGCTAGATAGTGAAATAGATATATTGCATTCAAACTATATTAGATTGTGGAATATATTGATAAATAAGCTGAAAATGTGTTGCAAATAAATTTTTAATATAAAAAAATTAGATTAATTTTTAAAAATCATTTGGTATATCAAACAATGCATTTTATATTGAATTTGAGATTTTTTATCAACATGATTCAAATGATTAAATTCAAAACAATAAAGGATTAAAGTAAACTAAAAAATATCTAAAATTCAACTCTTTTCTACAAACTACTACTAATGGGCTATATTATAATTGTCCCACATTTGGTTATCACTATTTCCTCTAATGTGGGCCATCATTATTTGTGTAACATCAAAATTGAAACAATGTTGATTTACTCTTAAACCATATTCTCTTTGTACTATTATGTTTTCTCTGGAATAATCTTCGAAAAGTCTTTCTCTAGTATTTTACATCTTAATGAAATTATGTATCGTGCAACAAGCTATATATAGGAATTTCTCTTAGTCTTCAAATAGGATGATTTGACATCAACTTTAAAATAGAAAATCTTACTTTCAATACTCCATAACACATTTCGATCATATCTTTCAATAAAGAATGTCTATAGTTAAACAAATCGTACTTGCCCCCTGGGTCATCCTTACCCACTATAATCTTGTAGATAATATCTTTGACTGCAATATGAAGCAAGATACCCAAACATGATGGGATAACCAGAGTCAACATCATAAAAGTGATCTGTAATAGAAATTCTTTTGATAAGTAATTCAAATGATAACAAAAAATTATAAAAGTAGTAAATTTATGTTATTAAACCTTGAGGAATTGGAAAGTTCTTTTTTTAGTTTTATTGCATCTAAAATATTCGTGAATCATATGTTGTTCCTTCTCATCCCATATAAACAAATGTGAACGACATATCAAAATCACATATTGCCATAACATTTTGTGTTACCAATACTTTTCTTCCTCGAAAAACAGCTTGTTTTGTTGCAAGAGTCCAAGTAGCGACATGTGTGCCATCAAGAGCACCGATGCAATTCTATGATAGAAAAAAGTATCACCTTAAACATAAGAATACCTATAATAATTAAATAAAATGAAAAAAATAAAATAAAATCTTCCCCAAAATAGGAAAAATATTTCTTATTGTTCAAAATGTAGTTAGGAACCTTCACTTGGTGATTAGGTCAAATGATTCATATGCTCAATACAAATACAGCTCTTAGTACTCTTTTAAATAATTTGATAACTGTATGACGAATGTAACAACTCCATTTTTTTTTGCATATACACATATATAAAAAATGTTTTAAAGTCCCATGAAGTCATTACCTTTATTTAACTCATAATAACATTCAATTAATTTAACCGAGCATAATTAAGGTTTACACATCATTAATTAACAACATCCATACACAAATCAAACACATATATGTCTACATCTTATTCATCTATATTGACTAGCTCTGGGGATACGGGTGTGGGTGGTTGCAACTTCACCGGGATCTTAGTCAACTCAACCACAAACAACTTATTAATTTCTGAGATCTAACCAACATAGAGTAACTCAATCCAACGTACACTAAGAGCCAGAGCTAAAGAAAAATATACAAGACAAGTTTTCTGAACATGATATGGAAATATAGTGAGAATTAAATCCCAGTAGGTTCAACAATAAATCACAATTATCACTAATATAGATCATCATGTCATGTTCATCTGTATAAGCTACAGAAAATATCTTAGGTCACATGAATGCACATGAAAATCGTACAGTAATGACATGTATGGCATGAATAACAATTTTTAGATTATCATATGATGGCTATCAACTTATTTTCATATCAAGCTACCCCAGTCAGGGTGAGTACTTTCTACTCTCCGGTACGGACTTTTCTCGCTCCTTCCGACGTGGCATACTTTCTCTTTCTTTTCTGATTAATATAACCATAGTCGTTGGTAGGGCGTCCCCTACTAGTTTACCACACGGACCGCCATGTGACCGTGATTATTTCTTTTCTTTTCTTTTCTTTTCTCATTAATAGCCAAAAATATGATTTCAATAACAAGTATGTTCATTATACTTACATGTCATAATTTTTCATCAAAATATAATCATTACCAAAAAACAATCATTGGTAATCATGACATGAACATAATCGTTTCAAATATCACTTTATAAAATAGTTTCATGTCAAAATTACACACTTAAGATGGTAAGAAGTTCATACAATGGCAATGGCTATGGCATACACTAGTCATTTATCATTTTCATTTATAAAATTCTTCTTTTTTAAATATTATTTTTATCTCTTCATTTTATTTATGTTTGGCCTCTAGTCATTTTCCTGCTACCTAAATCATTTCCAACACATGTTCTCACAAATTTAATACTATATTCTTCTTCAATTTTGTTTCTATTAATATCATATAGTTAATAAGATTCATTTAGGGTAAAAAAATGTTGAAAATAAGCGTTACTAGCATCCAACACGGCCTAAACATATCCTATAACAGGGCTTGGTCATTTCTTGTAAAATAGCCATGCTTTAGGCCTCAAAATTCCCTTTCTAGCACAAAACATGGCCTAGCCGTGCCTTGGAACACGGCCATGCTCTATATTGTGTTATTTCCTGATGCAGACTTTCGTTCTGCCTAACTTTCTCTCACTAATCAGAGCATAACGACCTCATTTTTACTCCGAATTAGGTGATCTTGGTATAGATTTAAAGATACAACAATTATCTAAAACTATTATGCTAAACATTTTAGTGCAATCTTAAGGAATCTTGGTGAAATTACTCCCTCAATTTAAACGTTATTTCTTCTCAGGTAGGTTCTAACCTCTAGTTACTAATCTAACTGTAACAACTCCATTTAAGTATCAATTTTTTTTTAAAATACCATGAAGTTATTACCTCGTTACAACTTAACTCAATATAACATTTATTTAATTTATACAATACAGAGTTGACATACATGTCATTAATCAAAACATACGTACAACATATCAAACACATAAAATCTACATCTTATTTATTCTGGTTGACTAATTCCGGAGATACAGGTGCAGGTGGTTGCACCTTCACCGGGATCTAAGCCAACTCGAACACACACATTTTATTTGCTTCTGGAATCTGCCCAACATAAAGTACTCGATCCAACGTGCACTAAAAGCCAGAGCTACAGAAAAATCTGCATAACTAATTTTCTGAACATGATATGGAAATTTAGTGAAAATTAAATCCCAGTAAGTTCAACAATAAATCATCATCAATATAGCTCATCACGTCATATTCAGCTG
The DNA here is from genome assembly GCA_037074535.1 of Gleditsia sinensis. Classification (NCBI taxonomy): domain Eukaryota; kingdom Viridiplantae; phylum Streptophyta; class Magnoliopsida; order Fabales; family Fabaceae; genus Gleditsia; species Gleditsia sinensis. Next base: position 32,735,992 of record CM073464.1, on the reverse strand, counting down.
TATAAACTATAGAAAATATCTTTGGTCACATAATGCATTATATCTATGCACATAAGAATCATACAGTAATGATATGTATGACAGGATTAATTATTTTCAGAATATCATATGATGGCCAACAACTTATTCTCATTTCAAGCTACCCCGGTCAGGGTGAGTATCCTCTACTCTCCGGTACTGGCTTTTCTCGCTCCGTCCGACATGGCACACTTTCTCTTTCTTTTCTCATAATCATAATCATAACCGTTGGTAGGGCGTCCCCTACTGGTGCACCACACGGATTGCCATGTGACCCTGCTCATTTCTTTTCTTTTCACAATAATAGCCAAAAATATGCTTTCAATAACAAGTATGTTCATCAAAATATAACTATTACCATAAATCATTGGTAATCATGCCATGAACATAACCATTTCAAATATCACTTTATAAAATATTTTCATGTCAGAATTTTACACTTAAAATGGTAAGAAGTTCATACAATGGCAATGGCTATGGCATATACTAGTCATTTATAAGATTCGTCTTCTTTTTTAATATTAATTTTTTTCTTTTTTTTTCTTGATGCAGGTTTTCATCATATCTAACATTTTCTTACTAATCAGAGCATAAGTCCCGCAATTCAACTCCGATGTAGGTGATCTTGTTGTCAATTTCAAGATAAAACAATTATCTAAAACTATTATGTTGAACATTGTAGTGAAATATTAAGAAATCGAGGTGATATTACTCCCTAAATGTATATGTTATTTCTTCTCGGATAGGTTCTGACCTCAACCTACTAATTGGACCATATCTACCTCATATGGACTCCAACTTGAGTGATTCCAGTGGCTACAAATCTGTGACACACATATCTATAATTCTTATGTTAACCATTTATTTTAATTCCTTACAGATAATTCCCAGAAATTAAAATACCGAAGCTATCCTAACATATTCTTCCCTGATGACCCATTTTCTGACCTTTGACTACTAATCAGACCATAGCTACCTCATATGGACTCCAAATTTAATGATTTCAGTGGGTAAACATCCATGACACATATATATTTAATTCTTATGTTAACCATTTATTTTAATTCCTTATAGATTGTTCCCAGAAATTAAAATACTGAAGCTTAAAATTCTGCCAACCATAGCCATACCCATGCAGAACTATCTACATCAACCTAAGTATTCAAACATACATCACATGAAAGATCAATATGTAACATGATATAGCAACATCCATGACCAATCATCAAAGTTCTAAGATCAAAATCTCATATAAATATTATAAGTTTCAAAAGTTTTCTTCAAAAAGAAATATTGTTAAACTTACTTGGAGCACTTAGTCCCCTAGACTTCTCCTTCCTCTTTCTTCCTTTCTTCCTCTCCTTTCCTCACTCTACCTTGCTTCTATTTTTCCTCTCCCTCACTTGGACGAAATTCTAATGTTGTAAGGGTGGGTTTTCTTATATAGACCACCAAATAATTCACCTTTCATGATCATGGGTCTACCTTATCACAATTAGGATACACTTTGTTGAATTTTTGGAAAACAAACAACTTATGTTCTTGTCTTCGTCTTCCTTAGTCAAGATATGCATAGAAAAAGGAGATTTGTATTTTGAAAATATGATGATATGTTCTTAAGATAAGGGACAAGGTCCCTTTGATTTAGGGATTCATTTCCATTTTCTTTTGTCTTAAACAAGTATGATAGGTTTGCCTTTTTAGGTGGAAAATTTCTAGCCCTTGAATCTCCATTATTTGGTTGATATTATTTGTGTGGGATAGGAATATTTTGTCCTAATACCATGTATTATCATACCACTTGCTAAAATTATGAGTGTAGGATATAGATGTTTTTGTCTTAAAGCCTTGTATTATCATGCCACTTGCCAAAATTATGAATGTAGAATCACACCACTTGCCAAATTTTTGTCTTAATGCCATGTAACCTAATCTTTATTATTATTACATTATTATATCATCACCTAATTTATTTTATTTTATTTTTCCTCTTGGATTTGGGCTTATTCCTACCCATTATGGGCTTATTCCTACCCATTTTCTTTGCTTTGGATAAAATTCTACCTTTCTTGGAGGGCTTGGTCACATTTTCATAATTTTTTGGGCTATTGGTCCAATTAATATATCCTAGTCCAAGTCTATGTTTTATTTCTTGCTTAGGTTATCCAATGGGCTTGTTAGAAACTTATATGAAGTGGAAAAAATCTACATGATGTGTCCATAGGTAAAAGCCCAATGTATGGGTAAATGTTTTAAACTTAGTAACTCTAGTTCTTGAATTATGAAAATTACCCTAATCCAATGTTCTTGAAATTTTAAGACCTTTACTTGTTTCTAAAAATTTATCTTCCTTATCCAAGAATTTTACATCTCTTTAGTATGTTATTTCTAATTTATGTTTTTCCTATTAGGTTTTCCCTCTTTATTTGTTCTCTTAATGGTAAAAACATTTTCTATGAACATATGTAAGGTGAAGAATTTCTAAGGAAAATATCTAAAAATTACGGGATGTTACACTAACCATATCTCCCTTATATGAACTCGAAATTGAGTGATTCTAGTGGATAAATTTCCGTGAGACATATATCTATATTTTTTATGTTAACTAGTTATTATAATTCTCTATAAAATTTTCCCAAAAATTCAAACACATAAGCTTTCTTAGCAGATTCTTCCCTGGTTAACCGTTTTCTGACCACTGCTTACTAATCTAACCATATATACCTCATGTGGACTCCACATTGAGTGATTCTAGTGGCTAAAAATCTGTGAGACATATATCTATATTTTTCATGTTAACCATTCCTTTCAATTCCTAACCGATTCTTCCCAGAATTTGAAAAACACAAACTTCCCTAGTTACTCTGAAATTCAGTTTCCTAACCAAACCTTTTATAAGGTTTTATTTCATCATTTTATTATGTCCTCTTCCATTTTCTTCCTAATTTACACCAAATAATATTTCATCAATTTTTCACCACATTTAAATATACAAAATAGTAGCATAAAAATCTTAAAATTTTGCCACCCATAGCCATACCTATGTAGAACTTTCTACACCAACCTAAGTATTCAAACATACATCACATGCAAGATCAACATGTAACATGATGTAGCAACATCCATGGCCAATCATCAAAGTAACAAATATTGTAAATTTTATCAAAGTTCTAAGATCAAAATCATATATAAATGTTTCTAATTTCAAAGTTTTTCTTTAAAAAATATATTGTTAAACCTACCTAAAGATCTCCTTAGCTCACTTAGTGAATTCTTTTTTTTTTTTCTCTTGAAGGAAGTAGCAAGATTTCTCTATTCCCTTAGCATTTCTTGTAACGCCTGCTTTTTTTTTTTGTATACGCCAGAAACCCAAGTTATCGCATACACCAAGCAACATATAATTACTTTCATACAAGAGTCATTTACATTAGAGTTTAGTAACATTTATACATCCATATGTAACTCGAGGTATTGAGCATACATCACAAAAGGCAGAGTACCATGGAGTTACATCAAAACAATGGGTTAGCCCATTTACATAGCCAAAAAGTTAGGCTTCTACTACTACTCTATGTCCTATCCCTGGCCCTCACCCTTGGGGTGCTGCTGGTGGAGGAGGTGGGCCGGGGGTAAGAATCTCTATCATACTCGTCACCATCAGGTTCATGATGATCGTGAACTATCCAAGATATAGAATGTCAAAAGTCTGCAGCTCTAAAAGCAGCGTCTGTAACAACTCCATTTAAGTATCAAATTTTTTTTTAAATACCATGAAGTTATTACCTTATTACAACTTAACTCAATATAATATTTATTTAATTTATACAATACAGAGTTCACATACATGTCATTAATCAAAACATACGTACAACATATCAAACACATAAAAATCTACATCTTATTTATTCTGGTTGACCAATTTCAGAGATACAGGTGTGAGTGGTTGCACCTTCATCGGTATCTAAGCCAACTCGACCACAAACATTTTATTTGCTTCTAGGATCTGCCCTACATAAAGTACTTGATCCAATGTGCACTAAAATCCAGAGCTACAGAAAAATCTGCATAACTAATTTTCTGAACATGATATGGAAATATAGTGAGAATTAAATCTCAGTAAGTTCAACAATAAATCATCATCAATATAGCTCATCACGTCATGTTCAGCTGTATAAACTACAGAAAATATCTTTGGTCACATGAAAGCATTATATCTATGCACATAAGAATCATACAGTAATGATATGTATGAAAGATTAACTATTTTTAGAATATCATATGATGCCCATCAACTTATTCTCATTTCAAGCTACCCCAGTCAGGGTGAGTATCCTCTACTCTCCAGTACGGGCTTTTCTCGCTCCGTCCGACATGGCACATTTTCTCTTTCTTTTCTCATAATCATAATCATAACCGTTGGTAGGGCGTCCCCTACTGGTGCACCACACGGATTGCCATGTGACAGTGCTCATTTCATTTCTTTTCACAATGATAGCCAAAAATATGCTTTCAATAACAAGTATGTTCATCAAAATGTAACTATTACCATAAATAAGTGGTAATCATGCCATGAACATAACCATTTTAAATATCAATTTATAAAATATTTCCATGTCAAAATTTTACACTTAAGATGGTAAGAAGTTCATACAATAGCAATGGCTATGGCATATACTAGTCATTTATAAGATTCGTCTTCTTTTTTAAATATTAATTTTATTTCTTTATTTTCTTGATGCAGGTTTTCATCATATCTAACCTTCTCTTACTAATCAGAACATAACTCTCTCAATTGAACTCCGATGTAGGTGATCCTGGTGTCAATTTCAAGACAAAACAATTATCTAAAACCATTATGTTGAACATTGTAGCGAAATATTAAGAAATAAAGGTGATATTACTCCCTAAATGTACAGGTTATTTCTTCTCGGATAGGTTCTGACCTCTACCTACTAATCGGATCATATATACCTCATATGGACTCCAAATTGAGTGATTCTAGTGGCTAAAAATCTGTGACACAAATAGCTATAATTCTTATGTTAACCATTTATTTTAATTCCATACAGATAATTCCCAGAAATTAAAATACAGAAGCTATCCTAACATATTCTTCCCTGATGAACCATTTTCTGACCTTTGACTACTAATCAGACCATATCTACCTCATATGGACCCCAAATTGAATGATTTTAGTGGCTACAGATCCGTGAGACATATAACTTTAATTCTTATGTTAACCATTTATTTTAATTCCCTGCATATAATTTCCAAAAATTAAAACACAGAAGCTATCCTAACATATTCTTCCCTGATGAACTATTTTCTGACCTTTGCTTACTAATCGGACCATATATACCTCATATGGACTCCAAATTAAATAATTCTAGTGGAAAAAATTCTGTGACACATACATCTTTAATTCTTATGTTAACCATTTATTTTAATTCCCTATAGATAATTCTCAGAAATTAAAACACAGAAGCTAAAAATTTTGCCACCCATAGCCATACCTATGCAGAACTTTCTATACCAGTCTAAGTATTCAAACATACATCACATGCAAGATCAATATGTAATATGATATAGCAACATTAGGACCAATCATCAAAGTTCTAAGATCAAAATCTCATATAAATATGATAAGTTTCAAAAGTTTTCTTCAAAAAGAAATATTGTTAAACTTACCTGGAGCACTTAGTCCCCTAGACTTCTCCTTCCTCACTCTACCTTGCTTCTATTTTTCCTTTCCCTCACTTGGACGAAATTATAATGTTGTAAGGGTGGGTTTTCTTATATAGACCACTAAATAATTCACCTTTCATGATCATGGGTCTACCTTATCACAATTAGATTACACTTGGTTGAATTTTTGGAAAACAAACAACTTATGTTCTTCTCTTCCTCTTCCTTAGTCAAGATATGTATAGGAAAAGGAGATTTGTATTTTGAAAATTAGGATAATATGTTCTTAAGATATGGGACAAGGTTCCTTTGATTTAGGGATTCATTTCCATTTTCTTTTGTCTTAAACAAGTATGATAGGTTTGCCTTTTTAGGTGGAAAATTTCTAGCCCTTGAATCTCGATTATTTGGTTGATATTATTTGTGTGGAATAGGAATGTTTTGTCCTAATGCCATGTATTATCATACCACTTGCTAAAATTATGAGTGTATGATATAGATGTTTTTGTCCTAAAGCCTTGTATTATCATGCCACTTGCTAAAATTATGAATGTAGAATCACACCACTTGCTAAATTTTTGTCTTAATGCCATGTAACCTAATCTTTATTATTATTACATTATTATATCATCACCTAATTTATTTTATTTTATTTTTTCTCTTGGATTTGGGCTTATTCCTACCCATTATGGGCTTATTCCTACCCATTTTCTTTGCTTTGGATAAAATTCTACCTTTCTTGGAGGGCTTGGTCACATTTTCATAATTTTTGGGCTATTGGTCCAATTACTATATCCTAGTCCAAGTCTATGTTTTATTTCTTGCTTAGGTTATCCAATGGGCTTGCTAAAAACTTATGTGAAGTGGAAAAACTCTATATGAAGTGTCCATAGGTAAAAGCCTAATGTATGGGTAAAGATTTTAAACTTAGTAACTCTAGTTCTTGAATTAGGAAAAATTACCCTAATCCAATGTTCTTGAAATTTTATGACCTTTACTTGTTTCTAAAAATTTATCTTCCTTATCCAAGAATTTTGCATCTCTTTAGTATATTATTTCTAATTGTTTTTCCTATTAGGTTTTCCCTCTTTATTTGTTCTCTTAATGTTAAAAACATTTTCTATGCATATACATAAGGTGAAGAATTTCTAAGAATTATATTTCCTTGGATATCTAAAATATTGTCTAATAAATTTTATTTCCTTAATTAAATATTTATGTACTTTTATCAATAAAAGAAACGAAATTAGGGATGTTACAGCGTCAACACCACATAAGCCATCTCTACTGATCTGAACATAGCATCAAACATAGTGAGACATAAAATCCCAGCAAGATCAACATTCAAAACGTATAGTACACAAAGATTCACATGCTATGACCAGCTGTATAAACTACAGAAAACATTTTCTCTTTTATTCAATAAAGATACAATAAAGTACATACCAGCCTTTTTGTAGGTTATGCATCAATATCAGGCAAAATAACAAAATATATTTGTACAATACCTGTACCGTCGTCCCGGGTCCATACCACACACAGTGGCTCATCATCACTCATAATGGCTCATAGGCCGATAATCTCTCTCAATTGCAATCCTCAATGTGGCGTGAGCCTTCCCCTCCAGCTACTCACCCACCCTTTGAAGGCCATTGGTCGGAGGGTCCTTCCTGTATTGACCACTCTAGGCTATAGGGCGTCCCCTATCCTGGTACCATATCAAAGCCACGACCCTTCAATCGCTTTACCTCGTAAGGTGCCATTATCTTGGGTCACCTTAATGGGTAAAGGTCATCCTGGAGTTGTTAGTCTCCTCAATACAGCAAGGGAGACACCTGTTTCCATGCCAACCTGCTTCAGAGAGGATCATTCTGACTTGTCAGTCGCCTCAATACATCAAGGGAAACACCTGTTTCCAGGCCACCCTACTTCAGAGAGGATCCTCCTGACAACAAAATCTTTTATATCTCACCAGCCACTTAACATAACAGAGGGTGCACATTATTAGATATGCAGCACATAATTAACTTGTTCTCAAACATATTACAACAACTCATCATGGATACATATTCATGTCTTATCAATTTTCCATAATGTACATACATTAGCAACTCACTTGCATACCAACACACAACAGTCTATAGCATGTAAATATAGTATTCATACGTCATTTCTCATGATTCACATTCATGATTTACCAACCATTGTTGGTGAAATAATTATAACACATAAAAGTAACATTCATGCATCATACAACCTTTATTAACATCTTAACAAGGAAAAAGGGCAACACAGCCTGACCTTCCTTTACAAAAAGGACCACAACTTCCTCATTTCAACTCCGATTAAGCTAATTTTGGTGTCTATTGAAAGCTAAAACAATTACCCACAACTTTCATTTTTATTACTTTAACAAATAAGAAACAACCAAGGTAAAAAGGTGTTTGAAAATAGAGTCAGAACTCAGTGCCTTAGATCTGACCTACCATCACTCATCAGGGCATATCTCTCTCGTTTCCAATCCAATTAAGGTGATTTCAGTGTCTATAGAAAGCTAAGACAATTATCTATCAAATAGCACCTTCAGTTTTGAGATCGGAAGCCAATAGGCACTCTAAATCTAGAGAGAAAGTTGAAAATTACTATTCACTCACTATTCATTTACTATTCATCTCTCTCGTTTTTTTCTCCAAAATTGTGCAACTGTGCCTTCCATGTTGGGCTAGTTGGCTTCCCAGAGCAGTACCACCCCTCGCTCTTGGAGGTGGGGGCTTCAAGTAGGTTTAACATCTTCTAATAAATTTTTGTACAAAATTATATATACATTTTTAGATTTGTTTATATGTGATTTTGGATCACATGTGGTCTAGATATTTATATGAAATTCTGTTTTAGATGTTTGAACATGCATATGGGTGCATGGGATTATATAAAAGAAAATCAAAAGAGAAGATAAATTAAGCTGAATTTTGGAATAATTGGGGAAGCTTCGGTTTTTGGAATTCTGGGAAAATTTAGTAAGGATTTTAAAGAAATGGTCAACATATGAATTGTAGATATATGTCTCACGGATCTATAGGATTTAGAATTACTTAATTTGGAGTTCATAGGAGGGAGATATGGCTGATTAATTGAGTAGAGGTCAGAATTCAAGATAGTAAAAATAAGTGTTTTTATTTTAATTTTTTGGGAATAATCCGTAGAGAATTTAAAGAAAATATAAACATAAAAGTTGTAAATAATTGTCTTAGATTCCTATAGAATTTGAAATCACCTCAATCGGAGTTCTTATGATGGAGATATGATGGAATAAGTGAAGAAAGGTCACAGAACACGGCCAGGCCGTGTTCTAGGTTGCTTCAACACGGGTAAGCCGTGTTCGGGGCTGTTTTTAAGCATGTTTGAAATATTTTTCAAGCATGACCGTGTCTTGAACATGGCCAGGCCATGTTGGGTGATGAATTATCATACTTTTCACTGTTTTATGTCTAAAAATAATCTTGTTTGTTGTAATATTTTTAAGAAACATATATTCAAGAAAAATACGTTTAAAATGATGATTTTGGTATCAAGAATTACTCTTTATCTTTATTTAATTTAAAATGAATTATATTGAATATTGGTATGTGATGAATGATTATTAATCATTTAGTATAAAAATGATGCATCATATTATGAAAGTAATTAAATGGTAAGCGTAAAGCTCATGACGAGTTGCTTGATAGTTATGTATTGTATTTGATGAATATTAATTTATATATATACATTTATATGTATGGATGAATATCGACGGGTTGTATGGCTTGAGACGGTACCAAGTAGGGGACGCCTTATTAGCTTGAGTGAGCCAAGGGAGGGCCGCTCCAACCGGGTGACAGTGGTAATGTGAGGGGGCAGGAGGGTGATGTACTCACATTCCCTGGTCACTTATTGTGACTGTAGTCGATCAGTCACTATGTATATAGAAAATGAGTAAATTAAAAGTCGTGATATGGCTGAGCATTAAAAAAAATGGATTTTTAGTGCATGTATAGTATGATAATTATGCATAAACAAAAATTATGATTTTATCTCAAAATTTTGATATTTTTCTGTAACTTATACAGCTGAACATAAAGTAAACAAATTTTTTTTTTCTATTATTATTTTTGCAATCAGATATTTCCCAAAAAGATACATAATTCAATTGTTTATCATGGGAACAAATACATATAGGATCTCTTATGTATACACTATATACAGACCAAGTCTATAAACATCAGAGTACAGCAGAAACAGGGATTCTGTCTGTAGCGTTCAGAGCACTCTAGAATACAAGTATAATTCAAAGACCGTGAGTCTTGGAAGCAACGTAGACTCACCCAGAGAATATATCACCTATCTGCCGAATCAAACTTTGATATTCTTATCTGAAAAATGTGGAAATATCGTGTAGTGAGTTTGACAACTCAATGAGAAAATAATTCCTCCTATGACCTCTTAGGTCAACATATGGATATACTTATATTTTAAAATGTGTCACATGGAAAATACAGTTCAGAAGTACATTCATATGGGACCCGTATTTCAAATATTATCAAATCAAAGGATATACAGATATCCAAAACCATATGCACCATGGTATGATCATTAAACAAATGTTGTTATACTCAGTTGTATAAGCTATAGTAATATATTATGATTTGAAGGTACAATCATTACTTTTAATGCACCTGCCTCACTTGGCAATCTGGTCAATGTAATGAAAATATAACATATTTGCTATATGCATAGTGACCTCGACCCCAGTCACAATAAGTGATCAGGGAATGTGAGTACATCACCCTACTGCCTCCTCACATTACCACTGTCACAATGCAATGAAAATATTTGCTCTCGCATAGTGACCTCGACCCTAATCACAACAAGTGATCAGGGAATGTGAGTACATCACCCTTCTGCCCCCTCACATTACCACTGTCACCTGGTTGGAGCAGCCCTCCCTTGGCTCACTTAGGCTAATAGGGCGTCCCCTATTCGGTACCGTCACAAGCCATACAACCTGTCACGGCCCCAAATGATGGAACACATGATCGGCACAGCATAAGGGTTTCCCCCTAGCCGCAAGCCTAACGCATAGTACATACAAACATCCAGCACACAATCCAGAGTACATAATAAATATAACTGGCCACATATGCCACATCCAATATAAGGAAATACTGTATATATATATATATATATCTCATGAATCCAACATTTGTGATTCAACTTGGCCCATGGCCTCATAATACAACATCGTTGTAAAACATAAAAAAACCATTTTCCAAACAACACATCAAAATACGCAAGAAGCGAGGATCCTGCCTGTAAGTTCATGGAGATACACTAGATATAAACTAAACTAGACAACCAGTACAACATAGCCTTGCCCAAACTGGGGCTCACCAACTCTATATTCAGCCTCCTACGAAGCTGTAACTGGATCAAAGTCTTTTTGACTATCTGTGGGGAGGAAACAGAAGAGGGGTGAGATCACATCTCAGTGAATGGGTAAATCATACTATAACTGAAATAGGGCAAACCAAGCACGAGTGTTTCGCAATGAGTTTAATAATTGAAATCAAAGTGTAAAGATAATAATAGAAACATTAAGCATTTAATCATAATTTATTGAAAGAAAAAAAACTAAACAGTTCAAATGTATGTTCAGAAAATAAAACAGGATTTAAATCAGTAATCGGAAAGCAAATTAATTATGCATGGTAAGTAATAAACGAAGTTATTTATGCAATAATAATGATGAAGGAGATTGTTTAGAAATATTTAATCTTTAAGAAAAATGCATTAGTTTATAGGAGGTCTTTCCTAACAGATCTATCATCTCCCCTAAGCACACAGCAAGGGTAGGGTAATCACTGTAGGCGTAGACATAAGTCCACCCTAAATTTCCCCAAGCACACAGCAAGGGTATGGTAATCATTGTAGGCGTAGACATAAGTCTACCCTAAATCCCTGTGTCTTAGGCAGTCATATGCCCGTCACAGTATCCTAGGCCGAAGCCTTCGCATGAAATCCTGTGTCTTAAGCAGTCACATGCCTGTCACAGTACCTTAGGCCGAAGCCTTCGCATGACCATGGTGCACCAGGGCTAGCACTCCCTGCGGCTAGCTAACAATGATCTAAAAGGGTCTCTCCAATAGAAAACATTTGAAATATGCTATTCAAAGAGTTTAAAGTAAAACATTTCAATAACATTACAATAAAGCTATAATTCTCCATCTAGCTCTTTTCATGCATAAAACTCCTGTTCTAAAATATATTTCATCCATGTATTCCCATGGAGACCTTTATCATCATAAATTTTCCCTTTAAACATATCGTCCGTAGACGTCGCATAGATGTTCGCATGCATCAAATCATTTCATGGCTAACTTAGTTCATTTCTATGACTAAGTTCGCATTTCTATAAATCTAGCTCAAATGGAGAATTATCAGTCTAGATGCTTGCCCTGCATACCTAGGGTTCAACTAGGATTGAAATTTACAATTTCTAACATGGTTGGAACATATTGGTTTTCAAAGCGGTAAAACAATTTAGCATACATTCCAACTAGTTAAAATCATACGAGAGAGTTATAAACTGAATTCGTAAAACATGCGCTATAGTATGAAAAACCCACTCACCGTACTAGGAGTCCAACAACGAGAATTTCACCTCGTGGTGGCTCAACAACCTAGAAAACATAGACATAACATGAAAATTAGATAAATCCTAAATGTCACTATTCATGCCGAAAAATACTATTCACTCGCCGGAAAACACTATTCATGCCGAAACCTAAAAAACCCTATATTCTAGCATAGAAACTAATTCTAAGACTATCTATGGAAAGAATTTTGGTAAAAACGAAGCCTAAAACGCAATTGGACAGAATTTTACCTTGGAGGTTACTGTTCATGCGATTTTTCGGTGATTTTCCGACGGTTTTCCGGTGAAACTAATATGTGGGATTTGTAGCTCTCCTTCCCACGAGTCCAATGGTACCTTGGTAGCTCGAATCGGTTGGCTGGATGGTGAGATATCATAGAGAGAAGGTAGAGAAAATTTTTAGAGAGAGAGAGGGGAAGTCATATGCAGGGGAAATGAAGGAGAAGGGAGGGGGAAGCTGCAGAAAACGCAGAAAACAGCCCGAAGGACGGCCTGGCCGTGTCCTGGAGCATAGCCGTGTTTCGGGGCTACAGTGTACCAAGTTTTTGGCCGAATTGGACAAAACGTCCAACATGAAAGTTGTAGCCCTTTCTCTTCGTTTTCATTGGCCAATTGAATCACCTAATTTGGAGTTCATATGAAGGAGTTATGCATAAAATAGTGAGCAAAGGTATAGACCACACTATGCTTCAGTTTTTGCCTCTTATCACTATAATATTCACAGAATTAGCAAAAGTTCCAAAAATCAAAGTTGTAGATATATATCTTATCTTCCAACAGAAATTGGAATCACTTAATTTGGATTTCATATAAGAGATTTATACTTATATGAGTGAAGACAGGTCAGAAGAAATGTCAGAAATGCTCTAAAATTTGACATTGTTCTCAACTTCCTTGTTTCAAATTATTTGTATTTAACCTTCAAAGGTTTGGGTTATTACACAACCAGCCGATATTCATCAATACATATAAATACATGTAAAATTATCAAGCAACTCGCTGTGAGCTTTACGCTTGCCATTCAATCTCATTTATAACATGACATGCATCATTTTCACAAGTATATAGCTTTACAAATCAATGCAACGTGCACATAATATACACTTTATCAAATAATGATAAATACAAGTAAAATCAGATACATCATGAGTTCAGAAATCCATTTTCAAATACTATACTCTTCTTAAATCATATTTCAAATTATAAGCAGTTCAAATCATTTTAATGTATTTCAGAAACATATCAAAGTGTAAATATCTCATAAACATAATCATATACATGCTCAAATATCAAGAAGAGTATAGGACAAGCCATAGGAAGAATCATCTACTCACAGGGTAGGGCTCCTGATTGGATAGCCCTAAATTGTACTTTTCCAAGTTGAATTTGACCAAACGTGTCCAGAAGGTCCAAAAATTTAGGAAATGACCTCATAATCTTGGTTAACGCTCAGGGCACTGTTCACCGCCAGAAATTACTATTCACCACCACTATTCACGCCGAAAATCACTATTTACCGCAACATAAAAAGTTACCAAATGACCGAAAGAAATACATATCCTAATGTTTATCTAACTTCTGAATCCATCTACGGTGTCAGATTTCTAATTTGAAGTCTCTAAGTAAGAGTTTTATAATTTACCTTTTTCTGAGATTTTCTACTTCAGATCTACGGCGATTCAACGGTGGATTTGAAAAACTGATCGGTCAAAACTGTAGTATTCTTCGTCCTGATTCCAATAGCACCTTCAGTTTTGAGATCGGAAGCCAATAGGTACTCCAAATCTAGAGAGAAAGTTGAAAGTTACTATTCACTCACTATTCATTTACTATTCATCTCTCTCGTTTTTTTCTCCAAAATTGTGCAGCCGTTCCTTCCGTTGCCTCCCCCTTCCCTTTTTATTTTATTTTATTTTTTAAATAATAATAATAATTATTTAATAATTAAATAAGAGGATTTTCTTTTATATAAATTCCGTTTTTCATCCTAAAATATTCTAAAAATTTCTAAAAATTTACATTCTCATAAATTTTTAGTTAAACTCTTAAATCATGATTTTTCTTGATAAAAATCTCAATAAAACAAATTACAAAATAAATATCTTTATACATAATAAAAGAAAGAATATTTCTAAAAATACAACAAAAATTCATTAAAGGGCAATATAATTATTTTAAGCAAAACAATAATTATTTTAATTAAAAATATACTTGCTTTTAGTAGAACATAATCCTTTTTAAACAAATAAAAATATATTTGTTTATAACAAAACATTATTATTGAAAAACAAAATTACGGGATATTACATTCTTCCCCTCTTAAGAAATTCGGTCCTCGAATTTCAGCCCATTCTACCATATGTAAGAAATGAACACAAGGCATAAATTACAATTATTAACCTCATTACTCAAGCTATTGAGAGTATCTCCTTTGTATATTATCTTTACTCTCTAAGAAGTCTATTCACTTTAGTGATTTTACCATATAACCTTAACCGTAGGGATTTTCTTGAACCATAAATTCTTCAAGAATATTTGGTCACCAACTGATAATGTCTAATGCTCTAATATATATGGTCCTTATAGACTTTTGGCCTGTACTGAGTTACTTATATTCTTTTTCTAATCAATTTCATCGCCATATTTGCAAATAGATACTAACCTTCTCACTTAAAAATATGTGAGTATTTGGCGCGCATATTATTCTCTCTTTCCTAAGTAGCCTCCCTTGAAAAGTACTTTTACTACATCACTTTCACTATGACATTTCTTTTGAATTTAATTTCTTCACTTGACTATCTACTATAGTCACTGATTTTTCCTCATATAACAACTCTTTGTCTAACTGAATTTCCCAACACTGAATAACATGTGTTGAGTCTGGTAGATACTTTCATAGCATAGATACATGAAAGACTGGATGAACATTATCCAATTCAGATGGCAAAGCCCAACGATAAGCTATTGGACCGATTTTTGTGGACCTAACTTTACTCAACTCACTCACCCATTAGGAGACCTATAATGTTTTATGTAAAACCTCAAATGGTGCCATTTGTATATTGGCTTGATAACTATTGATATGAGAAAATTCAATTAAGGACAAATACTTTCTCCTTTCTCAACAATTATTCACACGTACATTTTCAATCTCAACATAATTCAAATCCTAGATACTAAACTCAACTTAGCATGGTATAATCCCTTAATTCAAATACCTTAACCGCCTTTCATTATTTTCAGACATGGTTCATCAAAACATCATAAGGTCATCATCCTTCTGTTCCTCTCAAAATTTTCATTACTTTTACCTATATCCACTATGACACCATAATAACTGAATTTCAAAGAAAATAAATTAAACCTCCTTGTAATAAGGAAAAAGAAAACCTTACATTTAATGCCAAACATTAATGAAGGATGATGCAGCAGAAAATGCAGAATACATAATAGAGTATGGTGCCAAAATAGGAAGTCAAAAATTTAAACAAAGCATTGAAACATTAAAATCGGTGGCCGTAATTCTTGACAATCTATAAACAAAATCTAACTACGATTTCGGCAAAAATAGGTGGTCGCAAATTTTGAATATATGTGCCATAATCTACTTTAAAGCTGTTGATATTCGATGGAAAAGAAACATTTTCGAACTTATAAAAGTCTGTGAAAAACAAAGAATACGTAGCTAACTGGTAGGATGCAGTTGATTGCTTCAAAATAGATGTAATCAATCAACTGTAAAATAACCAGTCCAAATTAAAATTTCTCAAAATAGCTAGTCGACTTAATAATACCGATAGTCGACTGGCAAAAACATTGAGAAAACAAAATAAATCATTTGATTGTTCCTCTTCAACAATTAATTGGTTTGCATTTTCACTTTTTTTTTACAATGACGGCTATCACCTACAACTTTTCTACAAGAATCGAGACATCAATACTTCATCAAAGACAACAAGAAAAAGACAGATTTCTGGTGATATCTTATCTTGTGCTCTTTATGTGCTTAATATGGGTCACAGTCATAACTATTGTACATATACATGCTTGCCGTCATTTTTGAAATTTTTTTTATCTTTAATTTAGCTGATATCCACCAATCACTCACATAGTTGTTATAATAATACCCGACCTATTCACATAGCTATTATAAATATGCCCTTCTCTGAATTCTATAAATACTTACATTAGTATCTTTGTTTATACTCAAAGTTAAGGTGATAGAAATTATGGATGGAACCACATTCCGTCAGTTTCGAAATATTTGTGTCTTTTGTGGTTCCAGTCCTAGAAAAGATGGGGAGTATGTTAAAGCAGCACAAAATCTGGGTATGGTGCTAGCTAGGAGAAGAATTCATTTAGTGTATGGTGGAGGTAACCGTGAGTTAATGGGGTGTGTGACTACAGCTACACATGTAGGAGGATGCCAAGTTCTAGGTATTATTCTTACAGCTGTAGCTGCATCCAGCATCATAGGGAAGACAATTGGGGAAGAATATAGAGTAGCTTCCATGCATGAATGCATGGCTAGAATGATGAGCAATGCTGACGCCTTCATTGCCTTACCAGGTGGTTTTGGTACTTTAGAGGAGATTTTCCAAATAGTCTCTTGGGCACAACTGAATATGCATGACAAACTGATAGGTTTGTTAAATGTTAATCACTTCTTTGATGGTCTGTTGTCTTTTCTAGATCAAGCTATGGAACAGAGGTTTATCACACACTCAGCACGACGAATTCTCATCTTGGCTTCAAATGCTGAGGAGTTGATTGATGCCTTACAAGCATATGTTCATGTACCTGATCCAACTATTACTCAAATAGAATAGACGGCAGACAACCGCAGGAAGTGCAAATTGGATTTGGATCTTCATCTGTAACTGTAGTAGAACGTAGCCATTGTTGTTCCACTTTTATTTTCTTAAGATCTATTTGGATACCATCCTTACTAAACATACTCCTTTAGAGTTTGTAAAACTATCTTTAATTATGATCCTTTAAACTCTTAGAATATTTTAGTGTATCGTCAATAATTATACTAACAAATTGATCCAGGAATGGCTTAAGTACTCTATTTATTAAGTCCATGAATAAAGCTTAGACATTTGTCAAACTAAATGACATAACCAAGAATTCATAATGTCCATAATGAGTCCTAAATTTTTTTTTTCCAATATCCTCTTCCCTTATCCTCAATTCATGATACTCAAATCCCAAATCAAGTTTGTTTTTTTGAAAAAAAAATACTGAGCACCTTATAACTGGTTAAACAGATACGAGGTAATGGATGTTTTTTTTATTCCACATTGTCACCTTATTCAACTGTCTATAATCTATGCATAGTCATAGTGATCCATCTTTCATTTCCACAAATAGGTCTAGAGCACCTCAAGGAGAGTACTAGAGAGTATAAATCCATTGTCTAACAAGTCTTGTAACTATTTTTTAGTGGTAATGTGAAGGGGTAGGAGGGTGATGTACTCACATTCCCTGATCACTTATTGTGACTAGGGTTGAGGTCACTATGCGTATAGCAAATATTTTCATTGCATTGTGACAGTGGTAATGTGAGGAGGCAGTAGAGTGATGTATTCACATTCCCTGATCACTTATTGTGACTGGGGTCAATGTCACTATGCGTATAGCAAATGTGTCATATTTTCATTGCATTGACCAGATTGCCGAGTGAGGCAGGTGCATTAAAAGTAATGATTTTACCTTCAAATCATAATGTATTACTATAGCTTATACAGCCGAGTATAACAACATTTGTTTAATGATCATACCATGATGCATATGGTTTTGGATATCTGTATATCCTTTGATTTGATAATATTTGAAATACGGGTCCCATATGAATGTACTTTTGAACTGTATTTTCTATGTGACACATTTTAAAATATAAGTACATCCATATGCTGACCTAAGAGGTCATAGGAGGAATTATTTTGCTCACTGAGTTGTCAAACTCACTACATGATATTTCCACATTTTTCAGATAAGAATATCAGAGTCTGATTCGGCAGATAGGTGATATATTCTCTGGGTGAGTCTACGTTGCTTCCAAGACTCACGGTCTTTGAATTATACTATATTTGTATTCTAGAGTGCTCTAAATGCTACAGACAGAATCCCTGTTTCTGCTGTACTCTGATGTTTATAGACTTGGTCTGTATATTGTGTATACATGAGAGATCCTATATGTATTTGTTCTCATGATAAAGAATTGAATTATGTATCTTTTTGGGAAATATCTGATTGCAAAATTAATAATAGAAAAAAAAATTTGTTTACTTTACGTAACGTAAATTAGGGGCGTTACAAATTGGTACCAGAGTATTAGGTTTCGCTATGGCTATCAGAGTAAAGGATTCTTTAGTAGGACTTTTAGTATCGATATGAGCCGGACATATTTATACTTCAGGTGCTGTTAAGGGATTCTATAGGGTTTCAAATTCCTTTCTAATCCAAGATTGCTAAAGTTCTTAGTATAAGGTTTATTGAATATTATGAAATTTTCAAAAAAATATCTATGGGCCAATTATTGCCTGAAAGTGAAAGGGATAGGCATCCTTGAAAATTTAAAGAATTGAGACAAATGCCAATTACGATCGTTTCTGAATCTAATATTCGTTTTACCTCGTTGTCTAGTTATGATAGACTTTGATGTGATACTGAGAATGGATTGGTTGGTATCAAGCCATGCCATTCGGAATGTCACTTTAAGGTGATTACAGTCAATATTCGTGGAGAATTTTCTTTCTTGATACAGAGAGACCATAGTGATATATTCAATAATCTAATCTCTGCTTTAGCAGCCCATAAGTGATTATAAAAAGGTGCCAAGGATATTTGGCAGTGGTGAGAGATATTGATATAATGTATGCTAGTGTAAATCAAGTTCTAGTGGTCAATTTTTTTTTTGATGTTATTCCTGAGGAATTGCCAAGATTACCTCGAAACGTAAAATAAAATTTGGTATTGATTTACTTCCTGGAATCTAACCAGTGCCTGTCTATACCCCCTTATAGAATGATATTGACTAAACTTAAGAAAAAAAAATAGTTACAAGTTCTCTGAGTTCTATAAATACTTACATTAGTATCTTTGTCTATACTCAAAGTTAAGGTGATAGAAATTATGGAGGGAACCGCATTCCGTCAGTTTCGAAATATTTGTGTCTTTTGTGGTTCCAGTCCTGGAAAAGATGGGGAGTATGTTAAAGCAGCACAAAATCTGGGTATGGTGCTGGCTAGGAGAAGAATTCATTTAGTGTATTGTCAATAATTATAATAGCTATGTGAATAGGCCGGGTATTATTAGAACAACTATGTGAGTGATTGGTGGATATCAGCTAAATTAAAGGTAAAAAAAAAAGTGAACCAGCAATGGCTATGTTCTACTACAGTTACATATGAAGATCCAAATCTAATTTGCGCTTCCTGCGGTTGTCTGACGTCCATTCTATTTGAGCAATAGTTGGATCAGGTACATGAACATATGCTTGTAAGGCATCAATCAACTCCTCAACATTTGAAGCCGAGATGAGAATTCGTCGTGCTGAGTGTGGGATAAACCTCTGATACAATAATTATATTGGCCACTAATAAATTTTTGTTGTATTTTTAGAAATATTCTTTCTTTTAATATGTATAAAGATATTTATTTGGAGATTTGTTTTATTATAATATTTATCAAGAAAAATTATGATTTAAGGGTTTAACTAAAGGTTTATGAGAATGTAAATTTTTAGAAATTTTTGGAATAGATTGGATGAATAACGAAATTTATATGAATTTATATAAAAGAAAATCCTATTATTTAATTAATAAATAATAATTATTATTATAAAAAAAAGGAGGCAAGGGGAAGGGGGACGACGCATTGCAGGTTTCGGAAAACCGAAAAAAAAATATTTCGATGAATAGTGAGTGAATAGTAACTTTCAACTTTTTCTTTAGATTTGGAGTGCCTATTGGCTTCCGATCTCAAAACTGAAGGTGTTACTTTATTCAGAACAAAGAATACTTCAGTTTTGACCGATTAGTTTTTCAAATCCACCGTTGAATTGCCGTAGATCTGAAGTAGAAAATCTCAGAAAAAGGTAAATTCTAAAACTCTTACTTAGAGACCTCAAATTAGAAATCTGACACCGTAGATGGATTCAGAAGTTAGATAAACATTAGGATCTGAACAGTACCCTGAGTGTTGACTAGTGTTGACCAAGATTCTGAGGTCATTTTTTAAGTTTTTGGACCCTCTGGACACGTTTGGTCAAATTCAACTTGGAAAAGTACAATTTAGGGCTGTCCAATCAGGAGTCCTACCCTGTGAGTAGATGATTCTTCCTACGGCTTGCCCTATACTCTTCTTGATATTTGAGCATGTATATGATTATGTTTATGAGATATTTACACTTTGATATGTTTCTGAAATATATTAAAATGATCTGAACTGCTTATAATTTGAAATATGATTCAAGAAGAGTATAGTATTTGAAAATGGATTTCTGAACTCATGATGTATCTGATTTTACTTGTATTTATCATTATCTGATAAAGTGTATATTATGTGCACGATGCATTGATTTGTAAAGTTATATACTTGTGAAAATGATGCATGTCATATTATAAATGAATTTGAATGGAAAGCGTAAAGCTCATGGCGAGTTGCTTGATACTTTTACATGTATATATATGTATTGATGAATATCGGCTGGTTGTATGGCTTGTGATGGTACCGAATAGGGGACGCCCTATTAGCTTGAGTGAGCCGGGGGAGGGCCGCTCCAACCGGGTGACAATGGTAATGTGAGGAGGCAGTAGGGTGATGTACTCACATTCCCTGATCACTTACTGTGACTAGGGTCGAGGTCACTATGCGTATAGCAAATATTTTCATTGCATTGACCAGATTGCTGAGTGACAGTGGTAATGTGAGGGGGCAGTAGGGTGATGTACTCACATTCCCTGATCAATTATTGTGACTAAGGTCGAGGTCATTATGCGTATAGAAAATGTGTTATATTTTTTATTGCATTGACTAGATTGCCGAGTGAGGCAGGTGCATTAAAAGTAATGATTTTACCTTCAAATCATAATATTTTACTATAGCTTATATAGCTGAACATAACAACATTTGTTTAATGATCATACTATGGTGCATATGGTTTTGAATATCCTTTGATTTGAGAATATTTGAAATACGGGTCCCATATGAATGTACTTCTGAACTATATTTTCTATGTGACATATTTTAAAATATAAGTACATCCATATGCTGACCTAAGAGGTCATAGGAGGAATTATTTGCTCACTGAGTTGTCAAACTCACTACATGATATTTCCACATTTTTCAGATAAGAATATCAGAGTCTGATTCGGCAGATAGGTGATATATTCTCTGGGTGAGTCTATGTTGCTTCCAAGACTCATGGTCTTTGAATTATACTATGTTTGTATTCTAGAGTGCTCTGAACGCTACAGGCAGGATCCTCATTTCTATTGTACTTTGATGTTTATAGACTTGGTCTGTATATTGAGTATACATGAGAGATCCTATATGTATCTGTTCCCATGATAAAGAATTAAATTATGTATTTTTATGGAAAATATCTGATTGCAAAAAATAATTGTAGGAAAATAATGTTTATTTTACATAACGTAAATTAGGGGCGTTACAAGTTGGTATCAGAGCCATTAGGTTTCCTTGTGGCTATCAGAGCAAAGGATTCTTTAGTAGGACCTTTA
Source organism: Gleditsia sinensis (assembly GCA_037074535.1). Taxonomy (NCBI): domain Eukaryota; kingdom Viridiplantae; phylum Streptophyta; class Magnoliopsida; order Fabales; family Fabaceae; genus Gleditsia; species Gleditsia sinensis. The sequence continues at coordinate 32,713,849 of CM073464.1, read as the reverse complement.
GTATCGATATGAGCTGGACATATTTATACTTCAGGTGCTGCTAAGGGATTCTATAGGGTTTCAAATTCCTTTCTATTCCAAGTTGTTAAAATTTATAGTATAAGATAGATTGAATATTGTGACATATTAAGAAGTATCTATGGATCAATTATAGCTTGAAAGTGGAAGAGATATGCGTCTTAAAGAATTTAAGGAATTGAGACAGATACCAAATATGATGGCTTCTGAATGTGACATCCGTTATATCCGATTGTCTAGATATGATAGATTGTGATGTGATATTGAGAATGGATTATTTGGCATTATGTCATGTCATTTTGAAATGTTACTTTAAGGTGATTAAATTCAATATTCTTGGAGAATTTTCTTTCTTGATACAAGTAAATAGTAGTAAGATACCCAGTAACTTAATCTATGTTTTACTATCCTATAAGTGATTACAAAATGGTGCCAAGAATATTTGGCAAGTGGTAAAATATGTTGATATAAAGTATACCAGTGTAAATCAAGTTCCAGTGGTTAGAGAATTTTCTGATATAATTCCTAAGAAATTGCTAGGATTACCCTGAAACAATAAATAGAATTTGGTATTGATTTATTTCTTGGAACCTAACCAGTGTCTATATTTCCATATAGTATGGCACCCACTGAACTTAAAGAACTGAAAAAGGAATAGTTAGAAGACATGTTAGACAAGAGATTTAAAAGCCCTAGTACTTTTACTTGGAGTGCTCCAGTTTTATCTGTGAAAAAGAATGATGGACCACTATGACTATGCATAGATTATAGACAATTGAATAAAGTGACAGTGTAGAATAAATACCCATTGCCTTATATAGATGATCTGTGTGATCAGTTACAAGGTGCTCAATGTTTTTTTTAAAATTAATTTGAGATATGAATATTATCAATTGAAGAAAGGGAAAGAGAATAATCTGAAAACAGTTTTCAGGACTCGATATGAGCACTATAAGTTCTTAGTGATGTAATTTGGGTTTGAAACAAGCCCTGATTGTATTTATAGACTTGATGAATAGTAATTTAGCCACTCCTGGATCAAATTATTTTTGCATCTAGAATATTCTAAAAGTTTAGAGTAACATAAGCAATATTTAAAGATAGTTATACCAACTCTAAGGGAGTAGGGTTGGTAAGGATGATATCCAAGTTGACCCTAAGAAAATAGAAGTAGTATAACAATGGCATGTCCTACTACAGTTATAGATGAAGATCCAAATCTAACTTGCGCTTCCTACGGTTGTCTGTCGTCCATTCTATTCAAGCCACAGTTGAATCGGGTACATGAACATATGCTTTTAAAGTATTAATCAACTCTTCAGCATTTGAAGCTGAGATGAGAATTCGTCGTGCTGAGTGTGGGATAAAATTTTGTTTAATAGCATGATCAAGAATAGACAACAGACCATCAAAGAAATGGTTAACATTTAACAAACCTATCGGTTTGTGATGTATATTCAATTGTGCCCAAGATACTATTTGAAAAATCTCCTCTAAAGTACCAAAACCCCTTGGTAAGGCAATGAAAGCATCAGCATTGCTCATCATTCTAGCCATGCGCTCATGCATAGAAGCAACCCTAAATTCTTCCCCAACTGTTTTTCCTATGATATTTGATACAGCTAAAGTTGTAGGAATAATACCTAGAACTTGTCATCCTCCTATATGTGCAGATGTAGCCACACACCCCATTAACCAACGGTTACCTCCACCATAGACTAAATGAAGTTTTCTTCTGGCCAACACCATACCTAGGTTTTGTGCAGCTTTCACATACTCTTCATCTTTCCCATGACTGGAACCACAAAATACACAAATATTTCGAAACTGACGGAATGCGATTCCCTCCATAGCTGTACACACTTTAATTTTGAGTATGAAAATAAAGATACTAAAGTGTGTATTTATAGAATTCAAAGAAAGACATACATACGATAGCTATGTGAATATGCCGGGCATAATTAGAATAACTATGTGAGTGATTGATGGATATCAGAAAAAATTGAAGATGAAATTTTCAAAAATGACGGCAAGCATGTATGTGTACAGTAGTTGTGATAGTCGCTCATATTGGGCATATAAAGAGATTAAGGTTAAGATATCACCAGGAAATTTTCTTTTCTTGTTGTCCTTGATGAAGGATTGATGTCTTGAGTCATGTAGGGAAGTTGTAGATGATAGGCGTCATTGTAAAAAAAAAGTGAAAATGCAAACCAATTAATTGTTGAAGAGGAACAATCAAATGATTTATTTTGTTTTCTCAATGTTTTTGCCAGTCGACTATCGGTATTATTAAGTCGACTAGCTATTCTAAGAAATTTTAATTTAGATTGGTTATTTTACAGTTGATTGATGACATCTATTTAGAAGCAATCAACTGCATCCTACCAGTTAACTACGTATTCTTTGATTTTCACAGACTTTTATAAGCTCAGAAATGTTTCTTTTTCATGTAATATTTTTTCACTGAATAACAATATCTTTGAATTAGATTTTGGCACATATATTCAAAATTTGCGGCCACCGATTTTTTCCAAAATCGTAGTTAGATTTTGTTTACAGATTGTTAAGAATTACGGCTGCCGATTTTAATGTTTCAATGCTTTGTTCAAATTTCTGACTTCCTATTTTGGCACCATGCTCTATTATGTATTCCACATTTTCTGCTGCATCGTCCTTCATTAATGTTTGACATTAAATGTAAGGTTATCTTTTTCCTTATTACAAGGAGATTTAATTTATTTTCTTTGAAATTCAGTTATTATGGTGTCATAATGGATATAGGTAAAAGTAATGAAAATTTTGAGAGGAACAGAAGGATGATGACCTTATGATGTTTTGATGAATGTAATCAAGAGAATGAACCATGTCCGAAAATAATGAAAGGCGATCAAGGTATTTGAATTAAGGGATTATACCATACTAAGTTGAGTTTAATATCTAGGATTTGAATTATATTGAGATTGAAAATGTACGTGTGAATAATTGTTGAGAAAAGAGAAATTATTTGTCCTTAATTGAATTTGCTCATATCAATAGTTATCAAGCCAATATACAAATGGCACCATTTGAGATTTTATATAAAACATTATAGGTCTCCTAATGGGTGAGTGAGTTGAGTAAAGTTAGGTCCACAAAAATCGGTCCAATAGCTTACCGTTGGGCTTTGCCATCTAAATTGGATAATGTTCATCCAGTCTTTCACGTATCTATACTACGAAAGTATCTACCAGACCCAACACATGTTATTCAGTGTTGGGAAATTCAGTTAGACAAAGAGTTGTTATATAAGCAAAAAATCAGTGACTATAGTAGATAGTTAAGTGAAGAAATTAAATTCAAAAAAAAAAATGTCACGGTGAAAGTGATGTAGTAAAAGTATTTTTCAGGGGAGGCTACTTAGGAAAGAGAGAATAATATGCGCGCCAGATACCCACATATTTTTGAGTGAGAAGATTAGTATCTATTTGTAAATATGGCGATGAAATTGATTAGAAAAAAAATATAAGTAACTCAGTACAGGCCAAAAGTCTATAAGGACCATAAATATTAGAGCACTAGACATTATCAGTTGGTGACCAAATATTTTTGAAGAATTTATGGTTGAAGAAAATCCCTATGGTTAAGGTTATATGGTAAAATCACTAAAGTGAAGAGACTTCTTAAAGAGTGAAGATAATATACAAAGGAGATACTCTCAATAGCTTGAGTAATGAGGTTAATAATTGTAATTTATGCCTTGACTTCATTCCCTATTTGTGATAGAATGAATTGAAATTTGGGGACCGAATTTCTTAAGGGGGGAAGAATGTAATATCCCGTAATTTTATTTTTAAATGATAATGTTTTGCTATGAACAAATATAGTTTTATTTGTTTAAAAATGATTATGTTTTGCTCAAAGTAAGTATATTTGTAATTAAAATGATTTATGTTTTGGTTACAATAATTATATTGGCCTCTAATAAATTTTTGTTGTATTTTTAGAAATATTCTTTCTTTTAATATGTATAAAGATATTTATTTTGAGATTTGTTTTATTATAATATTTATCAAGAAAAATTATGATTTAAGGGTTTAACTAAAGGTTTATGAGAATGTAAATTTTTAGAAATTTTTAGAATATTTTAGGATGAAAAATGAAATTTATATGTATTTATATAAAAGAAAATCATATTATTTAATTAATAAATAATAATAATTATTATAAATAAAAAAAAGAAAATAAAAAGGAGGCAAGGGGAAGGGGGACGACGCATTGCAGGTTTCGAAAAACCAAAAAAAAAATATTTCGATGAATAGTGAGTGAATAGTAACTTTCAACTTTTTCTTTAGATTTGAAGTGCCTATTGGCTTCCGATCTCAAAACTGAAGGTGTTACTGGATTCAGGACGAAGAATACTTCAATTTTGACCGATCAGTTTTTCAAATCAGCCGTTGAATTACCGTAGATCTGAAATAGAAACTCTATGAAAAAGGTAAATTCTGAAACTCTTACTTAGAGATCTCCAATTGAAATTCTGACACCGTAGATGGATTCAGAAAGTATTATTTGCTCACAGAGTTGTCAAACTCACTACACGATATTTTCACATTTTTCAGATAAGAATATCAGAGTCTGATTCGGCAGATAGTTGATATATTCTCTAGGTGAGTCTACGTTGCTTTCAAGACTCACAGTTTTTGAATTATACCATTTTTTTATTCTAGAGTATGCTCTGAATGCTATAGGCAGGATCCTTATTTCTGCTGTACTATGATGTTTATAGACTTGGTCTGTATATTGTGTATACATGAGAGATCCTATATGTGTCTGTTCCCATGAGAAAGAATTGAATTATGTATCTTTATGAAAAATATCTAATTGCAGAAAAAAAAATGGTTATTTTACGTAACGTAAATTGGGGGCGTTACAAGTTGATATCAGAGTTTTGATATCAGAAGCCAATAGGCACTCCAGATCTAGATAAAAAGTTGAAGGTTACTATTCACTCACTATTTATCTTCTCTATTTTTTTCTCAAATTTCTGCCTCCGTCCTTTTTCTCAATTACGCTCATTTCCTTTTTCATTTTTTTAAAATAATAATAATTATTATTTAATAATTAATAATAAGATTTTCCTTTAAATAAATTCATATAAATTCCGTTTTCCACCCTAAAATATTCCAAAAATTTCTAAAAATTTACATTCTCATAAAACTTGAGTTAAACTCTTAAATCATGATTTTTCTTGATAAAAATCATAATAAAACAATTCTCAAAATAAATATCTTTATACATATTAAAAGAAAGAATATTTCTAAAAATATAACAAAAATTCATTAAAAACCAATATAATTATTTCAAGTAAAACAATAATTATTTTAATTAAAAATAGACTTTTAGCAGAACATAATCATTTTTAAACAAATAAAAATATATTTGTTTATAAAAAAACATTATTATTTAAAAATAAAAATTATGGGATGTTAAATTTACATGTAATTATATGTATTGATAAATAACGGCTGGTTGTATGGCTTGTGACGGTACCGAATAGGGGACGCCCTATTAGCTTGAGTGAGCCGGGGGAGGGCCGCTCCAACCGGGTGACAGTGGTAATGTGGGGAGGCAGAAGAGTGATATGCTCACATTCCCTTATCACTTATTGTGACTAGGGTCGAGGTCACTATGCGTATAGCAAATGAGTTATATTTTCATTGCATTGACCAGATTGTCGAGTGAGGCAGGTGCATTAAAAGTGATGATTTTATCTCCAAATTTTAATATTTTACTATAGTTTATACAGCTGAGCATAACAACATTTGTTTAATGATTATACCAAGCAGCATATGGTTTTGGATATCTGAATATCCTTTGATTTGAGAATATTTGAAATACGGGTCTCATATGAATGTACTTCTGAACTGTATTTTCTATGTGACATATTTTAAAACATAAGTACATTCATATGCTGACCTAAGAGGTCATAAGAGGAATTATTTACTCATTGAGTTGTCAAACTCACTACACGATATTTTCACAACAGCACCGTGAGTATAAATATGTCTGCAGTTACATACCTATACTCAAAGTCCTACTATATAATTCTTTGCTCTGTTAGCCACAGGGAAACCTAATGCTCTGATACCAACTTGTAATGCCCCTAATTTACGGTACGTAAAATAAACATTTTATTTATTTATTTTCCGCAATCAAATATTTTCCATAAAGATATATAATTCAATTATTTATCATGGGAACATATACATATATGATCTCTCATGTATACACAATATATAGTCCAAGTCTATAAACATCAAAGTACAACAGAAACGAAGATCCTGCCTGTAGCGTTCAGAGCACTCTAGAATACAAACACAGTATAATTCAAAGACTGTGAGTCTTGGAAGCAACGTAGACTCACCCAGAGAATATATCACCTATCTGTCGAATCAGACTCTGATATTCTTATCTAAAAAATGTGAAAATATCGTGTAGTGAGTTTGACAACTCAGTGAGTAAATAATTCCTCCTATGACCTCTTAGGTCAGCATATGAATGTACTTATGTTTTAAAATATGTCACATAGAAAATACAGTTCAGAAGTACATTCATATGAAACCCGTATTTCGATACCAACTTGTAACTGATCAAACAGATCATCTATACGAGGTAATAGGTAGGTATTCCACACTGTCACCTTATTCAACTGTCTATAATTGGATTTTGTCTCAATTCTTTAAATTATCTGGCACACCTATCCCTTTTCACTTTCAGGTAGAAATTGACCCATAGATACTTCTTAAGATGCCATAATATTCAATCAATCTTATACTAGAAAATTTAGCAACTTGGAATAGAAAGGAAATTGAGACCCTATAGAATCCCTTAGCAGCACCTGAAGTATAAATATGTCCGGCTCATATCGATACTAAAGGTCCTATTAAAGAATCCTTTGCTCTGATAGCCACAGGGAAACCTAATGCTCTGATACCAACTTGTAACGCCCCCAATTTACGTTACATAAAATAAACATTTTTTTCCTACAATTATTATTATTTCCGCAATCAGATATTTTCCATAAAGAAACATATAGGATCTCTCATATATACACAATATATAGACCAAGTCTATAAACATCAAAGTACAATAGAAACGGGGATCCTGCCTGTAGCGTTCAGAGCACACTCTAGAATACAAACACAATATAATTCAAAGACCGCGAGTCTTGGAAGCAACGTAGATTCACCCAGAGAATATATCACTTATCTGCCGAATCAGACTCTGATATTCTTATATGCAAAATGTGGAAATATCGTTTAGTGAGTTTCACAACGCAGTGAGCAAATAATTCCTCCTATGACCTCTTAGGTCAGCATATGGATGTACTTATATTTTAAAATATGTCACATAGAAAATATAGTTCAGAAGTACATTCATATGGGACCCGTATTTCAAATATTCTCAAATCAAAGGAAATTCAGATATCCAAAGCCATATGCTGCACGGTATGATCATTAAACAAATGTTGTGCTCAGCTATATAAGCTATAGTAAAATATTAAGATTTGGAGATAAAATCATCACTTTGAAAATGACCTGCCTCACTCGGCGATCTGGCTAATGCAATTTGAAAATGACCTCCCACACTCGGCGATCTGGTCAATGCAATTTGATTTGAAAATGACCTGCCTCACTTAGCGATCTGGTCAATGCAATGAAAATATAATTCATTTGCTATACGCATAGTGACCTCGACCCTAGTCACAATAAGTGATCAGGGAATGTGAGTACATCACCCTCCTGCCTCCCCACATTACCACTGTCACCCGGTTGGAGTGACCCTCCCCTGGCTCACTTAGGCTAATAGGGCATCCCCTATTCGGTACCGTCACAAGCCATACAACCAGCCGATATTCATCAATACATATATATACATGTAAAATATCAAGCAACTCGCCATGAGCTTTCCGCTTGCCATTCAATCTCATTTATAATATGACATGCATAATTTTCACAAGTATATAGCTTTATAAATCAATGTATCGTGCACATAATATTCACTTTATCAAATAATGATAAATACATTTAGAACCACATATTCAATGAGTTTCAAAATCTATTTCTAAAACCATACTCTTCTTGAACTATGTGCCAGTTCGTAAGCAAAATAAATATTTGAACACATTTCAGAAATTTATGATAGCATAAATAATTATAAACAGAAACAATTATATATTTATAGTTCAAGAAGAGCACGGAGTAAGTCATAGAAAGAAGTATCTACTCACAGGGTAAGGCTCCTGGTTGAACAGCCCTAAAATGTACTTTTTCCAAGTTGAATTTGACCAATTAGACCTCAAAAACGTGTCTAGAGGGTTTAAAGATTTAGAAAATGACTTCGGGAACTTGGTCACTATTCACCACCGGAAAACACTATTCACTCGCCGAAAAATACTATTCACGACGAACAAAAAGTTGTCAGATAGCTGAAAAATTACATATCTTAAGGTTTATCTAACTCCTGAATCCATATACGGTGTCAGAATTTCAATTCGAGGTCTCTAAGTAAGACTTTTAGAATTTACCTTTTTCTGAAATTTTCTACTTCAGATCTACGGTAATTCAACGGCTGATTTGAAAAATTGATTGGTCAAAACTGTAGTATTCTTCGTCCTGAATTCAGTAACACCTTCAGTTTTGAGATTGGAAGCCAATAGGCACTCCAGATCTAGAGAGAAAGTTGAAAGTTACTATTCACTCACTATTCATCCGTTTCAATTGTTTTTTCTCGAATTGCCTCCATACTTGTTTCTGATTCTCCTATTTTTTTTTATAATAATAATTATTATTTAATAATTAAATAATTAAATAATAGGAGTTTCTTTTAAATAAATTCATATAAATTCTGTTTTTCATCCTAAAATATCCCAAAAATTTCTAAAAATTTACATTATCATAAACATTTAGTTAAACTCTTAAATCATGATTTTTCTTGATAAAAATCATAATAAAACAAATCTCAAAATAAATATCTTTATACATATTAAAAGAAAGAGTATTTCAAAAAAATACAACAAAAATTCATTAAAGACCAATATAATTTTTTCAAGCAAAACAATAATTATATTGGTCTTTAATGAATTTTTGTTGTATTTTTTTGAAATACTCTTTCTTTTAATATGTATAAAGATATTTATTTTGAGATTTGTTTTATTATGATTTTTATCAAGAAAAATCATGATTTAAGAGTTTAACTAAATGTTTATGATAATGTAAATTTTTAGAAATTTTTGGGAATCATCTCTGAGAATACTGTAAGTGATTAAGATATTTATGTTAAGGACTTATACCATGCTAAATTGAGTCTAGTATTTAGAATGTAAATTATGTTGAGATTGGAAATTCATGTATAGATAATTGATGAGAAAGGAGATTTCAGAAGAAGCCATAGATTGTGAATATGGATAACCCGAGGTAATAAAGATATACTGTGATATAAAAAAAAATTTGTACTAGTATAATGGTAAAAGGAAGATACAAGTGAAATTTTTCATTGGTGGGTATGTTAGCAAGTACGAATTGGATATATTATTATGGTGAAAGTTGGAAGAAATCAATTGTCCTTAGTTGAATTTACTCGTATCAGTAATTATCGTGCCAATATACAATGGCACCTTTTGAAGTTTTACATGAACATCATAGGTTTCTTAATATATGAGAGAATTGAGAAAAGTTAAACTTTAGAAATCTAATTTGGAATAACATGCAATAGATAGAATATGACTTACCTAAATTGATGATGCTAGCTTGGAGAGCATGTTTCAAGCATATGTTTTTGAGATTGGTAGGAGATTTATTAGCAGAAATTGTCTATAATAAAATGATATTAGAAGATTTAAACCTTATGCAAGAAGTGTTACAAATGTTCTGTTAAATGACTCAGTGGAGTTAGATTTATTATAAGATGTCATTGATAAAGTGAAATTGATTAGAAAAAGATTACTGGAAACTCAATACCAGTCAAAAGTTTATAAGGACCATGAATGTTGAGCAAAAGAAATTATTAGTTGGTGACTGTATATTCTTGAAGGATTCACCAATGAAAGAAGTAATGAGATTCGGAAAGAAGTACATATTAGATTCTTCTTATGTTATCTAATTTCAAGAAATTCAATTGGACAAAAATTTTGCTTAACTATGGGTACAATTGATGTTTATTGTTGATTGACAAGTGACGAACTTAGGGATGAAAGAAATTCCTATGGATAAGTTATATGGCAAAATCACTCAAGTGAAAAGACATTTTTAAAAGTAAAGATGTTATATAGAAAAGATATTCCCAATTATTTGAGTAATAAGGTTGGTAACTCTGAATTATGCCTTGATTTTATTCCCTACATGTGGTAGGATGGGCTGAAATTCGGGGACCGAATTTCTTAAGGGGGGAAGAATGTAACATCCCGTAATTTTTATAATATTTTGTTATAAAAAAATTAATTTTTATTTGTTTAAAAATGATTATGTTCTAGTAAAAGTAAATCTATTTTTAATTAAAATAATTATTGTTTTGCTTGAAATAATTATATTGGTCTTTAATGAATTTTTGTTGTATTTTTTTGAAATACTCTTTCTTTTAATATGTATAAATATATTTATTTTGAGATTTGTTTTATTATGATTTTTATCAAGAAAAATCATGATTTAAGAGTTGAACTAACTGTTTATGAGAATGTAAATTTTTAGAAATTTTTGGGATATTTTAGGATGAAAAACGAAATTTATATGAATTTATTTAAAAGAAACTCAAATTCAACTTTCTCTCTAGATTTGGAATGCTTATTGGCTTTCAATCTCAAAACTGAAGGTGTTACTGGATTCAGGACGAAGAATACTACAATTTTGATCAATCAATTTTTCAAATCAGCCGTTGAATTGCCATAGATCTGAAGTAGAAAATTTCAGAAAAAGGTAAATTCTAAAACTCTTACTTAGAGACCTCGAATTGAAAATTTGACACCGTAGATGGATTCAGGAGCTAGATAAACCTTAAGATATGAAATTTTTCAGCTATCTGACAACTTTTTGTTCGTCGTGAATAGTGTTTTCCGCGCGAGTGAATAGTATTTTCTGGTGGTGAATAGTGACCAAGTTCCCGGAGTCATTTTCTAAATCTTTCGACCCTCCGAACACGTTTTTGAAGTCTGATTGGTCAAATTCAATTTGGAAAAAGTACATTTTAAGGCTGTCCAACCAGGAACCCTACCTTATGAGTAGATACTTCTTTCTATGACTTACCCCGTGCTCTTCTTGAACTATAAATATATAATTGTTTCTGTTTATAATTATTTATGCTATCATAAATTTCTGAAATGTGTTCAAATATTTAGTTTGCATACGAATTGGCACATAGTTCAAGAAGAGTATGGTTTTAGAAATAGATTTTGAAACTCATTGAATATGTGGTTCTAAATGTATTTATCATTATTTGATAAAGTGAATATTATGTGCACGATGCATTGATTTGTAAACCTATATACTTGTGAAAATGATGTGTAACATCCCATAATTTTTATAATGTTTTGTTATAAATAAATATATTTTTATTTGTTTAAAAATAATTATGTTCTGCTAAAAGTAAATCTATTTTTAATTAAAATAATTATTTTTTTGCTTGAAATAATTATATTGGTCTTTAATGAATTTTTATTGTATTTTTTTTGAAATACTCTTTCTTTTAATATGTATAAAGATATTTATTTTGAGATTTGTTTTATTATGATTTTTATCAAGAAAAATCATGATTTAAGAGTTGAACTAAATGTTTATGAGAATGTAAATTTTTAGAAATTTTTGAGATATTTTAGGATGAAAAACAGAATTTATATGAATTTATTTAAAAGAAACTCAAATATATTTGTTTATAACAAAACATTATAAAAAATCAGGGATGTTACATTCTTCCCCCATCCCCGTTTCTGCTGTACTTTGATGTTTATAGATTTGGTCTGTATATTGTGTATACATGAGAGATTATATATGTATCTGTTCCCATGATAAAGAATTGAAGTATGTATCTTTATGAAAAATATCTGATTGTGGAAATAATAATAATAATAATAATAAATGTTTTTTTTCGTAACGTAAATTGGGGACGTTACAAGTTGCTGAGTATAACAACATTTGTTTAATGATCATACCATACTCTATATTCTTCCCCAAATGTCTTCCCTATGATACTGAATGCAGCTAGAGCTGTAGGAATAATACTCATTTAATTATCTTTAATTATGAGTATAAGCTATAGTAATATATTATGATTTGATCACAATAAGTGATCAGGAAATGTGAGTACATCACCCTGCTGCCTCCTCATATTACCAATAGGGCATCCCCTATTCGGTACCGTCACAAGTCATACAACCAGCCGATATTCATCAATACATATAAATACATGTAAAATTATCAAGCATTTCACTAGTCTGTCTATACCCCCTTATAGAATGATATTGACTAAATGGATGTACTTATATTTTAAAATGTATCACATAGAAAATACAGTTCAGAAGTGAAAATGAAAGGGATAGGCATCCTTGAGAATTTAAAGAATTGAGACAAATGCCAATTACGATCGTTTCTGAATCTAATATTTGTTTTGATTCTTCCTATGGCTTGCCCTATACTCTTCTTGATATTTGAGCATGTATATGATTATGTTTATAAGATATTTACACTTTTAGTATCTATTTGCAAATATGGCGATGAAATTGATTAGAAAAAGAATATAAGCAACAGTAAATGAATAGTGAGTGAATAGTAACTTTCAACTTTCTCTCTAGATTTGGAGTACCTATTGGCTTCCGATTTCAAAACTGAAGGTTCACTCACTATTTATTTACTATTCATCTCTCTCGTTTTTTTCTCCAAAATTGTGCAGTCGTTCCTTCCGTTGCCTCCCCTTTCCCTTTTTATTTTATTTTATTTTTTAAATAATAATAATAATAATTTAATAATTAAATAAGAGGATTTTCTTTTATATAAATTCATATAAATTCCGTTTTTCATCCTAAAATATTCCAAAATTGACGACAAGCATGTATATGTACAGTAGTTATGACTGTGACCCATATTAAGCACATAAAGAGCATAAGATAAGATATCACCAGAAATCTTTCTTTTTCTTGTTGTCTTTGATGAAGCATTGATGTCTCGATTCTTGTAGAAAAGTTGTAGGTGATAGCCGTCATTGTAAAAAAAAAAGTGAAAGTTGGTATCAGAGCATTAGGTTTCCCTGTGGCTATCAGAGTAAAGGATTCTTTAGTAGGACCTTTAGTATCGATATGAGCCCGACATATTTATACTTCAGGTACTGTTAAGGGATTCTATAGAGTTTCAAATTCCTTTCTAATCCAAGATTGCTAAAGTTCCTAGTATAAGGTTTATTGAATATTGTGACATTTTTTTAAAAATATCTATGGGCCAATTATTGCCTGAAAGTGAAAGGGATAGGCATCCTTGATACGTAAAATAAAATTTGGTATTGATTTACTTCCTGGAACTAACCAGTGTCTGTCTATACCCCCTTATAAAATGATATTGACTGTGACCCATATTAAGCACATAAAGAGCATAAGATAAGATATCACCAGTTAGCTACATATTCTTTGTTTTTCTCAGACTTTTATAAGTTCAGAAATGTTTCTTTTCCACCGAATATCAACAGCTTTAAAGTAGATTCTAGCACATATATTCAAAATTTGCGGCCACCGATTTTTGCCGAAATCGTAGTTAGATTTTGTTTACAGATTGTCAAGAATATTTGGTCACCAACTTGTAACGCCCCTAATTTACGTTACGTAAAATAAACATTATTTTCCTACAATTATTTTTTGCAATCAGATATTTTCCATAAAGATACATAATTTAATTCTTTATCATGGGAACAGATACATATAGGAGCTCTCATGTATACTCAATATACATACTAAGTCTATAAACATCAAAGTACAATAGAAACGAGGATCCTGCCTGTAGCGTTCAGAGCACTCTAGAATACAAATACAGTATAATTCAAAGACCGTGAGTCTTGGAAGCAACGTAGACTCACCCAGAGAATATATCACCTATCTGCCGAATCATACTCTGATATTCTTATCTGAAAAATGTGGAAATATCGTGTAGTGAGTTTGACAACTCAGTGAGCAAATAATTCCTCAAAGCACCTTAAGACCATCAAACGTCTGTTTCTTTCACCTAAAAATTTATTATACAGTTCAGTGTCCAAACTCACTATTTTAAATTATGAATAATTTAATGCCCAACTTTCTCCAAAATTTTCTTCATTAATCACTTCCAACAAATTGGAATCGCTAACCTAATTTTGTCTTACCTATCCTCAAGTAAACCTAATATGCTCAAATCTTCCTCTTATGACATTTTTCCATCACTAATCAATCCTCAAGCAATCCTAACAAATCTTACTTTCACCATTCCTAACATGTCTACTACCTACCTATCTCAATTCACTTCTCACACATTCATATATTTTAATAACATACTATCCAAATATCAAACATCACCCAAGTTACAATCTCGACATACGAAAATTGTCATAATTTTATATTACATAACCATATTATAAAATTTATAAATTTAGAGATAAATTATAATTCTTTTCTCCATGCTATAATTTATGTGATTTACTCACTTTATTACATTCCTTTTCTTTTGACTCATTTATAATTTTAAAGTGTACGTATGTATATATATCCATGTGCTTACTTGAATAAAGAAATTTCAATTTAATAGTCATACCTCATTTTATTGTATATAACCTTATATTCTTGTATCATTATTTATTATTTTAATATCCATTACGGTTTCCATCATTAAATATTATTTGAGATGCCATTATACATAAATATTCACATACTTATATGTATTCATAGTATAAGCATCATATGTTACGGAATATCATCATAATAAATTTTTCGGTTATAACATTGTTCACCCTTGGGACAAAATATACCCAATATATTATACATATATAAGTTATCCTAATAAATTCTTAAACCATTATGGATCATCTTCACTAATTTCTGAACTTATAAAAGTATGTGAAAATCAAAGAATACGTAGTTAACTGGTAGGATGCAGTTGATTGTTTCTAAATAGATGTCATCAATCAACTGTAAAATAACCAGTCCAAATTAAAATTTCTCAGAATAGCTAGTCGACTTAATAATACCGATAGTCGACTGGCAAAAACATTGAGAAAACAAAATAAATCATTTGATTGTTCCTCTTCAACAATTAATTGGTTTGCATTTTCACTTTTTTTTTACAATGACGCCTATCATCTACAACTTCCCTACATGACTCAAGACATCAATCCTTCATCAAGGACAACAAGAAAAGAAAATTTCCTGGTGATATCTTAACCTTATTCCCTTTATATGCCCAATATAAGCGACTATCACAACTATTGTACATATACATGCTTGCTATCATTTTTGAAAATTTCATCTTAAATTTTTTTTGATATCCATCAATCACTCACATAGTTATCATATGTATGTCTTTCTCCGAATTCTATAAATACACACACATTAGTATCTTTACTTTCATACTCAAAATTAAAGTGTGTACAGCTATGGAGGGAATCGCATTCCGTCAGTTTCAAAATATTTGTGTCTTTTGTGGTTCCAGTTCTGGGAAAGATGAAGAGTATGTGAAAGCTGCAAAAAACCTAGGTATGGTGTTGGCCAGAAGAAAACTTCATTTAGTCTATGGTGTCAGATTTCTAATTTGAGGTCTCTATGTAAGAGTTTTAGAATTTACCTTTTTCTGAGATTTTCTACTTCAGATCTACGGCGATTCAACGGTGGATTTGAAAAACTGATTGGTCAAAACTGAAGTATTCTTCATCCTGAATCCAGTAACACCTTTAGTTTTGAGATCGAAAGCCAATAGGTATTCCAAAGCTAAAGAAAAAGTTGAAAGTTACTATTCACTCACTATTTACTCACTATTTCCTCACTATTCATAGAAATATTTTTTTTCTAATCAATTTCATCGCCATATTTACAAATAGATACTAACCTTCTCACTCAAAAATATGTGGGTACCTAGCGTGCATATTATTCTCTCTTTCCTAAGTAGCCTCCCCTGAAAAGTACTTTTATTACATCACTTTCACCGTGACATTTTTTTTTGAATTTAATTTCTTCACTTGACTATCTACTATAGTCACTGATTTTTCCTCATATAACAACTCTTTGTCTAACTGAATTTCCCAACACTGAATAACATGTGTTGGGTCTGGTAGATACTTTTGTAGTATAGATACGTGAAAGACTGGATGAACATTATCCAATTCAGATGGCAAAGCCCAACGGTAAGCTATTGGACCGATTTTTATGGACCTAACTTTACTCAACTCACTCACCCATTAGGAGACCTATAATGTTTTATATAAAATCTCAAATGGTGCCATTTGTATATTGACTTGATAACTATTGATATGAGCAAATTCAATTAAGGACAAATAATTTCTCCTTTCTCAACAATTATTCACACGTACATTTTCAATCTCAACATAATTCAAATCTTATATACTAAACTCAACTTAGCATAGTATAATCCCTTAATTCAAATACCTTGATCGCCTTTCATTATTTTCGGACATGGTTCATTCTCTTGATTACATTCATCAAAACATCATAAGGTCATCATCCTTCTGTTCCTCTCAAAATTTTCATTACTTTTACCTATATCCACTATGACACCATAATAACTGAATTTTAAAGAAAATAAATTAAACCTCCTTGTAATAAGGAAAAAGAGAACCTTACATTTAATGCCAAACATTAGTGAAGGACGATGCAGCAGAAAATGTGGAATACATAATAGAGCATGGTGCCAAAATAGGAAGCTCAGAAATGTTTCTTTTCCATGTAATATTCTTCCACTGAATAACAATATCTTTGAATTAGATTTTGGCACATATATTCAAAATTTGCGGCCACCGATTTTTGCCGAAATCGTAGTTAGATTTTGTTTACAGATGATCAAGAATTACGGCCATCGATTTTAATGTTTCAATGTTTATGTTTACTACTTTATCCGATTAGAAAGATCAATAGGTCAAAAATGTGTCCGAAAATAGCGTAGCGATTCTGTGCGTTGAATCTGACCTTTCTTCACTCATCAGGGGATATCTCTCTCATTTCCAATCCTATTAAGGTGATTCCAGAGGAATATAAAAGCTAAGAAACAGGGATACAATTCATATGTTCAACATATTTTCAGATTCTACATAAAATGTAACATCCAGAACCAACCAATAAGTCGTGACGGAGGATGTTGATCTTACCTTTCTCCCTCCACAAGCTTGTTTTCTTCACTCTTCTCTTGCTCTACTACCTTCTTTCTCTAGAAAGCATCATCAAAACAACAAGTTACCTCCATCCATTAGTTCCATGAAAACTTTAGGGTTGAGCAAGAAAATGGAGAAGATTGGAAACCAAAGACCTTACCTCTTCCCCTTGAGTCTCACTCTAGTTGTCTTCTTCCTTCTCTCTTCTTTCTTCTTCTTCTTTTCTCCCATTTCTCTCCTTTCTTTCCCTGCCGTGGAGCTTCTCTTTTGGGCTTGAAGGGTGGCGACTTGGTCACCAAGTCAAGGAGAAAAGATTAAAATATAGAAGCTTCCTCATTAAGCCATCCGACCCCTTAACCTTCACCCCTACTTTGTCTAAC
The DNA here is from genome assembly GCA_037074535.1 of Gleditsia sinensis. Lineage (NCBI taxonomy): Eukaryota > Viridiplantae > Streptophyta > Magnoliopsida > Fabales > Fabaceae > Gleditsia > Gleditsia sinensis. The sequence goes on along the minus strand of CM073464.1, from coordinate 32,696,093 downwards.
AATTTCAAAAATGCCATCCCATTAAAGTATGACTAAGGGGTTGGCTAAGGCTTTGTTTGGTAGAGAAAACTCACCAAGTGTTTAATCCCTTCTTGAGCCTTACTTTAATGCATTTTTGTGCAACTTTTATCATGGCTCCACATTTCTATCGTTGTTGTCTTTTTGTGGCCCTGTAGTCAAGAAAAACACCATTTCTTCCTTAATAATTCCTTCCAAGAATGAGAAATTCCTTACTAAACATTCATGTTTATTTCCCAATAACTCCCTCACTTCACTCTTTTAAACCCTTTCCTACTATTTCATTTTGTGAATATTATTAACATAATTTCGGGTGTTACATTTCTAGCATCTTAAATAAGAGAAAGATGGTGAGTTTTTGAACCCCAAGAATGAAGAATAAAGTTAGATTCAAGTGGTGATTAAGCTAACTTACCTTGAATACTTAGTCCTCTAGACTTCTCCTTCCTCTTTCTTCATCTCTTGTCATCTCTTTCTCTTCTTTCCTCACTATACCTTACTTATGTTTTTCCTCTCCCTCACTTGGATGAAATTTTAATGTTCATAAGGGTGGGTTTTACTTAAATAAACTAACATGTGGTTCACCTTTCATAACCATGGGTCTACCTTATCACAATTAGGATGCACTTGGTTATTTTTTTTGGGGAAAAAACAACTTATGTTCTTGTCTTCCTCTCCCTTATTCAAGATATGCATAGAAAAAGGAAATTTGTATTTTGAAAATCATGTTAAAATGTTCTTAAGACAAGGGACAAGGTCCCTTAGATGTAGGGATTCATTTTCTTTTTCTTTTGTCTTAATCAAGTATGATAGTTTTGCCTTTTTAGGTGGCAAATTTTCAGCCCTTGAATCTCCCTTGCTTGGCTGAAATTATTTGTGTAAGATAAGGATGTTTTGTCATAATGCTATGTATTATTACCCACTTGTTGAAATTATAAATATAGGATATAGATGTTTTATCCTAAAGCCATGTATTATTACCTACTAATTGAAATTATGAATGTAGGATATAGATGTTTTTTCTTAATGCCATGTGACCTAATCTTGATTATTATTACACTACTATTTCCTCACATGATTCTTATTTTTCCTTCTTGGATTTGAGCTCATTCTTACCCATTTCTTTTACTTTGGCTGAAATTCTACCTTTCATGAAGGGCTTGGTCACATTTTCATGATTTTTGGGTTATCGGTCTAACTTCTATATCCTAGTCCAAGGATGAAGAAAAAAGATAGATTCAAGTGGAGATTAAGCTAACTTACCTTGAGTACTTAGTCTTCTAGACTTCTCCTTCCTCTTTCTTCCTCTCTTCTCCTCTCTTTCTCTCCTTTCCTCACTGTACCTTACTTATGTTTTTCCTGTCACTCAGTTGGACGAAATTATAATGTTATAAGGGTAGGTTTTGCTTAAATAAACTATTAAGTGGTTCACCTTTCATAATCATAGGTCTACCTTATCACAATCAAGATGCACTTGGTTGTGTTTTTTTTGGAAAGAGAACTCATGTTCTTGTCTTCCTCTCCCTTAGTCAAGATATGCATAAAAAAGGAGATTTTTATTTTGAAAATTATGATAAAATGTTCTTAATACAAGGGACAAGATCCCTTTGATTTAGGGATTCATTTCCTTTTTCTTTTTTCTTACTCAATATGATAGGTTTGCCTTTCTAGGTGGCAAATTTTTAGCCCTTGAATCTCCCTTGCTTGGCTGAAATTATTTATGTAGGATTAGGATATTTTGTCATAATGCTATGTATTATTACCCACTTGTTGAAATTATGAATGTAGGATATATATATGTTTTGTCCTAATTCCATGTATTATTACCTATTTGTTGAAATTATGAATGCAAGATATAGATGTTTTGTCCTAATGCCATGTGACCTAATCTTGATTATTATTACCCTACTATTTCCTCACATGATTTATTTTTATTTTTCTCTTGTATTTGGGCTTATTCTTACCCATTTCCTTTGCTTTGGATGAAATTTTAACTTTCATGGAGGGTTTGGTCACATTTTCATAATTTTTAGGCTATCGGTCTAACTTTTATATCCTAGTACAAGTCTATGTTTTATTTCTTGCTTGGGCTATCCAATTTGCTTGCTAGAAACTCATGTGAAGTGGAAAAACTCTATATGAAGTATCCATAGGTGAAAGCCCAATGTATGGGTGGAGATGTTAAATTTGGAAATTCTATCTCTTGAATTAGGAAACATTACCCTAATCCAATCTTCTTAAATTTTAAAGACCTTTACTTACTTCCCAAAAATTTATCTTCCTTACCCAAGAATTTCGCCTCTCTTTAGTATGTTGTTTCTAATTTTTCTTATTAGGTTTTCTCTCTTTACATATTCCCTTAATGTTATAAATATTTTCTATGCATACACATAAGGTGAAGAATTTCTAAGGATTATATTTCCTTAGATATCTAAAAATTATCTCATAAATTTTATTTCTTTAAATAAATATTTATGTACCTTTATTAATAAAAGAAAAGAAATTAGGGATATTACAAATAATACATGGCATTAGGACAAAACATTTATATCCTATATTCATAATTTCAGTAAGTAGGTAATAATATATGGCATTATGACAAAATATCCTTATCCTCCACAAATAATTTCAGCCAAGCAAGGGAGATTCAAGAGCTGAAAATTTACCACCTAAAAAGGCAAACCTATCATACTTGAGTAAGACAAAAGAAAAAAGAAACGAATCCCTAAATCAAACCTTGTCCCTTATCTTAAGAACATTCTATCATGATTTTCAAAATATAAATCTCCTTTTGCTATGCATATCTTGAATAAGGGAGAGAAAGACAAGATCATGAGTTGTCTTTCCCTAAAAATCAACCAAGTGCATCCTAATTGTGATAAGGTAGACCCACGATTATGAAAGGTGAACCAATTGATAGTTTATTTAAGCAAAACACACCCTTATAACATTATAATTTCGTCCAAGTGAGGGAGAGGAAAAACATAAGCAAGGTACAGTGAGGAAAGGAGAGAAAGAGAGGAGAAGAGAGGAAGAAAGAGGAAGGAGAAGTCTAGAGGACTAAGTGCTCAAGGTAAGTTAGCTTAATCTCCACTTGAATCAATCTTTTCTCTTCATCCTTAGGATTCAAAACTCACCCTCTGTCTCTTATTTAAGCTGCTAGACAAGCTAAGGGAAGTGGGGAATCTTACTACTTCCTTCAAGAGGAAATAAGAAAAAGAATTTACTAAGTGAGCTAGGGAGATCTTTAGGTAGGTTTAACAATATCTCTTTTTGAAAAAAACCATTGAAAGTTGTAACATTTATATGAGATTTTGATCTTTGAAGTTTGATGAAATTTATAATATTTGCTACTTTGATGATTGGTCATGGATGTTGCTATATCATGTTACATTTTATCTTGCATATGATGAATGTTTTGAAGATTTTGGTTAGTGTGGAAAGTTCTGCATAGGTATGGCTATGAGTGGCAAAACTTTAGGATTTTTGTTTGTTGCTATTTTGTATATTTAAATGTGTTGAAAAAATTATGGAATATGATTAGATGTAAATTAGGAAGAGATTGGAAGAGGACATAATAAAATGAACTCTAACCTTAGGAAATGTTTGGTTAGGAAATTGGATTTCAGAGTAGCTAGGGAAGCTTCTGTGTTTGAAATTTTGGGAAGAATTGGTTAGGAACTCAAAGAAATGGTTAATATTAAAAATGTAGATATATGTCTCACGGATTTATAGCCATTGGAATAACTTAATTTAGAGTTGATATGAGGGAGATATTGTCCAATTAGTAAGCAGTGATCAGAAAATAGTTAACCAGGGAATAATCAGTTAGGTATGCTTCTGTTTTTAATTTCTGGAATACATCTGTAGGGAATGAAAATAAATGTTTAATATCAAAAAATATAGATATATGTATCATGAATTTTTAGCCACTGGAAACATTCAGGTTGGAATAAATATGAGGAAGATATGATTAGATTATTAAGCAAAGGTCAAAAACTAGTTAACTAGAAAAGAATCTGTTAGGTAAGCTTCTATTTTTGAATTTCTGGGCAAAATATGTAGGGGATTAAAAGAAATATTTAACATAAAAAATATAGATATATGTATCATGAATTTTTAGCCATTGGAATCATTCAATTTGGAATATATATGAGGGAGATATAGTCAGATTAGTAAGTAGAGGTCTGATCCTACCCAAGAAGAAATAACATTGAATTTGAGGGAGTAGTAATACCATGATTACTTAAGATTTCACTAAAATTTTCAACATGAAGGTTTTAGAGGATTGTCTTATCTTTAAATTGGCACCAAGATCACCTCAATCAGATTTAAAATGAGGGTGTTATGCTTTGTTTAGTGAGAGATGAAAATAATATTTAAAAAAGAAGAAGAATCTTATAAATGAAAATAATAAATGACTAGTATATGCCCTAGTCATTACCATTGCATGAATTCCTTACCATCTTAAGTGTGTAATTTTGACATAGAAATATTTTATAAAGTAGTAATTGAAAATGATTATGTTCATGGCAAGATTGTATTTTACCAATAATTTTTTATAATGATTATTCTTTGATGATAAATTATGGCATGTGAGTATAATAAACATACTTATTATTGAAATCATATTTTTGGCTATTAATTTGAAAAGAAAAGAAAAGAAAAGAAAAGAGATGAGCACGGTCACATGACAGTCTGTGTGGTGCACCAGTAGGAGATGCGCCACTCACATCTATGATTATATTAATGAGAAAAGAAAGAGAAAGTGTGCCATGTCGGACGGAGCGAGAAAGTCCTGTACAGAAGAGTAAAAAGTACTCACCCTGACCGGGGTAGCTTGGTATAAAAATAAGTTGATAGTCATCATATGATATTTTGAAAATAGTTATTCATGCCATACATGTCATTACTGTACGATCTTTATGTGCATAGATAAAGTGCATTCATGTGACCAAAGATATTTGTTGTAACTTATACAGATGAACATGACATGATGAGCTATATTGATAATAATTGTGATTTATTGTTGAACCTACTGGGATTTAATTCTCACTATATTTTCATATCATGTTTAGAAGACTAAATATGCAGATATTCTCTATGACTGGCTTTCAGCATACGTTGGGTTGAGTTGGCTAAGATCCCGGTGAAGGTGCAACCACCCTCAACCGTATCTCCAGAATTGGTCAATATGGATGAATAAGATGGAGACATATATGTGTTTGATTTTTGTATGGCTGTTTAATTAATGATGTGTATGTGAACTTAGAATTGTATTAGTGTTAATGGTATACCATAAACCTTAATTATGCTTGATTAATTTAATTGAATGTTATTATGTTTGGAAATATATATATATATATATATATATATATATATTTCCAAACATAATAACATTCAATTAAATTAATCAAGTTGTTATAGTGTGTGCTAGAATTTTTCCAGCATTTTCCTTCTTCTCCCGTAAGTCTGTTTCATCCCTTCCTTTGTGCACCTTTTTTGTCCCAAAACTCCAGCCAATCAAAATTCCCAATCAAGAAGCCAACATACTAGTGTGAATCAACAAGGAGTATGGCATGATTCTAGCAACAAAATTCTTCAAGAAAGTTGTAGATTCGGGTGTAGGACAGCTAAGATGAAAATTTTGAATCTCTATGTTTTGCCTTTATTTTTATTTATTTATTTTGAATTTTTGGGTTTATAATCATGTTTAGGAGTAAGAATAACCCATGTATAGAAAATTTCCTGATCAAATAACATCTATTTAAGACCCAAAATCATGAATTGTTCTTTAGTGAATAGTAACATGAATAGTTTTTGTGTGTTCTGTGTGAACAATACTCATGTAAAGAATTTTTTAGTTCCATTTATTCCAAGCTAAAGAGCATAAAATGGAGATTCAAGTAAATTGGTTTGAAAAAAAAAAGGCTAAGAAGAACTAGTTCAGTAGGAGCTTCAAATCAGTGAATAAATAATATAAAGTATAACCTGTAATGGTATTTATTGATTCAAAATTTTATGTTATAAGTGTCATGATGGAAATTTGAAAGTTGAAGTCCTTGATTCCTTATAATAGGTAAGGTAAGCATTATTATGAATGCTTTTTGAATAAATGTAACTTTATGAAAGACGATGTATGTCAGGCCCCAACTTTTAAGGGCACGTGAAACACATAATATATAGACAGATCTTTACTATAATAGGTATAATACAAGCATTCATTATGAAAATAGATACATATAGGTTCTCTCATGTAAACATAATATACATAATAAGTTTATAAATATCAGAGTAACAACAGAAGCAAGGATCCTGCTTATGGTGTTCAGAGCATACTCTGGAGTACAAGTACATTATAAATCAAAATCTACGAGCCCTGAAATCAAAATAGGCTCACCAGAGAATATATCACTTAGCTGATCACCTATCTAAAAGAAAATGACCAAACTCTGTATTCTTATTTGAAATATGTAGAAATATCGTGTAGTGAGTTTGACAACTCAGTGAGAAAATAATACCTCCTATGACCTCTTAGGTTAGCATATGGATTTACTCATATTTTAAAATTTGTCACATAGAAAATATAGTTTGAAAGTACATGGGACCCGCATTTCAAATATTCTCAGTTCAGATCACATTAAGATATCGAAAACCATATGCAATACGGTTTGATCATTAATCAAATATTGTTATACATCAAAATATTTTTCATGAAAACATTAGGAGGATCCCATATCAAAACCACTATATCAGAGTTCAAGCCCTTTTGTAACATCCCTACTTTTGTTTCTTTTATTAATAAAGGTACATAAATATTTAATTGAGAAAATAAAATTTATTAGACAATTTTTAGATATCTAAAGAAATATAAGCCTTAGAAATTCTTTACATTATGTATATGCATAGAAAATGTTTCTAACATTAAGGGAATAAGTAAAGAGATAAAACCTAATAGGAAAAATTAGAAATAACATAGTAAAGAGAGGTAAAATTCTTGGGCAAAGAAGATAAATTTTTGGGAAGTAAGGAAAGGTCTTAAAATTTCAAGAAGATTGGATTAAGGTATTTTTTTCCTAATTCAAGAGCTAGAGTTCTTAAGTTTAACATCTCCACCTATACATTGGGCTTTCACCTATGGACACTTCATATAGAGTTTTTCACTTCACATGAGTTTCTAGCAAGTCAATAGGATAGCCCAAGTAAGAAATAAAATATAGACTTGGACTAGATATAGAAGTTGGACCAATAGTTCACAAACCATGAAAATGTGACCAAGCCCTTCATAAAAGTTAGAATTTTAGCCAAAGCAAAGAAAATGGGTAAGAATTATCCCAAATCCAAGAGAAAAAAATAAGAATCATGTGAGAAAATGTAATATGATCATAATCAATATTAGGTCACATGGCATTAGAAAAAAACATCTATATTCTACAATCATAATTTTAGAAAGTAGGTAATAATACATGGCATTATGAAAAAACATCCTTATCCTACACAAATAATTTCAGTCAAGTAAGGAAGACTCAAGGGCTGGAAATTTGTCACCTAGAAAGGCAAACTTATCATACTTGAGTGAGACAAAAGAAAAAGAAAAAGAATCCCTAAATCAAAGGGACCTTGTCCCTTGTCTTAACAAGATTTTATCATGATTTTCAAAATACAAATCTCCTTTTGCTATGCATATCTTGACTAAGGGAGAGAAACACAAGAATATGAGTTGTCTTTCTCAAAAAATAAACCAAGTGCATCATAATTGTGATAAGGTAGACCCATGATTATAAGAGGTGAACAACTTAATAGTATATTTCAGCAAAATCCACCCTCATAACATTATAATTTTGTCCAAGTGAGGGAGAGAAAAAATAGATGCAAGGTAGAGTGAGGAAAGAAGAGAAATAGAGGAGAAGAGAAGAAGGAAGAAGAAGGAGAAGTCTATAGGATTAAGTACTGAACGTAAATTAGCTTAATCTCTACTTGAATCCATCTTTTCTCTTCATCCTTGGGTTCAAAACTCACCTTTCTTCTCTTATTTAAGCTGCTAGAAAAGTTAAGAGAAGGGAAAAATCTTGCTACTTCCTTCAAGAGGAAATAAGAAAAATAATTCACTAAGTGAGCTAGGGAGATCTTTAGGTAGGTTTTGTAACATCCCTAATTTCGTTTCATTTATTAATAAAGGTACATAAATATATAATGTAACATCTATAATTTCATTTCATTTATTAATAAAGGTACATAAATAATTAATTAAGGAAATAAAATTTATTAGACAATTTTTAGATATCAAAGAAATATAATCCTAAGAAATTCTTCATGTTATGTATATGTATAGAAAATGTTTCTAACATTAACAGAATAAGTAAAGAAAGAAAACCTAATAGGAAAAATTAGAAATAACATACTAAAGAGAGCCGAAATTCTTGGGTAAGGAAGATAAATTTTTGTGAAGTAAGTAAAGGTCATAAAATTTTAAAAAGATTGGATTAGGGTAATTTTTTCTAATTCTAGAGTTAGAGTTACTAAGTTTAACATCTCCACCCATAAATTGGGCTTTCACCTCTGGAAACTTCATATAGAGTTTTTCCACTTCACATGAATTTCTAACAAGCCAATAGGATACCCCAAGCAAGAAATAAAATATAGACTTGGACTAAGATATAGATGTTGGACCAATAGCCCAAAAATCATGAAAATATGACCAAACCCTTCATGAAAGGTAGAATTTCAGCCAAAGCAAAGGTAATGGGTAAGAATGATCCCAAATCCAAGAAGGAAAAATAAGAATCATGTGAGGAAATAACAGTGTAATAATAATCAAGATTATGTCACATGGCATTAAGATAAAACATCTATATCCTAGATTTATAATTTTAACAAGTAGGTAATAATACATAGCATTACGACAAAACATCTATATCATATATTCATAATTTCAACAAGTGTATAATAATACATGGCTTTAGGACAAAACATCCTTATCCTACACAAATAATTTCAGCCAAGCAAGGAAGATTCAAGGGCTGAAAATTTGCCACCTAAAAAGGCAAACCTATCATACTTCATTAAGACAAAAGAAAAAAGAAATGAATCCATAAATCAAAGGGACCTTGTCCCTTGTCATAAGAACATTTTAACATGATTTTAAAACTACAAATCTCCTTTTGCTATGCATATCTTGACTAAGGGAGAGGAAGACAAGAACATGAGTTGTTTTTCCCCAAAAAACAATCAAGTGCATCCTAATTGTGATAAGGTAGATCCATGGTTATGAAAGGTGAACCATATGATAGTTTATTTAAGCAAAACCACCCTTATAACATTATAATTTCGTCCAAGTAAGGGAGAGGAAAAACATAAGCAAGGTAGAGTCAGGAAAAGAGAGGAAGGAGAAGTCTAAAGGACTAAGTACTCAAGGTAAGTTAGCTTAATCTCCACTTGAATCTATCTTTCTTCTTCATTCTTGGGGTTCAAAAACTCACCCTCCTTCTCTTATTTAAGCTACTAGAAACGCTCAGGGAATGGAGGAATCTCGCTACTTCCTTCAAGAGGAAATAAGAAAAAGAATTCACTAAGTGAGCTAGGGAGATCTTTAGGCTGGTTTAACCATATTTTTCTTTTAGAAAAGCTTTGAAATTAGAAACATTTATATGGGATTTTGATCCTAGAGCAATGATGAAATTTACTATATTTGTTACCTGGATGATTTGCCATGGATGTTGCTATATCATGTTACCTGTTGAACTTGCAAGTGATGTATATTTGAATACTTAGGTTGGTGTAGAAAGTTCTGCATAGGTATGGCTATGGGTGGCAAAATTTTAAGATTTTTATTGTGCTATTTTGTATATTGAAATGTGTTGAAAAATTGATGAAATATGATTAGATGTAAATTAAGAAGAAAATGGAAGAGGACATAATAAAATGATGAACTAAAACCTTAGAAAAGGTTTGGTTAGGAAATTGGATTTCGGAGTAACCAGGGAAGCTTTTGTTTTTCAAATTCTTGGAAGAATTGGCTAGTAATTAAAAGAAATGGTTAATATAAAAAAAAATATATATGTCTTACGGATTTTTATCCACCGGAATCACTCAATGTGGAGTCCATATGAGGTAGATATGGTCAGATTAGTAAGCAGTGGTCGGAAAATGGTTAACTAGGGAAGAATTTGTTTGGAAAGTTTCTTTGTTTGATTTTCTAGGAAAATTTTGTAGGGAATTAAAATCATTGGTTAATATAAATAATATATATTTATGTCTCATGGAAATTTAGCCACTGGAATCACTCAATTTGGAGTTCATATGAGGGAGATATGGTCAAATTAGTAAGTAAATGTCAGAACCTACACTAGAAGAAATAACATTTAACTTTCAGGAGTAATATCACCATGATTCCTTAGGATTCCACTAAACTATTCAACATAATAGTTTTAGATAATTGTTTTATCTTTAAATTGACACCAAGATCACCTAGGTCAGAGTTAAAATTAGAGAGTTATGCTCTGAATAGTGAGAGAAGGTCAGGCAGGACGAAAACCCACATCAGGGAATAACACAACATAGAGCATGGCCATATATGTCATTACTGTATGATTTTCATGTGCATAGATAAAGTGCATTCATGTGACTTAAGATATTTACTATAGCTTATACAGATGAACATGAAATGATGATCTATATTGATGATAATTGTGATTTATTGTTGAACCTACTGGGATTTAATTCTCCCTATATTTCCATATCATGTTCAGAAAACTAGTGTTGCATATTTTTCTTTTGCTTTGGCTTTTTGTGTACATTGGATTGAGTTACTCTATGTTGGGTAGATACCATAAATTAATAAGGTGTTTATGGTCGAGTTGGCTAAGGTTCCGGTGAAGGTGCAACCACCCGCACTCGTATCTCCGGAACTGGTCAATATGGATGAATAAGATGTAGACATATATGTGTTTGATTTGTGTATGGATGTTGTTAATTAATGATGTTTAAACCTTAATTATACTTGGTTAAATTAATTGAATGTTATTATGTGTTAAATAAGGGTAATGACTTCTTGGTACTTTTAAAAGAAAAATTTGTATATATGTAAAAAAAAAAGAGTTGTTATAGGTTTAACAATATCTCTTTTTGAAAAAAAGATTTGAAATTTATAATATTTAAATGGGATTTTGATCTTAGAACTTTGATAAAATTTATTATATTTTCTACTTTGATGATTGGCCATGGATGTTGCTATATCATGTTACATGTTGGTCTTCCACGTGATGAATGTTTTAAATACTTCAGTTGGTATGGAAAGTTCTGTATAGATATGGCTATGGGTGGCAAAAAAATTTCTGCTATAATGTTGTTGTTATGTATATTTGAATTTGGTAAAAATGGATAGAAAATGGTTAGGTTGGTAAATTAAGTATGGCCTTAAACACCTAGGGGAAAACTAGGCGAAATTTCTGTTGAGAAACACCCTTAGTGATGCATGATTTGATTGTATGTTTCTTTTGAAGTGGATGATGGAATATGTTAAATTAAGTAAGAAATATAATGAAATGTTGAGATGAGTAATTTTATGGTTAGGTGGAAATTTGGAAGAAAAATAGAAGATGAATCAATAAAAGGATGAACTAGAACTTTAGGAAAGGCTAGGCTAAGAAACTGAATTTCAGAGTAACCTAGGAAGTTTCAATATTTGCTACTTTGATAATTGACCATGGATGTTGCTATATCATGTCACATGTTGATTTTGCATGTGATGGATGTTTTGAATACTTCGGTTGGTATGGAAAGTTCTGCATAGATATGGCTATGGGTGGTAAAAAATTTAGGGCTTTAATGCTGCTGTTATGTATATTTGAATTTGGTAAAAATGGATGGAAGATGGTTAGGTTGGTAAATTAAGTATGACCTTAAACACCTAGGGAAAACCAAACGAAATTTTTGTTGAGAAACACTCTTAGTGATGCATGATTTGATTCTGTTTTTCTTTTAAAGTGGATGATAGAATATGTTAAATTAAGTAAGAAATATAGTTAAATGTTGAGATACGTAATTCTATGGTTAGGTGGAAATTTGGAAGAAAAATGGAAGATGAATTAATAAAAAGATGAACTAGAACTTTAGGAAAGGCTAGGCTAAGAAATTTGGATTTTGGAGTAACATGTGAAGTTTCTATTTTGAAATTGTAGGAAGAATTGGTTAGGAATTAAAAGAAATGGTTAACATGAAAAATGTAGATATATGTCTCACAAATTTTTAGCCACTAGAATCACTCAATTTTAAGTTCAAAAGAGGGAGATATGGTCCGATTAGTAAGCAGTGGTCAGAAAATGGTTAACTAAAGAAGAATATGTCATGTAAGCTTGTGTTTGAATTTATGAAAAAAATCTGGTGGGAACTAAAATAAATAGTTAACATGAAATATATATATATATATATATATATATATATATATATATATATATATATATATATATATATATATACACACACACACACATATGTCTAAAGAATTTTGAGGCACTGGAACCATTTAATTTGGAATCCATATTAGGAAGATATGGTCAGATTAGTAACAATGGTCAGAAACTAGCTAATCAAGGAAGAATCTGTTAAGTATGCTTCTATGTTTGAATATTTGGGCAAAATCTGTAGCGAATTAAAGGAAATTGTTCATATAATAAATATAGATATATGTCTCATGAATCTATAAGTTCTGAAATCACTTAATTTAGAGTCTATATGAGGGAGATATGGTTGATTATTAAGTAGAAGTCAAAATCAATTTAGAATCCAGGGTGTTTCATGTAAGCGTTTTAGTTTTCAAATTTTAGGGAATAATTCGTAAGGCATATGAAGAAATTACAAACAAAAAAGTTGTAGATAATTGTCTTAGCTTTTTATAGACTTTGGAATCACCTCAATTAGAGTTCATATGAGGGAGATATGGTTGAATAAGTGAGGAAATGTCATGGAACACGGCCAGGCCGTGTTCTGGGTTGCTTCAGCATGGGTAAACCATGGTCAGGGCTATTTGTGAAGTATTTTTCAAGCATAGACGTGTCTTGGAACATGACCAGGTCGTGTTAGGAGCTGGTAAATATTATTTTTAACATTTTTCTATCTAAAATGAACCTCATTACCTATAGGGTAATAATAGAAACCAAATTGGAGAAGAATGTCCTATTAAATTTGTGAGAACATGTGTTGGAAATGATATAAGTAGGAGGAAAGTAACTAGAGGCCAAGCATAAAGAAAATGAAAAGATGAAAATAATATTTAAAAAAGAAAAAGAATCTTATAAATGGAAATAATAAATAACTAGTATATTCTCTAGCCATTGCTATTGCATGAACTCCTTACTATCTTAAGTGTGTAATTTTGACATGAAAATATTTTATAAAGTGATATTCAAAAATGGTTATGATCATGACATGATTGCATTTTACCAATGATTTTTAATAGTAATTATGCTTTGATGATAAATTATGGCATGTGAGTATAATGAACATACTTGTTATTGAAATCATATTTTTGGCTATTAACGTGAAAGAAAAGAAAAGAAAAGAGACAAGCATGGTCACATGGCGGTCCGTATGGTGCACCAGTAGGGGATGCCCTACTAACGGCTATGATTATATTAATGAGAAAAGAAAAAGAAAGTGTGCCATGTCGGATCGAGTGAGAAAAACTTATACCAGAGAGTAAAAAGTACTCACCCTAACTAGAGTAGCTTGATATAAAGATAAGTTGATAGCCATCATATGATATTTTGAAAGTTGTTATTCATGCCATACATTAAGTTGATAGCCATCATATGATATTTTGAAAGTTGTTATTCATGCTATACATGTCATTATTGTATGATTTTCATGTGCATAGATAAAGTGTGTTCATGTGACCTAAGATATTTGTTGTAGCTTATACAGATAAACATGACATAATGAGCTATATTGATGATAATTATGATTTATTGTTGAATTTACTGGAATTTAATTCTCACTATAATTTCATATCATGTTCAAAAGACTAAATAAGCAGATATTCTCTATGACCAGCTTTTAGCGTACGTTGGGTTGAGTTGGCTAAGATCCTAGTGAAGGTACAACCACCTGCGTCCGTATCCCTAGAACTGGTCATTATGGATGAATAAGATGTAGACATATATGTGTTTGATTTTTGTATTGATGTTTTTAATTAATGATGTGTATGTGAACCCAGAATTGTATTAGTGTTAATGGTATACCATAAACATTAATTATGCTTAGTTAATTTAATTGAATGTTATTATGAGTTAAATAGTTAGAAGTAAAGAGGTAATGACTTCATGGAATTTAATATATATATATATATATGTGTGTGTGTGTGTGTGTGTGTGTGTGTGTGTGTGTGTGTGTGTGTGTGTGTATGTATATATGTAAAACAAATGGAGTTATTACACCTTTCGTACTTTGGTAGTGTAGGATTTGCTTAAACTCAGTATCCCAACTAAGGTTTGTCCTACCATAATTCAAGATGACACACGAAATGACTCTAATATGGGCATTTTTCAAGCACACAACAAGGAAGGGTAAATCACATATCATATAGTCGGCATCTCGCCTAGATAAGAGGCATCTCGCCCTCTTTCACATATCATATCCTTTGTGTTGGTCGTCACACGAGGCTAGCACCACCTTTCCTAGCTGAGGTATCAAGGTGCACTAGGGCTAACATAACCTGCTATTAGCAAACATTGTTTCTAATAGGATTTCTCTATAGAAATCATTATTTTCACATATGTCATATCGTTCAAAACAGAGGTTTTGGTATAATTTTGATTTTTCAGTCTCATTACAATTCCTCTGTTAAAAACTTCTCAATCAAGGTTATCACATATTTGTGCCTTTTTTTAAGGAAACTTTATATCTTTACATATCAATGCAATGTGCACAAAATATTTCCTTTATCATATGATGAGAAATACATTTAGAATCACATATTCAATGAGTTTAAAAATCTATTTTCAAAACCATACTCTTCTTGAATTGTATGCCAGATAGTAAACAAATAAGGTAATTTAATCTTTTTCAGAGACATATAAAAGTATAAATAACTTGTAAAAAAATCAATTATACATTTAAAGTTCAAGAAGAGAATAGGGTACATCATAGAAAAAATTATCTACTTATAGGGTAAGGTTCTAGGTTGGACATCCCTAAAAATGCGCTTTCCAATCTAAATTTGACCAAACAAACCTCAAAAACGAGTCTGGAGGGTCTAAAAACCTAAGAAACGACTTTGGGAGCTCGGTCAACTGATGGTCACTATACATGGCCGAAAACACTTTTCATATCGGTCGGAATAACTATTCATGTCAGTCAGATTTACTATTTACATTGGTCAGAATCACTATTCACGCTGGTCGGAGTTACTATTCATGACACCAAAAGTTGTTAGATGACTGTGAAACTTCATATCCTATAGTTTATCTATCTCCTGAATCCATCTACGGTGTTAGATTTTCAATTTGAGGTCTCTAAATAGAAGTTTCAGAGTTTACATTTTTCTAAGATTTATACTTTCAATCTACGGCGATTTTGTAGCTGATTTGAAAAATTATTCGGCCAATATCATAGTATTCTTCATCCAAAATCTAGTGGTACCCTTATTTTTAAGATCAGAAGCTCGAAAGTACTCAAGATCTAGAGAGAGAAAATGGAGGATAGAGAAACACTATTCATCACCATTTTACAAAAAAAATTCCATCTCTTTTTTTAATAAATTATGGAGGGATCATTTGACAATTTGCTAATTGTTGGAGGAAGTCCTTGCAAATTTTATTATTTACATTTTGACATTTAGAAAATTCCAATTTGACCCCAAAAATATTAATAAGTTTTCATTTTCATCCCGAAAACCTTTCAATTTCATCCATACTCCTTTATTTCTTTTAATAATCCATACATAAATGAAAATTACTAAATCTTAGGGGTGTTACATTCTTCCTCCCATAAGAAATTCGGTCCCCAAATTTCAAACCATCATATCATAAGTAGGGAACGAAGCCTATGCATATATTACATTTATTAACCTTATTACTCAAGCTATTGGGGATATCTCTTTTGTATATTATCTTTATTTTCTAAGAAGTCTTTTCACTTGAGTGATTTTTCAATATAACCTTAACCATTGGGATTTCCTTCAACCATAAAGTTTTCACTTGTTGATCAACAATAGACATCGTTTTTTCTCCTTCATAATTAAGCCAAATTCTTATCCAATTGAATTTTTTGAAATCTAATAACATAAGAAGATACTGATTGGTACTTCCTTAGCATTGATGAAAGAAAGACTGTATCAACTTAATCCTGATGGCAAGATTAGGTGATATACTATTATACCTATTTTGTTCAAGATTTCAAAAAAGCCCATATATTAGAGCTTAAAATTTTCCTTCTTTCCAAACCTAATTACCTCTTTCATGGGTAAATCCTTCAAGAATATTTAGTTACCAACTGATAATTTCTAGTGATAAACATTCATGGTCTTTATAGATTTTTTACCTATATTGAGTTGTTTGTATTCTTTTCCTAATTAGTTTCACTTTATCAACAACATCTTACAATAAGTCTGACCCCACTGAATCATTTAACAGAAAGGTAGTAACATCTCTTACATAATGCTTTAAGTAATCTAGCATCACTTTATTATAGGTAAATTCTGTTAAGAGATCTCTCACCAAACTCGAAGGCATATGCTTGAAGCATGCTCTCCAAATTAGCATCATCAATTTAGGTTAGTCATATTCTATCTATTGTATGTTATTCCAAATTAGATTCCAAAAACTTAACTTTACTCAACTCACTCACTTATTAGGAGACCTACGATGTTCATGTAAAACCTCAAATGGTGTCATTTGTATATTGGCCTAATCATTACTGATATGAGCAAGTTCAACTAAGGACAAATAATTCCTCTCAACTTTCACCAAAATTATATAAAGATACCTGAAGGATAACTTTTAATGCGTAAACACATCATTTAGATTTACTATCATCTATAATATAATCTAACTAAGATCCTAAAGGTTCCTAAATAGCTCACCTAAAACAATATATTCAATTTTTTTACTTGTTGACACACCAAACAATGTAAAGTATTTCACTTGTATCTTCTTTTTACCATGATGCTAATACAATTCTTTCATATCTTAGTATATCTTTATTGCCTTAAGGTTACCTTGATCGCTTTATATTTTTTCGGACATGGTTCTCAAAATATTCTTCATTACTTTAACCTACTAACCACTTGGATACCATAATAATTAAGTTTCAACGAAAAAAAAATTAATTTTCCTTATAATGAGGGAAAAGAACCTTGCATTTAATGCCAAACATTAAAGAGGGAGGATGCAGTAGAACAGACAAAAAGCATAATAGAGAACGGTGCCAAAATAGAAAGTCAAAGGTTTGGACAAAGCATTGAAGATAATTAAAATCAGTGGCTGTAATTCTTGAAAAGCTATAAACCAATCTTAGTTGCTATTTCGGCAAAAATCAACGGCCACAAGTTTTGAATATTTGAGCCAAAATGTAATTCAAAGTTATTGTTATTCGGTGGAAAAATAGCACATGAAAAAGAAACATTTTTGAACTTATAAAAGTTTGTGAAGAACACTAAGCATGTAGTTAACAAGTAGGATGCAATTGGGTGTTTCAAAATAGAGGTAATCAATAAACTATAAAATAAACCAGTCCAAACTAAAAATTCTCAAAATAGCTAGTTGACTTAATAATATCGATAATCGATTGGCAAGAATATTGGGAAAACAAGATAAATCATTTGATTGTCTCTCTTCAACAATTAATTGGTTTGCATTTTCATTCTTTTTTTTACAATGATGCTTATCACCTACAACTTCCTTACAAGAATCAAGACATCAATGCTTTATCAAAGATAACAAGGAAAAGAAAAAATTCTGGTGATATCTTAACCTTATTCTCTTTATGTGCTTAATATGAGCTACAATCACAACTACTGTACATATGTATGCGTGCCATCATTTTTAAAAATTTTACCTTTAATTTAGCTGATATCCACTAATCACTCACATAGTTGTTCTAATTATGCTCGGCCTATTCGCATAGCTATCATAAGTATGCCCTTCTCTGAGTTCTAAAAATGCATACATTAGTATCTTTACCTTTACACTCAAAGTTAGGGTGAGTACAGTTATGGAGGGAACTGCATTCCATCAATTTCAAAATATTTGTGTCTTTTGTGGTTCTAGTCCTGGAAAAGATGGAGTGTATGTGAAAGTTGCACAAAACCTAGGTATGGTACTGGCTAGGAGAAAAATTCATTTAGTTTATGGTGGAGATAATCGTGGGTTAATGGAATGTGTGTCTACAGCTGCACATATAGGAGGATGCCAAGTTCTAGGTATTATTCTTACAGCTCTAGCTGTATCAAACATCTTAGAAAAAACAGTTGAGGAAGAATTTAGAGTTGCCTCTATGCATGAGCGCATTACTAGAATGATGAGCAATGTTGATGCTTTCATTGCTTTACCAAGGAGTTTTGGTACTTTGGAAACTATTTTTCAAATAGTCTCCTGGGCACAACTAAATATCCATCTTCCCTTATCCTTAATTGATGATACCCAGATCTCAAGTAAATTTTTTTTGAAACATTGAGCATCCTATAGCTGGTCAAACAGATCATCTATACGAGTTAATGAGTATTTATTACGCATTGTCATTTTATTCAATTATCTGTAATCTATGCATAACCACAGTGATTCATCATTTTTTTTCACAAATAGGACTAAAACACCTCAAGGAGAGTACTAGGGCATATAAATCCCTTGTCTAACAAGTCTTGTAATTAATTTTAATAATTTTTTTTAGTTTCTTAAGTTCAGTCGATATCATTCTATATAGGGATATATATACTAGTTGGGTTCCAGGAAGTAAATCAATATCAAATTATATTTCTCGTTTTGGGGGTAATCTAGACAATTCTTCTGGGAACACATCAGGAAATTCCCTAACCACTAAAACCTAATCTACATTGGTATACTTTATATCAACATCTCTCACCACTGCCAAATATCCTTGGCACTCTTTTTATAACAACTTATGGGTTGGTAAGTTGAAATTAAATTACTGGGTACATGCTTCCATGATTGTTAATTACTTACAACTCCTTTACTAACCTTTTATGTTATTGATGATATCTTCATACTGTATCAGCTAGAACGCACTTCAAAACATTTAAACAAGGTCAACCTATTTTGACTTTATTCTTTAATATGTTTATGTAATGTCTTAACAATCAATCATGAAAAGCTTATGTCTATCCAAGAGTTCTTCACATGAACTACTCATTTTGCATACCTCAAATTTTAAATTTCCATTAGCAAACCTTCCTTTCTCATAATGCTTGTACATAATATTATTGAAAATTAAATTGTCTTCGAATCCTTTATATCAACAAAATCTACCATTAAAATCATTATCTTCATAGATTCCCTGCTCTCAAATTCAATCCACCCCACAGCTTTCCAAATCCATTTATATACACAGGTTCCAACTCATCCATCCAAAAAGAGATTTACATCTATTTCCAAAACACTTACTTTACTACAAACCATTATCGTGGAGTTAACAACCTTGAGCACATCATAACTCACTATTAATATTGTATTAGCCATTCGTCATATTGTTTTACAAAAGCAAATCAAACAACCAATTCAAAACTTCTTGACATCCAACCAAGCCATTACCTTTCTGTTCAGATTGAAGCTTTTTATTTTCAGCTAATTCTTTTTCTTTGTACCCAAGAGGGTTCTCTTTATCATTGTTCATCAAATTGAGTTCAAAAGCTGAACTGGTAGTCCACACGGAAGAGGAACCGTCTAGGATATAAGCATTAATGCTTAAACATTGCATACCTAAGGATTAGAGTCAGAAGGAAGAAGAGGATAACACCTTATAGAATTCCATAACAGCACCGTGAGTATAAATATGTCTGTGGTTATATACCCATACTCAAAGTCCTACTATAGAATCCTTTGCTTTAATGACCATAGAAAAACCTAATTTTTTGATACCAACTTGTCATGCCCCTACTTTTAAGGGCACGTGAAACATATACTTTATAGACAGATCTTTACTATAATAGGTATAATACAAGTGTTCATTATGAAAACAGATATAGATAGGTTATCTCATGTAAACACAATATACATACCAAGTTTATAAATATCAGAGTAACAACAGAAGCAAGGATCCTGCTTGTGGCGTTCAGACAATACTCTAGAGTACAAGTACATTATAAATCAAAATCTAAGAGCTTTGAAACAAAATAGGCTCACTAGAGAATATGTCGCTTAGTTGATCGCCTATATGAAGAAAAATGACCAAACTCTGTATTCTTATCTAAAAGATGTGAAAATATCATGTAGTGAGTTTGACAACTCGGTGAGCAAATAATACCTCCTATGACCTCTTAGTTCAGTATATGGATGTACTCATATTTTAAAATTGGTCACATAGAAAATATAGTTCGGAAGTACATTCATATGGGACCCATATTTCAAATATTCTCAGTTCAGATTACATTCAGATATCCAAAACCATATGCAATACAGTATGATCATTAATCAAATATTGTTATGCATGAAAATATTTCTTATGAAAACATTAGGAGTATCTCATATTAGAACTATCATATCAGAGTTCAAGCCCTTCCGTACTTTGGTGGTGTAAGATTTGCCTAAACTTAGCATCCTAACTAAGGTTTTTCCTACCACCATTCAAGAAAACACATGAAGAGACTCTAATATGGGCATTTCCTAAGCACATAGCAAGGGAGGGCAAATCACATATCATATAGTCGGCATCTCATCCAAATAGGAGGCATCCTGCTCTCTTTCACATATCATATCCCGTGTGTTGGCCGTCACACGAACCTATCACCACTCTTGCTAGCTAAGGTATCAAGGTGCACTAGGGCTAACATCACCTGTTGTTAGCAAATAGTATTTCTAATAGGATTCCTCCGTAGAAATCATTATTTACACATATGCCATATTGTTCAAAATAGAGGTTTCAATATAATTCAGAATTTTCAGTCTTAGTAGAATTCCTCTGTAAAAAACTTCACAATTAGGGTTATCACATATTCATGCCTTTCTCCAAGGCAACTTTACAGCTTTACATATCAATTCCATGTGCACAAAATATTTTCTTTACCATATGATGAGACATACATTTAGAATCACATATTCAATGAGTTCAAAAATTCATTTTCAAAACCATACTCTTCTTGAATTGTATGCCAAATAGTAAACAAATCAAGTCATTTAATCCATTTCAGAGACATATAAAAATATAAATAACTTGTAAATAGAACCAATTATACATTTAAAGTTCAAGAAGAGCATATGGTAAGTCATATAAAGAATTATCTACTCAAAGAATAAGGCTTTAGGTTGGATAGCCCTAAAAATACACTTTTTCAATCCAAATTTGACTAAATAGACCTCAAAATCGAGTTTGGAGGGTCCATAACTCTAGAAAATGGCTCCGGGAGCTTGGTCAACCAATGGTCACTGTTCATGGCCGAAAATACTGTTAACATTAGTCGGAATCAGTATTCACACCGGTCAGAGTTACTATTCACAGCACCACAAGTTATCAGATGACTGTAAAACTTCATATTCTATAGTTTATCTATCTCCTGAATCCATCTATAATGTTAGATTTTTAATTTGAGGTCTCTAAATAGAAATTTCAGAACTTACGTTTTTATGAGATTTTCTACTTCCGATCTGTGGCGATTCTGCAGCCAATTTGAAAAATTATTTAGCCAATATCGTAGTACTCTTCGTCCTGAATATAGTGATACCCTTAGTTTTGAGATTGGATGCTCAAAAGTACTCCAGATCTAGAAAGAGAAAATGGAGGAGAGAGAAATACTATTCATCACCGTTTTACAAAAATCAATGTCTTTTTTTTTTAATAATTAATGATGGAGGGACCATTTGACAATTTTCTAATTGTTGGGGGAAGTCTTAGCAAATTTTATTATTTAAATTTTAACCCCTAAAATTTTTAAAAATTACAATTTGATTCCAAAAATATTAATAAGTTTTCATTTTCATCCTTAAAACCTTTCAATTTCATCCCTACTCTTGTATTTCTTTTAATAATCCATACATAAATAAAACTTACTAAATCTTAGGGGTGTTACAATGTATTTTAGAATGAAGTCTTTTATGATAAATCAAATTAGGATTATGTAAGCTAAGTAGTGTGGCAAGAGGTTGCTAGATGGATATGGCCTTGTAGCATATTAGATGAATTAAAATGGAATTTTTCATGATTAACTGTTGAGTGTTCCATGGAGTGTGATATTGAATAAACGAGATTAGCATAGGTAGATTTTATTTGAACGTTTTGGAAAACATAAGAAATAAGAATGGAGAAAGTCTTGACAATAATGTTGGTGATTAAGAATATGTATGAGTACCATCTTGATTGAATAAGTTAGAATTCCACATATCTAATGGAAACTACAATTATATTAAGGAATGTGTGAAGGGAATACTTCTAATTTATTACAAAATTAGAAATGTATAGATTAGGTTCTTTTTTGGTGAAGAATTATTAGAAAAATTGTAAAAAATTTCCTTGAGTGTGGATTTCTTTAGGGTGTCTACTCCATGCTCAAATGATATAAGAATTTTCTTGGTACCTTGTGTTTTGTAAAGTTGGGTAAATCAATTAAGTTCTTTTCGGTCAAATGATATAAACTATATTGTAGTTAGATAGAAGAATGAATAAATAGGTACTAAAGGTGCTAAATGTATGACTCTAAAATAATGATCTGAATTAGAAAACAGAGATGAGTTATGATTCTAAAAGGGCAAACATAATTATGATAAGGATAATAGTAAGGCTTAGTATAAGTTTATTGACATGCAAAAAATTGGCACTAGTGACTAAGTCAAAATAGGAATTAACTTGATAAAGAACTTAGTTAGGGACATAAGATTTATGATTTTAAACAAGTTATGAAACTATAATATCATGGAATTTTTTCCATGGCCCTTTTATGTGTGTGTGTGTGTGTATTCATACCTAAATTAAAGAGTAGATGATAGGAGATTTGATTAAATGTTGAATAACAGTGACCTGAACAATCAATGTAAAGAAAAATTTATAAATGCATAATGGCAAGCATAAATCTTTGAATATGAAGAATGTTGAGGAAGAGATATTTTGATATATGGATTACGAACATGAAGAATGTAATAAATGATAACGAATGATAAGAGGAACTGAGACTCTGTTCTAATTGAACATGAAAGTTTATGAATTTGGTGCTCGATGTGGCTAGTATACTGGTTTGCTTTGAAATTTAGAATATGATTATGTTTTAATCTTTATATGTTATGGAGAAATGAGAGGTGTTTGTTAAATAAAATTTGTCTTGTCTAAGAATCTGTAACAACTCCATTTATGTAACAAATTTTTTTTTCTATATTTATAAAATTCCATGAAGTTATTATCTCGTTACAACTTAACTCAAAATAACATTTATTTAATTTATACAATATTGAGTCTACATATACATAATTAATTTACGAACATCTGTACAAAAGTCTAACATATACATATTAGCCCTAATCATCCATGTAGACTACTTCCAGGGACACTAGTATGGTTGGCAACACCTTCACCAGAATCTCAGTCACGTCTATTACAGATATATCCGATATAATCGATAATTGCCCAAGGTAGGGCAGCTCAATCCAATGTACAGCAATAATAAGTGTCATGGAGAATAGCTGCATAGTTAATCTTCTGAACATGATATGAAAAAATAGTGAGAATTGAATCCCAGTAGGTTCAATAATAAATCATAATCATCATTAATATAACTCATCATATCATGTTCATCTGTAGAAGCTACACTAAAAACCTTTGGTCACATGAATGCACTTTATCTATACCCATGAAAATCGTACAGTAATGACATATATGGCAGGATTAACTATTTTCATAATATCATATGATGGCTATCAATTTATTCTCATATCAAGCTACCTCGGTCAGGGTGAGTATTTTCTACTCTCTAGTACGGGCTTTTCTCACTTCGTCTGACATGGCACACTTTCTCTTTCTTTTCTCATTAACATAATCATAACCGTTGGTAGGGTGTCCTCTACTAGTGTACCACACAGATTTCCATGTGACCGTGCTCATTTTTGTTTCACAATAATAACCAAAAATATGATTTCAATAACAAGTATGTTTATTAAACTCACATTAAAATATAATTATTACCAAAATCATTGATAATCATGCTATGAACATAACCGTTTTAAATATTAGTTTATAAAATATTTCCATGTCAAAATTACATACTTAAGATGGTAAGAATTTCATGCAATGGCAATGACAATGGTATATACTAGTAATTTATTATTTTCATTTGTAAGATTCTTCTTCTTTTTTAAATATTATTTTTATCTCTTTATTTTTTTGATGCAGGTTTTCATCCTATCTGAAATTCTCTTACTAATCAGAGCATAACTCCCTCATTTTAACTCCGATTTAGATGATCGTGGTGTCAATTTAAAGATAAAACAATTATCTAAAACTATTATGTTTAACAGTTTAGTTAAATATTAACGATTCATGGTGATAGTACTCCCTCAAGTGACAAGTTATTCCTTTTCAGGTAGGTTCTGACCTCTACTTACTAATTTGTCCATATCTCTCTCATAAGAATTCAAAATGAGTGATTTCAGTGGCTGAAATTCCGTGACACATATATCTATAACTTTTATGTTAACCAGTTATTTTAATTCCCTACAGAATGTTCCCAGAAATTCAAACACAGAATCTTTCCTAACAGATTCTTCCCTAATTAATCATTTTCTGACCACTGCTTACTAATCAGAGCATATCTACCTCATATGGACTCCAAATTGAGTGATTCTAGTGGCTAAAAATTCATGAGACATAGATCTACATTTTTAATGTTAACCATTTATTTTAATTCCCTATTGATTCTTCCCAAAATTTTAAAAACAAAAGCTTAAACATTTGCTACCCATAGCCATACCTATGTAGAACTATTTACACCAGTCTAAGTATTCAAACATACATCACATGCAAAATCAATATGTAACACGATATAGCAACATCCATGACCAATCATCAAAGTTCTAAGATCAAAATCCCACATAAATATTACAAATTTCAAAACTTTTCAAAAAAATAATATTGTTAAACCTACCTAAGGATCTCCCTAGTTCACTTAGTGAGTTTGTTTTCTTGTTTCCTCTTGAAGGAAGTAGCAAGATTCCTCCCTTCCCTTAGTTCTTCTAGCAGCTTAAATAAGAGAAGGAGAGTGAGTTTTTTTTAACCTTAAGAATGAAGAGAAAAGATGGATTCAAGTGGAGATTTAGCTAACTTACCTTGAGCACTTAATCCTCTAGACTTCTTCTTCCTCTTTCTTCCTCTCTTCCTCTCCTTTCCTCACTCTACCTTGCTTATGTTTTTCCTCTCCCTCACTTGGAAAAAATTCTAATGTTATAAGGGTGAGTTTTGCTTAAATAGATGCTTAAATAGACTATCAAATAATTCACCTTTCATGATCATGGGTCTACCTTATCACAATTAACATGCACTTGGTTGATTTTTGGAAAACAAACAACTCATGTTCTTATCTTCCTCTTCCTTAGTCAAGATATGAATAGGAAAAGGAGATTTGTATTTTGAAAATTATGATAATATGTTCTTAAGACAAGGGACAAGGTCCCTTTGATTTAGGAATTAATTTCATTTTTCTTTTGTCTTAATCAAGTATGATAGGTTTGCCTTTCTAAGTGGCAAGTTTTTAGCCCTTGAATCTTCCTTACTTGGCTGAAATTATTTGTGTGGGATATGAATGTTTTGTCCTAATGCCATGTATTATGATACCACTTACTAAAATTATGAGTGTAGGATATAGATGTTTTGTCCTAATGCTTTGTATTATCATACCACTTGCTAAAATTACGAATGTAAGATATAGGTATTATCACACCACTTGCTAAATTTTTATCTTAATGTCATGTAACCTAATCTTTATTGTTATTACACTATTATTTCATCACATGATTTATCTTATTTTATTTTTCCTCTTGGATTTGTGCTCATTCCTACCCATTTCCTTTGATTTGTATAAAATTCTACCTTTTTTGGAGGGCTTGGTCACATTTTCATAATTTTTGGCCTATGAGTCCAACTTTTATATCCTAGTCCAAGTCTATGTTTTATTTCTTGCTCAGGTTATCCAATGGGCTTGTTAGAAACTTATGTGAAGTGGAAAAACTCTACATAAAGTGTCCATAAGTGAAAGCCCAATTTATGGGTGGAGATGTTAAACTTATAAATTTTTAACTCTTGAATTAGGAAAAATTACCATAATCCAATCTTCTTAAAATTTTAAGACCTTTACTTACTTCACAAAAATTTATCTTCCTTACCAAAGCATTTTGCCTATCTTTAGTATGTTATTTCTTTCTATTAGGTTTTCTCTCTTTACTTGTTCTCTTAATGTTACAAACATTTTCTATGCATACACATAAGTTGAAGAATTTCTAAGGATTATATTTCCTTAGATATCTAAAAATTGTCTAATAAATGTTATTTCCTTAATTAAATATTTATGTATCTTTAAAGAAATAAAATTAAGGATGTTACATTAAATATTTATGTACTTTTATTAATAAAAGAAACAAAATTAAGGATGTTACAGAATCTACATAAATAAATAAACAAGTAATTAATTAATCAACTAATTAATTAAAAATATAAAATAGTTGGAAATAATTTCTTTCAAAAATACCGTTAGCAAGCAGTGTTAAGTGCTAACCTTAGTGCACCTTGTAATGCCAACTAATATGGGTGTTGCTAACCGTTTGTGGCAGCTAGCACACATGGATTAGATTATGTGAGGGGTAGAGATGATGTCTCTCATCCTAGTAATGTGATATAACATGTGAGGAGTAGAGGCAAGGTCTTCTCTTGATAATGTGATAAGATGGTGAATTACACATATCTTACTGTGTGCTTGGGACAACTTTGATATGGAATGGTTAGAGAGTTGAGGAAATCTGCTCCTAAACTAATATTAATAATGATAAGAAATGGTGATTTGTCCTCTCCTATTGTATGCTTAGGAAAGTCTTTATAGTTCTGATGTGGATCCTCTTAATTAAATAATATAGGTTATCATAACATAAAATAAAATAATATGAGTTAATATAAGATAAAATAAAAGAAAATTGTGTAAAATAAAATAAAAATGTGTCCTAGTTAATGTATTCAATAGCGAAAAGTAAACCTTAGTTGTTAAATTGCGATTAAATGAATTAACAAATTAGTCAAAAAAATGACACAATGATACGTTAAAATAATTGTAATAGATTTAATGAATGTTATGAAGATTAATCTGATTCAAATGTAGTCCTATACATAAGATTTATGTTTAAGCAAATCCTGGAGTACTTATGGTTAAAGGAAAAAGTAAGAAATGGACATTTGATGTATGCGAAGAGAATAAGCTAGTCTTTGAGAGACCCAATTTGAGGTTGATTGTTTATAGAGCTCCTAAAAAATAAGTGTTTGGACCAGATCAGGAATGGTTATATCCTTAATTGGAGATTATATTTAATCTTATCTAAATTATACGTTAAGGAATGGTTTAGATAGTTACATGAATGGTGCTACCTCCAATAGATTTTAATGGGCTAGAACTTGAAAAGAAAAGAAGTAAATATAACCTTTAAATAATAAATTTTGAGTCTAACATAATTGTGTAAATAGAATAAATAAACTTTTTTTTAAATCATAAATAATTTGAAACATATTTTATAAGCTATTAATAAATATGCCAAAATCTTTTCTACATGTTTTAGTTGTATTATTTATTCGTTGAGGCCGAAGACTCATTCAATTGCTTTTATATGTTTTACTGTTATAACTAAGGCAGTGTCGTAAAAATATTTAGAAGAATAGGTTATCCTAATGAGTCCAAATTTTCATTGGGCCTTATTTTATGTGTTTACCTATATGTTGCTAAAATTTAAAGTCGCTTTATTACTATAGGCAAGACTTTCATTTTCATTGTGCGTCAATATGTTTGTACATGAAATGTTCTATATTAATTTTTAATGAATCTCAAAATGTATCAAAAATTGTAATTTGAGAAATATGATGGATGATTTTGCTTATATGAAGAATAGTTTTAATTATGTTCATGGTTCTTGAAGTTATATATTTATTTATATTTTAAGTAAAGTTAAAATGTTATCAAAGCATTAATTGTTCTACAATTTATTCTTGAACCTTTTGAAATTTGCAATACATTTATGTTAAGTAGGCCTAAGGAATAAGGAAACCCCTCATTTCATGCCAGTCATATGCTCATAAATTTGAGTTATAACAAAATCTATTCATTAATATATTGACCTACTAAAAAATATTAAGAACTATGAATGATAGAATACATACATACAAAAATGCAAATTAACATATATTGAAGAAAAGCTAATAATTCAATAAAAATTAATAGTGTCATTGTTGAAACATAGCACATGTCCCATGTAATATCCCATAATTTTTGAATAATAATGTTTTTCTATAAATATATATATATATATATATATATATATATATATATATATATATATTTATTTTTAAATGATTGTGTTTTGCTAAAAGTAAATACGCTTTTAATAAAAATGATTTTTGTTTTGATTAAAATAATTATATTTAGCTCTAAATAATTTTTTATTTTTATAAATTTCTTCCTTTTAATATACATGAATATATTTTATATTGTGATTTTTTATTAACATTTTTATCAAGAAAAGTTATGATTTAAAAGTGCAACTAAATTTTGCAAGAATATAATTTTTAGAATTTTTGGGATGCTTTAGGATGAAAAACAATATTTATATGTATATATATATAATAAATCTCAAATATTCAATCATTAAATAATAATAATAATAAGTAAAAAGAAAAAAAGAAACAGGAGCAAATTTCAATCTTCTTCTCTCTCTCTCTCTCTCTATTCTTCTCAATTTCTCTCTAAGATATCTCCCAATCTAAACATCCATTTGAGATGCCGAAAGTACTGTTAGACTCATGGCGACAAGAGCTTCAAAATCCACTGATCAATTTCGTCGAAAGTTCGCCAAAAAATCGTGAACAATAATGCAATAGGTAATTTTTCTAAAATACTGGATTTTTTTTATGGTTTTTTGAACTTTCAAGTTAGGGGTTTTCTTAAGGATATAGAGTATTGGTTGTATGATGAATTTCGTGATCGGACAATATGATTTGGTGCTTTAATTTTGCAAATTGTTCTTTGATGAATAGTTATTATGAACAGTGCCCGAACAGTGTGTGAATAGTGATTTTGACCGATGTAAATAGTATTTCCTGGCCATGAATAGTACCTATAGTTGACCAGCATTGACCAAGCTCCCGGAGTCATTTCCTAAATTTTTTGACCTTCCAAACATGTTTTGAAGGTCTATTTCGCCAAATTCGAATTGGAAAAGTACATTTTGGGGTTGTCCAACCTGGAGCCCTTACTCTGTGAGTAGATAATTCTTTCTATGACTTACCATGTGCTCTTCTTGAATTTTAAATCTATAGTTGGTTCTATTTATAAGTTATTTATACTTTTATATGTCTCTGAAATAGATTAGCCTACCTGATTTGTTTACTATCTAGCATATAGTTCAAGAAAAGTATGGTTTTGAAAATTAATTTTTTGAACTCATTGAATATGTGATTTTAAATGTATTTATCATCATATAGTAAAGAAAATTTATTATGCACGTGGAATTGATATGTAAAGCTATAAAATTGCTTTGGAAAAGGGTATGTATATGTGATTACCCTTATTAGGAAGTTTCTAACAGAGGAATTGTACTAAAACTAAAAATTTTGAATCTATACTGAAACCTCTATTTTGAACGATATGGCATATGCGTAAATAATAATTTCTGTGGAGGAATCCTATTGGAAACACTATTTGCTAATAGCAGGTGATGTTAGCCCTAGTGCACCTTAATACCTCAGTTAGCAGGGGTGGTGCTAGCCTCGTGTGATGGCCAACACATAGGATATGATATGTGAAAGAGAGCGGGATGCCTCCTATCTGGGCAAGATGCTGACTATATGATATGTGATTTGCCCTCCCTTACTGTGTGCTTGGGAAATGCCCATATTAGAGTCCCTTCGCGTATCTTCTTGAATGGTGGTAGGGCAAATATTAGCTGAGATGCTGAATTTAGGCAAATCCTACACCACCAAAATACGGAAGGGTTTGAACTCTGATATGGTGGTTCTGATATAAGATCCTCCTAATATTTTAATGTGAAATATTTTGATGCATAACAATATTTGTTTAATGATCAGACATTATAGTATATGGTTTTGGATATTTGAATATCTTTTGTTTAGAGAATATTTGAAATATGGGTCTTATATGGATGTACTTCCGAACTATATTTTCTATGTGACAAATTTTAAAATATGAGTACATCCATATGTTGACCTAAGAGGTCATAGAAGGTATTATGAACTCATTGAGTTGTCAAACTCACTACACGATATCTACATTTTTTTTCCAGATAAGAGTACAGATTTTGGTCATTTTCCTTTAGATAGGTGATCAGCTAGGCGATATATTCTCTGGTGAGCCTTTTTTTTCAAGGCTCGTAGATTATGATATATATTGTACTTGTACTCTAGAGTATACTCTGAACACAGCTTCTATTGTTACTCTAATATTTATAAATTTAGTCTGTATATTGTGTTTACATGAGAGAACATATTTGTACTTGTTTCAATAATGAAGGCTTGTATTATGCCTGTTATAGTAAAGATCTATCTGTAAAGTGTGTGTTTCATGTGCCCTTAAATTGAGGGTGTGACAAATTAGTGTAAGAGTATTAGGTTTCCCTATGGCTATCAAAGCGAATGATTCTTTAGTAGGACCTTTAATATGGATATGTGTTGGACATATTTATACTTCAATTGCTATTGAGGGATTCTATTAGGTTTCAATGTCTTTTCTATTTTAAGTTTGTTAAATTTTCTAGTATAAGATTGATTGAATATTGTGGCATCATAAAATGTATCTATCGGTCAATTTTTGCCTGAAAGTGATAGGGATAGATGTGGCAGAGAATTTAAAGAATTGAAACAGATGCCTAATATGACCGTTTCTGAATGTGATATCTGTTGTACCTAGTTGTCTAAATATAATAGACTTTGATGTGATATTATGAATAGATTGGTTGAAATCATGCCATGCCATTTTGAATTGTCACCTTAAGGTGATTAAATTCAATATTCTTGGAGAATTTTCTTTCTTTATACAAGGAGATTGTAGTGAGGTACCCAGTAAACTAATCTATACTTTAGCAGTCCATAAATTATTATAAAAACGTGTTAAGGATATTTGGTAGTGGTGAGAGATGTTGATGTAAAGTATACCAGTGTAGATTAAGTTTCAGTAGTTAAAGAATTTCTTAATGTATTTTCAGAGGAATTGCCAGGATCACCCCTAAAATGAAAAAAAATATAATTCCTTGATGTGTTCCTTAAAGAATTGACAAGATTACCTCACAACGATAAATTGAATTCAGTATTGATTTACTTCTTAGAACCCAATTGGTATTTATACTCCTATATAGAATGGTATTGACAGAAGTCAAGGAATTGAAAAATCGGTTGCAATATTTGTTAGATAAGGGATTTATTCGCCCCAGTACTTTTTCTTGGAGTGCTCTAGTTCTATTTATGAAAAAGAAAGATGGATTGATGTAATTGTGTATAGATTATAGACAGTTGAATAAGATGATAGTGTAGAATAAATACCCATTACCTCATATAGATGATTTGTTTGACTAGCTACAAGGTGCTCAACGTTTTTTAAAAATTGATTTGAGATCTGAGTATTATTAATTAAGGATAAGGGAAGAGGATATTTTGAGAACTACTTTCAGTACTCGGTATGGGCATTATGAGTTATTAGTGATGTCATTTAGTTTGAAAAATGCCCCGGCAACATTTATAGACTTGATGAATATAGTATTTGAGCCATCCCTAGATCAAATTGTTATTGTATTTATTGATGATATACTAGTATATTCCAAGTTTAAAGAATCATAAGCAACATTTGTGGATAGTTTTACAAACTCAAAGGGAACATCAACTATATGCTAAGCATTCAAAATGTGAATTTTTGCTTACTTGTGTTACTTTCTTAGGACATCTAGTTAACAAGGATAGTATCCAAGTAGACCCTAAGAAAGTAAAAGTGGTACAGTAATGGCTACATTCTACTATAGTTGAAGATGAAGATCCAAGTCTAATTTACGCTTTTTGAGGTTGTCTGTCTTCCAATCTATTTGAGCCATAGTTGGATCAGATACATGAACAAATGCTTGTAAAGCATCAATCAACTCCTCAGCATTTGAAGCTGAGATGAGAATTTGTTGTGCTGAATATGAGAAAAACCTTTGTTCCACAGCTTGATCAAGAAAAGACAACAGACCATCAAAGAAATGATTAACATTTAATAAACCTATCGGTTTTTTATGGATATTCAGTTATGCCCAGGAGACTACTTGAAAAATTTGTTCTAAAGTACTAAAACTCCCAAGTAAGACAATGAAGGCATCAGTATTGCTCATCATTTTAGCCATGTACTCATGCATGGAGGCTACCTTAAATTTTTTCCCAACTGTTTTTCCTATGATATTTGATACAGTTGGAGTGGTAGGAATAATACCTAGAACTTGACATCCTCTTACATGTGCAACTGTAGACACACACCCCATTAATCAACGGTTACCTTCACCATAGACTAAATGAAATTTTCTCCTAGCTAGCATTATACCCAGATTTTGTACTCCATAACTGCACTCACCCTAATTTTGAGTATGATGGTAAAGATACTAATGGGTGCATTTATAGAATTCAGAAAAAGACATACTTATAATAGCTATGCGAATAGGCCGGGTACAATTACAACAACTATGTAAGTGGCTAGTGAATATCAGCTAAATTAAGAGTGAAAAATTCAAAAATAACAGCACGTATAGATATGTACAGTAGTGGTGATCGTAGCTTATATTAAGCACATAAAGAGAATAGGGTTAAGATATCACCAGAATTTTTCTTTTTCCTTGTTGTCCTTGATGAAGCATTGATGTGTTGATTATTGTAAGAAATTTGTAAGTGATAGGTGTCATTGTATAAAAAAAAGAGTAAAAATGCAAACCAATTAAATGTTGAAGAGGGACAATCAAATGATTTATCTTGTTTTCCTAATATTTTTGCCAGTTGACTATCAGTATTATTAAGTCAACTAGATATTTTGAAAATTTTTAATTTGGACTAGTTTATTTTACAACTGACTGATTACATATGTTTTGAAGCAACCAACTGCATCTTACTAGTTAACTACATGTTCTTTGTTTTTTCACATATTTTTATAAGCGTAGAAATGCTTCTTTTCCATGTGCTATTCTTCCACAGAATAACAGTAGCTTTGAATTAGATTTTGACACATATATTCAAAACTTGTAACCACCGACTTTTGCCAAAATAGCAGCTAAGTTATGTTTATAGTTTTTCAAGAATTATAGCCACCGATTTTAATTTTCTTTTCATGCTTTGTCCAAACTTCTGACTTTTTATTTTGTCACTATGCTCTATTATGTATTCCTCTTCTTCTACTGAATCATCCTTGATTAATATTTGATAGTAAATGCAAGGTTCTTTTTCCTTATTATAAGGAAGGTTAATTTCTTTTCTCTAAAACTCAGTTATTAAGGTGTCCAAGTAGTTAGTAGGTTAACGTAATGGAGATTTTGAAAGGAGATTTTAGAAGAAGCTATAGATTTTGAATATTGATAGGATACAATAAGATTTGAAAGAATTGTACTAGAATAATGGTAAAAAAAGATATAAGTAATATTTTTTCGTTGTTTGGTGTGTTAGCAAGTAATAATTGAATATATTGTTTTAGGAGAATTATTCAGGAAGCCTTAGGATCTTAGTTAGATTATAGTATAGCT
Source organism: Gleditsia sinensis (assembly GCA_037074535.1). Classification (NCBI taxonomy): domain Eukaryota; kingdom Viridiplantae; phylum Streptophyta; class Magnoliopsida; order Fabales; family Fabaceae; genus Gleditsia; species Gleditsia sinensis. The sequence goes on along the minus strand of CM073464.1, from coordinate 32,661,927 downwards.
GATAGTAAATTTAAATGATATTGGATGACTTAAAGTGTAACATCCCCGATTTTTCCTTATGTTACTAATTGAAATTTATTTCTTTTAGAGAGGAGAAAGGATTTTAGATCTCATGGGAGGATTAAATTATTTTACTTAAGTCAAACAAGATAGTAGGAATGGTTAAAATAACATTTAATTTATGTAATTTATAGAGGATGGCATTTGCGTAAATAATGGATGATGGCATGGGAATTTTGGAGATAAAGAGGTGGTAGGTAGGGGTAGGTAGGAAAAAAAAGTTAAGAAGAGAAAGAGGGAGTGTCGGTAGGAAGAGAAAGGAAAAAGAAGAGAAGAAAAGGAAGAGGAGAAAAAGAAAGGGGAAGAAAAAAAAAGAAGAAAAAGAGGAAGAGGAAGAAGAGAAAGAGGAAGAAGAAGAAGAGAAAGAAGAAGGAGAAGGAAGAGGAAAAGGGAATCAAGAATTTCTGGATTGTAGGAATCAAGCATAAGTTCAAGGAGTTGTTTGAGGTAGGTTTAACATCTTCTAATAAATTTTGTACAAATGATATATATGCTTTTAGATTTGTTTAAATTTCATTTTGAATAGCATATGGTCTGGATATCTATGTGAAATTATATTTTGGATGTTTAGACATGCATATGGGTGCATGGAATTATATAAAAGAAAATTCAAAGAAGAAGATAAATTAAGTTGAATTTTGGAATAATTGGGAAGCTACTGTTTTTCGAATTCTGGAACAATTTAGTAAGGATTTTAAAGAAATAGTCAACATATGAATTGTAGATATATGTCTCACAGATCTATAGGCTTTGGAATTACTTAATTTGGAGTTCATATGAAGGAGATATGGTTAGTTAATTGAGAAGAGATCAAAATTCAGGATAGTAAAAATAAGCATTTTTTGTTTTAATTTTCTGGTAATAATCCGTAAATAATCTGAATAAATGATAAACACAAAAGTTGTAGATAATTGTCTTAGATTTCTATAAGATTTAAAATCACCTCAATCAGAGTTCGTATGAGGGAGATATAATTGAATAAGTGAAAAAATGTCACAAAACACGGCCGGGCCGTGTTCTGAGTTGCTTCAGCATGGGTAGGCCATGTTTGGGGTTGTTTTTAAGCATGTTTGAAGTATCTTTCAAGCATGGCCGTGTCTTGAACATGGTCAGGCCATGTTGGGTGCTGAATTATCATATTTTTCACTGTTTTATGCTTAAAAATAATCTTGTTTGTTGTAATATTTTTAGGAAACATATATTCAAGAAAAATACTTTTAAAATGATGATTTTGGTATCACAAATTACTCTTTTTCTTTATTTGATTTAAAATGAATTATATTGAATATTGGTATGTGATGAATGATTATTAATCATTAGGTATAAAAATGATGCATCATATTATGAAAGTAATTAAATGGCAAGTGTAAAGCTCATAACGAGTTGCTTGATAGTTATATATTGTATTTGATGAATATGAATTTATATATATACATTTATATGTATGGATGAATATCGACGGGTTGTATGGCTTGAGACGGTACCGAGTAGGAGACGCCCTATTAGCCTGAGTGAGCCGAGGGAGGGCCGCTCCAACCGGGTGTCAGTGATAATGTGAGAGGGCAGGAGGGTGACGTACCCAATTTCCCTGATCACTTATTGTGGCTGTAGTCGATCGGTCACTATGTATATAGCAAATGAGTAAATTAAAAGCCGTGATAAGGCTAAGCATTATAAAAAAAACGGACTTCCAGTGCATGTGTAGTATGATAATTATGTATAAACAAAAATTATGATTTTATCTCAAAATGTTGATATTTCTCTATAGCTTATACAGCTGAACATAACTCCTATTTTCTCATCATATTTTATTTATGTTAAGTCTACTGGGAATCTTTGTTCTCACTATTATTGTGGTGTTATGTTTAGATAAAAAGAAATGAGATGCAACACAAAATGACGTTACTAATGGAGATCTAAATGTCAGCACCACCTCCCCACCCTTTGTATTTCAAGGGTGAAGTACTGTATAAAGACTCTTATTTATGTACTGAAATGTTATATTGTATAAATATAACATGTGTGAGGTTTGTAATATATATGTAAACATGTATATTGTGTTTTGAAATGTTGTATTGTATAATTATAACATGTATGAGGTTTGTAATAAATATGTATATATATATATATATATATATATATTGTGTTTATACATATGGCGTATTTTAACATGCATAATGTGAAAAAAAAACCGGATGTTACATAAAGCCGAATGTAAAAGGTGTTACAAACTTTTTGTTAAATGACTCAGTGGGATCATACTTATTGTAAGATGCTGTTGATAAAGTGAAATTAATTAAGAAAAGAATACAAGCAACTCAATACAGGTCAAAAGACTATAACGACCATGATGTTGAGCACTAGAAATTATCAGTTGGTGATCAAATATTCTTAAAAGACTTACCCATGAAAGAGTTAATGAGGTTTAGAAAGAAGGAAAAAGTTAAGTTGTAATATATAGGCTCTTTTAAAATCTTGAACAAAGTAGGCATAGTAGTATATTGCTTGGCTTTTCCATCAAGATTAAATGATATTTATACATTCTTTTTTGCATCAATGCTAAGGAAGTATCTATTAGGTTCTTCTCATGTTATCTAATTCCAAAAAATTCAATTGGACAAGAATTTAGCTTAATTATAAGTAAAAAAAAATTATGTCTATTGTTGATCAACAAATAAAGACACCCCTTAGAAAGTAAAGATAATATACAAAAGAGATATTTCCAATTGTTTGAGTAGTGAAGTTAATAACTGTAATTTATGCCTTGACTTCATTCTCTACTTATAGTAGGATGGGTTGAAATTCGGGAACCGAATTTCTTAAGGGGAAAGAATGTAATATCCCGTAATTTTTGAATAATAATGTTTTTCTATAAACATATATATTTTTATTTTTAAATAATTATTTTTTGCAAAAAGCAAATACGCTTTTAATTAAAATAATTTTTGTTTTGATTAAAATAGTTATATTTAGCTCCAAATAATTTTTGTTTAATTTTTATAAATTTCTTCCTTTTAATATACATGAATATATTTTATATTGTGATTTTTTTATTAAAATTTTATTAAGAAAATTCATGATTTAAAAATGCAACTAAATTTTTGCAAGAATATAATTTTTAAAATTTTTTGGGATGCTTTAGGATGAAAAAAAATATTTATATGTGTGTGTATATATATATATATATATAATAAATCTCAAATATTCAATTATTAAATAATAATAATAAGTAAAAAAAAGAATAGACACGGATGAGGAGGAAGAGGCTCGGGCAGTAGGAGGAAATTTCAATATTCCTCTTTCTCTCTCTATTCTTCTCAACTTCTCTCTAAGATATCACCAAATCTAGACATCCATTTGAGATGCTGGAGATATCGTTAGACTCATGGTGATGAGAGCTTCAAAACCCACTGATCAATTTTGCTAGAAGTTCGTCGAAAGCTCGCCAAAAAATCGTGAACAATAACGCAATCGGTAATTTTTCTAAAATGTTAGATTTTTTATGGTTTTTCGAGCTTCCAAGTTTAGGGTTTTGTCAAGGATATAGAGCATTTGTTGTATGATGAATTTCATGATCAAATAACATAATTTGGTATTTTAAATTTGCAAATTGTTCTTCGATGAATAGTAACTGTGAATAGGGTTTTAGCCAGCGTAAATAGTGATTTCGGCTTATGTGAATTGTATTTTCCGACTATGAACAATACCTCTATCAGTTGACTAGTATTGACCAAACTCCTAGAGTCATTCCTTAGCTTTTTAGACCCTTCGAACACAGTTTTAAGGTATATTTGGTCAAATTCTGATTGAAAAAGTATATTTTGAGACTATCGAACCAGGAACCCTTATCCTGTGAGTAGATAATTCTTTCTATGACTTACCCTATACTTTGCTTGAATTTTAAATGTATAGTTGGATATGTTTACAAGTTAATTATACTTTTATATGTCTTTGAAATGGATTAGCATACCTGATTTATTTACTATCTGGCATATAGTTCAAGAAGAGTATGGTTTTGAAAATGGATTTTTTGAACTCATTGAATATGTAATTTTAAATATATTTCTCATCACATAGTAAAAGAAATATATTGTGCACATAGCATTGATATGTAAAGCTATAAGATTTGTAACATCCTTAATTTCGTTTCATGAATTAATAAAAATACAAAAGTATTCAAAATAACATCCCTAATTTCGTTTTTTTTAAGGTACATAAATATTTAATTAAGGAAATAAAATTTATTAGACAATTGTTTTTAGATATATAAGGAAATATAATCCTTAGAAATTCTTCACCTTACGTGTATGCATAGAAATGTTCTAACATTAATGGAATAGGTAAAGAGAGAAAATCTAAGAGGAAAAAAAATTAGAAATAATATACTAAAGAAAGGTGAAATTCTTGGGTAAGGATGATAAATTTTTGGAAATAAGTAAAGGTCTTAAAATTTCAAGAAAATATTAGATTAGGGTAATTTTTTCTAATTCAAAAACTAGAGTTAGTAAGTTTAATATATTCACCTATATTTTGGGCTTTCACCTATGGACACTTCATATAGAGTTTTTTCACTTCACATAAGTTTCTAGCAATTCCATTGGATAACCTAAACAAGAAATAAAACATAGACTTGGACTAGGATATAGAAATTGGATCGATAGCCCAAAAATTATGAAAATGTGTTCAAGCCCTCCAAGAAAGGTAGAATTTTATCCAAAGCAAAGGAAATGGGTAGGAATAAGCCTAAATCCAAGAGGAAAAAAAATAAAATAAAATAAATCATGTGATAATATAATAAAGATTAGGTTACATGGCTTTAAGACAAATTTAGCAAGTGGTATGATAATACAAGGCTTTAGGACAAAACATCTATATTCTACACTCATCATTTTAGCAAGTGGTATGATAATACAAGGCTTTAGGACAAAACATCTATATCCTACACTCATAATTTAGCAAGTGGTATGATAATACATGACATTAGGACAAAACATTCCTATCCCACACAAATAATTTCAACCAAATAATGGAGATTCAAGGGCTAGAAATTTACCACCTAAAAGAAAAACCTATCATAATTGATTAAGACAAAAGAAAAAGGAAATGAATCCCTAAATTAAAGGGACCTTGTCCCTTATCTTAAGAACAGATTATCATAATTTTCAAAATACAAATCTCCTTTTCCTATGCATATCTTGACTAAGGAAGAGGAAGACAAGAACATGAATTGTTTATTTTCCAAAAACATTCAACCAAGTGTATCCTAATTGTGATAAGGTAGACCCATGATCATGAAAGGTGAATTATTTGGTGGTCTATTTAAGCAAAACCCACCCCTATAACATTAGAATTTTTGTCCAAGTGAGGGAGAGGAAAAATAGAAGTAAGGTAGAGTGAGAAAAGGAGAGGAAGAAAGGAAGAAAGAGAAATGAGAAGTTTAGAGGACTAAGTGCTCAAGGTAAGTTTAACAATATTTCTTTTTGAAGAAAAGATTTGAAACTTGTAATATTTATATGAGATTTTGATCTTAGAACTTTGATGATTGGTCATGGATGTTGCTATATCATGTTACATATATGTATGTTTGAATACTTAGGCTGGTGTAGATAGTTCTGCATAGGTATGGCTATGGATGGCAAAATTTTAAGCTCCTGTTTTTTTAAAGTCTGGGAAGAATCGGTAAGGAATTAAAATAAATGGTTAACATGAAAAATGTAGATCTATGTCTCACAGATTTTTAGCCACTGAAAGCACTCAATTTGGAGTCCATATAAGTTAGATATAGTCTGATTAGTAAGCAGTGGTCAAAAAAAGGTTAATTAGGGAAGAATATGTTATGTTAGCTTCTGTGTTTTAATTTCTGAGAACATTCTATAGAGAATTAAAATAACTGACTAACATAAGAATTATAGATATATGTGTCACGTATTTTCATCCATTAGAATCACTCAATTTGGAGTCCGTATGAGGCAGATATGGTCTGATTAATATGTAGTGGTTAGAAATTGGTTAATCAGAGAAGAATATTTTAGGATAACTTCTATGTTTTAATTTCTGAAAATATTTTGTAGGGAATTAAAATAAATGATTAACATAAAAATTATTTCTATATGGGTCATGGATTTTTAACCACTGGAATCACTTAATTTGGAATTCTTATGAGGGAGATATGGATAGATTAGTAGGTAGAGGTCAAAACCTACCCGAGAAGAAAGAATCTGTACTTTGAGGGACTAATATCACCTTGATTTATTAATATTTCGCTCAACTATTCAACATAATAGTTTTAAATAATTGTTTTATCTTTAAATTGACACCAAGATCATCTACATCGAAGTTAAATTGAGGGAGTTATGCTCTGATTAGTAAGAGAAGGTCGGATAGGATGAAAACCTGCATCAAGAAAATAAAGAAATAAAATTAATATTTAAAAAAGAAGAATAATCTTATAAATGAAAATAGTAAATGACTAGTATATGCCATAGTCATTGCCATTGTATGATCTTCTTACCATCTTAAGTGTGAAATTTTGACATGAAAATATTTTATAAAGTGATATTTGAAATGGTTATATTCATGGCATGATTAACAATGATTTTTGGTAATAATTATATTTTGATGAACATACTTGTTATTGAAAGCATACTTTTGGCTATTATTGTGAAAAAAAAAAAGAAATGAGCACGGTCACATGGCAATATGTGTGGTGCACCAGTAGGGGACGCCCTACCAACGGTTATGATAATGTTAATGAGAAAAGAAAGAGAAAGTGGGCCATATCGGACGGACCGAGAAAAGCCCGTACCGGAGAATAGAAAATACTCACCCTGACCGGGGTAGCTTGATATGAGAATAAATTGATAGTCATCATATGATAGTTAATCTTTTCATACATGTCATTATTGTATGATTCTCATCTGCATAGATATAGTGCATTCATGTGATCAAAGATATTTATTGTAGTTTATACAGCTGAACATGACGTGATGAACTATATTGATGATGATTTATTGTTGAACTTACTGGGATTTAATTCTCACTATATTTCCATGTCAAGTTCAAAAAATTAGTTATGCAGATTTTTCTATGGCTCTGGCTTTTAGTTCACGTTAGATCGAGTTACTTTATGTTGGGCAGATCCTAGAATCAAATAAAATGTTTGTGTTCGAGTTGGTTCAGATCCCGTTGAAGGTGCAACCACCCGCACCTGTATTTTCGAAATTGGTCAACCAGAATAAATAAGATGTGGATATTTATGTGTTTGATATGTTGTACGTACGTTTTGATTAATGACGTGTATGTAAACTCTATGTTGTATAAATAATAATAAAAAAAAATTGTTACATAATTTGGAGTTGTTACAAGATTGCCTTGGAAAATGGCATGTATATGTGATTACCCTAATTGGAAAGTTTTTGACAGAGAAATTGTACTGAGAATGAAAATTTTAAATTTATACTAAAACCTCTGTTTTTAACAATATGAAATATATGTAAATAATAATTTATGTAGAAAAATCCTATTAGAAATACTGTTTGCTAACAACAGTTGATGTTAGCCCTGGTGCATCTTGATACCTCAGTTAGTAAGGGTGGTGCTAGCCTCATGTGACGACCAACACACGGGATATGATATATGAAAAAGAGTGGGATGCCTCATATCTGGACAAGATGCTAACTATATGATATGTGATTTGCCATCCCTTGCTATGTGCTTGGGAAATGCCCATATTAGAGTCCTTTCGCGTGTCCTCTTGAATGGTGGTAGGGCAACCTTAGTTGGGATGCTGAGTTTAGGCAAATCCTACACCACCAAAGTATAGAAGGGCTTGAACTCTGATATGGTGGTTCTGATATGGGATCCTCCTAATGTTTTCATGTGAAATATTTTGATGCATAACAGTATTTGTTTAATGATCAAACAGTATAGTATATGGTTTTGCATATTTAAATATCCTTTATTTAGAGAATATTTGAAATGGTCCCATATAGATGTACTTTCAGATTGTATTTTCTATGTGAAAAATGTTAAAATGAGTACATCTATATGTTGACCTAAGAGGTCATAGAAGGTATTATTTGCTCACTAAGTTGTCAAACTCACTACACGATATTTACAATTTTTTCATATAAGAATACAGAGTTTGGTCATTTCTCTTTAGATAGGTGATCAGCTAGTCGACATATTCTCTGGTAAGCCTATTTTGTTTCTAAGGCTCGTAGATTATGATATATATTGTACTTGTACTCTAGAATATACTCTGAACGCCACAAGCAGTATCCTTACTTCTGTTGTTACTCTGATATTTATAAATTTGGTTTGTATATTGTGTTTACATGAAAAAACTTATTTGTACCTATTTCTATAATAAAGGCTTGTATTATATCTGTTATAGTAAAGATTTGTCTGTAAAGTATATTTTTCACGTGCCCTTAAATTGGAGGCGTGAAATCCCAATCAATTCACTAAATAATAGAATGTCTAATATAATAAATTTTTACTTTCAAAACATAACAAATCCAAATAAATTAACTAATGCTTTCTACTCAAAGTATGACAACTAATCCTTTCGTATAAATATTTGTATCTTAACAAATATGCATCTCCAACCTTCATCTTTAAATTTTTGTAATGCACTGTATACATTTTACCTAAAATATCTTCTATGGAATCTAGCAGTTCCATCCATCCATCTATAGAATAAGGGTCAAATAACAGGCTCTTGGTTTGATTATATTGTAATTTATATTTTTTTTGCCTTGGCCACAGACGCATCAATCTTTGCTTTAGATACCTTTGTTCTTACACTTGTTGTTTCACTCCTTTGTTATAAACAAGCTTTTAATTTATCTTGTTTTGACATTTTTTTATCTTTACGATGATGCTCAATAGATTCAATTGCTTTCTTTCTTTTATCACATTCCTTTGAATTATCACCGTTAAGATTAATTAATTGCGAACTAACATGCACACTCTTTGAAAGAAAATCCTCCATTATTATTCGCTTCTCATCTAAAGTCAGTAGCTCTTGTGTGAAAGCATAACTTAATTTACTAGTAGTCGTGCTAGTATTAATATTTCTCCTAAGATATTATAGTCATATTCAAATATATACTTCTTAAATTGCTATAATATCTTTCCTTTTGCAACAAATTGATTAATAAATACCTTTAGTACAATTAATGTATAGATACAACATGCTTTAAAAATATTATAAAATATAACAATTTTAATCACTTTATTTACATGCACGTACCGTATACAAATCTATACACATATCTTCATGTGCATTTACTTTATTGGATGTTGAATCCCATGTAACAATGTTGAAAACTCATGGTATTGAGTATGTAGATGATTAAATTTTCTTTTAAATCTATCTACACCATAATTTTCTCCAACAATTCTTGCAAGTTCATTATTTATCTCTTCCAGAATACTTGCTTAAAGATTGATATATGCAATGATTTCTTCTTCACTCGATCGTAAATTCACTACAAGAAATTTGACTTTCAGTGGCGACTTTTTTCGCCACTGAAAGTTTAAAAATCGCCACTAATACCTTTTAGTGGCGACAATTCGCCACTTAAAAGTCGCCACCTATGCGACCGTCACTAAAACTTTCAGTGGCGACAAACAAAATGTCGCCACCAATAATTATCTCTTCAGTGGCGACATCTATGAGCGCCACAGAAACTACCTTTTTAGTGGCGACATTTGTGGCCACCAAAAAAAAAATTTTTGCCACTAAAACTCAAAAAATCGTCACTAAAACCTATTAATTATACTTTTAGTGGCGACTTGTGTGGTCGCCACTGAAACGTCTTCAGTGGCGACTTGTGTGGTCGCCACTGAAAAGTCTTCAGTGGCGACTACACAACTCGCCACGGAAACCAATTCAGTGGCGACTTGGGTAGTCGCCACTGAAAGGTCTTCAGTGGCGACTTGTGTGGTCGCCACTGAAACCCTTGAAACATCTTCAGTGGTGACCATATAGGTCGCCACAGAAACCCCTAATCCTAAAGTCTTCGGTGGCGACCACGAAAGTCGCCACTGAAACCACTACAGTGGCGACCACACACGTCGCCACAGAAACCGATTCAGTGGCGACAATCATAGTCGCCACTATAAATTTTTTAGTGGCGATTACATTTATCGCCACTAAAAATAATTTTTTTATATATTATCACGAAATTCCAATTTTAGTGGCGACAGAAAATAGTCGCCACTAAAAGCTTTTATTTAAATTTTTTTATTTAATTTTATATTTAACCTATATTTTATAATAAAAATCTAATAATATGTAAAAAAAACTTAAAAATTAATAAAATATTTTTATTTAATATATATATATATATATTACTAAAATCAAGCATAATTGTCATATACATAAATGAAAAAAAATCTTTTATACAATCTAAAATGAGTATAGATATGGTGTGAATTACATATAAAACACAAGAAGAAAATTATCATACTTGTCAAGAATTTGACTGTAGTATAGATAAAGACAAGATTAAACATACTTTAAATACAATTTGACCATAGACACGCAATACATGCAAGTTTCGTGAAAATAAAATAAAAGACTAAATTCAATACAAATTGCATATATACAATGCATTTACGAAACTAAAAATCTATACATATTCTTTATTTCACTAATAAAGTAGCAAGTCTTTAATATTATACACAAATCACTCTTAGTAATATCTCTTCCGTTTGCAATTGGCACAAATGACAACACCACTCCTATCATTCCTCAAGCACTGGTGGCGCATTAAACTCCACAAGTCCTTTTTCCTTCTAGAATCAACCTAAAAACAGGAAATAGCAAAAACAAACTGTCGTTGAGATGTTTAAAAATGCAATAGACTCACAAATCACAAACAATCATTTAGAAAATACTTTTATTTAGTGAAGTTAAAAATCTGTTCATATTTATTTTAAAATCAAATTGACATAGATGGATATAAATATTACTTGGTTTTTGAGTTTGATTTTCTATAATTACTAGAATATTTTGATTTTTTTAATAACTATGATAAATTTTCTTTTACATCATTACAAAAACATCACCAGTTATTTTTTGGAAACACTAAACAAATTTTCTCTTCACTCTACCAAACACATTTTTTAGTTTGAATAAAAATAAAAAACAGAAAACTAGCAAACCAAACAAATCCAAGTTAAACCAGTTATGGGGTTCTCACAAACATTTCCTTAAACAACAGTGAAAAATTATTACACCACTAATCAGATGCAAATTATATTCATGAGTTTCAAAAATATATACATCTAAATAATGAACTTCGTTAAAATAATTCTTAATTTAACAGATGAATTCAACGATGACAAGTTAAAAACATTGACAGCAATATAACACTCACAAGATGATTTTGCATCACAATACAATCGGTGCTGAGCTTCTTTAACAAGTCTAGAGGAAATCTGCGAGAAAGAAGTGAATATCAACTTGCATATGTCATATTAAAAGGGCCCAGAAATTTAGCAAATTAACGATTGAAAACTCCAGAAATGCAATTATCACAATAACTAAGTCACATCCCTCTATAATAAAAAAAGAAGACACCGAATCAAATCTCAGTTGCAGAAAACAAATCAAAATTGCAAGCGCAAAAACAAGCCAATCAAGTCAGAAAAAACTTTACCACAATGATGATCAAAGTCAAGTACTATTGGGAAATTACACACTTAAAATTATTTAATTAAAAGATAACAATTATCCGATAAACTAGTTGGTAAACCCATTAGCTATAGGAGTTGATTCAATATGTTATTTCAAATTTTCAACTTCCTTTGAGCTAAGTGTTTAAGAAAAATATTGTGATAGATTGTTTACCTATGGAATATACTTCCATCAATATTTATATTTTTAGTAAAATAAAGAGTTGTTGCCTAATTTGATGCACTAAACTCTTCAAGAATATTGTTGTCCTGTATGAAGAAAATGAGCACCCCTACTTGAGAAACAAAAAATAGTAAAACTTCATATGTATTATCAAAATTCAGAGCTTGTAAACCATTTTTAACATGTCATGAATGTTGTTCAAATTTTTCAGCAAAGATACAAAAGATAAAGCTCACAAGTTTATATAAGAGCTAATGTTTCAAGTGTCATGCGTGGAGCTATAAATTTGTGATCCAATAAAGATTATGAATAGCCAAGTGAGGGAACAACAATATTCACAAGGTAACATAAGAAGAAGACAATACGTAACCTATATTCCTTTCAAGAACATTAATAAGAAAAAAATATCCTTATGATTTCAATTTTGCATAGTGATGTTAACAGCAGGTAACAAGGGAAGTTTATTTAATATGTTACAGTACTCAATAAGAAATACAGAAAAATAAAAATAAGTGTAACACATCCCTTTACAAGAAGGCTTGACAAATCAAGTCAAACTCATGATCACTTGGCCATGAAAGCTTAAACTAGTAGCTGAAGGTCCATCAATAGTTTTAATTAAACTTTGGAAACAAGAAAGGCATTAGGTGGACAGAATAACCAATAGATGAAAATATACAAGACTGAAATTTCAGTACCTTCAGCCATTACCATTTTTAGTACCTTCAGCCATTACTATTTTTATCATTTGCTCACATCATAAGGATACCCAGGTTGTTGTTCATACCTCTGTAAATCCTTTAAAAAGAGAGTTGCCCCCTGGAAGAAAAAATAAAGAGAACATTATGAATTAGAGAAGAGATTAACATGGAAGAACATATACATAACTAGATGTCTTTTACAAAGGAAGGCTAACTGGCTGTATTATGTTTCCACCAGTATCATAACACCCAATACAACTTTGACGAAACAACGTGGCCCCTCTCTGGATATCTATGGTTTGGCCATTTGAAACTGTAGCAATGAAGAAGTCAAGAAGGATATAAGCAGTGGAAAAAAGTTACTTTACACAACATTAAAGGCAGCCTTTAGCCACTTGGTGCTGTTGAGAAACACAAGTAAATTACGAATTGACCACATAACCATCAAACCCATGTATGATTGTTTGCAAACTATCTCAGAAGTTAGAACATAACAAGAGTGGCTATATAAAGAAAAGTGGGTGGCAACATATAATAGTAGAATAGTTTCTTACCCTTTTCAAATAGTTTAGATCATACAAATGATGGTAGAGATGACTTTAGATTATAACTTATGTTTTAGACTCAAATTCAGGTTTAGTTGGAGCATGCTTTCAACCATTTTCTCAAAATGAAAAAAATTTAACTTTTAAGGAAACAGGCAGGTTAGTGTCTCCTCTATTAGAGCCCATACTCACAAGTTATATTTAAAAAAAACTCTAAAATTTCAACATTTCATAAATAAACCAAACATCTGAACTTCAAAATATAAAGTAAAGGAGACACAATGTACCTCACTTCTCATTGCGGCTTTTTCCATAACCTCGTACAAACCACCGGTTTCTTGAGCACAACATTGCATAGTTAGCGACATTTGCATTGATCACCAAATATATAAAAAGAAAAAGATTAATAATAGATTCCATAAAAGAAAACTCCTGATTGGTGGACTAGGTGCAGTTATGACTAAATTAGTTCTAAATATACGAATGAGTTACTCTCCTGCAATGATGTAGCTTGTTCATCTTCTTCCACCTCCATTTCCACTAGTATCTTAACTTTCTCGAAGGCTTTGTTCACCTTTTCCATTATTTTCCCATTCTTTGTCAAGAAAATTGACATATAAAAGATCTATAAGAAATACCATAATAAAACTTAGGTTCAATTTTCAGAAATATTACAAACATAGACAAGACAATGTCTCTCTACTTTAGTATACATTAACATGATTTCAAATCTAACAAATGTTTGAGACAAATACCGTCTGTAAATAAAAACCAACACATATAACAATAAAGTCACATGAATCAATCAAGTCGGTGGTTCTCTTGGAGATGTTTGTGTTGTGTTAGCTGTAGATCCCGGTGCAGCACTACCAATAAGATTTATCGGAATTTGTCCCTATGCATAAACAATAAAATTATTTAAGAGAATTAGAATAAACAAATTATTTATAATACTGTGAAAGCATACATGAAGGTGGATTCAAATAGACCAACAAGTTAATAACTATACATTTATGCAGACATGCAATTACTAGAATATAATTGATTCATTAGTTTCAAGCTTTCCAGCTTAGCAATAGTAGCACGAAAAGGTTAGAAGTGCTAATAGCCTAGTGAGTGCGGTCAAGATTTAAAATCATAACCTTCTATCATGAAAGAAAGTAGGGTCTATACATGATCATCTATCAGTGTGGCAACACAATTATAGTATGCCCAAAAAAATAACCAAATGGCTTACATGGGAAAGTCCTTATGCCACAATTTAAATCAAGTTTGGCTAGTATATGAATGATTTGGGTTTAATTTATAAGCATATTTGATTTACAATTTTTGTAGTTTCAATTACATAATGTAATTGAACCAAGCAAATCTTATCAAGGAATACCTGTTGGAGAGATGCGATAAGAGAAGCCATTTGTGATTGTAGCTTTTCTTCGAACTGTGCCTGTAACCTCTCTTCTCAAATTCTCATCTCTTCACGTACCTCCGCAACAACTTCTTCACGCAATTTCCTTTTCTGCTCTTGAATTTCTTGAGGTGTGATTCGATCAATGACTCTCTTGGAGGGAGGTTTCACACCGTATCCTTTACCGCGAAAGAACCCCGACCTTTGACCAAGTACTTGAGTCAATATTTCATCATTGCTTAAACGTGTCGTGGCATCTTCTTGAGATTGCTTGGCTATAATCTCTTGAAGTTGACCCTACAATCAAACAAAGCATACATTTGAAATAAAAATATGAATATAAATTACAATTTCTAAATAGAAATAAACGTTGCAGTAATTATACATGAACTTCTTGAAACTTTGTATCGGACCATATGACATTGCCTTCTTTAGTCTTACGTGTATGTTGCAGCTCCCATATTTCATCAATTGGTGCCTTCTCTCCAGTTTCAATATTTCTCTATTATAAAACATTATTGTTACTCAACGTGCACATAAATGTATACATGAAAGTACATTACTCTAAAATTTCACCGTTGATTCCTCAACTTCTGCAAATGATCGAGAACCGCACGCATGTTTTGTTGTTTGCTTAGCCCTATTCTTTGCATTTGTTGAGCTTTTGTCCTGAATTTAACATAAAATGAGCTTAGTGCATTTGGCATTGTACGTGTTACTAAAATGTGTTAATACAAACTACCTTAAATTCGTCTGAGTCAAAATAACTGATCAGATGCCTCCAATCATCATCATGGACTCCAGGAGGAAGATTCGCGAGCCTTTCTTCATTAGTGTCATACAAAGAGTAGTGATCATGCAAGTTTGTCCTCCAAGTTCTGTAAGACCTTTGTGCAGTGGCATGAATAAATGCATCAAATCGTCGCTCCGAAGTTCTTCTGACCTCAAATTTTTCCTACAATAATAAACCCAAATGTGATAAATCTATTAAATGTATACTAACAATAGTGTGATAGACAAATATACTAGTTGTTACCTTCACTCTAATCAAAATCTGTTCTCCATATCCTTCCCAAATCTTGGTCCACTTTCTCACTTTTAATGGACATGTGCACCGTGTGATATACCCAATGTAGTTGACAATATCCCTCGATCCTTCACCTACGACTCGAAGGATCTCATCGGAGACTTCAACTACAATTTTCTGTCCATTTTTGGTCTTTTCATCCACGGTAAGGCATTTATAACTTCCCCGAACCTTTTTAGATGCACTGCAAGAAGCTGTTAATCAAGTGATGATTGTTATTACTTTTACAGTGATCAATCTTAAGTAACACGTGTTCAATATTCTATATCTATACCTGCACTACTATTTGGACATCGAGAAGTCGGTGTGACAGGCAGTGCCTGGATTTCTTCATTGTGTGGCTGTATAGATACCTGTGGGGGTTCTTCGTTTAAAGGGCATCGCGCAACTACTTTATGTCCACGACCACCTCGTCCACCTCTTCCTCTTCCCACCATCGTCAAACCTACCTGTTGCATATAAATAGAGCATGTTGTCATTTTCACAATTAAATATGACATAAATGATTATAAAAATATAATAACTGCATGCGAATAATATAAACCAACAAGAAATTAAGCATATGTAAACATTTTACACTATATGATGTTTCACATTGAGTCTCCAGATAAAAATTCTCCTTCATCGCTTTCTTCATCCATAGTCTCATCTTCTTGATCGTCATTGATGAAATTAACTTCTCTAACACTTGTACCCTCACTCTGATGGTTGAGGCTTTGAGGTTGCACATCATCCCTATATAACACCACTGCAATATCATTTATGTCCTCAATGTGAATAAATAAATTATGTTCAACCTCCTCTTGTTGGTAAGCATCTTCAGCAGACAATGATTCACCCTCATTATCTTGACGAGGCATGCTAAAAAGGTCACGGGGATTTGTTTTCACAACAACAAGCCAATCTTGATCAACCGTGTCATCTAAATAGAATACTTGTTCTACTTGAGATGCCATGACAAATGGTTCATTTGTATTCAACGAACAACGGGTATTCACACTTGTATATCCATATCTGTCAACTTTATATCCTCTTCCTAAGTGAGCAACATCCCACCAATGACACTTAAAAATATATATTTTCCTTTCTCCCACGTAAGAAAGCTCGTAGATATCCTCAACGACACCATAATATTCCTTTTCAGGATTTGAATCATCCCCCTTAACTAAAACTCCACTATTTTGAGTTTTTCTTTGAGACTCTCGATCTCTTGTATGGAATCTAAATCCATTGATCAGAAATGTTGTGTACCTACATACAACTCTTTGAGGACCCATAGCTAAGCTAACAAGCTCATTGTCTCCTCGCCACTGTGAATCTGGCTTCATAACCTATTGAAAATTATAAAACATCTAAAGGTTATGACACATGGATTGACATATTGCATTGTAGGTGTAATTGAAAGACACTTACTTGATGATTAAACCATTGAGGAAACTCTGAGATGTGTCTCGAATCAACATTTGATATACGTGCTTGAAGCTCATTTTTATGCTCTCTACAACACATCATTTCATCAAATGAGTTTATTCTAGTAACAATTTAATTGCTATAAACAATTTAATTGCTAGTAAAATATTGTATACTTACTCTATGAATGGCCAAACTTTTTCGCAATTTTGTAGTACGTATAGACAGGCTTGAGCAAATTCTGTATTAGATAAAGTAATCAATTTGGCAGCACCTCTCGGTTGCCCGCTTTGGTCAAATATTGACTCCCCATGAGCTGTCATGTTCCCATCATCATTCCTTGGAGTTTTATTAAACTTTGTTGAAATATTGCTCAAATATCTTGAGCAGAATGTGAGACTTTCATCTGCTAAATAGCCTTCAGCGATTGAGCCCTCGGGACGAGCTTTATTACGGACATATGATTTTAGTGTGTGTAAATACCTGTAAATGTGAATTGAAATAACTATGTTATCTATTAACAAATGAAACTAAATCCCAAGTATATGTCACATAGTTACCTTTCAATTGGATACATCCATCGGTATTGAACAGGTCCAGCAATCCTTGCCTCTCTTGCCAAATGAACTGGCAGATGAACCATGACATCGAAGAATGCTGGAGGGAACACAGTTTGTAGTTTGCACAAGGTTATGGCAATTTGTTTTTCTATGGAATTCAAATCTTCCATAGTTAAACAACCCACGTATTGCAATTGGAAATAGTTCTTGCAATAATATATGATGGTCATGACACTTCAATCCAAATATCTTTCTTTCTTCGACATTGACACACCTCGAAATATTTGATGAAAAAGAGTCGGGAACCTTTAATTGGGCCAAAAATTTACACACTTTTAACTTTTCTTGTGACGATAGCACATAAGATGCTGCTGGTAGCAAAATATTATTTCCATCATCAATAGGATGCAAGCCTGGCCTTATTCCCAAATCCACTAAATCGTATCGACTCTTCACTGTATCCTTCGTCTTTCCAGCCATTCCCATTACTGTAGAGAGAATATTATCTGAGATGTTTCTCTCAATGTGCATCACATCGAGATTATGTCGAAGCAAATGTGTTTTCCAATAAGGCAATTGAAAAAAAATGCTCTTCTTCTTCCAATTGTAAGCAACACTAGATTGGGCACGCATTCGCTTTTTACCTTTCCCAAATGTTACATTTGATAAAAGTTCTAATTGTTCAAGTGCTTCTTCACCTGTTAGATATGTAGGTGCGACTTTATTCTCCACTTTACCATCAAAAGCCCTTTTATTTCGACGCCATGGATGATTGGCTGGCAAGAAACGACGATGGCCCATATAGCATAATTTGCTTCTCAATGATATAGAGTGAGTATGTTTGTGACAACAAGGACATGCTAATTTTCCTTTTGTTGACCACCCTGAAAGATTGCCATATGCAGGAAAATCATTTATTGTCCACATGATAGAGGCCCGCATATTGAAATTTGAGTGTGAATAAGCATCATATGTCTCTGTTCCCAACTCCCACAATTCTTTCAACTCTTCAATCATTGGTTCTAAATAGACATCTATATCATCTCCTGGAGACTTAGGGCCTGGAATAAGAAGTGTCATCATGAAGTATGGTTGTTTCATGCATTTCCAAGGAGCCAAGTTGTATGGTACAAGAATAACTGGCCAGATACTATGGTTGGAACTCATGTTTCCATATGGTTGGAAACCGTCGCTTGCTAAACCCATCCTAACATTTCTAGGATCAACTGAGAAATTAGGATATTCCTTATCAAATGATTTCGAAGCAATGGAGTCAGCTGGATGTCTTAATACTCCGTCATCAATACGTTCATCTTTATGCCACCTCATATCTTTAGCAGTGTGTCTTGCCATGTACAGTCTTTGCAATCTAGGCTTTATTGGAAAATATCGCAACACTTTGTGTGCTTGTTTCTTACCTTTCTGCCCGTTTAATTTCCATCTGGACAAATTGCACTTAGGGCACGATTGTGCATTAGCATATTCTTTCCTGTAAAGAATGCAATCATTTTTACATGCATCTATTTTGGTGTAGTCCAACCCTAAGTCTTGAATTGTTCTCTTGGCCTCGTAGTAAGAATTTGGTACTTGAGCCCCATCTGGCAATACTTCTTTAAATAAATCCAACAACATGTCTACAGATTTATCGCTCCAGTGATTAAGACACTTCAGATTAAGTAGTCTAACAATAAATGACAACTTTGACACCTTATCACAATTTGGATATAGCTTTGTTTCGGCATCTTCCAATAATTGGTAAAATTTCTTTGCTTGCAAATTTGGCTCTTCGTTATTTTCTACAGGAGTATTCATATCCTCTGTGTTAGCAACTCCATATGCATCGTGTATCATTCCAGTTATATTATCCTCTTCAACATTATTACCATGAGGACGATATGAAGTCGTCACTAAGGCTTCTCCGTGAAGATCCCACACCTTGTAAGACTGCCAAAAACCATTTTGCAACAAGTCAAACCGCACTTCACGTCTCACTTTGAATAATGTGTTTCTACATTTTTTGCATGGGCACCTAAGTTTGCTATCGGCCCTTAATTTACTGTATGCCCACTCAAGAAAATTATCCACCCCTTGTATATATCTTGGATCAGCTCTATTTCCAATATTCAGCCAATTTTTATCCATAATATTTCCTACAAAATTGATTGAAGTGAAAGTGAACAATTGAAATAGAGAGTGAACAATGTACTTGGACAAGATAAAGTGCATGTGTCAATATTGGATCCTATTATTAGGAAAATGATTTTGGATGTCTTGGGTGTCGTAAAGCACTCAGAAGACCGCCTGACTTCACAAAAAATTGTAAAAGTTTGTAGTAAACATGGATTGGTCAAACAACAACTTCCGAAAGAAACAATTCAGCTTAAAGCCATTTAAAATAATATAATCTATAAGAGTATAATTTTGATCGCTTAGAAATTAAAGGAAGATCAGAAAGTATGTAGTCTTAGATAGAGATTGCAAAGTATATAGTGTAAGGATGATTGATTTATTATAATTTTCTTTTCTATCTTAACTATAATTATTTTAATTATTCCATGGTACAAGTGACATTGGTTATGGGCTATATATATATAAATATAATTTTCTTTTCTATGTTAACTACAATTATTTTAATTGTTCCATGGTACATGTGAAATTGGTTATGAGCTATATATATGTATATGTATACATATATATCTATATATATTTGGTTAATTTTATTATTTTGTTATGAAATAGTTGAAAGCAGGTAAATTGGGTTACACAAATTTTATGCTTTTTCAAGCAAATAAGAGATTCAATACTTGAACAAGAAACGCGCCTTGATACGTAACTTGTAAAAGAGAATTTATATAAGCTACTAGACAAATCTAAACATAATTTAGATCAATAGAATTTATATATATATAGGAAATGGGAAGTGTCAAACTTAATGTCTGATTTGGATGGATGTGTATTCATTGTAATAGAACATATAAATTGGAAGAAACTGAACAGAAAGAAACTACAATTTGGGGTATCAATCAGGGTGAATAAGTATAATTTTTCTTAAGTCAATAGATCAAAATTTCATAAAATCTAATACGAACTAATGCTGGGAGATTGAACTCTCCAGAGCACACCTCCACTTATATAATATGGGGTCCCATTCCTTTGAAAACATGCTTGTAGGTGGAGATCATAAGCATAAATTATATTTAAAAATTAAGGTATAAATTAGTAATCTCAAAAAAAAGAAGTTAAAAGTTTTATTGTTGAAAGATGATAAATTTTTTTAATTTTTTAAATTCTCAAAATATATTCATGGGATCATGAAACGTTAATCTAACAAGTTACTTTTTGTGATTTTATTTTTTTTAAATAACAATTATTCTTGGTTCTCTCTTGAAGAAATTTTTTAATTTGAAACAATATTAGTGTTAATTTTAAAAACAAATCTAAAGAGTAATGAGAATAAATAATGGCTGTTATAAATAAAAATATGAAAGATCGATAAATAGTTTTTACAACTTAATATTATATAATTGACTCTTTTAATAATTAATTACTATACTTATATTTTATTAAACTTAAATCTATAGACAATTACAACAAACAAAAAAGTTAAAAGCATCCTAAGCTGTTATTGAATAATAAGATGCTTTGCATGTACACCCAAAAGGAAGCCTGACAATGGGCAGTAGAATTTGAAGAACGACAAAACCAAGAGACAGTGAATCTCTGAAAGCGGCCTCAAGCATGCCACACATCCTTTCATAAACAGAATGACAAAATGAAATATCAATATTGCATTTTGTCTTTTACCGTATAAATTAGATATTAAATTTAAAAATAACTATGTAAAACTGTCAAAATACTCTTTTCATAAACAGAATGACAAAATGAAATATCAAGCAACTGAAAAAATGAGATTACCTAAACAAAAATTAATTGATATTGTTTAATGTGCAGGTTTGAGTTTAAAACAGGAGAAAAAACAGTGTCAAGGAAGCTGAATGATATGATTAGAGGCATCCAGGTAGGTGATTTGGAGGACAGCTACGGGTGGACGGTGAAAGTTGATTAAGGTTTTCTTATTCTTATTGTAATAATAAGTGTTTCTTGTTTTGGAAGAGATTTTTGGGATAACTATGTTTATTTTTTATTTATTTTTTGTCTATGAGATTAATGACAAAATTTGATGGGCACAGAATATTGAGTTCTGTTTGAGAGTGTTGTGACTTTTACTTCTAGATGTTTTCGGTGTCTTCTTATTCATCCTATGTAATTGACAAAAATTGTTGTTACATTTCCATAAATAACAAGTAACAGGAGAGATCCCAACATCACCTATTTTTTAAAGTATTCAATTTTTCATTTCAACAACTAGAATGAAAAACTGCAAGAGCATGTCACTAGTTGACAGAATAAATCACTTAATCTAAAATTACCAGTGCCCTATGTTCAAAATTAGAATATGGTGGAAACTTGGAGCTTATACCCATGTGTTTTCTGGAACATCAACATCAACTCTAAAACCCTCTTTGAATCGAAGAGTTTCTAAGACACCGCCATTGGAATTAGCCGACCATATGCACGAAACAAGGAAGTGCAAACAACGAGCAACCAAAATATTATAGCCTGATACTCTGATAGCATAATACAATGTAAAACAAATAAAAAATTAAAAAGAACCTATTATATCCAGGACAATTATAGTCTGAATCTACAGCATAAGTAGATGAAGTGGAGTAAAGCAAAAAATTGTAAAAAAGTCAGCACAATTTATGGACTCAAGAAAACCAGGCAAAAAGAATTCAATAGGAAGACATGGCTACAAAGCACAAAAAAAGAAAGAGGCCATAAAACCTTCATCAATCACACAAATTCTCGCTCTCTCTCTCTTACTTCATGCTCTGTTTTTATTGATCGAAACCTCTCAAAAACCATTTGAACTTATCTTAAAAAAGGAATAAAAAAAAGTGGCACTATGAAACTTCCCCAGAACAAACAAGAACACACACAAGGGGGCTCGTGGGTGTATCAAACATTATCATGGTGATGTTAAGGCCTAGGTTGATTAGCCTACTGGGTTTTGGGAACTCTCTCTTTTTCTCTCTGCTTCTGCTTCTTTGAGATCTCTCTTGTTTTCCCTCTAATATACTTGCATTTCCTCTTTGTGGATTTGTTAATGAACCAGATGCTTTATGTTGCTTCTCTACCTAAGATTTGATATAGACAAAGCCAGCCCTTATCTCCTTTGCTTCCTTACGTGGATACAGTTGGGAGATCTTTCCCTATTGCCCATTATCTCCAGACCTTCTTTTATCTAATTTTCATCCTGCCCATTATCTGTACATAGACTTCATACCATCACCTTTGCTTTAATATTGGTTATTACACTTGTTTACAAGCTCCAACTTACGGAAGAAGAAGAACAAGTCTTCTGCTCGTTCCCTAGCGACCTCTACAGCCCCCCAAAATTAGCTTAATGCAGCAAAAAACCCCTAAAAACATCCATTCCAAACAGAATATCAAAACCCCCAAACTGAACTAAAAGCTTGTAGAAAATCGAAGGATATTTGGTTCAAATGCAAAAAAGAAAAAGAAAAAAATCAATACCAAGCAGAATAGAAAAACAATAAGGAACAGCCAGCTTGGTTTAAAGGCATAAAACCAAACCTATATCCAGTGGCGACTTTCTATGGTCACAGAAACTAACCTCTTTGGGAGCTACGAAGCTCACACCCACAACCACAACTCGGGAGTAGCAAGAGCAAATGTGGTCGTGCTTCAAACGAAGGGGAAGAACACCGGCCAAAATGCGAGAGACTGAGAGCTGGAAAGACCGAGATGGGAAGCTCTGAGAGATTGGAGATTTTTGCCAAGGCAGAGGAGTTTCGGTGCCAAAATGGGAGGGGGAGAAGCTGAGAGGGAAATGAAAATGCAGAGAGGGAAAACGAGAGGGGGAAGGAGATTTTCAGGAAAATTTGGTGGGATTGTTTTGCTGTTCTTCTGATATGGTGATGCTAGCTACGTACGCCTCTAGCCCCAGTGACCGTTGTAAAATAATAAAAAAAGGATGATAGTTTATTTTTTTTTTAAGATTATAATGTTATTAATAAAAGAAATTTAGTATTTTTTATGTTTCTCTTTATTTTAAAGAATAAAGTTTTCCAAAATTTATTTGAATTTTTAAATGAAAGAAGTATAAAATGTGAGAATTTAAAAAACAAAAAAAATAAAGTTAATTTAAAAAAATAGATAAATTAAAATTAATTGAATATATAATTGTGAGAATTATTTAAGTATAATTTTCATACTTGAGAAAATATATTTTCAGGGATTTCAGGAAAATATATTTGGATTTTTTTAAAATTTGTCTTTAATTTATTTCAATACAATAAATTTTTTTCCTTTATCATTTTCTTAAATTAAATATTTATTTTGAATTTTCAAAGATATATACATTATTAATTTGATTTTTAAAATCGTACCTTATTAATTTAGTATTTAATTAAAAATGAACTCAAGTTAAACAAATTTTGAATTTATTTTATTAGTAAATATTTAACATATTTTTTATCTTATAACTAAAATTTTATACAATTAACTAAAATTCAGTTTTGTTAAATGTGAAAAGAGAAAAAAAAAATGTAATTTTTCTACTTTTCGCCACTTATTAGTAAATATTTAACATATTAGGTTTAAGAATTTTTGGTTTTTTTATTTATTTTTATTAGCAAATTAATATAGTCTTTCTCTCCTATTGACTTGTTAGTAGTTTTTTTTATTTAGGTAAAATAAAAATGTTATAAAATTTTTTAATTCTAATTCAAGGAATAAATAAATAAAAATGGGTTGAAGGATAAAGTTTTTCAAATTTCTTTTGAATTTTTTAATGAAAGAAATATAAAATGCTATAATTTGAAAAACGAAAAAATAAATTTAATTTAAAAATTATTTAAATTGTGAATTTTAAAAAAAAATCAACAAAGTAAACTTAATTAAATATATAAATCTATAAACCAAAATTGTTAGTTTGGGTTTACATTTATAAATAATTTTATATAAATTTGTGTAGGTAATCTCTAAATGGTGGCTCAAAATCAAGGTGAAAATATCTTGTACGATCAAGTAATAAAATTATATATATATATATATATATATATATATATATATATATATTGTAAAATACAACAATTGATGAAGATATACATAAAAAAAACTAAATATATCTAAAATAAATTTTAAGTGTAGCGATAATTAATATAGTAAAATAAGAGTGAGCCACCTTAGATTAGATAGAAAATTAAATTTTTTTTCTTTTTTATCGAAACAATCGAAATATTTTTATTTTTGAAGTCACCGAAACAAAATAGAATTATCGAAACAAAACAGAGTATTTATTAAGAAATTATATCATTTCAATTAAAAATATTATATTACGAGATATTTCGAGAGAAATATTTTTATTTCGATAGAAAAGAACAAAATTAATTTTGAAAAAACTGGATAATTTAAAAATAGATAAAAGTAGCATCACATTAACACCCATTTGGTATGCTAGAATAGAAAGGAATCTCATATGGAAAGTAGAATTCTATTGTTTGGTTTGATGAAATGGAGCATTCTATGAAATGGTCTATTCCATCATATGATGGAAAAGTGGCTCCTTCCTATATGGATGGAATCTAAGATTCCATCATGAATTAATGCTAATTTCATATATTTTTTTTATTAAAATAATTAATTTAATTATTAAAAAAATTAATTTGACTATATTTTGTAAAAATTAATTTGTAAGAATTTTTTCTTAAAGAAAATTTAATTTTTTAACATTTTTTATTTAAAAAAATTAATTTAATTATTTTATATTAAAATTAATTTAATCATTTTGTTTATCTTATCTTTCTATTCTTTCAATATCTATTAATCAAATAATAAAATATCATATTACCTAATTCTTTTCATCGCATACCAAACAAGATAATGTCATTCTATTCTCTTTTCCATTTCTGCTTCCTTTCTCCTTTCCATTCCACTGAAATTTATTCCAGCATACCAAACGGGCATTGTTCAAGTATGGATACATATATACTTAAAAAAGTATTTTTCAATCTTATAAACTTCTTTTAAAACATTTGGATATAGTTTTGATGGAAGGAGAGAAGTGAATGGAATAGTTTTGATAAAATTTTAACTTGTAAAAGTGCAAAGTAGCTTCTTAGTCATGTGAATTTGAGTTTTCATAGAGTTTTTTTTAATAAACTTTAAAAATTGATTTATGAAATAAGTTAAAATTATTTTATTAAAAATTGATAAACTCTAATAAGTTATAAGTTTTTAATATAAAAGTAGCTTATTATATCCAATTTAAAAACTATTTTTTTAACATTATATTAATACATAAGCTCTAATAAGCTATAAGTTCTGCTATCCAAATGGGCTCTTAAAAATAGATGTTTCGAAAAAATTAAGAAGACAGAAAGATAGACGCAAAAAAAAAAAATTATTGTTAAATGCTGTTGAAATTTTATACATTCAATTAAGATACTAATTAAAATTAATTTTATATATTTATATTATTAATATTATATTAAAATTTTAATAAATATTATTTGAAATCAATTAAATATTTTATTTTTTTTGGTAATTTTTTATTACTATTTATTTATTTATTTTTAAAAAAATCATGATATGAAATACCTTTATAAACTTATTATAAATTTAAGCATAATTAGTTATATTTAAATAAGTAGAACAATTATTTTTTATAAATTTTCTTAATATTTTATTTCTTTCAACTGAAGTACTTCAGTTTTGTAAATTGCATGAATCTTGATTATAAATTATTGTAAAGTCACTTCTTTATTACATGTATGCTCCTTTCATTCTGTTAGGGCTCAACCTAATTTTTTAGTAAAAAAATGAATTTGCACTATTAAGTTTTACCAACAGTTTAATTTCAATTGGCTAAAGAAGTATAATTATTTTGTTTATTTTTCATATTACTATGGAGAAGTTTTTAATTGATTTAACTTCCGATTTTGAGGAAAATCATGTGGTAATCAAACACGAAAAAATTAATAAAAATTACACTTTCTAACAATAAAAAGATAAAATTAGACAAAATTTAATAAAGATAAAACGATCCAGTGATAGAAACAAAAAGAATATTAAAAGATAACATTAATAAACTTAATAAATTTTTTGCACATGTTGTCGCCAACATAAATTCTGATATCCTTCATTGTATTTAATTATTTAAAATAATTAATTATATTATGGTTCAAAACTTCAAATGTAAAGAAAATTACGAAATCAATTTTTAACAAAAATAAAAAAAAGCACAATCAAAAAGAATAATTTATGCCTAAAATCATTAAATCTAATTAATTATTTCATCATCCTTTAATTAATTGTATAATGACTTTGTAAATTATTTAATTTAAACCCCAAAGCTGCTTCTCTTTTGGATGATTTTATTTAGACATATAATAATTGTGAGAATTATTTAAGTACAATTTCCATACTTGAAGAGATATATGCTCAGGGGGTTTTGAGAAAATATATTTGATTTTTTTTAAATTTGTCTCTAATATATTTCAATAAAAATAATTTTTTTTTCTTTTATCATTTTTTAAATTAAATAATTATTTTGAATTTTCAAAGATATATACATTATTAATTTGATGATTAAAATTTTGCCTTATTAATTTAGTATTTAATAAAAAAAATTAACTCAAATTGAATATATTTTGAAATTTTTTTATTTTTAAATATTTAACATATTTTTTTTATATTATAACTAAAATTTTATATATCTTAACTAAAAATATGGTTTTGTTAATTTTAAAAAGAAAAAAAATGATAAAAAATATTTTTCTACTTTCAGTGGCGACCTAAGGTCGCCACTGAAAGTTTAACTACATAAATTTTTTTTCTTTTAGTGGCGACCTCCCAGAGGTCGCCACTGAAAGTGTTTCTTTAGTGGCGATTGTGAATAGTCGCCACTGAAAGTCAAACTTTCAGTGGCGATTGTTAATAGTCGCCACTAAAAGGTTACCTTTCAGTGGCGACTTTATAAAGTCGCCACTGAAAGTTTGACTTTTAGTGGCGACTATTCACAATCGCCACTAAAGAAACACTTTCAGTGGCGACCTCTGGGAGGTCGCCACTAAAAATACCTTTCTGTGACGACTTCCTGTAGTCGCCACAGAAAAGTCGCCACTAATTCTTCAGTTTCTTGTAGTGATTATTTCAATAAATAATTTTATATTTTAATTGACCATTCCACTCGACTTTCTCCTTTCTCACTTTTTCCTCCCATTTTATGCTAGTAAGGTCAATATTTATCAATTATATATGTAAGTTACTAAAAGAATCATAAAAAGAATATATACTAAAAAATATATAAAACAGAGAGATGGGTGGTGTGTATAATCTAGACCTAAATATAGTATTTGTGCATGTTAAACGGATGACAAACAATCAACAAATCAATTGCAAACAAGAATTCCTTACCAAGATAAAACACCCAACTCGTTAATCAACATGAAGCTAAGAAAAAACAAAACAACCAAGCTCCCAAGACATTCTAAAAATCAAGCAATAACTTTAGCACAAACCATTAGCATCACAGTTAAAAAAAATGAGCAAGCACCGTAACATGCAAGCCAAATCAATCGATAACAAAACAAGTTCATCTCCTTGCAATTTGATTTGTTATTTATAATCAGTAAATTAAAGGTTTGGTATTCAGATACTAGATGCATGATATTGTACATGTGTTTTTTTTATAATCCTTAAATAATTAAATAACATTGGAGTTTTCTTTTCTTGAGGTTTTGTTAATTATGCATCCTCCAAAACAAAAGAAACAAACATTCTGTGGAAAAGAAAGGAAAAGATAGAGACAACATTTTTATAGAATTAGAGAAACCTTCAAAATTTTGAGAAGTGACTGTTATTCATTCTTACTATCTACCTTTTGTATTCTCTCTTATGCAATATCATTGGTATATCAATTTTAATTTTGACTTACAAACTAAATATCAACTCTTGTTAGCTTGTATATTACAGTAGTTTGTCATCAAATGTTCGAAACCTTGTAAATTTCAATCCAAATGAGGATCACATTCATTTGATAACACGCTCTACAAAGTTGAAGTACTGAGTTGTGTGTTGTTTTAATATCTACATTCTATATAGTATCCATATTCTGACATGGTTGTAATAAAATTCATCATCTCAGAAGACTTTAACTTTTGAAGATGAGCTTCCTATGCTTTGTATGTATATATATGTCTACATTTCGTCTCCCTGCAACTTGGACAATGAGGCATATTGAAGAAAAGGAGAATAACCCAGAAAGGTTGAAAGGTATATGGCATATAGGGCAAATGGTCATCTCTCTAGTGTCTAGTCTCTACTAAAATACCCCCTCCAAACTCTCCTTATTCCCCATTACCTTTCCTTCTCTCTCCGTCTTCCAAAAACTTGCTCTAGAACCACACAAAAACTCATGCTTTACCTCTCATTCTGCTCCAAATATGTTATACACAACACACAGTCCAAGCCAAAGTTAGAGCCGAAGAAGAATCTTTTCCGGGTTTCTGGATTTCACAGAGCAGAACCAGATGTAGCTAGCTAGCACCAAGTGCCGTCAACAAAGAACCAAGCAAGAACAGGATGACAAATAGCTGTGCCACTGAACAGAGAGAAGAACGCAGAGCAATCAGCAAATAACAAAAGAAAGAACAGAATGTAGCTTGTCCTTAACCAAGAAAAGGAAGCATCCTGGCATCAACCAAGAAAGAGAAGCATACTTGTTTTGCTGTCAATGAAGAAGTATGTTGCCGTCAACGAAGAAGAGCATAACGCATAACGCAGAACACGGAGGAAGGATGTTGCCGCAGAGGTGCCCAATTGAGAACCTAGCTATTGTATCTCTGTCGTCAACCTATGCCTTGTTGCTGAAGAAGAAGTATGTGATGAGAATGCAGAACCTAGCTATTATTTCTTTGTCATCAACTTACGCTTAATTTGTTGCTGAAGAGGAAGTATGCGATGAGAACTTCTACACGTTACAAAAAAAAAAAATCAAGGGTGTGTTTGGTTCAAGGAGTCAGAAAATAATTTTTTTATTTGATTTAGTTTAAGAAAAGAAAAAATAATAATATAACTATTATATTTTTATTAATTTTTTATATTAATTTTTTTTATTGAAATTTTTAATTAAATATTTTTGGCTTATTGTCTTTTTATTTAAAAAAAAGTTTTATATATATATATATATATATATATATATATATATATATATATATATATTATTTTTGTCTTTTATTTAAAAAAAAGAGAAGAGGACAGTTAAAGAAAATTACGAATAAACGCTTTCCATTCCCTCCAAATCCCCTCATTTTTGGAGGGAAGTGGTTTTGAGGGTGGAGAGAGATTTTGCCTCCCTATATTTGCTCTTCTTGAAAATGTTGAACCAAATGAGGAGATTTTTAAAAAACCTCATCTCTCTCCTTCCCTCCTTTTCTCTCCTCTCTAACCAAACAAACTCTTAAATTATTGTTTTTTATAATAGTTAGTATTTAGTCTATTGTCAGCTGTGTTTAGACACATGGTAAATATAATTTTAAAAAACACTAGCCACATATTACGATTTTGACATCATTAGTGAATAAAAAATTTATTTATCGACGATAAATCAAATTTTTTTATTTTATATAATTATAAGTATGCCATCGTTTTTTTATAAGTTTATTATACTTTCAAGTATGCCATTGCTTTTTATTTCTTATTTTCAATTTTCAATGTTTTGAGAACAAAATATTGGAGAGGTCTTTTTTAACGTTTTTTGTTTTCATACTAATTTAAAAAATGTTATTCATCAATTAGTTTATTTTTAAAAATAAATGAATTTCAATATATGTTCATCAGCAAATTAGTTGCAATCTAGTTATGTTTTTAACTGTTATATATATATATATATATGAAAAAATAGTATATTATTATTCTCATAATAAAAAAATGATATTAAGCCATTATATATGGATTAGTGATTAGAGTGTTAATAATTTCTAGGTCTTATATTAAAACGTTCCCTTCTTCACTATCAACGAAATAGTATTTAAATTTAAATTTAATTTTAATCCTTTCAATTTAGTTAATTTAATTATTTTACTTTATTTTAAACTGATAAGCACAGAACAAATAATTTTATTTTAGACAAGATTGTAATTCTAATTTTTGATCTACATCGCTGGTACTATAATGTTCTTATATCCTTATTTTAAGGTATGTGTTAGATGAAACTTCTTTAGATAAACAGAAAATTAAGAGATATTTTGATAGATCGTCATCTTGATTTTACTATTTTAGATAATAGGTATTATTTAAAATATCAATTTAAGTACATTAATATTCAAGATGACGAATATTATGATTATTTTAACTGGCATCTCACATCATTTTAAAATTATAAAAATTTTATAGTTCACTCATTTTAATTTTAATTTTGTTAACTTTTATAATATCCTAATTACAATATTTTTACAATAATTTTTTAATTGTTACATCAAATATAATAATAATAATAAATATTGTAACATCCTTAATTTCGTTTCTTTTATTAATAAAGGTACATAAAATATTCCTAAATTTTGTTTCTTTAAAGATACATAAATATTTAATTAAAGAAATGTAATCTTTAGAAATTCTTCACCTTATGTGTATGCATGAAAAATGTTTCTAACATTAAGGGAACAAGTAAAGAGAGAAAATCTAATAGAAAAAATTAGAAATAACATACTAAAGATAGGCGAAATTTTTTGGTAAGGAAGATAAATTTTTGTGAAGTAAGTAAATGTCTTAAAATTTTAAGATTGGATTAGGGTAATTTTTCCTAAATTCAAAAGTTAGAAATTTTTAAATTTAACATCTCCACCCATAAATTGGACTTTCACCTATGGACACTTCATATAGAGTTTTTCCACTTCACATAAGTTTCCAGCAAGCCCATTGGATAACCTAAGTAAGAAATAAAACATAGACTTGGACTAGGATATAGAAGTTGGACTGGTAGCCTAAAAATTATGAAAATGTGACCAATCTCTCCAAGAAAGGTAAAATTTTATCCAAAGCAAAGGAAATGGGTAGGCATGAGCCCAAATCCAAGAGAAAAAATAAAATAAAATAAATCATGTGATGAAATAATAGTGTAATAATAATAAAGATAGGTTATATAACATTAAGACAAAAATTCAGCAAGTGGTGTGATATCCTACATTCTTAATTTTAGCAAGTAGTATGATAATACATGGCATTAGGACAAAACATCTATATCTTACACTCATAATTTTAGCAAGTGGGTAATAATACATAGCATTATGACAAAACATCTTTATCCTACACAAATAATTTTAGCTAAGTAAAGAAGATTCAAGGGTTGGAAATTTGCCACCTAAAAATGCAAACCAATCATACTTGATTAAGATAAAAGGAAAATGAAATGAATCCCTAAATCAAAGAGACCTTGCTCCTTATCTTAAGAACATATTATCATAATTTACAAAATGAAAATCTCCTTTTCCTATGCATATATTGACTAAGGAAGAGGAAGACAAGAACATGAGTTGTTTGTTTTCCAAAAATCAACCAAATGCATCCTAATTGTGATAAGATAAACCCATGATCATGAAATGTGAATTATTTGATAGTCTATTTAAGCAAAATTCACCCATATAACATTATAATTTCGTCCAAGTGAGAGAGAGGAAAAATATAAGTAAGGTAGAGTGAAGAAAGGAGAGGAAGAGAGGGAGAAAGAGAAAGGAGAAGTCTAGAAGACTAAGTGCTCAAGGTAGGTTTAACAATATTTCTTTTTGAAAAGTTTTGAAATTTGTAACATTTATATGGGAGTTTGATCTTAAAACTTTGATGATTGGTCATGAATGTTGCTATATCATGTTACATATTAATCTTGCATGTGATGTATGTTTGAATACTTAGGCTGGTGTAGATAGTTTTGCATAGGTATGGTTATGGGTGGCAAAATTTTATGCTTCTATTTTTAAACTTTTGCGAAGAATAAGTAAGGAATTAAAACAAATGGTTAACATAAAACATGTAGATCTATGTCTCAGAGAATTTTAGCCACTGGAAGCACTCAATTTGGAGTTCATATGAGTTAGATATGGTCCGATTAGTAAGCAGTGATTAGAAAATAGTTAATCAGGGAAGAATCTGTTATGAAAGTTTCTGTGTTTAAATTTTTGGAAACATTTTGAAGGGAATTAAAATAATTGGTTAACATAAAAATTATAAATATATGTGTCACAGAATTTTAGCCACTGGAATCACTCAATTTAGAATTTTTATGAGGGAGATATGAACATATTAATAAGTATAGGTCAGAACCTACCCGAGAAGATATAACATGTAACTTAATGAAGTAATATCACCAAAAATTTTTAATATTTAGCTAAATTGTTCAACATAATAGTTTTAGATAATTATTTTATCTTTAAATTGACACCAAGATCACCTAAATCGGAGTTAAAAAGAGGTATTTATGCTCTAATTAGTGAGAGAAAGTCAGACAAGATGAAAACCTACATTAAGGAATAACTCAACATAAAACATGACCGTGTTTCAAGGCATGGCTAGGCCATGTTCTGTGCTAGAAATGACATTTTGAAGCCTAAAGCATGGCTATTTTATAGTAAATGGCCAAACCGTGTTATAAGATACATTTAGGCCGATTTGGAAGTTGATAAAACTTATTTTCAACATTTTGTCTACTCTAAATAAACCTAATTAATTGTTGGATGTTAGTAGAAACCAAATTGATGAAGAATGCTGTATTAAATTTGTGAGAAGATGTGTTGAAAATGATATAAGTAGGAAAAAATTGACTAGAGGCCATGCATAAAGAAAATGAAGAGATAAAATAATATTTAAAAAAAGAAGAAGAATCTTATAAATGACTAGTATATGCCATAGCCATTGCCATTGTATGAACTCTTTACCATCTTAAGTGTGTAATTTTGACATGGAAACATTTTAGATGAAATATTATGGCATGTGAGTATAATGAACATACTTGTTATTGAAATCATATTTTTGGCTATTAGTGTGAAAAGAAAAGAAATAAGTATGGTCACATGGCAACCAGTAGGGGATACCCTACCAATGGTTATGATGATGATAATGAGAAAAGAAAGAGAAAGTGTGCCATGTCGGACGAAGCGAGAAAATCTCATACCGGAGAGTAGAAAATACTCACCCTGACTGGGATAGTTTGATTTGAGAATAAATTGATAGTCATCATATGATATTTTGAAAATAGTTATTCATATCATCTATGTCATTACTGTATGATTTTCATGTGCATAGATAAAGCGCATTCATGTGACTTAAGATAATTATTGTAGCATATATAGATGAACATGACATGATGATCTATATTGATGATGATTGTGATTTATTGTTGAACCTACTGGGATTTAATTCTCACCATATTTCCATATCGTGTTCAGAAAACTAGTTTTGCATATTTTCTTTGACTTTGGCTCTTAGTGTACGTTGGATCGAGTTACTCTATATTGGACAGATCCCAAAATTTTATATGGTGTTCGTGGTCGAGTTGGCTAAGATTCCGGTGAAGGTGCAACCATCCGCACCCGTATCCTTGGAACTGGCCAACAAGGATGAATAAGATGTAGACATATATGTATGTGATTTGTGTACATATGTTGTTAATTAATGATGTGTAAACCTTAATTATGCTTGGTTAAATTAATTGAATGTTATTTTGAGTTAAATAAAAGTAATGACTTCATGGGATTTTAATATATGTATTTATGTAAAAAAGAAATGGAGTTGTTTCATAATTGGTATCAGAAAAAGTCGATCCTAGATAGCCAATGGGTGGATGGTTATCTAAATCGATCTTATAGTGTCTTGAGTATGTTGTGGTTGTGCTGTGTAAGGGATCAGTGATTTCATATAGATAAGAAATTACTAGTGTTTCCTATCTATATGTCGAGGTGGTGTTATGACTGCTGTTAAATATTTTTGAAACTAACTATTGGGCTTGATCACCCCAATAGCAGCATAACTTTGTTTTTGCCATAGTAGAAAATGGCACCACTAAGGAGGAATCCAGCAAACAATGCAGAGGAAACCCTGCACAATCTGGCCACGATAATTCGAGACCAAGTCACGACTACCAACCAAATTCTACAATACCTTCAAAATGATAATAACTCGAATAGTGAGAATGGAGCTAATAATCGGATGCCAAGAAATGATAATGGCATCTCCGAGTTCCTAAGGTCTAGACCACCATGTTTTCAAGGCAACTTTGACCCGATTGTAACTGAAAGGTGGATAAGGGAACTGGAGAAAATCTTTGAAGTTATGGGTTGTACTGAGGAGTAGCAGGTTATCTTCGCTACATATATGCTAAAAGATGAAGCAAAATACTGGTGGCGTGAAACTAGAGAACTTTTAGCTCACTAGGGAACGTAAATCACTTGGCAAGTGTTCAAAGACACCGTTTTGGAAAAGTACTTCCCAAGTACTGTGCGGACAGAGAAGGAGATTGAATTTCTCCAACTTAGGTAGGGCAGCATGACCGTAGACCAGTGCATCACAAAGTTTGAGGAGTTGTCTAAGTTCTCCTTTTATCTGCGATTTAACCTCGATGATGCATGGAAGACTGTTAAGTTCGAAGTGGGATTGAATCCGGAGATAAGGAATGCTATTGTAGCTATGGAGATCATGGAGTTTGTACCTCTGATAAATAAATGCAGACTCCTAGAGAAGAGCTTGAGGGCAGTGGCACATGAGAAACGAAGACGAAATTTCTAGAAAAGGAAGAACGGCCCACAAAACTCTGGCAGAAATGTTAGGGGAAAAGGACAGGGTACTGGCAAGAGGCCAATGACTACAAGTCCCCGACCCTTCCAACAGAACTTTTCCATAGTCAAGTGTACTAAGTACAGACTTATTCATGGTAACCGACTATGTTACGTAGGATCAGATGTTTGCTTCAATTGCAAGGTCATTTTGCAAATAACTGGCCACAAAATTTGAGGAAGCAGCCGGAACAGAATCCTCAGGTGAAAGGAAGGGTTTTCACCCTGAGCGGCCAAGAGGCAACTCAATCCCCCAAAATGATCCAAGGTACATGTTATATCTATGGATTTGCTCTTATGCTGTTGTTTGACTCTGGTGCTAGTCATTCATTTATCTCGAAAAGAATGTATTAAGGAGTTTTAGTATTCTATTTCTGAAACCCCCTATGAGTTATCTGTAGTAACTCACATAAGGGAAATTGTCTTAACTTCCTCTGTATGTAAAGATTGTCAAGTCACTATTCAGGAGAAAATTTTTTCTGTAGACCTCGTCTGTCTACCTTTAAAAGGTATTGACGCCATTCTAGGGTTAGACTGGATGTTTAGAAATCGGGTCTTGCTGAATTGTTGCAACAAGACCATTGAATTTTTTCCTCCTACTTTAAAAGAGGAGATGCAATTATTGATGCTTAATGCCAATCAAGTCAATAGGGAGTTGAAGAATAGAGTACTTGGATACATTCTCTAGCACTTAGCAAATCTAGAAGTTGAACCGAAACTTGATGAAATCCCAATAGCCAACGAGTTTCCTAAAGTATTTCCATCAGATATTCCAGGCTTACCTCCCAAGAAAGAGAGATAGAGTTTTCTATTAATCTCTTACCTGGGACAGGGCCTATCTCTATTGCACCTTATAGAATGGCCTCAAATGAACTACAAGAACTTAAGAAATAGTTAGAGGAATTGTTAAATAAGCAATTTATTAGACCAAGTGTGTCACCTTGGAGACCTCCTGTATTGTTTGTTAAGAAGAAAGACGGAAGCTTGAGACTATGTATAGATTACAGACAGCTGAATAAGGTGAATATCAAAAATAAGTATCCTCTCCCTAGAATAGATGATTTATTAGATCAACTAAAGGGAGCCTCCATCTTTTCTAAAATTGACTTGAGATCGAGATATCATTAGATTAGGATCAAGGAGGAGGTTGTACCAAAAACAGCCTTCAGAACTAGGTATGGGCACTATGAGTTTCTCGTAATGCCCTTCGGGTTGACAAATGTACCTACAATTTTCATGGATTACATGAATCGCTTTTTTTGACCCTACCTAGATCAATTTGTGGTAGTGCTCATTGATGACATCTTCATATACTCTAAGAGTGAGAAAGAACATGAACAACATCTCTAAATCATGCTGCAAGTGCTAAAAGGGAAAAAGGTATATGCCCAATTAGAGAAGTGTGAATTTTGGTTGACAAAGGTGAAATTTCTCGGACATGTCATCTCTAATAGAGGGGTAGCCGTAGACCCTAGTAAGACAGAAGCTGTGATTCAGTGAGAAAGACTTAAGACGGTTACTGAAGTCAGAAGTTTCTTAAGTTTGGTAGGACACTATAGGAGGTTTATACAAAACTTCTCTCGTATAGCCTTACCATTGACTAAATTTACCAGGAAGGGAAGTCCTTTCAAATGGACTGAGCAATGTGAAGCTAGTTTTCAGGAGCTTAAGAAAAGATTGACCACTCCTCCTGTTTTAATTATTGCATACCCCACCAAACATTTTGAAGTGTATAGTGACGCTTTAAAGAAAGGGCTAGGGTGTGTGCTAATACAAGACAAGAGAGTAGTTGCTTACACCTCTAGGCAACTAAGACCTCATGAAGGAAATTATCCAACCCATGATCTTGAATTGGCAGTGGTAGTGTTTGCCTTAAAGATTTGACGATACTATTTGTACGATGTAATATTTGAAGTATACTATGATCATAAGAGTGTTAAGTACCTTTTTGATTAGAAGGAGTTAAATATGAGATAACGAAGATGGGTAAAATTTCTCAATGACTACAAGTTTGAGATAAAGTATCATCCCGGAAAAGCTAACGTTGTAACTGATGCCTTGAGTCGAAAATCTCTCCACATGGGTCAGATGATGGTGTATGAGATGAAGATGTTAGAGGAGTTTCAAAATTTGAAGTTGCCCACTACTCTTACTCCAAAGAAGCTAATCATTAATGATTTAAATATAGGGTGTGACCTTAGAGTCTAGATTAAAGAGGCTCAAGATCACGACCGATACTTACAGGAACATAAAGATCAAGGTAATTTTCTATCATGGAAGATGGAGTAATCATGTATCAAGGAAGGATTTTTGTCCCTCAAGAATGAGAGTTGAGGATTAAGATCTTGCAGGAAGTACATCAGAGTAAATACACGGTCCATCCTAGATGCACTAAAATGTACCAGGATTTAAAGGGGATGTATTGGTGGCGAGGGATGAAAAATGACATTGTCGAGTTTGTGGCGAAATGTATCATTTGTCAGAAGGTGAAAGTAAAGTATAAAATGCCAGCAATATTTTTACAACCTCTTAAAATCCCTAAGTGAAAATGGGACAGTATTTCGATGGACTTTGTGGTGGGCTTACCCAAGACTTTAATTGGACATGACTCTATCTAGGTAATAGTTGATAGATTAACTAAATATGCTAACTTTTTACCCATAAAAATTAACTATTCACTCGATAAATTAGCCCAATTGTACATTTAGAAAATAGTTAGACTGCATGGAATTTCCTTAAATATCGTTTCTGATAGAGATCTGAGGTTCACGTCGAGGTTTTGATAGGCGTTGTAGGATGCTTTTGGTACCTAGTTGCGGTTCAGTACTGCCTACCATCCTCAGACTGACGGGCAGACAGAACAGACCATTCAAACCCTAGAAGATATGTTGAGGGCCTATGTGATAGAGCAAGGTAAAGGATGGGATAAGTACCTACCTTTAGTGGAGTTTTCTTATAATAATAGCTATCACTCTACTATTAAGATGGCCCCATATGAAGCTTTATACAGTAGGAAGTGCCCATCTCCACTATGTTGGTTTGAGATAGGAGAAAAGAACTTGTTGGGTCCTGATCTAATTCAACAAACCACTAAACAAATCAGGATGATACGAGACAAAATACTTATAGCTCAGAGTCGGCAAAAGAGTTACTATGATAAGAGACATAGACCTTTGAAGTTTGAGGAAGGAGATTATGTATTTTTGAAACTTTCTCTAACTACTGGAGTTGGTAGGTCTCTCAAAACTAGAAAGTTAAGTCCGTAATTTTTGGAATCCTACCAAATTCTAAAGAAAGTGGGGACGTTAACATATCAATTTGCCCTCCCACCTAATTTGTCCAACTTGCATAATGTTTTCCATGTATCACAGATGCGAAGTATCTTCCAGATTCCTCACATATAATACAGGATGAACCAATCCAAATAAAAGAGAACATGACATACCAGCTAGTACCTGCATCCATATTGGACACCGACGTGAAGCAATTGAGAAATAAAACCATTCCCCTGGTTAAGGTGTTATGGGAAGGTTTGACTCCAGAAGAAGTAACTTGGGAGCTGAACGAAGTCATAAGGAAGAAATATCCGCAATTGTTCTTATTAGGTAATTTCTGAAATTTTGAGAACAAAATTTCTTTTAGGGGGAGAAAAATGTAACATCCTTAATTTCATTTCTTTTATTAATAAAGGTACATAAAATATTCCCTAATTTTCTTTCTTTAAAGATACATAAATATTTAATTAAGGAAATGTAATTCTTAGAAATTCTTCACCTTATGTGTATGCATGGAAAATGTTTCTAACATTAAGGAAAAAAGTAAAGAGAGAAAACCTAATAGGAAAAATTAGAAATAACATACTAAAGATAGGCGAAA
The DNA here is from genome assembly GCA_037074535.1 of Gleditsia sinensis. NCBI lineage: Eukaryota > Viridiplantae > Streptophyta > Magnoliopsida > Fabales > Fabaceae > Gleditsia > Gleditsia sinensis. The sequence continues at coordinate 32,622,499 of CM073464.1, read as the reverse complement.
TTCTTTGGTAAGGAAGATAAATTTTTGTGAAGTAAGTAAATTTCTTAAAATTTTAAGAAGATTGGATTAGGGTAATTTTTCCTAAATTCAAAAGTTAGAAATTTCTAAGTTTAACATCTCCACCCATAAATTGGGCTTTCACCTATGGATACTTCATATAGAGTTTTTCCACTTCACATAAGTTTCTAGCAAGCCCATTGGATAACCTAAGCAAGAAATAAAACATAGACTTGGACTAGGATATAGAAGTTGGACCGATAGCTTAAAAATTATAAAAATATTACCAAGCCCTCCAAGAAAGGTAGAATTTTATCCAAAGCAAAGGAAATGAGTAGGAATGAGCCCAAGTCCAAGAGGAAAAATAAAATAAAATAAAATAAATCATGTGATGAAATAATAGTGTAATAATAATAAAGATTAGGTTACATGGCATTAAGACAAAAATTCAGCAAGTGGTGTGATATCCTACATTCATAATTTTAGCAAGTAGTATGATAATACATGGCATTAGGACAAAACACCTATATCTTGCACTCATAATTTTAGCAAGTGGGTAATAATACATAGCATTATGACAAAAGGGAAATTTGCCACATAAAAAGGAAAACCTATCATAATTGATTAAGACAAAAGAAAAAGGAAATGAATCCCTAAGTCAAAGGGACCTTGTCCCTTATCTTAAGAACATATTATCATAATTTTAAAAATACAAATCTCCTTTTCCTATGCATATCTTGACTAAGGAAGAGGAAGACAAGAACATGAGTTGTTTGTTTTCCAAAAATCAACCAAGTGCATCCTGATTGTGATAAAGTAGACCCATGATCATGAAAGTTGAATTATTTGATAGTCTATTTAAGCAAAACCTACTCTTATAACATTATAATTTTGTCCAAGTGAGGAAGAGAAAAAATAGAAGTAAGGTAGAGTGAGGAAAGGAGAGGAAGAGAGCAAGAAAGAGGAAGGAGAAGTCTGAAAGACTACGTGCTCAAGGTAGGTTTAACAATATTTCTTTTTGAAAAGTTTTGAAATTTTGTAACATTTATATGGGAGTTTGATCTTAGAACTTTGATGATTGGTCATGAATGTTTCTATATCATGTTACATATTAATCTTGCATGTGATGTATGTTTGAATACTTAGGCTGATGTAGATAGTTCTGCATAAGTATGGCTATGGGTGAAAAATTTTTATGCTTATGTTTTTATAATTCTAGGAAGAATCGGTAAGGAATTAAAATAAATGGTTAACACAAAACAGGTAGATCTATGTCTCACGGAATTTTAGCCACTGGAATCACTCAATGTGGAGTTCATATGAGTTAGATATGGTCCGATTAGTAAGCAGTGGTCAAAAAATGGTTAATCAGGGAAGAATCTATTAGGAAAGCATTTGTGTTTGTATTTTTGGGAACATTCTATAGGGAATTAAAATAACTGATTAACATAACAATTATAGATATATGTGTCACAAAATTTTAACCACTAGAATCACTCAATTTAGACTTTTTATGAGAGAGTTATGAACATATTAGTAAGTAGAGGTTAGAACCTACCCGAGAAGAAATAATCTATAAATAGATGAAGTAATATCACCAAGATTCCTTAATATTTAACTAAACCGTTCAACATAATAGTTTTAGATAATTGTTTTATCTTTAAATTGACACCAAGATCACCTAAATCGGAGTTAAAAAAAGAGAGTTATGCTCTAATTAGTGAGAGAATGTTAGACATGATGAAAACCTGCATCAAGGAATAACTCAACATAAAACATAGCCGTGTTTCAAGGCATGGCCAGGCCATGTTCTATGCTAGAAATGACATTTTGAAGCCTAAAGCATGGCTATTTTATAGTAAATGGTCAAGCTGTGTTATAAGATACGTTTAGGCCAATTTGGAAGTTGGTAAAACTTATTTCAACATTTTGTCTATTCTAAATGAACCTAATTAATTATTGGATATTAGTAGAAACCAAATTGATGAAGAATGCTGTATTAAATTTATGAGAAGATGTGTTAGAAATGATATAAGTAGGAAAAAATTGACTAGAGGCCATGCATAAAGAAAATGAAGAGATAAAAATAATATTTAAGAAATGAAGAATCTTATAAATGACTAGTATATGCCATAGCCATTGCCATTGTATGAACTCTTTACCATCTTAAGTATATAATTTTGACATGAAAACATTTTTGATGAAACATTATGGCATGTGAGTATAATAAACATACTTGTTATTGAAATCATATTTTTGACTATTAGTGTGAAAAGAAAAGAAATAAGCACAGAAACATGGAAATTAGTAGGGGACGCCCTACCAACGGTTATGATGATGATAATGAGAAAAGAAAGAGAAAGTGTGCCATATTGGACGAAGCGAGAAAAGCTCGTACTAGAGAGTAGAAAATACTCACCCAAACCAGGGTAGCTTGATATGAGAATAAATTGATAGTCATCATATAATATTTTGAAAATAGTTATTCATGTCATCTATGTCATTACTGTATAATTTTCATGTGCATAAATAAAGCACATTCATATGACCTAAGGTAATTGCTGTAGCTTATACGGATGAACATGACATGATGATCTATATTGATGATGATTATGATTTATTATTGAACCTACTGAAATTTAATTCTCATCATATTTCCATATCATGTTTTGAAAATTAGTTTTACAGATTTTCTTTGACTTTGACTCTTAGTGTATGTTGGATCGAATTACTCTATATTGGATAGATCCCAAAAATTTATAAGGTGTCCGTGGTCGAGTTAACTAAGATTCTGGTGAAGATACAATCATCTGCACCCGTATCTTCGAAACTGGTTAACAAGGATGAATAAAATATAAACATATATGTGTGTGATTTGTGTACAGATGTTGTTAATTAATGATGTATAAACCTTAATTATATTTGGTTAAATTAATTGAATGTTATTATGAGTTAAATAAAGGTAATGACTTCATGAGATTTTAATATATGTATTTATGTAAAAAAAAAATGGAGTTGTTACAAATAGTATAATATTTCATATCATGATATTTTAAGTGTACTATATTATTGTTGAGTTAACAACCTTTTGTTTAATATTAGATTCAGATTTTGTGAGGATACCCTTGGATCTTATAAAAAAAATTGTTTTTTTAACTAACGAAAAGATGTTTGATTTCTTCCTTCTTTCGAAGGCAACCTTCATACTTGTAAAAAATTGTGGCTTTTATGTTTGTACTGATGTTAATAATACTTTCATTGTATTAGGAATTTCCCACATAATTCATTCCACGTCACAAACATGGGGTTCTTTTATTCAATTTTGTGTACCACTCCACTTTTGTTTATAGGTTTCAAAGTGGCTCAGTCCAACCTCACCTAACCTTTTAAGTTTTAAAAATTTTGAGCTTGGCCAGCTAGACTTGAATAACAAAAATCCTATAAAGATTGGCTTGACTTAGCCCTCTATGGGCCATGGGTTGGGCTAAGCTAGCCCAATTTTTTTTAACTGTAAAGAGTTTATTAAAAAAGTAAATAACTATTTAAATTTATAGATTCTTAAAATAATTAATGTAATATTAAAATATGACCTCTAAAAACTTATTTTGACAGGGGAACATAAATATGGTTTTTTTTGGGGGGGGGGGGGGGGAGGGGGTAAGACCATTTGAGATTCGTTGGGTTTTTATTTTTATTTTTAAGTAAAAGTGCACTTTTCATCCCTTAACTATAAAGTGAGTTTCAATTTCTTTCAAACCTTTTATTTTTCTCAATTTCACCCTACACTTGTGTGAAAAAGGTGCAATGTTTTCTTAATGGTTAACACTATCTAAATCAATGAAAAAAAAACTAAAAATAAATTTGGTTGGCATGCCACGGAACCTCAAAATTGACTCTTCCACGTCGTGATCTTCTTCTATAACCAACTTATTCGAGATGGATTCTTATCTAAAATTAAAGGCAAAATAAAATTTATCAAATTTGTACTTTTCCCTTACTATAAATTATTTGTAAGAAGTTAGGGTTTGAGAACCTAAATTTCACACTGCAATGTTTCTGTTGGCCACAAAGAGAAGAGAAAGGGATGCTTAAAAAGCTAGGCCCGGCCCAAAAGTAAAGACTTTAGACCTCACAAAATTTTTTTTTTACTATTTATTAGATTTTAAGTCTCAAATTTTTTTCTTATTATCTATTTTAATAATTTTATTTTAAAAATGCCTTACTTTTAAATTTTGTTTAAAACTTCCATAAATTTTAAGAAACATTGAGTCGACCTTAGGAAAAGCATTCTGCAAACAAAAGAGAGTGAAGAAAATATCAAAACCAAAATAAACTCTTATAAATTGTGATCTTTCTACGATTTTTACCTTGCCCCTTGGAATTCCCTCTTCTTTTGCCCATTGCCTTTGATCCCGCCTCTCTAACTTCTCGGTTCCTCAATGACAATCGAAAATTCAAGGTCTTCCATCCATTTATCTTGGTTTTCTTCAAAAAGAGTTTTTGCTCTTTTGGTCCTTGGGAAAACAAATAAATGCAAATGGAGTTTTGAAATTGGATTAAGTTCTATTTTCCTTTTCCTTTTCTTTAGATTATTTTTTTGCGCTTATTTTGGTTTCAAAGAATTTGGGTCCAAGGGGAGGTGGGAAGCAAAGTCTTGGTCTTCGTTACGTTTGCTTTGCAGTAGAAGAAACGCTCCAGTGAGATTGCTTTCATTTCTTTCGTCATATTTATGTTGAATTTCATTCTATTCTACTTGTATGGAAATGATATTTCAGAATTTGTTGGTAGATAAATTTTGATTAAGAATTCTGGACATTCCTTTCTAGATATTTTGGTTTTCTTAGGTTTGATATCCAGAAATTCCTTTTATAACTTTCTGTAATTAAACAGAGCAATTTATTTTGTAAATTAAACTAACCAATTTATTTTCTACCCTTTCTCTAAATTTCCTACATCGTAAATTTCTAGGTTTAGGCATATTCCGAGACGAAAAAAAGAACAGGACGTAGAGGGGAAGTGGAATTTTGGGTGATATTGTCACAATTTAAATTTCTTAACACGTAACTGACATGAAAGTTATTTCATCCCGTGAGCCTAGCTTAAAAGAAACTTAGCGTATAATTCCAAAAGATTATTTTACTTAAAACCATAAACCATTTAAAATATTTACCAAAACCATTTTCCATTCAAACCAAAAAGTGCACTAAAATTTTTTGGTGAAAACCTTTCCTTTCATACAACACAATATTATATAGTAAAACTTTATATATATATATATATATAGAACTTATATGTAATTTCACATAAATACTTGGCTTTTTATATAATCAAGCTTCTAGAAATAAGAAATAATATTAAAATAAAACATAAATAAAAATCTAGTTTCAAATGAACTACATTTCATAAAGACTGTCATTCTCTATACATATTGGAATTTATTTATTAAAACTCATATTTAAATGCAACTAAAAAAGATTATTTCTAGTTTTATGCAAAACCATACATTTCTAAACAACCTTATCGAACATCCATAAGAAACACAAATCTTGCTTGTGGTAATAGAGCAATTATAGATTACAAACATAAAAAAAATTAACAATAATCTAGGCCCAACGGAACAAGTTGGACTCACTTAAAATATTTGATGTGTTCATAATTAAATAAGATTTTCATATCTTTAAACTTAATTTTTTTTATTTAAGTAAACTATAATTAGAAATTAGTTTAATTTTGTGTTTTGTGTTATAGGAGCAAAGGAAGAAGAAAAGAGGAGAAAAATATAAGAAATTCATGGAAAAATATTGAATTGCAGCGATTTCAAACCTTTCGACACTAATCAGACTATATCTCCCACATACGAATTTCAATCAAAATGATTCAAGTGCCTGAAAAAATATAAGACAATAATCTATCACTTTTATGTTGAGCACTTTGTTAAATTCAGGAGAATTTAGAGCATTACAAAGCTTGAAATTTAGAATTACAGTGCAGCAAGATGAATCTTGACATTTTATCATTATTGGGGTATATCTCTCCCATATTAGCTCCAATTAAGTAGATTCCAAAGGTTATGGAAAGTTAAGAGATAGGGCTACAAATTTTATGTTGACGACTTTTCCAAATTCGAAAGAAATCTTAGCACCACGACGTCAATAATTTAGCATTGTGGGGTTGGCATGCCCAGATCCAGAGTGCCGTGGGCTGGCCTTGGGCACTGCGGCAGCACATCGTCAAAAGCACGTAGCATCGTGGCATTGGGCCAGAGTGCTGTGATGCTCATTGTAACAATTGGGTTTATATATATATATATATATATATATATATATATATAGCAACCGATAACTCATTCCAAGCAACAAACTATACACATTTATATAAACAGCAAATGTTCCATCACCATCATATCTAAAACTATATCAAATATTAATATTTATACATAAGTGACACTGAGTCACATAACTATATCAACTTAACATTAACCTTTATACTGCACATCTCCCTTGGGTGTAAAGGGTGGAGGAGGTGGTGTTGGCATCGGGATCTGTACAAGGCATCGCCATCCACTAAATCTCTATGATCAAGTGCACGAAAGTAGCTAACATATCATTTGCTCTTATATAAACATAACACCAACAATAATGAGAATGGAAGTTCCCAATAGGTTTAACATTAAAAGCATCATACAGTAAATAAGAAAATCACAGTGTTATGTTTGATAAAGGAGAAATTTGAGTATTTAATGATGATATTTTATCCCCTAATTTAAAGTAAACTTGTGATTATTTTCCTATTTTTGGTTATGCTTTACTCTGGATACTGCTTTAGTTTGTTTTATGCTTGTAAGTTAGCAAAAGAGACCGAGAAGTAAGGAAAAACACTAATGAGAGGAGTCATATTGAGTTGAAAAATACTGAGGAGGAAGCAAGGAGGCAACCCTAAAGAAATTGGCAAATTCTGAGCCTGGCAGCTTGAAGCACGGTCAGCTCGTGTCATGAAGCACGGCTGTGCTTCGTATCCGTACACATGTAATTTTTAGGGTTTTGAGCAGCCAAGATGTTATATATACATGGGGGAAACGCAGAGGAAGGGAACCGGACTTATTCATACTCACTTTTACTTAATTTTAGGCTTAAGAAACACCATTATATTAGGTTTAGAGTAGAATTAGTGTTTACATTTATGTTCCTAGGTTAGATTTGAGATTGATTCAGCATTGTATCTTTACTGCGTTCTGCAAACTAGGTTATATCTTTCTATTCTGCACTTACCTCTTCTTCTACTCTTTCTTTTAGTTTGTATTGAACATTGATAATTACTTTAATGAATTTGATTATGTTTTCTCTATCAATTATGTTTGAGTAGATTTGATCTAGAGTTTTGGTAAACCCACTTATGATGTAATGATATATTGTGCTAATTGAATCATTGGAACCCTAATTGTATTATCCATGGTTAATTAGGATTGACTATTATGCATTGATCATATGTGTTGATGAATGTCTGGCCAACGTTTTATCATGTCTTAGGATATTAATTGATGAACTGAAAGGTGAAAATTAATACCGGAGCCTAATAGTCAATTAAGGATATCTTAATCACGAAAGTAGTTTAAGGTTCTCTAGGAATGAATCAATTAGTGGGCACGAGAAAACCGATTCATTTTATTCCATGGTTGGCATAGAACTTAATGGACTTAGGTTGAATTAAGAACCATGAAAGTAGGCAATTGGATTAACCTAGGTACGATTGGTAATGCTTGAAAGAGGTTGCTAGTTAATTAAGGTTAAACTATTTTCAATTACCTAGATAATTACAATTAGAGGTACATGTTGAATGTTGAATATCATAAGTGTGGTGAACCCTAACTCTAGGCTTTTATTAATTGAATTACTTATTTACTTAATTGTGACAAACCTTCTATCGCATTACATCGATTTAAATAGTATATTTCGTATAATTCTAGTAGTTGATAATTGTCCTCTGTGGGATATGACCTATAATAACCTTTTTATTATTATACAATATAGAGTTCATATACACGTCATTAATCAAAACGTACGTACAACATATCAAATACATAAATATCTACATCTTATTTATTCTGGTTGACCAATTTCGGAGATACAGGTGCAGGTGATTGCACTTTCACCGGGATCTGAGCCAACTCAACCACAAACATTTTATTTGATTCTAGGATCTGCCCAACATAAAGTAACTCGGTCCAACGTGCATTAAAAGCTAGAGCCATAGAAAAATAGGCATAACTAATTTTCTGAACATGACATGAAAATATAGTAAGAATTAAAACTCAGTAAGATCAACAATAAATCGTAATCATCATCAATATTGCTCGTCACGTCATGTTCATCTGTATAAGCTACAACAAATATCTTTGGTCACATGAATGCACTATATCTATGCACAAGAGAATCATACAATAATGACATATATGACAGGATTAACTATTTTCAGAATATCATATGATGACTATCAATTTATTCTCATATCAAGCTTCCCCGGTCAAGGTGAGTATTTTCTACTCTCTGGTATGGACTTTTCTCGCTCCGTCCGACATGACACACTTTCTCTTTCTTTTCTCATTAGCATAATCATAACCGTTGGTAGGGCGTCCCCTACTGGTGCACCACACGGATTGCCATGTGATCATGCTCTTTTCTTTTCTTTTCACAATAATAGCCAAAAGTATGCTTTCAATAACAAGTATGTTCATGAAAATATAATTATTACCAAAAATCATTGGTAATCATGCCATGAACATAATCATTTCAAATATCACTTATAAAATATTTTCATGTCAAAATTTCACATTTAAGATGGTAAAAAGTTCATTCAATGGCAATAACTATGGCATATACTAGTCATTTATTATTTTCATTTATAAGATTCTTCTTCTTTTTTAAATATTAATTTTGTTTCTTTATTTTCTTGATGCAGGTTTTCATCTTATCTGACCTTCTCTTACTAATCAGAGTATAGCTCCCTCAATTTAACTCCGATGTAGGTGATCTTGGTGTCAATTTAAAGATAAAAAAATTATCTAAAATAAATGGTTAACATAAGAATTATAGATATATGTGTCACGGATTTTTAGCCACTGGAATCACTTAAGTTAGAGTCTGAATGAGGCAGATATGGTCCGATTAGTATGCAGTGGTTAGAAATTGGTTAATCAGGGAAAAATATTTTAGGATAGCTTCTGTGTTTTAATTTCTGAGAACATTATGTAGGGAATTAAAATAAATGATTAACATAAAACTTATTGTTATATGTGTCACGCATTTTTAACCACTGGAATCACTTAATTTGGAATTCTTATGAGAGAGATATGGACAGATTAGTAGGTAGAGGTCTTATGAGGGAGATATGGACAGATTAGTAGGTAGATGTCAGAACCTACCCGAGAAGAAATAATCTGTACTTTGAGGGAGTAATATCACCTTGATTTCCTAATATTTCGCTAAACTGTTCAACATAATAGTTTTAGATAATTGTTTTATTTTTAAATTGACACCAAAATCACTTATATCAGAGTTAAATTGAGGGCGTTATGCTTTAATTAGTAAGAGAAGGTCAGATAAGATGAAAACCTACATCAAGAAAATAAAGAAATAAAATTAATATTTAAAAAAGAAGAAGAATCTTATAAATGAAAATAATAAATGACTAGTATATGCCTTAGCCATTGCCATTGTATGAACTTTTTACCATCTTAAGTGTAAAATTTTGACATGGAAATATTTTATAAGTGATATTTAAAATGGTTATGTTCATGGCATGATTACCAATGATTTTTGGTAATAATTATATTTTGATGAACATACTTGTTATTGAAAGCATATTTTTGGCTATTATTGTGAAAAGAAAAGAAATGAGCACGGTCACATGGCAATCTATGTAGTGCACCAGTAGGGGACGCCTTACCAATAGTTATGATTATGCTAATGAGAAAAGAAAGAGAAAGTGTGCCAAGTCAGACGGAGCGAGAAAAGCCCATACCAGAGAGTAGAAAATACTCGCCTTGATCGGGGTAACTTGATATGAGAATAAAATGATAGTCATCATATGATATTTTGAAAATAGTTAATCTTGTCATACATGTCATTATTGTACGATTCTCATGTATATAGATATAATGCATTCATGTGACCAAAGATATTTGCTGTAATTTATACAGATGAACATGACGTTATGAGCTATATTGGTGATGATTTATTGTTGAACTTATTGGGATTTAATTCTCACTATATTTCTATGTCATGTTCAGAAAATTAGTTATGCAGATTTTTCAATGGCTCTGGCTTTTAGTACACGTTGGATCGAGTTACTTTATGTTGGGCAGATCCCAAAATCAAATAAAATGTTTGTGGTTAAGTTGGCTTAGATCCCTGTGAATGTGCAACCACATACACCTCTTTCTCTGGAATTGGTCAACCAGAATAAATAAGATGTAGATATTTATGTATTTGATATGTTGTACGTATGTTTTGATTAATGACGTGTATGTGAACTCTATATTGTATAATAAAAAAAAGTTGTTACATAATTGGTATCAGAGATGGTCGATCATAGATGGCCAGTAGGTGGATGGTTATCTGAATCGATCTTATAGTGTCTTGAGTATGTTGTGGTTGTGTTGTGTAGGGGATCAGTGATTTCATATAGGTAAGAAATTACTAGTGTTTCCTATCTACATGTCAAAGTGGTGTTATGAATGTTGTTAAATATTTTTGAACTAACTATTGGGCTTGATCACCTCAATAGCAGCATAACTTTGTTTTTGCCATAGTAGGAAATGGCACCACCAAGGAGGAATCTGGCAAACAATGCAGAGGAAACCCTACACAACCTAGCCACGACAATTCGAGACCAAGTCATAACCACTAACCAAATTCTACAATACCTCCAGAATGCTAATAACTCAAATGGTGAAAATGGTGCTAACAACCGGATGGCTGAAAATGATAACGGCATATCTGAGTTCTTGAGGAATAGGCCACCTTGTTTTCAAGGCGGCTTTAACCCGATTGTAGCTGAAAGATGGATAAGGGAGTTAGAGAAAATCTTTGAAGTGATAGGCTATACTGAGGAGCAGCAAGTAATCTTCGCTGCATATATGCTAAAAGATGAAGCATAATACTGGTGGCGTGGAGCTAGAGAACTTTTAGCTCACCAGGGAAGGCAGATCACTTGGCAGGTGTTCAAAGACACCTTTTTGAAAAAGTACTTTCCAAGTACTGTGCGGGCGGAGAAGGAGATCGAATTTCTCCAACTCAGGCAAGGCAGCATGACCGTAAACCAGTATATCGCGAGATTTGAGGAATTGTCTAAGTTCTCCTCTTATATGCAATTTAACCCAGATGAAGCATGGAAGGCTGTTAAGTTCGAAGCGGGATTGAACCTAGTGATAAAGAATGCTGTTATAGCTATGGAGATTAGGGAGTTTGTACCTTTGATAAATAAATACAGACTCCTAGAGAAGAGTTTAAGGGCAGTGGAGGATGAGAAACAAAGACAAAACTTTTGGAAAAAGAAGAACGGGCCACAAAATTCTGGCAGAAATGTTAGAGGAAAAGGACAGCGTACTGGCAAGAGACTAATGACTGTGAGTCCTTGATCCTTCTAACAAGACGTCACCCCAGTCAAGTGCAGTAAGTGCGGATGTATGCAAGGTAACCGGCCATGCTACATAGGACTAGATGTTTGTTTTAAATGTAGATAGAAGGATCATTTTGCAAGGAGCTGCCCACAAAATGTGAGGAATCAGCCAGAACAGAGGCCTCAATTAAAAGGAAGGGTTTTCACCCAGAGCGGCCAAGAGGCAGCTCAATCTTTTGAAATGATTCAAGGTACATTCTATATATATGGATTTGCTCTTATGGTGTTGTTTGAATCTGGTGCTAGTCATTCATTTATATCGGAAGAATGTATTAGGAAGTTTCAATTTCCTATTTCTAAAACTCCCTATGAGCTATCTGTAGTAACCCCCACTGAAGAAAGGGTATTAACTTCATCTATATGTAAGGATTGTCAAGTCACCATCTAGAAAAAACCTTTTTCTATAGACCTCGTCTGTTTACCTTTAAGAGGTATTGAAGTCATTCTAGGGTTAGACTGCATGTCTAGAAATCGGGTTTTGCTGAATTGTTGTAACAAGACCATTGAATTTATACCTCCTACTCCAAAAGAGGAGATACAGTTATTGATGCTTAATGCTAATCAAGTTAATAGGGAGTTGAAGAATGGAGTACTTGGATACATTCTCTTGTATTTATCAAACCTAGAAGTCGAATCGAAGCTTGATAAAATCCCAATAGCCAAAAAGTTTTTTGAAGTATTTTCATAAGCTATTCCAAGCTTACCTCTTAAGAGAGAGATATAATTCTCTATTGATCTCTTACCTGAGATAGGGCCTATCTCTATTGCACCTTATAGAATGGCCTCGAAGGAACTATAAGAACTTAAGAAATAGTTGGAGGAATTGTTAGACAAGCAATTCATTAGACCAAGTGTATCACCTTGGGAAGCTCCTGTATTGTTTGTTAAGAAGAAAGACGGAAGCCTTAGACTATGCATAGACTATAAACAGCTAAATAAGGTGACTATAAAAAAAAAAGTATCCTCTCCCTAGGATAGATGACTTATTGGATCAACTGAAGGGAGCCTATCTTTTATAAGATTGACTTGAGGTCGGGATATCATCAGATTAGGATCAAGGAGGAGGACGTACCAAAAACTGCCTTCAGGACTATAACAACCTTTTTTTATTATTATTTATTATACAATATAGAGTTCACATACACGTCAGTAATCAAAATGTACGTACAACAAAATCAAACACATAAATAAATACATCTTATTTATTCTGGTTGACCAATTCCAGAGATATAGGTGCGGGTGGTTGCACCTTCACCGGGATTTGAACCAACACGACCACAAACATATTATTTGATTCTGGGATCTACCCAACATAAAATAACTCGATCCAACGTACACTAAAAGCCAAAGCCATAGAAAAATCTGCAGAACTAATTTTCTGAACATGATATGAAAATATAGTGAGAATTAAATCTCAGTAAGTTCATCAATAAATCATCATCAATATAGCTCATCACGTCATGTTTAGCTGTATAAACTACAGTAAATATCTTTGATCACATGAATGCACTATATCTATGCACATAAGAATCGTATAGTAATGAAATGTATGACAGGATTAATTATTTTAAGAATATTATATGATGACTATCAATTTATTCTCATATCAAGCTACCCTAGTCAGAGTGAGTATTTTCTACTCTTCGTTACGAACTTTTCTCGCTCTGACTGACATGGCCCACTTTCTCTTTCTTTTCTCATTAACATGATCATAATCGTTGGTAGGGCGTCCTCTACTGGTGCACCACACGGATTGCCATGTGACCGTGCTCATTTCTTTTCTTTTCACAATGATAGCCAAAAATATGCTTTCAATAACAAGTATGTTCATCAAAATATAACTATTACCAAAAATCATTGGTAATCACGGCATGAACATAATCATTTCAAATATCAATTTATAAAAGATTTCCATGTGAAAATTTCACACTTAAGATGGTAAGAAGTTCATACAATGGCAATGGCTATGGCATATACTAGTCATTTATTATTTTCATTTATAAGATTCTTCTTCTTTTTTAAATATTAATTTTATTTCTTTATTTTTTTTATGCAGATTTTCATGCCATCTAACCTTCTCTTACTAATCAGAGCATAACTCCCTCAATTTAACTTCGATGTAGGTGATCTTGGTGTCAATATCAAGATAAAACAATTATCTAAAACTATTATGTTGAACCGTTTAGCGAAATATTACGAAATTAAGGTGATATTACTCCTTAAATGTACAGCTTATTTCTTCTCGAATAGGTTCTGATCTCTGCCTACTAATCGGTCCATATCTCCCTCATAAAAATTTCAAATTAAGTGATTCTAGTGGCTACAAATCCGTGACACATATATCTATAATTCATATGTTAACTATGTATTTTAATTCCCTACATAATATTCTCAGAAATTAAAACACAGAAGCTATCCTAACATAATCTTCCCTGATTAACCATTTTCTGATCACTGCTTAGTAATCTGACAATATCTACCTCATATGGACTTCAAATTGCATAATTCCAGTGGCTAAAATTCTGTGACACATATATCTATAATTCGTATGTTAACCATTTATTTGAACTCCCTACAGAATGTTCCCAGAAATTAAAACGTAGAAGCTATCCTAACATGTTCTTTCCTGATTAACTATTTTCTGAACACTGCTTACTAATCAGACCATATCTACCTCATATGGACTCCAAATTGAGTGATTCTAGTGGCTAAAATTCCGTGACACATATATCTATAATTCTTATATTAATAATTTATTTCAATTCCCTAGATAAAGTTACCAAAAATTAAAATACAGAAGCTATCCTAAAATATTCTTCCCTCATTGTGAAAAGAAAGGAAATGAGCACGGTCACATGGCAATCTGTGTGGTGCACCAGTAGGGGATGCCCTACCAATGGTTATGAATATGTTAATGAGAAAAGAAAGAGAAAATGTGCCATGTCGGATAGAGCGAGAAAAGCCTGTACCGGAGAGTAGAAAATACTCACCCAGACCGGGGTAGCTTGATATAAGAATAAATTGATAGTCATCATAAGATATTCTGAAAATAATTAATCCTGTCATACATGTCATTACTGTACAATTCTCATGTGCATAGATATAATGCATTCATGTGACTAAAGATATTTACTGTAGTTTATACAGCTGAACATGATGTGATGAGCTATATTGGTGATGATTTATTGTTGAACTTACTGGGATAAAATTCTCAGTATATTTCCATGTCATGTTCAGAAAATTAGTTATGCAGATTTTTCTATGGCACTGGCTTTCAGTGTACGTTGGATCGAGTTACTTTATGTTGGGCAGATCCCAGAATAAAATAATATGTTTGTGGTCGAGTTGGTTTAGATTCTAGTGAATGTGCAACCACCCACACCTATATCTCCGGAATTGGTCAACCAGAATAAATAAGATGTAGTTATTTATGTGTTTGATTTTATTGTACGTACATTTTGATTAATGACGTGTATGCGAACTCTATATTGTATAATAAATAATAAAAAAAAGAGGTTGTTACATAATTGGTATCAGAGCAGGTCGATCCTAGATGGCTAGTGGGTGGTTGGTTCTCTGAATCGATCTTATAGTATCTTGAGTATGTTGTGGTAGTGCTGTGTAGGGGATCAGTGATTTCATATTGGTAAGAAATTACTAGTGCTTTCTATCTATATGCCGAGGTGGTGTTATGACTGTTGTTAAATATTTTTTGAAACTAACTATTGGGCTTGATCACCTCAATAGCAGCATAACTTTATTTTTGCCACAGTAGGAAATGGCACCACCAAGGAGGAATCCGGCAAACAATGCGGAGGAAACCCTGCACAACCTTTCCACGACAATTCAAGAATTTGATATTGAGTTACTCCTTAGAACCCAACTAGTATCTATATCCCTATATAGAATGATATCGATTGAATTTAAAAAAAAATAGTTACAAGACTTGTTAGACAAGGGATTTAAATGTCCTAGTACTTTTATTTAGAGTGCTCCAGTGCTATCTGTGAAAAAGAAAGATGGATCACTATTACTATGCATAGATTATAGATAGTTGAATAAGGTGACAGTGTAGAATAAAAACCCATTACCTTGTATAGATTACCTGTTTGACCAGTTATAAGGTGTTCAATATTTTTCCAAAAATTGATTTGGGATATGAGTAACATTAATTAAGGATAAGAGAAGAGGATGTACAAAAATTTTATTTTAGGACTTATTATGGGCATTATGAGTTCTTGGTGATGTCATTTAAATTGACAAATATCTTAGCTGCATTCATAGATTTAATGAATTGTAATTAGGTTATCTCTGGATCAATTTGTTATTATATATATTGATGATATACTAGAATATTTCAAAAGTTTAGAGGATCATAAGCAACATTCAAAGATAGTTTTACCAACTCTAAGGGAGTATGGTTGGTAAAGATGGTATCCAAGTAGACTCTAAGAAAATAAAAGTGGTACAACAATGGCTACGTTTTACTACATCTAAAGATGAAGATCCAAATCCAATTTGCGCTTCCTGCGTTTGTCTGCTGTCCATTCTATTTGAGCCATAGTTGGATCAGGTACATGAACATATGCTTGTAAAGCATCAATCAACTCGTCAGCACCTGGTAAGGCAATGAAGGCATCAACATTGCTCATCATTCTAGCCATGCGTTCATGCATGGAAGCTACCCTAAACTCTTCCCCAATTGTCTTTCCTACGATGTTAGATGCAGCTAGAGTTATAGAAATAATACCCAGAACTTGGCATCCTCCTACATGGACAGCTGTAGATACACACCCCATTAAACCACGGTTACCTCCACCATAGACTAAATGAATTTTTCTTCTGGCCAGTGCCATACTTAGGTTTTGTGCAACTTTCACATACTCTCCATCTTTTCCAGGACTAGAACCACAAAAGACATAAATATTTCGAAATTGACGAAATGTGATTCCCTCCATAGTTGCACACACCTTGACTTGGAGTATGAAAGTAAAGATATTAACGTGTGCATTTATAGAACTCGGAGAATGGCATACTTATTATAGCTATGGTAATAGGCCGGGAATAATTAGAACAGTTATGTGAGTGATTGGTGGATATCAGCTAAATTGAAGGTGAAATTTTCTAAAATGACGGTAAGCATGTATATGTAAAGTAGTTGTGATAGTCGCTCATTTTAGGCATATAAAGAGAATAAGGTTAAGATATCATCAGAAATTTGTCTTTGTTGTCTTTGATGAAACCTTGATATCTTGATTCTTGTAGAGAAGTTGTAGGTGATAGGCGTAATTGAAAAACAAAAGAAAGTGAAAATGTAAACAAGTTAGTTGTTGAAGAAGGACAATCAAATGATTTATTTTGTTTTCCCAATATTTTTGCCAATCGACTATTGGTATTATTAAGTCGACTAGCTATTCTGAGAAATTTTAATTTGGTCTGGTTATTTTACAATTGATTGATTACATCTATTTTGAAGCAATCAACTGTATCCTACCAGTTAACTACGTATTCTTTGATTTTCACAGACTTCTATAAACTCAGAAATGTTTCTTTTTCCATGTGATATCTTTCCACCGAATACCAACAGATTTAAAGTAGATTTTGGCACATATATTCAAACCTTGCGGCCACCGATTTTTGCCCATAAAATAGCTAAATTTTTGTTTTCAGATTTTCAAGAATTACGGCCACCGATTTTAACTCTCTCTAATGTTTTGTCCAAACTTTTTACTTTCTATTTTAGCACCGTTCTTTATTATGCTTTTCGTCTACTGTATTGTCCTACATTAATATTTGGCATTAAATGTAAGATTATTTTCCCATATTACAAGAAAAGTTAATTAATTAATTTATTATTATATTTGAAACTCAACGATTATGGTGTTTTGATTAATGTAATCAAGAGAATTAGTGGTGTTGAAGTTCTTGAGGAATAAAATATGAGAAGTATGATTTAAATTAATCTTTGAACTCTTAATTTGGAAATATGGAGAATATTCTGAGAATCATGTCCGAAAATAATGTAAGTGATCAAGATATTTATGTTAAAGGTTTATATCAAGATAAATTGAATCTAGTATCTAAGATGTGAATTATGTTGGAATTGAGAATTCATGTATGAGTAATTGTTAGGAAAAATCTTCTTGAAATGATTGGGTGAATTAAATGGGATTGACTTAAGTTTGAATGAAGTGCTTTTGGATATGATAGAAGAAATAATTGAAATTTTTGACAAAGAGTTTAATGGTGTTAATAAGCTGGTATAGAATTACTGTGATGAGGTAAGTTGGAATTATTAGACATGTGTCAATGGTACATAAACGTTATAAAAGGTTTAGTGGATTTATTGCTATGTATGTTTAACATATTGATTAAAGGATTTTAGGATAAAAATAGATGATAGATTAAGCTGATGATATTCATGGGATGATGTTGATATATGAAAACCAAAAATGACTTGATAGAAGTTTGGAATAAGAAAAGATAGTTACCCAATATACTTTAACTGTTAAATTAGGAAAAATTACCCTAATCCAATCTTCTTGAAATTTTAATATCTCTATTTACTTCACAAAAATTTATCTTCCTTACCCAAGAATTTCAACTTTCTTTAGTATATTTATTTCTAATTTTTCCTCTTAGGTTTTCTCTCTTCACCTATTTCATTAATGTTAGAACATTTCTATGCATACACGTAAGGTGAATAATTTTTAAGGATTATATTTCCTTAGATATCTAAAAATTGTCTAATAAATTTTATTTTCTTACGAGATGTTACAAGGACTAGGTATAGGTACTATCAGTTTCTCGTAATGCTTTTCGGGTTGACAAATGCACCTGCAATTTTCATGGATTACATGAATTGCATTTTTCGACCCTACCCAGATTAATTTGTGGTAGTGTTCATTGATGACATCTCGATATATTCTAAGAGTGAGAGAGAACATGAACAACATCTCCGAATCATGCTGTAAGTGCTGAAAGAGAAAAAGTTGTATGCTAAATTGGAGAAGTGTGAATTTTAGCTATCAGAGGTAAAGTTTCTCGGACATGTCATCTCTAATAGAGGGGTAGCCGTAGATCCTAACAAGATGGAAGCAGTGATTCAATGGGAGAGACCAAAGACGGTTACGGAAGTCAGAAGTTTTCTGGGTTTGGCTGGATACTACAGGAGGTTTATACAAAACTTTTCTCGTATAGCCTTGTCATTGACTAAATTGACCAGGAAGGGAAGTCTTTTTAAATGGACTAATCAATGTGAAGCTAGTTTCCAGGATCTTAAGATAAGACTGACTACTCCTCCTGTTTTAATTATTCTAGACTCTACAGGACATTTTGAAGTGTATAGTGACGCTTCAAAGAAAAGGCTAGGGTGTGTGCTAATGCAAGATAAGAGAGTAGTTGCTTATACCTCTAGGCAACTGAGACCCCACGAAGGAAACTATCCAACCCATGATCTTGAATTGGCAGCAGTGGTGTTTGCCTTAAAGATTTGATGACACTATTTGTACGGGGCAACCTTTGAAGTATATTGTGATCATAAGAGTCTTAAATACCTTTTTGATCAGAAAGAGTTAAATATGAGGCAACGAAGATGGGTAGAATTCCTTAATGACTACAAATGAGATAGTATTTCAATGGACTTTGTCATGGGCTTACCTAAGACTTCAGTTGGACATGACTCTATCTGGGTAATAGTTGACAGATTAACCAAATCTGCTCACTTTTTGCCCACAAAAATTAACTATTCACTGGACAAATTGGCCCAATTGTACATCTAAGAAATAGTTAGACTACATGGGATTTCCTTAAATATCGTTTCAGATAGAGATCTAAGGTTTACGTCAAGGTTTTAGAAGGCGTTGCAGGAAGCTTTTGGAACCCAGTTGCGGTTCAGTACTGCCTACTATCTTCAGACTGATGACAGAACGAACCATTCAAACCCTAGAAGATATGTTGAGAGCCTGTGTGATAGAGCAAGGTAAATGATGGGATAAATACCTACCTTTAGTGGAGTTTGCTTATAATAATAGCTATCACTCTAGTATTAAGATGGTCCCCTATAAAGATTTATACGGTAGAAAGTATCAATCTCTATTATGTTGGTTTGGGGTAGGAGAAAAGAACTTGTTGGGTCCTGATCTAGTTCAACAAACTACTGAACAAATCAGGATTATAGTATATTGATTTCTAATTTTTCCTCTTAGGTTTTCTCTCTTTACCTATTCCATTAATGTTAGAACATTTCTATTCATACACGTAAAGTGAAGAATTTCTAAGGATTATATTTCCTTAGATATCTAAAAATTGTCTAATAAATTTTATTTCCTTAATTAAATATTTATGTACATTTATCAATAAAAGAAACAAAATTAGAGATGTTACTTTGAATACATGAAACGAAATTAGGGATGTTACATGACCCATACTTGCCGGACTAGCTATAGCTACGCCGTGCGTTTGCAGTTATTTATAAAACACACATAACAATTTTTTGGCTGTATAAACTACAAAAAAACCTTTTCTCTTTGTATATGATAAAATAACAAGAATGTATAGCATGCTTTCATATTTGATAGACATGTTATGCATCAATATCAGACATTTATAATAACCATGTTATATTTCAATATTATGCTTGTATATATATCTTTATAGTGTTTCTGTGCATGGTGACTGATCTTTTGCAACCACTAGTTTCATAACCAGTGACTTATCGTCTGTAGCCACATCTCAATATTCAGTGACTAATCGTGTGTAGCCACGAGATTTAACAAACAATAACTAATCATCTGTAGCCACGAGATTCAACAAACAGTGACTAATCGTCTTTAGCCATGAGTTCAACTATATACATTAACATGATATAACCATGTATGCATCAAACAACTCACCTTTATCATCATACTTGCCATTCACAATCAACTTCGTCTCTTCATACACTCATTATGTAATAACCCCTCTATCGTCATATAATAATGTATATATCATATTCTTTAATTATCATGATCATCACAATAGGATTATACATTAACCAAATACATCACTAATATCATGCATAATATCATCACCACATCATTTAACAAAAATGTATTAATACACTTACCATCATGTAACAATGCATACATTATATCATCTAATCATTATGCATTAATACACTAGCATGGCAATACCTCATCATCTTCATCATTTAACATATATGCATTATTACACAATATATATCATCAAATTTGTTATCACAAGAAGTAGTGAAAACTAACATTATATCACCAAGATTATAGGGCATTCTTCTTCAATTTGGTTTCTATAATTATCATTTAGTTAATGGGATTCATTTTATGCCAATTACAGTTTAAACAAGGAAAACATAGCTCTCAACATGGCCTGGTTGCGCCCCCCCAACACGGCTATGCTTCAGAATGTGCAAAACATGCTACAATCTAAAAAAACCCCCAAACACGGCCTGGTCGTGTCACCAAGCACGGTCGTACTTTGGCTTTTCCTATATTTTAGATTACTCTCCACTAGACCTTCTTTCACTAAAAAGATCATAACTCCCTTAGTTTAACTCCGATGAAGGTGATTTTTTTTGTCTATGGAAATCAAAGATAACTATATACAACTTTTATGTATACCACTTTAACAAATTAGAAACAGAAACGGGTGAAACAAATGTTCGAAAATAGCATCATGACTTTGTGCGTTAGATCTAACATTTCTTTACTCATAAGGGCATATCTTTTTAATTTCAAATCCGATTAAGGTGATTTCAAAGGCATTAGAAAGCTAAGAAACAGGGCTACAACCCATGTGTTGAATAGATTTTCAAACTTGACATAAATAATGAACCCCAGAACCAACCATTCAAAGTATCGATTTTCACCCTTTTCGAACTAATTTCAGCAAACACATGTATGATCTATGCATCCAAACTCTCACTTTTCATGGCTAAGCATAAATATGCATCATGCATCATCAAAATAGGATATATGCAACAATTTTAGATAATTCAAAATATATGATATTCCATGGAAATATTAATATTAAATCTACCAAAAATAAGAGATTCTTTATATTCTCAAACCCTCATTGGATTTCCTTCTCTTTGATCACTTCTCTTTCTTCCTTTCTCTACAAATTCCTTAGATCTTCACCTTGATGCCTTTCTCTCTCTTCTTTTCCTTCCTCTTCTTCTCTCAGTGTCTCTCTTTTCTCTTCTCCCTTGGCCACTACCTCTCCTTCTCCCTTGATATTTTCCCCCTTGGTTGACTTCCCCTCCAAGTCAAGGGAAAAGATTTGTTTAATCCAAGCTTCTCCAACAAGCCATCCATCCCTTCTTAGTCGACTTTTCATCCAAGTCAAGGGAAATTATTTGTTTAATCCAAGCTTCTCCAACAAGCCATCCCTTCCCTAACTAATGCACCCTAAAAGCTTAAATATTACAAGATTGCCACTCCATTACATTCCAACTAGATCCTTGACCAAGGCCTTGTTTGGCTTTCTTCAATTCTCCAAATGCTTTAATTCCTCTTTTAGGAAGATACTAATAGGCTTTAGAGTCACATCCAAAACATATCTTTAGCTCACTTCTTGATGTTCAATTCTAGTCCCAAAGAATAAGAATATTAGACTTTCTTCCCTTATAGTTTTCCTTTTTTCCATTTAGTCACTTTATCATTTTTCTAAGGTTTTTTCGACGTTCCATTTCATTCTCTTTCATTCCTTTCACCATTGAGAATTATTTTCAATTGATTAAAATCGGGTATGTTACCCTCATTGCTAAAAAATATGAGCGTCACGGTGCCTACCGCTGCTGCATAAAGTAAAAGTTGTGATTTTTAGGTTATTTTAACTCCAATTGAAGCTCAAAAACCAAAGAACTAACCTAGAAGTAATCCTACTTCATTTAGGACTCTCCCAACCTATAAATTGTAATATCCCATAATTTTTTTAAATAATAATATTTTGCTATAAACAAATATATTTTTAAATAAACTTCTTTCTGTTGTGCCTAAAATAATTATATTGGTCTCTAATAAATTTTTGTTCTATTTTTAGAAATATTCTTTCTTTTATTATGTATAAATATATTTATTTTTTGATTTGGTTTATTAAAGTTTTATAAAGAAAAGTCATGATTTAGGAGTTCAACTAAAGTTTTGCAATAATGTAAATTTTTAGAAATTTTTGGGATGTTTTAGGATAAAAAACGGTATTTAAAAGAATATATATAAAATAAAATAAAAATAATCTTAAATATTTAATTATTAAATAATAATAATAATAAAAAGAAAGAAAAAGGGGGAGGGGGAGACGGATGAAGAGAAAATGCGAAGATTTTTTGCAACCGATAAATAGTATGAATAGTGTGAATAGTAACCTTCATTTTCTTCTTTAAATCTGGAGTGCCTATTGGTTTGCGATCTCAAAACTAGAGGTACCACTGGATTCAGGACGAAATATATTATGATTTTGACCGAACAATTTTTCAAATCAGCCGCAGATCAGAAGTAGAAAATCTTAGAAAAAATGTGAGTTTTGAAACTTCTACTTAGAGACCTCAAATTGGAAATCTGACACTGTAGATGGATTCAAGAGTTAGATAAATCTTAGGATATGAAATTTTTTAGTTATCTGATAACTTTTTATTTTTCGTAAATAGTAATTTCCAACGGTGAATAGTATTTTTTGACGGTAAATAGTGATTCTGGCCGGCGTGAACAATATTTTCAAGTTATGAACAGTGACCACTCCTGGAGTCATTTCTCAGGTTTTTGAACCCTTCGGACTCGTTTTGGAGATCTATTTGATAAGATTTGACTTGGAAATTACATTTGGGGCTGTCTAATTTGGAGCCCTAACCTGTGAGTAGATGATTTTTTCTATGACTTACCCTATACTTTTCTTGATCTTTAAGCATATATTTGATTATTTTTATGAGATATTTACAATTTTAAATGTTTCTGAAATGCATTAAAATTATCTGAATTGCTTACAATTTTAAATATAGTTCGAGAAGAGTATAGTTTTTAAGATGGATTTTTGAACTCATGGTATATCTGATTTCACATGTATTTCTTATTAAATGATAAAGTGAATATTTATGCATGTGGCATTGATTTGTAAAACTATAAAGTTACTGATTATGATTGAATGGCAAGCGTAAATCTCATGAAAAGTTGCTTGATAATTTTACATTGCATTTAATGAATATGCATTTATATATATGTATTTATATGTATGGATGAATATGGATGGGTTGTATGACTTGTGACCATACCGAATAGGGGACGCCCTATTAACTGGTGAGCTGAGGGAGGGCTGCTCCAACCCGGTGACAGTGGTAATGTGAGGAGGCAGATGGGTGATGAACTCACATTCCTTGATCACTATTGTGACTGTAGTCGATCGGTCACTATGCATATAGCAAATGAGTGTGTGGGTTGATCAGATCGCCGAATAAGGCAGGTCATTTTAAATTGGGTTGACCAGATCACCGAATGAAGCAGGTCATTTTAAAAGTTATAACTTTATTTGAAAAGCTTAATATTTTACTATAGTTTATACAACTGAGCATAACAACATTTTTGTAATGATCATACCGTGTTGAATATGGTATTGGATATCTAAATATCTTTTTATTTTAGAATATTTGAAATACGGGTCTCATATGGATGTACTTCTGAACTGTATTTTCTATGTGACAAATTTTAAAGTATGAGTACATCCATATGTTGACCTAAGAGGTCATAGGAGGTATTATCTGCTCACTGAGTTGTCAAACTCACTACACGATATTTTCACATTTTTCAAATAAGAATACAGGGTCTGATACTACAGATAGGTGATCAATTAGGTGATACATTCTCTGGGTGAGTTTACGTTGCTTTCAAGGCTCACAGTTTTGAATTATACTGTGTTGGTATTCTAGAGTGTGCTCTGAACGTCATAGGTAGGATTCCTGCTTTTGTTGTTACTTTGACATTTATAACTTGATCTATATAATGTATATACATGAAAGAACCAATATATATCTATTTCTATGACAAAGATTAGTGTTATGCATGTTATGAAAAAATTATCTGATTGCGGAAAAAAATGTTTATTTCACGTGCTAGTAAATTGGTGGCGTTACAAGTTGGTATCAGAGTATTAGGCTTTCCTGTGGCTATCAGAGCAAAGGATTCTTTAGTAGAACCTTTAGTATGGGTATGAGCTAGACATATTTATACTTCAGGTGCTACTGAGGGATTCTATAGGGTTTCAATTTTATTTTTATTCCAAGTTATTAAATTTCCTGGTATAAAGTTGATTGAATATTGTGACATCTTAAGAGGTATCTATAGGTCAATTACTGTTTGAAAGTGACAGGGATAGGTGTCCCAGAAAATTTAAAGAATTAAGAAAAATGTCAAATATGATCATTTCTAAATATAATATATGTTATACCTGAATGTTAGGATATGGTAGACTTTGATGTGATATTAGAAATGGATGGGTTGGCAACATGTCAGGCCATTTTAGAATGTCATCCGAAGATGATTAAATTCAGTATTCCTAGAGAATCTTCTTTCTTGATATAAGGAGACCATAGTGAGGTACCCAAAAATCTAATCTCTATTTTAACAGCCTATAAGTGTAATAACCGTAAAATTTAACGAAAATTTCAATTAAAGGAAATTTAGAATAAAAGAGAGAATTTTGACAATAGAGATAAGAACCGTAGAAAATATGTATATTTATTACATGGATTAAAGAATTACAAAAGAAATATGAGAATTTATGTTTTGGTGCGTACTTTTTTATTATTATTATTTTTAAATGATAGTATTTTGCTATAAGAAAATATATTTTTATTTATGTAGAAATGATTATGATTTGTTAAAAGTAAGTGGACTTTTAAGTAAAAGAAGTATTGTGTTGCTTAAAATAATTATATCGGCCTCTAATGAATTTGTATGGTATTTTTAGAAATATTCTTTCTTTTAATATGAATAAAGATATTTGTTTTGAAATTTTTTTTATTACAATTTTTATTAAGAAAAATTATGATTTAAGAGTTTAACTAAAGATTTATGAGAAAGGAAATTTTTAGAAATTTTTGGGATATTTTATGATAAAAAATGGAATTTATATGAATTTTTATAAAAGAAAATCCTATTATTAATTATTTAATAATAATTATTATATTTAAAAAAAAAAGCGAAAGCTGCAGAATCATAAAACGAAATCGGGGGCGAAATTTCAGAAAGAAGAAAGAAAAAAAACGGAGAGGAATAGTGCTGCATAGTGACAACAAATTTTATCTTTCGATCTGGAGTATCGATTGATTTCCGATATCAAAACTGAAGGTATTACTGGATTCAGGACGAAGAGTACTTCAATTTTGACCGATCAATTTTTGAAATCAACCGTTGAATCGCCGTAGATCTGAAGTAGAAAATCTCGGTAAAAGGTAAGTTCTGAAAAACCTTACTTAGAGACTTCTTATTAGAAATTTGACTCCGTAGATGGATTCAGAAACTAGATAAATATTAGGATATGAAATTGTTTTGTTGATTCGGTAAAATTTTTGTGATGGTGAATAGTGTTTTTCGCGCGATGAATAGTGGCGGTGAATAGTGTTTTTCGGCGTGAATAGTATTTTCCGGCGGTGAATAGTACCCAAGCTCATTTTAGGTTTTTGGACCTTTCGGACTCATTTTTGGGGTTTATTTTACTGAATTCAGATCAGAAACGAGGATTTTAGGGCTGTCCAATCTGGAGCCCTTATCGGTGAGTGGGTTTTTTTTCATACTATAGTGCATTATTTTTACGAATTTAGTTTATAACTCTCTCTCGTATGATTTTAACTAGTTGGAATGTATGCTAAATTGTTTTACCGCTTTGAAAACCAATATGTTCCAACCATGTTAGAAATTATAAATTTAAATCCTAGTTGAACTCTATGTATGCAGGGCAAGTATCTAGGCTGATAATTCTCCATTTGAGCTAGATTTATAGAAATGCGAACTTAGTTATAGAAATGAACTAAGTTAGCTATGAAATGATTTGATGCATGATGAGCATCTATGTGACGTCTACGGACGATCTATGTTTAAAACGGAAAGTTTATGATTATAAAGGTCTCCATGGGAATTCATGGATGAGATATATTTTAGAACGGAATTTTATGCATGAAAAGAGTTAGATGGAGAATTATAGCTTTATTGTAATGTTATTGAAATGTTTTACTTTAAACTCTTTGAATAGCATATTTCAAATGTTTTCTATTGGAGGGACCCTTTTAGATCACTGTTAGCTAGCCGCAGGGAGTGCTAGCCCTAGTGCACCATGGTCATGCGAAGGCTTCGGCCTAGGATACTGTGACGGGCATATGACTGCCTAAGACACAGGGATTTAGGGTGGACTTATGTCTACGCCTACAGTGATTACCATACCCTTGCTGTGTGCTTGGGGAATTTAGGGTAGACTTATGTCTACGCCTACAGTGATTACCCTACCCTTGCTGTGTGCTTGGGGGAGATGATAGATCTGTTAGGAAAGACCTCCAATAAACTAGTGCATTTTTCTTAAAGATTAAATATTTCTAAACAATCTCATTCATAATTGTTATTGCATAAATGACTTCATTTATTACTTACCATGCATAATTGATTTGCTCTACTGTTACTGATTTAATCCTATTTTATCTTTTGAACATACATTTGAACTATTTAGCTTTTCTTTCAATAAATTATGGTTAAATGCTTAATGTTTCTATTATTATCTTTACACTTTGATTTCAATTATTAAACTCATTGCGAAACATTCGTGCTTGGTTTGCCCTGTTTCTGTTATAGTGTGATTTATCCATTCACTGAGATGTGGTGATCTCACCCCTCTTCTGTTTCCTCCCCACAGATAGTCAAAGAGACTTTGATCCAGCTACAGCTTCGTAAGAGGCTGAAGATAGTGTTGGTGAGCCCCAGTTTGGGCAAGGCCCTTTTGTACTGTTTGTCTAGTTTAGTTTATGTCTAGTGTATCTCCATGAACTTACAGGCAGGATCCTCGCTTCTTGCGTATTTTGATGTGTTGTTTGGAAAACGATTTTATATTTTACAACTATGTTGGTATTATGAGGCCTTGGGCCAAGTTGAATCACATGAATATTATGAGGCCATGGGCCAAGTTGAATCACAGATGTTGGATTCATGAGAGAGAGAGAGATATATATATATATATATATATATATAGATACAGTATTTTTTCTGATATTGGATGTGGCATATGTGGCCAGTTATATTTATTATGTACTCTGGATTGTGTGCTGGATGTTTGTGCATGCTATGTGTTAGGCTTGCGGTTAGGGGGAAAACCCTTATGCCGTGCCGGTCATGTGTTCCATCATTTGGGGCCGTGATAGATATAGTATCAGAGGATTAGGTTTCCCTGTGTTCATGGAGTAACGGACCTTTAGGTAGGACCTTGAGTATGGTATGAATCCGAACATGCTTATACTCACGGTGCTGCTAAAGGGGTTCGATAGAAGGTTGTCTTTTTGTTCAAGTAAGTCAGTTTATAGTATGCTATGTTGGCATTGTTAAGTGACGGTTGGGCTATCTCTGTTTTATAGCGAGATGCCAGTTATATGAGATGTTAGTTGCTTTCCCTTGCTATGTGCTTGGGAAAAGACCCATACAGAGTCTCTTCGCGTGTCCTCTTGAATGGTAGTAGGGCAAACCTCAGCGGAATGCTGAGTTTAGGCAAATCCTATACCACCAAGGTACGGAAGGGGTTAAACTCTGGTATGATGGTTTCTGAATGTGACATCCGTTATACCCGGTTGTCTAGATATGGTAGATTGTGATGTGATATTGATAATGAATTTGTTGGCATTATGTCATGTCATTTTGAAATGTCACTAGAAGGTGATTAAATTCAATATTCTTGGAGAATTTTCTCTCTTGATACAAAGAAATCTTAGTGAGATACCCAGTAACCTAATCTCTGCTCTAGCAGTCCATAAGTGATTACAAAAATGTGCCAAGAATAGTTGGCAGTGGTGAGAGATGCTGATATAAAGTATACCACTGTAAATCAAGTTCCAGTTATTAGAGAATTTTCTAATATAATTCCTGAGAAATTGCCAGGATTACCCCGAAATAATAAATAGAATTTGGTATTGATTTATTTCCTGGCCAGCGTCTATATTTCCATATAGAATGGCACCCACTGAACTTAAAGAACTGAAAAAGAAATAGTTACAAGACATGTTAGACAAGGGATTTAAAAGCCCTAGTATTTTTACTTGGAGTGCTCCAGTTCTATTTGTGAAAAAGAAAGATGGATCACTATAACTATACATAGATTATAGACCATTGACTAAAGTGACAATGTGGAATAAATACTCATTACCTCATATAGATGATATGTTTGACTAGCTACAAGGTGCTCAACATTTAAAAAACAATTTTTTGAATTGATTTGATATTTGGATCTCATCAATTGAGGATAAGGGAAGAGGATATTCAAAAAAAATTCTTTTAGGACTCGTTATGGCATTATGAGTTCTTGGTGATGTTATTTAGTCTGACAAATGCCCAGTTGCATTCATGGACTTGATAAAAAAAAGGAGTATTGAAGCCATCCCTGTATTAATTTGTTATTATAATTATTGATAATATTCTAGAATATATTCAAGGAATTCTGAGGAGCATGAGGACATTTAAAGAATGCTTCGCAAACCCTAAGAGAACACTAGTTATATGCTAAGTTTGCAAAATGTGAATTTTGGCTTAGTAATGTTATTTTCCTAGGGTATGAGATTACTAAGGATGATATTCAAATTAATCTTAAAAAGGTAGAAGCAGTGCAACAATGGCCACACCCTATCACAATTACAAAGATTCATAATTTTATTTGTTTATCAAGATATTACTGTAGATTCGTTAAATATTTTTCAAAAAAAAAATTGTTTCTCTTTTGACGAGGTTGACAAAGGAAGCAATAAAATTTGACTAGTAAGTTGAATGTGAAAGAAATTGCTAGAAACTAAGAAATGTTAAATTATGGCGCTAGTACTGTCTATTTCTTTAGGCACTGAAGGATATACGGTATGTTGTGATACATAGAGAATGGGATTAAGGTATATGTTGATGCAATATGGTTGAGTCATTGAATATGTATCTAGACAGCGTAAGCCACATGAGCAAAAATTGTCAGACTTATGATTTGGAAATAACAGTAGTAGTTTTACTCTCAAAGCTTAGAGGCATTATCTGTATGGTGATACATGTAAAATTCATACAATTTCAATCATCTTTAGTTGAGTAGGTGAAAAAGGCACAGGACGATGATGCCTATTTATGTAAGAAAATTTAAGAGGTCAAGAATGGCAGTGATATTGAATTTAATGTAGACTCTGAAGGAATTCTGAGATTGGGCAAGTGACTGTGTGTATTTCATAAAGAAGAACTTAAGGAAGAAATTTTAGAGGAAACCCATAGATTCATATATACAATTCATCCTGAGGTAATTAAAATGTATAAAGATCTAAAAGAAATTCATTGGTGGGACAGTATGAAGAAAGATATAGTTGATTTTGTATCTCGATGATTAACTTGTCAACAGTTAAAAGTAGAACATCAAAGACTTGCAAGATTACAATATCAGATAGAGATACCTGAATAAAAATGGGTGATTATTGTTAGGTTCAAATTTGTCTTTGAATAAGATAGTAAGACTTCATAAGGTATTGATATCGATTATATCTGATCGAGAACTATAGTTCACAGATTTTTTTTAGAGAGCATTTTAATAAGTTTTGGGTAAAAGTTTTACATAAAATACCTTAAGTTTTCTAATAGGTGAGTGAGTAAATGACTATTTCGTTTGTCAATATTGTGACTTGGGTGATGTTTGATATTTGGATAGTATGTCATGAAAATATATGAATGTGTGAAAAGTGAATTGAAATGGATAAGTGGCAGACATGATATGAATAGTGAAAGTAAGATATGTTAGGATTGCTTAAGGATTGGATAGTGATGGAAAAATGTTATAAGAGGAGGATGTGAACATATTGGGTTTACTGGAAGATAGATAAGACAAAAGTAGGAAATTTGTGATTTCAATTGGTTAGAAGTGACTAATGAATGAAATCTTGGAAGAATATAACTTAAAATAGTGAGTTTAGACACCGAACTATATAACAATTTTTAGATGAAAGGAATAGAAAAAAAATGATGGCCTTATGGTGCTTTGAGGAATGTAATAAAGTGAATTAATGGTACTGAAGTTCTTGAGGGATAAAATATAGAAAGTATGATTTAAATTGATCTTTGAATTATTAATTTGGAAATATGGAGAATATTCTGAGAATCATCTCCGAAAATAATGTAAGTAATCAAGATATTTGTGTTAAAGGTTTAAATCGAATTTAGTATTTAATATGTGAATTATGTTGAGATTGGAAATTCACGTACGAATAATTGTTGAGAAAAGAGATTTCAGAAGAAGTCATAGATTGTAAATATGGATAAATTGAGGTAATAAGGATATACTGAGATAAAAAAAATTGTACTAGTATAATGGTAAAAAGAAGATATAAGTGAAATTTTTCATTAGCGAGACGAATTAAATATATTATCTCAAGAGAGTTATTCAGGAAGTCTAAGGATCTTTATTAGATTATAGTATGACTGATACTAAATTTAAATGATGTGTTTAGACATTAGAAATTATGCTTTAAGTATCTTTATATTATTGGGGTGAAAGTTGGGAGAAATTAATTGTCTTTAGTTGAACTTGCTCATAGTAGTAATTATCATGCCAATATACAATGGCCTCATTTGAAATTTTACATGAACATCATAGGTTTCTTAATATGTGAGTGAATTGAGAAAAGTTAAACTTTGGAAATCTAATTTGGAATAACATGCAATAGATACAATATGACTTATCTAAATTGATGATGCTAGCTTGGAGCGCATGCTTCAAGCATATGTTTTTGAGATAGGTAGGAGATTTCTTAACAGAATTTGTCTATAATAAAATGATAGTAGAAGATTTAAACCTTATGTAAGAGGTGTTACAAATGTTCTGTTAAATGACTCAGTTGAGTTAGATTTATTATAAGATGTCATTGATAAAGTGAAAATGATTAGAAAAAGAATATTGAAAACTCAATACAAGTCAAAAGTTTATAAGGACTATGAATGTTGAGCATGAGAAAGTATTAGTTGGTGACTATATATATATATATATTCTTGAAGGACTCACCCATAGAAGAGGTAATGAGGTTTTGAAAGAAAGGGAAGTTACCCTCTCGATATATAGAATTATTCAAATTCTTGATAAGATCGGTTCAGTGGTTTATTGTTTGGCTTTACCACCTGAATTGGGTAATGTCCATCCAGTTTTTTCATGTGTCTATGCTACAGAAATATTTACCAGATTCTACACATGTTATACAGTGTCCATAGATTCAGTTACAGAAAGATTTAACCTAAGAGGAACAACCAGTAGCAATAGTGGACAGACAAGTAAAGAAGTTACAATTAAAAGAAATACCTATAGTAAAGGTGATATGAAAAAATCACTCTTTTGAGGAAACTACTTGGGGAAATACAGGAGGATATACGTGCTAGATATATGTACTTGTTTGAACAATGAGGTTAGTGTTTATCTGCAACTATGGTGATGAAATTCGGGGACCGAATTTCTTTAAGGGGGGAAGAATGTAATAACCGTAAAATTTAACGAAAATTCCAATTAAAAGAAATTTAGAATAAAAGAGAGAATTTTGACAATAGAGATAATAACTGTAGAAAATATGTATATTTATTACATGGATTAAAGAATTACAAAAGAAATATGAGAATTTATGTTTTGGCGCGAACTTTTTTATTATTATTATTATTATTTTTAAATGATAGTATTTTGCTATAAGAAAATATATTTTTATTTATGTAGAAATGATTATGATTTGTTAAAAGTAAGTGGACTTTTAAGTAAAAGAAGTATTGTATTGCTTAAAATAATTATATCGGCCTCTAATGAATTTGTATGGTATTTTTAGAAATATTCTTTCTTTTAATATGAATAAATATATTTGTTTTGAAATTTGTTTTATTACAATTTTTATTAAGAAAAATTATGATTTAAGAGTTTAACTAAAGATTTATGAGAAAGGAAATTTTTAGAAATTTTTAGGATATTTTATGATGAAAAATGAAATTTATATGAATTTTTATAAAAGAAAATCCTATTATTAATTATTTAATAATTATTATTATATTTAAAAAAAACGAAAGCTGCAGAATCATAAAACGAAACCGGGGGCGAAATTTCAGAAAGAAGAAAGAAAAAAAACGGAGAGGAATAGTGCTGCATAGTGACAACAAATTTTATCTTTCGATCTAGAGTATCGATTGGCTTCCGATATCAAAATTGAAAGTGTTACTGGATTCAGGACGAAGAGTACTTCAGTTTTGACCGATCAATTTTTGAAATCAAACGTTGAATCGCCGTAAATCTGAAGTAGAAAATCTCGGTAAAAGGTAAGTTCTGAAAAACCTTACTTAGAGACTTCTAATTAGAAATCTGACTCCGTAGATGGATTCAGAAACTAGATAAATATTAGGATATGAAATTATTTTGTTGATTCGGTAAAATTTTTGTGACGGTAAATAGTGTTTTTCGGCGTGAATAGTATTTTCCGGCGGTGAACAGTACCCAAGCTCATTTTAGGTTTTTGGACCTTCCGGACTCAATTTTGGGGTTTGTTTTACCGAATTCAGATCAGAAATGAGGATTTTAGGGTTGTCCAATCTGGAGCCCTTACCGGTGAGTGGGTTTTTTTTTCATACTATAGCGCATTGTTTTTACGAATTCAGTTTATAACTCTATCTCGTATGATTTTAACTAGTTGGAATGTATGCTAAATTGTTTTACCGCTTTGAAAACCAATATGTTCCAACCATGTTAGAAATTATAAATTTAAATCCTAGTTGAACTCTAGGTATGCAAGGCAAGCATCTAGACTGATAATTCACCATTTGAGCTAGATTTATAGAAATGCAAACTTAGTCATAGAAATGAACTAAGTTAGCCATGAAATGATTTGATGCATGATGAGCATCTATGTGACGTCTACGGACGATCTATGTTTAAAACGGAAAGTTTATGATTATAAAGGTCTCCATGGGAATTCATGGATGAGATATATTTTAGAACGAAATTTTATGCATGAAAAGAGTTAGATGGAGAATTATAGCTTTATTGTAATGTTATTGAAATGTTTTACTTTAAACTCTTTGAATAGCATATTTCAAATGTTTTTTATTGGAGGGACCCTTTTAGATCACTGTTAGTTAGCCGCAGGGAGTGCTAGCCCTGGTGCACCTTGGTCATGCGAAGGCTTCGGCCTAGGATACTGTGACGGGCATATGACTGCCTAAGACACAGGGAGTTAGGGTGGACTTATGTCTATGCCTACAGTGATTACCATACCCTTGCTGTGTGCTTGGGGGATTTAGGGTGGACTTATGTCTACGCCTACAATGATTACCCTACCCTTGCTGTGTGCTTGGGGGAGATGATAGATCTGTTAGGAAAGACCTCCAATAAACTAGTGCATTTTTCTTAAAGATTAAATATTTCTAAATAATCTCATTCATCATTGTTATTGCATAAATAACTTCATTTATTACTTACCATGCATAATTGATTTGCTCTACTGTTACTGATTTAATCCTGTTTTATCTTTTGAACTTACATTTGAACTATTTAGCTTTTCTTTCAATAAATTATGGTTAAATGCTTAATGTTTCTATTATTATCTTTACACTTTGATTTCAATTATTAAACTCATTGCGAAACATTCATACTTGGTTTGCCCTGTTTCTGTTATAGTGTGATTTATCTATTCACTGAGATGTGGTGATCTCACCCCTCTTCTGTTTCCTCCCCACAGATAGTCAAAGAGACTTTGATCCAGCTACAGCTTCGTAGGAGGCTGAAGATAGTGTTGGTGAGCCCCAGTTTGGGCAAGGCCTTTTTGTACTGTTTGTCTAGTTTAGTTTATGTCTAGTGTATCTCCATGAACTTACAGGCAGGATCCTCGCTTCTTGCGTATTTTGATGTGTTGTTTGGAAAACGATTTTATATTTTACAACTATGTTGGTATTATGAAGCCTTGGGCCAAGTTGAATCACATGAATATTATGAGGCCATGGGCCAAGTTGAATCACAGATGTTGGATTCATGAGATATATATATATATATATATATAGATACAGTATTTTTTCTGATATTGGATGTGACATATGTGGCCAATTATATTTATTATGTACTCTGGATTGTGTGCTGGATGTTTGTGCATGCTATGTGTTAGGCTTGCGGTTAGGGGGAAAACCCTTATGCCGTGCCGGTCATGTGTTCCATCATTTGGGGCCGTGATAATAAGTTACTACAAAAAGGTGCCAAGGATATTTGGCAGTGATGGGAGATGTTGATATAAAATATACCAGTGTAAATCAAGTTCTAGTAGTTAGAGAATTTTCTGATGTAATTCTTAAGGAATTGCCAAGATTACCTTGAAACGTAAAATAGAATTTAGTATTGATTTACTTCTTGGAACCCAACCAGTGTCTATACCCTTATATAGAATGGTAACGAATGAACTCAAAAAATTGAAGAATTAGTTGTAAGACTTGTTAGACAAGGGATTTATACGCCCTAGTACTCTCCTTGAAATGCTCTAGACCTATTTGTGAAAAAATGGATCATTATGACTATGAATATATTATAGACATTTGAATAAGGTGACAGTGTGGAATAAAAATCTATTACCTTGTATAGATGATCTGTTTGACCAGTTACTAGGTGCTCAATATTTTTTCAAAAATTGATTTGAGATATGAGTATCATTAATTGAGGATAAGGGAAGAGGATATTCGAAAAATTTCTTTTAGGACTCATTATGGGTATTATGAGTTCTTGGTGATGTCATTTAGTTTGATAAATGCCCCAGCTGCATTCATAGACTTAATGAATAGAGTATTTAAACTATTCTTGGAAAAATTTATTATTGTCTTTATTAATGAAATACTAATATGTTTGGAGAGTTCAGAGGATCATAAACAATATTTAAAGATAGTGTTACCAACTCTAAGGGAGTATGGTTGGTAAGGATGGTATCCAAGTTGAACGTATGCTTATAAAGCATCAATCAACTCCTCAGCATTTGAAGCTAAGATGAGAATTCATCGTGCTGAGTGTGAGATGAACCTCTGTTCCACAGCTTAATCAAGAAAAGAAAACATACCATCAAAGAAATGGTTAAAATTTAACAAACCTATTAGTTTGTGAAGGATATTCAATTGTGCCTAGGAGACTACCTGAAAAATATGTTCTAAAGTACTAAAACCCCCTAGTAAGGCAATAAAGGCATTAACATTGCTCATCATTCTAG